>CAMTDV010000021.1:75106576-77506576 GCA_947069175.1 Scalesia atractyloides
TGTCGAGTCGGTAGTATTGACTGATGCAAGTGTTTTTACGCCTGGCGTAAAATTTAAATTTAAAATTTACGTTTGGCGTAAAAAAAAACTTGTGGTGGTCAAAAACTACCGATTCGACAATTTTTTAAAAGTGTTTTTTACGCCGTAAAATTTAAATTTAAAATTTACGTCTGGCGTAAAAAAAACTTGTGGTGGTCAAAACTACCGATTCGACAAAAAGTTCTCACGGTTCTCGCAACTCATGGTGGTTTTCATTTGAACCGAATCTTATCCCCATATATATATATATATATATACACTAAAATAATGTGCACAAAATTCTAAGCAGAATTGACACAAAATCATGTTATAGTAAACTAGGTTTCCTCTATCGCGCGTTGCAGCGGAGAATTCGTATACGAACCTAATGGTAAAGACCAATATGGAACTACAACATATAAATGTGTTAAACAACCAAACAGAAAATAAAATGCAACAAATACACGAAAAAAATGGTGATGTGGTGTTGCTACCCCACGTGTCAGGGATTACCAATTCGTAACAGCCACCTGCGTCGCAACTCGCAATTGTGACCGGCAGGATCGTTCGTTGAACCGGAAGTTATTTTTAATTAACTATTTTAGCGGCGGGGCCTGACTTGATTTTTAATAAATTTTAAATGGAAACGTATTTAGCTTTTGTAAAAAATAAATAAAAATTAATAATTGATAGGTACCAGGTCTCTCCATTTTAGAAAAAAATTATCTCTCATTCAGTTTTCGTAAACAAGACTCATGCACAGTGATTTATTTGTTAGTGTTTTTTTAAGTAAGTTTGTTTGTTGTTTTTTTAGTTTTAATTTATGCTCTCGATAAATAATTATACGTGTTTAACTAAATAGTTTTAATATTCGTTATAAAATATCTGTAAACGCTTTCATTTTTTTTAATAACTAGTAATATGACCCGCGCGCGTTGCAGCGCGGGTACTTCACAAACATCGAATTGATTAGTTCAAGTGTTATGTAATGCGTTAATCATATGAAAACGCGTGTTTCAATGATTACGATTGAACTCAATATAACCTATATAAGCATTGTGATTGGTCAAAACATAAATTAATCAAATTTATTCCATACAATCATAACGTATTATATGTGACCCGACTCATACATAGAAAACGTATCACATGTTACGGATTAGTTGACACGCATAATTAAAAGATATTAATTAGAGTTTTAAAAAAAGGGAAAAAATAAACCCCGATTTGACTCCACTCGATTCGAAACAAATTTTACGAAACATTCATAAAATAAGTACGAAAACATATTATATTTGACCTGACTCATTTCCCAAAAAGGTTTACGTCGAAACATACACCAACTTGAATTTATACCGAAACGTACATAAAAATATGTACGCAAAAATGGTTTTTATACGAAAACGTATTATATTTGACCTAGCTCATTTTCAAAAAAGGTTTATGTTGAAACGTAGAGAAAATAGAAATTATACCGACAAATACATAAAAATATACACGCAAAAATATTTTTTTAAGTAAAGGAAATATAGGGTAAACTAAAAACAAATTATTAGTAAAAAACCTAATAGGTTAAATACGTTCGTAAAACGTGCCAAGTAGCACCAATGACACACCACTGTCAGTGACCACAAAATCAGAAAAGCTCGTAAAAATATAAAAAATAAAAAAAGATAAAAAAAACCGAACGAAAAACAGACGTAAAATTGTTAAACCACGCACGTCTGTTGTGTCATATTAACGTGAAAAATTAGACCGTAACGTAAAACGTAGAAAAGAATAACTAAGTCGATCTACGCACGTTGCGATGAACTTGTCAAACGGAGAAAAATAGACGTGTTGCGATGGGTCTATCAAAATAGACAAAAAAATATTGAACCTCATACGCACATAGCGGCATGTTGACTCGCAAATTTAGAACGAATATAAAACGAAAAACTTGCAAAAAATAATAGTATAAGGGACTAAAGTTGAAAAAAAAAAGTGTTTGAGTTAAATTGAAAAGATAAAAAATTTTAGGTTAAAAGGATTACCTTAAAGGGGTTTAAATATAAAAGATAATAGAGTTGTAAGTTGAAAATGAAACATCTCAATTTTCCCAATTTTTTTTTGAAAAAAACGCTATGCATAGATAGGATACAAACATGTAAAGCAAGAGCATGTTGATTATTTATAGTGTGGTATATGAAAAAGAATTCCACTCCCGGCTTTAAGGGGTTGTACATGCATTTAGGAGTTGTAGTAAAGTGGGGACCCTTCTTCCCTCCTGTAACATATCATACCCCTCGTTGACCACGAAACTTTTCTTACCCTCGTTGACTGACCACGAAACTTTTCGATATTATCACATCTTCCCTCCCATGCATCATGACTAATTCTATTTTAATTAATTTTTTTAAATGGTAATGGTTGTAGAGTTGTACTTGCTCGCTTCAGGAGTTGTAAACTGTATATGCGTCAACAACAATTCTTGAACCTCCTCTTTAAATATCAATACACCGCTTAGCTAGTGGCGAAGCTAAGCATCGCGCGGTTATGCCAACCATGATCCTTCACTTGCAGAGTAAGGGGGGAAGATCACTCACTCACAACTTCCAATCAAGTTCCACTATGTCATCAAGCATTATTCCATCACTCACAATTTTTTTAGTAGAAATGGTCATCACTCATCACCACACCCAACAATTTTCACCCAACCAACAATTCCCCTCTCAACAATCAAATATATAACGCGTCAAAAATATAACACGTTTTATTATTGACGCGTGATCCATTTTAGTGGCGGTGGTGTTTTGTACAAGTCCACGCGTGATATATATTTATCACGGAAAAAATTGGCCTAAACCTTTCCTCTAAACTCTCTGTTTTTCTTCTTTAAATTTGCAGGTTTTAACCCGATATCATTGTCTCTTCAACCGGAATCAGCCAGAAACTGTTGTAAAGATAGAGATTTCGAACAGTTCAGTTGAACAAGAGCCTAACCCCCGTCCCCCTGTTATTGGGTAAGCTCTTTAATCATTAATATAATCAACTTGCAATCTCTTCTCAATTTGATACACTTTTTCTGGCTTGTAATTACTTGGATCATTCAGTTTTATACACTTTTGTTGGCTTGTAATTACAGTGTATGAATTTGGACCCTTGTTTTATTAGATTTCTTGAACTTCCTAAATTAACATATACATACATATTTCCATTTCAAACTACATTCAGCTGACTTGATTTTGATTGAGGCGGTTCCATTCTTATTAACTTATTAAAATGACCCTTTTGGAAAAGTTAATAAATGGAATCCCAAACATGGAATGTAATAAGTTATTTCCCATATTTGTAGTGACCAACTATCGTAATCAGAACCTTTGATCTCAAATATATGTACAACTATGTGCAATGTACAAGCTAACTAGTAGCTACTACACTCAACTGACTTGATTTTGAGTTGCGAACAGAGATGGATTGTTGGCATTCTTGTCATATAATATGGATTAAATCTTAGGGGAGTAGGATATCCTTACTTTATATATATGGTTCATCTCACGATTTCATATTACAAGATAATTAGAGGGCCTATATAGGATAAGAGCTCTCTTTCTTAGGTAAATACAACCAACTTAAATAATTTGATGACATGTTTATTTGTGATCATTTCTTTCTTTCCCCTATTGATAAGATTGTTTTTTGGGATTATTGCCTTAAAATATGGATTAAATCTTTGGGATTCTGATGAATATGCTCCATTTGAGACGCACAAATAGAGTCTTTCTGTCCAAACCAGTTTCGGTTTGTGTCAACAGAAGTTGAAACCGCTTTACGTTGGAACCAAATCGGGTTTATATATTTGCCTAGTGTAAGCTTGAGCCAACAACCCATCAATAGTATGCTCAACAACTTAAGAATACACAAGCATTAAGTTATAATACAATATCCAAACATTATATAAAACTGATTTGATGTATTTTAAATACAAGATGCTAGTAAACGAACTTAAATGTCTTGATGACACTAAAATCACCACTATGGTGAAGGTTGTGTGTTTTTGTTTCTAAGGTTTCTTGGTTTCATGATTTTCTTTGAAGTGGTTCAGCACTCAACAATGGAACTCTTCCGAAAAGAGTCACAACTACATTGCACTTTTGGTGGTACCTGGTGCATTACACTTATTTCTATGATAAACTTATTCTCTTTGAACTTGTGAACTGATTTTGGTGTGTTAATATTTTCTTTGAAGGCTTGGATATATATATATGGGTTGAATTAATTGTGAAACATATCATGTTTGATTTTATAGTTGTTATTTATAAATTTTCTTCTTTGTAGCTATGCATGTATTCTTTCGGTTCAATTTTAAGAGCTTCTAATAAGAACCCTGAGTTTGCATCCTATTGATGTGTACCTGGGTAATGGTAATTTTTTGAAAAAAAAAAACTAAAATATATATTAGTTTTTATACAATCCATATCAAATCAAGTGTAGTTTTTCTTTTGGGTGGACGCGTGAATCGATGTGGTTTTTGAGGTTAAATTTTGTGCATTTTGTATTTGCAACAAAACGAGAGGATGCATCCATTTCCTAACAAGGAATATGCTGAGATGTTGGAATAAAGTCTAAGGTTGTTAGACTGGTTTACAAGAGTTTGAGAAGTTGAGGGACTCATATTGTAATTTGTAAACATAGTTTATTCTTGTTTAGAGCACGTTAGATAGTACAGGGGGAAATACTATGTTCCATCAATAGCACCTAACCTATGCCGATTTTGGCGGACCGTGCTCCACCCCAGTGAACTCATGCGGTTCCGACGTGCCCAGAGGCCAGAGGCGAATCCGTTCACAGTCCGTAGGACCAACACCATTCGAAGGTGGGCGGCCCACCCGCGGAAGGGTATTAGTCGCCGAGAAAGCTAGCGCGCGTAGATCAAAGCTTAGTGGAGAGACCATACATAGGCCTGTTCCAAAGCCGATCCTTCAACCAGTACTGCTTCTCATGATTCTCAGTTGAGGGTGGGTTGACCCGGGCCCGGACGAACCTTCCAACAAGCAGAATAGAAGGTGACCACAAAGCCATCTCTGTGGGAGGCTGCTACCCATAAGGCCATACCCGGCATGGGAAAAAAAGCGGCGGACAACCGACTGAACTGGGGAGCCTAAACGGCATTGAGGATGAGTAGTATGCTGAAAAGATTAAGTAATAAATTCTCTAACTGTTAAAAGAGCCTCCGGAAAGAATTCAAAGCCCTCTCCTATTCTATATAAAGACGACCTCGAAAGAGCAGACGACCAGTAGAGTAGGTGCTCCATCTCGTTGTAGCCAGAGGAAAAGAAAGCAAAAGCGATTCCCGTAGTAGCGGCGAGCGAAATGGGAGCAGCCTAAACCGTGAAAACGGGGTTGTGGGAGAGCAATACAAGCGCCGTGCTGCTAGGCGAAGCAGTAGAATGCTGCACCCTAGATGGCGAAAGTCCAATAGCCGAAAGCATCGGGGTGAACAAGAATTGGGGATCGGATGCGGGCGAAATTCCCGCCAATGGCTGAGATGTTCAGTCGACTCCCTCCCCCTTTGTGGGGTCCGGACCCCTACGAGTGAGCAGAAAAGGGAGGAGGAAAGAGGCCCTGGCGAACCGTCATAATTAGTGAACAAGTGTAAGCTTCGCTGCCCAAAATAACAGGGGTCAAGGTCGGCCAGTGAGACGATGGGGGATAAGCTTCATCGTCGAGAGGGAAACAGCCCGGATCACCAGCTAAGGCCCCTAAATGACCGCTCAGTGATAAAGGAGGTAGGGGTGCAGAGACAGCCAGGAGGTTTGCCTAGAAGCAGCCACCCTTGAAAGAGTGCGTAATAGCTTACTGATCGAGCGCTCTTGCGCCGAAGTTGGGATCCCCCTCTTCTCCTACGCCGTTATCGACCTAAAGGAATGGACGGGCGTAAGCTTAATAGTTTCTTTGTGTGTGGATCGAAAAGCGACGGTGGCCCCATACGGAGGAACCGGGTACCAGCTCTCGATTCTTCTTTTAGCCGTAGACTGTAGAAGCGACTCGAAAGCAATACGATGGGGATAGGGGGGCGTCTTTCTCCCAGAGATTGGAAAGAATAGTAAGTAATTCGTTTAACAAATATAAAAGGTATTTTGTTAATGGTTTTTACTAGCCGTTGTAAACAGTATAAAAGGGGAATAATTGGGCATTTAGGATTAGCTTGTTGTTTTCGATTTCTGAGTGTAATATTCTTGAATCGTTTGTAATTCTTCAAATCGTGAGTTAATAAAACTGAGTGAACCATTTGAGGTCGAATTCTTGTATTATTCTTCAATAATTGGTATCAAAGTCTCGTTGGCTCGATTCTAAGAGTGTTTGATCGGAGAGTTTTCAGGTTTCACTCTGGGATCAACTACGAAGTTCGTTCTTGATAAATTTGATGGGAAAATGGTTTTTGTCTGTGGCATGTAAAGATGAATCCTTGCACAAGAATGAATCCTGGCAGTCGGTTGACAAACCTAAAGATCAAAAGTTGGTTTCTTGTAACTGGATTTACAAGATCAAAGAAGACATGCCAGGGGAACTACTGAGATACAAAGCCAGGCTAGTGGCTAAGGGATTCACTCAAAGAGCTAGTGTGGATTATAATGAATGTTTTTCTCCTATTGTGAAACATACATCAATAAGGGTTATGTTGGCATTGATAACATACAAGGATTTTGAATTAGATGTGAAGACAACTTTCTTGCATGGAAATATTGAAGAGAAGATCTATATTAAATAACCCTAAGGTTTTGAGGGTAAAGGGCAGGAAGATAAAGTATATCTACTGTTAAGATCATTGTATGGATTGAAATAGTCACCTAGACAGTGCTACCTTAGGTTTGATAAGTATATTGTCTCACATGGGTTACATAGGAGTGAACATGACAGTTGTGTTATCTCAGAGACTATGAATAAGGAAGTATGTGTACTTGTTATTATATGTGGATGACATTGGGTACTCAGATTCTGATTTTGCAAAGGATCTTGATAAAAGGAAAGTCAATGACAGATTATGCTTTCAAAGTCATAGGTCCTCTTGTTAGATGGAAGGCAGCCCAGGCCTACAACAAATAGTTACTTTGTCTACAACAGAAGTTGAGTATGTAGCACTCACATAAGCAGTTAAGGAAGGTTTACGGTTTAAAGGATCTGTAAATGAGATGGGAATTAAAGTTGAAATGGTTGTGGTGATGTTTGACAATCAAAGTTATGTTCAGTTAACCAGGAACCAGGTTTAGCATGAAAGAACTAAACAATATCAATGTGAAATTGCATTTCATCAGCTAAAACAAAGGAAATTGTAGGTGAAGAGGTGACTAAGGCGTTAATGGGTTCAAAGTTTGGATTTTTATTGGATTTGTTCAATGTTGGATAGACTTTATCCAAAGGTGGAGATTGTTGAGATTCTGTAAATATAGTTTATTCATGTTTAGATTACGTTAGATAGTACAGGGGGCACCAGTGACAAAATTAGAAGGTAGCTTGTTAATGGGTGTTACTAGCCCTTGTAATCAGTATAAAGGAGGGGGGATAATTGGGCATGTAGGGTTAGCATGTTGTTTTCGATTTCTGAGTTTATTCTTCTTGAATCATTTGTCATTCTTCAATTCGTGAGTTAATAAATCTGGGTGAATCATTTGAGGTCGAATTCTTGTATTATTCTTCAACAGTATCATAAAAAATTAAAAACAAACGTTATCCTCGCTTTTGGTCCTTATTTTGTTACCTTTGCCACTTCAAGAAACGTTAATGTCTCCACTTGGGTCGCAAGCCCACCTTACTTGAGCCTGGTTTCAAAATTCTAATATGATTCAATCAAACCTTCGATGTCATAAAATTAATTAGATGTTAACAAAATACTTATATCTTCTAATAATAATAACAACAATTTACTTTATTTTTTACTTCTTAGAGAGGAGAGTGTAACAACCCGCTTCCTCGCAAGCTCGTCACTCTCGTTACATCTAGCACCAGAAATTTGGATCATAATGTAACCTAAATCGCTTACTACGCTATATCGCATATTTTCGCACCACATCGCACATCACAACGCTTACGCTTATATCGCACTCGCTAAATACTACAAACTTTGCGTGAAGTTTCCAAGGCTATCTGCTCGCTTAAACTGCAACGCGACTCTCGCAAGACTTGGGAACAAAGCCACATGCTACCTCGCTTATCTTATCGAATCTTAACTTAATTTAATCGATTAAAACGCTTAACGCTTTGCTAAAACGCTTAATATATCTATCTAATACGAACCGAATCACCAAACAAACTCTTAACGCGACATAATCGAACAAAACTTGGCCAATAGGTCAAGTTCAGCCGAACTTGTACATCACAAGTTCGCCCGACCTTGTCCAGGCTTCCTTCATTCCTCAAAAACCACAAGTCCGCTCGGACTTGTCTTAAAACCATGGAAACCAACAAGTTCGCTCGAACTTGTAACAAGTTCGCCCGAACTTGATAAGTTCAGCCTTCACCTATAAATACTCAGCTCCATTCTTCATTTGCACTTGCTGCAAGTTCGCCAGGAGCTCCCCAAAACCGAAACCCTTTGTTTTTCTAAGTAAGAATCAACCCGTTTTCAAGCTACAACAATGGTTACAACGATTTTGCACAAGGTTTCTACCTTCGATTCATCAAAACTCTTCTGTTTACGAAAATCTTCATCTTTTTATGCAAAACTTATATTTTTCACTTAGATCTAAGTAAAACCTTTGTAACATCGATTTTACACAAATTCGGACTAAATGACGTATGTTTCGTTCACTTTGAAGTGAAACGAGGCGTTGTCAAGCAAAATCTCAGATCCGGAAGCACAAGGACGAAATCGTCACTTTACACAAACTGGACTAAACCGTTCGAACCTTCAAGTTCGCCCGGATTAGTTCGAGTTTCTGTAAAATGGCTAAACTCGCTCCAAAAGACCTCTTTAGCCTAGGTTTTACTCAGTAGCCTAAGGTTGGAGGGATGGACACTCGATTTTCTCAAAAAACGACGCGAAAACGCACGAATTGGATGCCAAAACAGTCAAGTTCACTCGAAAAGCATCAACTTCGCTCGAACTTGTCACCAGATTGGTGACCAAGTTCGCCCGAACTTGATAAAGTGTTCACCAAAATTAGACAAGTTCGCTCGAACTTGTATCATCCTTCATCAATCCAGGCAAGTTCGCCCGAACTTGTATCTTACCTCAACAAAAAGGGTAAGTTCGCCCGAACTTGTACCTCCAGTAAGTCCAATCAAACAAGTTCGCCCGAACTTGTACCCCAAGGTAAAAGTTCGTCCGAACTTGTCTGCTGTTCCATCAACCATTAACCGTTTCAGCAATTCGGAATACTGGTGCACTTCTGTTCGCTTACAGGCTGATCCGGCGCTCTCCTCAACTCATCTCAGATCCTATCTCTCTTTTAATCGCACCAACTAGGAGTATACTTGAACCTTTTTCGCTTTAAATGCACTTTTGGGTGTAACATACGTTTATAACAAAACACATCAAACGCACAAACTAATTATCACACACGAATATATGTTATACATGTTCATACGTGATGCTAGATACATATACGCCCCTCGACCTTTACTCGTTGATTCCAACTTAACTAGTATGATATCATAGTTCGACTCACACCCGACGGGGTCTAGTTACGCACATCTCAAACACGCATCGCAGTCATCTCGGAATTTAGTTGGAGTAATTGTCCACCGATTTATATGTTAGGTTGTATCTTGTTATTGTATATGTGGTATTTCAGATGTTTTTATCTACTATGCTATTATATCAAAACCTGTATGCTCGCAATACAATTTTTGTATTGACAATTATTTTAACGTATGTTGCAGGTCGATGAGTTCTACTTGCTGCAAATGGACTTAGGGTTTTGCCTTAGAAACTATCTAGTTATCTAATTTCGAATTGTTTGAGAATGAATGGATTTGTAATGATTATGAATGAT
The DNA here is from genome assembly GCA_947069175.1 of Scalesia atractyloides. Classification (NCBI taxonomy): domain Eukaryota; kingdom Viridiplantae; phylum Streptophyta; class Magnoliopsida; order Asterales; family Asteraceae; genus Scalesia; species Scalesia atractyloides. The sequence continues at coordinate 75,116,569 of CAMTDV010000021.1, forward strand.
CGTAATGTTAATTGTATGGGAAATTGACTTTTAAATATAGTCGTTTATAATAGTGGTTATGGATTCTCTCGAGCAATCTGAATCGCTTAGTGCCGCGCCCGATGATTCTGCCATCGGTTGGGGTGTGACAGGGAGGTTGAAAGGGTTTGGATTTGTCAGAAGAAGACAAGTGATGACTATAGTTAGATCTGTATAAACTCTCACTATGTAAGGGAGGATTAGAGGCATGCTGAAAATGACTTGGGAAGAGCGACTTAAAAAGAATTTGTTAAACTTACACCTCTCTTAGGATATGGGCGAGGATAGGAATTCTTAGAGACGTAGAATTAAGGTTAAGGACTTGTAGGAGGTGAGGTTACCATTTTGTAATATTTTCTTGTCTTGGAAGTTTGAGCTTTTGTAGTTCTATTTTTGGTGATATTTTAAACCCAACATGTTTTTTCTGCTATTTTTGTGTAGGTGCGTGCATATGTATGACGCTTATATCTTAAAATGTCTTTGGAGTCGGGGGTCTCATAGGAAGGAGTCTCTCTATCTTCTAAGATAGAGGTAAGATATATCTATATCTCACCATTCTCAGACCCTGTTTAGCTATAGGTGGAATTAATTGGGTAAGATTATTATTGTATTCTTCGTAATTATATCTTCAAATAAATAACAACTGCAATTTACTTTAGACATATGTATCCTTACTTTTGGTCCCCATCTTTTATATATAAAAAAAGTTTGATCAATTGTATTTGAAATTGAAAATTTGCTTAAGGGTTGTAATTTTTGGAAGCAGCCGTCGGAATTTTGAACAAGGTCAATTTTGGTTTAGATCGGTGAGACTTAAGATAACTCAAGCTTGAGCTCAGATCGTTTCGGGCTCTATTTTGGTTTAGGACTAGCATTATTATTACTATAATATATATAATCGGTTTTTATATAGGTTGTTGAGAATAGGAGTTAAAGTAATATAATTAAATTGAGTATGAGATAAATAGATGTAAATGCCTTTTGGGTTAAATTAAAACAACTTTCTTTGTATAAGTGGTATTTTTATAACCTGTTCGAATTAAACTGAACTTAGCAATGGAGAATGTTAAGATATATTATGTTTTGGGTCTTGATCTACTGCTAAGTATGAAAAGAAAAATGACATCAGATTAATTGATTGCAATTGAAAGCTCTAATTTGGTTTAAATTTAATGGACTCCTGCACTACACCAATTTTAGAAAAAGAAAAATACAAATTTATTAGTTGCTAATGGATTCGAACAATAGGAAGAGAAAAGTGATACTTAACATTAGGCCAATAAAACAAGTATTGGTTGATCTTTTCATTTCTGTAATTAGTTCTTGTGGCCTCACAATGGGCTACTCGAGATGGATTAAAAAGAACGAGGAGCTTTGGTGATTAAAATAGTTTGTACTTAACTTTATGATATCAAAGTTATTTGGTTGAAACATCAACAACCATGACCCAGGTTGGGTCTTTGTTTGGTGATGATTAGTTAGATAATATCTCAACACATATTTTTCGGCCGGATTTTCAATCTTGCAATTATACTTTAAAACCCCAAAATGAATATGATTATGTCAATGTAATCTTCCAACTTGGTAATTAATATAGGTCATACTTGGCTTCTTGCTTTAAGACCTTAACCTTAAGGGTAATCATCTTTTGATTCTTGTTAACAACTAAATTAATTTAAGTTTTCATTAGTTTTATCTAGTTGAAGCCTACGAAAAATTCCTTTTCATACTCCATTTATTGTCTAAAGGTTAATTTGGTAAAACTGGTAAATCATGTAGTCTGCCTTAAGCTTTACTAGCTAAAGTTTTTTGCAGAAACCATCATCCTTTCAGATGCTAATGAATTCTTTCGATTCTTTCATCAAGATTCTTTGTCATATCCAGATATGTCGGCATATTAGGAAATCCTATTAGATATTTATCTTATAGTGATTTACATAACTTGATGAACTCATGTGATATTGAACCCGTATGTCTCTTGATTATTTGTCATGTAAAACTAAGTAGTGTGTTAGATATTAAGCCTTACCGAAGTCCTAGTTGTTTCCTTTGAGTTTTCACTTACATAAAACGGAAGATTCATTCTTGCGTTTTATCCATTTTAGATCGCAATCTATTCAGATGAAGTACGTACCCACATGTGACTATGTTTTGTGTCGAGTATTCGTAATACTCTTTATAGTATATCAAGCTCCGACTGTTTTCAAATATGAACAAGGGAGTCTGGATTGAATCCAGTTACATCCTCTTAATCTAACTACTATATTGGTAGAAGATATTTATTCCCTTTTAGAGTGAACATATGAGAACCACCATTTCATATATTTAGGATGTCTTGAAAGACTTCCTAGCTCTCCTGAACCATCTATATCAAGTCCTTGGTGTTGTTCATGTGTTTTGTTTTGTAATAACAACAATTTGATTAACATTTTGAATCTGGATTGTCATAAGAAGCAATCTGTAAATCTGGCAAGCAATCAGTTACCAGTTAGTCAACCAATGAGTTTTAATAGTTACACAATTCTAATCATCTCATACTCAAACAACAGGTATGTAAATGTATGACTTGTATACCTTTAATCAACAAGGAAGTATAAACGGATAATGATATGATCCATAAGTATATTCTAACTATAAATAACGATGCCATGCAACATATGCTTTCATAACTCAAAAACAATAAAGAACTTGCATGAATAACTTAAAACATAAGTACCAAATATCATTCCAAAGTAAATACTAGTTCATGCAAAAAAGGAAACACTGGAAACAACAACACAAACTACCATCATATGTTGGTTAAGTTCTTGGATTGAGAGGTTCAACGCAATGACACCCTGCGGAGAGAAATTGCTGAAACTTAATGCAGATAAGGTTACAGTTTAGGGGGAATTTGCAGGATTTAGTATTGGGTTTGATGTTTTCATTAAGTTTTTACGGGGATCTGGATGTAATTCAACTAGTTGAATTTGCAAATGATGTACTTGTTAAACTAACATCCCGAGTACTAATGCTGAAGATCCGTAGTGCATTACGTGGTCGACTTCACAAAGGCAAGAGAGTGAGATATGGATCTAGTTCAGCTAAGCGTGCTGGTTGAGCTTGCAAATAATATACACGATGTATAGTATTTCGGTATTGTTAGGATGACTTATTATGTGTTAGTTTATAATGTTATGTTTTCCAAAGCAATACATGAAAGTGGTTATCTTATCTCTAACCTTTCGTCTATGAACTTAATATGTCACTGATCATGGTTAACGGTACTAAACCGGAATTTCAGTATCCTCTAATTTGTCACCTACATTTTTTAACTTTATTTTTTCTTTATTGGCTTAATTGATTGCAACTTTTTTTATCTTCCCATTTCCTCCCATCTATTTATTTCCCATCTTATGAACTTTTTCTACCCATTTATGCTACAAACCCTAAATTTGCATCTCAGGGGATCGAGGATATTCATCTTTCTGTCATCTAAACAACCTTATTCTTCTCTCTCTCTCTCTCTCTCTCTCTATATATATATATATATTATAGGGGTGGGTTAAAATGAGAACCACCTTGAGTTGTAAGAACCGTGAGAACTAGGCCATCCAAAAGGTTTTTCCATTTTTTTTCTTAAAAGTCATAAAAAATCACTTGGTTCAGCAAAAAAAAATGTCACATACACACATTTACATGAGGCGTAAAAGAAATATTTATTTTCGAACAAAATTTATACCAGCGCGTAAAAAAACTTGCATCAGTCAAAACTACCGACTCGACAATTGTTTTTACTTTTTTTACAGATGTGTTTATAATATTTTCATCTACATTTGTGCAAAAAAAATTTGGCCCAACTCGCGCAGGAAGAAGAAGTTCTCGCGGTTCTCACAAATTATTGGCCCAAACCCAGGTGCCAATTGCTATCAACGCGTACAACGGACCGCAATGCACTTCGTTACATCGGACAAGTAAATCCTTTTGAAAGATAAGACATAAATACACAAACTTATTTTGTAAAGTCAAATTTTATAATCACTCGACAATTCACAAATCTAGTTCAAATGTAGGACAATTATCAATCAATTCAAAGACAATTCAACTTGTCAAATATCAACTAATAAACATAAATCAAATCCTAAACCTTACAAAAGTCTGCACCGGGGTGAAACCCGAGAAGATTAGCCGCTCATGGACGATAGAACTTGATCACCGGATGAATTGAGCTTGATCACGAACATTTTGAAGCCTTGAAGATAAGTATGGTGATGGTTAGGGTTTGTGATGGATGATGGATGGGATGATGATGATGATGATGATGATGATGGTAGGTTAGGTTAGGACTGAAGGTTGTGATTCAGATGGTCAGATGGATTAGGAATGATGGAAGATGAAGATGATGGTGTTCTTGGCTCCAGGTGAAGTTCAAAACTCAATTTTTGCGTAACTCCCTTGATAATGACAATAAAGTGGCCTTTTAATCATTCAAAATCTCAAAAACAAAACAATTCCCATAGGGCACCAGGGAGTGGCATTGCCAATGCCCCCCCCCCCCCAGAAAATGCAGTTTTCTGATGACGCTCTATGTTGCTGCCTACGCGCATCCCATCGACGCGAGGGCCTCGCTGACGTCCCTAGCGTCATCGACGCGATGTGCAATGTGTCGTTTCCTGTTTTGTTTATTTCGTGTCCCCGGTTGATCCCGTTCGCTCTGATGCCTCGTATAGCTCCCGAATTGCTCCTTAAACCCCGTTAGACCTGTAAAACACAATTCTAATCAAAAGTATGTCATTCGAAACTAAAAGTTATTTAAAAACATAAATTTAAACACAAATAAGACACCGGTTTTCGACCACGTATCAAATCCCTTCGCCACAAGTCTTGCTTTGTATCTCTCCATTTCTCTGGTTGGTTTAAACTTAACCTTATACACCCATTTTAAATTTACGGCTTTTTTCACATAGGTAAGTTCTCGAGTGTCCACATTGGTTTTGTTCAAGAGCTTGGATCTCTTTATTCATTTCTTCTTTCAAATTCTTGTCCTATGCTGCTACATAAAAAAAATTGGTCCATCATGAGATTTAATGGCGGATAAGAAAGCCTTCTGAGTGTCACAAAAAATTGTATATGAAATACAATGAGATAGAGGGTGTACAATGGAGTGTCCTTGATTAGAGTCGGTTTGTCTTTGGTTGATCGATGAGGGGAGTTTTACATGAAAGTCATTCGAATGTGTTGGCAGGCCCAAACGACAATGATAGTTTTACTAGGATTATAGGTAATATATTGGAAAACTAATCATGAAGTCTTGTGGGTTCTCGCCTTAGGAGAAATAGCAAAACTATCAAAAATAGTCTGATAAGTCCCACTGTAAATATAAAAACTTTTATGTAAGATAAATTAATTTCACAAAATAACACATCACTTTCTTTTTATGAAAATAAATTCGAAAGTTGAGGGGCGCTTCGCAATTCCATAATTCCATCAAATGAGCTTCTGAAATGTTAACTTTGAGCCTAATTGTCAATTTTTCATATACCAAGTTTCCGCTTGGTTGAAACACCTCTAGGTTAAAAACTTATGTGCTTAATCGAAAGGACTAAAGCCTATGTGCCAAGTAAAGTTACAACTTTATCGAAGCACCACTAGGTGAGGTTAAACTATCATCCATTAATTATTCATCATTCGTGTTTTTAATTTTTAATACATGAAAGTTTATAGTGTTTGGAAAATCTAAATGATTTATCCTGTGCTTTGAACGCTTGAGAAGGGAATATGTAGAGTTGTGGCTTTTGAGTGTAAGACCCACAGTTGGAATAAATGAACTTAAAAGATGAAACACGAATGGGGCGAGATTTGTGGGAGGTTGGGTTTAGATGGATATATATACCAGAAATATTTGCTTATACGTTATTATGTCTATTAATTAAGAAATTTAATTATTGGAAACCAACTTTCCTAATTATGATTCCATTGCAGATTTTTCAGGGATGAAAAATGTTTAAGTGTGGGGATATTTGATGTATTGCAAGTCACATCTATTTATCCATGTATTTTGTATAGTTTTTAGCTAGGTTTCAAGTCGATGTTGGTCTTTATTAGCTTGTACCTTGATATCGTTGTATATTGTAGGTGAACGTCTGCAATAGGAGCTTAAACGAGGTAAAATGAAGAAGAAACGAGTGCACGGGAGATTCAGGAAGGAAAATATAAAAATTTTGGTAACGCTAATTTTGGCGCATCGCTAAGGAAAGGATGCTTGTCCTTCGCAACGCGCAAAGATTGAATGAATTACCCCGCTAGATTCAAGAAATTGCCATGACTTACACCACGTCTATTTTGTCCTTTAGTGGTGCCTTGGCATGTTGCCAAGCGTTTGAAGCCTCCCTCGCGCCGTGTGAAGGGAGTATATGTCATGAAAAACAAGTTTATCACTAATTTAAGCATGTTTCATCCCTATTAAGCCTGACTTCACCAATTAGGAATTCCGGAGCTTCCATAAGGCGATTTTAGCTTACTTATGGAGAGGAGAAAGCTGGGAGATTAGGCGGGTTGGTGCTTTACAAGTGTTTTCAGTTAGGTTAATGTTTTTATACTTTCGGTTTGTCTTTGAACTTGAATTGTTTAACATGTCTACGGAACTCCTTTATCTAGACCTAACTTTTGCTTTTGTTTTGAACATGTGTAGCTAACGAACCAACCCGCTAATCAAGTTACATTGAAGTGGACTAATTTACGTAAAAATGAGCAAGTTCAACCCATTTAAAATTTAGAGGGTATTTTTTATTTAAATTTTATATTGTTACATTTTTATTGTTTTTGTAGTTTTAGTTGTTTAGTGTTTCTTTTATATGAAATTTAAGATACTATTTATTAGTTTTAAAATATTATAGGTCGATCATTTGTCGCATGTGAGATTCTAGTATACCATCCCAAATGGAAGAACCAATTCCGTTGATGGGTGAGGACCTTGAAGGCCAAATGGGAAGGCGTTCCCCCTAAGAAAAGAAGGTCGGAGTCGAGAATTAAATAAGCTCAACAGATGGTTTTACCAGCAACATTTGCGACATCAATGTAAACGAAGACCTCGACGAGGACACATACCGATAAGCCCGCAACAAAAAGATTATAAGAAAGGTTGTGATCCGTCAAGATAGTGGGATTGGCCCATCAATTTTCATATAGAGTAAAATACAGTTTTAGTCCCTAAGGTTTACACCTGCTCTTTGGTTCAGTCCCTATTTAAAAAAATCAACAATCCAGTCACAATTAAAACCTTTGACCAAACGGCCGTTAGTTGACCGTCAAATCTTTTAATGTCAGGGAGGGCAAAAAGGTAATTCCTAAAACTTTGAAACTTATGCTACTATTTTACTCCCCAATCTTCATTTGTAAGCTATAAGCCACAATCCACTCCCCCAAACACTTCGGCGACCCAGGATCTCCGGCGAACTTCCTCCGATCATCTCCCAAATGAGGAAATACGTTGTAATTTTGTTCACATTGCACGTCGTCCGTAAGATTTGACCTAAATTTGCATTTTTCAAGTCTGTTTATGTTTGATTCCAGTCATTCCAGTTGTATGAAACCTGAATTTTGGGTTGTTTATGTTTAATTCCAGTTGGGTTCAGGGTGTAGGTGACCAGGACCTATGTCAGGATCCAGTATCGGTTCCTGATGAAGAATGGCAGGGGTTCCGGGTGGAACTCTGTTTCTAATGCCGCGGGTAAATGTGTTGTTGCACCTCTGTTGTAATTATAAGATGCATATATAATATATTGACTATAACTGTTGTGGATAATTTGGGTTGGGTTGATCAAATTTTGGGATTGAATGATGATCACCTAACTAGTAGGTTATGTAGAACAGTTTAAAAAGGTTATTTTGGAAACTGGTCGTTTTTTGTTAGGTAACTGTTAATGTTGACTGAATGATCATTGAATGGTGAAATATAATCCGAAATGATGCTTATTTAAACTGCATTTGAATTGATGCTTAGGAACAAATGACATCAGTGGATGTTTGTTTGAGATGTATCAGTTGAAGTTTACAACATATCAGTTGATATTAGGATCAAATGATATTAGTTGAATCAGTGGATGTTTGTTTATGTTCTATGTGCTTAGGATTAAATTATATTAGTTGAATCAATGATGTTTGAATGAGATGTATTAGTTGAAGTTTGCAACATATTTATGTTTTATGTGCTTATGATCAAATGATATTTGTTGAAGTTTACAACATATTTATGTTTTATGTGGTTATAATCAAAAGGCATTGTTGGACATAAGTAAATGGTATTGTTTGTTTGCTACACATAAGTCTTTGATTTGAAGGGTGTTTAGGATCACATGACATTGCTCGACATAAGAGATGGTATTGTTTGTTTGTTGTACATAAGAAGGTGTGAAGGTCAATCACCATTCAAGTTCTAAAAGTCTATACCATTTCAAGTTCTATGCATTGCTAGACCTGTTTGACCAGAATTACTTGTAAAACCTGTGATAATGTAGGGAGTTCATGTTCTGCTACTGAAACCCAATTGCAATTGTGAAGTTTAATCCTAATTGAAGTTCTAACAATTTTGTTAATACCTTGATATTGTTGTTTAATTTTCTGTTTACATGTGGTTTGTTACTATATTAGGAAAAACATTTGAAAATAGAGGGAAATTAATAAATCAACCTGCAGGGACTGAATTGTAAGTAAAGTTTCGGGGGGGGGGGGGGGGTTAGGCTTTTGACAGAAATACTAACAGTTTGGTAGTGCCAGGGTTTTAATTGTGAGCAATTGAATACGTCAGGTACTAGAGTGTTGAATTTTTATTTAAATTGGGACTGAACCTGAGAGAGGGTGTAAACCTCAGGGACTGAAACTGTACTTTACTCTTTCATATATTTTGTAAGTTTCAAGTTTTTATCACATTTAGTTATTGTAATTTTTTAATTACACTTTGTTCTTGAAATCTACTTTTTAATTTCACTTTAAGTTCCCCACCTTCTATATATAATTCACGACATCAATGTAAACCACAACGACAAATCTGTACAACATCAACTTTAAGTTCCCCACTTCTACTTCCTCAAAAGTGTTTGACTAAGTCTTACATGTTACACCCCAAAAGTGTTAAAAGCGTAAAAGGGGATTCGAGTATACTCACGGTTTTCCATGTAATTTCCACATACGTGAGTCGGTGCGTTGAGAGTTTTTGGTAAAAACGCCGAGTTATCCTACAAGGATAAACGAGGCGTATGAGTTCGACGGATTATGGAATTGGGATGTGTATGAGATGCGTAATTTAGTATGAAAGTACATAAAAGTTAACTTAACAAAACATCCAAATTTGAACACCATGATTATGTGTTAATCATAGGCACGAATTCGCCTATTGGAAGTCCATACATGAGGTATTTTTATCTAATATAATATAACCTAATCCCTTAACATCGATCCATGAGTTGGTTAGTGTTTAGGGTTCGGTTGTTAGAATTATTTTATAGATATATGTGTATATGCAATGTATTATATCGTCATGTATTATCAAGTATGTCAAGCAAGGAGGTAGGAAAATTTCCATCCATTAAACCTCATATGATTCACCAAAGCACAAAATCATCAATTTAGTTGATGATTTCAGTTGATCATGAATATTGACTAAACTAGAAGTACATAAACTAATAAGTAGCCATATGAGGACACCCCGACGTGTACATACCCAACATGGTAAGTGTTGGAGATGAGGTGGGGTTGGTTCATTTTGGTTCTTGAAAGCTACTTGGAGCATTGTATCATATAGGTCATCAAGCAACCAAGTGATCTCAAACTAGACTAGTGCATTCCAATCATGGAAAATGTTTGTAGACTTGGTGTAGTTTGTCACTTTGTTACTAGTAAGTTTACTTGGTAACTTAGATGTAAGATTGATTAATAAATCAAGCAAGTGAAGTAGTGGAAATGTAATTGGAACTTCTAGGCTTCCATGGCTCACACATTACCAAAACACAAGCCTCATCACATTGAAGGTGGTGAGCTTGGATGATTTCAACACTTGTCTAGGTTACTTGGATCCTTTAGAACAATTAGTTTAAAAGGTATTTGGACCTCTAATCTTATGGAAATCATCCATACTCAAGTACCACAGTCATGAGTTTGACTGGGAACAAGGTAGGCACGAGATTTCTACAAGAATAACAAGTTATAGAAAGTATTTGTAAAAGTTTAACGAAAACAGAAAGTTTTTATAATAAATACTTTTGATTATCCGATGACAACTACATCATTTGTAATTCTTTACTTTTTATTTGTTGTGAAGAGAATGGGTGGAAAAAAAAGAATAAAGCGGTGGTGTTGGGTGTGTCGCAAACGGTGAGTTTGGCCAACGGTTTGTTGAATTAGGGTGATATGGAATGGATGAGAGAGGGTGATTTGGCATTAGAGGGTTTGAATATTGATTATGATTTATGATGAAGGTTAGGTTAAAGATGAAGTAAATAAAATCATTTTATTTTTTTTTTTAAGTTAAACTACAATAATATGAGGATAACTTCATTTCAGTGGTCAACTAACCTATTATATTTACAGGGAGTTAAATGTTATAATTGAGCAACGTTAGGGACTTAATAGTTTAAATTAGAAAAATGGACGCTCAACGTGTAATTCAGTGTAATTGCAGTAACTCTTGATTATTTTACTAGTATTAAGCCCCTGCGTTGCAGTAGTTGTCGTAAAATTGTGTCAAATAGTACCATTGATATACCTTGATCATCAACACCGAAAAAGCTCGTAAAAACAACATAAATAAAAATGGAAAAAAATAACGCGAAGGAAAAGCAGACGTAAAATCTTTGAATCACGCACGCTCGTTGCAGAGAAATTAAACAGGAAACATAAAACATATAAAAAAATAACTCAGTCAATCCAAGACCCGTGCGTTTTGACGAATTTGTCAAACTGAGAAAAATAGATGTATTGCGACGGGCCAATCAAACAGGCAAAGTATACAAAAATATGTTGAACCCGACACGCACGTTGCGGTGCGTTAACTCACAAAATTTAGAACCGAACAAAAAAGTTGGGAAAGATGAAAAGTATGGTGGACCAAAATTGAAAATAAAAAAAAGTTGAGGTTAAATTGCGAAAGATGAAAAACTTTATGTTAAAAGTAAAAAAACAAAGTATCTAACTGCAAAAGAAAAATGTTTTGGGTTAGAAATAACAAAAGGAAAAACAACCTATACATGTGGTACAACATCAAAAATTAAAAAAAATATTTAATTTAAAAATAAAACCAAAACAAAATTTTAAATCACGAAAATATAAGATAAAGGGAATTTTAAATTAAAATTGTGTAGATGAACATGAAATTAAAAATTCTAAATATATATAAAAACCAAAACAATCATGAAAATACATGATAAAGAAAAATTCTGAATTAAGATTTTATAGATAAACGTAATATTAAAAAATTTAAATATATATAAGAACCAAAACAAATAAAAGAAATAAATTAAAAAAGAAGTTAGATTGTAGAAGGTGTTGCCATGTGACATTAGTTGTAGTATTTTATTATAATTTAGATTAGATTAGATTTAGATTAGATGTAATAAGAAATGTTGTTTTTTCGTTTATTTGATTTAATATTTAAAGTTAAGATTTAGATTAGATGTAATAAGAAATGTTGTTTTTTCATTGATTTGATTTAATATTTAAAGTTATTAAAAAAATCATGCACTCCAATTTCTAAAGTTATTAAAAAGTCATGCACTCTAATTTCTATTTCCAGTCTTCTTTTTTCTAATTCCAGTATTGTACAGGTGTTCCTCGTATTTTTTATGTTCCAAAAGGAAAATATAGAAGATTGGAAATACAAAAACAAAGACTGGAAAATACCCGGCTGATCTGATTAGCCTCTCACCACCCCGACATTGTTTGTGCCCCATGGCCCACTCTCACGAAAAATGTCCATAGTGTCAAATCCCGTTTACAAAATCACCTTTAAATCCCCTGGCAGCATTTCACTTCCCCTGAGGGCTGGAGGTGACAGCATTAGCTTCCATCAACTGTAATGAGCCACCCAGAAACAGTTGTAAACATGCAGATTTCAAACAGTTCAGTTGTAACGTGAATCTATAACTGTAATCTTTTGTCGATTTATGGTATGAAACTCAAATGCCACAATGTTTTATAGTGATAACATATTTGAATGAAAGCTAAATTTATCAATACAAAACACTATCCCTGTTCTTGCGGATGTATGTAGAGATTAGGGGTAGCGCAGGCTGCCCCTCAACTTTGTGTGGAGTGTAAAATTAGTGCAGTTTCTTTTCTTCCCTGTTGTACGTATCGGGATACCCTGAGCATATATTGTTGAAAAATTAGTGAATGGATATCTAGTTAATTTATAATTAAGTGAAATTATAATTACTAGGTAAACTCTTCATATGGTAAAACTCTTAAGTATAGTTTTGATGATGACATTTTATGAGTTTTAATAGAGTTTAAGTCTATGATTGTGGTGACTCTTAACTCTTCATATGGTGAAACTCTTGATAACATTTGATGAGTTTATTAGAGTTTAAGTACATAATTATTGAGACTCTTAACTCTATAAAAGACTCTTAGATATTTAGAACATGGTGTCTCATATGAAAAGTACACTAGAGAAATACAAGAGAAATCATACAAGAAAAATTCATGAATACATGGAGAGTTCTTAGAAAAGATGAAACACTTGAAGTCCCATTTGTTGGGTACTTAGAGAGATATGTTTCTCTATACAATTTCATCGCCTTCGTATCATAATTTTCCACGAGTTCTAACACTATAATTTTATCCGGTGTAACCTCGGGCGCGTAGCCATCTCCGGCAGTACATACTGCTTCGGCTGTTGTACCCTGGGAAACAGTCGTGTCGTCTTAGTAGAGGCGCGAAATCTGTTTTAAGGGAAGCGTGTTGAACACGTGCCTCAACCAAAACCGTCAACAATTTTTGTTTGTTTTGTAGCAGAGTTTCGAACAAGAAGGTGCGGTTGAAGTTTTTCCAAAGACGTCTACTTAAATCAAGATTGGTACAATGTATTTGTATTTCATTTATTTTCATATAGTTTTGTAACCGGATTGTACTATCATATTTCCTATGAATAACGAGAGTCTCGTTATTATATATTTTGCAATATAATTTTAATAAAAAGTGAACCTAGTTCCTACATATATTAGAATACCCCTAGGTCTAAAAGATCTTTTTGGGCTACCCCTAAACTTTTCTTCTTGATTCGCCATGAGTTTTAGTTGTAGTTCTGGTTTTTTTTTTTTTAGTTGATAACCGAGATGGATTGTTTTTGGGGTTCTTGCCTTAAAATATGTATTAAACCAGGTTTTTCTGTCTAAGCCGGTTCTGGTTTGTGTCTAACAAAAGTAAAAACCGTTTTTAAGGGGAAAATGACTGGCCCGAGTTCGGTTCCAAGCTACGGGTTCCCAAATGATTACAACCCAACAGGTAGGGTAGGTTCCAAACTAGAGATGGGCATAATCGGGTTTTATTATTACCCGGAACCGGTTCCAACCCGGACCCGGTTCTGCTTGGATGTCATTGGAACCGGGTATGGTGTGGAACCGGGTCCAGTTCCTACTCGGGTTCACACCCAAGAATATGGAACCATGTAGAACCGGGTATGGGTATTATGGAACCGGGTATGGTGTGGAACCAGGTATGGTGCGGAACCGGTTTCTGATAGTGTTGGGAACCGGTTCCTGACAGTCAAAACCTGACTTTTACTGTTCAGAACCGGTTCCTGATAAAATGTTACCGTTGGAACCGGTTCCTGATTAAAAAATCGTTTTTTTTTATATAAACCCCTTCCTACTTACCGGTTCCTGATAAATGTTACCGTTGGTGTTTTAATAAAGTTTGTGTAATGTTTCTTTCTATTGTGTTTGTTATGTTTGATTTTTATTATTAGTTACATTGATAAATAAAAATAGTAACAATAATCGGTTAAAATTAAAAAACAAATTAATCGGTTACAATATATAAAAAAAATTAACCGGTTACAAAAAAAATAAAAAATTACTCAGAACCGGTTCCAGTAAGATTTTATTTCTTTGATCGTTTACTAGCGGCAGGTGCAACACTTTCGGATGAGTTTCTCTTAGGTGCGGGTACCTCGGTACAATCGTCGTCCGAATTGTTAGTCTCCACTTCTTCGTCCTCCTCTTCGTCAACAATTTTATGCTCTAACTCAACTTCATCTTCTAGACTAGTTTTATGTTGAACACGATCAACGGCATCCAAATGGTCATTTAAGCATATTGCCATCTCTAGCGATTCCGGGGTTAGTCTTGTTCTTCTAATTGACAAAACCCTGCCACTAAGAGAAAACACACTTTCCGAAGCTACCGTGGAAGCTTGGACCGTTAGTATATCACGAGCCATGGTGGCTAGAATCGGGTATTCGGATTCTTTCGATTTCCACCATGCCAAAACATCAAATTTCCTATACTCCTCGGTGGTCATAGTAAGCGAATATTGATTTTTTTTATATCTCCCAAGTTCACTTGTTGGTTCACTACCCCTTTGTTGTCTAGCGGTCTCGTCTCTAACGACATTCAACATGGTTATAAGTGGATCCCCGCTTGTTTCATCGTTAGAGGCCGTGGACCGAGACTCAAACAAATTTGTATGATTTTTTTCACCATATTTTTTAAAATAATGATCATAAAGTTTGGTCATACACTCATTGAATATTTTTTTTGTTTTTGCTTTTAAAGTTGGATCCTCCTCATGCATATCCAACTTGTCATAAATTTCATCAATTAAAGCTTCAACACCCGGTACGTTTAAAGCTGGATTTAAAGCAGCGGCACATAGAAAAACGGGTGGTAATTCTAAAAAATATTTTTTAAATTTTTGAATCATTGGTATCGTCATATTCCTTAACATGTCACTAGAATTTTCAAACTTTTTAAAATTAGTTGTTATCAAATACAATTGGTCCACAACTTTAGAACTAGTAGGATAATAAACACCGGAAATCAAAGTCGTTGTAGTTTTAAAAACTTGTAAAAAAGTACTTAGGTTATTAATATTTTCCCAAGCCGTGTCGGGAAAGGGGACGACAAGGTACTCATCACTTAAAGTTGTATGAAAAGATTTTAAAGTGCCCATTTGCTTTATAGCCATTTCAAACATATGACAAGTTGAATTCCAACGAGTCGGTATATCCCAATTCGGTCCAATAATTTTTTGGTTGACATCTTTACAAAGTTTTTTATATTCTTGATATCTTTCTTTTCCACTTTTGAAAACATTTTGGAGCATAGCTCTAAATGCTATAATAAAATCCGATACAAATTGATCTTTTAAACCGGTTTGCACTCCCTAAGTTAATAATATGTGCAACATATCGTGTGTGAAAAAAATATATATTGAATCGGTTCCAACGGTCAGGAACCGGTTCCAACGGTAACATTTTAACGGCTATAACCGGTTCCAACGGTAACATTATAACGGGTATAACCGGTTCCAACGGTAACATTTTAACGGGTATAACCGGTTCCTTCTAGAACTGAATTTCCGGGTACGGGTAGGAACCGGGTACGACCCGATTCAAATGGTAAAATTGTGGAACCGGGTTGGAACCAACGGGTATTTTGAACCCGGAACCGGTTCTACTTAATGTTGGGTAGGAACCGGAACCGGTTCCAGTTCGGTTCTACCGGTTCGGGTTTGGAACCGGTTTTTATGCCCATCTCTATTCCAAACAGGTTATATTTATCACCTCGAAGCTCCATGGTCCATCCCATTTAGAAGTCATATATATCTGCTTGGTGTAAGCTTGAGCCCAAAAACCCATCAATAGTTGTAAGCCCAGCAGCCAGCTCCAAAGCCCAGAACCTTAACAGCCCAGCGCAGTAAGCTTAAGTGCACACAAGCATTTAGTTAGAACATAGTTAATTGCTTCATGTGGTTTCACGTTTTTTCATGTTTAGTTCTCATTTTTTGAAAATAGCAAATATACTCTCTATGACCTGTTAATTTGTTATTGAATAGGTGTAAAATTATTCAGTTAAGTTCATGTAAATTTACAAATATACCATTACTAATAAAAACAAAAACTAAATAATAAATTACTCAAGTGGACCCCACCAAACACAGCTCAGTCTCCAATAAAATAAACCAACCTTCACCAAGCCATCATCCCCTTTATCAGACTTACCCACCACCCTCTTAAACCTTCGCCCGCCGGCGCCGAATCCACTCCGTAACAACCACAACAATCTGCCTCAGTCTCACCAGATCAACACCTCTAAACTCCCACCATACGGCCGAACTTATTCGCCTCCATGAATGAATCGGACGTTCCCTGAACCGTGACGTCAGCGCCGGAGTCGAACGAAAGCTCGAGCCACCGGCAATCTCCGGAGCTTCTTTTGGGTTTTATATCTTCATTAATTTGTGTTTTTAAATGTTAAATTGCTATTTGTTGTGTATGTGATCATGGTTATACTAATAAATGTAGAAGTTGATGTTCTTGTGGATGCTATTTTTTGTTCAGATAAAGTTATAGCTCTTAAAGCAATTATTGCTGTAGAAATTCATGTTCTTGTGGATGCTAATTGCTAATTATCCCTCAAAATCTCTCGAATTGATTAACTGATAGAATTAGAACTGAACACAAGAAGAAGATGGGATTACAGAAGATGGGAAGAAGAAGAATACTGAATTAACTGATAGAATTAGAACTGAGTGGCTGTCGGGCACAAGTTTCCGGTGACGGGCAGGGTTGTCGTGCAGCTGCCAGTCCAGCTCAAAGCTTGAATCTCGTGTTTCCGGCGAGCAGATCTTGGTCGGCTGGAGGATCATTTTAGAGTTTAGATCTGCCATACCGACACCTCAAGAAGTTCCTTCCGATACGACCGAACCCATTGATGGCAAACTTCAGCTTTGCTTCAACTAGTCCCTTAGTACCTTTGGTTTAATTATGAAATTGCAATTGTTCCTTGTTCGTTTTTCCGGCGAGATAGTGTCGAGTTTAGATCAGGCAACGTGTTTGTAGGTGTGGGTTGGACGGAGGATGAGGCTAAGTGAATGGTGGTGGTGGTGGGGTGGTGTGGAGAGGAGGAGGATGGTTGGGTAGTGGTGGGAGTGGGCCCCAATTAAATCATTTAGTTTATATATTTCTTTTAAATAATAAATCAGATTTTTATGTTTAGTAAGGACAATATAGTAATTTCACACCAACTTAACTGACCAAACTAACTGACATTCGCTTAGGGGACTATCCGAGTAATAAATTAACAAACCATGGGGAGCATACCTGCTATTTCCAAAAGGTGGGGACTAAACATGAAAAAACATGAAACCACAGGGACCATCCAGGCAATTAACTCGTTAGAACACGATATCAAAACAGTTTATAAAATTAAGTTAATGTATTTTAACACACTCAAACATGCAAGATGCTAGTAGAGAATATTGGAGGGCCTATATAAGAGCTCGTCATTAGGTAAATACAACTATAGCTTGATGACACTAGAATCACCGGTAGGTAGGGCTGTAAATGAACCGAACGTTCAGCGAACAGTTCGTGAACCGTTCGGCGGGAAGTTCGTTTATGTCCGTTCGTTTAATAAACGAACGAACATGAACAAGAAATTTCGTTCGGTTAGTTAAATGAACGAACATGAACAGAGGTCTCGTTCGTTCAATTGTGTTCGTGAACGTTCGGTAAGGCGATCATGAACATGTTCGTGAATTTGCGTTCCTTTATGTTCGTATGTTTGTGTTTTAATTAAAGATTCTTTAGTTTTATATATTTTATCTATACTTTTTATATTATTAAACTTATAATTTGTTTTATTGCCCTAACAATTAAACTAGGAAACCCTATTTCACCTTGTTTATGCACTATTTTCCTTTCATTTCTCATTATATATATCGACGAATACGATCAACATCCGTTCCACAATAAGGGATTCAAGTTCTAGTGCTACTCTATGGCCCATCCACCTTTATCCTTCATCGCGTTCTCCAAATTTATTTGTGTTCGTTTGTGTTCGTGAACCGTTCGTGAAACACACTCATTTCCTTAATGAACGAACACGAACATAAAATCTAGTTCGATAAGTGTTCATGAACCGTTCGTGAACACATTTATTTCTTTAACGAAAGAACACGAACAAGGCCTTGTTCGTGTTCGTTCGGTTCGTTTACAACCCTACCGGTAGGTTATTCTTTCGAAATGTGTTCCAAACTTTCCAAATCTTCTGGGGAAATTCAAGATGAGAATCTTTGTAGACTAGTGTAGTTTCATGTCACCAACTCACTTTATATGTGATCTCGTTAAATATGTGATATTAAAGTTTGAACAGAGACAGAGGCGAACCCATGAATTATTTTTAAAATGTGCAAATGAGGAGTTTAATCAAACTTTTAACGAGTGAGATCGGGTTTTTTTACCTATAAAATACACATTATTTTTCAATGGGTTACTGACCATTTATTTCTTCCTATTGAACCTTCAAATGTGTGCTTAGAAGGGCGAAATCCCCATCGGCCTGTAAGCTCATTGATCATTAAATTTTTATATCCACTATAGTATCAATTAACTGACTTGACACACTTTTCTTGGCTTGTAATTAGTGGGTATCCGTTAAACAGAGGATCACGCTTTGTACTTTGTGATGCAGATTCTATTTTAAATGATGATTGGCATATGTTTTGTTCGTAGGTTTGGATCTCTCAATGTTGAAAACCAACTTAATTTGCCTATCACTGCCACTGAAATTCACAACGATCAGTCTGTTTATGTTTTTGTGATTCTTGCCTTAAAATATGAATGGGGAATTTGGTATCTTTTATATTTATACTAGCTTAGCTTAGAACCCACGGGTTAAATAAATAAATATTATCGTAAACAAATAGTTTAAAGAAATACAATATCGTTAATTTTTTGCTTATAATTATTATGAAATTGACAAATAAATAAGCATATTAGTATGTTGTTACTAATATTTAAGTGAGTGATACGTAACATTCTTTGGAAACTCGTATATTGAAAAGGTTGAACATCAAAAAAGAAAAAAATGAATTATAAAGTTTCTAAATTAATTATTATATATGTATTACAAACCCGTGTATTACAAACCCGTGTATTACCAGGTTGACATTATTTGGAATTGTGAATTAGTTAATTATTATAAGGGTAAATTTCTTTAATTAATTATCAAAAACCTAACTTTTTTATTTGTAATATATGACGAACTCATTGCATTGTATTACAATTAACAACATATTCGATTAAATATATCCATTGCTTATATTGATTTATTAATATTTGTGGGTAAATATATTATAAATATATGAATTAACTTTCAAGTACTACACAAACCCCTAATTAAATCTTTTGAATTAATTAAATGTTTGGAATAATTAATTAATTAATGTTATTATTATTGATAAACATAAGTGATATTTATGTATAAATTAATTGTTAGAAAAGTTAAAAAAAATATATAAATATTTTTTTAGAATTAAAATCCTTTATTAGAATTTAGAAGATTAGATTTTGATTTATAGATATAGATAGATATAAATATAGATAAACCTAAATATAAATAGATATTAGTGTTTTACAATTCAGATAACGATATAATAATTAACTTTAATTAATAATAATTATTCATTATTAAGTAGAAGATAAATGCTTTAATTAAACATTAAGTAGAAGATAAAAGCGGGAAAACCAAAAAATAAATAGCTCATTAAATTACACGTGTCCCTTCATTGATTTACTTTATTATATGTATAGATTTTTTTATTTTTGAACTGTTTAGATTATTATAGTCAATGTTGATGATGAGAATCTTATGGTAAATTTCTTAGGATTCTTGAACTTTTCAGATTGTTATGTGTTTGGGATTGCTTTTAACTTACAAATTTGAACTTCTCCTTTTTCAAATCATAAAAACTCCCTTCTTAAGTGCATATCCAAACACTACAAAATAACTTATTAACTTTTAATAAGTTAAAACGAGGTCAAAATAAGCAATTCCAAACACCCAAAATGTCGACAATGATATTTGTAGATTAGTGTAATTTGAGGTCTCTAACTCACACTCATGACGCGACTCGGTTCTTCATAAAATCTGTGACATTGAAGTTTTAGTACATGTTGTCTTAAATGTTCATGACCATTCATTTCTTCCAATCCAACCTTCAAATGTATTATATTTGCAAATTGTGTTTTTGTTTTGTTTTGTTTTAAGCCCCGGTTGTTTTCATGATTTTATTTGAAGTGCTTTAGCACTTAACACTGGATCAGGGATTACGAACAACTCAACAGATGAAAATCACAATTTTCCTAACGTTGCGGGTTAAGCTCTTACTCTATTTATAACTTTTGTTCAATTGTCATGCAGTAATAAGTAAATCTATATCTTTTATGATATAACTAGTTTTATTTATATGAACTTGGCCATGGTTGCTCTTGATCTTATATGGCACTCTTCATTGCTGCATTTTAACATATATTCAATATCAAGATTGAGACGGTTAATATATACATATTTCAACCATTTTTATTGTTTTTTTTTTTTAAAAAAAAACAGGCTTGATCATTACGTAACCATTAGAGATGAAGAAGAGGAAGGAGGAGGAGGAAGAGGAGCAGGAGGAGAAGTCACTAACGATGATCCAAGCGTTCTAGGAATAAATGAACAACAAACTACAAGGTAAGCTCAGTTATGTTTTACTTGTGCCTTTGAAGGTTTGAGTTGTTTCTATTTTTTTTTTCATTACAGCTATCTTTGTTTTATCTAACCAGGCTAAATGGCTCAAATGTGGCTCCGTACGCACTTACCATGTTTCTATCACTGTTGGGGTTCGTTTTCTTCGGCCTTAAACAAGGAAAACACACTCCTCTTCACATTGCAAATCCCTTTGCATTTTTAGTTGTTGTTGGTTCCGGTGTTGCTTATATGACTTTCAGTATATTGTCTTGGATCAACGACCGTTCAGATTACAAGATGCTTAAAGGCCTTTACTATATTGGTTGCAACCTGGCGTTCATCTCGCTTTTGTTCATGTTATTCACCACAACCTAAATTGGACACAGTTGCATTACACTTTTGGTATTTATTGGAGTCTTTATGTCTACCTGTAAAAACTTATTTTCTTTAGACTTCGCGAACTTATGTTGTTGTTAATGTTTTCTTTAAAGACTTGACTTTGTGTTTGTGTTGGTGTTTGTGTTTGTGTTGAATGAATTATGAAACTTGTCATGTTGTGTATGTTGTTTGTTTTTGCTTGCTATTTTTAAACTTCTTCTTTGCAGGTATGTATGTGTTTATTCAGGTCAATTCTAATTTCTAAGGGCTTCTAATACTGATGAGGAGCCTTCTGATTTGAGCCCAATGCCATGAATTCGGCAATTGGGCCCAAGCCCAGGCTGCTCCTCTAAAAGGCTTATTTGAATGGTCAAAGCCCAGGAAAATTGGTCAACTTCTCTCTCTCCCGCCTTTTGTAAAGATCAGTTACGCTATTGTCAGGAAGAAAAGGGGTCCTCATTCGATGGATCACATCACACCAGAGCAATTAATGCTCCTCTCTACCGTCGGCTGGAAAAGATTCAGACGAGACAGCTTGGGAAAATCGGGCACAGGGAGGATTAGACTCATTTAATGTTATGATCTCCCATGCTCCACAGGACACGACAGCCCCTGCGTTTTACCCGGGTAAAGCAATTACCCGGAAGTGCTTCCATGACCCCCCGGCGTTCACCGTGACGAGGCTAACGGTGTTGGTTTTGTAGGTTTTCCGGTGAGCGAAAACATGCCAGAGTGGTTCTAGGTCACAAGCTAAGGCTGCTCGTTTATTCGGAACAACAGATAAAAACCCTAACTTTGCATCCCAAAGACTTCAAACTAATTTGTGACTTGTTACATACAGTAATAATTTTGAGACATTGGTTTCTAGTGAACAAACGTCTGGCGCATGATCAAGGTAGTCATTACTGAGATCTAACTTGTATTTTAGCAATAACTAAGTCTTATACATAGTGTCAAGCACGAAATCTATAAAGTAAACAAGTCGAGCTCAAGCTTGACAAACCCCCAATGACGATGAATGCAAAACAGTCTTCATACGTAAGACCAAAGGAGGAATCAACTAGTTGTCATATTGAACAATCTTTGCAAACATCAAGTTCCAGACTTTTGGTGCAGAAAACAAGAAAGAACATGTTTTGATATCCAACAACATTCAGCAGAAGGATGTTATTCATACAGGCAATACAATAACCCCTGTCCAATAACATATTATTGACTAAACGAAATGCGGGACCCACCACCAAAAAACGATTTAAAAGTAGTTGGTTTTGTAGAAATTTTTGAGGAACTTGGAGACATTCTCATCCTTGCTGGCGACATCTTGAACAAGACCCTGGTTACCCACCACATACTGCCCGATTATATGATGTCGCTGTTTTGCATGCTCTGTTATGTTGCTAAGCTCTTCCATTCCCTTGAACAGCAGCATATCAATCACCTGCATCAAATATTTAAACAGTATTCATCGATATGAACATAAACTACGATTTGGAATATACAATGATAAGTGACCTCACATAAACTGCATATTCAAATCAAGATATAGTATTGAATACCCTATAGTATGCAATGATATAAAAAGGCATCAAGAGACGCTGTTACATATAAATATATGAAATACATTAAAGGGTTAATGAAATTGTCATCTAAAGAAAGACAATCTTGAGGGCGAAAGATGTTCAATACACAACCAACTTAAGTAGAAATGAGATGCTCCACGACCACGACCCCTTCATCAGGCCTAAATTTTAGTTACAGAATTACGGTGTACAGTTGCTAATACTCACACTGGTCACGCAAAATCATCATCATCATCATACTCACTAAATCCCAGCAATAGCAAAGCTAAGGTAGGGTAAGATGTAGACAGCCTTACCTCTACCCCGTAGGAATAGAGAGGTGCTGCTTCTAGTGAGACCCCCGGCTCCATAGTAGTTTTGCATCAAGCCTTGGACATAAGGCGCATAGCTCTCGGAAAAAGGCCGATTAGTGCATGTACCCCCTTGTCTCGTGGCTATCAACAAGGATTAACTGTTATACAAATTTGGCATCACATAAAATACATGTGAGATTTTTGACACAAACACTTAAAAGTAACAGACGTGGGGGTATTTCAATCCATTTACAAGTTTTTGGCAGTATCACACTATTTAAACTAGTCGTATAATAATTTCAAACAGCCAAATAGTGTTACTCCCTAAAAAATTACTTAAATGACTAGTAGCATAATCTCAAATTATTGTCCACCTTCATAGCTCAACAAACGTCATCCCTAGATCATTTAGTGTCTAAATGTTTATATAAACCTAATGTCCAAATTGCAGCTACAATCCACTAAATACCAGCTTCTCGTGTTTCGACACCTAACCTTGAAAGTTCGGCCGAATCAATACGCTAACATGTGATGTACTGATGTGAAAGATGATTTATTAGATGGTCAAGGGGTCATTGCCACCCATCCTCTGGAAAGGCTAATTGTATCAAGAGATATAACATGATCCACTAAATACCATCTTTTGTAGATAGCTCAGTTCTGTACACTCACAAAACGCTTTAAAAACAAGATAAAGGGCAAAAAAAGCAGAATACCAGTAATGAAAAAAAGCAGAATATCTGTTCTGTACCACTAAATACTATCTTTTTTAATGTGTTATATGCTTTTGTGCGTGATGAAGGTGTCACAGTATTCTTTAAATTAATCGTACTCCCAAGAATTTACAAAATAGATCATTTAACAAATCTAAAAACACTTGCAGCCTTGGTTTAGAAACGCGTGAAGCGCACAAAAGTGACAAGGTCTAAAATCAAAGCGAAAATCGCAAAAGCAGAAAGCCTTTTGTGCTAAAGGCGCAAGGTGCTTATATACTTTTTTTTATATATCCTATAGGTTTTTAGCATCCCCTACCCAAAATATAGTTTAGATATGACTTAATGTATAAATCACTTAAATGTACAACCATGTTAGCTACATGTATAGCACTTTAACGCACAAAAACACCTTTTGTACAAGAAGCGTGCCCCTCATTAAGGATTTTTTTAAAAAAAAACTTGCATTTTGTGCGCTTGTTGTACAGAGCTCGCCTATGCCACACAAGGCGCAGCTCTTTGCGCCTAAGTTCGCTTTGCGCTTATAAAGCGCTTTTTTAAACCAAGCTTGCAGCCAATTGTTTTTTAGAACAGCAACTCACGGTCTCACACACACATCTAATCTACTCGACAGTCCACAGCGAGACTCAAACCCTCGACCTCTAAAGAAGAGAGCACCCTCTAACACATCAAGCTACCATTACGCTAAACACCCTTTGATGCTTTCGGCCTATTGTTTGATAAGTTTGTTTTCCACACAATATAACTTATAAATCTTGATAAATCTCCATCAAAACACCAAATGCAAAAAATCCAAACGATGACATCACCAATTGCCGGGCAGGCGGACATCTAGTTTAACTGAAAACAATTTGCCCTTACAGTTTCAAATTCATTTCAATTTCATCATTAAAGACTAACCAATTGATCTCAATATCTAGAAGAATCCGTTAAAACAAATAACAAGCATCACTCTAAATCCGCAACAAACCCTAACAACCACTGAATCCCCAAATTTACAACTATTTCACCTCAAGTAATTGTCTGACATCTAGATTAACTGTCACGAATTCCCATTAGAGCTTCAATTTCATCATTGAAAATCAGCCAATCAATCTCAAAACCAAGTAAGAGCCGTTAAGCAGATAACAAACATCACTCTAAATCCCCTTAAAACCACAAAATCCCCAAATTTACCAACTCATTAACCTTGCTCTGAATATCTGAATGTGTATATGTGTGGGCCCCTGGGGGCGGTTAAACATGCATCATGCAGTGGCTTTGATAGCCGAAAGACTTTTTGTCCCAATTGTTGAGTGTTATGTGTCTTATGTCCAAGGCTTGATGCAAAACTACTATGAGCCGGGGGGCCTCACTGAAAGCATCATCTCTATTCCTACGAGGTAGAGGTAAGGTTGTCTACATCTTACCCTCCTCAAACCCTACCTTAGCGTTGCTATTGCTGGGATTATCCGAGTATGATGATGATATAACAAAAACAAAAACATAATCAAAATTAACAATCAGATAAGGTTAGATGCTACCTTAGGGTTAGTAATATAATATGAGTGTTCTTACGCTAAATGCCCTTTGGTACTTGCAGCCTATTGTTACGAAACCTTCTTTCAACATACAACACAATATAACTTACAAAACATAACAACTCTCCATTAAAAACACTAAATGCGCATAATCTAAACAATAGCTTCAACAATTGTCTAATATCTACTTTAACCATCACAATTCCCCCCTCATTTCAAACTCATCATTATAAAGTTGTTGAACAAATAGCAAACGCTTCACTTTCGCAACTTCAAACGCATTTCAATCACACAATT
Organism: Scalesia atractyloides; assembly: GCA_947069175.1. Classification (NCBI taxonomy): domain Eukaryota; kingdom Viridiplantae; phylum Streptophyta; class Magnoliopsida; order Asterales; family Asteraceae; genus Scalesia; species Scalesia atractyloides. The sequence continues at coordinate 75,142,097 of CAMTDV010000021.1, forward strand.
TCAAACTCATTTCAATCAACTAATCAAGCTTAACATCAAGTAACAAACATCACTCTTAACAGTCTTAACTCACCAAAAAACCCTAAAAACCACAAAATCCCCAAATTAAACAACTAAATAGCCTAGATCTGAATCATCTAATCATCTGAACCATATAACTAAAACATAAACAAAATTAAACAGCGAGATAGGGTTAAAACGCTACCTTAGGGTTAGTAATATGCGCGTTCTTACGGATTTCAGCGGCGATGGTGGAGCGAAGCTGAGATGGAGTAACGACGTCGTATAGGTTGTAAATATCCATGATCGAGGGAATAGATCTGCAAGCTGCACGGAAGAAATCGAAGGTTCTGTGTCTGGCTTCTTGTAAATTGGCGGAGTTCGGTGGTACCTTCACTCTCATTGCAAACGCCATTTTTTTCCGGTGGTTTTGATCGGCGATTTGTTGTTCCGGCGAGAGGAAGAGGAGGCGGAGGGTTATGAGGTGTGGTTGATTGGGTTAGATTTTGAGATTTGTTTGGTGTATTTACAGAAATTGCCCTTGTAATTTTGTTGTTTTGCAATATTGGATCTCTGTTTATAGGTCAACAACAGGTGCATAACATAACATCGTTTGGTCATTATTTTTGTAATTGTGTTCGTCATTGTTTGGATGTGTTAGTAAAAGATAATTGTAATCCGGTGATAGGTCATATCACTCATATGTTATGGGTCGTTGTTGGTGCCACGCAACCCGCATCAGGGGTGTAAACATTGTTACAGGCGGGGGTCATTGATGCGTGAGGCAAATCACAGGCGTGACAAGGAGAAAACAAGGAATGATAGGGCGTCATTGGAAGAATGGGGCGTGGAACCATAACATGGGGTAGTCATTGGGGTGTGGCACAAGGAGGTTGCTTAGGTGGCGTCTACTCCATAACAGATGGTCTTATAAATTACTTGTTTTATAGTGTATGGTAAGGTTGATTTGGATTATAAGTTTTATATATGTATGGTTGTGTAGACTTTTTTAATAACAATTTACAGAGAAAAAACAAGTCTCTGAAGATTTAGAAACCTCCAACTTAGGGAGTGATTGGTTGGCAGGAATCAATGGAATTTAAGGGAATTGGAATCTGAATTACATCTCTTAATATGTTTGGTTCAAAGAATTTGATGGAATTGGAATCTCAATTCCAATCTTCATTTGTTTGGTTGATAATATAATTGGAATTGGAATTAGGCATGAATTCCTTAAAATTCCTTTAACTAAAGGAATGGTTCAAAGAATTTGATGGAATTGGAATCTCAATTCCAATCTTCATTTGTTTGGTTGATAATAGAATTGGAATTGGAATTAGGCATGAATTCCTTAAAATTCCTTTAACTAAAGAAATTAAAAATCCTTCCTGTATGTGAAGGAATTAAAGTAAATTCATTGGAATCTTCGACCATTTCGACCCATACCGACCCAAACCGTTTCGAATTTACCGTTTCGAATCAGACTGTTTTGACACGAACCGTTTCGACGCGAACCGTTTCGACCCGTACCGTTTCAACGTGAACCGTTTCGACCCATACTGTTTCACCCCGTACCGTTTCGACCCGTACGCGAACCGGGGGTTGTGGGTGACGGGGTGATGGATTCCAATTAATTTGACAACCAAACACAACAAAAATGGAATTGAGATTCCAATTCCAACAATTTCCAATTCCCATTGGAATGTCTAAATTCCAAATCCAATTCCCTCAGATTTTTATTCCTATACAAATTCCAATTCCAAAACATTCCGCGAACCAAACGCCCCCTTAGATACATATCCAAGGATCACCTAACTAATTTCTTGACTCGGAGGGCTATAGGTCAGGTTGGTTAATTGCTTGAAAGAGTTAAGCTCCTTGGATTAGTGGGTTAAGCTCACAACCATGCCTTTGTTTAAGGGCCTTATGGTTGTGTAGACGGAGAGTTCTGTATCTCGTTGTGTATGGATTATACTTAAGTCAGTTTTACAAAACGTTAGAGCACTCACAGTTAGGTTTCTCATCCTTAATATGTTTTTTTAACAAAGGAAAAAGTGATACGTTATGGACATATGGGTGAGGTCTTCATAGGTTTTCAACGTAAGTTTCTACTTGTTATATCGTTCACCAGGCACCGTGCTCAGTTGTATTCTATCTTGGTGCATAGATTGGTTGACCGACCCATAACCGACCAAACCCACTTCAAAACTGATCAATGAACATTTCACACCTTCAATTTCAGTTGGAGCTCAAAAACAAGCAAACTTTCCATCAATTTTTTAAAGTTATGTATCGGATGCGTAAAAGGCTTTTGATCATTTAAATGTTAAAAAAAAAGTAACTTTTGGGGGTCAAAAAAGACAGATCACACCAATTTGTCAGCAACCACAAGTATAAAAGTTAAAGATACATCAAACTTCAAAGGGATGTTAGCAGTTCGCATCCCGTCCTGGTCCCTAGGTTCCAACAGACGTTTTGATGTACCAATTACCGGAAGTCAATGGGTCAGACCAAAAAACAAAGAAAGATCAAAGAGGATACAATGCTCATAAGGCTCATAAAACGTTTATGTTTTCTTTGGCTTTGCGAATCACGGGTCGCGATTACATCAACCTGATAGATAATGTTGTTAAATCTTCTTATCATTCATATAGATGCAAAAACACGCGTGTTCATGATCACATCTCCCCGCATTCAGCAATAATGCAGGGCAATTTAGGACGGTTGTTCGGTCCAGTGGCCACATTCTCAATCTTCCTCATCACCAAAAGACCATCGCCAAGAACTCGCTGCATCAATACCATCTATATTAGTATATAGCAATTCCAGAATATTCAATTTATTAAAAAATTAAATAAAAAATTTTGATATCACTAAGGATAATAGGATATGAAAAAAAAAAGCATACCCCGAATACCACATGCTTGTTGTCGAGCCACTCACACTTGGCACAAGTAATAAAAAACTGAGACGAAGAACAAAACATGTTACTGTATTATAAGAAATAAGACGGCATATTGTGTTAGCAACACATAACAAAAGCTGAAGTACCTGACACCCGTTTGTATTTGGTCCGCTGTTAGCCTGCCAAAGATTAAAACGATATAACTGAGGAATACTTGAACACTATTGTTAATATTATTCCACAAGGATTAGCATGTACATTTAACAAGAAACGTACAATAACTTGTCATAATTACTGAGTAATTTTTCGTTAATCAGTCCATTAATCGCTAGTCGGCCCGAATCGGTCCTAGTCGGCCCGAATCGGTCCTAGTCGGCTGACCAAAAATCGGAAAAATCGGGAAAAATCGGAAAGAATCGAAAAAAATCAGAAAAATCGAAAAAAATCACAAATTCCGCCCAGAACCTGCCATATTCTGGTAAAAACTTGTCAACTTAAAAAATTGTATAAAAATATGTGTATAGATGTATAAAACTTAAAATTATACATAAAAAGTCCGATCGGATTAATCCCGAGTAATCCCGATTAATCGGTAGTCCCCGCCCCACCGGCCGACTAGCGCCTAGCGAGTTCTACAACAATGTTACTAGGTTGCATCTTGCATGAAGAAATATCTTACTAAATAACTTTTGCATTAGAACTACGTCAGCAGAACCAGAATTCGCTTCAAGTACTCTACCAGCTACAGTTTAGAAGTCGAACTACAAGAAGCGATGGCGTCGGATACTCCTACTAGTCGAAAACTTGGCCATTCGAAAACAAATAGGGTGGAAGAAAGACCGTCTATACTTTAAAAGGTCAGAGTCAATGATACAAAAAATACCAGGTTAACAAAAATGAACGCCAAAGGACACGGGTTTGTGCAAGAAAACCAGATGAAATAAGCCTGGAGATTGATGATTTAGGAGAAATAATAATTGTTCTATCAAACGATGACCTCTACCAGTAAGTATTTAGCCGCAGAACATCAAATAAAAGGAGCCTTTGCTTCTTAGTCTTGCATTTATAACTTCCATGACACCATAATTGATTTTTCCACTTGCCAAGGAATGTATAGATTCATATGCACATTGATTACTACTTTACTATTATGTTGCTCAAGTTGACTTAAGAAAACACGTCAGTAATATGTTTGGAAACTTTTACAAAACTGTGGATCATATGATTTTACGATTTTTATTTTATAGCTCAGGTAATGAATTCCAACAGGCAGAAGGCATCTCAATTTTACTATATGTGACTCAATCACTCAGTTTACATAAGGAAATGAAAGAAAACATGAGAGTGCAACCCACACTCTACACATGTATGACTAACACGAATAGCGTAGCGTAGCGTAGCATATCGTAATCGTAATCGGTATCGGTATCGGTATCGGTTCGTATCGTATCGTATCGTATAATATAATATAATATCAATTAGAAAGAGATCAAGAGAAAGGGGCAACTGTAAAGTAACTAGAAAAATGAGCATGAGAAAGTTTCAAGATGCATACCATTGACAAAAGACCGGGTCCAGTATGCTTAGCGATAAAATTTTCATCCTCGAGCTTACTTCCATATATGGATACACATCCACTGCCATCTCCCTGACAAGAAAAAAAGTGAGCCTGAGTATATTCTTCTTATACATGAAGGCTAACTAGATGAAAGTACCACGGCCTACGTAAAAGTAACTCAGCAATGTCAATTGTGAAATTACAATCCATACTAATGCTACTTTTTGTGCAAAAAAAATAAGTAACAAACCCGCCTCTCATAAAGTTTGAACCCACAACTTTTGGTTTATGGGACAAACTCATACCACCAGCTGAAAGTTATGCCTAGAAAAACAACTTATCATTCAAGATGTGTTGGAATGAAGTAAACTATGTTAATGCCTTTGAACGTTACGACCATGAGCACGTCACTACAGTAGAATGATTGATCTATAACAATGTGTATACGGCATACCATCACTTTAAGATCATATTAGTATATGGAGTTGTTATAACATAAGAATACAAAAACAAGTATAACATAACTATAAGCAGTTTCATTTTCTAATTTAGTTAGTATCATTACGTTTCTTCCTCTAAAAGGGTACATGATTATTAAATTTGAAACATCAATTAAGAAAATAGTGTGATGATTCGCATCTCAGTTGAGCTAATAAGTACATAATTGCCATTCGACTTTAGAGATTTCAATAGCACTATAGTGACACTTGACTAACAAAATGAAATGAATGGCAAATGAAAAAAAATAAACCTTTAGAAAATCACCAGCTTGTATCATAAAATCCTTGATTATCCTATGAAATTGACATCCCTTGTATCCAACAGGTAGTCCAGCTTTTCTGCAAAACACAAGGTGGATAAATGAATATCAAATCAGTAGAAACTTGAGATCTGTAACGTATGCAACACACGAAATACAACAATGAACGTATGACTAATATGGATATTATTATTAAATACTAAACTATACACTAGGAGGAGATATTTGGAACAAAAGCATTTCGATAAGAAAGTTGAACACAATGAAACTTGGAGTGAAGGTCAACTAAGTTTACATACAAATTAATACAGGTAATATTTTCATAGCCCGTTTCTTATGTTTCCACCAACTTTCTGGAGAATATGATTGTTACTTTGCTTTTGACCTATTTGCGAAGAACATGTTACGATTACAGGAGGATTATGCAACTGTTCACTGATTCAGAATCTTAAGCATGCTCTTGCAGTTGGCTTAAACTAAACAAAAAGCAATAGAATCTGAAAGAACAGATGTACATTCTTTGTTCTCATTCTGTTGATTTTAAGTAAAAATATGGTAGTCAAGTCCCTAGTGACACAGTAACAAGGTTTAGGGTATTGTTTAGAGTGACCATGTAAGGATATAATTACATATCCAGGACATCTGTTACTGCTTTCCTTTGTGCAACAGAAGGAAAATTCGATTTTTTTTAATATCTTCGTCTTTTGTAGCAATGTGCTTTATCCTCCAGAGTGTTCTTAGCCTAACATGAACATATGGACAGCATTCTACGCTATTATAGACTGTATTCAAGCACCATTAAAATCCATTTACTCCTTAATATTTTGTGGTTCTCATTTCTTTTAGTCGTCTTTAAGAACTGTAAAACCCTCCATGACCTATCCTACCTAAATCATCTTTAAGAATACTGTAAAACTCTCATGACCTATCCTACCTAAATACATGAATTGTGCACTTCAATACTTGCTATCTCCTACTTCATAGAACACCATTGCCAATTTATTCGCTCACAACTATTAGTATGTCTTTATCTTTTCCCAAAACATATTGTTGAATGATAATAAAATAAGATTCAAAAATGTTTTACAACTATTCAATTATATCACTGTGATTTTTTGAATTCCCATAGGATAAGAAATCCTCTTTCGAACTGTAAAACCCTCCATGACCTATCCTACCTAAATCATCTTTAAGAATACTGTAAAACTCTCATGACCTATCCTACCTAAATACATGAATTGTGCACTTCAATACTTGCTATCTCCTACTTCATAGAACACCATTGCCAATTTATTCGCTCACAACAATTAGTATGTCTTTATCTTTTCCCAAAACATATTGTTGAATGATAATAAAATAAGATTCAAAAATGTTTTACAACTATTCAATTATATCACTGTCATTTTTTGAATTTCCATAGGATAAGAAATCCTCTTTCCACTTTGAAAGGGCGTGCAGACAGGGGCGACAATTCTTGACACGACACGAAAAAGAACACGTATTGGGTCAACTAACACGACCCGTTTAAAAACAAGTCGTGCTTGAATTGACCCGTTTTATAGCCAGGTTCAAATTGACCGGTGTAAAAAAACAAGTTGACCCGTTAACCCATTTAAGTGTTTATAAAAAAGTTTTATAATTTTATTATTGTTATTTCTGTTTCCAATTTACATGGTCAGTCACAATAACGTTATAGTTTTGTCACACCTTATTATCTACTTGTCACACTCATACTCACCACAAAATGTTACCGCTAACACGCTTATAACTCGTCAACATGTACGACTCATTTAAAAAACGGGTTAAATGGGTCGTGTTCAGTTTGACCCGAATTCATGTATGCCCAGGTTAGGGTTAAAATCTATGACACTGACAATAATACGGGTTTGGTTCGGGTTGCACATTTCAACCCGACATGATTGAAACCCAGCACAAATGCCATAAAATACATGTAAATTTAGTCATCCCCTTCTTTAACACAAACCATATTGTAATAAAGAGTAACAACACTCAAAATATATAATGATCAAAACAAGTAAAACTTTGGTTGTTATGAAGTTTAAACCCTAAAGAAAAGCCTAAAACCCTAACACAAAAGAACTAGAAGCATATAACGAATTAAAGAATGATACCTATACTCTCCGGTACAGAACTGGCGGAAGTTCTCGGCGGTTTTGGGGGCGATGTCGGCGAAAAGCTCCATCTTAATACGGCCGGCGGGGATGGTGCCGATGGTGATGTCGAAGAAGACGATGGGGTTTTTAGGGTTTGGAGGCCTCTGGTGCCACTCCACTCCCCCGTTTGCTCCTCCACCCATCATTCCACTTGCCATTTCTGCTTCGTCTGATTCTGATTCTGCTTTGGTCCTGATAAACCCTCTCGAAATAGTTTAGGGTTTATTTCAGTAATAACAATGAGGGTGAGTTGCCAACCAGTACCAGATCAATTTACCTGGGTGTTTGGGTTAGCTTATTTTGACTTATAACGTTTGAGTTAATTTATTTAAGTTATTTTTGTGTGTTGAGAAGATAAGGATTTCTAATATAAGTTAAAAAGAGAACCTACCTATACATTAAAAAGAGAACCGTATGAATAGTCACATTATATAGGGATAAACAAATGATACCTGGTATCACTATTAAACTGTTACCAGTATCGAATCTATCAAACCGGGTACATTTTTAGGAACCTTATGAATAGTAACACTATATAGGGATAAACAAATGATACCGGGTATCGTTATCGAACTGTTACCAGTATTGAATTTATCAATCCGGGTACACTTTTAGTATGAATTCGGTACCCTCAAATGGTACCGGTTCGGTACCGGTATCTACCCTCAAATGCTGGTACCATACCAGGTATATTCAGTACCGGTAGCCACTTTTAGGGATTTTCGATCCCGGTTGGTACCGAGCTTATCCCTAACATAACCTATGAGCTCATGCCACGTAGAAACACAAGTAATTGCACCGTTTAGATTGTTTTTCTTACATGTGGTAAGTAAATTATATTTTGTTTAAATGAGGTTTTATATATACAACTTTTGTTTGGTATTGGTACATGAAGGTAAAAACCGACACCAGTGTGGTATAGAAAACGCCAAAAGTCGGTACCAATTTGATATTGAAAATCTGATAGTTTGGGAATTCGGTACCGCTACCCGGTACCATTTGCCCATCCCTGATCACGTCATCGTAAGAACAACAACGGTATCGTACAACTTTTTTTTGTTGATTTTCTTTAACTTTTAATGATTTCTTTTGTTTAGTTTCAGGGGTGGGGATGAGCTCGGTGCCAACCGATACTCATACCAAAAATACCGGTTACGATACCGGTATATGAAGGTAAAAACCGATAGCGAACCGGTACCAGGAACACCAAAAGTCGGTACCGAATTGGTACTTAAGATCTTTCTGTAACGTCCGGCGTTTTCATACTTTCCATATTTAGAAAGCTCGTGTTGTACTTCTATTTTTTGACACCCTTGTAACTTGTATTCGTTCTTTCATTGTAACCTTTGTAATCGAGACTTGAATCATAATGAAATCTATATTTTATCTCAATACTTGTTATACGTATTCATACATACATGCACTTGATACATTATACTCGAAAACGTTACATACTTACAAATACGTGACATCTATACTTGATACATACTTTATATGCGATGCATATGCTCAATCTTATTCATATTATACTTACATGCACTTTAGAACAAGTCCCTTATGCTTAAAATACCTCACATGTTCATAAAATGCCAATACATAGCACCTAGACCAGTCACAATTCAACAAAACAACAAAATATAAACTTTTGCAGCGGACCGCAAGGGACACCCTTACAGTCCGTAAGGGTGTCTGGCGGGCAGAATGGTTTTGGCTCGCGAATTTAACACGAAATCCCAATAACAACTCTCACCCAATGGCCTTAAAACACCATTAAACCGTTCCTAACCACCTCCCAACTCTTCCCTATAAATACCACCTCTAATCCAAGCATTTTCACACTTTCATCACCCTCAAATCTCTCTCAAACCTCCCCAATTCAATTGATAATCTTCAAGTTCGAGCAGATTGTACCTCCTACACAAAAGTGAGCATAACTTGCTCATTACTTAACGAAATCACTTGATCCTTCTTCCTACTTCCTTGGATCAGTCTTAGGTTTGATCCCACGGACTTGCCATGGCATTTCCAGACCTTGGTATTCACCGAAAAGGCTCCACAGTAGGTGGAAAGTTTCTGATGTGATTAAAACATTTTCAAAACTTGTGTTTTCTTCATTCAACCTTGTGTTCTTGAGCTTCTAATAAACTATATGACTAAGGGGCCTAACCTAGGTTGCTATACATATAAATATGAGTGTTTAGACACTCCAAACTTTCTGTTTTCGAAGAGCTTTAAGCTCACAAGTGATGCAAGTCTTGAACTTGTTCATGTGTGACTATCTTGGTTAGCTTGGGCTATCCTAACTCTAAGTCCACACATCACTTGATGATTTCTCATCATTATCCCAAGTTAGTTCGCTAGATTGAAAGTGACACAACCCCGTCTAGCCTTCGACGTGTGTCGACGCCGGCTCACCGGGTTGTAGTTTGCTTGGCTACTTTGTATAGTGATAACATACATGTACATTCTTGTTGCTAGTATTGTTCTTGACTCTCCTTGTTGTCTATGACAATTTGTGAAGTGGTGAACTTATACGAGGTTCCTAAACGGATGGTTTCTTACCTCCTACCTCCTAAATGACTTCTATGATTATCCTTGTCAGATGTAGTATATTATTATGTATATATCTAAGGACTATATTATAATGAACCTAAAAACCGAACCCTTGATAATGAATAACTAATCACTTGTCAAATTATTAAGTTTATCACTAAAGTGTGTAGTTCCTCATTACGGTTCTAATAGGTTCCAAACCTATGAAATCACATCAAACCCGTATGGGTTATAATAGCATCAAAAGCGAGTGCTAAACCTTGGTGATTATTTTCTCATAAACATACTTTAGTATACTTTTATCATACTCGAACTCTTCATTCCGAATCTCCCATAGAAATCCAAAACTCACACCTACGTTTCCTTATCCTCGGTGTTTCGCCATCAACTCTCTTCATGGAATTTTCTAAACAGAATGCTTGCAAAACCGTGAGTATACTCGAATCACCTCTTATGTTTACCACTTTTGGGGTGTAACATGTTTACATTATCATAAAATCACTAAACTTATGCTTATTTACTTGCACGAAAACAATCCATTATACATGAATACTTAGATACATATGCGATGCTTATACTAGGACCTAACGTATGTGATACTAAACTCATTAGCTTATTTTTATCCTCCATTTGACATGTATAGCGCTATAGGAGTAACGCACCGCCCGTGAACGTGAGGTCATGTTGAATTATTCATACTAGTTGCGTAAACAGAGGGTTGACTAGAAATATCGCATGCCTTGTATTTGCTCCATATGAACTTAGTTGCCATGTGGATTTGTTTAAACTTATGCTTATACGTACGCTTATGCTCAAACTTGTATACTCGCCTTTGCTTTTGCATTGAACTCTATTTTAAAACATGTTACAGGTTGATGAAGATGATGCTATGAAATCGAAGTAGCATTGATGCTAGATACACACATAGACGTTAGGCTTATTAATGTTGTATCAAATTTTGTCTATGTTGCTGTTATTTGAATTCCCGACAATTTACGTATGAAATGAAATCCGGTTTAATTAATTATTGTCGCCATCAGTATTATGAGCAATGAGCAATCTTTTTCGTCCCGCCTTGATGTTTCCGCCATCGGTGGGGGTGTGACACTTTCGGTTCGGAAAATTCGGTACCGGTACCCATCTGACCATGAGTTTCATACGAACAACATTACCATACAACTTTTTTGGTTGATTTTCTTTCGGTTATCTTTTAGTGTTTTTTCTACATTTTCTTTTTATTCTTGTCAGTGGTTCCGTGCGCAACACGCTCATAGTGATTTAAAAACACATGTAAACACAGACTAAATAACATGAGTGATGCGTGGTCGAAAACCGGTGTTCTTATGTGTTTACGTTTGTGTATTTACATAACTTTTAATCTTGAGTAGCCTACTTTTAATGGGATTTATTTTTTACAAATCTAAGAGAATTTAAGGAGTTATTCGGGAGCTTTACGGAGCACCGAGAGCGAACAGGATCAAATGGGGATGTGTAATGAACAAAACCGGGTTAACCACGAAGATTGGATGTGTTTTGGGGGGATGTTAATGGATTTAAAATGAAGATATTTGAAGATGGCATGATAGAGGGCTGAATTACGAGTACTGGGCGAAAACGGTGAGTAAAACGGAGCTATAACGAAGAAGTTATGAAGAAAACATTTTCGCAGGAAACCAGCAAAACTAGGCAGCGTCGGCGACGCCTTCTGGATTGTCCCGTCGGCTAGAAACCTCCGTAAACAGCATATTAAGCCGTCGGATGAAACTGGGACTTCCAGGGGCCGTCGGGGACGCCCTAAATGGGCGTCGGTGACGCCACCTGCATTCCCACACTCGCGAAAAACTTTATTTTTGAGTTGGGGGACGGGTTATATCATTTGTTTTGACCTATTTTGAGGTATTACGAGTTCTTGGAGTTGAAAACTTGTTCTTGGAGCCACAAACTACCACCATTCCATTTCAAATCATCCTCCATACATCCGAATCACACACCTCGATTCTTAACCTAGATCATCATCATCACCATCATTCATCAATCACCAATCGCATCATCACCATCATTCACCCTAGACCCTAATCACTCTTTACCTCCATCTCCAAGCATCAAGGTGTACAAGTTCAAGGCTTTATTCTCCGGTGATCAAGTTCTTACGACCATGAGCGGCTAACCACATCGGTTTCACCCCGGTGTAGGTAGTTGTATTATCTAGGGTTTTGATTTGTGTTTAGTTTTGACTTGTGTGACAAATTGTGTTTTGATTTTGAAAACCTTTGATAATTGTCGTGTATTTGAATTGAATTTACAAATTGTCGAACGATGATAAAGTTATGACATTGTGAAACAAATTTGTACACTTATGCGTTATCTTGGTTAGGATTTACTTGTGTTGATTATAAAGTGCATTCTTGTTCATTCTAGGGAATGTTGATAATTATTAGCACCTAAGTCACGGGTACACTAAATCCGTTAATCGTATATCCAATTAGGTCAAATCTAAAACTTGTAGGAACCCTAGGTTTGCAATTACCGAAACCGGGTGTGAACCCCTTTTTCTCATTACAGTTTAAATCATCATTTGCAATTGCGTTTACTTGTGTTTGAACAACCGTAGTAATTAATCACATTCATAAACATTGTCGGTGAACTCCGACACCTTTTCCAACCAACAAATTAAGTCAATCAAAATAGCAAGCTTCATAAACGTGACAACTTCATAATCAAGTTAATCCATACGTAAACCACATACCCTTCGTGGATCGACCCCTTACTGCCACTAACACATTTTTAAGGGTAATTTGGGCTTATAAGTATTATCTTTGACCGGGGCGCGACACTCCGATCAATGAGTAAGGGTCTGCTCGGTTCGGCTCGAATTATTATTTTTTATTAGTATATATACACATACATACATAAACACGTACATACACACACCTATATATACACATATACATATACATATATACATAAATATAAATTAAATTTCTAGTTTTATATATATATATATATATATATATATATATAGGGTAAGATTATTGTAAAAAAGACCAAAAGTTTGAGAAAGGTAGGAAAGAATCTCAGCCATTAGATCTAAATTAATTGAAAAGGGTAATCAAGTAATTTTACCATTGATTTACTTAATTCAAAACTTTTCATAAACCGCCACCCTAATTTATAGGAATACCGAATAACATTGCAAACACCATTCAGCAAGTATATAACACCATTCAATAATTATATAACACCCTTCAATAAGTATATAACACCATTTTAAAGATCTCTATAAAAACACTACGAATAAAACTGTCATTCAATAAGTATATAACACCATTCAATAATTATATAACATCATTCAACACATATATAAAACCATTCAATAAGTATATAACTCCATTCAATAATTATATAACACCATGAACTGAAACAAAAAACCATTAACTGAAACATTCGATTGAACGTAAATTTTTTTCTGTATATAAGTATGGTAATATGGTACTCATATTAAAAATTAGAAAACACTCGTTATTATGATGTAATTTAAAAAAAACGAGTTACGTGTAAGAAGTTATTGGCATTTAAAAAATAAAAGGGGAACTTGCATGTGGATTGCATGTAAACATATTAATTTTACCTTTATACCCTTAATCTTGAAAAATTAATTATTTTAATTGTTATACTATTTACAAGATTGTCATCAAGATCTCAACCATTAGATTAAATATCTAATGGTTTAGATTTTTTTTACCCTTCTCACACTTTGAGCATTTTAACAGGATCCTATATATATATATATATATATATATATATATATATATATTTTGAAAACCCCTTGAGTTGAAGAAACCTGAAAACCCAATAATAGCCATTGATTAGAGTGGATGGATGGCTAGGATGAGTGCTTGCATGTCTGATGCTTTTTATCCCTTTCTCTTGTTATCAAAATAGATATGGTGTACCTAAAGGGTAAAATGGGAAGAATTTTATCCCTTTCTCTAATATAACTCTGCATGTCGAAGAAGAAAGTATAAAATGTCAACTTGTGTTTTGATGGTGACCTCTTTTGAGAAATAAAATAATGTAGTCCACAAAAAGGTTATTAGTGAGTGGGTCAGACTAGTTAAAGCCATGTGCTTTTATTTCTTTTTCTTTTTTTTTTTGCAAAAAAAATGTGACACACTAAAAAAATATAAACTTTCACATATAGTTGCAACATCGGCTCGTTTTTTTTTTTTTTAGAAAAACACCAACCATCTTGTTTTACCTTCTATGTACCATTTACAATAGGCAAAAAAATGTTACATTATCTGTACCCATCTTATTAAATGCTATATTTTACGATGAGCACCCAAAGAAAATGTTACATTATATGTACCATTTTAAAAGAAAAAAACGTTACATTTTCTGTATAATAATCTGGGAAAAAATTGTAAAAACACACTTTATTTTTACAACAATCTAAACAAGTGTAATAATGCACTTTATTTTCAGTAACATACATTATTTATGTAACACGAAAAAATGTAACATACTACAACAATCTAAAAAAGTGTAACAATGCACTTTATCCAGAAAACAAGAACGTAATAACATTCATCTTCTTAAACAAGAAAAATAAAAAAAATTGCAGATCTACAAAACACAAAAAAATGAAGATCGACAAAACACAAAAAATTGCAAATCTGAAAATTGCAATCTGGAGGACCTTTTAGATCTGAAACACAAAAAAATTGCAAATCTGAAAATTACAAAAAAGTGAAAGATCTACAAAACACAAAAAATGAAGATCTACAAAAACACAAACATACTAATGGATCTGGAGGATCTTTTAGATCTGGAACATCATGTTCAACATCAAAACATCTTTTTGATCATCTTCAACATCGAACATCTTCAACCGGATCTGGAGCATCTTTTGGATCTGGTAGCATCTTCCAGGAGCATCTTCAACCGGAGTATCTGGAGCATTCTTTTTGTTCGGATCATCTGGAGTTTTGGTGGTTGATAATGAAAGATTTTGATAGGAAAAAGAATTTTTTTGTTTCGGTTCTTAGATCTGGTAAATGGTTATCCAGAGAGAAAGAGAGAGAGATAAATGTGTGGGATGAGGGAGAGAAGTGTGAGGGGTGAAAGAGAGAGAGAGAGAGAACACGTCTCTTGCACATGGAAAAAAGTAGTGGATGAGTTCACCTATTTAATGTAAAAGTGATGTTCAAACAAAAAAGTGTTGACATTTGAAAAAGTGTCAGCCATTTCTACAAAAAAATTGTTCCTATAATGCCCCTTCTGCGCAACAATAGACATGTGGCTTAACCTTGTCCATATAAAGAATTTTCTTAGTTTACTTAGGGTGGATTTTCTCATTATAATTAGCCTATATATATATCACTCTAAATTATATAATAATATAAATTTAATAATATTTTTGCATAAATCAACCTTTATGCTATAAAAGACCATAATACCCTCACATGTAACCATGTGAGGTGACTTAACTGAGTTTTTAGACGATGTTAGTTGTAAAGGTTATAAAACGTAACAAAACATGAACATAAAAATTGGGTTTGACCGATTTCATAGTGAAGGTATGAAATGCAGTTTAAGTATAACATAAAGGTTGATTTATGCAATTTTGTCAATGTTTTATAAGATAATAAAATTTCCAAATATACAGTTACGATAGTACCATATGTTTATCTTGGTCTACATGTCGATACATAGTTTTATTCAAAACTAAACTGCACAACACGGGACCAGAACCCACCGCATTGTTATTTATTTTTTTGAACGGACAACAAATGTTATACAAGCCTGAACATCCGGGCAAACCCATTGGTGAAAGACCATCCACGCCCTACAAACACAAACAACGTTGGTGACCAGGGCTGCTCACCATTTCACGGGAAACCCAACGGCCAAAGGCCCACTATGGTAAAACCCATAACCCACCTGAAAAATATTGCTCAAAGTAGGACTCCAACCCATAACCTCCACATCAAAAGACCATGAGATAGCTCCTCCGAGGGTTGCCCACGAGCCGAGCGGACCTTTGCTCGTGTTTGGCTTGTTTACAAACCGAACTGAACCATGCGGAGCGACTCATTTAAAACT
Source organism: Scalesia atractyloides (assembly GCA_947069175.1). Taxonomy (NCBI): domain Eukaryota; kingdom Viridiplantae; phylum Streptophyta; class Magnoliopsida; order Asterales; family Asteraceae; genus Scalesia; species Scalesia atractyloides. Next base: position 75,158,152 of record CAMTDV010000021.1, read on the forward strand.
GAGACTCAAATCAAACAAGCATTTTCCGAGCAGAGAATATTCCGAGTGAGTGTTGATCAAACTTCGAGCGGTTTTAACAACCGTGTCTCCCGATTTAAATTTGCAAAGAGAGATAGTGACAATGTTATGTCTCAAGTTTTTATGCCTTTAAAATATGCACATTTCATGGCATAATATTTTTCTTATGAATAACAATGTTGTGGTCGATGAGGCGATGGTCATAGTGCACGGACAATAACACTGAAAGCAGGAGATGGTCGACTTAGGGTAACAACATGAGACATTGAGTTGACGAGCAGATTGTCGTTTAGCGATTTAGGGGTTAACTTTTAGATTTTGTGTTAATTTTTTTATTGCCGTGATTGGGCTAGTACGCATAGATATATTTGTAAATTTGTATATAGTGGACCAAAATCCAATAGAGTGATATATATAAAACTATAAATTTAATTTATAATTTGTTATATACAAACATTATTAAATTTATATAATAATATTTTTGCACAAATCAACCTTTATGTTATAAATAATTTAATTTTTTATATATAAACATTATTATATATAAATTGTTTATGTTATAATAATATTTGTTATATAAAAGATTATTAAATTTATATTTTTATATATATCGCTCTATAAATATTATTGTTTGTTATATACAAACTATAAATTTAATAGATTTTTTTTGCAAAAACATTATTATAATTTAAAAAAACATATATATATATATATATATATATATATATATATATATATAAACATATATAAAAAATATTTTTAAATTTATTTTATAAAATTATGATTTTAATATTTTTATAAAGTAAATAATTATGACAAGATAAATTATTTTTTATATAAAGTATAAATAAAAGATAAATTCTTTTAAATAAAGTTATTGTAATATTCGAAATATTTTATAATTATAATGGACGTTTTAAAACTACTCAAATTAAAATTATTTTTATGTATATGTAAGTATGTTTTTATAAAAACAAAATATTAGATAAGTTTATATCGATAAAAGAAACTAATAAATTGATTTGATGTTTAAAATATCGTTGATAAACTTCAGTAAAGAAATTCTAAATATATAATAATACAAATGCAACATGAGATATCCAACTACCCACTAAAATATAAAAATGTAGAAAAATGTACTATTTCTTCTATTGCATTTGTATTAAACGTCAAATTAATTTATTAGTTTCTTTTATTGATACAAAATTTTCTAATTTTTTTTATAAACACATACTTACATATACATAAAAAAGACTTTTTAGTTTGAGTAGTTTTAAAACGTCCGTTATAATTATATATAATTATAAAAATAGTACGGGTATTACAATAATTTTATTTTAAAAGAATTTGTGTTTTATATAAAAAGTAATTTATCTTGTCATTATTATTTACTTTATAAAAATATTAAAACCATTATTTTTGTAATATAAATTTAAAACTGATTTTTATATATGTTTATATATATAAATATATGATTATTAACAAATAATAATGTTTTTGCAAAAAAAATCTACTATATATATAAAAAAAATATTTTTCTCAAATCAACCTTTATGTTATAAAAGACCATAGTACTCTCATATGCAAAGCATGTGAGGTAACTTAACTGAGTTTTTGGACGACGTTAGTTGTAAAGGTTATAGAATGTAGCAAAACATGAACATAAATATGTTACATCTATCGAAAACCATAAAAACAAAAACCAAAACCAGTCACAAAAATACTGGCACCGGTACTGACGTTGTTCGATCGGTATCAGTTCGTTTCGCTATCGATATAGTTTATGTACTTTACGGGATAAAGATACATTATTCGGAACACAACTTGGTTCGTTATGGTACCATTATTTGGGTATTGTTTATAACTAGTATTGGAAGCCCGCGCTTCGCCATGGGATCGCTAGAGTGTGCCGGCGAAGATGTATTTGTTACATGATATGCCAATGATATATTACAGACCATGCAGTCTTTAATCTAAACGGTGGTAAAAATAAGCAATCAACATGATTATGTAAACATTTCTAGATTTAAAAGTTAGCTTTAACAATAATAAGGTAAATAAAAAATAATTAATTTTTTTATCTGGTATATTGAAGGGGTAATATAGACCATGTAAACTTTAACACGATTAGGTAAACATTTCAAGATTTATAAAAAAAGTAAGTTTTAATTATACTAAGTAAAATAAATAATAATTAAAATAAAGAAAAAGAATGAAAACTATTAAAAAGATAAAAGAATAAATGTTTGTTAAAAATATAATTGTTTTAGGGCCATATGATAACTATATGGGAGTTTAGGTATCACACCCCAACCGATGGCAGAAACATCGAGGCGAGACGAAAAAGATTGCTCATTGCTCATAAGACTAAATTCGACAATAATTAATTAAATCCGAATTTCATTTCATAGCAAAATGTCATTACAATACAAGGGAATTTCAAATAACAACATTAATATGACAAAATTTGATACAACAATATTAAACCTAAACGTTTAAATGTGTATCTAGCGTCATCGCTACTTCGTTTTCATGGCATCAACCTTCTCAACCTGTAACATATTTAAAATACGAGTTCAATGCAAAAGCAAAGACGAGTATACAAGTTTGAGCATAGCATACATATAAGGATAAGTTTAAACAAATCCACATGGCAACTAAGTTTACATACGAGCAAATACAAGGCATGCGATATTTCTAGTAAACCCTTTGTTTACGCAACTAGTATAAATAATTCAACATGACCACACGTTCACGGGCGGTGTGTTACTCCTATAGCGCTATACATGTCAAATTGAGGCTCAAAATAAGCTAATGACTATGGTATCACATACGTTCGGTCCTAGTATAAGCATAACATACGTATCAAAGCGTTCATGTATAATGGATTGTTCGTGCAAGTAATAAAGCATAAGTTTTGTGTTGAGTTTTGATAATGTAAACATGTTATACCCCAAAAGTGGTAAACATAAAAGAGGGTTCAGTATACTCACGGTTTTGCAAGCGTTCCGACTTGGTAAATCCGCGAAGAGTTGTTAAGTTGCGGGATGAGTTATCCTACAAGAGGAAAAACATGGGTGTGAGTATTTGGATGATTTATGGGAGATTCGGGATTTTGGAAAGATGCATACAAAGTAATGTCACACCCCGACCCGCAGCGGAATAAGAGTCGGGGCATAATTGGGTTATCACCAAAGCTCATGATGTTTACTAATATGTTTCATATTTATTAAATTCAAAATTACATCTTCAATATTCCAAACAAGTTCATAAAATTACAAGGAAAAAGTAACTAAATAAACAATCCAAAACCTAAACCGATTTATTCTTCTAAGCCGTCCTATATATTTCTTGCTGCAACTGGATCACCTGTATCATATGTAAAAAAATGGGGGTTTTTGGGTCAACAAAAGTTGGCGAGTGAACCTTGTTAGAAAACATTTATTATTGATTTCTTGTTATATTTAATATGGAAAAATTGTGCAATATATCATATGTGAGCAAACGTAATAAACATACAATAACAATAACAATAACAATAACAATAACAAACCACCTTGCATGAGTATATGACATGAATGATAATGTATATGTTGGCAACGTCACGTTCCGCTCATAGGTAATGGGGAACGGACGGCCTATGATGATGTATGTGCGATCAAGGCTCAATCAAACGGAGCCGATCGTATGTTGGCAACGCCTCGTTCACGCTCATAGGTAATGGGGAACGGTTCACGCTCATAGGTAATGGGGAACGGCGGCCTATGATGATGTATGTACTGAAAATGATAAATTTAATCTAAACGTTAACCACACAAACAGTTGATACATATTGAATACACATTTGATCATGGATATGATGGATGCACAAGTGTTTAAATGTAATAAAATAATAAGACACATGATACACCCCAAAATGTGATTAAAACGGGGAATTTGTAGAGATTCACTCACTTGGGTGTGTTCGTTTGATGATGTTGAATGCGCACGAGTTTAGAGGGTTGATCGACGAGGAATAACTAACCTAAATAATAACGAAAAGGTACGGTAAATAAGTGGATTTTATTAACAATTTTAATAGGATTTTTAGATATATTTTTTGTGAGTTTAAGGTCATTTTCTAACTTTAAAAATATTATTTTTAAGTATTTTTAATTGATTTTTAAATTAAATAAATAAATAAAAATATAAAAAAATGTTGACTTTTTGGGTTGACCGTTGACCGTTGACCATTGACTGTTGACCGGTTCGGTCTTGTATTTGTTTGCACTGAGTGAGGTTCGAACTTGTGACCTCCCGTACGCGTGTACGCAGCTTTACCAACTGAGCTACGTGTCTAACCCGAAATATTTCTGTTTTTAATTATATTTATATACTATTTAATTTATTCAAATTTATTTATTTTAAAAAGGATTTTAATTATATCGAACCGGTGTGCATAACAGGTCTCGAACCCGGACCTGTTGTTTAACGTTGCACACAGTCCACCGCTGGACTGTGTGTCTAACCTGGTTAAAATACTTGTTTTTATTTCACTTATATACTAACTGGAAGTTTCCGTATTTGGGTTTTATAAAAAGTCTGAATATTGTGACGAATCGGAACAAGGACAGACTCGAACCCGGTATCTCTATGATTCAAATGCACACAGTCCACCGCTGGACTGTGTGTCTAACCCGAGATATAATACGATTTGTATTAAATTTATACACAAACTAAACTTCATCTTCTTCGTTAAAACAACCCAGAACAACAATTATTCGACTGTTCTTGTTTAATTCGATTAACGGACATATAAACGATTAAAATGAAATGGATAAAGAAGGTTTTGGAAACGAATGTACCAGAAAGAGGTTTTTCTCAGAATTCCGGCAAAGGTCGTCGGCTCTGTTTATGAATTCCGTCTGAGCGGACCAATTAACAGTTTTGATTAACTAATTGTGAAATTAAGTGACTAAATAAGGATTATCAAAGAGTTTAGATGCTCGTACCCATTCACAGCGTGATTTCGGAATTTTCAGAAATTTTCCGGCGATTGCAGATTATCCGGTATCGTCGTCTGGGACCGATTCTGATTGAAGGGTTTGAGTTAGTAAAAGTCTAACAATAGATAGAAGATTAAAGAATTGAGAAATTTACCGTTTTGATGAATGACACGGTTTTCAGGCGAAAGTCCGGTGATATCAGATAACAATTCCGACGATCAGAAATTAGAGCAAACGTGAAATTGAGAGTTCTGTGGGTGTTTCTGAGTTGCGAGACAATGATAATACCGGTGTAAATTTGGAGTTGAATGATTTCGGTTATCAAACTCGAACATCATATGAATCGGGTCCAATAAAGGCTGAATTGATTAAGAACGTCGGTCGTAATGATTTCATTGGTTATAACAGTAACTCACGATCACTCAATCGTCTGGATGGTTGAAAGCCGATTATCGGTTTCAGTTTTTGGCGCAAACAGGTAGATTCACGGGTTATCTTAAGGTTTTGTTTGTTTCTTGATTACACAAAAACAGCAAGTGGCGGAGTGGTTAAGTGTTTGATAATTGAGTCTTCCGGCTGACCCGGGTTCGAACCCCGGCAGCCCCTTTTCATTTTTAATTGCTTTATTTTTATTTTCTAACAATTTTAATTTCCATATTCTAAAATGTTTATTAGTTATGTATTGTTTAAAATTAAAATAAGCATTAAATGAGCAACGAAATTTTGAAACTGATTATTCGATTAATAAACGAAGCGGGTTTTGAAAACCCGTTTTTCGACGGATGTTACAGTATCCCCTACTTTTAGAAATTTCGTTCCGAAATTTAAGTAGTAGTGGTAACAGGAAAAAGATGAGGGTATTTTTCGCGCATTGAGTCTTCACGTTCCCAAGTAAACTCGGGTCCTCGTTTCGACTCCCAGCGTACCCTAACAATTGGTATACGACTCCGTCTTAAACATTTTTCTCCGAAGTCCATGATCTCTACTGGTCTTTCAATGAAATGCATAGATTCATCGATCTGAATATCTTCTAGGGGAATATGGAGGTTTTCATTGGCGAGGCACTTCTTCAAGTTTGATACGTGGAATGTGTGGTGAATTCTGTTGAGTTCTTCTGGTAGGTCAAGCTTGTATGCTACAGGTCCTACTCTTTCGAGTATCTTGAAAGGTCCTACGTAGCGTGGTTTTAGCTTGCCCTTCTGGCCAAAACGAACTACTCTCTTCCACGGTGATACTTTTAAAAGTACATGATCACCAATGTTAAACTCCAAAGGCTTTCGTCGTTTGTCTGCATAACTCTTTTGGCGACTTTGTGCCGCTAGAAGATTGTTACGAATTTGATGGATCTTGTCTGTTGTTTCTTGAATCAACTCTGGACCGGTGATTTGAGCTTCTCCAATTTCGTGCCAACATACTGGAGATCGGCACTTACGACCATATAAAGCTTCGAAAGGTGCCATGCCGATACTTGAATGATAGCTGTTGTTGTACGAAAATTCAACTAAAGGTAGATGAGCGTCCCAATTTCCCTTGAAGTCTATGACACATGCTCGAAGCATGTCTTCAAGCGTTTGGATGGTGCGTTCAGATTGTCCATCAGTTTGAGGATGATAAGCGGTACTGAGGTCTAATCGTGTACCCAAAGCGGCTTATACGGCTTGCCATGTTCGTGAAGTGAAACGACCATCACGATCTGAAATAATGCTTAACGGTACACCATGACGGCTTACGATCTCGCTGATGTAGATACGAGCTAACTTCTCGTTCTTGAAGTCCTCACGGATTGGAATGAAGTGAGCTGATTTTGTAAGACGATCAATGATTACCCATATAGTGTCATACCCACCGGAGGTGCGAGGTAACCCGGTAATGAAGTCCATGGTTATGTTTTCCTACTTCCACACAGGTATTTCAGGTTGGACTAGAAGTCCTGAGGGTCTTTGATGTTCAGCTTTTACTTTGGAACATGTAAGGCACTTGGAAACGAAAACATCGATATCCTTCTTCATGCCAGGCCACCAGTAGGTGTATCGAAGGTCTTGATACATCTTGTCGGCTCCTGGGTGTACAGAGTACCGTGTTTTGTGCGCCTCATTCATAAGGAAATCACGAAGGTTATTGTGATCGGGAATCCATATGCGATCTAGATAGTACATAATACCGTCGGATTTAGTTTCGGTTTTAAGTTCAGCTCCACAAGACAGCTCCTTGCGTACGTCGTTTTCCGTTACTAATACATGTTGGGCTTCTCGGATTTGATCTTTTATGTCGGTTATGATTTGCAAACATAGAAGACGAATGGAGTTCGCATAACCCTTTCGACTGAGCGCATCGGCCACCACGTTTGCCTTGCCAGGATGATACCGAATTTCGCAGTCGTAGTCATTAAGAAGTTCGACCCATCTCCGTTGTCTCATGTTTAACTCCTTTTGGTTGAAGATATGTTGGAGGCTCTTATGATCAGTGTATATTTCACACTTAGTACCGTAGAGGTAATGTCTCCATATCTTAAGAGCGAACACAACGGCTCCAAGTTCCAGGTCGTGGGTGGTGTAGTTCTTCTCATGAGTTTTGAGTTGTCTAGAAGCATAAGCTATCTCTTTGCATTAGAACACAGTCTAGTCCTTGCCCTGACGCGTCGTAATAAACCACGAAGTCATCACAACCTTCAGGAAGTGTGAGGATAGGTGCGTCACAGAGTTTTTGTTTAAGGGTTTGGAAGGCTTCTTCTTGTTTGGGTCCCCATATGAAGGGTTTTCCTTTATATGTTAAAGCCGTGAGTGGTACAGCGATGCGGGAGAAATTTGCAATGAAACGGCGATAATAACCAGCCAAACCAAGGAATGATCTTACTTCGGTTGGTGTACGTGGCGCTTGCCATTCCTGTACTGCTTTGATCTTTGAGGGGTCGACATGTATTCCCTTGTCATTGACGACATGTCCAAGGAATTGTACCTCCTTTAACCAAAATTCGCATTTGGAGAATTTGGCGTAGAGCTTTTCATTCCTTAAGAGCGTAAGGATGAGTCGAAGGTGTCGTTCATGATCAGACTTAGACTTTGAGTAAATGAGGATGTCGTCGATGAAGACTATAACAAAGCGATCGAGATAGGGTTTGCAGACTCTGTTCATTAGATCCATGAAGACAGTTGGAGCGTTGGTTAGACCAAATGGCATGACCATGAATTCATAATGACCATAACGGGTTCGGAAGGCGGTCTTTGGGACGTCTTCATCATGTACTCTGAGTTGATGATAACCAGAACGAAGGTCGATTTTTTAAAAACAGGTGGCGCCTTGAAGTTGGTCAAGAAGATCATCGATGCGAGGTAATGGGTAGCGGTTCTTAACCGTTAACTTGTTGAGTTCTCTGTAGTCGATACACATGCGAAACGTTCCATCTTTCTTCTTCACAAAAAGGACAGGTGCACCCCAAGGCGATGAGCTAGGACGTATGAATCCTTTGTCAGTCAGCTCTTGCAATTGACTGGCTAGCTCTTGCATCTCGGATGGGGCTAACCTATAAGGAGATTTTGCAACTGGTGTAGCTCCAGGTATAAGATCAATGCGGAATTCGACTTCTCTCACGGGAGGAAGTCCTGAAATGTCGTCAGGAAAAACTTGCGGAAAATCTTTTACTACTGGGATGTCTTCAAGTTTCTTCTCCTTGGTTCCCTTTTTGACGACATGAGTTAGGAATGCGACATAATTCTTGCGGAGATATTTTCGGGCTTGAAGACCGGACATTAATTTGAGTCCTTTCGAAGGGGTTTCTCCAAAGATTCGCAGAGTCTGACCGTTTGTAAGAGGAATGCGAATAAACTTTTCGCGGCATACAACTTCAGCATGATGTTGGCTGAGCCAGTCCATACCAATTATAATGTCGAAACTTCCCAACTTCATAGGTATGAGGTCAACTGGAAAATCGTGATCGTTTAGAGTGAGAGTACAATTGCGTATAATAGAGTTTAATGAGACCGGTTTTCCATCCGCAACTTCTACCGTTATGGATTCCATGAGTTTATCTCGAGTTTGGTTGGGGATGGGTTCAAATTCTAAGGACACGGAACTCTTATCCGCGCCAGTATCAAATAACATGGATGCATAACTACCATTGATGAGAAACGTACCGTTAACAACATTGTTGTCAGCCCTAGCTTGATTAGCGTTGATGTTGAAAGCTCTTCCTCTTGCAGGTGGAGGAGCTTGGTTAGCCTGGTTTACTGGATTAGCTTGAGCTTGGGCATGGATGATGTTCACCAAGCGTGGACAGGTGTTCCTGAAATGGTTCGGGTCTCCACAGTTGTAACAAGCCCGCATAGGTTGCCCCATGGGATAGTTGGGTTGGTAGTAGGATTGGGCTACATGTTGGGCAGGTGGTAGGAGTAAAGGTTGTTGGGCTTGACCCACTATCTGATGGTGGGTTTGGGTTGAGGGCTGATGGCGGTTCGTTCGCTGAAGTACGCGACAGGTTTGAATGGTGTGACCTGCGTGGCCACAGCTGTAACATTTGTAAAAATCGGGTTTTCAAAACCCGCTCCGTTTTGTAATCGAATATCAAGTTATAAAAGTTACGTCGAATATTTATGATTATTTTGATTTAAAACGATACATAATTAATAAATAAACTAAACTATAAAAATTATATTTGATAAAAAGTTAAAATAAAATAAACTAAAAATTATGGTGCTGCCGGGACTCGAACCCGGGTCAGCCAAGACACACTTCAGCGACTTAACACACACTCACAAGACCACTCCGCCACATTGTGTTTTCTGCTAACTCTAGGAACACAAATGAAATTTATACACAAACCCAGTTAAAACCGGTTGCGCCATCTGAGAAACGGTAATCGGCAAACCAATCATCAATTCGTTGTTTATTCACACATTCAATTTATAACCGACGGTTTTTAATCAAATCGGAATTGATTAAATATAAAGCCTCATCATTATCGGTTTTTAAAACCGAAAAAAATCATCAAGTCCAGAGTTCTTCAACTTCAGACCACTCTCGCGACTCAGAGATATCATACCAATACTCCTTTTCATTTTCGTCGCATTTTCAGACCATCAGAACACCTAAATCAGCTCGCCGGAATTTTCTGCAAAAGTCACCGGAAAACCGTATTCAACTCAAACCGGTAAAATACCTCTACTTTACTGTTTCAATCAATTGTTAGAACCTTACTAACATTAACCCATCGCTCATGATCAACCACAGACGACATTGCTGGACTTTCAGTTTTCGACGGAAAACTTCTGGAATTGTCGGAAACTCGTTGATTACCGGTATGCTCATTCCAACGTGCTGATAATCAATACTCATTAGTTCAATTTCACATCTAATCCCTTAAACCTGTTAATTGATTCTCACAGCCGAAGGTTCCAAAAACAGAGCCAACGAGCTTCGCCGGATTCTCTGAAGAAGACGATCTGTTCGGTATCTTCTTTCCCCAAACTTTTCGGTTCAATGCATTCAAATTGGTCATCATGTTCATTAACTAAATAATCGCGTATCAGTTGTTTTGATTGACGTCTGTGTTTGTAATGAAGAAGACGAGTTCAGAGATGACATAAGATTAATTAAAATCGGAATTATAAACGGGTTAGACACACAGTCCAGCGGTGGACTGTGTGCAAACAAAAAACATACATGTCCCGAGTTCGATCCCTGCTACACGCACTCCTTGTGTAATAAAATGCCTTTTTGATTAAAACCTAAACCGGGTTAACTCAGTTAGTTGTTAAGTATAATAAAAACCGAGATAATAACCGGGTTAGACACACAGTCCAGCGGTGGACTGTGTGCAACACTAAGTCCTACGTCGCGCGTTCGAAACTCGTCACTAGCACCGGTCCGTGGAATTAAAATGTTTTTGGCAATTAAAAGAAATTCGGTTAAATTGAATAAGTATATAAATATAATTAAAAACAAGATTATTTCGGGTTAGACACGTAGCTCAGTTGGTAGAGCTGCGTGCACGCGTACGGGAGGTCTCGGGTTCGAGCCTCACTCGGCGCAAATTAATTCGCTGACCGAACCGGTCAACGGTCAACGCTAAATAAACAATTTTTTATATTTTTATTTATTTAATTTAATTTAAAAATCAATTAAAAATACTTAAAAATAACATTTTTAAAGATAGAAAATAGCCTTGAACTCACAAAAATATATCTAAAAATTTCATTAAAATCCTTAATAAAATCCACTCGTTTAATATATTTTTCCGTTATTATTTAGGTTAGTATTTCTCATTGTTCCGCTCATCTAATTCGTGCGCATCTCACCATCTCCAATCCAACGCACCCAATGTGAGTGAATCTTTACAAATTCCCCGTTTTAATCACGTTTTGGGGTGTATCATGTGTCTTGATATATATATATATTATACTTAAACCATTGTGCATACATCATATCATGAACTAGTATATTCAGTTTGTTTCCTGTTGTGTTGTTATTGTTGGATGCAAGTTTATTATTTTCAGTACATGCAATTTCATAGGCCGCCGCTCCCCATTACATTATGAGCGTTGAGCATGTTCCCCATTTCATTATGAGGTTGAACCTGGCGTGCCCACATACGATCGGCTCCGTTTGATTGAGCCTTGATCGCACAGACATTTTCATTTTCAGTACATGCAATACGATCGGCTCCGTTTGATCGAGCCTTGATCGCACAGTTTCATTTATGTTATTTACAGTATGATGTTGGTATGTTCATGTATGCTGTCATGTGTTATTGTATGTTATAGTTGTGACTGCGAATTGCCAGTGCTTGATTATTTACGTTTGCTCATCTATGATTATGCACAATTTTTCATTGATAAACTAACAAATAATTCATTAATAAATGTTTATCTAATAAGGTTCACTCGCCAACTTATGTTGACCCAAAAACCCCCATTTTACACATGATACAGGTGAACCAGCAGCAGCTAGGAACACATAGGACTTGGACTAGAAGAATAAAACGATTTAGAGATGGGATTGTTATGTTTGGTTTATTTTCTTAGTATTGAATGAACATGTTTAGATATTTGGAAATGTAACTTTGACTTTATTAAATATGAAACATATTAGTAAATGTCATGAGCTTTGGTGATAACCTAATTATGCCCCGACTCTTATTCCGTTGCGGGTCGGGGTGTGACAACAGCCGGTGCAATGCTGGCAGGGATGATCAGGAAAGTGATGGTATTGGCAACGGTTGCATTTTGGGTATGGGCCGGAGTATGGTTTTTTATATGGTGCAGGTGAGGGGGCAACTTGAGTGACGGGTGCAGCAAGGATAGGGAAATTTGTTTGTGTGACAGCAAAGTTTCTGGTGTTCCGTTTCCTCTTATTAGTAAACTTTGAGGAGGAGATGGAATGGTTTGGAGTTTGGCCCTCAACGGGGGCTTTCTTTTTCTCGTCTTTAAATTTGCCGTTACGAATACGATTCTCAGTAAGCTCGGTAGCTAGTTCCATAGCAGCTTCAAGTGTTGCAGGCGAAGTGCTTAGAACTGAGTCTTGAATTTTCGAGGGGAGGCCTCGAATATAATGTTCGACTAAGCGGTATACTGGGGTGAACAAGTTGGGGATCATTTGGTTCAACTCTAGAAACCTTTTGTTGTAGGAAGTATGATCTCCCTCCTTTTGCTTCAACGAGTGAAATTCATCCTCTAACTTTTTGATCTCGCTTCTTGGACAGAAGCGTCTCGTCATGATTTTCCTTAATTCCTCCCATGTTAAGGCCATTGCGTCTTCGATTCCTCTCTTACCTTTTTCTGTATTCCCCCAGGTAAGAGCTACTCCAAATAGTCTCCCGGTTGCGTAACGTACCTTGCGATCCTCGGGATAATCGCAATTAAGGAAGGTGTTTTCCATTTCCTCAAACCAGTGGAGGAGAGCAGTGACACCTTCGGTCCCTTCAAATTTTGGGGGATCGCAAGACTTGAAGTGTTTGTAAGAGCACTTTTTGGAGGGAGAGTTGTCAACGTTCTGGTCTTCTTGATGGGGAGGATTGAGGGGATTTGTGGCGAGAGCTTGTTGGACTTGAATTACGATGTCAGGAAGCACCGCGGCCATTTGTTTTGCGATTTGGGTGGCCAAGCGTTCGTTTGACCTTCCTGACCTTCTACCCCCACGTTGCTGCCTAGCCGACATCTACAGGAACATACATAAGAAGATTGTGAGTTTAAGGAGTCTTTTTAGGTGTCATGTGTCTTTAAAAAAAAATAAAAATAACATAAACATCAATAATGCAACTACATCCATAGGATGTCTTGGGTTTGCTCAAGTTTGGGCCTCCAATGTCCCCATACCATCACCTGTATAGTCATGTGGGCCCCATGACTATTGGCTTAGTAGGATTCACATTGGTATTGGCGGTTTAACACTCGCATCACCCGAATGAAAACCATGAAATATGTTTGCGAGATGTATGGTCGGAGGGTGTCCAGGTGTAGACACAATGATAACTCAAAGTGGGGTTAGCTCACACGACGTTTGGTATAGCATGCTTTGGCCTAATAGGTCCTTCGTACTCTCATCGTTAGTCCCCAGGTAGGCAAACTGGTCCTTTATTTTGGATTTATACGAATGCCAAGCCTAGACAGGACGTTCCGACTACCGGTACTTGTACCCTTCCAGTTACTACATGCCCGTCATGAGAACTCACTTTGATGTGATTTGAAAATACAAAAATCGTTGCAAAAGTCATGGAAATGGTGTGGTGTGTACTCTCATGGATATGATATGTTATGAGAATATGATTCATGATAGGCATTGTATAATAATATGTACTTATGAACATGCTTGCATAACATTGAATGTAACAATAAACATAAAGCATATAAACATCATGAATTTTGCATGTAACACACAAACAATTTAAAAATTCTAATCAACTATAGTATAGGCTCTAAGGGTATAATAACCTATCCTATATCCCTATAGTCATGGCTCTGATACCAATCTGTCACACCCCGACCCGTAGCGGAATAAGAGTCGGGGCATAATTGGGTTATCACCAAAGCTCATGATGTTTACTAATATGTTTCATATTTATTAAATTCAAAATTACATCTTCAATATTCCAAACAAGTTCATACAATTACAAGGAAAAAGTAACTAAATAAACAATCCAAAACCTAAACCGATTTATTCTTCTAAGCCGTCCTATATGTTTCTTGCTGCAACAGGATCACCTGTATCATGTGTAAAAAAATGGGGGTTTTTGGGTCAACAAAAGTTGGCGAGTGAACCTTGTTAGAAAACATTTATTATTGATTTCTTGTTATATTTAATATGGAAAAATTGTGCAATATATCATATGTGAGCAAACGTAAATAAACATACAATAACAATAACAATAACAATAACAAACGACCTTGCATGAGTATATGACATGAATGATAATGTATATGTTGGCAACATCACGTTCCGCTCATAGGTAATGGGGAACGGACGGCCTATGATGATGTATGTGCGTTCAAGGCTCAATCAAACGGAGCCGATCGTATGTTGGCAACGCCTCATTCACGCTCATAGGTAATGGGGAACGGTTCACGCTCATAGGTAATGGGGAACGGCGGCCTATGATGATGTATGTACTGAAAATGATAAATTTAATCTAAACGTTAACCACACAAACAGTTGATACATATTGAATACCATTTGATCATGGATATGATGGATGCACAAGTGTTTAAATGTAATAAATAATAAGACACATGATACACCCCAAAATTTGATTAAAACGGGGAATTTGTAGAGATTCACTCACATTGGGTGCGTTCGTTTGATGATGTTGAATGCGCACGAGTTTAGAGGGTTGATCGACGAGGAATAACTAACCTAAATAATAACGAAAAGGTACGGTAAATAAGTGGATTTTATTAACAATTGTAATAGGATTTTTAGATATATTTTTTGTGAGTTTAAGGTCATTTTCTAACTTTAAAAATATTATTTTTAAGTATTTTTAATTGATTTTTAAATTAAATAAATAAATAAAAATATAAAAAAAATGTTGACTTTTTGGGTTGACCGTTGACCGTTGACCGTTGACCATTGACTGTTGACCGGTTCGGTCTTGTATTTGTTTGCACTGAGTGAGGTTCGAACTTGTGACCTCCCGTACGCGTGCACGCAGCTCTACCAACTGAGCTACGTGTCTAACCCGAAATATTTCTGTTTTTAATTATATTTATATACTATTTAATTTATTCAAAATTCATTTATTTTAAAAAGGATTTTAATTATATCGAACCGGTGTGCATAACAGGTCTCGAACCCGGGACCTGTTGTTTAACGTTGCACACAGTCCATCGCTGGACTGTGTGTCTAACCTGGTTAAAATACTTGTTTTTATTTCACTTATATACTAACTGGAAGTTTCCGTATTTGGGTTTTATAAAAAGTCTGAATATTGTGACGAATCGGAACAAGGACAGACTCAAACCCGGTATCTCTATGATTCAAATGCACACAGTCCACCGCTGGACTGTGTGTCTAACCCGAGATATAATCCGATTTATATTAAATTTATACACAAACTAAACTTCATCTTCTTCGTTAAAACAACCCAGAAAAACAATTATTCGACTGATCTTGTTTAATTCGATTAACGGACATATAAACGATTAAAATGAAATGGATACAGAAGATTTTGGAAACGAATGTACCAGAAAGAGGTTTTTCTCAGAATTCCGGAAAAGTTCGTCGGCTCTGTTTATGAATTCCGTCTGAGCGGACCAATTAACAGTTTTGATTAACTAATTGTGAAATTAAGTGACTAAATAAGGATTATCAAAGAGTTTAGATGCTCGTACCGATTCACAGCGTGATTTCGGAATTTTCAGAAATTTTCCGGCGATTGCAGATTATCCGGTATCGTCGTCTGGGACCGATTCTGATTGAAGGGTTTGAGTTAGTAAAAGTCTAACAATAGATAGAAGATGAAAGAATTGAGAAATTTACCGTTTTGATGAATGACACGGTTTTCCGGCGAAAGTCCGGTGATATCAGATAGCGATTCCGACGATCAGAAATTAGAGCAAACGTGAAATTGAGAGTTCTGTGGGTGTTTCTGAGTTGCGAGACAATGATAATACCGGTGTAAATTTGGAGTTGAATGATTTCGGTTATCAAACTCGAACATCATATGAATCGGGTCCAATAAAGGCTGAATTGATTAAGAACGTCGGTCGTAATGATTTCATCGGTTATAACCAGTAACTCATGATCACTCAATCGTCTGGATGGTTGAAAGCCGATTATCGGTTTCAGTTTTTTGGCGCAAACAGGTAGATTCACGGGTGATCTTAAGGTTTTGTTTGTTTCTTGATTACACAAAAACAGCAAGTGGCGGAGTGGTTAAGTGTTTGATAATTGAGTCTTCCGGCTGACCCGGGTTCGAAACCCGGCAGCCCCTTTTCATTTTTAATTTCTTTATTTTCATTTTCTAACAATTTTAATTTCCATATTCTAAAATATTTATTAGTTATGTATTGTTTAAAATTAAAATAAGCATTAAATGAGCAACGAAATTTTGAAACTGATTATTCGATTAATAAACGAAGCGGGTTTTGAAAACCCGTTTTTCGACGGATGTTACAAGTAAAGTATATGAAAAATACTCACTAAGGTCTAGCACTCGTTTTGACACTAAGGGAACCCATTAAGGTTTATTTGATTTCATAGGTTGTAACACCTATTAGAATCTAAACGAGGAACCATACTCTTTAGTGATTAAACTTACTAACTCGACATATGATTATGTAGTCATTATCAAGGTTTCGGTTTTTAAGTACGTATTATATAGATTAATATAGTTATGTGTATAAATCCATTCATGGATATCATAGAAGTCATGTAGGAGGTAGGTGACATAGCCATCCATTTAGGAACCTCATAGAGTTCACCACTGTACAAGTTGTCATAGATAACAAGGAGGGTCAAGAACAAGTATAAGAATAATAGAAAATGAAATATGTGTGTCACTATACCAAGTAGCCAAGTAAGCTACAACCCGGGAGACGACGTCGACACAAGTCGAAGGCTAGGTGGGGTTGTGTTACTTTGAATCTAGCAAACTAACTTGGGAAAATGATGAGAAAACATCAAGTGATGTGTGGACATAGGTGTAGGATAGCCCAAACTAACCAAGGTAGTCACACAAGAACAAGTTCAAGACTTGCACGACTTGTGAGCTTAAAGCTCTTCAAAAACAGAAAGTTTAGAGTGTTAAAACACCCCTATTTACATGTTAAACAACTTTGGTTAGTCTCACTAATCAAAACTTTGATTAGGATCTCAAGAACACAAAGATGAATGAAGAAATGATAAGTTTTGAAAGAGTTTGAAAACAAACAGAAAGTTTGAAGTCCTTTAGGTGCATTTCTAGGTCTGGATTCTCCATGGAGAATTCGTGGATTCAAACCTAAGGATTATCCAAGTAATTAGGAAGAAGAATCAAGCAAAAAGAGCAAGAATGAGCAAGTTATGCTCACTTTGGTGAAAGTTGATGAATCTGCCCAAGTTCTTGATTTTCAGCAGATTGAAGGTGATTTGAGAGAGATTTGAAGGTGTTAAAAGTGTAAGAAAGCTTGGAGAAAGGGTGGTATTTATAGGGAAGAAGTGGGAGGTGGTTAGGAAGGGTTAAATGGTGCTTAGAAGGCCATTGGGTGAGGTTTGGATATGGGGTTTCGTGCATATCTCGCGGCCAAAACCAAGTCTGCCCGCTCAGACCCCCTTACGGACCGTAAGGGGTTCTCCTTGCGGTCCGTAAGGCCTCGGCAGGAGATACAATTTTTTATTTACCTTGATTTAATGGTTGGGCCTTGTTTAGTTGTTTTGGATTACAACATTATTGGGCCATTAAAGACTTTTAAGCATAGGCAACATGTCCTAAGGTCCATGTGAGTATAAAATGAGTGTAACATCCGTAAAAAACGGATTTACCAAACCCGCTCCGTTTAGCAACCGAACAGTCAGTCAAAAATTTCGTTGCGAATTAAATGCCCAAAATATTTTTAAACGATCCGTAATCAATTATTATACGGGAATATATATTTAGTTTTTGAAAAACTGTCAAAAATCGCAAAATAAAAATGATTTGCTTCTGCCGGGTTTCGAACCCGGGTCTGTACCGATCCGGAAACAAGTCTTATCTCACACACACAAACCACTGCGCCACGGATTTTGTTTGTTATATATTGAAATCATTTAATTGATATAATGACGTTACGAATTCAAAACCGGCGCCCAAACAGTTCAGTCGTCGGAATCCCGGAAATCTCGCGAACTTTTAACACCAATTTACGTTATAACGTAAACCATTAACCAGACATCGGTTATAACCGATGTTTGAAGTCCGCGACCAAACCATAACCGCCGGAGTTTTTATGATATACGAACACAGTCGGAAATCAGACCAGATTCTTCAACGTTTTGCCTTATAAATTGACCCACAACCGACGACAAACCTTTTCGCTCAAAAACACACCTTTTCTCGGCGTAATTCCACTCGCCGGAATTTCCCTGCTCATCGCCGGAAAAACCGGTTTCTCCATCCCTGAGCCTCACTGAGCCTCTGAGCTTATACCGGAGATACCCACACCCTTTCCAAGCTTTCCGGAGACTTGCTGCTGCAAGACACCTGACGTCGGAGTTGATTGCTGTCGCCGGAGTTCTGCCGGGAAAACAGAGGGTCCAGTCGGTATACCTCTTTCGCTTATTTTCTTTATCTTCTCACCCTTATCTCACCGTAATGAACTGAATCACACTAATAAACTGATAAAAATTTCGAACCAGTCTGTCACCGATCTCTGGTTATATTTCAGTGAAGAAGACGATGTATTTCCGTAACATATATGTATAATTAAAATCAACTTATTAATCGGGTCAGACACACAGTCCAGCGGTGGACTGTGTGCACATATAACGCAAACGTCTCGAGTTCGATTCCGGTTTCACACACGCTGCCTTAATAAAAACCATTTTTTTTGTTTACTGAACCGGAGTCGCCTTAGATATATGTTAAGTATATTAATAATAGGAATAATAACCAAGTTAAACACACAGTCCAGCGGTGGACTGTGTGTATGTTTAATCGCACGTCACAAGTTCGAGTCCGGTCTCCTACATCGACCCGGACAATTATTAACTTTTTAAATAGAGTCAGAAATGAAAGCAGACAATTTGTATTTAAGTATATAAAAAGTGGAAATATATAACATGTTAAACACACAGTCCAGCGGTGGACTGTGTGTTAGATTAAACCACAGGTCCCGGGTTCGAGACCTGTGGAGTGCACGACCGATTCGCTTAAAATGTTTTTAAAATAAAAATGATTTTCGGTTTAGACTAATTAATATATATATATAATTAAAATCAGATTTATAACGGGTTAGACACGTAGCTCAGTTGGTAGAGCTGCGTGCACGCGTACGGGAGGTCTCGGGTTCGAGCCTCACTCAACGCACTTGTATTCCGAATTGGACCGGTCAACGGTTAGGTCAACGGTCAGTCAAACGGTCAACGGTCAGAAAAAAATAAATATTTTTATTATTTTTATTTAATTATTTTAATTAAAAATCAATTAAGAATACTTAAAAAATAATATTTTAAGGTTAGAAAATAGCCTCAAACTCACAAAAATACACCCAACAATCCTACTAAAATAGATTAATAAAACCCGTTTACTTACCAAACCGTAATGCGATTTATCTAGGTTAATCTCACTCGTGGTTAAAACCATTTCGCGTACATTCAACATCATCAACCGAACGCACCCACTGTGAGTGAATCTTACAACTCCCCCTTTTAAATTACACGTTTTGGGGTGTGTCATGTGTTATGAAAATAATTAATTTATTTATTTAAACTTGTGTCATACCACATCATGACTTAAACTTAGATTGTTTTATTGTTGTGATTTACTTATATTCCTTTTGTCAAATTATATGAAACTCATACATTAAGCCCATCAGTTCCTCGTGGGAGACGAGTAGAACATCGCGTGCTTCAATTCAAATTCATTATTGTTCATGTGTGTATCATTGAGTTTATATTGTTTGTAGTTGTGTCATTCATATTATCATGTTTATGCAATTCATTCATCAGGCCCCTCAGTTCCTCGTGAGAGACGAGTTGAGCATCGCGTGCCTCTAATTATTCCATTATTGTTCATGAGTGTTTCATTTAATATCTTATGATTGTTGATTAAGTTACATCTAATTTTACTCATGTTTGGTTGTGCACATATTTCATAATCAATTTAAATAAATTTGTTCAAATGTTTTCCATAGGATTCACTCGCCAACATTATGTTGATCCAAAAACCTTTTTACACATGATACAGGTGAACAGGTTGAAGCAAGGAAAACATAGGATATGCCTTAGAAGAGAACAAAGGAGTTTAGATTGTTAGATAGATCATGTTGTAACATTTATTGTAGATTTCCATTTAATTTGTATTAATGAATATGAAACGCTTAATAAATGTCATGAGCTTTGATGATAACCCAATCATGCCCCGATCACCTTTTCCGCTGCGGGTCGGGGTGTGACAATGAGTACGATTAAGTATAAACATCATGTATAGTTTGCACGAAGTATGATCGGTATGTATTTGCATGTAAAGTCACGTTTCAAAGTATTGTGTTATCAAGTGCATGTATGTATGAATATGAATGACATGCATGGGAATAGAATGCGTGTTTTATTATGATCCAAGTCTCGGTTTACAAAGATTACAACAAAGAACGAGTACAAGATACAAAGTTTTCCAAAAATAGAAATACAACACGAGCTTTCTAAATATGGAAAGTATGAAAAATGTTGGGCATTACATTAGGGGTCGAAACGTAAATCGTTTAAAAAATAGATTTACTATTAAATCTGTATATATAAATCTATTAAAGTTCTCGGGAATAAATATAAATCGTTTATAAAAAAGAATTTTTTTAGTAGATTGTAATGATAACTCTATTAAAGTTAAGGGTTAAAAATATAAATTGGTTTAAACGAAAAAAAAAACAATAACACACTATTGTAACCTATAAAATAAAATAAATTGAAATGAAAGAACAATTATGATTTAATATAAATTGATTAAATGAAAAAAAAACTATAACACACTATTGTAACTTATAAAATAAAATAAATTGAAATGAAAGAGCAATTATGATTTAACACTTTTCACCAATTGAAATGTTATTTAGAATTAAAAAACATATTTATGACAATTTCATTAACAAAATAGTTGTTGGACTTAACCAAAAAGATAAAGTCAAGTTTTACATAGATATCCCATTGAACACTATAAAACAAATATCGGCACTACTTCCAATAATTCCACTCCTCCGTTTGCTTCTCCCCCTAGAGAAATGTTGTTTACAAATTCTTGCTCAATTTCTATTTTGACTCGATTTATACATGTGATCTTATAAAAATAAAATAAAAAAAATCAATCAGCAAAATAAACATTGATCACATAGAAAAAAAAGCCAAAATAATAATCGACCACACAGAAAAAACCAAAATAAACATGGAAAGCGTCTATCTCTAGATATTTCACAAGAAAAAAAAAGATGATGTAGGCAACAAAGGCAGCCTCTTAGTATTACCCTTGTTAGCTGGACCTACAGTTGGACCACTAATATCTTAACACGTGACATTTTTCAAACCTAGGTAGACGTTCAAGGAGTTCAGACTTACCTTATAGTGAGGGGTAGAACCTGTTTTCCCTCAACTTTGCTGGCAAAGTGTAAAAATAGTGTAAATATTTTGTTTTACTCTCAGTTTTATGTCTTACGCTACCAACTAGTCTAAAAAATTACGCTATGCCTAAATTTTTTTCCTAGATACGCCATTATAAACGTTACTTTTTAAAACTTATAGGATGCAAAGATTTTCTTCTCAAAGTTTATAGGCTCCCAAACATTTCAATTACATTAAACCTCCATATAAAAGAATGGCATAAATGTATTTGTAGAGGTTCTAGCTTCTTAGTGAGTTGGTATAGGATTAAATCTCAAACAATAAGTAAATTATGATTTATTTGATGTAATGTAGGAATATGTAGGATTTAACATTAAAAAAATGTATTTGTGTTGGTAAGCGTGAAACTTAAGATAACTTGTGCAAGAAGTTGCCGTTATCTATAAATGTTAAAAGGATTGTATGTAAAGCAAATGTTGTTGTATGGCATTTGCACTTTTCTAATAAACCATTGCAAAATATTTTATGGTTTATAAAAGAAGTTAGATGTTGAGTTATGTTGAGTTTTTTTTTTCTTTTTTTTTTTTTCTGAAAGAGTGTTAGTGAAAAAAGTATTTGTCAAAATGGGTGATTTGAAAAGTATTTTCTAAAAGGGTATTTTTTAAATAGTTTTTTTTATAATGTGTTTATCTCTCTCCTAATCTTGTTGGATATAACCTAATTCAATATTAACTAAAAATAATCTGGTATTGTTATTTACTAATTAGTATTAGGTTTAAATAAATTAAAGATTAAATTTAAAAAGAAAACATTCCACTAGATTATGATATTTTATCAAACGTTTTTTTTTAATTTCTCTAAAGATGTTTACTTTAACAAGTTTTAATGTGCTTTTTAATATATAGGTTTTAAGTATTTTAGATATAGATTTTTTTTAAATTCTTTTTAGAAATGTTTTGTGTTACTTTTGTTTTAGCCACATATTTTTAAGTTCATTTTTAAATAGTTTAGAGAATGTTATAAGAAACTTTTTACAATATTTCTTTTAAACAGACTAAAATTTCTTTTAAAAAGACTAAAATTGAACAACAGCTTTTGGTGAGAAACTTTAGAACTTGATTTTATTTTACAAATTAATTTAGATAAGATTAAATAGCATTGTTTGACCTGTGATTTTTTTTTCAAAGCTTAAAGCTCCAGCAAAAGAACTAATAAAACCAACTTTATTAATCACTCCAGTTCAAGTTGAAGCTCAAAAACAAATTAATGCATAACAGCTAAACTATCCGGACTAAAGTTGAAGCTCATAAACAAATTAATTCATAATAGCTAAACTATTCGGGCTACAAATTATTTCTAATGACAAGATATGCTTAATTTTATAAAATACTATATATGTTTTTGTAAGTAACTAGTATTTCATTGTTATGTTTTTGTAAGTAACTAGTATTTCATTGTTATGTTTTTGTAAGTAACTAGTATTTTATTGTTACACGTCATAGATCCGGAAAGCTTGGAGAGGAGGTAACAACTAATACGATCTTTTTGGAATTTTGTTTGAAACGAATTTAAAACGCCTTTTATTGGGCGGAAACAACAAAATGACAATCGTACCCTGCATATCATTTAGCGCCGCCCTGCCACGTGTTCGACCAGGATCCGTTCTTACCATTTTCACACTTTCCATCATTTTCTCCTGATCCCGTTTATATATATATATATATATATATATATATATATATATATATATATATATAATAGAGGGTGAGGTTCTAAAGTGAACACTAGTGTATTTGTGAACTGAGTGAACAAATCCTGGTAATTGATTTACATCATCAAATCATAATATACACTAGTGTATTTTCATTATCAAATCTTGATCAAGTCTTGGTCATTGATTTACACTTGTTTATTGATAATAAATGGCTAGGATTAGTTCACACAGTTCACTATCAAGGGGGTTGTTCACAAATGAACCTAACCATATCTATATCTATATATATATATATATATGGGTTCTATACAGAATACTAAATATTGTGAGAACACACAGAACACAATGAATCACCCATTTTCTCAATCCTAAAACCTAAAAAGTAAATGAAAATATTACAAATCTAAGATTTATTGTTTTCTCACACTAGAATTCAAAACAAAATATGAAAATTTCACATTTTTTTATATAACCTACAGATATGCAGGTTATGTATGGGTTAAATTACCTACATGTATGCAGACTATGTGTAGGTTAAATATATGAGTTTTTATGCATATATCATACATATATGAATGTAAGAAACATAAAATCTAAAAAATATGAACTTTAAATCCCTAAATTTAGTGATTTAGAGTTGTTCTTTTTGTTCTCGCAATAATTAATTTTCTGTAGTGATCGTCATCCTATATATATATAGTTAACCAAAACAAAACAAGAAAGATTCAGTTCGGCCCTTGTAGTTTGATTTTATGGTTATTTTAAGCTAAAAACTCATAGTTAAGCATGTTTTTGTATTTATACGCATATATAAGCATGTAAAATAATTAAAACAATAATATGTAAACATTCAAGAAATTTTATTGATCCAAACGTCAACGGGTACAAGATTGAAATGTAAAACAATATTACAAGGTAACGGAAAAGTACGGAGGATGTTACACTCATGTAAACGAGTTAAGTTTTTAAGGTGGCGCCTAAAACCCACCACCACAAATCGGAATTAGGCTTTTTTTTTCGGTAGCCACAACACCATCAATACCAACCTTTGCAAGAGGGAACGAAAGATAGATATGGGGTCACAATTTGGGGGTTGCTAGGGGAGATTACATTTTCTAAACGAACGGCTCAGGTTGGTTATGTGGCGAGAAAATGGCAGGTTTCAGGTAAGTTATGTGGCGTTGGGTCCTCTTTGATCTATTCTTCGTTCAGGGTATGGTAATGGTGGTGATGGTGGGTTCAGGATATGGTAATGGTGGCAACGAAGGTGGTCCCAGGATATGGTAATGGTGGCAACGAAGGTAGTATAGATGAAAATGGGTGGTGATTGTCATTTTTAGTAAAGAGAAAGAAAGGGTGGGGGAAGACAATGGGTGTGGTGGGGTGGGGGTAGGGTTGGTTAAATAACTTCTTTTAAATTTTGTCTAAAAAACTTGTGCATCCTCTTTGAAAAAAGGTGTACATTAACTAATAAGACATGATTATCCTTTAATTACAGAAAAGATTTAATGGAGTTGACGAGTTGTATGAAAGTGGCAAGACTTTGAAACCACAATGACCTAGATGAAAAAGAAATGGACGAAAGTCACTACAATAGCCAAACCTCAGGGACGAAAATGACATTTTACTCTATATATTAGGTTAAGTAAACCGCCGCTTCAACCTAAAGCAATTCTAAACCTTTTTTTAATATCCCCAAATCCCTTTCTCAGTCCTTCAAACTCCTTTCATAAATCGCATGCTTCAACCAAACCAAATCGACAAATCCTTTAATAAACCAAATCCGTTTCTCAATCCTTCAAACTCCATTCGTAAATCGCAACCAATCTGTCACTGAAGTTCGACATCAAAGGTAACATATTTAAACTATGTTCAATCGATTCAATCTTATGCCTAATTTATAATTGTCGTTATTTTCCTTCTTGAATCACAGTTAGGGTAACAATTCTGATTAAATTATGTCATTACCATGTCTATCGTTATTTCTGTTTTTAAAATTTGCACACATAGAGTAATATTGATGTTTATCGTTGTTCTTCCTTTTCAATCATATGCCTTATTCATAATTGTCGTTTTTTTTCGTGCTTGATCGATTTTTTTACACATTTATATCGAGATTGAATTGATTACTCAAATCGTTAAGCACAAGGCATTAAAGATGCAACAAATAAATGAATAAAATCTATTTTTATAATACAAT
Organism: Scalesia atractyloides; assembly: GCA_947069175.1. Classification (NCBI taxonomy): domain Eukaryota; kingdom Viridiplantae; phylum Streptophyta; class Magnoliopsida; order Asterales; family Asteraceae; genus Scalesia; species Scalesia atractyloides. Next base: position 75,183,779 of record CAMTDV010000021.1, read on the forward strand.
AGCCATTGGGGCTGTAAACAAACATGGACAAGGACTTGTTCGTGTTCATTCATTAAGGAATGAATGCGCGAGATTTCTTGTTTGTGTTCGTGTTCATTCATTAAGGAATGAATGAGCGAGATTTCTTGTTTGTGTTCGTGTTCGTGTTCGTTCATTCATTAAGGAAACGAACATGTTCATAAACTGTTCAAGAACACTTACCGAACGTAAACGAACACAAACAAATATTCAAGAATATAAATGAACACACACAAATGTTATATATTCATTTTAAAATAAAATATGCATTTTTCATCAGAAAAGATTATTACGAAGAATCACAAAAAATAAATAAGTACATAACTATCTAAACATATTTGACATAATTAACACAAAAGTTAAGAAGTTTGTCAAAGTTTAACACACACTGAAATTGAAATGGTCAAATAAGGGATGTCGACGAAGGCGTATATTATAACTATGCTTTCAAATTTTCAAAAACGAAAATCAATAAAATAAAAATATAAATATAACAAAGAACGCCTTTAAATGAACGAACACAAATGAACAGAAATGAGCGAACATAAACGAACACATTACCGAACACGAACACAACCCTTGTTTATGTTCATATGTTTAACTTATTGAACTAAATTTCTTGTTCATTTATAAAACGAACTTTCTATCAAAAAATTCACAAACTATTCGCTGAAAATTTGATTTGTTTACAACCCTAATTGGCATCCATTCACAAGCAATTGAAATTCTCCTTTGTAAATTAAGAAAGGAATCAAAAGCATGGATTTACATAACATATATTTAATTCATGGAAAATTCATAAATTTGATATTTATATATTGTTCAAACGATTTAATCTTATGCCTTATTTATGATTCTCATTTACATGCCTTATTTAATATTTATCTATATTTTTATTTTGAGTAAAGTTCCGTTTTCCTTCCTATGGTTTGGTTATTTTAATGGTTTTGACTCAATCATTTAAAAATAACCATTTACTCCCTGATGTTTCGGTCTTATCGCTAGTTTGTTCCACGGCCTTAACTCCATCCATATTGTATGTTAACTGAAAGGGTATTTTGATAATTTCAAGTATAAAATAAAGGTACTTTTGGTAATTTATATTTTAACGTAAAGTATTAATATATATATACACACATACCCATAACAAATACAGTCTATCCTACACCACCATCCACCACTTGACACCCCTCACTACCACTCAGCATCACCATCACCATCACCATTCACCACCTACCACCACCACTAGCCGACCACAACCACCACAATTTAAACTGCTCACCTTACCTAAAAAATGAACCTCTTCGAAACACCAAATCCGAACCCCCTACGACCACCAGCACCCACCAGATATCGCCATCATCCCCCTCCCCCACCTGCAAATTGTAACCACTCGCCATCAACACCACTCACCCCTTTCGTCGCAGATCTGAGTTTTAGACCTCCCGTATTCCCCTAGCCACCGGTCTTAACCCTACACAGATTTGGGGGTATCCTGGCGATAGACGAGTTCAGATCTGTAATAACCACCACCGAAATACCCTAGATCTGCAATAACCACCACTGAAATACCCTAGAGCAGTGACGGTTTTTATGGCTTCACAGGCCTGAGATCAAAGTGGTGGTGCTTCTAATGACTGGGTTATTGTGATGGTTCTAATGACAAGGTGGTGGTGGTGGTGGTGGCGGCGGCGGTTTGACTGAATTTACTCTGGTGGTGGTGCCGAAAGTACTGTGGTTGTGATGGAGTCAATGAAGAAGATACTGGGTTTAGAGAGAGCGAGAGATATGATAATTGGTAAGGGTGGATAGTGATTGTAGTTGTTACAGTAGAGAGTGAGAGATTTGATCTTTTAGATTAATTAATTAGTTATATATAACTAATTCATTATTTATTAAATTACCATAACACCCTTATCTTTAACAAACATTTTAGACAGAGTTAGGGACAAGAAGTGAAATAGAGATAAGTTAAATGGATAAAGGAGTAAATTCACTATTTTTAAAGGATTGGGGCAAACCGTTAACACAATCAAACCACATGAATCAAAACAGAAGTTTTCTCTTTTCTTTTTAGACCCGTATATACATAGTGATATTGATGTTTATTGTTATTTTTCCTTTTTCAATCATATGCTTTATTGTCACACATTGCTAAAGCGGACACACGGAATGTGCAGTTCAATGGTTTTAGGAACAACATTGTACAAGAGAAACTGCAAGCATTTAATATTAAGCAATCAGGCATCCACAATTCTAGTTTAATTGTACTAATACAAGTAACACATACAAAATCTGCTAAGCACAAAAAAGAACATGATATCACATGTCTTCAAATGTATAATCCAAGCATTGCCTAATCATGTAGCCCTTAACCTTAGCTTAATTGTCGGTTCATGAAAAACATGCTTAAAACGTCAACTAAAACTAACAGGTCGGTGAGTTCACAGGTTTTTATAATACAACTAAATGAATTATAGATGATATCTTTTATCTTGTTAATCCATAAACATGAGTAAACAAATAATATTACAAATACAAATAATATGATGAGTAAACTTCAATTTTACTCTTTGTGGTTTGGTCGTTTTAACGGTTTTGCTCCAATTATTTAAAAATAGTCATTTTACTCCCTGATCTATGAAGCTCATCGTGATTTCACTCCCCGCTCCAAACGACAACCATTTTAAACGTTGAAAACTATCAGGTTTCAGTCTAGGTTTTGATCTAGTTATGCTCATAACTGCCCATTATGTGTTATGCACGTGACAATTTTAACATTTAAAATGGATGCCGGGGAGTGAAATCGTGATGGGTTTCATAGATCAGGGAGTAAAATGACTATTTTTAAAGGATTTGGGCAAAACCATTAAAACAACCAAACCACAGGGAGTAAAATGGAAGTTTACTCTAATTTGATAATATAAGAAAGCATCATGTACAACCAAACAACTCAACATAAACCATATAAGCAGCATACTACAAGTAAGACTGAACAAATAACACCAAACAAAAAGTCAACTAAAAGAACTGTGCATTCAAATGCTGAAAGCTAAAAACCTCCCTGCAAACATCAGTCAAGCAATTATGCAGAAGCAATATCCAACATATTCTAAACTAAATTAATTAATCTCTAAATAAATACCAAAAACAAAGCCTGCTAACTATCAGCATTAACATTTGACAGAAAAGAAAACAAGCTGAGAAACATTGTAATCAAGAATCCGGATAGATCTGACACGAGAATAAGAATCCGGATGGATTTGACACATGCCCTCTTTTATTATCTTTGACCATTGCTGCAGCTTACTAATCATTGATCATTGATCTCCCTGAGCAAACAAACAGGTGAGAACTTAGTTATTTACGGGTCGATTCACGTAGTAGTTAGTAATTCATTTCAAACGCGGTTAAACACGCAAAATAAAAATAGAGCCATAAACAAAACAGATCAGAAGCTCTAAATTGCTTAAAGATCATTTTTGTAATTAAATTTGATATACATATCTTTATAACAATTTGGTCAAAAGGTGCGTTTCAAGTCAACCCAACCTGACCAAGATCAACAGGTACAAAAATGACCTGGTTGAATCAGCAAATATTTTACCTTTAAAAAAATGAAAATAATTCTAGGAGTAAATGGTCATTTTCGTCCCTCAGGTTTGGCCACTTTTGCGACTTTCATCCAAAGGTTTGTTTTCCGCATTTGGGTCCTCATGGTTTCAAAATCTTGCGATTTTCGTCCCTGAGGTTTGGCAATTTATTGCGACCTTCGTCCACGAGGTTTGGCCCTCAGGGACGAAAATGACAAGATTTTGAAGCCACGAGGACCCAGATGCGGAAAAACAAACCTTTAGACGAAAGTCGCAAAAATAGCCAAAACTCAAGGACAAAAATGACATTTTACTCTAATTCTAGAGCAATAATATTTTAGTCTTATTTTTTAAATAAATAAATCCACATCACCAGTTTTTTATTCCATGTCAGCTTTTTTAGTTAGAGAAATTATAAAACAAACAGGTCATAGGCTGATAACCCGATAACCTGCAATAGATACCAAATTTCACAGCACTGGAACGCTTCAGGAAGCGCTTTTTTCTATGCATAAAAAGTTTCAGGAAGCGGTTTAAAAGAAAGACGATTAAAGAAAACACCTACTTGCAAGATCTCTTATTGTGACCGAGCCCTTTACACTTGCCACATTGAAGTTGACGTTTAAGGAAGTCAGATGGTCCGATACGACCGGGTGCAACCTTCCGAATCTTGGTCCTACCGGGTGTGCGCATAGTGGGCGGTGGGGTGACAAGAACCGCACCGTCTTCCGTCTCAGTATCCATCAACCGTTCAACGTTTGGTATCGGATGTATCGAGTCTGCATACGTCAAATGGTACATCTCAACATGAAAGTACCTCGAACAATGGTCATACGGGCTCCTCCCATAATGTTCCAATACCGCAATGGCGTGACAACACGGCAAACCCGTAAGCAGCCATCCTTTACAGCTACAATCCCAGTTCTCGATATCAACTACTTCAATCGTATCCCCGTATCTAACCTCGAACTTGCTTCCGTGGGCCCTTATCACTTGCACCGAACGACCTTTTATGATTTCGTTCTTTAGCTTTTCTTCCATCGAGGGTGTTAACCGAGTCATCCAATGAGTTGACTCAACTCGTCGAGTGTATATCAACTGCATCATCTTCCCCTTAATTCATCGATCATTTGGGTTATCGGCAACTCGTTTGCTTCGGACACCCATGAGTAAAACATATGACCAAAATTAGACGTCATATGGTTATACCTCAACCCGCCGAAGAACGCATTAGCCCAGTGTTCCGGCTCGCTTCTTATAACCCAATTGTACGCTTCCGGAGAGATGGCTTTAATGTCTTCGCAACACTTCTCGAAAGCTTCGAGTTTCGGCGCGTGTGCGGCTGCATAAAGATCTTCAACCATGAGACGTCTAGCGTCGTGCGAAAAGTGACCCTTTAAATCTTTATTAAGCTTTTCAGCTAAATACCCGAGGCAATACGCATGATAACACTCCCCACCGAATATTTCCCGTAACGACTCGCGTATACCCTTTTGAAAATCCGCCACAAACGTGATTTGTCCCGGGGTTCCAATGGGGGAGACCATGGGTTTGAGTTGCGTTAAAAACCAATGCCAATTATCATCGTTCTCCTCATCAACAACCGCGAAAGCCACCGGAAACGCACCGTCATCACCATCCGCTGCTGTTGCAGTCAATAACATGCCTTGGTACCGTGAGTTTAACGGCGTACTGTCGAGAAAAAGAAGTGGTCGACAACCATGTAAGAAGCCGGATACAGAAGCGTGAAAACAAACGAACAGACGGTGAAAGCTCGAATCCTCTTTCGTACTAAAATTAGCAAGACTCCCGGGGTTCGTTTCCATTATTTTTTCGCAAAAGAAGGGTAATTCGCTGTACGCATCTTTATACGAACCCAAAAGTTGCTCTCTTGCATACTCTTTAGCTCGCCTTGCTTGTGAATAATTCAAATCAATCCCGTAATCCCGTTTAAGCTCGGTAGCAATCTCTTTCGGCTTAATTTTCGGAGACTCTTTGACTTTTTCTTTGATTAAATTCCCGACCCAACTTCGTTTAGCTCGAAACGGAGCGTTTGACGTAACTCCCTGACAGTTATGAACTGGTCGCATCGTTTTGATACATACCAACTGAGTGGTTGACAGTTTCGACGCATGGATACGCCATGGACATCCTTCGGCTTTGCATTTCACAGTTACGCGTTGATTCTCGTTCTTCTTGTACACAAAGTTGAACGCGTGTGCGATCGAGTACTTCCTTAACGCCTCCCGGAATTCAGCTAGCGAATGGAATCTCTGTCCTACACCAGTTATGATATTTTCCCACTGTTTTGCCGCAAGACGTTGCGAATCATCAACCGCAACCATCGGAAACGGATTTGAGGAAATTGGAACGGCAGCGGGAGTGATTTCGGTTGTTGTCTCGATGTCGACATGCTGATCGTTAAGAGCCACTGCGTTAGTTACAGGAGTAACTTGTACAATGGCAGCTGTTTCCACATTCGGTTTTGCCTTCTGCGGCCTGCACAACAACAATCGATCATTAGATTTCTACTATAGAAGATATGTAACGAGGCACAGATGTGTGTTTGCCTGTGTTATTTGTAAATGATTACATCGTAATCAAACACGTTAAGAATGAAATACAGATTCCAGTTCCACTTGATTCCATTCAATATCGCGAACCAAACGCACCCTTAAGTCTTCAAGTTTCAATATTATCAATTTCATATGAGTTAATTAAACAGATAGTCCTTGTGGTTTATTGAAAGTAACACCTTTGAGTATTAAGGCTAACTGTCGTTAACTTTTCTGTTAAATCAGTGTAAAATTACTAAAATATCCTTATAAACTTAAGGGGGGCATTTTACACTGATTTAACAGAAAAGTTAACGACAGTTAGCCTTAATACTCAAAGGCGTTACAAAATTGAAACCATGGAACCTGAACTTGTTACAAAAAAAAAGTTAGCACTCACAGGTGTTACTTTTTATAAACCACGAGGATTTTTTGTGTAATTAACTCATTTCATAATGATATAATCTAATAATCATGTAAAATCATAGTATGTGACTAAATTTACCTACGAGCCGGCTGCTTTTTCTTGGCGTTTTTACCGGCAGGGGAGTCTTTCATAATGAAGACCTCAAGCTGATCGGCGTCTTTGTAGTAATTCACCATTCGTTGAAAGTCCTTGTCTTTCGATACGGTAATGAGATTCTTCTTGTTCCCAGGCAAGAAGTATTTGATGATCATCGCGTCGACAGTCAAATCGATAGTTTCGCCTATTTCTTGTTTGAATCCACTCAACTGCATATTCTCATCGAGATCAACAGCGTAAGCCTCCCCACCGACATAATTCATGGTCCCGTCGTCGTGGGTGTCGAAATCGCCACCGTATTGGCAAATTGCTATCATCTTCTTCGATGGAACTATCGCCATCTCTGTAACACCATAAAAAAATAAATCTTGATAGAATAAATACACAATTAATCACAACTTAAGAACCAAATCCACAAGCATATCTCAACTTTCACAAGACTTTTGGTAAAAAGATTGTAGCCCATGTTTAGTTGCGTATAACCGATTACAAGTGCAACAACTGATAAATCTTAATCAGAAACACCCATGAATCAAAATTACACAACATGAATCAGAATTACACAACAATGATAAGTCAATCCCAAATCGAAGAGGTCAACCCCTACAAATTTGTAGGGTTTGGCTAAAATAACACCATCGACACACTATCCAGCCACTACTGACGTGCCATACATGTTATATGACGTCATATGGGTTGTGTGACAGGCAAAAAAAAAGATCATATGGGCTGTGCGAGGTGGTGTTCGCTAGGGGTGCAAACGAGCCGAGCTATTCACGAGCTACTCGAGATGGGCTTGAAAAAAAGCTTGAACGAGCTGAGCTTAAACGAGCTCGAGCCTAAAAATCAAGCTCGTTCACTAAACGAGCCCGGGCCTGAGCTTTGCTTATCGAGCTCGAGCCGGTTCGCGAGCCTAAACGAGCCTATTGTTTATATATATTTTTATTAATATATTAAATATATATTTAAATACTAATGATTAATATTTATAAATTTATGAAAAAATACTAAATTATATATAAAATAATAATTATAATTAATATAAATTAATTAGGAAATGATAAACGAGCCGAGCTCGAGCGTAAATTTTTACCTACAAGCCGAGCTCGAGCCTGGTCAGGATCGGCTCGGCTCGGCTCGTTTGCACCCCTAGTGTTCGCCAAATCAAACGGTCCTATGATGTGACTGTCAGACACAAAAATGACTGGTGTAATGTAACTACTAACATAAGCCTGTATCATGTGACAGCATCACCCAATTTTGTAACATGTTTTTTGTCATAAATTTCTGTTACAAGTAACAGAACAATAAAACAAAGCTACAGATGAATAACAGGAACAAATAACACCATAGTCTATGCCAATTAAAATAAACAAAATAGTCATAACCAACAATTAAAAAGGTTATTACTATCATCTCCTCCATTAAAGATTAAAGATTAACATAATTCTTCAACTCTTCTACAGTAACACAACTACAATCTATTTCAAATCAAACAAACCATCAACCAAATTTAAATACCCTTTAACCAAAACCAAAATCTACAACAAACCCACAATGCTTTAACCCAAATCAACAAGTAAAAACCAAACCACAAAGAAAATAATCATCTATTACATGACAAAATAAAAAAGTCAAACCCTAGAATTCTGTTACCAAACAAAAAACCCAAATCAGAATCATCACAAGTTATCAAATCAAGCTCAAACAAAGATGGGTATTGATGAAATCAACCCAATTGAGAGTGTAGCACTTAAAAAAGTCAAACCCTAAAATTCTGTAACCAAACAAAAAACCCCAAATCGGAAACATAACAATTATTCAACTTTAACCAATACTAGGACAAATAAAGCTAAAAAAACAGATGGGTATTCTTTAAATCGACCCAATTGGGAGTGTAACATGTGTTGTTTTGGTGGTTAAAGATTAAAGATTGATGAAAAATGATGAAAGTGGAAGGGAAATAAAGAGACATACCTGGTAAAGATTAGGGTTGAAAGATGAAAGTTTAGGGTGAAAGTTAGAATTTTGAGATGTGCCCTTGAAGATTGCAGGGGTTGAGAAGAAGAAGATTGGAAAGAATGGGGGAGAGAGAGAAAAGGGTTAGAGAAAGAGGGAGGAAGATGTGCGCATCTGTTGAAGATTGGGGGGTGGAATATGTTTAGGGGCTATTTATTTGCACCCCCATTAGGTTACAATTGGGTATACTATTGGGTTTTTTTTATGGGCTGTTTGGTCGGTTTTAATGAAAATTTTGTTGAATTGTTAGTTACGGTTTAGAAGAAAAAAATGAATTGGGCGGTTTTCAGGGTTTGATAGCATGGTTTTGACGGTTTAGTTGTTTAAGACTGAAGAAATTTTGAAAGTATAAATTTTGTATTAAGTTTTAAAAATGATAAAGGACTTTTTATGAATATAACATATAAAAAATAAATGCTAAACGATTGGTTACAGGGTTTGGATCATCTAAATTGTCAGATTACTAGAACCAAACTAAGTACCAAACCGTATATGTTTTAAACCCACCAGATCGTCCGACTTTCTTGGTTGGTTATTTCAACGGATTAGGAGCCCTGACTACATCTTTTGTTATGATTTTAATGTATTATATTATCCAAATTATTATCTTAATTTTTGGTTTGTAAATTTTTAAAGAAGTTTTCGACAAGTTCAGCTACATTGTTTATGATTTTTTATCTGCTTTTTTATAATGAATTGTATTAAAAAAAAGAAGATGAATCCAATATAGATAAAAAATAACAAAATATTTATATATAGATAAAAAACAACAAAATATTACATAAGATATTAGATAAACTCGCTTTAAAAAAAGTATATACCACTATGTAGATAATAATAAATTTGTCATAAAGGTTATTCAAATCTATATAAAACACTATAAAACAGTGGCAGAGCTTGAACGAAAACTCAGTGGGTGTCGGACTATTAAAAATTCAATATTTTACACTACACATTTTTTTCGGAAATTTTCGGTAAATTTAACACTACGAGCTAATTGGTGAGTCGGGGTGCGACCGGGCTAGGAACCGGAGGTTGGACCGGTCTGGGTCAGGGCATCGGACCGAAATAACATTGAACTGGAGGTTGAACTAGTGACCAAAACCGGCCGGTCGAACCGGTATTTAAAGGGGTTGGACCGTTTTTTTTATATTTTTCAGATTTAACCTTATTAATTTTTATAATATTCACGACACATCCCGCTTTTTACATCCAGACCGACCGGGTTGAACTCGTGAACCGGTAAAGAAACCGATTCAACGTCTGGTACTATTTTGAAAACATTGTCGAAATCTAGTATGGGTTGGCTACCAACTAGGCAACTAATTATTTCGAGTAAGAGTTACTTCACATAAATATTCGATTTATATGTATCATGTGTGACTATTTTATTTTTGAAAAAACATATATTAATTTAACAATTGTTAAATAATAACAAATTTTTAATATTCATCCTTGATCTTGATCCTATATATATAGGATAAGGATCCGTTAGGAACCACCCTTTATTGCGAGAACCACGAGAACCAATGTGAACACAACCAAAAATACCTAAAAAAATATAAACACACAATTTTTTTATTTTTTTAATAAAAAATCGCTACATTTCGTCCTTAAAGATTTTTTTATATATTAATATGTATATTTATTTTGATAACTGACATTTTTTAACGAAGTTAGTGGGTTGGACTAAAATGACAAAAAAATGAAAAACTCAAGGATCAAGAGGAGCAAAAAAAACTATTTGAACCAAAGTGACAAATTTAGGACAAATTTCATGGACTAAAATGACAATCACAATGCGGAAGCTTAAACTTTGATCGTGTTCGGTTCTTCGTTGAACTTGATCGTCATCCGGTGCTTCAACATTACCTATATTTCATAATTTATGAAATTCGTTAGTTATAAATAGATTATAATGTAACCGAATAAGCCCGAAGGCCCATGAAGGGGTATGGTCCCAAAAAACTTGCGCCAATCAAGGAAACCATACCCATTAAATAACTTCTAAGGAAACTGCGCGCAGACTTCTTTGCCAAAATAAGATTTATTAGAACCTTACGCCAAGTATCCAAGAGAGGAAAGTGTCATTTAACTACCTTGCGCGGGCTCGTGCAAGGTTCAAAGTTAACCTTGAACACTCTCTTTGGATAAATGCTTCATTTAACTACCTTGTGCGGGCTCGCGCAAGGTTCAAAGTTAATCTTGAACATTCTTGTCTGATAATGCTTCATTTAACTACCTTGCGCGGGCTCGCGCAAGGTTCAAAGTTAACCTTGAACATTCTTGTCTGATAATGCTTCATTTAACTACCTTGCGCGGGCTCGCGCAAGGTTCAAAGTTAATCTTGAACATTCTTGTTTGATAATGCTCCATGCACAAACCTTGCGCAGATATTTATATCAAGCAAGCATTCATCAAACGTTGCGCTAAGCAGCAAGGAGAAGAAGGAAGATCAGTTAACTAACTTGCGCTTCTCGCGCAAGGAAACAGTAAATCCTGAGAAACTTTCCCTTAGCAAAATCCTTGACTTGGTGCAGAAACAAAGGGAATCTTTTCTGTTATAACAGAATGTACACGTGGCGAATAATAGATAGGTAACAGATGTGAAACCTTCTAGAAGCCATTAACACCCAATTCTTTCAAGCATCTTTTCGGTTATAACCAATTGCCACATGGCAGCATCTGGACGGCTGAGGAAGATCACGGTGATGGCATGCTCACATTTATAAGATGTAGTGATCTTATTTTTTCACTTTGCGCCTCCCCAACCGCTGATGAGCTCACGATCAGTGTGCACTAACAGATTGCCAACAAACGTTAACGGAATAACAAAAGATTCCGTTAAGGTTAACAATCTCTCTTTTTGGCGCCAAACATCGGCTATAAATAAGTAACTTGGAGTTCAAGGAAAGGTATTCACTCTCAACTACTCTCTCACTTACAATACTTACTTCCGACTACCTGTACTTATTCTCACGCCGGAGGGTGGTCACGGAGTGAACCCCCTTCTCCCCATGGCGAGCTAACGGTGTTCTGTTTTGCAGGATCAGTCGGAATATTGTTCTATTCATCATCCATCGTGAAACCAAATAGAGGGTTAACCCTTTTATACAGAGCCCATTCCATAGATCTACTTTGACTCCGGTCTAGTTGATCTAGGGTTTCTTCATTGGCGCCCACCGATTTCGATTCTCTCACCTTTCGTTTCGTTTCATTTAGATCTGCAGCGTCATGGCTGATGGATCATCTTTTCAAGGTCCTCGATCAGGGATTCGACGCGTTGTTGTCGGACCTCAGGTCGACGGACAAATAGATGAGGATTCTTCCGGCGAAGCTAATGCTCAGTATGATCCTAATCATGCGAGTATTCCTGTAACGCCGGCGGCTCCTCAGGTTGATGTTACGTCGATTTTACCACCTGGAGAGACTTCATTATCGTGGTTAATCAAATCTCAAGCGACTCTAAACGCTATGTATGCTCAGTTATGTGCCCAAACTGGAACTCCAGCTTTTCAAGCTCCGGGTAGCGCTCCTCAGGTCCGTGCTTCGCTGGCACCTCGAGTTTTGAGTTATAATACTCAAGGTCATGCTCGTTCCCCTTCGCGCATGCCTGAAGATGGAGCAGAAATGCATTCTAAAACCAGGAATGATCCTGTTCATTCTGGTAATAAAAGGCAAGAAGACAACGTTCAGCGTCGCGCATCTGTCCACTCTCGTTTGGGCCCGCGATCTTCACAGAAACGGGACACCCAACACGATGAGCTTGATAGAACCTATGAGGAAGGGGATAGTGCAAGTATTTTTAATCGATTATCTGCAGATCATGCTAGTTACAGGCCAAAAGTACGCGCAGTATACAATCCATAAGTTGAGCATAATTACAATTTGGTGTATCGCCCAACCGAAGCAGCTGAACAATCAAAGTTTCCAGAGAAATAGCACTGGCTCCGTTGGAGCGAGCGAAATTACCATCCAACGTTGGAAAGTTTAACGATTTGACCAATCCCGATGATCACATGCGCCTCTTTACCGGTGCAGGGTTACTTGGGTACTGGACACTGCCAATGTGATGTCACTTATTTGTACAAACCCTTACTGGCGCTGCGCGCCTTTGGTGATAATTTTCCGGCAGGTAAACTTTCCTCTTGGAATGACTTAAAAGAAAAATTTCTTACACACTTTAGTCAGCAACGGCGATACGTGCGCGACTCCTCAGATGTAATGAACATCTGGCGGAGGGACGATGAAAGCCTCAAAGATTTTATAACACGTTACAATAAAGAGGTGTTGGAGATTGGAGATGTCCATGAAGACCTTATACGCGCGCAGTTCAAGTATGCGGTAAGGTGCGACAAAATGATTAAAGTATTGTCCGGTACAACTGGCCTTCCAAAAAACTGGGATAAACTCATGGCGGCAGCCAAGGTTTACGCCCAGACTGAGCGCAACTTAAGTTCTAACCGGCCACCTCTGCCTCAGAATCGTCCGCAAGACTTGAGTAGAGGTAGTCGCAAGTATAAAAGAAACTGGAAAGAGTCAAGTCAGAATTCGTATTCTCCGTATTCACGAATTGATGCGCGAGCAACAATCAACAAGATAACAACTCAAAAAGCAATTAAACAAGAGAATAGGGAACGTCAGTGGACTCCCTTAACGAAGCCGCCGGCTGAGGTTCTCAGTACTGAGAATTATCAGTTTAAACAGCCGCAACCAATGAAAAACGAAAAAGGGCAAGACCCAAATTTGTTCTGTGACTATCATAGAGACACCGGCCACACAACAGATAATTGCATCAGTCTGCGAACGGAGATTGAGAAAGCGTTAAAGAGTGGGAAGCTTACACATCTAGTCCAAAATGTGCGCAAATAGATTAACAGATTACGCGCGAGAACGAAGGGCCTAGTAACAAGAAAATGAAACAGCACGTTTCCATGATTCAAGGTGGATTATCGCGCAAGCGTAGCCTTCAACATTTTCAAAACAACACTTGGCGCGAACAACAAGTCATTTTTCCTATCGTTCCAGGAGGTCCTCAAGAAGACCGGCCAGTAGTTATCACCGGTATCTTTGGGCACTACCAAACAGATTATATGTTTATAGATCCGGGTAGTTCCATGGATATCATGTATGAGCAGTGCTTCAAACAACTAGATCCTGAGGATAAGGCACGCTTGGAGCCAGTTGATTTTCCATTAACTGGGTTCTACAATGAGGCTGTCTTTCCTCTAGGACAAATCCTCTTTCCTGTTACTTTATCTGATGGGAGGTGCTCTCGAACGAGTAACGTCAACTTCATGGTAATGCCAGCAAATTCCCGTCACGATGTACTATTGGGACGCCGCGTGCAACGTGATTTTAGTATGATAACCTCCGCTCCGCATGCTGCTTTTGTGGTTTTCCGACACCAAATGGCGTAGCTATACTTTATGCACGAAAAGAAATTATGTCAATTGAGGAACCAGTTATGAAGGCTGGCAAGACATTGCCAAGCAATGCACCAGAAAAGTGGATACTCAACAATAAGTACCCTGAGCAGACAATCTTATTAGGACCTGCAGTCAGTATTGAAACTCGTGCAAAGCTTAAATTACTGTTGTTTCGCAACAAAGACATTTTCGCCTGGACACCTGCCGACATGGTTGGTGTCCCGCGCGACGTTGCGGAACATTGCCTGAATGTATTTCCATCAGTAGAGCCAGTTGTGCAGAAAAAGCGCAGCCTCGGGTCAGAAAAGACAGCGGCAATGAACGAACAAGTCACCGAGTTATTAAATGTTGGTATCCTGCGCGAATTCAAATACCAGACCTGGGTGGCAAACCCAGTCATGGTAAAGAAACATAATGGCGGATGGCGGATGTGCGTAGATTTTAAAGATCTAAACAAGGTGTGTCCAAAAGATTGTTATTCTCTCCCTGAGATTGACAAAAAAGTTGACTCATTAGCTTCCTTTCGCTGGAAATGTTTTCTAGATTGTTATAAAGATTATCATCAAGTCTTGATGAAAAAAGAAGACGAAGATAAAACCTCTTTTCGCACGGAGAATGACATTTTTTGTTATACCAAGATGCCTTTTGGTCTCCGCAATGCGGGAGCTACTTATCAAAGATTGATGGATATAGTGTTTGGAGATGACATTGGGAAAACTGTGGAAGTCTACATTGATGATTTGGTCATTATGAGTAATTCAGAGACACTATGCTAGACAACATCCAAAGAACTTTTGATTCTCTGCGCGAGGTAAATCTAAAGTTAAATCCCAGCAAATGCTCCTTCGGCATGGAGAAGGGCAAATTTTTGGGTTTCATCGTCACCAAAGACGGTTTCAAAGTTAAGACCGAAAAGGTCGATGCAATACAAAAATGTCTTCTCCTACTACCATCAAAGAGATGCAACGTTTGGCTGGAAGGTTAGCTGCGCTAAACCACTTCCTCGCCAATCATGCTGCAAAATCTTATCCATTCATTCGAACCTTGCGCAATTGTACAAAGAGCAAAGAGTTCGCATGGACTCCTGAAGCTGATCAAGCTTTCCAGCAGATGAAAGATTATTTAGTTCAACTTCCCACACTTACTGCTCCTCGAGAAAAAGAACCCATGGTCTTATATCTTGCTGCATCTGAGGTAGCAGTAGGTGCTGTCTTGTTTGTAGAACACGAAGGGGTCCAGTCTCCAATTTATTATATCAACAAGATGTTGAACGATCCAGAGACAAGGTATTCAATCATGGAAAAATTAGTTTTCGCATTGGTCCATGTTTCGCGCAGGCTGCGAAGATACTATTCTGGACATGTTATTACAGTTTTAACAAACTTTCACATTGGCCAAATCCTGGCCAAACCAGAAGTTTCTGGCTGACTTGCGAAATGGGTAATAGAATTGGGAGGTTATAACATCTGTTATAAACCTAGACCAGCTATCAAAAGCCAAGTTTTGGCAGATTTCATCGCTGAAATTCTTGCTGATAATGAAGAATGCCAAGCAATCCAAAACCCAGTCCCAGTCATCGACAACAGAGCCTGGACATTGTTTACAGATGGCGCATCAAACAGTGATGGGGCTGGATCAGGTATTCGATTAATGAGTCCAGAGGGAGCAGAATTCACATATGCAATTCAGTTGGATTTTAAAAGCACCAACAACGAAGCCGAATATAAAGCTTTCCTAGCAGGCTTACGCCTCGCTATCAAAATGGGCGCAACAAATTTAGAAGCCCATGTTGATTCATTATTAGTTGCTGAGCAAGTAGTTGGAACGTACGATGCAAAGGGAGATATCATGGCTCTATACTTGGCGCAAGCCAAGGCTCTTATAGCACAGTTTCAACAATTTAAAATCACACACGTCAAGCGAAGCGAAAACAAACATGCTGACGCTCTAAGTAAACTTGCTGCAACTAGCTTCAAAATTTAGCAAAAGAGGTTCGCATCGAGGTTTTAAGTAATCCATTAGTCCCTTTCAGGCAAGTGACAATGGTTGAAGTAGGAGATCCATCATGGATGTCTCCAATAATGATGTATCTGTTGCATGGTTCTTACCAGAAGATAGGGCGCAAACATGAAAGTTACGATGCAAAGCCCTCAATTATGAAATGATTGACGGTATTTTGTACCGGCACTCTTACATGGGTCCTTCGCTCCGCTGTGTTGACAAACATGACGCACAATACCTGATCAGGGAGATTCATGAGGGGCTATGTGGCATACATTCTGGGCCGCGCATGGTCGTAGCCAAAGTAAAAAGCGCAGGGTATTATTGACCCGGAATGTGCGTTGACGCGGTAGAGATTTTGCGCAAGTACATGTCCTGCCGAAGGTATGCCCCTAAAACGTTGCACCCAAAGAATCCTTTGGTACCCGTCACAACAGCTTGGCCATTTCAACAATGGGCCATTGATTTAGTGGGACCACTTCCAGATGCGCCCGACGCAATAAAGTTTATCATCGTTGCGGTCGATTACTTCACTAAATGGGTTGAAGCCAAACCTTTAGCTTCTACTACAGCGACGGTAATTCGCAAATTCATCTGGGAACACATTATTTGCCGTTTTGGTCTGCCCATGCGCATTATTACAGACAACGGTCCAAATTTAATGGCTGAAGAGTTGCAAACATGGATGACCGAAATGAGAATCCAACATGTTTTCGCTTCCGTTGCACACCCACAAGCAAATGGTCAAGTTGAAAGCATAAACAAACAGTTGGTCGACGGTATCAAGGCCCGCCTTGGCACGGCACAACGGGGGTGGGTTGACGAATTGCCTAGCATCTTGTGGGCACACCGAACTATGCCCAAGACTAGCGCTGGAGAAACTCCTTTTAGCCTTGTATACGGCACTGAAGCTGTGATTCCTGCCGAAATTGGGTTACCATCTCCAAGAATGCTAGCTTTGGAAAAACAAGATAACGAAGAACAACGGCGTATCGACCTAGACTTATTGGAAGAGCGCCGAGAAAATGCAGCGATTCGCGAAGCTAAATACAAGTCCCAGCTTGAAAAGTATTACAACAAAAGGGTGCGCATCTGTTCCTTTTTTCCTGGTGACTTTGTTCTTCGCGATAATGAAGCCTCGAATGCCGAAAAACCGGGGAAGTTAGCCCCGCGATGGGAAGGTCCTTACGTGATAAATGAAGTATTAGGAAAAGGCGCGTACACTCTGAAGCGTATGGAAGGATCCAGCGTTCCTCGAACCTGGAACGCCCAGCAACTGCGCCGATGTTATATGTAATCTCAGTCCTCTAAGCAACTTCTGAGCGTTGCGTAGCGAGACTGCTTACTTTATTTTGTTATGTAATCTTAGTGCAGCCATAGCCTTGCGCTTTGTCAGTATGAATAAAATACTTTGCCACTACTTACAATCTTATATATGTTCATTTACAAATGCATGCAATTCCTTTGGATAAACAAAAACACAAACTCGTGAGCCACAAGCTAATTTAATACTTACACTCACACATGAGAAAAGAAATTGCTCATTTGTCTATCCTACACAAGTAATTGGTTCCATGCAAACATTGTAAAACTGAAATATATTATATTCACAATACTTGCGCAGAAGCGCAACGTTACAAATTATCATACAGTAAAAATTACAAATTTCCTATTCTATGGACTTGGTTCCCGCCTGCTTCTCTGCTGAAGAAAAGATCTCCTTTAGCTTGTCAACAAAGTCGTCTTGCTGCAGCGCGGCGTCCACAAGGTCCATAATCGGAATTTGCAATTGATCATATTTTTCCTTGGCAGCAGAATAAATGGCGGCAGTATTTAGCCCATGCGTGGCAGCACGGCTGGTATCCCATTCAGTCTTCAGCGCACGGGCCACGTGCAAAGTACAATCTCTATAGCCCTCGGCATGCCCGTCATTGCGCGCCGTCATCATTAATTCTGCTACTCTCTCATCCAACTCCGTAGAGTTAAGGATGGCATTTGCGATCTGTACACAAACACAATCAGTATATGATACGACAATCAAACTAGACATGTGTAAAGAAAGTGAATATTACCTCCACAATCCTGTACTCCCGCAACCAGGTAAGCTGGTTCATGAAGGATTCGGTCAAGCTTTCTGCAGTAGCGCGAGCGACCTCCATGTCGTTAAGTTTTTGTTCGCCTTCAGTCAAATGGCGGATCAACTCGGATTTCTCTGTTCGGTGCAGGTTAACATCTTTTTTCAAACTGTCAACCTCAGCTTGCAGCCGCTCCTGGTCAAAAAGCATAGCAGTTAGATCATCAATTTCTTTATTCTTAAGAAGGAGAGTCATTTTGGTTGATACCTCATTTTGCTCGCTTCTTTCTCTGTGTGAGCGCGCTTCTTTTGCTGCTGCAACTGCATCAGCTTTCTCTTTTTTGAGTTTCTCAATCTCGTTGCGCAGAGAAATTTTTTCTTTATTGTCACGCTTGCAAGCCTCCACAAAGCGCTTGCGCTCGTCCGCATATTGTGCAGCAGACGCCTCACACTTGCGCTTCCAAGACAGCGCAACCCATTCTTCAGTCTTCTTCTCTTCCTCAAACTGTGCCTTTTCCGCCTCAAAATCGACGAGCATTTTCAACGTCTTCTCCTTCTCAAGTTTGGCCTTTGCCTTCTCAAGCACAACCTCATCCCACTCTTTGTTCATGCTGCGCCATTCGCGCACAATCCTGTTTATGGTGGAAGAGGCAAGGGCAGACTCTTGCAAATATGACTCGTAGGTAGCCTCGTGGTCTTTTTCTTCCTGGCGCTTCACCTCCGCCGGCAGGAAGATGCCCTTATACCACTCCCTGCAGGAGTGCTAATCAGTGAAAACATCACCCTGCTTAACTTTCCACACGGGCTGATGAATCGCAGAGGCTCGCCTCTCAGAATAAGAGCGATAATAATAGTCCCCAGGCGTCTCCTTTGGGCGAATAGGCGACTCCTCCGAGTCCTCAACAAACACAAAGCCTTCGCTTTGTGTTGAAGGTCAGGCTCCCTTGGATACCAACTTTGACGGTTCCCCAACATCTGTAGCCGTATCTTTAACCTGCTCGCCAACAGGATTCTCAGTATCAAAATTTTTGGGCTCTTCTTCTGGAGCCACTTTCTCAACATGTTCCAGGACGATGGGGTCGGCTTCAGGAGCAGGAGTCTCTTGCCCCGCATCTCCCTCAACATTCTCAGGCCTGCGCGGCGATGATATAGCAGATGAGGTGGCCGGCGCAGCCTTCATCATTTTCTCTGCAAAGCATATCAACAATACCAAGTATAAGATTCTGCACAACTTTTATGACAGGAATGCGCAACAAACTAAACGTACCAGGTGAGAACTTCTTTGCAAAGGTATCCAGATTGCCCTTTTTACCAATGCGCGAGCGCGCAACTTTAGTCGGCGCAGGAGTTTTAGTCTCCGCCTCCTTCCTCTTCTTAGAAGTGCGCTTCAACGCCTCTTCCGGGCTAGAAGGTACTTCCAAAGGATCATCTGGGTTCGCAGCAGGAAGAGATGAGGTGTCAACAGGTTCTGGCTTCGGTTTCATCAAACCTACAGGCGCAAGACCTTCCAGTGAGTCCGACACCACCACATAATTGCACCAAGAGTCAGATACGGAAAGTGTACCTTTCTTGCCCTCAGCTTTCGCAGCAGCTGATGGCTTGGTTTTTTGCTCTGGGTTGGAAGGGGGAGGCGCAGCAGCTGCAGCAGCAGTTGGTTTCTTCTTCTTCCTCGAATCAGGGCCTACGCTCAAGTTTAGCAAATCACCTACATAATCAATCATATTGAGTAAAGGTTGCACCATTAAGTTATATTGCAATATCAACTTAGGCTTTGTATGGACTTATTTACCAGTCTTCGAATATGGTTGCGCCTCCAGATCCTCCTGCTTGGGCAACTCAAAGTTCCCCAGGATTTGTGAGAACCAAGTGTCCTCACCATCAGCAATAGGCACGACGGTCATTTTTCCCTTCTTTCTCTTGAAGAGACCAAGTAGAGAGGCGCAGCTACATAACAAACATTTTGGCATCAGTACATATCTATTGAAAGATATTGCTAGGAAGTTAAAGGGGTATATACCAGTTCCATCTTATGTATACACCGGTTTTTCTCGGCGTTCCTTCTTCCAGAAGATACTCATCCCGGCAACGATGAGGGCCCTCTCCGGTAAAACAATACTGGGCACATCTTTAATATCATGATACCATACCTCGTCGGCAGGTATGGGAAGGGTCTCCAGCTCGATCTCATCACTGCCCCGGAATGTCATCTTCATCGGGATCACCGCCGCCTTGATAAAGAAGAACTTTTGCTTCCAGTCGTGGTAAGACTTCGGCGGCACCAACAAAAATCATTTGGCTTGCACATGCTGTTGGAACGAATAAAAACCCAACGAGCAGTGCAGCTGGTAGAAAACTCTAAACTTCTCGACCGACGGCAAGATCTGCATCGATCGGCAAACGAACTCAAAATGCCGGATCCTTACCATTCCCATCGGGCTCAACTGAGAAATGTGAATCTTGGAAAAACCAAGAATTTCCAGCAAGAAAGGGGTCACCGGCAGTCGGAAGTTCCCTTCGGCAAAATAGTCATAAAATAATGTAATGTAGCCGGCCGTCGCTTCAGCCGCCGTGGCATTTGCCTCCGGAAAAAACACTTTCCAGGACGGAGCGAAAAGGAAGTTGGTGGCAAGATTATCAAAATCTTTCTTCGACCACTTTAGCGGTGGCAAACTTGACGACGACATCTCAGCAGAGCTTGCACAGGTGGCTATAACTCGAACTTTGAAGAAAACTTAGAAAGCTTTGAGGGTTGCCGGAATTTTGGAACGCAAATTTCTCTCAAGGTTGGGTGAGGAAGCAAATGGATCGTTGATCCCTTTATATACTAACTGCAATTAATGCACGATTTGACTGCAGCGACTTTTACGGCCGTCACGTTTCCCCAAGTAACCGCAGGGGCGAGTGGGGAACAGTAACCGTCCCACACGCGCAAGTGTCGCTAAAAAGCATTAAATATGGTAAGACATGTACTATTGACAGCCTGTCAACAGTACCACCACGTCTCAAGAATGTGCGTCGTCACCAACTACACCATCCAGATAGGTGAGACGTGTCTAAGCATATTTGAAATTCAAATACTTTTCAAAATTCACTTACGACACGTCATCAAGATGCATAAAGCAAAAAAAGCTAGTCCTTACCTAGCGCAACACATTTTTTCTTAAGTCCAGTGCTCCACCTACTTTTTATTCTTACATAGGAGCAACACTAGACTGGGGGACTTGAAGGGGTATGGTCCCAAAAACCTTGCTCCAATCAAGGAAACCATACCCATTAAATAACTTCTAAGGAAACTACGCGCAGACTTCTTTGCCAAAATAAGATTTATTAGAACTTTACGCCAAGTATCCAGGAGAGGAAAGCCTCATTTAACTACCTTGCGCGGGCTCGCGCAAGGTTCAAAGTTAACCTTGGACATTCTCTTTGGATAAATGCTTCATTTAACTACCTTGCGCGGGCTCGCGCAAGGTTCAAACTTAACCTTGAACATTCTTGTCTGATAATGCTTCATTTAACTACCTTGCGCGGGCTCGCGCAAGGTTCAAAGTTAACCTTGAACATTCTTGTCTGATAATGCTTCATTTAACTACCTTGCGTGGGCTCGGTCAAGGTTCAAAGTTAACCTTGAACATTCTTGTTTGATAATGCTTCATTTAACTACCTTGCGCGGGCTCGCGCAAGGTTCAAAGTTAATCTTGAACATTCTTGTTTGATAATGCTCCATGCAGAAACCTTGCGCAGATTTATATCAAGCAAGCATTCACCAAACGTTGCGCTAAGCAGCAAGGAGAAGAAGGAAGATCAGTTAACTAACTTTCATTTCTCGTGCAAGGAAACAGTAAATCCTGAGAAACTTTCCCTTAGCAAAATCCTTGACTTGGTGCAGAAACAAAGGGAATCTTTTCTGTTATAACAGAATGTACACGTGGCGAATAATAGATAGGTAACAGCTGTGAAACCTTCTAGAAACCATTAACACCCAATCGTGCAAGCATCTTTTCGGTTATAACCAATTGCCACATGGCAGCATCTGGACGGCTGAGGAAGATCACGGTGATGGCATGCTCACATTTATAAGATGTAGTAATCTCATGTTGACACGTGGTGCCTCCCCAACCGCTGATGAGCTTACGATCCGTGTGCACTAACAGATTGCCAACAAACGTTAACGGAATAACAAAAGATTCCGTTAAAGTTAACAATCTCTTTTTGGCGCCAAACACCGGCTATAAATAAGTAACTTGGAGTTCAAGGAAAGGTATTCACTCTCAACTACTCTCTCACTTACAATACTTACTTCCGACTACCTGTACTTATTCTCACGCCGGATGGTGGTCACGGAGAGAACCCCCTTTTCCCCGTGGCGAGCTAACAGTGTTCTGTTTTGCAGGACCAGTCAGAATATTGTTCTATTCATCATCCATCGTGAAACCAAATGGAGGGTTAACCCTTTTATGCAGAGCCCATTCCATAGATCTACTTTGACTCCGGTCTAGTTGATCTAGGGTTTCTTCAGCCAAAACATCAAAAACAATATTTTTCAAAATTACCCGCCGTAAGCTACGGCTCCAGACCACAACTTACAGTTTGTGATTTCTGTTATGATCAGCAAACTGCCTACCATAAGCTACGGTAGGCCACCATAGCTTACGGCGGGCTGTTGCACCATTTTCAAGTTTGTCGTTTTTGTTACGAAACTTCCATAACTTATTTGATTTTCATCCGTTTTACTTGAAACTTGTTTCTAAACGTTTGTAAATTATTTACATACATATTTAACTAGAAATCTTTAACTCGGATTCTTAACTTTTACGAAATACGCATCAATTCCTAGGTTATGCGCATATTCATTTTGACTCGTTAAGAGATTTAAGCACTTAGGTTTAAATCTCACTTCCTTTATCATTACTTCTTATTTCCACACTAAGACTGTAAGACATCTATTTATTTTTCCACCACAACTATATTGGTGGTGGGTTTGTTATAGAAAATCATATAATTCCGAATTCTACCATTCGTTTTGACAATTTACGAAAAAGACTCGTCACGAGGCATTAAACCAAAATGACTTATGCCATTTGCTTTTATACTACCAAAAGGGTATACTTATTTATAAAACTCATTTTAAACTATCCTTAAGGGTCGTTTGCCCAGTTTGCAAATTAAAGGGCGTTTTGGTCAAACTTTAGTCCTTTTTACGATGAAGGACTTTTAAAAGCATATTTTTGACGAAGCGAACACCTTTAACCCGTATTCCATTTAAAATTTATTATTTTCGTAAAAACATAAAAGTCTTCCATCGTTTAATGTTTTAAACTCACTTAAATGCACTTTTGCTTAAAAACATGTTTTCGGCTCTAATGGTTGTTTTACGTCAAACACTAGATATACCTCACTTGAGGTGATCTAGTGTCCACCCTTAACTCGACTAACTTTAGTCATTCCACAAACCCTCATGGAGAGTATGACCATTACACATACCTGGCGAGTGTCTAAGTATTGACCCGTTAGCAATGCTTTGCGATTCTATGTACTAATGTATGGCAATACATGCCCACAAATCATGCTTACCTGTAAGCATGAAACTTAATAAACGAAATATTAAATATCATTTTCAAATGGTGATAACATCACCTTTTGAACCGTTTGTCCGTTCGACTTATTTCTTGGTTCACCCTTTTACATATCGATGTAACCAAACATTATTTATTGTAAGAGTGACGTTTACTTACTATTTATTTCGTTCGATCCGTTATGATTCACGCCATAGGGTCGTATTACTTAAAAATAGTTTCTTTATTCATTTGACCCTTTATGGCTTACACCATAAAGTATCTTTTCAAAACTCCTTGTTTATTCGTCAATACTTGACCAAACTACCATTTTTACCCTTTTTACCATTGATATGGTTTCTTACCATTTTCATTTGTTCCGACCCATATCGAGTCGCATCGGAACGTCGTATTTCAAAGACTCGTTTCAAGTACTAGATAACCTTATTCTTAATTAATACATAAGTAAGTGTTCTACTTAAAAGATGCAAGCTTTACTTACCTTGCATCCGATTATGCTCTTCCCGCGTACTTGATCTATTTGACCCGCTTCTTCCCAAGCTTCCACCTAGCTTGTCAAGCGTCAAACTATCATTCATCATTCGCAAGATGGTTAGATTAGTTATCATCTATCACGACTATCCTATCTTACGCATTTTATATCAAAATTATCATTTGATCTTATTATAGATCAGTTGACTTCTAAAAGCCAACTGTTTATTAACATATGTAAACGCACAAATAGGTTCAACGAACTTACTTAGGCATTTCATCAATACCCGGTAGGCGTTATTTCTAGGCTACCATATTAACTAAATTCCCAACTAAGTTTATACAATCGTTAATATCAATTAACATAATTTCAATCGATGTATGCTAGTCTATTAATCTCATAAAAGAACTTGGGATTGTTTTATCACTATAAAACAACCTTTTGCATTATAAACATGGAATTCACCCAAACATCAAACTTAGCCAAATGCTTTAAATATTCATAAACACATGATGATTTCAAACATCATATAACATAAATATATCATCTATTTCATCATATAATACAAAACCGACTTCATGTCATATATGAACACTTATTCATATCACAAAATTGTTCATGTATTTCCTTATTAATATCATGTATGATGGTTCTAAATACAAGTATATCATCAACTTCATCATATAATCAAAACCCAATTGATAATCCACATGTTAATCACTTATAAGTAATCTTACATCAATTATTGTATAATTTCTTTATGTCTAACGAAATCAAGCATACACATACACTTAATTTTATCTTTGAATCATCACCCAATAATCTAATTGCAAGTAATTTACTTGTCTCAAATTACAACTTTCACCAATCTAGGTTTTAAAACATACCTTATGATCCCCTTGTCTAGGTGATCATTAAAATGCGTTCATGCATTGATTTGGGTCTCGAATTGATCTTTAATTTGGTGGATTAAGCATAAACAAGGGTTTTGCCCTTGTTCTTTCTCCCGAGGATCGACCTACACACATACACACTATGTGTGTTTGTGTGTTATTTTTTTGTTTATAAAGCCCAAGTTTCCCTTTTTACAATTTTGGTCCCTCAAGTTTAGTTTTTGATTAGAATATGCTACAACTCATTGTTTTATTACCTATTTATATATATTACTAACTAGGTTAATTATTCATAGTTATTTTGTTCACGGGTTACTTTTACAACTAATTTTATTTTACCCGCTCTTAATATTAACGTGGTTTGATTATCAAACCGTTTTTAGGTGTTACAATGGAGCTAAATAAATAATTTGGTTAAATCTAATTCAATCATGACCATAAAGAGAATTTGATTGTTAGTTAAAATGGTTTTTTTTTGGGTTAAGAACATATATGATTAGGTTGATTTTAAGAGATATTAATGTCATTTGTCTAATATTCCATTGGAATTAAAGTTTTTTTTAAAGCATTAGACACTCCATCTTCATCTATATTTAAATAAAAATATAATTTTTCTCTAATATATTTAAATGAGAAAGTAGAATTTTTCTCTGAATTTTGTTAATTTCTAAAACCCTCACATGAAATCCTTTATCTCTACCTATATCTTACTCACATTAACTTATTTTATTATTATTTTCTCTTTCTATACACTCATAAAAAAATATTGAGGGTTGAATATAACCCTCTAAGTGCATTCATAGTGAAGCCTATATTCTATACATTTAAAAGAAAATAATAGAGGAAACAACAAAACCATAATACATTGGAATCTCTATAATAGAGAGTGAAGCCTATATTCTATATAATTATAAGAAAATAATATAGGAAACAACAAAACCATAATCACATTGGAATCTCTATAATAGAGAAAAGAGTTAAATGTCATTTTAGTCCCTGTGGTTTGGGCCATTTTGCAAGTTTATTCAAAATGTTTCATTTTTCGTCTGTGGGTCCAAAAAGGTTTCACTGTTGCCATTTTAGTCCATTGGGTTAGCTTATCCATTATTTTTTTGTAATAAGAAGGGCTTTTCTAGTTAACAGAACTATATATAAAATGACCGAATTGTCCTTCTCGTTAACAAAAAATGAATGAAGTTAACCGAGTGGACTAAAATGACAACGGTGAAATCTTTTTGGACCCATAGGCGAACCTTTGAACTAAACTGGCAAAATGACCCAAAGCACAGGGACTAAAATGACATTTAACTCTATAGAAAAAGATAAAGAAGAGTATTGCCAAAATGGTCTATGAGATTTGGTCACTTTTCCCCCTTTAGTCCAAAACTCAAACCTTTTGAATCTGGGTCCCTGTGGTTTCAACTCTGTTGCCATTTTCATCCAAAAATCAAAATCTGGTCAGATTTTCAGTTAATATCCAGTTTTTTTTTTTGTCTTTTTCCTCCCTTTAATGAAGGGCAAAATGATATTTTAACGTTTTATTATAACAAATTAAAAAAATCTGACAATTTTGCCATTTATTAAAAGGGAGGTAAAAGACAAAAAAAAGTGGATGTTAACTGAAAAATCTGACCGGATTTTACTTTTAAATGAAAATAGCAACAAAATTAAAACAACAGAAACCCATATTCAAAAAGTTTAAGTTTTAAACTAAACCGGCAAAAGTGAGTAATCAAACAAGATGTTGGATGGAAATATTTCCTATTCCAATTCCAATTCAGAAAGTTAACAGCCCTGCTAGTAGCCAACACACACCTAGAAATTGCGGCCCATCCCGTCTCCAATTTGGCTAGGCCTATTCAACATTAGTGATTCGAATATCGTTTTATTGGAATTTGGAAGTGATCAGCTTGGCCAAAGTAAAATTGAAAGAGTTTGATTTTTGGTGATTCGCTTGCAAGGACTAGCAATCGAAGTCATTAATAGTCGAGTTATTCGATACAACCAATCAAGGTATATATATTCCTACACCATGTGGTTGTGATTTGGGTTTAATCACTTACAACTGGACTCCTAGTGGGTTCTCTTGGTGAAAACCAATAAAGGTCCGTACATGTTTACGTATGTATATTTCTTTAATTTTGAAAAACTTATTTTTGGATAAACATAACTCTATATTTTTTATATAACTTACTACATTAATAAATGTGTCGCATTCTATGATGTCTGATACATATTATACTTATAAGAGCATTCACAATGAATTCTCTATCAATATCCATATATTTTTACTAAAAACAACCATTTTTTCTTTCTCTTTTTCAATTAAATAATATATTTTATACATTTATCATTACTTTTTCTCTCTCATTCACTCACAACAATTTCTAAAAAAATTTATACAGTTTTTTCTCTTCAGATTTTTCCTCCACATATATACAGATGAACAGTAACTTTCCCATATATTTTTTCTGTCCTCCACTCACAACCACTCAAAACCATTCCTTATAATATAACTACACTCTCTCACATATTTTTAAGGATTTTATTGTGAATGCTCTAACCCCGTGTATTACACGAGTTAAGTAAATAAATAATCAAATAATTAATAACGAAGATTTTAACAATTATAAAACGATATTTTTAAGACGCATTTATGATATTCAAACAAATTTTTGTGTCAAGTATGATCAAAACGTGTGATGTTTGTCAAGTTTATAAATATGAAAGCATTTGAACCATCAATTAGAAGACAAACTGTATCATCGACTTTCTCACGAGTTTTAACAGTCATGTGAACATACATTTAATAACCCAAGTTCTATTTAAATAATAGTGGTCTTAATTTATTAGTTCTAAGAAAATTGTTGAAATGTCCAAATTAAGCATATAGCAATTAGTCAATTAGATAAACTTATAGCTACAAAATAATATTTAAATTAATTAAATAAGTATAAATAATCGGTAATTATTAAATTATATAGCTTTAAAATTTAAATATCTAGATATGAGTTGCATCTTAAAAGGATGGTTGTTTGTGGATAAATTTATTAGTATGATAAATGTAGTTATTCTTCTTCTTGTATTTTAAATATATTAAATAAATAAATAATTTGTTAAGCAAGAAAATCGTTCCTTCCACCTTCGTTATGAAAATGCTCGATATTTGTTTCAATTATTAAGAAACTAGGTTATAATCTCGTGTATTACACGGGTTGGATAAATAAAATATCAAATAGTTAATAACGAAGATTTAACAATTATAAAACGATATTTTTAAGACGCTTTTCTGATATCCAAACAAATTTTTGTGTCATGTATGATCAAAACCTGTGATGTTTGTCAAGTTTATAAATATGAAAGCATTTGAACAATCAATTAGAAGACAAACTGTATCATCGATTTTCTCACGAGTTTTAACAATTATGTGAACATACATTTAATAACCCAAGTTTTATTTAATAATAGTGGTCTTAATTTATTAGTTGCATCTTAAAAGGATGGTTGTTTTTGGATAAATTTATTAGTATGATAAACGAAGTTATTCCTTTTCTTGCATTTTAAATATATTAAATAAATAAATGATTTGTGAAGCAAAAAAAAATCGTTCCCTCCACCCTCGTTATGAAAATGCTCGATATTGTTTCAATTATTAAGATATAATTTCTAACTTAGTAATTAATATAAATAAATAATAAGATATTTTTATGAAACTTATCCGTAATTTCTTAAATGTCTGAAACATATATTAAATTTAATAATTTAAATTAAATAATAATTATCTACAATTAAGGAATTAAGATATAATTTCTAACCTAGTAATTATTAATATAAATAAATAATAAGATATTTTATGGAACTTTATTGGTAATTTCTTAAATGTTTGAAATATATATTAAATTTAATAATTTAAATAAATTATAATTATCTACAATTAAGGATGGCTAGAATAATGACAAGTGTCCATTCATTGGTTTCTTTTATTATATAGTATAGAATAGATATAGATATTTGTTTCGGTTATTAAGATATAATTTCTAACCTAGTAATTATTAATATAAATAAATAATAAGATATTTTATGGAACTTTATCCGTAATTTCTTAAATGTTTGAAACATATATTAAATTTAATAATTTAAATTAAATAATAATTATCTACAATAAGGAATTAAGATATAATTTATAATCTAGTAATTAATATAAACGAGTTTTAGAACCCCGCGCGTTGCGGCGAAACTGTCAACCAAACGAAAAATAGACGTAAAAATTTTGAACCGAACCAAAGCGTAAGACATTAGCAAGGAAAAGAGTAACTAAGTCGAAAATATAACAAAATGAAAGTAAGTTTAATCCGTGAAAATTGGATAAAACCTAAGAAACTTATTAATAAAAAAAATAGATAATTTGGATAAAACCTAAGAAACTTATTAATAAAAATAAATAGATATTTATTCATTTGAATGGCTTAAAATGATTGAATCATACGAATAATGCTCATTTCATAAAAATTGTTAATATTTTTTTTACAGTTAATTTAATTATTTTGTTGGATAATACATCTGTGAAAATAATATTTGGAAAAGGTGATCATGCTTTTAAGTAGAGACAAAATGAAAACCGGGAGGGTAAAGGTGTAACAGTTGAGGGGTTCCTTTTGTCATAAACGCATTTCAGTGGGTTCCTTTGACAACCTTTAATTCTTTAATACCACCAAAGAAACCTATGTGCTCCATTTAACAGCAAAGCAAGCTAAAGACCCTCAACCCAGAAAGAAAAAAAAAAAAAAAAAAACCTAAAGCACAGCAACCCAGCAAAAGCAACGGGAAAATAAAGAAACCAAGTTATCTAATAGGAACGCACAATCAGCGATAGAAATCTTTGAACTATTTGAGAGCCAAAGGGGCTACAACCGCACTTCTCCCTAAACAATAATAAGATATTTTATGGAACTTTATCCGTAATTTCTTAAATATTTGAAACATATATTAAATTTAATTTAATAAATTAAATAAACAATTAAGGACGACCTAAAATAATGACAAATGTCCATTCATTAATTTTTTTATTATATAGTATAGATATAGATTTTTAGTTCCCGAAATAAATACACATGTAACACCATCAACACATGGGCGGAAGGGCCCATGCCCCTATTTTTAGCCTTAGAAGTGTAAATATAGCTTATTACCTTTGAAAAATATTATCTCTATTTGGTTGGGCCCACTCTAATCCGAAAGACGTAACTAAACATATATTTTCGGCCCCTCAATTTAAACGTTTAAATTCCGTCACTTCATCAACATCTAACTATTATCATGTTTAAAAGATTTTTCATAATTAATATAGTTTACTATCATTGAGGGATTTTTTAATATTATACTGACAACCTTTAAACTATATATCATCCTAATGTCACACCGTTCTAATCGGCGACCCTAGCCAAGATCTGCTCAGACTATGTTGTCCTAACCGGACTCACGCTGGGTTGGTCAAACTTGGTTACGGCGTTCCCCAGAAACCATACTGTCTCCACACGAGTTGCCTCACTGAAGTAACAACCGGATGAAAACCGGGGTGCGGCTCAGGATCGAACCCCCCTCGGTGGGTTTGTCATTATCATTGTCCAATATGACAAAATGAGAATTGAACTTGAGTCTCCAATGAAAAATCCAATTATGCTACCACTAGGCCACAAGTGAGGGATACTATATATGATCTAAAGTCATCAAATTTAAAAGATTTAATAGAGGTTTTCATAGTTACATTATCAATTTATATCAAATCAATTATTTCTATAGTCTTTTCAAATCCATCTTCTTAATAATTTACAGCATTATCAATACACATCTCACATCTTTTGCTTGTAAAATATACCAAATAACCATCCCTGATAAAAATTCAAATTAGAACTTCTATGTAGCTAAACACTTAGCTTCATTTTTGAAAATTTGGGTATCACATAATGAAAATAAGGCATCTGTTAAGTGTGATCTTGAAATCTAGTTGATTTAACACTTTCAACCCAACTTT
Organism: Scalesia atractyloides; assembly: GCA_947069175.1. NCBI lineage: Eukaryota > Viridiplantae > Streptophyta > Magnoliopsida > Asterales > Asteraceae > Scalesia > Scalesia atractyloides. The sequence goes on from CAMTDV010000021.1 coordinate 75,214,960, forward strand.
CCTTTTGTGACAGTGATTTATGAGTTATACTCGAAATAAAGTATGGTATGTGGTCTTGTAGTATTTTTCATCCTTTAGTGGATGAAGAACATGTATGTTGTAGTGTTGCACTACTATTATGTAATATTTTACCGAGCCAAACTCTCTACTGTTATTCAATTTTCTTCTCTTTAAGACTTTTCTATTGAAGATGTTACTACCGGTCAAGAATCTTTTAATCAATTTTCTTTTCTTTTTAAGGCTTTTTCATTAAAGGTCTTACTACCGGTCAAGAATATTTTAATAACATCAACAACATCTATAGCTTTGTTTTAGAAAAGTTTAGTAAGTTTAAAATGTATATACATATCTTAATTTTGTAATTTATATTGTGGGGGATCCACAAGACTCATATGTGGGTGTGATGTAGGTCTTACAAATTGTAACCGTCTACCTTTTCAATTGTGTACTCGTCACTTTTAGATTAAAGTATTTTGATGGTACTTTCCAAATTTGTAATTGGATAGTTCAAAGAAAAAACAAAAACGAGTATGCTTTTTATTTGAAAAACAAGTACCACCACAAACTTGTGTTTTATAGTTAGGGAACCATGCCAAGTTTTGTTGAAACAATACAACTCTTTGTGAAAGCGGGTGTATATTGGCGATTATAATAATTGACAGTTATTCGGTTACGTCCCTATATATTTGTCACCAAAACTCCTTGAACACTAACTTAGTTAGTGTTGATTAACAAAATGTTAACGGTAATCAGCTACGACTGATCATCCATCTTGCTACTAATGCACATTTACGGCATATAGTAGTTGTTACCACTATCGGTTAGTGTTGATACCTAGTTGTCACTGTCACACATATAGACCAAGTTGTTGCTCATCACAATTACTACAAACAACCAATTACCACGAAAGATCATTTTTGCAACTTTCCATCAACCAAGCAACCTATACATGTAATACAAAACTTTCCCCACGAGGGCTCTGTCCTTTGAAACCCTCGGTCACTAGCTGGCTTTGCCCCATAAACCACCGATTTAAGAGGTACCAAAAATTAGAATAGCCTTGTATAAGTGTATTCCACACCTCCTAACTTCTAACAACGTTAATTCTCATTTTTCTCTTGTCTTGAGTAAATCGAACTTACCTAAAATGACTTGATGACACTAAAATCATCAAGACATGCAAAATAGCATCCATGGCGAATCTGTCCATTGGTGCACCCGGCTGTCCGTGACTCCTCGCAAACAACCATCACAGATGGTCTTGAACTTGTCAAACAAGTTTGGTTTACACAAATTTTGGCACAAAACCTTTTCAAAGATAATCACAACTTACCTCTATGCAGATTTTCTTCTAACCATAAGTGTTGCACAAAATAGGTATTTACATGAATCATATCACAGAAGACTTGAAGCAACATATAAACTGTTAAATCATGAAAACAATTATAATATTGTATTGTAATCCAGGTGGTTAAAAGCAGCAGTAGCATGTAGAAATCTTAACAGTGTTATGGTGTTTTCCACTTTTCCTAGACCCGGACAAATAGCGCGAAGCAAAAATAATAACAAAACGTACGAATAACGAATAGTAGATCCAAAGTTCAAAATGACAAGTTTTACCAGTTTCTTCTATAATAAGTTGTATAACCATAAATGTTCAAATATAACACATCCATCAACTTCATGGAACAACATCTTCTATCTTCAACATCTTACGGTGGCAATGTCAGCAAGATTGATCCTTAGAAAACCGTTGTGTTTGTTCATCGTCATCGGACCATGCTTCCACCTCATCATCATCTTTATGATCATCATTGTACATTGCTCTAGCGTTGTCGTTTAAAACACATTGTTCCTCAATTGTCTTCCTCGATATCTGTATTTGTTCATCTTCATCGGTCGATGCTTCCACCTCATCGTCACCATCATAATCATCATCACCATCATCATCATCATGCTTATCATTGTACTTTGCTCTAGAGTTGTCATTAGAAACACACTCTTCCTCCTTGGTTGTCTTCCTCTCGTTCTTCGACAAATAAGGTTTCAGCTTGCCAACATCTGACAATCGCACTGGTTTGAGGAAGAACTCTTCAGCTCCTTCTTCTAAGCATCTGTCAAAAAGACCAAGTTAGTTATAAGTTTCAAACATAGTTGTTAATGGCGAATAGCGACAAATAGTGATAAGGTACCTATACGCTACATAGCGAATAGCGATAAATAGCGGACGGCTACTTTATAAATAGTGACACACTAGAAAAAAAAATTGTATGTATATTATATCAGAATACCCTAGTATCTATGCTATTTTACATGTATATATAACAAAAACCTAAAATCCAGCTATCTTATAGTTTTATTTAATTGCTATTTATATTTAAAAAAATAAAATAAATAAATTGTTGCTATTATCGCACAACCCTAATAGCGAGCCAAGACCTATACGCTACCTAGCGCGCTATAGCGATCGCTACGCTCGCTATTGACAACTATGGTTTCAAAATGACTAAAACACCCTTCAATGACGCCAAACTGACAAATCATATGAGATTTCAAAAATGGAAATAGTTTGTATGGAATCTTGATTCACCTATTTATCCTTGCTGGAATATTATCAGAAGACATGATCACAACTGGTATGTCTTTCAATGATTTTGATTCCTGCAAGTACCATAAACATTTATACGTCAATAACCAAGCCTTGGTGCACCTAGGTGGAGGTCTAGATCAGTCAAGAACCGACAAGATTTTACTCAAATGGAAACGTGATCTACATCATCTACGGAAGATCTTCGAATAAGACGATTTTTTGACACAATTAGTAAGTAAACAAGATCAAATCTCACCTTGATCTTCTTCAAGAGTTCAAAACCAGTCATCCCAGGCATACAATAATCCGTAATAACCATATTCACCTCCACTTCCTGCATTAATTCAAGAATATAAAAAAACAATATAAGAAAAAACAAAAAGACCCATGTAACAAATTCAAAAAAAGAATAGAAAATCAAATAAAAGGTTTCATTTTGACTTTTGGGAGTCAACCTAGGCTTCAAATTCAGATATGATATGGACTTCTTTTTGTTTTTTCACTAAATTTTCATATTCCTAAGTGATATTAACAATTTTTCCTACACAAAACAATAATTCTTGTAGATCTTCAAGATGAAGAAACTATAATCATTTGAACATTAGAAGTCACACGTTGACTTGACTTGTTCTAGATTGCAGGTAAAGATTCATAGAACTCATAAACAAGAACATGAAACAAAGATCATAAACTTTAACATAAACAGAGATAAAAAGAAGATCCAAAATTGAAATAAATCAGAAAAAAGGGCTCATTTTGACTTTGGGAGTCAACTCAAGGCTTCAAATTCAGATACAATACAAAGTCCTTCTAGTTTTTTTTTTACCAAATGTTCATATTCCTAAGTAAAATCATCAATTTTTCCTACACAAAACAACAACTCTTGTAGATTTTCAAGATCAATGAACTATAATCATTTGAACATCAAAAGTCACATGTTAACTAATAAAAGATCCATATAACTCATATGCAAGAGCATTAAAAAAGACAAAACAGATCATGAAGACAAAAACTGAGATTTAAAAAAAAAAGATTCATACTGGATTGGGGATCATAAACTTTCACTAAAACATAGATAAAAGAAGATTCAAAATTATAAGAAAATCATAAAAAGAGTTCATTTTGACTTTTGGGAGTCAACCCTAGGCTTCAAATTCTAATATAATACAGAGTTCTTTTAGTTTCATTTACCTAAGTGACATTATCAATTTGCCCTACATCAAACAATACCTCTTGTAGATTTTCAAGATCAATGAACTATAATCATTTAAACATCAAAAATCACAGGTTGACTACTAAAAGATCAAGAACATAAAAAAAGACTAAGAAGATCATAAAAACACGAACTCTAACAAATTAAACAGACCAAAAAAAAAAAAAATACATACAGGATTAGGAGAAAAAGATGAAATCTTTTCCATCTTTTCAACATCTTTCAGACCCAGAAACTCCAAAGCCTTACTACCAGAATCAACAGCAGTAACTGCAACAAAAACATCACAAAAATCATCAAATCTGAATCTTTAAAACAGACCCATTTCATATAAACTGAATAATGTATGATCTTACCATGATAAGAAAAGGTTTTCAAGAGGCGCTCTATGAGCTTCCTGTCAAGATTGCTGTCATCAACAGCAAGAACATGAAGAGGTGTTTCAGAGATGGCAATGAGACCCATTTTGATCACTTTTTTGAAGAAAAAATGGGAACTTTGTGGGTTATAAAAGGACCCATTTTGATATTCTGATTTGTGGAGGTGTGATTTGAAGATTTTGACAGTTTGGAAAAGAAGATTTGGCCAGATATGATTTTCCGAATCGTTTTGGGATATTTTTTTTATTTTATTTTATGTTTCAGTCATGGAGAACAAGCAAGGAAGTTTCAAATGTTATTTTATTTGATTTGTATTTGCTAGTCATGTTTGTTTTTTTTTTTGTCCAAATCATGAAATCAACCATTTATTTATGCTTTTGACCATTAAATTTAAATTTATGAACGTGATATACATCTAGTTTAAGAGAAAAATTTAGGGGGTGTTTATGGTTTGGATTTATTTGATTTTAATAAAAAAACTAGGTTAGTTCTCGTGTAATACACGGATATAACAAATCAAACTTGTATAACTTTAAAACCTATAAGTAATTGTGATTATACACAAATTTAAATAACTGATATACATAAAATTTATTAGAACTAAGTTACGGAGTCGGTAAGAATAGAAATGCATTAAGAAAATATACAAAGAATTCATAAATTTGTCAATGTTGTTTTATTGGTAAATGGCGCTGCTCGTATTCTATTTTGTAGATACGAATTTCGAAAAATTTGATGATGATATCTTGTTAGAATTTGTTGTTTTAGGTATGATATTGTATCTATGATAATCCAACAGCCACCTTTTAAATTTAGGCCTCTCGAAAGTGTTGGTATAAGCATTGTCGTGAAACACATTAATAATGTATACATGTATAAGGTAATATATATTATACCATCTAAAATGTTAGTTATGTTGTACTTATGTTATTTTACATGTATTATAGTATATTTTAAAAATAAAACTCATGAATGATAAACAATATACTATTTAATGTATTGGTGTTTATAGTTTTTTTCTAATTCTAATAGAAAAACGAATTTGAGCCTTTGATTTTTTTTACATTTCCTTATATTGTAGGTGTGTGAAAGTTTAATAATATTGTGGTGTTATAAATAATTTTTATGCTTATCAACAATTGTATAGATAATGGAAATTCGTAATTATTAACTTATCTTTTTACTCACTAATAAACATTACTTGTGATCCATTCATTATGATCAATAACTAATGGTCGAATAGAAAGTTTGTTCTTTATTGAATATTTTACTCAATAATAAACATTACTTGTGATCCATTAACCTATATATTCTATATATTAATTCTATATTCTATATATTATATATTCTATATATTCTATATATTAATAACAAAACATAATGAATAGTAACATTATGTTATAATATAATAATAATAATATAATAATGTTAAAAACAAAACATAGTGAATAGTAACATTACTTAGTGATGAGCAAATGGTACCGGGTACCGGTACCAATCGCTATCGGTATCGAATCAAAACGGGCACATTTTCGGTATCGATTCGGTACCGACTTTTGACATTTTTGGTACCGGTTCGGTACCTGTATCTGCCCTCAAATACCGATACTGTACCAGGTATATTCGGTACCGGTACCCACTTTTGAGGGTTTTTTGGTACCGGTTGGTACCGAGCTCATCCCTAACATCACCTATGAGCTTATGCCACGTAACAACGCAAGTAATTGCACCGTTTAGATTGTTTTTCATACACTTGGTAAGTAAATTGTATTTCGTTTAAATGAGATTTTATATACACAACTTTTGTTCGGTATCTATGATAGATAACTAATTAGTCGAATAGAAAATTCGTTTCTCTTTTGAAATAAACATATGATTAGCATATGCCAAATTAATATTAACCTATAAATGAGTAAACTAAAACAATTTTACAAGTTAATTTAACATGGTCGGTTATTAAAAAGGTCACACAACCGGATCAGAACTCCAAAATATTGTCACGAAACTTCACAAATTATTTTAGAAATGATATATATTATTGAAGTATGAGGATTATAATTTTAAATTACCTATCATATTTGTGATAATTTAATTATATAGGAATAAATGGACTTGAGTTGAAATTGATACTTATCATGGTTATTTGACTTTGATAAATTAAATACTGGTAAATGGTAGTTATGGAGATAAGAATGATAGTTAGTTGATAAATAAATTGAACTAGTTTTTTTTATATCGTACGTTGCTGCGAAACTAAGCAAATGATAATGTAAAACAAACAGTAATTTGAAAATAAAATATCTTGTTTAGAAAGTCAAACCATTAAAACGACTTAGTTTATTATCTTACCATTTTATGATACCGAATAATACTTAATTTTGAGTACAACTTTGTTTTTAACAAAACTTATAACGGAATGATATGGAAAAAACTAAAGAAAACTACGTACTTAAGTTTTTAGAAAAAAGTTATAAACGAAAATTATTAAAGAAGTATCAAATAAATCGATTAATTAATATATGTTGAAAAAAAACAATTTTTAAGAAGATGGTAAAGGAAATATATGTTTAAAAAAAAGAAAAAAAGAAAAATATGTTAAGAAAAGTAAATATAATAATAACTATTATAATAGATTAAATAAATAGTAATAAAAAACTATATATATTTATAAAAATAAAATTACTATTCATCATCACTCGCAACAATATATAATAATAATAATAATAATAATAATAATAATAATAATAATAATAATAATAACAATAATAATAATAATAATACTGTTTTGATATGAAAATTTGTTAAACAAAGATTGTGAATATTTTAAATTTAGCACTTATCAGTTTTCCTAAATTCATGTAAACTTGAATTTGAAAAATGAAACCAAAAGATTTCGATGAACCTAACTTTAATTGGTTTATCTAATTTATTTTAATAGGATATGTTTTAATTGAATGTGGTATTATTTTTTTACAATTTAATTTTATTGTATAAAGATTAGATTAAGTAAAGATAAATGAGAAAAATATATTTTTAGGCGGGAAAACGATATTAAGATCACCTCATAGAATGAAATGTGTCATCTATCTAGTTTACTTTATTATATGTAATAGATTTGGGTTGAATTATAAAGTGTGGTTTCAGAAAACAATAAATTAAACAATAAAATTGAGTTTTCTTTCCTCTGAAAATCGTAGTTTGTGTTAGTTTTTTAAATGATGTTAATTGATTGATAAGTGGGTTATAAAAAATTTCTATACGACTAAACTAATCGACTTATATCAATTACCATGATAAATCGAATTCAGTTATTTATGAAATTCGAGGAAAGCTTGATTTTTTTACTCGACTCTTAGAAAGAAGAAGACAATAATAAAGATAAATAAAGTGATACATTTGGGATTTATGAAATATTTTTTTATTATTTAAAGTATGTAACTAATTTTATATTTTAATGACTTACTCACACTCCGTTTAATTTACTCTTAAATCTACACATTGGGCTAAAATATTCAACCTAATAACTTTTATACAATTTGGGAATGCTAGACTATAAGCCACTTTGGTAGTAGATAACTAAATAAAATCATTATTAATCAAGCATTTATTATTTAAATAGAAAAACCTAATTTTTGGTTTGTTAAATAGAGATAGAAAAACCTAATTTTTGTTTTTTTTTATATTGTTCTGTACTCTGAGAATATAATAACGTGCTTTATCATCTTATCTACTTTGATCATCATACCTTTTTTTGTGATTTGATTATTTAATATATTTATATTATTACAATGGAAATGGATTTATAAACGCACCATATAAAAATTTAAAATGCTCAATTAATCAATTTATATCGATTTGAATGATTGGACAACTTAAAATTTTTATGATATATAGAGAAAATCTTGATTCTTTTCTACTCAATCCTTAGAAAGAAGAAGAGAATAACAAGATCAAGAAATAAAGATACATTTAGGATTTGTGAAATACCTTTTTTAGTACGTAATCAAATAAAAATATTAATCAAATCTTTTATTGTTTAAATAGACGTAAAAAACTAATTGTGGTTTGTTTTTTATTTTTTTATATTGCTAGTGTACTTTATCACTTTATCTATTTTGATGATTATCCTTTTTTATGTGATTTGATAACTTGCCATTTTATCCATGATAAGAAAAATATTGAAAATCTCAACAAAACAAAATAATATATCACACAACACACTCAATACGCAACAAACACTATCCTCCCCACTTTTGTTGTGTCATTGTATTAGCGTGTTTGTTAAATGTCTTGTTCTTTATGTGTGTTTTATTGAGTGTTAATTTGGTGTTTTTGTGAAATCAAGCTTTAAATTGGTAAGGATATTGTTTGAGAAAATTAATCTTAAACCATATATATAGCTCGTCGCTCACTTGTTAAATTTAATTGCTTTTCAAACATGAATCGACAAACATAATCAATTGTAATGTGTGATGATAGTTGCGTAATGGAAAATTGATGAGTACGATATGTGTTACCAGAGCCGGCCCATGGGACTACGGGAACGGGAGGGGGTAGGTGGTTAGGTGGGCGAATGCCCAGGGCCTGCTCTCTCATGGAGACTAATTTTCTATATATATATATATATAGGTTTAGGATCCTGTAAACAGTGGCGAAGCTTGCCCTCGAAAACCGGGGGGCGAAAACATATATACCCAAAAATTTCTATAGAACAGGGGGGGGGGGGGGGGGGCGAAAGTGTATATACCAAAAAATTTCTATATGAAAACTACATATATAACACTACTGAGCGAAAAAGTCTCCGCCCCACTTATCCCGCGCCACTGCCTGTAAAAAAGACATTTTTCATGAGAAGTGTGAGAAGACATAAGAATTCACATGTAGGCATCATGTTTTGGACTTAGGCATGATGTTTTCGATTGTTTTGGCAAGAAGAACATCAAATATAACAATTTAAGACATAATGCAATGAATTCTAGGCTTAAAACACCATGCCAAGAACGTTAAGTAGTGTGTTTTAAGTGTTAAATAGTGTTTTTTAAATTGCACACCTATAATACATTGCATTCTGTTTTAAATTGTTATGTTTGGTGTTTTTCTAGCCAAAACAATCTAAAACATCATGGCTTACTTCAAAACATGATGCCTACATGTTAATTCCTATGCCTTCTTACACTTCTCATGAAAATGGTCATTTTTACAGGAACCTCACCCTATATATTATAATCAAAATATGTAATTATATATAAATGTTAAAAGCGTATATGTTTTTAAACTCATTAACTTATCCTATTTAGTTTACGCCTGTATGCTATATGCGAATAAATCAAATTCTCATTTAACTCAACTAAACCCAGTAATGATTTAAAATTTAAACACATTTTAAAACACGTAAAGGGTAAAGTCTAAAAACTAACGAGACAGCCAATTGGCGAAATGGGTGGTAATCGCCCGAGAGCTCATTTTTTCTATTCGCACAGAGCCAGGGATTCTCAGGGATGGATTTGTTTGTTACATGATCTAAGTGATGTCGATATGTGTTTGTTTTGTTATGGTAGAAGTAGTAACTAGTAAGATACTTATGCATGTAGCTTTTATACATAGTTAGCTAAAAGTACTATATTGTTTAACAAAAACATGTTTGTGTTGATATGCTAGAATCGCAAGGATAAGACAAGTGGATGAAAAATATAATAAAAGTACACATTGGTAAAGAGAGAACATGCGGATGCAAATATAAAAGTAAAAAAGATCCAATCCCAAAAATTCCAAAGATGAGGGGAGATCCGAAAGGATTTTGTATATAACAAGTAAAGCTTTAAAAAAGAACAAGAGGCTATACATGGGACTTTTCTAATGGCTTTTGGAATGGGACTTTTCTAATGGCTTTTGGAATTTTTGAAAAGCTAATGACAAGATTTTTTCTAACAAAAGAGTTACGATTGAAGATAAGATATTATTGAAGATGTGAAATCGCTCGGGTTTCTATGGTTCAGTAATAGATCAAAATTCAAGTCCGTTCAGTAGGACAAATGGTTTAATGGAAGATGTGAAATCGCTCAGGTTTCTATGGAAAGATGGAAAGTTGTTAAGTCTCATCATTTATCTAGCATTTAGAATTGGCGATGATGATTACGTTTTATACCAAAAAAATCCTAGATGTTTTTAGCCTTATCGATGTAGGAATATGGTTAGTGATTGATAAATGATAACATTTGTAAAACTCTAAAAGTTGACCATGGTTGATTAGTTTGGTTAGTCAAACGAGTCGAACTACGCACATTAGTCATTTGCACTTAGTCGGGTTAGAAGTTTTTTTTAAGTTGTAACATAATCTGTTTATGGCTTTGTTAGCATCGAAGATCTTCAAAGTTGACACTCTAAAGTTGTTCATCCAAGTGACCCTTCCAAGATGATGACGGGGCCCAAAGAAAATAACATGAAAGCTAAAGTGGTATCATCTCATAAACTATGAGTAAGAAGAATTAGGTTAACGTATGAGAAATCTAACAAGTATTCCACAAACACTTCATCGACTTGAAACAAAAGGCGACATCAACACTGAATGAAGGATAAGATAGTCGGACACATCTCAAAGATCCTTTTATGGTTTCAAATCAGCAAAAGTTGTAGTAGTAAATAGTGGTGCACGCTAAAAGTAAACAGTTAATTTTACACAGGTTTAAAACACGCTCATCTCCCTCCCGACTCCAATCCTTGAATTCTTCAGTTTCTTCCTTTGAAAACCCGTCTCCATCAACATCGCTAGAAAGGTATCGATTTCATGTGAGAGGTAGCGGGATGTGAGAAAGGACGAAGGGGCAACAATCATTTTCTTCTTTTTTCCTGTAGGAATGAGCTCGGTACCACCGAAAGTACCGATTCTAAAAACACCAAAAGTGGGTACCAGTGCCAGTGCGGTATTTGAAGGTAAAAAGTGGATAAAATACTGTACTATACCGAAGGTACCGATTCCAAGAAAATGCCAAAAATGGTTATCGAATCAGTATGGTATAGTACCAATATTTTTCGATACTCAGTACCAATTGTTTATCCCTATTTTTCTCAATGTTTTTAAATTCAGTTGCAACTTCATTGAAAAAATCACATAGGTTAGTTGTCTATAAAAAACATTTACCACAATAGCACATAAACTCAAACTTCGTGTGTGTTTTTTAGCATTTGTTGGCACTTCACTAAGAAAACCACATGGGTCAGTTGTATATAAAAAACCATATTTACCATAATAACACATAAACTCAAACTTCATGTTCTATCTGCATAAGAAAGAAAGAAAAATGTACAAGCCCACCTTACAACAATTTTAACTTTGAGTTAATTTTTATTCGACTTTCTAACATTTATCCATTTTAACCATTTGAGTACGAATTCTTATGTTTTCTCAAATCATGGTCTCAGGTTTATGAATGTTAACTATTTGACTCTTTATGACTGACTCCGTCCAACTTTAAAGTTAGTTCTTGAGGGTATAGTTGTCCATTAAATTTTAAGTGTTATCAAATTCAAATACAAATTCATACTTACCTTTGGTCGATGATTGTTTCTATAGCAGATATACATTTCATTCATGAAGGATTCAAATTCTATGCGATAGAATTAATCGACTGATGTTGATTATGTAAGCAAGAAATCAAATTTTAAATATTTAATGTGGTTGAATGGTAACCATGTGAAAAAGCAATAGGTTAAATAATAAAAAAATAGGTGATAGTAAAAAAAAATCAAAGTTAATACCTAATCAAAAGAGATTATGTTTTCAAAATTAACTTAATAAAATTTATTACTTCATGTCAATGTTCATTTATTTAAATACGTCGGTTAAAGACTTTATGTGCTAACAAATTACGTTATATTTTATTCTATTACTATAATACATGACTTTATTCAACTAATGGTTTCATTTATCTTATCATATTATCCAATAATATAATTTGTAACATCTTTAGGCACAGGGTTGTTGTAACTAATGCTTTGGGAGTTTTCCAAAAAAAAATTTATTTTTTTACTTTTAACCCAAAACTATTTGATTTGTTACTTTTAACTCCAAATTTTTCATCTTTTGCAATTTAATCTCACAACTTTTTAGCTTTCATTGTTTGTCCTCTATACTTTTCATTTTTCGCAAAATTTTTGTCACACCCCAACCGATGACGGAAACATCGAGGCGGGACGAAAGAGATTGCTCATTGCTCACAACACTAATAGCGACAATATTTAATCAAACCAATTTTCATTTCATAAGTAAAATTGTCAAATACAATACATGGGAATTTCAAGTACAACAATAATCAAGACAAAATTTGATATAACAATTATAAACCTAAACGTCTATGTGTGTATCTAGTCATCAACGCTACTCCAATTTCATAGCATCATCTTCATCAACCTGTAACATGTTTTAAAATAGAGTTCAATGCAAAAGCAAAGGCGAGTACACAAGTTTGGTGATACATAGCATAAGTATAAAAGGTATAACTCGAATCCACATGTTAATCGTTATGGAAGGTAAATGCTAATCATGCAACACTAGATCAAACCTCGAGTTTAGAGCTTCCCTAGTCACAAAGAAACGAGACTAAAAAGTATGATTAAGCTTAACATAGCCCCGACGGGTGGTGTGCTACTCCTATAACGCTATATATGTCAAGTTGGGCTAGCTAAGTTAATGATCAAGCATGTATAAATCTAGCATGTATCTAAGCATAACAAGTATTATGTGTTAACGGATTGAGCATGTAAGCATAAGTTGTGATTTGTGTATTTTGATAGGTAAACATGTTACAACCCAAAAATGAGAAAACGGTAAATGGGTCGAGTGTACTCACGGTTTTGCTTAAAGTGTTCCACTTAGAGAAATCCGCGAGCTTGTTTGTAGGTTAGGGTTTGGCACCTTGTCCTTCTACAAGAAGAACATAGGTATGAGTAATGAGTTTGACGGAAGATTCGGATTTATCGAGCATAAATAAGGTATGAGGAAAAATAAAGTATGAAAGTATAAAAATAATCACTAAGGTATAGCACTCGTTTTTGACACTATGTTAACCCATATAGGTTGATGTGTTTTCATAGGTTTGGAACCTATTAGAATCGTAACGAGGAACTACGCACTTTAGTGATAAAACGTATTAACTTGATCGGTGATTATGTAGTCATTATCAAGGGTTCGGTTTTTAGGATTATATTATAGTCCATAGTTATATATATACATAATATTAAACTAACTAACAATAATATCATATAAGTCATGGAGGAGGTAGGAGGTAGAACCATCCATTTAGGAACCTCGTATGAGTTCACCACTACACAAGTTGTTATAGACAACAAGGAAGGTCAAGAACAATAGGAATAACAAGAATGTAAATGGTGTCACTGTACCAAGTAGCCAAGCAATTCTCAACCCGGTGAGCACGCGTCGACACACGTCGAAGGCTAGACGGGGTTATGTTACTTTCCAACTAGCAAACTAGCTTGGGATAATGATGAGAAATCATCAAGTGATGTGTGGACTTAGAGTTAGAATAGCCCAAGCTAACCAAGGTAGTTACACAAGAACAAGTTCAAGACTTGCATCACTTGTGAGCTTAAAGCTCTACGAAAACAGAAAGTTTAGAATGTCGAAATATTCCTATTTACATTTATAACAACCTAGGTTAGTCTCCTTAATCACAAAGTTGATTAGAAGCTCAAGAACACTAGGATGAATGAAGAAAACATGAATTTGAACAAGTTTTGAAAGTGTTTTGAACATAACAGAAAGTTCTGGAGTCCTTTAGGTGCATTTCCAGGTCTGGATTCTCCATGGAGAATCCGTGGATTCAAACCTAAAGATTATCCAAGCATTTAGAAAGAAGAATCAAGTGATTTAATCAAGATTTGAGCAAGTTATGCTCACTTTAGTATGAAGGTATGAATCTGCCCGAACTTGGAGATTTGCAACTGATTTGGGGAGTTTTGAGAGAGAGTTGAGAGTTGTGAAAGTGAAAAATGCTTGGATTAGAGGTGGGATTTATAGGGGAGAGTTAGGAAGTGTTTGGAGGTGTTTAATGGAGTTTAGAGGTGATTGGGTGAGAGTAGGATGGTGGGATTCGTGCTAATTCACGAGCCAAAACAATCTGACCCGCCCAGAGGGTCTTACGGACCGGGTCCGGAACACATTTTTATATTTTGTTGTTTTATCGATTTGGGACGGGTTTAAGTGTTATATTATGGCATTTTATGAACATAACAAGTATTCTAAGCATATGGAACATGTTATAATGTGTATGTATGTATGTATAAATTGAACGAAATCGAGTATAAACATCAAGTATAATGTATGTATGAAGTATAAATGTCACGCATTTGCAAGTGTGTCACATTTTCGAGTATGATCATCATGTGTATGTATGTATGTATGTATGTATAAAATGTATATTCCATTATGATTCAAGTCTCGATTACAAAGATTACAACGAAAATACGAATATGAGATACAATGGTTTCCGAGAATAGAAATACAACCGACAGTTCCTAAATATAGAAAGTATAGAAACACAAGGCGTTACAGTCTCCCCTCCTTTAGGAAATTTCGTCCCAGGAAGATGCAACGAAGAGATGCGGATACTTCGTCTTCATATCACTTTCGAGTTCCCAAGTAAATTCAGCGCCACGTTTTCCTTCCCATTGAACCTTGACGATAGGGATTCGACTGCGCCTTAGTTGCTTGATTCTTCGGTCCATGATTTCAACGGGTTTTTCCACAAAGTGCAATGTCTCGTTGATTTGAAGATCTTCGAGTGGAACTTGAAGTCCTTCTTCAGCTAGACATTTCTTGAGATTCGAAACATGAAAAACTGGATTAACATTGTTGAGCGCTTGAAGTAGGTCCAGTCGATATGCTACCTTGCCAATCCTTTCGAGAATCTTGAAAGGACCTACGTAGCGAGGAGCGAGTTTGCCTTTCTTACCAAAACGAACAACACCCTTCCAAAGGGATACCTTAAGAAGTACCTGATCACCAACGATGAATTCCAAAGGTTTGCGTCTCTTGTCTGCGTAGCTCTTTTGACGACTTTGAGCCTTAAGGAGGTTATCACGGATTTGTAGGATCTTGTCCGTCGTCTCTTGTATTAATTCGGGACCGGTGATCTGAACATCTCCAATCTCGTGCCAACAAATAGGCGAACAACACTTACGACCATACAATGCTTTAAATGGAGTCATTTGAATACTGGCGTGATAACTATTTGTATGCGAATTCTACCAAGAGTAAGTGCGAATCCCAATTGCCGCCAAAATCAACTATGCAAGAACGAAACATATCTTCCAAGGTTTGGATTGTACGCTCGGTTGACCATCAGACTGAGGATGAAAAGCGGTGCTAAGGTTAAGACGGGTGCCAAGGGCGGATTGAAACGTTTGCCAAAGGCGGGAGGTGAAACGAGCGTCTTGATCAGAGATAATATCGAGAGGAGTACCTTGACGACTAATGATTTCCTTCATGTAGATACGAGGCAATTTCTCGACTTTGTAATCTTCACAATTGGTTAAGAAGTGCGCAGATTTGGTCAAACGATCAATGATGACCCGAATGCTATCATGATCAGAAGGAGTACGAGGAAGCTTGGTAATGAAATCCATAGCCATACAAGAATTCGTACTCAGATCGATAAAATAGGTAAACCTCAAGGAGTCAAACCGAAATTAACTCTTTAACTTTTTATGAAAACATAAAATTACTTTATCGGTGTTTTACTTTTAGCGGGTGACAGGATCAGGACATTGAAAAAAAAGAATATTGAATTTTAATAATCTCAACTATTCGCCGTTAGCCGCCAATAGTCCTAACTTAAAAAAAAACCACCGGCAGTCCCAACTATTAACATATTGGCCTCCAATGGACCCTGACTAACAGAACCCTAACGCCGTTAGTCTCAGGTCGCCGGAAAAAACGTTTTTGGCCGGAAAACTCAACATTTTCGTCCCAAACCTCTTTGTAACCTTATTACGGACCTTTAGAAACCTTTTTCTAGTAAAACCCCTATTGAAGTCGCCGGAAAACTTCTTTTTGGCCGGAAAACTCAACTTTTTGGCCGAAAAACTTAACATTTTCGTCCCAAACCCCTTTGTAACCTTAGATCGGACCTTTAGAAACCTTTTTCTGACCAAAACAGTTTTCCGGAGACTAACAGCGTTAGGGTTCTATTAGTTAGGGTCTATTGGTGGTCAATACGTCAATAGTTGGGACTGCCAGTGGTTATTTTTGAAGTTGAAACTGTTGGCGGCCAACGAGGAATAGTTGGGATATTAAAATCCAATATTCCTGAAGAAAAAAAAAGGTCATTCATGAGATGTTTGTCCTTTTGTTATTAGTTGAATATCAAGAATGAATTAGCAACAAACTAAAAGATACAATTAAAATTTATAAAAGTTAACACATTTAACAATTAGTTGACCAAAAGTCATCCCGTTACATAAAAGTAAAATGCTAGAGAGAAACAAAAGAAAAATGGTAATTATCATATGAGACTGCAGATCTATCAGGCAATGCATAGTTTCAAAAATATATCAACATAATCATCATCAGCCAGACTAGGGTTATCCAATAGTGCCCACTGAAGAATAGTTCTACAATCGAACCACTGAGTCATGGGCTATTTACAGTTATTCAAGCGCCTGCAAAACACGCACAACAGTGAGAGTTCGATATGCAGATTCCATTTAAAAAAACATGTTTTGTCCAATGAGAATTCAGTTGCTTGATATCATGAAAACTTGATATTAGTGTTTTTACTAACTAGGAAATAAGTGACATCATAAAAGCTAGGATAAAGAAACAATACCTTAACTTTCATTTTCGCACAAAACCAAGTTGAGCCAAATAATTGCTTTCAGCAAAAGTGTTCGTCGAGCTCGAGCACCCTCATGTGCATACTCTTCCTTTAACAACTCTCCACATTCAGCAGTATCCTGCAACCAATACGCCAATTCTTTAATAAAAAAAAACTGCACGCAGAAGAGTAGTAGCAACTACAAGAAGTGTGGTTGGTACCTGCATGAATTTTAACATCTGTTCTTCGATTGTACCATGCATGGCCAAAGTTTCTACATGGATAGGACGTGTAGCACCCATCCTGTGAGCCCGACTGATCACCTGCTCTTCCATGCTGTAAAAATTCCAAATGAATTACTAGAATGCTACTTCTTATAAGAGACACATTAACACTAGGGGTGGAAAATTGAATAGGCTTGAGGAGCCAAAAGCAAACATTTTTTTTAACTTTCTACTGATGCCTTGAATACTTGGGTGCAATTATAAAACTATACCATTACAATGACAATCTACACGTTCTTAATTAAAAGGTTTAATGAATTTTGAGACAATTTAGATGACTTTTAACGTGTTTGACTTTGGCCCATTTCATTTTAGTTAAATCTTTAATGTGAACAGATTTTCATATATGAGAAAAAAAGTTTCCGTATGTAACCATAAGCATTATCACAAAGCATATGTTAAAACAAGGAGTTGCTACAATTTTGGAAAATTATATTGCAAAATTAATACGATAAAATATTAAGATTCTAAACAGAAACAGATAAAACACTACCTTTTATCCCAAATGGGCTCCATCAGAAAGACGTGCGTCACAAAACTCAGATCAAGACCAAGCGCTGCACTTCCATCCATCAGAAGAGCCAGACACTCATCATCATGCTGGAAAGTAGCCAGTGATTTCACCTACGTACATACAACTCACTTAAACTTTGTATTCAATCTATAACTCCATTAAATAATGCATTAAATAACTAGATTATTACCTTGTTAACAGAATGCACTGGACTGTATATTCCCACGAATTTGATGCCAGCAACCGTCAACTGGAGAATGATTTAATAACATGATAAACAACACATTGGTTACAAGAATTTGAATTAAAAAGTTTGTGCTCCAAAGACGTTAAGAATTACCTGCTGTTCAATGACATGTATATGCTCAAGAAACTGAGAAAATATTAGCACTCTCTCTAGAGATCTGTTGTTAGATCTAGCAGAAGCCTCGCTTCTCCTAACAGGAGAAAGAAGTTCATCCATCTCTTTTGCATCGTTGTCCGCGCTGATACGGTTCTCCGTTTTTTTATTAGCTTCCTGCAAATCTTTCAGCTTCTCCATTAGATACGAAACTTTACTGCTGGAGGTTGACTGCCAATCAGGATTCCAGTCGTCCTAGACGTACATTTATAGTTACATAGTTCAGAACAGACGGTATAAACAATAATAATAACACCAACAACAAAACTTGTAGATAATGGAAGCTTGCCTGTTTGTAGGAGGGCTGTAACTCGATCAGATCCTTCGGAACGGGCCACTTTGGATTGGGGTTTTCAGGACGGGGCTAACGTTTCGGGACTTTCCATCTCGTATAAATTGTCACAGCCGGGGAATGTACACTTTTCACTATTTAAAGCCACACAATCCAGACACAATAGATGTCTACATGGCGTTATGACAGGTAAGCGACACCACTCATCACATCTGTAGGGAACGATAAATCATGATAAACATTATCAGGTTAACGCTTGATCAAAGTGGCATGATAACCATAAACTAGATGCAGGAAAATGACGAGGTCATGCAGATTGAGTAACGGGTCAAATGGATTAGGGGTTTGCAAACACTTTCTGTAATTCTGTCCCAACTTTTTAGAGTAAAATGCCATTTTCGTCCCGGAGGTTTGGCCCCTTTTGCGACTTTCGTCCAAAGGTTTGTTTTTTTGCATCTAGATCCAAAAGGTTTAAAATCTTGTCATTTTCATCCGAC
Source organism: Scalesia atractyloides (assembly GCA_947069175.1). Classification (NCBI taxonomy): domain Eukaryota; kingdom Viridiplantae; phylum Streptophyta; class Magnoliopsida; order Asterales; family Asteraceae; genus Scalesia; species Scalesia atractyloides. The sequence continues at coordinate 75,233,960 of CAMTDV010000021.1, forward strand.
TCATTAACTCCATCCATTTTTTGCATCTAGATCCAAAAGGTTTGTAACTTGGGGCATTTCCGTCTTTTTAGACATTTTTTTATTAAAATAATAAACACTATAAGAAATAAAGATCCACCTCTGTTGACTTTCTCCCCACCCAAACCCTTTAATCATCACAAAAATGTCTAAAAAGACGAAAATACCCTTGACTTAACGTTAAAAAATGGATGGAGTTAATGAGTCGGATGAAAATGGCAAGATTTCAACCCTTTTGGATCCATATGCGGAAAAACAAACATTTGGATGAAAGTCGCAACAGTAGCCAAACCTCAGGGACGAAAATGGCATTTTACTCCAAGTTTTTATATGAAGAAACAAAATAATAATATTATCTGATGATAAAAAAAGTAATTTAATTATGATAATAATATATCTTTCTGAATAAAGAAAGTGGTGCAGGTGGTCGTATGCACTAAAAAAACCCCTTTGTGCATCCATTGAACCCATTTCCACTATAACTTAATTGAGCCGTTAAAGCCAAAAACATAAAATGAAAAAAAACGTACCTCATACAGTTTCCACCGAATAAAATGTTATATCGTATGAAAGAATATTCCTCGGAAGCGGGATCCAGACCATTTTCCACCAAGATATCCATTGTTTCCTGAATATCTTGTCCGGCATCGGTTACTTTTATATGTCCAGCAACACAGCAAGATAACCGCACGTTTCTGATTGTAGTGCTTCTGAACTTCCATTGCTTCGGATTCAGCAAACTCTCAACATGTGAAGGATCATTCCAGTCAGCCATTAGTATATTCCTCCGCACCGTAACCACCAACTCATTGTAACTTTTTGCATGCTCTTCGTTAAAGTTAATAAAAGTAACCTTTTTAATGCAGGGAGGAATCATTCGTAAGTCTTTTTTTCTAGCACTTATCATGCACCGACTGAGTAACTGTAACAATCGCGTTCGACCCTCTTCCATTTTCGCCTCAAAAGGCCTAAGAATGCCAGATTCCCACGAACTTTGATCCAATCCATACGCTTCTTCACGGAGGAACTTAAGCATGGGTTGAAGATTCGAGAGTTGACTGTTTGGAGTATTCGGAGTCGGTGTTCCGGTCAACAACCAACTGTTAGATGCGGTCAAAGAAACCGATAACTGTAACTTGTTAGTCAAATTCAAACTCGACCCAAGTGTATGCCCTTCATCGAACATAACTCTGAGCCAGTGAACTTGCATCAAAACACTTCGCTTTTTCGGGCTCCACTCGGTGCTTAAACAACTGAAAGTAGTAATAACCACATCATAATCCCATGCGATATTATGCACCAAAGGCTTCTTATGATCAGCTCATACATACACACGCAACTGACCAGATTTCACATGCTTTTGAATTTGATTCTTCCAATGGTCAACCAGATTCGCCGGAACAACAATTAACGTTGCCCGGGATAGATAGAATCTGACGAATCAAGCGGCTCACAAAGAGCGATTTTGAGTGCAGCTATATCGAAAGCCAAGTTGACTAAATTTTTCGGATAGTGCCAACTTATTGTTCCCTGGTCTAACTTTTTTACCAAACCGAAAGCTTTAAAAATTTTATGAAAACCGCGAACTTCGCCCGTGGCTAGCACACGAGTTCCGGTTAAAGGGTGGACTAATCCAGTTGTTTCCATTTTTAAAAGTTTATCTTCTGTTAGTTTAGCCAACCAAAATAACGCCCGTTTAGTTTCCATATTAATCGACGAATAGTGCTCTTTAAGAACACTAGCGAAAAACGAAATGTTTTCCTCTTTGCCTTGTGTAGTACCTTTGGTGTAAAATCCAGGCAAGTATGTTACCGAATGATGAGTGTCAAAAGGCTCTTCGGGAACCTTACAACTCTGGTAAGAAGGATCGGTATTCATACTACAAAACCATGCAGCCAAAGAATCTGTGAATTGTGAATCCACTAGCTTCCGCCATTTTCGACAAGCGTCACACTGAACCCACATTTCGTTAAGTTGAATGTAGTCTCCGGTAGCCTTTTTACGTCTCTTTTGTAATTTTCTTGATAGTACACGAGATGGTGAATCATCATTGTCATCGTCATCATATTCATTCAGAAGATTTCTCTTAACCGTCCAGCTTCGGGTGCACTGAACCGTAGTAGCTTCAGTTGTGAAACACGGTGTTGTTTCCTTCTCGGAAGAATTCAACTTCGAGTCCTCCATACATCTAAGCCCTCTTCGACTAGTACGACCCGATGCGGTCTTTTTAACGGTGAGCACACTACCACAACTGACGCTATCACCGCCAAGCTCATAATAGCCGCATTTCTGGTCATCTTTTTGCTTACACCAGATTGTTTCTACCCCTTGTGGCGGGTCCGCAAGAGTTCCTAAAGTTTTCAAAATCAGCGACAATGCGGTAATAGTCTTACCTAGCCCAGGTTCGTCACAAAACATACCCCCGCGAAAGTCTCGAATCGTAGGAACGGTGCCGGTTAGGATTTGTCCGGAAACGATGTTTATACTGAAAGCAAATCCGTCTTTGGTTTCAAATTTCATGTACATCGGATTTGAAAAAGTCTCCTGATCTCGCTCTCGTTTTAACATCCACTCGACTGCCGACTGTTGATGGGGATAAAGTTTAAGCTTCATAGACGGCATTATCGTTGATGCTAATAGTCTTAGATGCCGACAAGTAGAGGAAACCCTAAGAAGTTCAAGAGGGTCAAGTGCGGTTAAAATATTAATCAGAACATCATCTGGAAAAAGCCAAAAACCGGTTGTGGAACCGTCATCTGCAGGATTTACGCTGGAATGGACGAGATTTCCTTGCATTGACACGCTAGGTAGACTACTAAAGATCTCGTGGAGTTCGAAGAGTTTTTTCCGACTTGCATCGGGTGCGTTACAATGCTGGTTGCATCCGAGAACATGGCAATCTGAAATATTCCATATACGATCGGTATCAAGATCAGATTTGTCAAAATTCAGCATCCTGTCCCTCGCTTGCCAATCACAACTACAAAGAAACTCACACTAGGTTAGCATTCATCATACACAAATTCAAACTTTAAGCTACAAACTCAAATAAAGAACGTGCATGGAGGGTGAAACATAGGTATTATATCTGCAAGACAAAAAAAGGAAGCAAAGGCAACAGTACTAATGTTCTTAACTATATCCAGAATTCTAAATTATACACTGGAATCCTAAATTTTCTTTTTCAAGAAGGTACGATGTCATTTAGTGTCTCTCTTTACTCAAGAAGATGTCATTTACTTTCTGTCAGGGTCCTTTTAGTAAAATTAACAACTGAAATTAGCAACACATTTTAACTTCAAATTTATCACTTATTCCATATTTCCGTTCTTGTCAGTACTAAATAAGAAAGAAACTAATGCTCACATGTTTCTTAAAATTTCACCAAAATTAGCAATTACTCCTCTTATTCTCAGTGAGATACTTGAGGTGTTGATGTATGCTTTGATTTCATCCTCTATGTTTTCATGATTTTAACCAATTATATGAAGATTGAATAGGTTACCACTTACCAGAGATTGATAAGAAATATTTAGTGAATAATAATACAACTACATAGTTGCCCCTGCTTAGCAGCCTAGGATTATGTGTACCGCTGACTACTTACATATGGCCGTATGCCAGACAAAAACCACATTAAGCTTGTTGTATTGCATTTGCTACAACGTTGTGTGTAACCGACTAACGCCCACCGGCGTTAAACGCCAGCATACCTAAGGCGTTACAGGGGGCAGATCACGTCGGTGAAGGAGGAGGTTTGGTGGGCCCCAATGTAATCAACCAATCAAATCTCCCATTTCTTTTTAATTTATTTTAGTGGGTTGCGTGTAGTGAAATCTTGTGAAACCATTACACGTGAAAAAAAGTAATTGAGAGCTCATGTCTACGTCGCAGTGAAAACAGATTAAACCAGTACACATAGCCTAAGCTTTTACAAACTACCTACTCACTGTCATTAAATCATATAGCTGGTTTACCCTCCAACGGTCACCGGAACTCACATAACCGCACGAAACCACAGTCCTAGGGCAAATCAATCAATGTAGTAACCTAATGCATCATCAGATAACCAACATTATCAAAACTACAAACCTCAAATGACGAAACAGAGCTGCAGCAGTAGACTTCGACTGCGGAAACTGCCATCCAGACCACACCGCAACCGGAAAATACACATCAACCACCACCACAGCCCTAACCTCACCACCTCCATCTCGTTTCACAACTCTCACCACTCTAGAAACCACCTTCACACGCTTACTATTCACCAACAACTGAATCTGATGCACCACACTCACACTCCCCTGCACTAACCCTAACTTCCTCAACTTCTTCTCCGATTTCAGCACTTTCCGCTGCTCACTCGTACCTTCACCGTCCGAATTGATCAACGACAGAACGACGCCGTTTGAAGCCACAAAACCTAATTCCGATTCAACTCGTGAACTATCGATGCTTAGGGTTTTCGTAATCGCACACGATTATCAATTGAGAGGACGATGCATACGTAACCGCAGAGCTTGTGATCCGGAATGGTGTGATCGTGAATTTGTTCCATTAATGGAAGAAAATGATAATTGGGGGTTTTTTTGGAATTGAATCGAATTAGGGTATGAAGGCTAATTCATGATTTGAGAATCGAATTTGTTATTGGATATTTTGGATTGAGGTCTGTGTGGGTTTATGTTACGAAGGTTAATTTGCGAATTTGGGTTATAATATTGGGGATATTATATGATATATATGGACGGTTGTTGTTTGTAAAAGTACAGAAACGGTCCTTGTGGTTGGACTTTTTTGTTAAATTTGGTACCTGTTATTTTTATCTCACTTTTTCTAGTCCGTGCTATATTTTTTAGATGAAACTTTTTAGGTAATTTATATTTGAATCGAGATTTTTGCTGTTTATATCATTGTTGCGAATTTACTTATTATATTTTCTTAATTTTTAGTAACTACTATTTTATTTACTTATTATATTTTCTTGCGAATTTACTTATTATATTTTCTTAATTTTTAGTATAACTACTATTTTATTTACTTATTATATTTTCTTAATTTTTAGTATAACTACTATTTTATTAAAAAAAGGTCCTGCTATTTCAACCCAAATTATTGCTACTTAAACCAAGTAAATTCAAATTTGTGTTTTTCTTTTATAACTTCCGACATAGTGTTTTATAAAAAAAAAATGAATATAGTTTTGCGATGTGCTTATTTTTATCTACATTTTGATATAAATTTTATAAAAAACGGAGACGTATCAAATATAACGTTTTATAAGTCGTTGTAAAATTTTATATTCCGTTTTTTTAATAAAAACGTAGATAAAAATAAGCACATCACAGAAACGCATTCGTTTTTTAATAAAACATTATATATCGGAAGTTATAAAAGAAAAACACAAATTTAAATTTATTAATATCACATCACTTGGTGTAAATAGAATCACAAAAAAAACCATATATAACATTATGATTTTTTACTTTTTTGAGTTTATCCATATTTTTATATAGTTTATAAAAACTGAGCCATATTAAGTTTAAAATTTTATCAGCCAACATTGTTTATACCGACTCCAGTATTTATAAACTTTATATCAAAGTGTAAATAGAAGTAAACATACCGTAATGTCATATTTTTGTATAATATATTATAGATTAAAGTTGTAAAGGAAAAATATATATACACAAGACTATTTCCAACGCTAGAGAAGAATGGAGGCCCGTCACCACCTTTATGGTATGAGATGATGTGTCTGGATGACTTGGATGTGAGAGACGAGAAAAGATCCGATGGAAAGTGTGGCAAGAGAAGGGAAGGGTGGTTGTAAGAGGGGAGATGGGACCCACAGGTCCCGCGCCCGGGGGGGAAGGGCGAGGTAGAGGCAGATAAGATGGCATCGGGCAGGGGAGACAGGCGGAGCGGAAGGGTTTCTGCGATGTGGATAGTCTAATAGCAATGAATCCGTCCCCTATATGTTCTTGATATAAGATGAAGTCCAAGCCCTTCACCATCTCCTCCTTGGGTGGTGGCAGCAATGGCAACACAAAAACTTGCACCAAAACTATGTCAATCATCAATTTCAAAACCACCCCTAGCATAACATCCACTAATGTGACACCTCCATATCTTTACAACTCAATCATATGCACAAGAAACTTAACCACAACAAACTATGAAGATTCAACATCAAACTTTTGATCATTGTAATCAACCAAATCTCAATTATATAAAAATTATAAACCCTCACTTGATATAACTATTACAATACATACACTAAAAATATAACCTTAACTTAATTTCAAAGTGCATCATTACATTAAATCATTAGCCATGATTCAATAACCAACTCAACACATCTCTCCTAGGTAGAGAGAGAGTCAGTGCACCTACATACCAGTGCAACATATTACAAACACGCGTTATCATCGAATATACATTATCCGAACTACCAGCTATACATTTCAACAAAGTTGAACATAACGAACCAACATTATACGCAAGAAACACAGAGCTCCAATCCCCGGTTCCAAGTCTTAAACTTATAAAATCATACGCATATTAAAGTTAACCATAACCGATTAATCAATCGCTTAAAATCCACCAATCCGATTCAAGACGAACATAAGGGGCAACGAACCAGCCCGTTTTCGTTACAGTCAGGACACCTCACCAACCGATCTTCATCTTCATCCAACACCTTCTTACTCCCACTACAATTCTGACACGGCACGAACCTAACATCCCCACATGCGTCACACACCTGCCACGCCCCGGTTGACCTAACCCGAACCCCGGTCAACACCTTCGCCAGCTGGCCAGTCTCATGTAACTGCCTGATGACGTCAGCACCACCAACATACTCCCCTTTAATAAACACCTGAGGCAAGGTAACTTGCTTCACACGCAACACGTTTAACAACTCATTTCTATACGCAGAGTCCATTGAAACATCTCGTTCGTCGGTATAAACCCTAAAGAACTTCAAAATCATTCTTACTGCGTAACAATCTTCGTACGTTCTTCGGATTCCACGTAAGCTCGTGAAGTAGATCACCACACGATCCTCTGTTCCAGGTAATCGAATTACAGACGATTCGTTTGATGAAATTGAAGGTGAAATTGACTTTTCTGGTTTCAATTTCGTTTGATTTTTGGGTTTCGGTGCCCTACGAGCTTCGAATATGCTGCATAGGCTCTTGACTTTGCCTTTGATTGAATCGGGGAAGTTCTTGACGGAATCGGAGCGTTGGAGTGAAGAATTAGGGTTAGGTTTTGTGGAATCGGTGGGTGTAGAGTGTAAAGTGTACGATCGGTTGAAGATTGAGGAAGATGATGATTTGGGGTCATCGGAACCGATCATGTTTAGGGTTAATTGAATGGAAAACTGGATTTCTGATTAATTGAATTGGTAAAGTGGATTGTCGGGTGCAATTGAATTAGGGTTTTGGATTGAATTGGGGAAATTTAGGTGGATTTTGGGTGAAATTTTGATTAGGATGCTTGAATTTGTGGTAGAGATTGAAGGGTTTTGGCGTGTATTCAAGGAGAGAGATGCCGGTGAGCTTTTTGAAAAGGTGTGATGTTTTTGTTTTGGGGTATTTTATCATGTGGATTTGGTTACAAGTCAATTTGAGTTGCTATAGCCTATATGTATTTCTATGACTGCGTGTTACTAACGTTTCGGTTTTTATAAAATCCTTACATAGATCTGAGGAGTATTGGTTTCGATAATATCGACGATGGTATTAACCTTATTTGGTCGGTATTGATTCATTTTGTTTTATTGTTGGTACAAAATTAACATTCAATAGTTTACGATACACAAAATTTTTGTATATAGCATTTTAATTACACAAAAGTTGTTTAAAGTTACCCAAAAAAAAATAAAAGTTGTGTTTTACATCGATTGAAAACAATAAAACAACGGTTCCGATAATACATATAACGGTATTAATATTGTTCGGTCGGTATCAGTTTTATTTTTCATGGTATGGATACCGTATCGGCACCTCATATAGCTTATTGTCATGGAGTCATCTTTTCAGACCCCGAGTGTCAGCTAATTTGTCTCTCTTATAATATGAGTTATTGGTTTCGTCCTGCTTTGAACTTGACAAGAGAGTGGCAACAACTCTCGACCAGTGGTGTGTTCGTCGTGTAAACACAACTAGTCACCTACACCTTCCAAGAAAACATTGGTGGCATTCGAAAATTTTCTATTACACATTCTATATAAACCGTAAAATTGATTGGTATCGGGGGAACTGTATCGCCTAATGAGGCTACGCCACTCGACGTATGTTGGTTTTTAAAAAGAACTCTTTCTACTTTTCTATACACACACGATAATACATGTCTTGTGCGTCTACTTTCCCATCTAATAGCATTGATTAGCTTAAGGGTAAAAATTTATATAATAACACAAGATAAGATAAGATGTAATGGTATGTGGTAGTTGTAATAAAAAAGAAAGATAAATATAGTGTTTTTTAATACCTTACAGAAATGATTATTTAATTGATGACTATTTAATTGATGTTAATAACAAAATATAAATATTGTATATCTAGATCCTTCTTTAAAATATAGACAAAGCAAATGGTCTTTTCATCCTTTCTTTAATCTAATTTGACCCAATTCTAACGTGTTGTTACAACTATTTTACTCTCAATATCATCACGAGGTTTGACTCTTTTTTTACTTTAATCAAAAGACCTAATTCATTCCTCTCCTTGTTTCCGAAAATTAATCATCAAATTCTTAACCACCGCATCATTGTGATGGGTTAATTGATAAAAGTTCTTTTCTTAACCACCTATTAGAAGTTTATCTTCTTACTTTATGTCTGTTTTATAACTGAATCATACCAACCAGATCAACAGTTCAATTGGTTTAACTAGACTGGTTACGGTCCGATTATAGACTAATAGACCGGGCATCAATGAACTGGCGTGTTCTTTCTAAAGTGGAACCGAAAAACTAGAAGAATCGATCCATAAAAATAGAAATAAAAACTAAGGGTATAACATTTTACTATTTTAGTACTCCATGGCTAGCATGTATAATGACATAGAACACACCAAAGATAGCATGTCCTTTGCACACACCTCAAAGCAACGAGACACCTTTTTTATAATATAGATAAATTCTCCTTTGGCTTCCACACATGAGCGATGCGATGTGGAATAAAAAAAAATAGTAGTTTTGTTTAATATACATACATATATTTATTATATATATAAACTATTCTTAGAATACGTGTAGATTGCTACTTTATAATTAATATATTTTTAATCAAGTCGTTACACAACTTATTTTACACTATTTAAAGAGGGCTAAGCAAATAAGGTTGGTGTATAATTGTTTATAGTGTGTGTCATGTAAAACAGGTGTTAAAACATTAATTAGATATGTAATGTCATTCGGTTTTTGAAACCAGTTTGATCATCATATCAGTAAGAACTGTAAGATAGCTAATTCAATAAGTAATCTGGTTATGAAAACATTGTTAGTAACCATCCTTTATTGAAGTATACTTTAAAAAAATGTAACCATCCTTTATAAGTCGATTTAGCCAGGTTATAGTTTTATTAAAAAATTATTTACCAGCTTATTTATTTAGTTTAACTAAGATAATGAAATAGGACACATTGGAAATTATATTATATTATAGTTTAAAGGTGTCTTAATCAATAATTTAACCGATTACTAAGATTAAACTTTATTCAAGCTAGATAAAAGTAACATTTTAATCTATACATTTTTTTGAAAGGTAAGTATAATCTAAGCTTAGAATCTATACATGATATGAATAATTTAAAGATTATTATTATTATTATTCTCAATTTAGCTAGATATTCAAATGTACCACACGTCCTAACAAAGTAATTGTAATGAGCATAAAAAGAATTCAACTAATACTTTGTGAGTACAAAATAGTCTCAACCGCTTTCGAAATGACTATTATATGTCTATATCATACAAAAGTCTTTTTTTTAAATAAACAGTTTATTAATTGTCATGGTAGATCATATTTTCGTGTACAGGTTTTATTTGTTTTAGATTAAAACACTGAGCTCAGTAGTTAATTATTTTGTGTTTTATTAGTGCATACATTGCTCATAATTACAAATTGTAATAAAAACAAGATGTGATTTAACTATTCATTATAAGTGACAATCAATTAGGCTATAAGTATAATGTTACAAGAAACACAACAATCAATATAAAACTAGGTGCAAAAGACACAAGTGATAAAAGGATCTAGTGTTGATCAGCCTTAGTTACGTTCTACACAGTCACACACGGTATCCCTTAATGGCTAAATCATCTATATAGAACGTCTAGCGACTGATTTTTGCTTCCACATACACCCTTTGAGATAATCGTGGAACTCGATATGATTATTTCGTGATTAGTTATCCACATGATCTTTTCTATCTTGCCTTCAAATCTTCGAAGTGTCTGTGAAATAACTATATTCAACGTGAAAGGTACTACTTCGGACTCAACACCACATGGTTAGTGTAAGTTACACCTGAGAGCTTTGTCTTAATGACCAAAAGGGTCAAATGTGGCTTACAAAAACCTCGTTGAACTAATCATAACATGTTATTTTACAGTGACTTACACTTGGAATATTCTTGCTGACCATGCGGTTAGTCTTAGTGCTAGTGAAACCACACCCAAGGCTTATTTCCACACCTCCAATACGCTGCTCTTTGGCCACGGAGTAGCGTTTAGGGTTTTGACCCGACAAAAAAAAAACAGAGGTGACACCTGACAAACAGTTGACAAGCTGACAAGGCACAAACGCACAGTGTCATGGGGACCTTATATGCTGCATTTTGGGCTAAGAGCAGCGCCCAAGGCTTATTTCCGCACCCAATCGCTGCTCTTTGGTCACAGGGCAGCGTTTAGGGTTTTGACCGGATAAAATCAGAGGTGACAGTTGACAAACAACAACATAATAAGTCAAATCTACAACTTTTCAAACAAAAACGTACAACTTTTTAAATATATATTAAAAAGGTAAAATCTACAACTAAAAAAAAACCTCAACAAAATTCACCCAAGTTTTAATGGTAAAACACATTGCATGATATAACAAGATTAGCTTTCAACATAATGAGATGATCAAAGAAGACACTCATGAACAAAAAACACATAATATTAAGTCTTAAACTCATAATCATCCATTTACGGGCTAGGTTATCTAATTATATTGGTTGGTTAGCTTGGTATTGGTGGGTCTGTGAGTTATTGGGATTTTTTTCTATCTTTTAGTGGTAACTTTTATTCGTTACACCAGTGCTTTCCTTTTTTGGTTTGTTCCCCAATGTTTGTGTATTTTCTTTAAGGTTATAATATTCCATTAAAACAAACTGATAGTATTGATTTAGTTTCACAAAATTTTGTTACCTCAGTTTGGGTAAATAAGTTTTAGTTGTGTATGATTAAGTGTAAAAATACACCCCAAAACAACCCAAACAAAACATCACATGTCCATGCGCTGCTCTTTCGCTTAAGAGCAGAATATAGGTCCCGCCGACAGACAAAGACTGACGGATGCCAGTCGCTAGTCGTTGACCTAGTATCTATGCGCTGCTCTTAGGCCAAAGAGCAACGCATAAGGTGTGAAAACAGACTAAAAGGGGGTGGGAACAGATCGAGCGATAATCAACTTATACAAGCTTACCTATTCCTAAAATTGATCACAACTACTCATATGCCATCAGTCACTTTTCACCACCACATTTATAAATTAGACCGGTGGGTATGGGGGACGTCCCTGCCCCGTCGAGCCCGGCGCCGCCCAAAACACCACCCCCTCGCCTCGTCACCGTCCTCAACGTCCTCCTACAGACGGTGACGCCGTGCCCCTTCTTCTCACACACATATATATTTAGGCCCAACCTACATTTCCCTGGTCCATCCTCTTCCGGCCCATCCTCACACCCATCCTACGTGGCGGAGCATCCTTTGAGGACTACCCTCCTCCACACCCAATAGCCTAACGTTGACCCAACAAATCAGTAAAGCCTTCAGAAACTCTTTATGCAACACACTAACTTTTTGAAAATACTGCTAAATTTTTATATAAAAGTACAAGGGTATTAAATAGTTGGAAGAATCTTAGTAAGTCATCCTGAATACATACACTACTTTTTAATGCAAGACTTTGCCTTTAGAGAAAATGACAATAAGCTTGTCTAACTTCGCCAAAATAGATATCTATATCTTCTTTCCATCAATTCTTTACTTTTCAAGATACCTTAAAATTCAATTACCTATTGTGGTAATATCTTAAAATGACTTTTAACATAATATATATGTCATAGAGCAAAATTTTCAAAAGATTGTTGTTTATAGTTCAATCGTCGGCCGTAGATTGGCTATGGACCGACCGCACCATAGATTGTCTCATTCGTCAACTTTCAAATTGTTACGGTTTTGTTAGATATCTCCAATGTTGACTTATCAACACTAATATAAAGTCTTACAACTTAACAAACTTGAAACCTTTTCCTTCCTAGAAGCACATGAATTGTATGTTTACAACATACATTTGATTACTTAGTTACATCACATTGTAAAACAAAATAAATAAATAATCATCACAAATAAAAAAAAGGCGGTCTACATCACAAATATGGTACAAAAGCGGTTAAATAAGTATACCACTATAACTGGTGGACAACATCAAACCAGAATAATATAGATGTCGGTGCATATATGGCACGTACCCGTTGCAATGCAAGCGTTCCGCTACTCAAAACTGCTTTCGCACCACCTTTGATTCGAGTTTGAGAAACACACACACTGTCACCATTCTTCTGTGCAGCGGATGACAATGCCGCCTCACAGCCGCCAGCGGTGGTGATAATAGCATATGAGAGATAGTCTAAGGGGTTGGATTCGCATTGTAGATTGCAGTCCTCGATGGTCAGTCTACCGCTTCTATGAAGCAAGCAGCACCCCAGCTCCGCCTTTACTGTTAGGTTCGCCAACTTGCAAGTCGACAGAAACTCCAATGCGCTGTAAATCATAACAAATGATGCCTACATTTTCTAGCAGATTACCAAAATCCCTACAACAATAATGTCTAGATTTTTTGGGGGGTTAATACCATAAAAACTGACATCCTTTCTTATTTTTCACAAAAAAAGTCACTCAGATTAATTTTGGTATATAACAGTCCCTCAACTTGTAAAAACTATACGAAATAATCACTAAACTAACTTTTGTATGTTACCCCAAACTTGTCTAAAATGCACGTACTTTCGAAAAAAAATGACTTGTTAACTCTTAAATTGCTCAAAATAAGATAGTACATTTTTTTTCTGCAAGAATAGTGATGTTAAGTTATCAATTTTGACCGATATAAAGAGTTAACAAGTTATTATTTTATAAAAATAAAAAAAACCACAAGTACGTGCATTTTAGAATAGTTTAGAGACTTTAATATACAAAAATTAGTTTTAACTTTTTTTGTGTATTTTTACAAATTGAGGGACTTTAAAACACGAGTATAATACATGGATGGTCCCTATGGTCTACCAAAATTTTGGACTTCGTCCCTAGGTTTCCAAAAGTATACGGATGATCACTGTGGTTTGCACTTTGTAACGCATTTAGTCCCCGGATTTTTCCAAAAGTACATGGATGGTCCCTGTGGTTTGCACTTTGTAACGCATCTAGTCTCTAACTTGGACTTGTTGAAACCTTTAGATGTGTTGACTTGGGACTAAATGCATTACAAAGTGCAAACCACAGAGACCATCCGTGTACTTTTGAAAAGCTAGGGACCAAATCCAAAATTTTGGTAAACCACAGGGACCATATGTGCACTTTACTCTTAAAACACCAAAATTAAGTTGCGGGACTTTTCATGAAAAATAAGAAAGTATAGCGATCTTTTTGTAGTATTAACCTTTTTAAATTAAATAATGGAACTTTGGGCAACTTTCGACACGTGGGGGGGGGGGGGGGTGTTTCTTTGAAAGTAATGTCTCGAATACCTTTGGAAGATTAATTTTGTCCTTTTAATCTTTTTTTTTCCTTTTAATATTCATGAAGACTTGCTAAACTATATTTGGGCAAGGAAGAAAAGATATGGAAATATGCGAACCTGTCCGAGCCTCGGGAACATACAAGTGTTGTATCATCAGGAACATCACCTCCTCCAATCTAAACATTTGAATCGTAGGAAAATAGTAATACTCTATTGTGAAATCTAGCTAAAGTTCTTCCACAACATTCAAAAGTGACAGACATACAATGCAGATACAAACAAGATCATTATGCAATAAACTAAACGGAAGCTGCAAGAAACGCAACACAGAAAACAATAAAGACTCTGATAGGGAACAGAATTGACGTGTCAAAGCGTAACATAACATAACCGACACAACATATTGTTGAAGAATAGATTTATTTATAGATAAAAGAAAGCACAAGGTTCTAGAACGTTTTGGCCCCAAAAAGGACACATGGCAAAGATACTAAATGAAGTTTTGACAAAGTAAATAACAAACCAAGCACAACGGTTTATTGATTTGGATATTTGAAGCAAAATGGAATCCCCCTGCTCCAATCAATATGGTGTCCCCTGGCCTGAGTGGTTGTTATTTGTCGTTCAAATATAATTTTTCTTGTAACTATAGAAATCAAAACACATCAAAGCACACTACATACCTTGCAGCAGAAACAGCTTCTTCAATACTTGGAAAGACCCCGGATTCCGTTAAGCTATTGACAGCCCGGTCCACTCTCAACCATAGGCGAAGGATGACACGCCAAGAACAGCCATCTGTGGCAAACGAGGGCTGTGTTATACCGATCTGCAAACTCAAGTTTGTGACATTATATGAAATCAAAAGAGTTCTACATGGTCCTCTATTAGATATCATACTTTGACTTCACACGTCTAGCCTACTTTTAAGTTTTAAGTTTCAACAAAATTAATATCAGATGTGTAAGTTTTGATGAAAAGATCACCAACTTCATCAGTCGTTTAAATAGAAAGAGTTGAAGTTAGAGAAGTAAATAACACATATTAATTATAAAAACGTAGAAAATACAAGTTTTGACGATTACGCTCAAAGGAAGTCAACTAACTGAAACGGAAGGCTGATTCAACTTTAGATCATCATCATCATACTCAGTAAGTCCCACCAATAGCAAAGCTAAGGTAGGGTCTGAGGAGGGTAAGATGTAGACAACCTTACCTCTACCCTGTAGGAATAGAGAGGCTGTTTTCAGTGAGACCCCCGGCTCGATAGTAGCTTTGCATCAAGCCTTGGACATAGGGCACATGACACTCAACAACCGTGACAAAGGCCGATTAGTGCATGTATCCCCATGTCTTTCGGCTATCAACGCCACCACATGATGCATGATTAACCGTCCGCCGCATTTAACGTTAGTTTCACGAAATTAGTAAAATAACGTTATAATAAGTGCAATTTCACTTTTGCCCCCCGAGCGCCCACACATATATACATTATATGCTTACACTACAAGCGGGGCGTATGATTCAACTTTAGATACATGTTTGTAATTAAGTTTCATATACTTAATAATAGAAATTCATCGCCCAGTTTCGTTCAGAACATATAAATAAAACATATAAACAGCATGTCACCTTAAAGGGGTATTTCAGTCATCTGTTAAACTAATGGTACCAAAAACCGTAACCTCTTAACACCATAATCTATAAAGGTACTTTTTTTATTTGCAATAGTGTTTTTGTTTTCTTTGATATTAGGCCTGCCATTTCCTGCTAACCGATAAAAACAGAAAACAGAAGTCGAGTTGCTGCAAGAGATCAAGATTATCAAAGGTGGAAAAAGGGAGCAGATGAGGAGAGTTGGAAAACGAGCCAAAACGGGTAAATTTTACGTGTGAGCCAGAACGGATTATATTGTGCCTACACAACACACTTTTTAACCATGTGTCTCAGTTGCATTAAATAAATACGTGTAAAATATGATTACAAAAACTAAATTATTAGAATAATCACCAAACTTCTTATATATAAAGCAACTTAAGAATAAAAACATGGCAAATACAAGTTTTAACGATTGAAGTAAAAGGAAATCAACTAACTAAAATGGAAGGCTGATTTAACGTTAGATACATGTTTGTAATTAAGTTTCACATACTTAATATTGGAAATTCATTGTGGTAACTATTAATCATTCGAGTATTTGTCACACACAATCAGCAATGTCACCGATGGCATCGTGTATACCCAGAGAATACAACCATACCTTCCATTATTTAACCAAACAACATTGCAACTTTAACTCATCACCCGGTTCCGTTCAGACCAAAATAATAAATCATACGAACAGTGTTTGCCACCTTTAACGGAGTATTTTAGCCATCTATTAAATTCATTGTTTAGAAAACCTTAAGCTGATGACACCATTATCTATAAGCTTTGTTTACTTTAGAAGTTTAAGATTTGAATTAAAGTGACAAAACTACTCAAACCTCAAGGACCAAAATGGCAGTTTACTCTAGTATAACATACTTAATATAAGTCACATCCAATCACCAAAATATCATCACATAATAATACTTATAACTTTATGATATCACTAACCTTATTTTTTTTTCACTATTAATATCTAAATTTGCTCAACTTATCACATAAATCATTATTATCTGTCGGTGACCACTCACTTCTTCCCTCCACAAAATTGGTTTTTTTTTTCATTCAGTCATTACACCAATTCACACCTATCTCAATTCATTTGACCAAACTACCAACATTTTATTAGCATTTGAAAATATTATTATAAGAATAATAAGACAATAATAACATTTGTTTTATTTGAAGTTTGAATAGGTATTATCTTGGTCCCACCTTCGTCAAGCCTCCTTTGTATTCTCTCGAGAACTACCTCTGTCCTTACTGCACACGCTTGACGCTCCTCTTGAATATCCAACCCCGCTCACCCTCTTTATTTTGAATCTTTTCTTCTGTTTCCAGTACACCATTCAATTTTCTTGCTTAATTATTTACCATTTTACCCTCAATCACCCGCATTCATTAGGTTTTTGGCCCGGTCTGCCCCAATTTTGGGTTCGATTTCAGGTACCCTTTATCTTGTTTCTCAATCTTTTTGGTTGTTTGTGGGTTAATTGATGTGGGTTTGGGGTTTTTTGAGTGATTAAGTGTTAAAGATTGAAATTTTTTTTTGTGGGTTTATTGTTTTGGGATGAATCTTGAATTTGGGGTTGTGGGTTTTCGTGAATTTTGTTTGTTAGTGTTCAAAATTGAAACTTTTTTGTGGGTTATTTTTTTGGGATGAAACTTGAATTTGGGTTTGTAGGTTTTCTTGATTTTTGTTTGTTTTGTGATCATTTTTATTGATGTAGGTTTATGGTTTTGTGGCTGATTGGTTGTTGGGTTTGTGTGTTTTAAGTGATATAAGTGTTAAATTTTGTAACTTTTTTTGTGGGTTTATTGTTTTGGGCTGAATTTTGAATTTGGGGTTGTGGGTTTTCTTGATTTTTGTTTGTTATATGATCTTTAAGTTTGGTGTAGTTGAGTGCAGGTGGGGTGGATATAAGTTTAGGTTTAGGTCTTCATGATAATCTTGGTTATAAAATTGGAGAATTTGTGCTTTTTTGATGTTATTTTGATTCATTTTACTATGAACAATTGGTACTGGAATTATTTTGTGTGAATGAATGGATTTTGAATGCTTGGTGGGTGGCTTTTTGATTCATGTTTTAGTCATGTTATAAGGGTTAACTGTTAGGTAGAGTTTAAAGATTGTTGAGGATTTCCATCATATTTGCTGTGATCATCATGGTGACCTATCATGCCATTAGGTTGCTCAAGGTTTAAAAGTATGGAATCGTGCCTCAAGGCGAACCGAGGTGAAGGCGGAATTAAAAAATTATATATCTTATAAAAATAAAATACTAACTAGATTTATCATCAGATTCATCAACAACACAAAAAAAAAGACATGAAATGTTCGAAATTGACACGAAAAGTCAAAATCAGCAAAAACATACATCAAAACCCCCTGAGGTGCAGCTTTTCTTAGCGCCTCAACCCTATGAGGCGCACGTACAATATAACCCCCTGAGGCGCCGCCTCAGACTCGTTTTTTGGGCGCCTCTCCTCGAGGCGCATGTCTTAGCCTTTTTTTAGACCATGGGTTTGCTAGGTTGATCACGTTGATGATCCGTTAGAATAAACCGACAAACAAACGTACCGAGTAAAATCCCACTCGTGGCAAGCTATTGGTAGGGTCTGGGGAGGGTAGGATGTGGGCAAACATTTTCTCTATCCCGGAAGCTAGAGTGGCTGCTCTTGCTGAGACCCCTAGCTCCAAAAACTTTTTCTTGGCGTGTGAAGTATAGTATCCAAATAACGTACAAGCGTGGCACTGGGAATTAAAACAACAACCGAAGAAACCATTCTAAAGAAAATAGCAGTAAACTATCGATAACACAAAATGGTGAGAAATATAGTAGTAACAGATAAAAGTACTAAAAGCCTGCTATGGGTGGAAGCAAACTTCTAAAAGTTCTAACTAAATGGAAATTACGAAGTTTGTTTGGAAGTAAGTAAGAAAACGTGACTTCGTGACATGTGAATTTTTTCTACTCAAAGTCTGCTCATTTTGCGTTTAATAATATGTCTTAAATTCGGATCATGGTGAAACTTTGTGGTATATAATTGTGATCTTGCTAAATTTGTTGCATGTATCTTTATGATTGTGATCATGGTGAAACTTTATGTCTGTTGGCTGACACTGTTGGTTTTATTGGCATATACGAACCGAAGAGCGTATCATGTCGGCGATATCTTATTTTGACGACTTGCGAGAGAATCCCGAGGTTATTGATCCTCCTCAACTTGAAGATGCAATGGATGTAACCGAACACGTACACGTTCACGATCCCGTTCAAAACGCTTTAAAACCTAATCAACTCGCCACTAGTAGCGTGCGTGATCTATTGGAGTGTCCGGTTTGCTTGAACGCCATGTACCCTCCTATCCATCAGGTCATAAAAAGTTGAAAATGTCATAATCAAGTATTCAAGTTTCCATTATAATAAATTGTTATTAAAAATATGTGTAAACTGATACTTTTATATTTGTTATGTAGTGCTCGAATGGTCACACATTATGTTCTGGCTGCAAACCGCGTGTGCACAACCGTTGTCCAACATGCAGGCACGAACTAGGAAACATTAGATGTCTAGCCCTCGAGAAGGTGGCCGCATCGCTTGAACTTCCTTGTAAATATCAGAGCTATGGGTGTTTCGGAATCTATCCGTATTACAGCAAGTTAAAACACGAATCTCAATGTGCTTTCCGGCCCTATAACTGTCCGTATGCCGGCTCAGAATGCACTGTTATCGGCGACATCCCTTATCTTGTAGCCCATCTAAAAGACGGCCATAAAGTCGACATGCATAATGGCAGTACGTTTAATCATCGTTACGTCAAGTCAAACCCTCATGAGGTTGAGAATGCAACATGGATGCTTACGGTATGTTCAACTGTCTTTGTTTCGATCAGGGGTGTGAGTTTCTGACACGACCCAAAAACACAACACTAACCTAACCGAAATTCGTGGGTTTGGGTTTAGTTTAAACGGGTTTGGGTCAGTTTCAGGTTGTTTAGCTAAACAGGTTGGTGGGTTGACCCATTTAATCCATTTATATTATATTTTATTTTTTACTACATGTTTTTTGTTATTAATTAAATTGGCCGGGTATTTCATGTCGTGATTATAAACTTAAAATGAGAAATTGACATAACATTTTATATTAAAATGTAATTGTATTATATACATTTGTGTTTTTTTGGTAAATATGAATTTTAATATATTACATTGCGAAAAAAATAAAAAAAAATTGGGTTGAACGGGTCGTGTTCGGGTCAACCCGCAAATCTTTGGTTCGTGTTCAAGTTCATATCTATGACACGATTTTCGGGTCATGTAGAGTTCGTCTAGAATTTTCGGGTTTGGGTCAGGCTGGACCCGTCAATCCGCAAACATGACCCGTTTAGCACCCCTAGAATCTATTGATTTTGACGGGTATTGTAGACATTAGTTGATGATCAAACATAAGTTCATTCAAGATCTTGTTTTTTCTGACACTACAGGTATTTAGCTGTTACGGTCAGTACTTCTGTCTCCATTTTGAGGCGTTCCAGCTGGGAATGGCACCCGTTTATATTGCGTTCTTGAGATTTATGGGGGATGATGATGAGGCGAAGAACTACAGCTACAGCCTGGAGGTTGGAGGGAACGGGAGGAAGATGACGTGGCAAGGAGTCCCGAGAAGCATACGAGACAGTCATAGAAAGGTCCGTGATAGCTTCGACGGTCTGATTATTCAGCGTAATATGGCGCTTTTCTTTTCGGGAGGTGATAGGAAGGAACTGAAGCTGAGAGTTACAGGTAAGATTTGGAAAGAACAGTAGTAAAATGTGTTGTAAATTTGCTAGTGTTGGTGTTAGGTGGTTGTAATGTGTTGTAAGGAGCAAACTCTCTTTGCTAGTGTGTGTGTGTGTGTGTTGGAATATTTATTTGGGATGGAAATGAAATTTTGGACTATGGAATTTAGAAGGTTTAAGAAGTGTATGACTAGTTATTGTGTGAGTTTATAAACATTGATATATATTAGAGTATGCGCGATATGTGGTGGTGATGAGAAAATAGGTCGTTGGTGGTGGCTTACGTTATAACACCCTGACCCGGATAGAGCTGACATGTCATGGAGGTTAATCGATTATAAATCAACTATTAGCATCTAGTGAAAATGAAATGCTTAAAGGGTTTTGTGTGAACTGAATATGGAAATTAACTATCCAATTTTAATACCAACATCTTTTACCTCTTTTATATTTATTTTCAAATCCAATATTATTTAAAATAACAAGTTTTATGTTTACAAATGTAAAAATTAAAATCATAATTTAAGAAGTGAGATTTGACTTTCAATTACAATGTACAAATCGATCGTAAGAAGGTAAAACAGATTGATTACATTTTATTCGATAAGGTTACGATATATAGAGATAAATACGGTTTGTGCGCTCAATACTAAAACCCTAAATGCTGCATTCCAATAGTATCATGATTTGTAGCATGTTTTTATTCAACTATTGATGGATATAAAACAAATGAACGAGAGAAGCTAATCGAGAATTTGAGATTCTCTCAATACAAAAAATTAATAATTCATGAGATATTTGCTTACATAAATGATATTTTTAGTTCTAATACAAAAATTAATAATGCCCATCTTTTCAGAGCTAGTTTATATAACAACTTTTGTTGATTACATATAAAATATCAAATTGTCTCAAAATCACTTCAAATAACAAATTTTAAACTATCTTAAGATAAATTTGGTTTTAGCAGTGTATGAGCTAATATTAATGTAGCAGGACTCAAAAAGTGTTGTAGCAATACATATTATTCAATAAATTTCGATTTTAAAAATGTCATTTTTGTTAGGTAATAAATTTTGTTTTTGAAAATGTCATTTTTGTTGAGTACACGCGACCTAATAAATGCAAGATATGACAAAAACAGTGAATCAAAATTATAACAAGAACGTTCAAGACATGACAAAACCAATGAACCGAACCCGACATTTAAGACTAGGATCAGTGGATGTGTAAGTTAGCGTTCTAAAAATAAACAGCATACCGCACAACGCCCATAAGCAGAAAAACATAAAACCATAAGCAAGCAAATATTTCGAAAACAAGTCAAATAGGTTATCATTTACACAAGCAAAGTTAAAACACAATAGAGCTACATAACAAATTACACAAGTAAAAAGAAACATCTCCTTCCATAATCGGTTCGTTTGTTTGTTTGTTTTCAGAAACACGGAAGAAAAAGTATAAAACCCACCGTCGACAGCCAAAACTTCAACTTTGGTTCTTCTGCCTCGGTCTTTCTTCTTCTACTTTTTACTACTACACTTGGGCCCGATCATAGCTATTCATACTTTAATAAAAATGGCCATACTTTCTCTCTCCTTTTGGCCAGGCTAGAGAGAGAGCGGGAGAGACAGAGACAGAGAGAGAGGATGATAAGGTAACCATAGTCTGTACTAGTGGTCGTGAAAGAAGATATGATGCTACCGCTTCATCAGCTTCGTTGATTGGAATCCCACAGCAGATCTCTATACATGTATATTATGTAACGGCGGCACCGGCAGCCGGAGGTACAAGTTCTAGACCGATTTGTCTCTTCACATGATCCGGAATTAGCCTGTTCACAAGCTCCGGAGACGCTGCAGACAACTGGATCATAGATATAGTAAACCCGTAAGTACCAATGACCATGATTCGAATATACAGATCGGGTTGACCCGCTTCATAATCTTTTGTGTTTTGTCCCCACATTTTTTTAATCTTTTCTATAAGAGTAAAGTACACAGATGGTCCCTGTGGTTTACCAAAATTTGGATTTGGTCCCTAACTTTTCAAAAGTACATGGATGGTCCCTACGGTTCACTTTGTAACGCATTTAGCCCCAACCAACAAATGTAAAGGTTTTAGCATGTTCAAGTTAGGGACTAAACGCGTTACAAAGTGCAAACCACATGGACCATCTATGTACTTTTGGAAAAAGTTGGGGACTAAATGTATTACAAAGTGCAAACTACAGGGACCATCCATGTACTTTTGGAAAAAGTTGGGGACTAAATGCGTTACAAAGTGCAAACTACAGGGACCATCTGTGTACTTTTGGAAAGCTAGGGACCAAATCCAAAATTTTGGTAAATCACAAGGACCATCCGTGTACTTTAATAATAACTAATGCATAAGATATGATTAAAAATGTTATATTTTGAATGAAACAATTTAGATGCATGCATTCTTAAAAAGGCTCTTGAGATGACGGTGACCTTAAACAAAAAAAACTAATGGTTGATTTACTAATTTAGAAATGAATCAATGATTAACCTAGACAAATTGGGTGAAAGTTGGTATCTGATTATAATTTTTCCAAACTAGTGGTCCAAAAAGTGGCTCATCAACTTGACTTTAGTGAGGTAAAGTAAACAATTTATCCACACACACACACACAAAAAGTGTTCTATGAAGATAAAGGCTTGCAATTAATTAGGATAGCTCACTAAGAGGGTGCACCATTAGTGTTTTAAATTTCTCAACTAAAAATAATCTAATAATTTGCATAGATCTTGAATTATAATTTATTACAAGGGTTAAAAAACATGAATATGAAGTTAATCTACTGTGTGAAATTACAATTTTAACGAGTTGGAATTCAATTCATTATAATTATTTTACAATTCAAGAATTTAGATCCCTAGAGCCGGGGGTCTCACTAGAAGCAGCATCTCTATTCCTACGGGATATAGGTAAACTGTCTACATCTCACCCTCCTCAGACCCTACCTTAGCTTTACGTTAGCTTTGCTATTGGTGGGATTTAATGAGTATGATGATGATGAATTTAGATCGTATTCTTCCGAACACTATCTCCTCAAAAGTGGTAATTTCGACCCATTTACATATGAAGAGACCAATTTGGATCATTTTTTAATCTTAAACCAAAGTAATTTTTAATTGTATACAATCTCCTAAATCAATTCAAATAGATATACTAATAAAATTGTTTTATATTCATAGTTAAGACACTAAACTATATAAAAATATATAAAAATAATTTGAGCAAAAAAGTGTCCAGGGTCAAGTTGTCAGCATAACTTGACACATAACAAAAAATGTTACGCTTTCTTGACCCAACTCCGTGCATTTTGCCATATCTACAATAGCCTAGTAGCATAGTTGTTAATAGCGAATACGCCAAGGGACCTATATGCTATATAGCGAATAGCAACAAATAGCGACCGCTATTTATAAAATAGCGATACACTAGAAAAATAATTTTGAAAATTATTATATGTATATTATATCAAAATACCTTGGTATATATGCTATATTACATGTATATTTAACAAAAACCTATAAATCCAGCTATTTTATAGCCATATCTAATTGCTATTTACATCAAAAAAAAAAACCTAACTGTCGCTATTCACGCTATTGGTCGCTATGATCCAAATAGCGACACTTGGTTGCCTCGCTACATAGCGCGCTAATAGCGGTCGCTATAGCCGCTATTGACAACTATGCCTAGTAGGATTTTCCAAGACTATCTAATTAAAGGTGCAAGATAAAAGACACCTACCTCCTGTTTAAAGTTGAATAGAGGTGGTAATGGTCGACCGTTCGGTAAGCGAGCATTAGGTTGTCGAATCTCATCAAAGAAAGGATGTGCTATGGCTTCAAGCTGTATGATAAAAATAAAAAAAATGTTTAATTGCAAATGGAACATAACGTAACACGTGCTATGACCAGCCACCATCGGTTAATAACTTCAAATATACAGTCGACAGATTTTGAGACCCATAAATAAATAAAAAGAAAGATTGTTAAAGCTCACAGCATTGCAACGAAGACTTGGAGAGTACTGCAGGAGACGTGAAGCGAGATCAATTGCTTCCGGAGGCATACGCTTATGAAATACCTGAAACAATATAAACGAGCAATTAGAAATGGCACCATGATGTTGATCCTTTATATTTTGTTTAAAATCATAATAAACAAAATAAAAACATACCTTGTGCCAAGGGTGAGCCTTTACTTGAGGAAACCTAAAATCAGTGTAGTTCGGATTCATACAGCGCAATTCTTCTCGAGTTGGTGTGCCCAGGACCTGACCAGTTAAACGCAACACGTTATAAACTTATAAGCCAGTTAAAAAGTTCAGATAAACTATAAAGAACCGTACCTTAATAATCTCCACAAGCTGATCGACTGCGTTTTCACCAGGAAATAGTGGCTGCAAATAACAAGAAAAATTCAATACATTACGCTCTTACATGATGGAATTATGTAAAGTATAAACAACGGTTTCAGAAAATGCGAACCTGTCCCAGAAGAAGTTCAGCGAGAATGCAACCAGCCGACCATATATCAATCGAGGTTGTATATTCTGTGGCACCAAAGATGAGTTCGGGTGCACGATAAAACCGGGAGCAAATGTATGATATATTTGCTTCTCCCCTCACCTGACGACAACAAAAAAAATCAATATGGTCAGATACAATTTATGATGTGAAGGTGTATCTCAACTACATAGAAAGAGGCAAAAAAACAACTTATGTATAAGCAAAGTAAAAATAACTAAAAAAATTAACGTACACACACACACACATATATACACTGACACACACACATAGATACACTGACACACAGAAATACATATATATATAAACATTGTCACGACTTAAATTTATGGCTTTCATTGCTAATAATCTATCATCATGTACTATATAATATCTTCAAGTAATGATAGGGGAGCTCGAGTTCGTCTCGAAATCTATTTCAAAGCTTAAGCTTTGCTCGCCATGCAGTTTTTCAAGCTCATTGTTTTTTCAATATTTTAATTAAAATTATTATATACAAGATATTAATAATATATATTATTTACTTATGTTTATCACAATTTTATGATGAAAATTAATTATTATTAGTATATACATATTTAGTACATTAATATTAATAATATATATAAATAATATGCTCGTTTAAACTCGTGAGCTAGCTCGAGCTAATTAAATGAAGCTAAGAATCGGGCTCGTTAATTAAACATGCTTATTTTAAGACTCGAGCTTGTTTAAGCTCAGATTCGAGCTTTTGGCGAGCCAATCTCGAGTAGCTCACGAGCGTCTTGGCTCATGTCCACCCATAAGTAACAATCATATCCTAAAATTAAAGAAAATCTAGAAATATCCTGGGACGCTGAGAAACGTTGGACATACTAGCATTTTTGCACTTCCGAAGTCACAAATCTTGACTTGGTGAGTAACAGGATCAACCTGTGAAAAAAAGAAAACATAAAACGAATGAGGAGTAATGATTTAAAACGTAATATGAAAAAAAAAAAGTATATATTCAGACCAAGACGTTCTGGGGCTTCAAGTCCCGGTGGCATACTCCAGTAACCATATTCATGTACGCTAACCCCCTAAAAATCTGATAAACGATTTCCATATGTTATAACTCTATAATCAGAAGAAACAGAATATGAAACCTTGTAGAAGTAAATATAGAAAAAAAAAAAAACAAAACTAACCTGATATGTGTAAAGTTTGACGTAAATGAGAGGCATCCTCTGGCGTGAATCGCTGTGATGCTTTAACACACGAAAAATCGTCTCGGGAACGTATTCCATCACCAGGTTCAGAAAAAGCTCATCCTTGCTTGTCGTTGAATAGAAACAATGCTTCAACGACACCACATTTGGATGGTCCATTGTTCGCATTAACTGCAACTCACGGTTCTTGTATCTTTTATCTTGCAAAACCTTTTTTATAGCCACAGTTTCTCCCGTTTCTAGACATTTTGCCTGGAATGACAACACTCGGATCAAATTAGAGATATAATTTTCATATTTATACGGTCACATTGGCTAAAAAGGCGTGAGGCGCTTTTCTAATCGCCTCGTGCGCCAAGTGCGCCTTTTTAAAACAAGATTGTGACAGAATTAATTATATACCTGGAAAACTATTCCGAACGATCCAGCCCCTACCACGCGCTCCGCCATGTAACTGACCGTCTACACAAGTAAATGGTAACAGTTGATTAAAATTGACTCGATGACAACATGTCAACAACAAAAAAAAACAGTACCGACTCACCGAACCAAACTAGTTAGGTAGAAAAAAGTCAAACCAAAACTAATTATGAAACAGAAACAAAAAAGCAAACATAAAGAGGTGAACCAGTGTATCTGAATCATAAACTTGAATATATGATTAATTTTTTTTATGTTAAGTGTGTGACTAGTAAATCTTTACCGAAAGGATGATGTCCAAATAATGTGGTATACCTGCTTTGGTTCTCCATTGTTGCCGCCGATTGTGGTAGATATGATGTGACCGGTTTCAGCTCCGTTTCCATCAACAACCTTTGTGGACATTTCCTACACCGTTTAGAAAGCAAATATGTTCAACAACTTATTACCAACATTTAAGCAAAATATATGCCGAAAGAACAGATTTTTTACTATTAACTAATGGTCTAATGCACAACATAACAACTTAAAAAAATCACCCATTAAGTTTATCATCATCAAAACGTCAAATTCATCCGTTTGGCGTACTTTTTCAAGATAATCTTATGGCAGACAAAGTAATAACTCATCAAACTTAGCCAACAATAAAAAGATGATTATACAGATTCAACGGTTTCTACTTCTCAGATCCCAATATTTGCCATTCAAACAGATATGAAAAAACAATAAAACAAAAGTGACCAGTTCAACATAATCAATTCAAATCTGGCAGGTTAATAATATTCAACAACTACAGAAAAAACAAACAAAACAAACTCAAATCAGCTCAACAAAATCAAAAAGGGGTAGCGGCGCAGCTTGTTGCCTGTTTACCATCTATCTCGATGTAAATTCATATATATGGTTTTATATTTCCAAAAAAAAAAAACCCTCAAATCAGCTCAACAAAATCAAATGCAACCACATACCACCAAAATCATAACATCCAAAACCTTAAAAACCCAGAAAATCAAACCCACATAACATAACACTGATCCAACAAAATTCAACAAGATCCTTAAATAAATTCCCAACAACACAGATCCAAGAAACCCTAATTCAAGAAAACCCTAACCCACTTACTAAAACATAAACAGCAACAAACCCACCTTCAATCTTGACCTAATTCAACAAACCCAACTCCAAATTCCCAAAATCAGTAAAATACATCAATCTTTATAACATAAATCAACAAACTTTATAATCTTTACACCCTTAAATTGAACAAAACCATAAGAACAATGGTAAAAATCATAACTTTACAACAGATCACCCACCTAACTCCAAATTCCCAAAATCAGTAACATACATCAATCTTTATGCTATAAAGCAAGAAACTTTATCATCTTTACACCCTTCAATTACACAAAACTAAAACAACAATGATAAAAAATCATAACTTTACAACAGATCAC
This sequence comes from Scalesia atractyloides, assembly GCA_947069175.1. Taxonomy (NCBI): domain Eukaryota; kingdom Viridiplantae; phylum Streptophyta; class Magnoliopsida; order Asterales; family Asteraceae; genus Scalesia; species Scalesia atractyloides. Next base: position 75,262,055 of record CAMTDV010000021.1, read on the forward strand.
ATCAAGAACAGAACAACATGCGGCAAAAACAAAGAATTTATGCATAAAGATTTAGTATATACCTTATCATCAGCCATTTGTGTGTTCAGATGATCGATCTGGTACAAGAAACAATTTTTCTTTTTTTTCTTTTTTTCAAGAAAAGAATGCGTTCATGATGTGTATGAAGAGAGAGAAAGAGGACCCATTAGACAAACAACTCCATGTGATTACAGCTCCTCTTTCATTTGGTGTGTCTTGAGATAATGAAAGAGTGAGGATGAATACTCCTACTATTCCATGGGTCCCCTAGCGTTAGGTTTTACTATTAGTATGAAAGTACGAAAATACCCCTTATGTGATATTAATGTTATGATTAATGTTACACATTAAAAGTTTGTGTAAAGGTAAACTAAATGGATGGTGGACCTGGTGGTCGGTGGATATGTTAAGATTATAATTTACTTTTTGTCCTTTTGACTTTGAAAATTACTCTTTCGGTCTTAATTGACTTAATTGTTTGGGTGTTGCTACATAGAGGGTAGGGATATTCACGTTTTGATTTGGATAGTTTTGATGAAAATTTTAATTCAAACTCACAGTTATGATTTTGGTAAAATACAAACCGAATGATCGGGTCTGTTGTGTCAATCAAACCGGTCGGTGTACATGATTTACCGTTTGATGAGTTTGCGGTTTTAGACAAAAAGTAATTAATGTTTTTTCTAAGTGGCATATTTTTGTATCATATGTGAAAGAGATCGATAAGGATTGTTCATGAATAATATGTAGATATCATGTGGTATTGAACAATCTAGTGGTGTGACGCCTTGGCATTTTCATCGTCGGTTAGGGTGTTAAAAAAAGGCAGTTTAGGGTATGTGGTATTTAAGTTTCCAAACTTTTTAGTACATGGATAAAATAATTACTTAATATCAACCTAACTAATTTTTCATATGGGCCATCTATCTCATGGGCCAAAAGCGTGACACTTAGTTGAACAACCAAAACCAAAAGAGTGATTTCTTGAATTTAGGGACGAAGAGTCAATAATAACTAGATCATTCATGTAATTTACTCTTATATTCTTTACGTGTTTAGATGTATTATTATTTTTATGAAATACCATACCTACGTCGTTAAGTCATAGGTAGTCGTAAACTTTATTAGTAGGGCCAAAAATTAATTACACGGATAGTCCATGTGTTGTATCTATGTTACGATTTTGGTCATATATTATTTGAAATACATGTTTAGTGCCAATTGTTTGCTAACACTTTTGTCCTTTTGACCACGTGACATTAGATTTTATATGAAAACTTTGTGAAATTATAGAGTATAAAATATAAAACTTTTTAGGCCAGACATCTTTTTTTTTTACCCGCGACCCTATAATTGGAAAATCTTTCAGCATCTCCTCTATCCCTTTCTCCCACCAAAACCATAAGAATATGGTTGATTGGTAAAGATTAGGGTAATCACATATCAAATACTCCACTACTAGAAAATAGAAATGGCAATTGAACCTGGACCTGATGGGTAAACTCGAAACCCGATACAACTGGGATGGGTTTGTGGTTGGCTAATCAGGTATAGTATCAGGTTTGGGATTAGTTTTCATTTTTTTCACGGATTTGGGACGGGTTTGGGATTTGATGATGTACTCGTTTATCCTACACCCGATTCCCTATAAAGTGTATCCATTACCTGATTGTATACCCGATATAATTTCTTATGTTTTTTTAAAATATGTATATAAATGATATATCAATTATTAGCATACATTGTTTTTATTATCTATGCATTTGAGTATTATTCATAAACCAACAAAATCAATTGTATACGGTTCTAATTCTTTATTGGCTAACATATATATTTATATATTAAGTTTTAGCATTCCTTTATTATATATGTATATTACTTTTATATTATTTATAGTGTTAAAATCTTGTGTTACGACACGTAATTAATAACATGTTTATTATTTATTGGCATTTAGATGTGAACTTTTTTACGCGGTTGATATCGATGTACGATCATGATTTGTTCAAATTGCGACATTGCATCTTTACATTTTGATGTTCAGAGCCGAATCACAGCTACAATAAACCGAATACATGTAAATATTATTTTGGTTAATGTTACGACCTTTTCTGGGTTTTCTTTATCCTTTGTGATAGTGTGCGACCCAATCGAACCTTCATTGCATCACTGCCGCAATGTCGTTTAAATTAAAGCATGCATGCTCTATATTAAGTATTAACCCTTCAATACACCATGTAACAAATTGAATTCTCTTTTTTTATTCAACCTCTTATAGTTAAAGCTAACTTTCAACTATATACATATTTACTTAAGCGTGTTGTTTACTTATTACTATTGTGATTTAGATTAAAACTTAAATGGTCTAATATTAATCAATTTATATACCATATAAAAATACATCCTCACTAGCATCCTTCAACACTTCATCGTGAAGCGCGTGTTTAAAAACTAGTTTATATACATTTTGATATTTTATTTATAAAAATTGTAGTTAGCTGATATATTTCTATAGTGATATTGCTAAATATAATTGATTAGTAGTTACCTGAGAGATACTCGACAAGTTCTGGGTCGGGTATACCCAACGGGTAATTTTTTGTAACTTAATGGGTATACTTGATACCCGGCGGGCTAAGTAGTTAATGTGGTAAAATATCATATATCGGTCAAGGACCGATTCGGTTATCGTTGTGGGGTATCGCTAATTTAATATCATGCTAATATATATATATATAGAGAGAGAGAGAGAGTGAACAACCTCTCAAAGAGTGAATTGTGTGAGCTGATCTGGACCCTTGATTTTCTTTTTAGTTGTTAAGGGTAGAATTTTAAATATATAAAAAAATAGATTTAAATCATTATTTTAATAATTGAATTAAGTTACATCTTTCCTATTTTAAATTCATTATCCACAATATCTTTCCTATTTTAAATTCATCATCCCCAATTCAAATTTTGATTTTTAAGATCCACGTAACCTTTATATTTCAACGGTATACACATGTGCACTTGGATATAAATAGAACAGTATGCATGTGTACTCAGCATCGTATATATGTGTACATTAATTCACAAGTGTACATCAACATTCAATACAAATTTTTTTTGAGATATCACAAAAACAAACGATATACACGTGTACATCGCCTTAAAAATAGGCAAAATCAGAATACACATGTGTACATCGCATTTTAACAGATCAAAATCAGAAATACACATGTGTACATTGCATTCATAACTGAGTTGACACGTGCCCCGAACCTGCTGAACCGAGTAAATTCATAACTGAACCGAGTTAACTATGTAACCTAACCCAAACCAAAACCAACTTGAAGCTGAACCGGGGTTAACCCGAACCAAGTCTGACCGAGTCTTGCACCAAATCTGACCGAGTTGACTCGGTTTTTACCGAGTTGACTGAAACGACCCTGAACCGCGAGCCGGCCGCTAGCGGTGGCTCTTTAACCGCCGGTCCTGATGTTTGAGAAACCCCACCAGAACGATCCCCCCAGCCGCCAATACCGGCGTTTCTGGTCGCCGTAGTGACGACTCTGCCGTCCTTTTGTCGTCGCGCCACCGTAGGGAGGTGGCCGGTCTCCTCTTTCTCTCGCCGCCTTCTCTCTGTTCCCCGGTCCTGATGTTTGAGAAACCCCACCAGAACGATCCCTCCAGCCGCCAATACCGGCGTTTTCGATCGCCGTAGTGACGGCTCTGCCGTCCTTTTGTCGCCGCGCCACCGTAGGGAGGTGGCCGGTCTCCTTTTTCTCTCGTCGTCTTCTCTCTCTCTAGCCCTCCCTCTCTCTCTCTAGGTCAGATGGGTGTGAGTGTGGAGTGGTGGAAGGAAACAATTAGATAACAGATGAATCAAAATGTCGGCTGAACTATATAGGATTAGGGTTTTGATTTGTGAGAGAGAATATAATTTATGTAATCAATTTAAGATGAAAATTACACATATACCCTTTTTGTAGTTAATTAAATGAAAAAATTAACCATATAATTACCATCATGCCACTAATCTAAATCTCAAGATCATAAAAATCAAGGGCCAAGATGAGTTCACACAGTTCACAACTGAGGAGGGTGTTCACTCTTGATCCTAATCCTAATCCTATATATATATATAGCAATTTAACACTATCAATTGAGTATAATCTCCTACCATTAATAAATTAACCTTTTGCAACTTGCAAAGCACTAACAAGTGTAGCAAGTAGGAATTGACCAAGAATTAAAACACTAACATTTAGCATTAATAACTAAGACTTAAAACACTAAGAGCAACAATAAGAAGAAAGACGAATGGTAGAACTAAGAAGAAATGTACTGATATCGGGAAAATCGGTGATATATCGGTCAAATATCACCAATATTATCGACACCGACATTCTGACTGATATTTTGCACCGATATCTCGGTAGGGACCCGATATATCACTGATATATCGGGATATTAATTACATAGCAGATGGGTAATTACTTGATAGAAACCCGACGAGTTTTGGGACGGGTTTAGGACAGGATTATCTAATTACATTTTGGGTTGGGATTACCTAAACCCGTCCTAAACCCAACCCATTACCATCCCTCCTAGAAAACATGCCTAATGTAACTTTTTAGAAACAACATTTGAAAGATAAGTTGCATTTGACTCTAATGAATCTTCGTTAAATATAAATGTTGCATTAGAAGATCTAATGCAACCTTTTTCATAAAAAAATGTTGCAAAATTATATTAAGTTTGCAATCTTCAAACAGCCTTTAATAAAGAGGTTGGATTAGAACTAAAGCAACATTTTCATTTTTCAAGTCCTAATACAACATTTTATCGGGGTTGCATTAGCTTCATTTTTCGGTAGTGCCCCGAAAAATGAACTTCAAACTAGACGTAATGATATATATCCAGGCATTGTATTCTTTTTCCATTTGACTTCTTCTAGAGACTCTTATGATTCACCTAGAGATTGCTTATAATTATGGACAACAATGAGTCGGTAAGGTAAGAAAATTGGTAATTTCATTCTCATACCCGACTAGAAAACATTGTTTGATATTCATCTGGTGCACATTACTCAATACCCAACAGGTTTACAGTTATACCCACGAGGTTGTATAGGGTATACCATCTACGGTTTATATTTTGAGATTTTCCTGTTGGGATTCCTGTTATCTGAAAACCCAATAGTCGTCTCAAAAACCGAATTGTAATATTAAACATTCCACCACACTTCAAACAATCTTAATATCTAACATACTATTAATATATATATATATATATATATATATATATATATATATATATATATATAATTGGATAAACTTGTTTTGGTAATTGAACGTGTACCACCAAATCGATACTTGTTCCACCTCCGCGGAAAATTCTAAAACTACTATTATATCCAAACACAATTCTCGTGTGTTTCGGTTTGTTCCGTCTAGTTCGACTTTTTTTTTTGTCATCCCAACTTCATACCGTACGTAAAAATATTTTTCTTTCCAACATCATTTTTCTTAACATTTATTGAGTTTAAAATATTGTGGTATTATTCTTTTTTTTTTGTTTCGTGGATTGACCCATAACCAAACGAACCCATGTCAAAACCCGATTAATCAAGATTTTAGTTATGGTTCGATTAGTGCCGGAAATTGAGTCAAGTAAAGATGATGACTACACACTGTAATTATAAGATAATATATATATATATACACACACATATATATGAGTAAGAATGTGATTGGACCCTAAAATATTAATCATAGCTTATTTATATATAAAGTTTGTCCATGTGGTATGTTGAAATATTGACTTTTGTTCTTAGGTACCATAAGCTACGGTTATAGTCCCTATTGTACAATACAATCCTCTTACACACTTTTCGTCTATAGCGTGCATGTTTTCTAGTTTTGAACGTTATTGTTTTAAAAATAGTAATAGCATGGAACATCCGCATGTGCATTATTCTTCTCTCTCTCTCTCTCTCGCATCCTTTCCAGTCACCATCTTCAATCACTTCTCTTATGAATATCTTTGATCACCTTACCCATTACCATATTTAGTCACCATCATCTTTCAAACTTCACCCTCGAGGATTTGTTCTTACATTTCTCAATTTCTCCATTTTTGAAAAATTTAGGCCATAGTTAACGTAAAACCCATTTGACTTCGTCCACAACCATGAATAGGCTCCTTCTACACATATCACAACCAAACAAATGACAAATATTCGCTTCATAATCAAACTTAGTACACACACATGTAGAGGTTACAAAAATGTAACGCCCGATTTATAATTACCGGATATCTTAAAATATTCGAACGTTTAGATCCCATTTTTTTTGACATAAAACTTACAAGTTTGGGTTAACTGATAACCAAAACAACTGATCTGATAAATTATTACTCATATAACACAGTCCAAAAACTTAAATAGTGTTGGACTTGAGAAAGTTTGTCACGCATACTCAAGCTTAATCTTTTCCGATAAGGTATCCTTAAGGAAATGGCGGTTTAAGAGTGTTCGGTTCCTCGCGTGACTTGATTATCCATCCGGTGATTGCTTTAGATTTTACCTATCATGAACACCCACAAAACAGTTAGTGTTTATGTCAATAAGTGGAAAAATCGACAAGAAAACAAGTTCGGTTCGTCCAGGCGAAATGCCTGGCTAGGTAGGCATTATGCATAGCTCACTAGTTATATCTTGCTCACTAGGCATAATGTCCAACTCACTAAATATGCCTAGCTCACTAGGCATACTGCCTGTCACACCTCGAATCGCAGCGGACTATCGGTCGGAGAGAGAGGATTGTCCATAGCTCATGACAACTATTATAAGTTTAAATACTTAAAGCATGTCAAAATTAAAATGTCACACATATCATAAGCTTCCAAATAATTCATGCGATATCCAAATCATCAAACATAAAATAAGATTTAATTTATTAATCTAAGGCATGTCCTACATGACTTCGTCTTCAACTCAATCACACCTGGTGTCACACTCCAACCGATGACAGAAACGTCGAGGCGAGACGTAATAGATTGTTCAATCACATCATGGTACTAAAGTTGAAATATATTAATTATCAAAGTTTGTCTTACAATACAACGAAGGAAACAAGTAGTTCAAGTAAGAAACAACAAACATAACATTATATTAAAATTTATAGTCTAAGTCCAAAGTCCTATGTGATTGCAATCCTGTCAATATCATTTCAAGCATTCCCTGAAAATATGTTAAAATAAAGATCAACAAAAAGTTGGCGAGTATACAAGTTTGATACATATAGCATAAGTGTAAAAAGGCATAATCTGCATGTCAAAAGTACTCATATGGCAATATGTAACACGCAGGTACAAAAGGCATATTCAAACCTAATTGTAAGACATTGTATGCACCTTAGCATAAAAATATTAAGTCAAGAATGAAAACTTAACAATGACCACAGATCTGAAAGGGTCAATCTAGGCGGGTTGCCAATCCTATAGCGCTATACATGTTAAGGGCAGCTTGCAAGATTAATGAATATGCATAGGAACAATTGTAAACAAGTATGTATCACGTAGAGCATATAGACTAATGAACATGTAAGTGGATATGAAAGTATGTACACACTGTAGTGTTTTGATACATGAACATGTTTTCATCCCAAATAGTGTAAAAGTAAAAAAATGGATCATGCATACTCACGGTTTTGCGAAGATAATCGAGAGAAGTCACGAACAAGTGTAAGGTGAGCGAAGCGAAGTATAGCCTAAAAGGGTAAAAATGTAAATGTATAAGTGTATGGAATAAAATAAGTAAAGAATAAACGGAAGATCATAACGAAAGGAAACGAAAATGCAAAGGTATGGATGGATAAAATCTCAAAAAAAATGCTTAAACGAAAATATTTAGGTATGGTGGTTTTAATAATCATATAAATTTGTTATGTGATTAGTAAAACTTCTATGTATGAAATGGTATATAATATCTAGAATAATATAAGGATGCTAAGTATGAAAATGCTAAAAGTCCTCTTTTTATAAAGTGTTAAGTATGTAGTTTAAGTTTTTTAAGACTAGGTATACAAGTGATAAATAAATAAATAAATATCGTAAAAGTAAGTAATAAAATTAAAAACAATAAAGTTTTAATAATTTTAATATTTATTTTCTGCCCCAAAAAAATGTTTATTATATTTTAGTTGATTTAAATAGATTTTAAGGTGATAATAATTCTTAGAAATGGCGAAATTAATATAAAATAATAAAAATTCCAGAAAATTCAGAAATGAAAATAAGGATAAATCTTCCCAGAAGTCTCATAAGAGTTTCACCATAACACGAAATAACCATCTATTTGGTTAGTGGGATTTCAGTTCGGTTTTGGGGGAAATAAGCAAAAATGACGAAAAAACTATAAAATGTACATGCAAGTGTGTAGATGGTGGATTTGCATCCTAAACCACTACATGTGCCTATCTTAATACAAAACATCCAAACATCTGGCTAGCTTAGAGTCATGGTTTGGTTTTGGTGATTTTGCTCAAACGGGTCAAACAATGCATAAAATGAAGAAATGAGTAAAAGACATAAATGTAAGGTGTTAGCTCATGTAAGTACACTTCTACAAGTCCCAACTGTAACACAAGAACACTCAAACATTGTGTTTTGGTTTGGTAAAGGGTTGGAAGTCGAGTTAGTGTTAGAGGGTTAGAATGGTCAAGAACATGCAAAAAGTAAAAAAAATCCAGAAATGATGTTTTAACCATTCGTGTTCATGGATTAAACAAAAGGTTTTTGAAGGTCTGTTGTACGGATCGTTCGAGTCCTAATTTGGCAAACCTAAGGTAAACGTGCGGAATCCGTTTGCATAGGCGACATTGGATACAAGTTCTTTACTGTTTAATCACTATTTCATTGATTAGTAAACGTTACAAGTTCTGGAAAAACTTGGACAGAGCTTCGTCGTCCAGTACACAAAATCTATGAATCTTACAAATGAGAAATCAAGACTCCTATTTATAGGAGAACAAGTTCGCTCCAAATGTGGTTAGGTCAAATTTGGGCGAACTTGTCATAGTCATGACATGTTCGGGCGAGCTTGTCCTTCCCACTACAAGTTCAGGCGAACTTGACTCACAACATACATAATCTTAACGTTACGCTCCTTAACACAATACGATGACGTAGGCAACAGACATATGCATCAACAGACTCCCCCTTGGATGCTACCGTAGTCATCATTCTTCAGTTAAGTTCCAGAGTCTTTAATATTCTCTTGACCTTTATTTCTTTAATAACTTTAACTTCCTTGATCTTCATATCTTCTACAATCCTATTCTCTTTTCTTGAGCTTGTCTTGATAAAACTTTAATCACCATGCTCCCCCTTGCTTTTAGCTTTCTGTTATCTTCAATCAACGTGTTTTATCCTGCTCCCCCTGAAAATCAACTTCCTGTTTCAAAGTTCTTCAAACATTCTAACAAATATTTCAAATTCAAACTTTGAAATTTCAAAACACAAACATTTCAAATTTTAATCTTCTATCAGTTTTTAAACCCTCTCAGTTAATCAAGTCCAAATTAATGACCTTGAATATATGATTCATGTATCAAGTTCAACTTAATGATCTTGATTAAACGATTTGACACTAAACTGACACATTTATTCAAATGTAAGTTTCAACTTAATGAACTTTTAAACTTTTCAGATCAATTTTCAAAAGTTTTTAGATTTTGTTCAGCAACTCTAGACTTTGAAAATCAGCTTTTCATCATCAGTGATCGAAAGTAAAAGATAATATAATCTTTTTGTTTTATGAAAAGAATAACAAACATTAAGTATGTAGAAACATATTTACAAATATATTTTTGTTGAAATTGTGTTAAAGGATCATATCAGTTTTTGAGACGTATCACTAGTACCGTTGACCTTTTGATTGACTTTAAACTTTAAACTCGTTTACCTAGATTGTCGATATAATTGTCCTCTTAAACTTCAACACATTTCTCAATTGTAAAAAGATATGTTAGGTAGAATTAATAAACTTGACTTAACTATGGTTCCCATCTCAGAATATACTCCCGCATCAAGATTCCCTAGATTTCATCTTATAGGTGAGTATTGTAACAACTCCAAATTTCCGTTGTTATTTATTTCCGTATTTTCCGTTTGTATCAATCAATTATACTCCGAGTTTGGATTATGAAAAGTTTATGTTAATGGAATTATGTTTTGTCACATCTATATCGCATTTAATCGTTAATTCAACACAATTACAAGTAGTTATGCTACTATACGAGCCGAGTGTGTTATTGTTTAATAAACACGTGTGCCATCGCATCGCTTACCTCATCGCATCGCAAAACACAGTTAATTATGTGGAATTATGTTTTACGTGTGTTATAGTTATTTATGTTATGGTTTAATATCGCTAAAACACTCGCACGCTCACGTAACTCGCTCTCTCTCAAATCAATGGTAATAAACGCTTAATATAACTATCTAACGCGAACCGAATCAACAAACGAACTCATAACGCGAAATTATCAAACAAAAATTGGCCCATAGGTCAAGTTCGCTCGAACTTGTCTAAGCCTCCAGAACTCCCCAAGAGCAACAAGTCCACCCGGACTTGTTGTAAAAACCCAGAAACAAGCAAGTTCGCCCGAACTTGTAGCAAGTTCGCCCGAACTTGATGTTTCAGCCCACTTTCTCACCTCACCTATAAGTACCCAGTTCCACTTCTCATTTGAACTTGCTGCAAGTTCGCCCGGAGCTCCCAAAAACCGAAACCTTTTGTGTTTTAAGTAAGATTCAACTCGTTTTTAAGCTACAACAATGTTTTACAACGATTTTGCACAAGGCTTTGCCTTCGTTTTCATCAAATCTCTTCTGTTTACGAAAATCTTCATCTTTTTATGCAAAACTTCTGTTTTTCACTCAGATTTATGCTTAGATCTGAGTAAAACCTTTTAAACATCAAATTTCACACCATATTCAGACTAAATGACGTATGTTTAGTTCACTTTGGAGTGGAACGAGGCGTTGTCAAGCTAGATCTCAAATCCGGAAGCACAAGGACGAAAACGTCACTTTGCACAAACTGGACTAAACCGTTTGAACCTTCAAGTTCGCCCGGATTAGTCCGAGTTTCTGTAAAATGGCTAAAGCTCACTCTAAAAGACCTCTTCAGCCTTGGTTTTACTCAGTAGCCTAAGGTTGGAGGGATGGACATTCGATTTCCTCAGCAAACGACGCGAAAACGCACGATTTGGATGCCAAAACAGTCAAGTTCGCTCGGAAGGTATCAAGTTCCCTCGAACTTGTCACCAGTTTGGTCATCGAGTTCACCCGAACTTGATCAAATCTTCACCAAAACTACACAAGTTCGCCCGAACTTGTCTGCTGTTCTCTCAACCGTTAACCATTTCAGCAATTCGGAAAACTGATGCACTTCTGTTCGCTTACAGGCTGATCTGGCGCTCTCCGCAACTCCTCTCAGATCCCGTCTCATCTCCCAATTCGCACCGACAGTGAGTATACTTGAACCCTTTTACGCTTAAACGCACTTTTGGGTGTCACATATGTTCGTATATCAAAACACATCACACAACTCAAATGCCTATTCGACATCCCGCTTATACCTGACTTTACGTGAAATCTGTTGAACTTTATGTGTTACTTGATTGCTAGTATGCCACCCTTAACATGATAGTATACTAGAGATTGACCCGCCACCCGGAGGCCCGGGGTTGTTAAGGCTCGCATTTTTATTTCGCTTTTATTTTCTCTTCTAGGATGTGAACACTTGTTTGCATACCTCGATCAATCGCGGTTTGTTGGTTTACTTGAATCTGAGTAGTTACATAGTTCACAACTCTTACGTATGTCATGTGGTGTATGCTAAACACTTTTATACTTAAATTGTACGCAAAACTCGTATGCTCACCTTTACTTAATTGTATTGACGTTTATTTTAACATATGGGCAAGTTCGCCCGAACTTGTCAGTCCCCCCTCAACAACAATCAAGTTCGCTTGGGATTGAGCAAGTTCGCTCGAACTTGATATCAGGTTGATGCCAAGTTCGCCCGAACTTGACCAGAACCCTTCGACACGAACTCTTAAACATTGCTTTTCCTAAAGCAACCACAACACACGTGAAGAACTGTAACATTTGCATAAATCGGGTCTCGAAAGCCCGCCCCAAAATTATCAATCAAAGTGTACTTTATTCTTGTCGTTCGGTTATTTTTTTTATATATATCTTATATAAATAACGATAATTAGTCTTAATACATAACTAATTAAATAATAGATATTTAGATAAAAAAAATATATTTAAGGAAAATAGGTGAACCGGGAATCGAACCCGGGTCACCCGAGTAACCGCACACCACAAGCACCACCGAGACACACGCGACTTCTGTTAAGAAGTTCGAATAAACTTATATATATATACACGAGCCCGAGCAATGTTTCCGGCAAATTCAAATCAGGAAAACACCCGCCGATCTTGTCTCTGTTCTGGAATCCGGTAGGAACCAGCTGTCTGTCCGCGTAAACTATTCCCAAAATTAGAGCCAATCAATCAATATCGCAAGAAATCAATCATTCAATTCAGTTTCCGAATTCCGAATTCAAGCGACCCTTTTCAAGCCTATAAATACTGAACGAACTCCTCATTGTTAAACCGCTCACTCCTTCTCACTTCTAACCTCGGGATAACTCTGCTGAACGCTCTCCTCTGTCTCGCCGGAACCACTATTTTGTCGTCGGAACATTTTCACCGGAAGATAAGCCAAGAGCCAGCGACATCAGGGGTATAAATCCTTAATCTTCTTTCTGTTATGTTAGTATCCTACTAATGAAATTATAATAATCTGAGGAATGTCGGCTCCTGATCAGAGTTCATACTCGTCGGAGAAGATGAACAATAACTGTTAACTGATTAGTTTAATTAAAACGGTTGTTTTAAACAGGTTAGACACACAGTCGGTGGACTGTGTGCATTATATATGCGCGTAATCCCGAGTTCGAGTCCATGCCCTCACACTAGCCGGACATTTTAAAACCCTTCTTAAAATGCATGTATAGCCGGGTTAGACACCCAGCCCAGTTGGTTGGGCTGGGTGCATCACATCGCCAAGGTCACGGGTTCGAGCACTGTGGCACACACCGGTCGGATTACTGAAACCTTTTTGTAAATTTAATTAAATTAGAAATAATCTAAAGGGTGTATAAATATAATTAAAATCCAGAATATGACGGGTTAGACACGTAGCTCAGTTGGAAGAGCTGCGTGCACGTGAACGTGAGGTCCCGGGTTCGACTCTGCATACGCGCATACGCCCATGGAACCGGTCTGACAGGCTTGTCAGACTGACAAGATTTTTATATTATTTTATTTTTTTATTTTATATTAATATTTTAATTCTAAGGTTTTTATTAAAAGAAAAATCAAATAAAAGGTTTAAGAATATACATTTCAAGGGTTTAGAATATCAACCCAATCCACAAAACCTAAAAACCTAAACAAAGGATTTTAACCTAAATATTAATTTAATTTATTTACCGAGTTATCGCGTTATTATTTCTAGGTTAGTACTTTCTCGTTGATTAAATTCCCAACTCGTGCGCTCTCCTTACCATTCAAGAATACGCACCTAAGGTGAGTGAATCTCTACAAATTCCCCGTTTTAATCACGTTTTGGGGTGTATCATGTGTCGTACAATTCCTTTATTTTATTTAAACACTTGTGCTTATATCATCTTGTGATCAAATGTGTAATGGTTGTTGCGTGATTATTACGTGGATTAAATTATCATTTCAGCGCACTCATTTCATTAGACCCATCAGTTCCTCGTGGGATACGGGTTGCGCATCAGGTGCCTCATTAGATCGGCTCCGTTTGATTGAGCCTTGATCTCAAATACATCATCATACATGTCATATATTCATTCAATGTGGTTTGTGATTGTCTACATATATATATTTGCTCACATGTGATTTATGCACGAATTTTCTTTAATAAATAAAACATGCAATTATTTAAAATGTTTTATCAAGGTTCACTCGCCAACTTTTGTTGACCCAAAATCTCCCCTGTTTTACACATGATGCAGGTGATCCAGTTGAGGAAAGAAACACTTAGGATGGCCTAGAAGAATAAACAAGTTATTGCGTTGGAATAAACATTTAGATTTTTTTTGTATTTGTATGAACTTTGTTTATTGGATATTTGAATTTGTAATTTGAATTTAATAAATATGAAACTTCTTAATAAATATCATGAGCTTTGGTGATAACCCACCCCGACTTTTATTCCGCTGCGGGTCGGGGTGTGACAAGAACGCTCGTATCACATGAAACGAGTGATGAAGTCAAGAATAGGTGTGAAAACCAAGAACTCTCGATAAGATCATTCACTCTGTGCATTCTCTCGCACGAGATATCTTCGTTGAGTTAGGAGTGATATCCAAACCTCGACGAAAATCTCCGTTTCTATCTAGTGGAACTCCTGATTTGATCGGTGAGCATAACACAACTAGGAATGATGTTGTTAAGTTAGGGGTGAAACCCGTATCTTAATAACTAGTTCCGCTCCTCGATTTTCAATCTCACCAAAGTTCGATTATTTCGATGACTCGGAACACGACGTAACTAGAAGGATAAATGTCGTTAACCGTTGTACGGCGAGAGCATTTGTCTATTAGGCCAAATCGTGTGTTCGAACCTATAAAATCTTCGAATCACTTTGGGTAGTCGCTGTCTCAAAACCAAGGACGCTCATTGATTTAAGCCTATAATCTTCGATTTTACGCATCATCGAGCTTATTTATTATTTATGTGTTTGAATTTATGGATCTTAAACTTATTCGATTTCTCGCTTAATCGATTTATCGCTTTTCGCTCCATCGATATATGCACAACTCGCACAGCTCTCGAAATCTAAAACGCTAATTAATTCACCAACCAAACTAATCGCTCAACTCTCCTACGCACATGACATCATACACAGCTTTACTCGCTATTTACGCTATCATATCGCATCTCGTACGCGCTACGCATGAATAAGTTTGAAGATTTATGTGCAAATACATGCTTACATGCCTATATGCTTATGTGATTACGTGCTTATCTGGATACGTGCCTATGTGTTTTATGCCTTAATTGTATAATAATAATGATAATAATAAACTTTTGAACATAAACCTATCATAATCAAATCTCACCCAAATCGAATCCTTCAATGTAGATGTCTTCTATGGGATCGCACACCAGAAGGAACCATCAGCGCAGCCAAGCTGACAAGTGCATTGCATCGCTAGTGGCCAAGGAAATGGCCAAAGTGATCCCTCAAATCGTCAGAAAGATCCAAGCTGCCAGCAACAATACTTATGTGGACTCGAAAGTCGACCCGCCCAAGACTTCCTTCAGCTTTAAGCAGTTCAAAGCTTGTGGACCCCTTACTTTTACCGGCACTGAAGGACCAAGTGCCATGTTCCACTGGTTTGATGCTATCGAGGTCACATTTCGCCAGAGTGGGTGTCCCGAACCCCTTCGCACTATTAACGCTACCGGCGTTTTCCAGTCCAGGGCTCTCGACTGGTGGACCGCGGAGCGTAACAAGACGGGAAACGATGAAGCCTACGGACTCACCTGGGAGGAACTTAAAGCAATCATGATCAAGGAATTTTGTCCCCCCTATGAAATCCAGAAGTTGGAGAACGAGTTTTGGGGAATTAAGCAAGACGGTCCCGACTGTGCTGGTCTAACGGTTCGATTCAAACAGTTAAGCATTATCTGTCCCGGTCAAGTGGACACGACTGAGAAAGCAATCAAGAAATACCTCAACGCTCTATTGAGGAGACCTACTAGCTAGCCGCAGAGATCAATGACAAACGGGTCCAGTCTGGTTATTTCAAGAACAACAAGGTCGCAAACCAGGCCATCACTGAATCAGCAGCTCCTACCGATCAGACTCGAGAGTCAAAGTCTAGCTGCCGAGGTCGTAAAAGGGAAAACCCGAGCAAGAACTTTACCCTTACCGCACCGTAAAACCCTCAGCAGCTTCAGTCTGCAGCACCAAACGCACCGCCGGTAAAGCGTGCATATACTCGTCCTCATCCTTTGTGCTCAAAATGCACCTATCATCATGCGGTTGGAGGCAACTGTCACTTCTGCACCAACTGCAACATTTACGGCCACTTTACTGTAAGTTGCCGTTCAGACCCTTGTCAGCCAGCTCCTCAGGCCCAAGCAGCACCAGCTCTACCAGCTCCCCCTCGCACTCCTTAGGCTAATCAGCGGCAGTACCAGCAGCAAGCGCCAGCCCCAAAGGCCCGTGCTTGCTACACATGTGGGGACCCAAACCACTTCAGTAACGTCTGCCCAAACCGAGCTGTCAAACAAGAGCCGAAGCAACAGTAGCCACCACCACAGCCTCAGCAACAACAATAGGCTGCGCGTGGACGAGCCTTTAATCTCAATCATCGCCAGGCTCAGAACAACAACAATGTTGTCAACGGTATGTTCCTTGTCAATGGTATTTATGCTTCATGTTTATTTGATACTGGTGCCGATAATTGTTTTGTATCGTTAGAATTCGAAAAGGTTTTAAAATGTAAACGCGCTAAACTCCCAAAGACTTTCGATGTGGAAGTCGCCACCGGAAGAACCGTTACCGTTAACTCCGTCCTACGCGGTTGTACTCTCGATTTCAACAACCACGTCTTTTCGATCAATCTCATACCTATGCAATTAGGTAGCTTCGATATCATAGTAGGCATGGATTTTCTTCGTGAAAATCATGCTGAAGTTGTATGCTTCGATAAAATGATTCGCTTCCCTCTCCTTAATGGTGATCAGCTACATGTTTATGGTGAAACTCCCTCAAAGAAGTTGATACTTATGTCATGTATTCAAGTGAGCAAGCATCTGGGAAAGCAATGCGTTGCTTTCCTAGCCCATATCGTGAACCCAGAGAAAGAAAAAAAACCTGGAAAGATGTACCCGTTGTTTGTGAGTTTCCTAAAGTTTTTCTCGACGATTTACCCGGTTTACCCCCTACTCGTGATGTTGAATTCTATATCGATTTGATTCCAGGTGCTACTCTCGTTGCTAAAGCTCCCTATCGTCTTACACCATCCGAAATGCGCGAGCTATCAAGCCAACTTCAAGAGCTTCTCGATAAAGGTTTCATTCGCCCGAGCACTTCCCCTTGGGGCGCACCCGTTCTTTTTGTGAAAAAGAAAAATGGGACGTTCCGAATGTGCATCTATTATCGTGAACTTAACAAACTCACGATAAAGAACCGCTACCCTCTTCCCCGAATCGAAGACTTATTTGATCAGCTTCAAGGTGCTACTTGTTTTTCCAAGATCGATTTACGTTCCGGCTATCATCAGTTACGCGTGTTGGAGGAAGATATTCCGAAAACTGCCTTTCGTACTCGTTATGGCCATTTCGAATTCGTGGTCATGCCTTTTGGTCTTACCAATGCACCTGCGGTCTTCATGGATTTGATGAACCGTGTGTGTAAAGATTTCTTAGATCGTTTCGTCATTGTGTTTATCGATGACATCCTTATCTACTCGAAGTCGAGAGACAAACACGCGCGCCATCTCCATTTAGTCCTCGAACTTCTCCAAGGTAATCGCCTTTATGCTAAATTTTCCAAATGTGAATTCTGGCTCGAAGAAGTCCAATTTCTCGGCCACATCGTTAATAGTCAAGGAATTCACGTCGACCTGCAAGGATTGAAGTTGTCAAGAGTTGGATTACGCCGAAGAATGCTTCTGAAATCCGTTCCTTTCTTGGATTGGCGGGTTACTACCGTCGATTCATCGCCGACTTTTCGAAAATCGTCGTTCCGCTTACCGCCCTAACCCATAAAGACAAACCTTTTGTTTGGGATGCCAAACAAGAGGAAGCCTTTCAACCTCTTAAGCGTATGCTGTGCAACGCTCCCGTACTCGCCTTACCCGACGGAAACGACGATTTCATTGTTTACTGCGATGCCTCAAATCTTGGCCTTGGTTGTGTTCTCATGCAACGAGACCAGGTTATCGCGTACGCATCTCGACAACTCAAGATCCACGAGAAAAACTATACAACCCACAATCTCGAACTAGGTGCAGTTGTTTTTGCATTGAAGATATGGCGACACTACCTTTATGGAACTAAGTGTACGGTCTTCACCGACCATAAGAGCTTCCAACATATCTTCAATCAAAAGGAACTGAATATGCGCCAACGCAGATGGGTTGAATTTCTCAATGATTACGATTGTGAGATACGCTACCATCCTGCCAAAGCAAACGTCGTAGCCGATGCTCTCAGTCGACGAAGCTATGTGTATAGTGTTCGTGACTCTCAAGCTTTGAATGATCTCGAAATCATGATTCGCTCCGCCCAATTCGCTTGTTTTAACGAGAATACCCTGGAGGAAAAAATGAAATGTGGTGCCGAAACTCAACTCGTTGTTAAACCTAATGGTATCTATTATTACCTCGATCGTATTTGGATTCTGAGCCGTGATAATCTTCGTGAATTGCTAATGACCGAAGCTCATATATCTCGATACTCCATTCACCCCGGAGCTGACAAAATGTACTAGGACCTTCGTCCTAAGTATTGGTGGCCGGGCATGAAAAAGGATATCGCCGTGTATGATTCAAAGTGCTTAACCTGCTCGAAGGTCAAAGCTGAACATCAAAGGCTATGGACTTTATCACGAAACTTCCTCGCACTTCCTCTGGTCACGATAGCATTTGGGTTATCGTTGATCGTCTTACCAAATCTGCGCACATTATTGCTACAAGAGAAGACTTTAAGGTAGAACGATTAGCACAAATCTATACCTACGAAGTCATATGTCGACATGGGACGCCTCGTGACATCATCTCTAACCGCGACGGTCGCTTTACCTCACGTCTCTGGGAGACTTTCCAATCCGCTCTCGGTACTACTCTCAATCTCAGTACCGCTTTCCACCCTCAAACCAACGGTCAGACCGAGCGCACGATCCGCACCCTCGAAGACATGCTTCGTGCATGCATCATAGATTTCGGTGGTAATTGGGATACACATTTACCTTTAATTGAATTCTCGTACAATAATAGTTATCACACCAGCATTCAAATGGCTCCTTTTGAGGCACTGTATGGAAGAAAATGTCGATCGCCTACTTTATGGCATGAGATCGGAGAAGCACAAATCACCGGTCCCGAGCTGATTTAAGAAACGACAGACAATATCCTCCAGATCAGAGACAATCTTCTGAAAGCTCGGAGTCGTTAAAAGAGTTATGCCGATAAACGCCGCAAGCCCCTACAGTTCGAAGTGGGAGATCACGTTCTCTTAAAGGTTGCACCTTGGAAAGGAGTGATCCGCGATACGTATGGAAAAAAATCAGCAAAGTGGCCTATCGACTCGAACTACCGGCGGAACTTAATAACGTACATCTGACTTTCCATGTGTCGAACCTCAAAAATGCCTAGCCGAAGAAAATCTCCACGTCCCCGTCGAGGACTTGCAAATAAACGAGACTCTCCATTTAGTGGAAAAGCCTGTCGAAATCATGGACCGAGAAATTAAGAAGCTACGGCGCTCTCGCATCCCTGTCGTGAAAGTCCGATGGGAAGGCAAACGCGGTGCCGAGTTCACTTGGGAATTGGAAAGTGACATGAAGGCTAAATATCCGCATCTCTTTGTTACGACCACTACTGAAATTTCGGGACGAAATTTCCTAAAGTAGGGGAGACTATAACAACTCCAAATTTCCGTTGTTATGTATTTCTGTATTTTCCGTTTGTATCAATCAATTGTACTCGGAGATTTGGATTATGAAAAGTTTATGTTAATGGAATTATGTTTTGTCACATCTATATCACATTTAATCGCTTATTAATCGCTAATTCAACACAATTACAAGTAGTTATGCTACTATACGAGCCGAGTGTGTTATTGTTTAATAAACACTTGTGCCATCGCATCGCTTACCTCATCGCATCGCAAAACGCAGTTAATTATGTGGAATTATGTTTTACGTGTGTTATAGTTATTTATGTTATGGTTTAATATCGCTAAAACACGTTCACGTTCACGTAACTCGCTCTTTCTCAAATCAATGGTAATATATCGCTTAACACTTCGCTAAAATGCTTAATATAACTATCTAACGTGAACCGGATCGACAAACGAACTCATAACGCGAAATAATCGAACAAAACTTGGCCCATAGGTCAAGTTCGGCCAAACTTGTGCCTCACAAGTTCGCCCGAACTCGTCTAAGCCTCCAGAACTCCCCAAGAGCAACAAGTCTGCCCGGACTTGTTCTAAAAACCCAGAAACAAGCAAGTTCGCTCGAACTTGTAGCAAGTTCGCCCGAACTCGCTCGAACTTGTAGCAAGTTCGCCCAAACTTGATGTTTCAGCCCACTTTCTCACCTCACCTATAAATACCCAGCTCCACTTCTCATTTGAACTTGCTGCAAGTTCGTCTGGAGCTCCCCAAAACCTAAACCTTTTGTGTTCTAAGTAAGATTCAACTCGTTTTTAAGCTACAACAATGTTTTACAATGATTTTGCACAAGGATTTGCCTTCGTTTTCATCAAATCTCTTATGTTTACGAAAATCTTCATCTTTTTATGCAAAACTTCTGTTTTTCACTCAGATCTGTGCTTAGATCTGAATAAAATCTTTTAAACATCGATTTTCACACCATATTCGGACTAAATGACGTATGTTTCGTTCACTTTGAAGTGGCACAAGGTGTTGTCAAGCTAGATCTCAGATCCGGAAGCACAAGGACGAAAACGTCACTTTGCACAAACTGGACTAAACTGTTCGAACCTTCAAGTTCGCCCGGATTAGTCCGAGTTTTTGTAAAATGGCTAAAGTCGCTCCAAAAGACCCCTTCAGCCTTGGTTTTGCTCAGTAGCCTAAGGTTGGAGGGATGGACACTCGATTTCCTCAGCAAACGACGTGAAATCGCACGATTTGGATGCCAAAACAGTCAAGTTCGCTCGGAAGGCATCAAGTTCGCTCGAACTTGTCACCAGTTTGGTGATCAAGTTCGCCCGAACTTGATCAAATCTTCACCAAAACTACATAAGTTCGCCCGAACTTGTACTGATTCCAAGGAAACCAGACAAGTTCGCCTGAACTTTTATCACCCTTCCTAAAAAAGGACAAGTTCGCCCGAACTTGTACTCACAGTAAGTCCAGGCATACAAGTTCGCCCGAACTTGTACCTTCAAGTACAAGTTCGCCCGAACTTGTCTGTTGTTATCTCAACCGTTAACCGTTTCAGCAATTCGGAAGACTGATGCACTTCTGTTCGCTTATAGGCTGATCCGGCGCTCTCTGCAACTCCTCTCAGATCCCATCTCATCTCCCAATTCCCACCGACAGTGAGTATACTTGAACCCTTTTACGATTAAACGCACTTTTGGGTGTCACATATGTTCGTATATCAAAACACATCACACAACTCAAATGCCTATTCGACATCTCGCTTATACATGACTTTACATGAAATCTGTTGAACTTTATGTGTTACTTGATTGCTAGCACGCCACCCTTAACATGATAGTATACTAGAGATTAACCCGCCACCCGGAGGCTTGGGGTTGTTAAGGCTCACATTTTTATTTCGCTTTTATTTTCTCTTTTAGGATGTGAACACTTGTTTGCATGCCTTGATCAATTGTGGCTTGTTGGTTTACTTGAATCTGAGTAGTTACATAGTTCACAACTCTTACGTATGTCATGCGGTGTATGCTAAACGCTTTTATACTTATATTGTACGCAAAACTCGTATGCTCACCTTTACTTAATTTATTGACGTTTATTTTAACTTATGTGGCAGGTTAAGGATATTGCTTTGGATACTTAGATTTAGGTTTTGCTTAGAAATCATGTAATAAAATCTAGGGGAGATCGAATCGGATGTTATGTTTAAGAGATTTGCTTAATATTGTAATGATTACTTTGGATTATATTGTTTAATAGTATGGGATGTTAAACGTTTAGATATTTTCGCTTAATAATCGTTATGATGTCTCTTGAGCAATCTGATTCGCCTAGTGCCACGCCCCGATGTTTCCGCCATCGTTTGGGGTGTGACAAGTATAGCGTAATTGATATCTGTATCTAGGTTGTGCGAGACCTTGAGAGCTCATGTTAGTACCACCGTACCGACAAAGAGATGGAGGCTCTACTTAAAGTAGTGTTCCAATTAAGGAATCTTTTAAGCACTGCAAATGATTAGATCTTTTGATTCTTTCAATTTTGCATGCAGTTTTGGGGTTTTTAGTAAAAGCATTATAGAAGTTCTAGGCTATTGCTTCCGCAAAATCAGAAGAACTTGTATAATACCCCAGATATCAATCATCTATAAAGACCTCGTATCTCAGAATCAGGCAATCTCTCAAACGAAATTTCGGAGTACTAAGTCCACATATCCGAGAGATGTTAATCCACAAGTTTAAGTAGTTGTAAAATTTAGTTTATATCCCGGAAACAATTTACTGAACATGTAAAGTGTAACATCCGGTGTGACATAAAGCCTATCGACACATCCACAGTAAGACTCGTTTATACTTTTTAAACTTTACAATTCCTTAGCGTACTTTGATAGTCCACTGATGTACTATCATTTCCTTTTATCCACAAAACCTTTTTTGCCTTTGTCAATGTTTTTGTACTTTTCGTATTTATTATCTTTTTGGATTTTCTAAAAAAATTTCTCCCCCTAAAATTCAAAAACATATTTTTGGAATTTTTTATTTATAGAAAAAAATTGACCAACCGATGAGAATCACTTCAATTCGCCATCCATTATTGCTTCACAAATTTTCTTTTAAGCACTCTCTCGCTCATGATGACAAAAACCTTGACACTTTTGTGTTTATAAAACATTTATATCCATGAATTTTGTCTTTTCAATAGTGAGGGTTCTGTGAAATTTTTCAAATTTTCTTCAAAAATTTGTAAAATTTTCAAGTAAACGTTATTAAAACATGTTTTCGAAAAAATTTTCAAAAATTAAAAAGTAAACGTTATTTGAATATGTAATAGGACCTTTATATAGAACTTGATAACCCAGCCCACTTTCATTGTGTGACACGGAACTCCATTCTCAATAATTTACTTTCTTCTCAGAAGTTTCTGCACAAAAATTCAAACAGTTAGTTGAATAGTGACACCCAAGCCTTTGCAGTGTTAGGTGTTATATTTTCAACCTTAATTTTGACTTTCTTTTCACAATCAGGTTTATTTTGGACTTTCTCAGGTTTCGAAAAGTCCTCTAAACTTTCAATTTTCACTGATTGTGTGAATTCTTTTTCTTTCACTAACCATGATTGATTTTTCGTTAAAGCTTTCTTGAAATATAATGTAGAAACTTGTTGTTCATTACTATTCGAGGATTCACCAGTTCCCAAAATTTGAAAACTTAGTAATAACTGGTTTCACCTTGTTTGTAGTTTCTGTACATTGTTTCCAAACCTGAGTTGGTACTTTCAAATCCTCAAAAAATTTCTTATCAATATGAACATGTTTAGGATTAATTTGAAAACATTTTCTAGCAATATGTCTAGTTAGTCCACATTTATGACACTTCTTGTTCTCATATTTATCCTTTTTAGCAAACCATACACTCAAATCATAACATTGATTTGATGTGTGGTTACCATCTTTCCTGTTTCTTCTATAAGCATGATTTGACGTTGAAGCACTATGGTCCGACCTGCACCACTTATGTTCAAATTTTTGTGAATTTTTATAATCATCAATTTTATTTTTATCAATCTCAGCATCTTGTTCAAGTTTTCTTATTTTTCAAGATGCGAGTTTATTATATTTTGTTTTTCAAAAACATTTTTATTTAAAACAGATTTTTCATTTTCAAAAATTTTTATTTGGTTTTTCAAATCATTTTTTGATTTTATAAAATTTTTGTTTTCTAATGTCAAACTTTCCACATCTATCAAAAGTTTAACATTATCAGATCTGGATTTTTCACAACTTGAGCACATAGATTCAGAACTCGAAGCTTCATTTGTTGATGCACTTGATTCTTCATTCTTTGGAGTTGAATCTGTCTTGAGTGTACCTACAGAATTTTTTTTAGTAAAATCAACAACATGATTCATATTTTCATCTATATAATAACCCCTCTTAATATCATATTTCATAACGTATTTTGCTTTAAGACATATATTGTTTCTTCTGCTTATTTCAAAAACCACATCCAAGCTTATTTTATCTAGCTTCTCTTCTATCTTTTCAATCAAATCTTTCTTCTTCTTTGTAATTTCTAAATCGCGGTTTTTAAGCTTAAAGAAAAGAGTTAATTACTGTTTTCGTCCCTGTGGTTTGTCAAAAATCACTATTTCAGTCCATTAGTTTAAAAATTGCGATTTCAGTCCCTGTGGTTTCACTTTCGTAACCATTTCAGTCCACCTCGCAACCATTTCAGTCGCTGTACTTACAGAATAAATGGATTGAATCGGTTATGAAAGTGAAACCACAGGGACTGAAATGGTTACGAAAGGGGTGAACGCAAACCTTAGAAACAAGATTTTAGATGATGAATTGCAATTTGAAAAAAAACTTTCAAAGGAGTAAAAAACCAAATTGTTTGAAAAAGAATCTTGAATCAGCATCCTAAAACATGAAGACAGTATAACCAAGGACCAACTCCAAACTATGATAGAAAAATATCAGCGTTGCAAATAGGAGTTGGAATCTACCTAAATCACTTGTGAAAAGTTGGTAGAATCCTGAAAAGGTTATGAAGTGGTGCTTGAAAACCAAATCAAAAGTAATATTAATTTGGCATTGGGTTTAGGAAAAATGACCAAATTTCTGAAAATACTATTGTAAATGATTCTGGTTTAGTTGAAGTGATTCCAACAAACTTGGTTGGTCAAGAAATCAAAGTCACTGATCAAAAGGGTAAAAAAAATGTTTTAGAAAGACATGAAGGATCCTCAACCTTTGAGGAAATTGAAAAATATCAATTTAAACCTACATGGTTTGATGAGTGTGACATTCTTGAAAACTTCAAATCAATTGCTTTCACAACCATTGATGGTGTCAAAGCACCAAAAGTCAAGATCATACCCTTCAAATAGATTCTAGCAGAGGTTATACAATCTGTTGTTAAAAAATCTAAAAAAGGTAAGAAGAAAGAAAAGATCAATTTTTTTTTGTGAAAAGTAGAATCATGTTACTAAAAACTGTTTTCTTCTAAAAGCTTATGACATGAACAATACAAGTGTGATAATTGATTCACCAAACTGCAAAATTTGTGGAAAAACAAATCACAAAACTCAAGAATGTGTTTATCTAAAAAAAATTGATATCAAAAGAAATGAGTATAAATCCAGAACACTGGAGAGTCCAGGGATGAGTACTTCAAAAGGAAAATCCAAACAGACTTTTGTTTCTGTTCAAACATCTGTTACCAGGAAATTGAATGTAACCTCTGCTCCCAAAGAGGTTCTAGTAAAAGATGCTCCACCAGCAAATCAATATCAAAGAGGACATGGTCAACCTGCTTATAAGAGTGTACCTCTTGGCTATGAGGCTTACAAAAGACCATCAAAGCCAAGGGTTAATAGGCATCCTCATGGATATGAGCATTTAATAGGAAATGGCTCACAACAGTGGTTACAAAAATCTGTTCAATACACTGAACATTTTCCTCAATTTGAGGCTGCATTGTCTGGACTGTGACCCCATCCAAAGCTATTTTGGCTTTGGAAACTCACCTAAGCTAATTGTTTAGTGATGTGCAGGGAGCTTCTACTTGCCTTGATAGTTTGTGGTATGTAAATAGTCAGGCTCCAGGCACATGACATGATGTAGAGTCCTTCTCAAAGACCTTATGGCAGATGGAGGGGTGATATATCTTTTGGTAACAATTCAAAAGGGAAAGTATTGGGGTCAGGGACTGTTCGGGCTGGGAAACTCAAATTGAGGATGTCAATCTTATTGACAATCTGAAATTTAATCTTCTTAGTGTTTCACAAATGAGTGACAAAGGTTATGGGTCATTCTTCACTAAGAAAACTTGTCAGATTGTAGGGCCTGAAGTGGTTAAAAAGATTGATCAAATAATAGCTGAGAGCAAAGCACAACTTGTTGCTCATAGGAGTGGCATAGAAGAGACAGAACTTTGGCATAGAAGACTTGGTCATACAAATCTTAAAACTATCACCACACTCTCCAAACAAAATCTTGTCAGAGGTTTACCATCAAAACTAAACAACCCAAAAAGGTAACTCTGAAGATGAGATCCCAAGGGATATACCTGTGACAACACCAAAGTCACTTGAAACCACTGCTGTTACTTCCTCACAACAGTTGGAACAAAGATCTCCACCCAAATAAGCTCCTCTTGATTCCTCACAAAAGGAACAAGTTCTAACCACGAGGACACCACAATATGGAGCTCTTGATTCACTTGGATCAATCTTCCACAGCCCCTCTCCCAGGGCAATGTCTCTTTCTACTCCCCAACCTCCAATTCCACCCACTTTTATACCTCTGTTTCAGGCTATTGAGAAAAATCAAACTATAAACAGTCCCTCTCACTCACCAATCACTGAGAGTACCACTCCATAATTGACTGGGTCTGAGAAAACTCAATCAGCTAACCCAGAAACAGTTGAGGAGGTTACACTCCTTGAGTTACAAGTAACTCTTGGTGGTATTTCAAGTGAAGCAACTACTACAACTTTTGCCACAACAGTGGCACATTTGGATAATGGTTACATAAGTAGGACTTCCTTGAAAGCAACAATTCCTGAGGCTACAACTGTAACCTCTGTCCTAGTTGGAAGTCCCCAGTACCAAGACAAAGGGGCATTTGTGTCTGAAAACGTTGAGTTTACTCATGTTGAAGATACACATATAACTACCTCTGGTAGAAATTTAGATGATCCTATTAATTTAGGTGATAAACTAATACCAAAAAATTGACATAGAGAATCACTTCCATGGAATCATCTATTGATGAAATCAAATCCATGATGAAACAAATGTTACAAAATTCTCAACCTCAACCATCTACTCCACAAAATGTTGATGAATTATGGAAGATTGTGCAACCAATTATTCTTGCTCAAAGAAGATTGGCAGACACTCAGCATGAAACTTACATGAAGCTTATCAGGAATATGGCCGAGGCAAGGTACAAGGATACACGAGCAGACATCAAAGCTATCAAAGACCATCTCTTGAAACAACTGGCTCTGCCCTGGCTACAATAATTAGTGAAGAAGTTGATGATGATGCAAAAAAGGGGGAGAAAGATACTTTGAGAAAGTTGCAGGCAGATTCACGTGCAAAGCCAAAGCCAAAAATGCAACAACAGCCAGAACAACCCATTGCTGCAGAATCAGATGCCAATTTTGGAAAAGGTATTGATAAGACCCTAACTAAAGAGGCAGAAAAGATTGTTGAAGACAAGCAGAAAAGACAAGATACATTAGAAGCTAATGCCTCAAAGTTGGTCGATCAAGAAAAGGCTCAACATATGGAAAGGAAGACCTTAGTACTTCAAGAAAAAGACATCCTGCTAGAAAAGCCAGGCAACCAACTTCCACCCCTTCTAAAACCACTGTTGATCCCAAACTTAATGTATCCTCTGCTCAATCCAAACCCATATCACCACCTTAAACATCAACACCACAACAGAAGTTAGGGCAGATGCTCCAACAGATATTACCCAATCCTCTGCCCTAATCACTTTTCCAACTTCAACCCAACCATTAACCACACCACCTAGATTTCCTGTACATCCACCCTCACCAAAAATCAAATTTCAACTCAAAAGGAGAAATTTTGTAGTTGAAGATGATGATATAGGGATTCCATCACAATCCCTTTATCATCACAACCACTGTCCACATCACACTCATCACCTCCATCTAAATCCATTCCCAATCCATCCACTTATATACCACCAATTACCATACCTTTTGCCACTCAGTATCCTTTGGAACTCCTTGTTGTTCAAAAAGGGAATCGAATCATTTTTCGCAGCAGAGGATGTTTCAAAACTTGAATTTGACTCTCTTGTTGGGTATGAAAAGCCAAGGAACTTAGATGAATATGTAAAGTTAAAGGTTATCCAGGCTGAGAATATTGCAAAGGAGAGGAGCAAAGGTAAAAATGACAGAACAACTCAAGGCATTTACTCATATGGTATAAGCAAAGTAAAGATGATTGAAGATTTTGCAAGAGACATGAGCAAGTCTATGTCAGAAAGACTTGTGAATGCTGAACTCGACAAAGAGTTGAAACAAGGCTACCTTGAACATATAATGAAGCACAAACCATACAAGGCAACAAGAGCTCAATTCAAGAACTGGTCTGCAAGTGATCTCAAAGAAGAAATTGACAGAATTCAGGCCATGCTTCAAAATCCTTCTCAAAAGGTGACTCCACCAAATTAGAAAATGACAAAATTTGTTGATGAAGATCATGTCCTCAAAATCAGGAGAATGAAGGGAGAATTGGTTGTTGTACAATATGGTACTATAAGGCAAATAACAAGGTGGTCTGAATCAAAGGTTGTTGATACCTACAAGAACTTGGAGAAACTCAGATTGAAAGATCCATCTGTTCCAAGAAAACCAGAATATCCCACAACCACTGCTCCTCAACACACCCATGCCTCTAAAAGAAAAGCTTCAACCTCTGTCTTACCTACCATTTCCTTAAACCAAGTAAAAAGGCAAAAGCAGATGGATGAAGAAGATCAAAGGAGGTATGAAGAATAAAGAAAATAGGGGCTTAAAAATCAAATCTTATATCACAATGATGCTGCAAGTGATAAGCTCATTGAAACACTTTCAAGATTTGTAAGCAGACCCACTTCACCAAACTCATCACAAATAACTCTTTTCCCAAGAAAACCATCTGAGTCAAAACTTCTAAAATGGAAGTCATCCACAGACACCCATGAATTGACATTGCTCAGGTCAGATGGTAGAGTTGAAACGATTAGAATGGATGATGCATATGGTCTGGATGCAGCTGACCTCCAAGATCTTATGAATCTTGAACTTGAAATTGAAAGGGATGTTGATGACATGGTCGCTCTGGACTTTGAACTTCAATTCAAAGGACAAATTAAGGGAATCATTGATGAGGAATAAAGATCGGGAATTAAGTTGAGTTTTGGCATCATCTGTTCTAGGGGAGGTTGTTGGGATTGAACCGAACCATACAAAAGAACAAATGATAGAAAAGCCAAAATATCTATTAACCTATGATCTATAATAATAATAATAATAATAATAATAATAATACAACTTGTTAGATGTCACTTTCATAGTGACATCATCATAAGATTCTCAGAGGTTAGGATTGTACTATAAATAGAAAAGTGCATGTATTGTTCTATTTGATCACTTTCATCACTTAATCAATCCTTTTCTTCTTACATTTTGTACGAACAAATCAGTGATCTTAGGCTAAGGGGGAGATTGTGATTGACATGCATACGTGATTATCTTTACAAAAGCATGATAATGAAAACAATCTCTCAATTGTTGTGAATCAAAAGTTTATCATTCCGCTGCATTTACTCTGTTTTATCTACATTCATTACTTTAATTTCTAAACGTTTACAACAATTCAAACTCAGATCCTAATACATATGTCACACCTCGACCCGCAGCGGAAAAAGGTGATCGGGGCATAATTGGGTTATCATCAAAGCCCATGACATTTATTATAACGTTTCATATTCATTATTACAATTTAATGGGAAATATACAATCATAATTACATCATGTCCTATACATCATTCTAGACTTCATTGTTTTCTTCTAAGGCATTTCCTATGTTTTCCTTGCTTCATCCTGTTCACCTGTATCATGTGTAAAAATGGTTTTTTGGATCAATAAAAAGTTGGCGAGTGAATCCTATGAAAAACATTTGAACAAGTTTATTGAATTGATTATAAAATAAAGTGCACAACCACACATGAGTAAAAATAGATGTAAACTTATTCACAAATCATTTAATATTAAATAATGCACACACGAACAATAATGGATTTGTTTTGAGGCACGGGTTGCTCAACTCGTCTCCCACGAGGAACTGATGGGCCTAATGAATGAATTGCATATAACTTGACAATATGAAATACATAACTACAAACAATATATACAATCTAAGTTTAGATCACAATATGGTATGGCACAAGTTTAAATAAACGAGTTAATTTTAGTGACACATGACACACCCCAAAACGTGTAATTAAAAAGGTGAGTTGTAAGATTCACTCACATTGGGTGCGTTCGGTTGATGATGTTGAATGCGCACGAAGTTGGTTTTAACCACGAGTGAAACTAACCTAGATAATGGCATAATGGTTCGGTAAATAAGCGGATTTTATTAATCAATTTTAGTAGGATTGTTGGATATATTTTTGTGAGTTTAAGGCTATTTTCTAACCTTAAAAATGTTATTTTTAAGTATTTTTAATGTAAATAAATAAATAAAAGTAAATAAAAAAATGTTGATTTTTGACTGTTGACCTGTTGACTTGTTGACCGTTGACCGATTTTATTGTGTAATTGTGTGCGCCGGGTGAGGCTCGAACTCGAGACCTCCCGTTCGCGTGCACGCAGCTCTACCAACTGAGCTACGTGTCTAACCCGAAATATTTCTGTTTTTAATTATATTTATACCTTAATTGAATTAACCCGAAAATCATTTATTTCAAAAACGATTTAAATGACTCGCTCGGTGTTCTCCACAGGTCTCGAACCCGGGACCTGTGGGTTAGGTTAACACACAGTCCACCGTTGGACTGTGTGTCTAACTTGGTAAATACTCTGATATTTATTATACTTATATACAAACTACATTATTTCATTTCTGCCTTATATAAAAAGTTTGATAATTGTCCGGACCGGTGCGGTAGTCTGGACTCGAACTCGTGACATGTGATTTAAACGTTCACACAGTCCACCACTGGACTGTGTGTCTATCTTGGTTATTATTCTGGTTTTTATTAAACTTAACATCTATTGCAGTGAATCCGGTTCGGTTAAAAAAAAGAACATTTTTATTAAGGCGAGTGTGCGTGGGACAAGAATCGAACTCGGGACGTAAGCGTGTTTTATTTGCACACAGTCCACCGCTGGACTGTGTGTCTAACCCGAGATATATCTTGATTTTAATTAAACATATACAATACTGAAACTTCGTCTTCTTCGTTGGACTTAACCAGAACTAATGTCCGACTGGTTCGACGATTTAATCATGTTCTTTTAGTGTGTTGCGCTTAATTACAGGTGAGATTAATAAAAGAATGAGAGATTAAGTGTAAGATATACCGAACAGTGGCTCCTCTGTTTCGCCGGCGAAGCTCCGATGTCAGCAGGTTATTCCGGCGATGTGTGTCTTGCGGCAGAGGGTCTTCAGGGAGTTTGAGATGAGTGTGGGTGGCTTCGGTATGAGCTCTGGGTGTTCAGTAAGGCTCAGAGGTGAAAGGCTCGGTTTTCCGGCGAGTTGCAGAAATTCTCCGGCGAGTGAATTTACGTCGGGAAAGAGTGTGATTGTGAGCGAAAAAGCTAACAAAGGTTAGAGGGGGTATTTATAGGGCAGGACATCGACGAATTTAGTCCGTTTTCCGTCTTGATTCGTCGGTCAATAAGTTTTCCGGCGGTTATGACTTGCGTCGCGGGTTCAGACGTCGGTTATAACCGATGTAATAGTTAAGGCTTCGGTTAAAACAGAAGAAACCGTCCAATCTCGGCGAAATCGTCGGGATTTCCGACGACTGCGATTGGGCGCGTCGGTTTTGAATTTGAGATTTAGGTTATGTATTAATTGTTTCTAATAATGAACAAGAAACACAAGTGGCGCAGTGGTTGGATGGATGAGTGTTAAGGCTTTGCTGAATTCGCTGGCTGACCCGGGTTCGAAACCCGGCAGCATTGATTTATTTTTATTTCATTATTTTTAATACTTTTTCAAATATAAATTATATATTCCAATATACTTATTAATTATGTATCGTTTAAAAATAATTTGGGCATTAAATACGCAACGAAATTTTTGACTGATTGTTCGGTTAATAAACGGAGCGGGTTTGGTAAATCCGGTTTTTGACGGATGTTACAGTATCCCCTGCTTTTTAGAAATTTCGTCCCGAAATTTAAGTAGTGACATATTTGTCTAAAAGGATGGTGTTTAGTTTGACAGTTACATGCTTAGAAAAAGAGTAAGAGTTTAAGTTTTTGTTTGAGGCGGTAACGTCCCTTGTAAGGGTTAAGTACCCTGTTACAGGAATCGCTTTTTGTTGCCTACGGTAAAAATATTGATAAGCAGAGTTGATTCACTAAATATGATATCATGCGTAAGAGTTTTGATATGTTTGGGAAGATATGGTTATATCCTAAAGCAAAACTTCTAATACTACAACCTACATGGAACTTCTCATAACCGTCTAACAATGCCTCTGATCCTTTGACAAGAATACTTATATATAGGAAGTACCAGCGGTGTATCCACCATATTCTTGTCAAATTTTCATTGGTTTTATCAGTAAGTTATGATTGGTTCTATGATGTGACTCTAGAACATAAATAAACGCCACAACCAATGTACCAAGAAATTACTAAATCCTACATAGAACTTCTCATAACCGCCTGACAATGCCTCTGATCCTTTGACAAGAATACTTATATATAGGAAGTACCAGCGGCGTATCCACCATATTCTTGTCAAATTTTCATTGGTTTTATCAGTAAGTTATGATTGGTTCTATGATGTAACTCTAGAACATAAATAAACACAACAACCAATATCTGAGTCCAAATTCTGATAGCATACATGTTTGAATGGTGACAGTTCCTCTCTCGTTTGTTATGATGGAGAGGTTAGTTTATGTAGAAATAGAACACAATCCAATTTCTTTAAATGGCGAGATGATATGAATGTAACACAAATTTCAACCAAGACAATACTAAATCCTACATGGAACTTCTCATAACCGCCTGATAATGCCTCTGATCCTTTGGCGAGAATACTTATATATAGGAAGTACCAGCGGCGTATCCACCATATTCTGTCAAATTTTCATTGGTTTTATCAGTAAATTATGATTAGTCCTATGTGACTCTAAAACATAAACAACACAACAACCACAGCTTGAGTCTAAATTCTGATAGTGGTACATGTTTGAATGATGACAGTACCTCTCTCGTTTGTTATGA
Source organism: Scalesia atractyloides (assembly GCA_947069175.1). NCBI lineage: Eukaryota > Viridiplantae > Streptophyta > Magnoliopsida > Asterales > Asteraceae > Scalesia > Scalesia atractyloides. The sequence continues at coordinate 75,295,324 of CAMTDV010000021.1, forward strand.
TGGAGAGGTTAGTCTATGTAGAAAATGGAACACAATCCAATTTCTTTAAATAATGAGATGATATGAATGCTAAATCAGGGAGTATAACACAAACTTCAACCAAAACAATACTAAATCCTACATGGAACTTCTCATAACCGCCTGATAATGCCTCTGATCCTTTGGCAAGAATACTTATATATAGGAAGTACCAGCGGCGTATCCACCATATTCTTGTCAAATTTTCATTGACTTTATCCGCAAGTTATGATTAGTTCTATGTGACTCTACAACAAACACAACAACCAAAACTTGAGTCTTAATTCTGATAGTATCCATGTTTGAATGATGACAATACCTCTCTCGTTTGTTGTGATGGAGAGGTTAGTCATTGTGGAAGTGAGACATAGCTCAACTTCTTTAAATGATGAAATTGAAATACGCTGAAATGTATGATGAACAAACTTTGACCAAAACATACTAAATCCTACATGGAACCTCTCATAACCGCCTGATAATGCCTCTGATCCTTTGACAAGAATACTTATATATAGGAAGTACCAGCGGCGTATCCACCATATTCTTGTCAAATTTTCATTGACTTTATCCACGAGTCATGATTAGTTCTATGTGACTCTAAAACAACCACAACAACCAAAACTTGAGTCTTAATTCTGATAGTATACATGTTTGAATGATGACAATACATCTCTCGTTTGTTGTGATGGAGAGGTTAGTCTATGTAGAAATGGAATACAATCCAATTTCTTTAAATGATAAGATGCTATAAATGCTAAATCAGTAAGTACAAAACAAACTTCAATCAAGACAATACTAAATTCCACATGGAACTTCTCATAACCGCCAGATAATGCCTCTGATCCTTTGGCAAGAATACTTATATATAGGAAGTACCAGCGGCGTATCCACCATATTCTTGTCAAATTTTCATTGGCTTTATCCGTAAGTTATGATTAGTTCTATGTGACTTTAAAACAAAAACAAACTGAAATAGTAATTCACATTAGGATCCTTTGATAAGATTCCAATTTATAACTGGGATATGGGAAAATGGAGATAACATAAAGAAAAAAAAAACATAAAAACTAAGCGGTTGGAGTTGAATCTTGATTTTCGGTGAAGGGGACTAGTTGGGTGGTTTCGTTTGGGCCGTCATTATCTTCGACAGGATTGGCGTTGATGTTGAAAACTCTTCCTCTTGCTGGTGGCCTAGCGATTTGGTTTCCTTAATTTGCTTGGTTAACTGGGTTTGCTTGAGCTTGGGCGTTTATGATGTTAACCAATCGAGGGCACGTGTTTCTATAGTGGGTAGGGTCGCCACAATTGAAACAAGCTCGAACATAAGGTAACATGGGGTATTGAGGTTGTTGATATGTTTGGATCATATTTTGAGTAGGGGGTGTGGTTTGGTTTTGAGGGGTGCGGCAAACCTTGCTCAAATGACCATAGCGTCCATAATTCGCACATAGTCGACAAGGCAAGGTAGATGGATGGTGATAAAAACAGGTGTTACATCGAGGGTGAGGTCCAAAGTATGGTTTCTTATTTGGGTAAGTTGAGTTGGGTGCTATTTGCGTGATTGGGATAGCTTGGATTGGTATGGCTTGTGAAATTGGTTGATTACGTTGGGTAGTAGCGAAAAGTTGCCCGTCTCTTTTTCTCTTAGAAATGGATTGAGAAGAGGATTCGGTTTGGGTGGAGTTTGAAGTTTCAGTTGATGCTTTATCCTTCTTCTTCTCCTCCTTGAAGTCTTTATTCCGGATGCGGTTCTCGGTGAGCTCTGTAGCTAACTCCATTGCTGCTTCCAAAGTTGCAGGCGTGGTACTTATTACAGAGTCCTGAATCTTTGACGGAAGACCTCGAATGTAGTGCTCGATCAAACGGTAGAGGGGAGTGAACAAGTTGGGAACCATTTGATTTAACTCGAGGAATCTTTTGTTGTATGTGATGTGGTCTCCTTCCTTTTGCTTCAACGAATAAAACTCATCTTCTAATTTCTTGATTTCGCTCCTTGGGCAAAACCGTCTTGTCATGATTTCCTTCAACTCTTCCCAAGTCAAAGTTAAAGCATCTTCAACACCTCGTTTGGCCTTCTCTGTATTCCACCAGGTAAGTGCTATTCCATATAAACGACCAGTAGCATATCGCACTTTGCGATCATCGGGGCAATCGCAATTTAGAAAAGTGTTCTCCATTTCTTCAAACCAATGGAGGAGAGCGGTGACACCTTCAGTCCCTTCGTATTTTGGAGGGTCGCATGATTTGAAATGCTTGTAGGTGCATTTAGTGGTATTTGGGGGAGGGTTGATAACATTTTGATCTTCTTGGTTGACAGGATTAGCGGTAAGGGCTTGTTGGACTTGAATTACAATGTTGGGTATTACGGCAGCCATTTGTTGAGCGATTAGGGCAGCCATGCGCTCGCGGGCTTTTCCTGCTCTCATCTTCCTACGGGCGAGGCTAGAAGACATCTACAAGGAATACGTATCATGAGTATGAGTTGGATGTTTTTGGGATCATGGGTCGTATTTAGGAATGAACATTCATAAAATAAATATAGAAAAATAAATCTACTACATCCATAGGATGTCTTGGGCTTTGCTCGTAATTGGGCCTTGCATGCCGCCATACTTCCCCTTCGTAATCATGTGGGCCCCCATGAATACCGGGTTTTTCATATGGTTCGCATGTGTTAGCCTGGTTACGTACACTAAAACCCGGAGAAAATCGAGAAATATGTATATAACGTATGATATTCGGAATGTGTCCAGGTATGGACACGATGACACCTCAAAGTGGGGTTAGTTCGAACGACGTTTGGTGTGGCATGCTTTGGCCTAATAGGTCCTTCGTACTCTCATCGTTAGTCCCCAGGTAGGCAAACTGGTCCGTTATATTGGATTTATACGAATGCCAACCTAGACAGGACGTTCCGACTACCGGTACTTGTACCCTTCCGTTACTACATGCCCGTCGCAGAACTTACTTTGATGAGATTTGAAAATTGCGACAAAATCTTTGAATAACGAAAGTATGAAGATGATTTGATTATATGAACATTGAAATATGTATGATGAATGTGTATGTAAGTATGTATGTTTGATTGTAAGTATAAACAAATATGAAACAAATAAATATCATAAGTTTGCATGTAACCACATAAACAATTTAAAATCTAGTCAACTATAGTATAGGCTCTAAGGGTCTAATAACCTATCCTATATCCCTATAGTCATGGCTCTGATACCAATCTGTCACACCCCGACCCGCAGCGGAAAAAGGTGATCGGGGCATAATTGGGTTATCATCAAAGCTCATGACATTTATTATAACGTTTCATATTCATTATTACAATTTAATGGGAAATATACAATCATAATTACATCATGTCCTAAACATCATTCTAGACTTCATTGTTTTCTTCTAAGGCATTTCCTATGTTTTCCTTGCTTCATCCTGTTCACCTGTATCATGTGTCAAAATGGTTTTTTGGATCAACAAAAAGTTGGCGAGTGAATCCTATGAAAAACATTTGAACAAGTTTATTGAATTGATTATAAAATAAAGTGCACAACCACACATGAGTAAAAATAGATGTAAACTTATTCACCAATTATTTAATATTAAATAATGCACACACGAACAATAATGGATTTGTTTTGAGGCACGCGTTGCTCAACTCGTCTCCCACGAGGAACTGATGGGCCTAATGAATGAATTGCATATAACTTGACAATATGAAATACATAACTACAAACAATATATACAATCTAAGTTTAGATCACAATATGGTATGGCACAAGTTTAAATAAACGAGTTAATTTTAGTGACACATGACACACCCCAAAACGTGTAATTAAAAAGGTGAGTTGTAAGATTCACTCACATTGGGTGCGTTCGGTTGATGATGTTGAATGGGCACGAAGTTGGTTTTAACCACGAGTGAAACTAACCTAGATAATGGCATAATGGTTCGGTAAGTAAGCGGATTTTATTAATCAATTTTAGTAGGATTGTTGGATATATTTTTGTGAGTTTAAGGTTATTTTCTAACCTTAAAAATGTTATTTTTAAATATTTTTAATGTAAATAAATAAATAAAAGTAAATAAAAAAAATGTTGATTTTTGACTGTTGACCGATTTTATTGTGTAATTGTGTGCGCCGGGTGAGGCTCGAACTCGAGACCTCCCGTTCGCGTGCACGCAGCTCTACCAACTGAGCTACGTGTCTAACCCGAAATATTTCTGTTTTTAATTATATTTATACCTTAATTGAATTAATCCGAAAATCATTTATTTTAAAAACAATTTAAATGACTCGCTCGGTGTTCTCCACAGGTCTCGAACCGGGACCTGTGGGTTAGGTTAACACACAGTCCACCGCTGGACTGTGTGTCTAACTTGGTAAATACTCTGATTTTTATTATACTTATATACAAACTACATTATTTCATTTCTGCCTTATATAAAAAGTTTGATAATTGTCCGGACCGGTGCGGTAGTCTGGACTCGAACTCGTGACATGTGATTTAAACGTTCACACAGTCCACCACTGGACTGTGTGTCTATCTTGGTTATTATTCCGGTTTTTATTAAACTTAACATCTATTGCAGTGAATCCGGTTCGGTTAAAAAAAGAACATTTTTATTAAGGCGAGTGTGCGTGGGACAAGAATCGAACTCGGGACGTAAGCGTGTTTTATTTGCACACAGTCCACCGCTGGACTGTGTGTCTAACCCGAGATATATCTTGATTTTAATTAAACATATACAATACTGAAACTTCGTCTTCTTCGTTGGACTTAACCAGAACTAATGTCCGACTGGTTCGACGATTTAATCATGTTCTTTTAGTGTGTTGCGCTTAATTACAGGTGAGATTAATAAAAGAATGAGAGATTAAGTGTAAGATATACCGAACAGTGGCTCCTCTGTTTCGCCGGCGAAGCTCCGATGTCAGCAGGTTATTCCGGCGACGTGTGTCTTGCGGCAGAGGGTCTTCAGGGAGTTTGAGATGAGTGTGGGTGGCTTCGGTATGAGCTCTGGGTGTTTAGTAAGGCTCAGAGGTGAAAGGCTCGGTTTTCCGGCGATTTGCAGAAATTCTCCGGCGAGTGAATTTACGTCGGGAAAGAGTGTGATTGTGAGCGAAAAAGCTAACAGAGGTTAGAGGGGGTATTTATAGGGCAGGACATCGACGAATTTAGTCCGTTTTCCGTCTCGATTCGTCTGTCAATAAGTTTTCCGGCGGTTATGACTTGCGTCGCGGGTTCAGACGTCGGTTATAACCGATGTAATAGTTAAGGCTTCGGTTAAAACAGAAGAAACCATCCAATCTCGGTGAAATCGTCGGGATTTCCGACGACTGCGATTGGGCGCGTCGGTTTTGAATTTGAGATTTAGGTTATGTATTAATTGTTTCTAATAATGAACAAGAAACACAAGTGGCGCAGTGGTTGGATGGATGAGTGTTAAGGCTTTGCTGAATTCGCTGGCTGACCCGGGTTCGAAACCCGGCAGCATTGATTTATTTTTATTTCATTATTTTTAATATTTTTTCAAATATAAATTATATATTCCAATATACTTATAATTATGTATCGTTTAAAAATAATTTGGGCATTAAATACGCAACGAAATTTTTAACTGATTGTTCGGTTAATAAACGGAGCGGGTTTGGTAAATCCGGTTTTTGACGGATGTTACAACATACATGTAGTATGTAATCATCAGTGTAATCGAAAGTATAGTTGAATAACAACATAGTATCTTTATAAACAATGTGCTTGTACCAGAGGTGTCTGTTGCATCCCACTTTTACTTCCGCTGCTAGTCGGGGTGTGACATATACATATATTAAAGTTTGTATATAATCTTAGTTTCTTAGGGTACCGTGTAATGGTCATGCAAGGAGGTAGGATGATTTTCATCCATTAAACCTCATTATATGATACAAAAGCACAAAATCATCAACTTAGTTGATGATTTCGGTTGGTCATGAATATAAGCAAAATAAAATCTCTAATCCACCAAGTAACCAAGTGAGTTCAAACTAGACTAGTGCATTCCAATCATGGCAAATGTTTGGAGACTTAGGGTAGTTTGGATACTTTGTTACTAGAAAGTTTACTTAGTGGCTTAGGTTATGGATTAACTAACTAAGTGAGGAGGTGAAACCATAGCTGGAAAGCCAAGGCTCCCAATGTTCACACCTTACCAAAACACAAGCCTTACAACATTGAAGGTTGCGGGCTTGGATGGTTTCAACACTTTGTAGGTTGTTTGGAACCTTTAGGGTAGTAGCTAAATTAGGTTTTTGTACCTCTAATATTCTGGAAATCAACCATACACAAGCCCCACAACCATGCGTTTGAGTGGGAACAAGCTTAGCACAAGATTCCCATAAGAAGAACAAGTAATGAAACATGTTTGCAAAATTTTTCATAAAACAAAATTCAAATCTGACTTTGGAGCCTCATGCAAGTGATCTACTACAATTTTACACCTTGGTGAACTTTGGATAACATCCTTGGAGGCCATCCAAGTAGTTTGATATAAGAAAACAAGAAGAAAATGAAGAAGAAGGTGCTCAAAACTCACTGTTTGGAGACTTGGTACAATCTGCCCAACTTGGAGATTTTAAGAGAATTATGAGGATTAAAGAGTGGATTTGAGGTGTCTAAAGGATCGAGAAGTTGTGGAAGACATATATTTATAGTTGGGGATTAGGGTTTGGGTTAAAAGAAGGTTGGAAGGTGATTGGAGAAGAAAGGAGGTCCAATCCCGTAGCTAGAACCAATTATGCCCACCTAGAAGGGCTTACGGACCGTAAGGGTCTGCTTACGGTCTGTAACAACTTTCAAATTTCAGTAATTTCAGTTTTGGCCCTTTATGTTTGGTGGTTTGCTCATGTATGCCATTTCTTTTATATGTTAAGTGTTTTAAGGCATTTTTAGGTATGAATGGTCACGTGTATAATGTTATGTGTTTGAGTATGATTCCAAATATAATTTAACATAGGGTATGATTCGGTTTCATATCTAAGTCGTGTATTTATGAATGAGTATGTACCATGTATATATGAATGAAACATGTATAATTTGAAATGTGTTTCCATTATGATCAAAGTCTTAAGATTACAAAGGTTGAAATGAAATATGAATACAAGCTTACTAAAAAATAGGAAGTATGAGATACGGATCTTTACAAATAGAATCAGTCCATACAACATTACAAATACGCTGTTTAAAATCATCATTGTTGCATAATGCCTATCTAACCTAAAAAAACAAAAAATAATTCATAAATTAGACGATCAAACTGATAACCACAAAATGCTTTATCCTACAAGTGTGATCACGTAATAAGCATAAAATATACCTTATCAGCAAATTTATTCATAATGTGCCACATGCACAATTTATGACTGTTATTAGGAAAACCGAAGCAATAGTTTGTTTGATAGCATCGTCTTGATTTGTAACAACGGCAAGCGGTTCCTTGCCAAAACACTTCTTGTAACTATATAATAACCATGAATATTATTCAGTTGTCTCTGATTTCAACAATCCAACTCCAAGAGTAACATTATGAAAGCTTTGTCAATCCTAGTAAATGGAACATATATCATTTTATACCTGCAACACACAAAAAACTTGCATAAATTCAATAACTAAAATAATTATGTAGTATACATAAAATTACGTAATAACATAAAAAACATACTTGTTTAAGTTGTAAGTTGCATCAAATGACACAACATTTCCAAAAATCCTATAATTTTTTTTTAGATTGCTCATCAGCTTAAAACAATCCATTTAACTATCGTTGACTATCACTAGTATACTCGAAAGAAAAATCAGGAAGAAACTCTTTCTTCTTCAGCATACTAACGACCATATCAACATCAAACTCGCCAATACATGAGTTCAAATCCCTTTTAAAGTTCTTAAAATTCACTACAGGTATAACCAACATTTCAAAACCACCATAAATCTTCCTCATTACATTAAAAGCCCTAACAAGACCAATATTAACCTTGGACATGTTGCATAACACTTGCATTTGCTGATATGTCAAATGGCGTGACGACGGAAGAAATTACATATATATCTTCATCATAAACAAACATATAATTATGTTCCTCAACAAACTTATAAACTTTGAATTTTCTACCATCATCTGAACTCAATCCCAATTAAGCAAGACAACCTGTTCTTTGGGATGGCTTGCACCTACTTATAATATTTTCTTTACCATATTTGCTAACATAAAGCGAATTATATGTTTTAAATGGTTTCATTCCATCTTTTGAACATACAAAGTACTTCAACATGATAACATTACTTTGAACATATTGCCTTCCTTTACGAACATGGGCGGATCTATAGCCACCCGGGGGTTCCTAGGAACCCGTTCGGTTTGTAATTTATAGTGTTAAGTAATATTAAAAATACTAAAGGAACCCTTTAATATATTTTAGGGGAACCTATAAACAAATGTTTGTGGTGGTTTACTGGTAAAACACGTGGTTTATATATCTGATTGCTCGAGTTCAATTCCTGTCAGGCCGTTTCTTTTCTTTTTTCCTTTGTGTTTTATATGCTCAGGTATGTTTCCTTTGTGTTTTATATGCTCAGGTATGCTACGAGTAACCCATCATTTTAAGTAAAATCTTTATTAGGCCCCTCAACTCTCACCATCTAATCTAAAGCGTTTTCAATACTTATAGTAGTGTAGCTTGTACTGCAACAACTTTTTAATAAGTATTGTTAGTTGGTTATCTTTGTGTACACATGGTGGTGATGAGGAAATGACAAAATGAGCGGTGAGGCCCTTTGTAATAACTTTCTATTAAGTTTGTGTAAGTTTATTATTGTCGGTTTTGAGGTGAATGATGAGGAAAGTTTAGAACAATGAAATACGGAAAAAGTCCCCAAATTTTCATTCGCTTTAGGCCTCTAAAAAATTAAGTTGGCCGACTTGAGAATGCTAGATATGGTTCCACGCTAGATACGGTTCCACCGAAAGAAGACCCGACAGATTAGATGTAGCATACATTAATTCTTAAATTTAGAACTTCTCTTGATAACTTTTGCTAAGTTAACTCGTATTCCATAAAACATACAAATCTTTGTAGTATAGTAGTCTCCTAAAATAAGTACAATCTTTTTATTATGTGATGAACCTTACCCGACCCGAACCGTCGAACCGACCTGAATTTTTTTATGTTCAGACATCTGAAATTGAAACATTTAAAAAAGTGAACCCCTTGGAAAAAAAATCCTGGATCCGCCACTGTTTACGAACACAGAAACCTCTATTTTTAGCATATGTTTGGAAAAATTCGTACGCATCATCAATTGAAGCAAATTCCATACCACGCACGACTTAATTGAACCAACAACTTGTGATGCATTATCCTAGTAGCATGAGAAGAACTACTTTTAGTTTCACCTTTATCATTGACAAATAAACCTGTAAATAATGTCATAAACATAAAAAGTTTAAGTTGTCAACTATAATCACATAATAAATAAAACGTTAATCAAACACGTAAAAAGATAAAGTTTCGTCTTTATAGTCACGTAATAAAGAGTTATAACAAAAACTATAACCACATAATGCCATATAGAAAGTATCTAAACACGTAATAAGATACTTTAATCAAACACATAAACAACGTAATAAACACAACACGTCATAATGAATTGTAGTAAGCATAAACCAAATGTCTTATAGTCTATGTAGTTAATATCTCGACATATCAGTGATATATCGGTTATCGGTCCTTACCGAGATATCGGTGCAAAATATCAGTCAGAATATCGGTACCGATAATATCAGCGGTACTGACCGATATTTGACTGATATTGGACCGATATTTGACCAACATATGCCCATGGCATTATAGCCTAGTGGCATCTTGGGTGGGATAAGGCTTGGGGACCATTAGGTTCTGGGTTTGATTCCCACAAAATGGGGTTTTCCCAAATTTATTGGGTTTCCTCCTGAATTAGTGTATAGGAATTATTGCCTAGTAGAGATGGATATGATCAGGTGGTTCTGCTGTTGGCACCATGATACTCCAGTGGCCCGTCAATGATCCAAATTTGTCATTCAAAAAAGAGTTAATTACTGTTTTCGTCCATGTGGTTTGTCAAAATTCACTATTTCAGTCTATTAGTTTAAAAACTGCGATTTCAGTCCCTGTGGTTTCACTTTCGTAACCATTTCAGTCCACCAACTTAACTCCATCCATTTATTTTGTTAACTTTGGGTGAAATTACCAAATTTCCCCTGTGGGTTCATTAAAAAAACGGTGATCACAGGTCTCGAACCTGTGACCTTTGCTTTGAGAAGTCGTTGTTAGACCATTAGGCCATGTATCAAGATTGTGTTTGTATTCAGATTGTCTTACTGATAACATGCCTATCCATCATCTTCTCCAAATCAAAACCTCTCATATTTATCAATGGCAGAACAACCAAACAAAATTATCAGCTCAATTCATAGTTCCCGGTGACTACTTGAATTCCTACAACCTGCAATTCCACTCTGACGACCCTCCGTCACCTCTGAACGAAACAAACACACACCCAAGACTCCCATCTGACCTCTCTCGGTCTCACCTTCTCTAACCTCCCTCAGTCTCATCCCTCAGCCATGAAACAACCACAACCGCTGCACACCGTTTTTCCGGCGACGAACACTCACATCAGAAAACTAAGTTTTTGCATCAGATTTCACCAAACTAGACCACAATAGATCATCTCCAACGTTGTCTGACCATCTAGCCCATCAGATCTGTGAAAAGATCATCGCATCCGTCACCACCTATTTTCCGGCAAACCCTTCTGTCGAGATGTCGTGACTTCGGACGTAGGTAATCTCCTAATCCTATAGAAATGTCTCAGGTTGATGATTAAACCTTAAAATCTGGAACAAAAACAAGTGTTATAAAATGGGTCTGCAAAGCTGGGGTTATGAATGAAAGAGATATAAAGATGATAGAAGATGTTATAAGGAAAACAATCTGAATACAATAACAATCTTGATACATGGCTTAATGGTTTAACAACTACTCCTCAAAGGAAAGGACACAGGTTCGAGACCTGTGATCACCGTTTTTTAATGAACCTACAGGGGCAATTTGGTAATTTCACCCAAAGTTAACATAATAAATGGATGGAGTTAACTTGGTGGACTGAAATGGTTATGAAAGTGAAAGCACAGGCACTGAAATCGCAATTTTTAAACTAATGGGCTGAAATAGTGATTTTTGACAAATCACAGGGACGAAAACAGTAATTAACTCTTCAAAAAAATTGATCAATATATCACCGATCAGTACCTTTTTCCTTATTTCTATCATGCGTCTTTCTTCTTATTGCTGTTATTAGTGTTTTAGGTCTTAATTGTTAGTTGTTAGTGTTAATTGACAGTGTTTTAAGTTTTAGTCAGTTCCTACTTACTACAATTGTTAGTGTTTTGCAAGTTGCAAAATGTTAATTTGTTAATGGTTGGAGAGTACTATATTGTTAGTGTCAAATTGCTATATATATAAATTTTAGCATGACATTGAAATTACCGATATCCCACCGCGATAACCGATATCTCAAATATCGGTCCTTGACTGATATCCGATATTTTATCACAATAACTAGTTAGCTTATACCGAGTATGTAATCACGCAATGAGCAAAACTTATAAAAGACATTGATTTACACATTGTAGGTGTAAAATCATGCAATATGCATAGAATACAGAGCTAAATCACGTAATAAATCATGTAAACACAACATATAACTAAAACGTAACAACATACATTATAGATCTAATAACGAAATTGCATAATAAAAACAATTACAATTCTAAACCACTTGATTGTATAATCACGCAATAAGCATAACAATTACCAAACAAACATAAAAGTTGATTATAACAACTATTAAATAACAAAAAAACGATGATAATTAACAAAAACTCCGATTACATAACAAAAAACTTCAATCGTGTGAAATAAAGATGAAAACAAAGTTCAATTCAAACATGTAAAATGGAATTTGTAGACATGATGCCGTTGATATCATATAGTGAGAACAGAAGAACGAAAAGAGAAGAAAGACGATTGATTGATTAAAATGACAATTGAAAACATATATTATCCCTAGTTATACTGAAAAATTGTATATTGATATCATGTATATCAGGTTCAAATTAAGCTTCAAATTAGTTTTTCATATAAACAAGATGAAAAGACGACTATATCAGGTTCAAATTAAGCTTCAAATTAGTTATTCATATAAACAAGATAAAAAGACGAAAACAACCTTCCGCCCCTAAAATAAAAACCACCCCCTAAAATAAAAACCACACGTATCAATAGCTCATGGTCACGTACAAAGTGTACTGGATTGGTGTCATGTACGTGATCCAGGCACACAATTTTTAAACTTTAAAAAAAATCATGGACGGGCATATTTTTTATTGATAATTAACAAGTAATCGAATAACAAACATACACATTTTTAAACCAAGAATGCTTTGGTTTGATGTGCACGAGATATAAAACAAGTTATTTAATAACATATAGACTTAATAGAATATTTAAAAAAATACAATTGTTTTTAATTATTGTTTTTTACGAGTGTAACGACGAAGCAAACCAATTATGACTAAAGGTGTCAGAAAAAAAAAAGCAATATTCAAAATAAAGTGATTTTCGTCGTGATGAAACAAACCGATTCTGACCGAATAACATCTTTACTTATATCAATATTATTGAAACCAATACTAATATTTATTTTTATGGTTTTGGTCGATGTAAAATATACTATCAATCCCAAACACCGATCAAGATATACATTGTTTTAATGTTTTTAGAACAAAAACAATTTTGAATTCCTCTCCTTTTCAAACCAAGAAGCCGCTAAACTCATCTTCACAACCTCTTCCATCTTCATCTTTCCAATACCAAATCAACAATCCCCAATTCCCCACATTCAACCATCAATTGGGTCTCAAACAAATTCAAAATCTTGAAACCCCATCTGCAAATGTCATCTCCACCCCCACCAAACCCCCTCCCCACCACCACCACTACCCCCAATTTCTTGAAACCCAGAAAACATTCTCACCCACCAATCCACCAAACTTTCTACAACCCCCAACACTCCAATTCACGACCTCATCATCAACAACCACCTCTTCTGGTCTCCGGTTACCCTTATTCGGTTAAGCGGCCACATGGGTTCTTGAATTCGGATCAATTGGTTAAGCTTAACCCCTTGTCTGCCCCTTTGCAGCAGACCCTTGTGAGCGATGGTGCTACTGTTTCTGCAAACACAAAGGTAGTTTGATTGCTTCTGTTGGTTATGAGTTTTGATTTAGATTCTTGGATGAAAGTGTGTGAGTTCTTGATGATCAATGGTTTTGATAAATTGCATCAATTAGGGTTGTGGGGGGGGGGGGGGGGGGGATGAGTGTAGATTAGAGTTTTGGTTTAAAAAGCTCGTAGAGGCACACCTCTTGTACATTGGAAGATTTTGCGCACCAGGATGTTGTACATATAGGTTATAATTGTATATGAAATCATATATAGAGTTTATTTATATCTGAATTTTGGGTACGTGATACTAGAAACCTACGAGAAATATAGAAAAGTTTATATAAGTACAATGCGCCTTGCGTACGTGCGGTTGTGCACTTTGCGCCTCGCGCTTTTTAAAACCAAGATTTGAATACCTTGATCATTTTCTGTACAACCTCCTACTTGCTTCATCTTGATAATCAGCTGATTAAAGCTGGATATAGTTAGGTAATTTCACATTTATTTCCATAATAAGATTTCTCCTAATCTGAATGTATTGACGGAAGTCAAAGTTAAGTTTGGTCAACACTACAGAGTTGCAATAGTAAGTCAACATGCATATTCTAACACCCGCTTCAAATATTTACAAACTTTACGTTTGAAATATATCTTATGGGTGATGGATGGTAAGGTTGCTACCATGTGACCCGAAGGTCACGGGTTCGAGTCGTGGTACCTCGATAGGGAGATGTCTATGCAAATTCTAAACTTAGCAAAAAAAATCGTATAATGAATAAATCAGTAGTTATTTTGGAAAGTTGTTCAATGCGCCTGCAAAAAGAAGAATAAAATTCGTCGATAATTAATGCACCTTTAACAAACAATTATAAAAGGACAAAGGTTCATGCTCCGGATCCATATAAATTCAATGATTGTCATTTGGGAGAATGAATAGGAGATTGTAACCTAGGTTTATTTCGTAAGTTTTTATGCGATGGATAGAACGTTACGCCCGGTTAAGGGCACTGTAAGTGGCAGAGAAGTGACTAAACGGTTGTTTATCGATTTAAATCAAAGGCCAGAAGAGGAAGAGCCAGATCATCAACCAAAGGTATGGTTAAACCATTAAAAAAGAAGTGATTTTGAAGCTTGCATTCAAGTAGGTAGTTTTTTATGTGAGAAAATAAAAATCTTGTTAGTTTGTGTTTGTTCGATTAGTCATATGATGTGTGATGTTTTGGAAAGTACGTAACTTCTTGTCGTCTGCAGGTTGTAGGTCAATCATCGATTGCTTTTGATAATAGCTTAAGGTACTATCCACATACCATATGTTGTTTGGTTTCTCTCTTCAGACCAATGATCATAATCTTTATCCATTTATGCAGGGATAAGAATGGAGATGATGCGTTCGTCGTTATTAGAGATAGAAAGGTAAGCTCACATTGTTCTCCTTATGTGTTACCGGTTATAAATATATTTGCTCCTTGCTAGTTTGAAATCTGTTCATATGGAATGGGTTATTATCACTTGTTTTGGCGTATATGCCAAGAATTTTTTTTTATTATTTATTTTTATAAATTTGACAGCCTTATAATAGTTTTGTTCACTTGAAGATCACTTTATATCGTATCATAGTAGTTAAAGTCGCAAAGGGCGCGCCCGTTGCCTACGAGCAAGGCACAAAAAAAGCGTACACCCGACCCGAGACAAGCAAGATGCATGTCTGTTCAGGCTGGTGCAGCCTGTTTTAGTTAAGGTTCATACAATTTTTGGCTGGTTTAGACTTTAGACTGGTTTTTGTCTGGTTCAGACTGTTTGAAACTAGTTTTAGCTGGTTCAGGAGGGCTTTTTTTTCCGGTTTGGGTTGGTTTTGGCCTGTTCAGGCACTTTTGCGTCTTGCTGTGTTTATGGTAGGGGTGTTAACGGCTCAGTTTGAAACCGTGAAACCGCCCAAACCGGTCATCGGTTTGGTTTCACAGTCGATTCTTTTTTTATTAACTGTCAGTTGGTCGGTTTGAAAAGTTTCAAACCGTAACAAACGGTTTGCTTTATGGTTTATACTAAAAAACCGACCGGACCGTAAGATATTTCTATTTTTTTTAATATTGCATATTAGATATGCATAGCTATATATATATGAGTCTTAACTAAAAAGAATGTCCTAAGTGTACCTTACCTTAAAATTGGGACAAGTTACTGTTAGAACTCTCTACCTTGATTAATAAGTTAGACTGAGCGTCTAGGCGCGCGCCTCTGACAACAGAGTCTTGTATACCTGGCTAGATAGGCTAAATTGGTACAAACAGGAGTACAGGACTGACTATACTTGGTTGTTTGCTGTTTTTTTGTATGCTTGTAGGTTCAAGTTTCAGAGGCACTTCTCTTTATGCACAATGCCGCTCATGGTTAAAGAATGGGGTTACTTTAGAAAAACAGGTACGCGATAGTTCTATATTTTTTTATTAATGCATGTCATGGTGATAGGAGTAGACCCGAACAACACCGGTTCAAATCAAATGGTAAAAAAATAGAAGGATACAGATTCACCACCAAACGAAATGATAGGGCTGCGACGTCCAACCGAAGATACAGATTTTCAAGGCTCACCTTATAAAACTATTAGTCTATTACTATCTTGCTTGTTTTTTAAAAGTGTAAGGCGCTAGCTTCATTTACCTGAGGCGTTGCTCTATGTACAACCGGAAGCTGCATCTCTCTTATCTCTTTTACATATCAGCCTTTTTATCAAGCAGACCATTTATAATTTCCTCATCCCTTTGGTTGTTTTTACATATCAGCCTTTTACAGATCCTAATACGGACCAATTTTGTCCCAGATGTGAATGAGGCGCTGCCTCAAGGCCGTGAGGCGTTTTCCAGATTTTCTCGCGCCTCAGGCGCACTTTTTAAAACCTACCTGTGTTTCAATAGTTACATGCCCCGCTTGCGGTGTGCACATATAATGTATATATGTGTGGGCGCTTGGGGGGCAAAAGTGAAATGGTACTAGCTTTAACGTTATTTTACTAATTTCGTGAAAATAACGTTAAAAGAGGCGGATGGTTAATCATGCATCATGTGGTGGCGTTGATAGCTGAAAGACACGGGGCTACATGCACCATCCCGATTGTTTGAGTGTTATGTGCTTTAGGTCCAAGGCTTGATACAAAACAACAATCGAGCCGGGGGTCTCACTGGAAGCATCCTCTCTATTCCTACGGGGTAGAGGTAAGGTTGTCTACATCTTACCCTCCTCAGACCCTACCTTAGCTTTGCTAGTGGTGGGATTTACTGAGTATGATGATGATGATGATGCTGTGTTTCAATAGTTAAGTATACATGTCAAGTCCCAATCGACAATCAAACCGAATAGAGAAGTTGAAGAAAAGAATTTAAGATGAATAACTCTCAATCTTATTAATCAGAAAATAACTCAAAACTGATTACACTTCTCTTAACCTTAATCACAACTTTGATTAGGTTATATAGGACATGACTTGGTTACAATTAAAGTAGGACTCGACTTCCTAACTAGATAATAATAGAATAAACCCACATGTTTATCTAACCTATCTATTATAAATTAAATATAACTCATTTAATTCATCTCTAATTAACTTAACCAAATAACCATACTAATTTATAACTCGAATTAGCCGGCCCAACCCATCTCATACGCTCGAGTACGGGAATTACGTCCAACAACATGTGTGGAGAGGGCTCGAGTTTGGTGTGCATAAACTTCAAACAAAATATATTCCATAGGTGAAACCGAATGCATAGCATCTCTTGAGCTTGCCTGTTCAGCAAATGTCTAAAATACCCTTTAATATATAATATATGTGTGTATATATATATATGTGTGTGTGTGTGTGTGTTTTATTGAATTAAAAGTTAAGCTGATGCATGATTGACAGCCACAGTATCCGGATTGTGTCAAATCTCTTCCAAAGCCACTGCCTGCATCAACGGTAGAAGCAAGAAAGGAGGATGACCTGGAATTAGAGGAGGAGGTATTTATAGTTTTATATGCCTTATGTATGTTATCATTGTTATGTATCATGCCTTTCACTAGTCACTAACAAATGACGATTTTGCCCTTATCTGGTGTTAGAAAACCGAGAATGTCGATCACTTGTCTGCCAAGGAGCTGTTGCAACTGCATGTTAAGCATGCGAAGAAGGTTCGAGCGAGGTATGTACATATATGCTTACTAAGTTCTTAGTTTGTTGACTGACTCTTAGATGGTCGAAACTCGAAAGTCAATAATGTATGTTGTTATCTATAGATTAAGAAATCAACGGCTACAAAGAATCGAAAGGTATAAAGACCGTCTTGCTCTACTCTTGCCTGCGGTTGCGGATCAACAGCCAAAGAACGACCCTGCATCTTGAAGCATCCGCATTCCAATGAGCAAAACCTGCAAAAAGAAGCCAACTTTTTAACTAACTTTAATAATTGGCTCTTTTTTATCTTTTATATTACTTTATAGTTATCTTTTAATCTCCTTTAGAACATTGGATAACTAATTAGTTTTTTAAGATATATATGTTATCATGAATATGATTACAGTGACAATATCTAACCATCTGGGTGTAGCCCAGTGGCCACCGGCACCCACTTTAAACCGACTCGGGGTCTTCACTGACGCGGGTTCGAATCCTGGCAACCCCAGGCTCTTCGCTCCCCTCAAGTTGGCAGGGTATTCACCGCCAGGCAGCGTTGCCGGGTCGCTAGCTTGGGAAGTGAGATCACTTCCGCGGTCAGGGGTACCGTGCAACTTCCCTTTTTCTTTTTTACAGTGACAGTATCTTTATCTTCTTTTTGATTTGTTGAATTCACTGGAATTGGTGTTGGAAAACATTTCATCATGTTTGGTTGGTTAAGAAAAGAAGTGGTATCCAAGAATCCTTTGGTTGGTGATGGAATTTTAACATTCCATTAGAATGTCTGAATAAAACATAAGCATGCATTGTTGGATCTATATGTCCAAGACATCATATTGATTTATTTTTATAGTAAGCAACTCTATAAAAGTTGCATATAAATATAGTTTGTGTGGGAAACGAGTCAAAATTATTATCTGATGAAAAATGATAATGAATAGCAACAATTTTCATAATACTAATTACTATATTTTTTTAACGCCAAATTTAGATCACTGACGAACCACTGGATTAGCGTCGTGCCACCAATTTGGACTGTTACATGAACCACCCGATCGCTGATGGACCACTAATTACTATTAACATTAATATTAGTGACTTTGTCTACAAGTTACAAGCATGTTTTGTGATATCATTGTGTCACTTAACCAATTTAGAAATTGGAAATGTCCCATATTCTTTGTATTTAGACAAAGCACTGTTCACCTATAGAAACCAAAAGTACAACCAATAACATAAAATATACCTTAAGCACATAAAGGTTTCATTTAGGCACCCATTCTCATTCCACAAGCATGTGAGATTTGTCATTTGTTTAATGCAACCATTGTACTGTTATTAATTATTCTTTATGCAAAAGTAAGCATTATCATCATTAATGTTGCTTAATTTTTAAAAAAACCAACATAGAGAACCAAAAAAACTTGCTGGAATAAAAACTAAACCAGACTTGATCATCTAAAACACAAATTCAAACTGAAGTACAAAATCAAGTGTAAACATAATCATGCATTTAGCATTCAAAACTCCAACAGCATTAATAAGTAAACAAAAAAAAAACTAAACTTCCTTTTTAGGCATCCTGAATGATTTCTTCAGACACATCTAACAACTCTTCAACCTCAATTTCTTTTGCCTCATATTCCTCTTCTACATCACTGGCCTCACCATCTCTTAGCATTTGCCTCTCCATCTTCTCTTGCTCGTGATATCGCTTCCACTCGTTCACCCACCGTTCCCAGTCATCCTTCAACTGCTTCCTCTTCTCGCGATCCTGCTCGCTCAACAACACAGAAATGTCCTGATCTTGTACATCATACTTCTTGCTGTATTTTTTCAGATTCTTAAAAATCTCCTCCTCTTTTTCCGGACTCAAGAAGGACGGTGGCCTTGGCCGCCACAAAAACTGCCACAATCAAACAGCATGCTCTATTAATTAAATTGCCAAAAAAAATTAATTAACTAATAAAAAAACCTTGAAAGATTACCTGAAAGAAATGATCCTTTAGAATTCGGTAGAGTAGCTTTCCATTAAATGACCATATATTGAATCCATTTTCCATCTCATGCACTGAAGTGACTGAAGTTGCAACATACCTATAAGAGAATAAGTAGATATAAATTAATTTACTTACCAACGTATTATTACCAAAGATCATGTTCCACATACATGCAACAATGGTAGTGAAAAATGCATTCTAAACACAACACGAACCTAACATGAAATTCGTGGGTTTGGGTTTAGTTTAAACGAGTTCGGGTCAGTTTCAGGTTGAACCCATGAACCTGTTAGCTAAACGGGTCAGGTTAAGGTCAACCCGGCCGGGTTGGCGGGTTGATCCGTTTGGCGCATTTAAATTATATTATATTTTTTTACAATATGCTTTATGTCACAAATTAAAATTGGGTGTGTATTAATGTCATAATTATAACTTCAAAAGAGAAAGTGACATAAGACCTTTATAATTTAAATGCAACTGTATTATACATTTGTGTTTGTAGTAAACTTAAATTTTAGCATCTTACTTTATGGGAAAAAAAATAAAGAAAATTAAAAAACTGGGTTGGACGGGTCGTGTTCAGGTCAACCCGCGAATATGCGGGTTGTGTTTGGGTTCATATGTATGATACGATTTTCCGGTTCGAGACGGATTGAACCCGCCAACACGACCCGGTTAGCATCCCTAAGCACTTAGAAAACCAGAACAAAACGTGTTGTGTTATTATATACAGATTATTCATTTGAAATACCTCCCAGTAGGATCCCATTCTATGTCGGTTGCCATGAAATGCTCAGCAGTAGCCATAGTTTCAAGCTCATCGACATTATAAAACTCCAGCTGCCCATTGAACCCCTTCAAGCCAGCCAAAATGATAAAACGACCACTGGGTGACCAAAACAGAGCGTTCGCCTGCTTTTGCTTAAGGGTTGTGAGCTTCGTCACTTTACCACCTTTCACAGAATAGAAACTAACATCGGGCCTTGGATTATCACCATGAATAACTGCAAACCTGTGACCCTTTGGCTCCCATGCAAATGCGATAACCTTATCGTTCTTGTTGTCGAGCTCGAAAACCTCAATAGGTATGTCCCGCTCTTTGATTCTGAAAAGCTCAAAGCCCGTATATGTGCTCTTTTTGGTTTTTGTGTATCGGTCAACTTTAACAGCGAGATACTCCCCGTTACTTTGCCAATACATTTTGCAGTCACTCACACTGAAGAGATTCTTCTGCCTTAACTCTACTTTGCTCGGGATTTGAAAAAGGCTCACCTATAGATATCAATATAAGAACATATGTTATTCCAATGAAATAAAAAATTTGAAACTTCAGAAGAGAGTTATGTCCCTTTGAGATGATTCTAAACTATAGGCCTGTAAATGAACCTAACGAACATGAATAGAGGCATGTTCGTGTTCGTCCAATTAATTTTAACCGAACAAGAACATATAAACGAACACATTTTTTGTCCATGATGGTGTTCGTTTATGTTCGTTCATTCAAAACCTAAACGAATATAAACCAGCACACTTAAATGAACATGATTTAACAAACAATAAAAAACACAACTAAACATAATTGAACACAAATGAACATAATTGACTAAACATAAATCAACATAAAGTCTTTTTTATATAAATTATTAGTGATTAATTACGATAAATTCCATTGGAAAACTCATTTTTATTACCAGAAAGCCAACTACCAATTAGTTTATTTATACAAGTAGTTGAAAAGATCCTTTAATGTTTAATATTTATATTGATATAACTACTTGTGTATTTAATTAAAACAAACATAAACGGACGTTCACAAACATAAACAAACAAACAAAAGGTGTGTTCATGTTCGTTCGTTTAATTATATGAACGAAAATTTGTAGTCATGTTTGTTCATTTATTAAATAAACAAGCTTCCCTCCCGCCGAACAAGTTCACCAAATACAAACTTCAATGTTAATCGTGTGCGCTATGATCTTACAATACGTAATCTATGACCCATACCACAAAATGGTAATCAACTACAGATAGAATACAAACTCTAAAAGTTAACATAACATCATAACTTACTCTTGCAGGTTGATTTCCACCACCAAGCTCGGGAACAAAAAGTGCAAAAATAGGATCGGTGGGAGACCAACTGAAGTCCGTGACATTTTCAACTTTGATGGATTTCTTGTCAATCAGACCAAAGGATTCTGTGTCATACACTGAAATGACGTTTTTGCCCATTCGAGCAAAATATTTGTCTTCTTTTCCACCACCCCATCTGGAAACGCACAAGCATGTCAACATCAAGAACAAATATACAAGTAAAAAAAGACTTCTGGTACTAATAAAAGATTACTTGAAAACAGGCCATGAAACCCCTGTAAAACCTCCGGTTCCTCCGATTGCAAACTCATCAGCACTTCCCTTGAAATCTCTCATAACCTTTCCGGTTCTTACATCAAATATGTTGAGCACTACCCTCTGATCATGAGCAAATCACATAATTTAACACAGACATATTACCAAGACTTAAACGTGATAAACAGGTCAAAAGAAGTGAAGGCCAAACCCAGTAATCTAGAGTGGGTTGAAACAAGTAAAGTCATCAGGTTGACCGGAACACTATTTGTTTTAAACTTTTAAGTATAATTGTTAACTAATTACTCTGAAATACTGTTAAGAATATACTTCACATTAATAATAATCTAATCTAAATGTGAAATAAATTGATTTAAAAGGCTTATGCATTAATACAGTATTACAGTTTACAAACACACTTTCGACGACTTCCAACCCATTTGAACCATTGAACCATGTTCTCTTCAGCATATAAAGCCTTACGTGGATCAACCCGTATACAAACAAACGGGTTAAATTTTGCCACGTATTATAAGATCATACAAAACTCGACAAAGAAATAAACCTTCTTACATGGGTATCTCGGGGGTTGCTTGGTTCATGGCTGCTATAAGTAACCAGATATTTCTCACCAGGAGAGAAATCAATGAGTTTAACCTAAAACAATCATCGCAATTTCAAGATTATATGCAAAAGACGTGAAAAGAATTAGAAAACTGTAAAAAAAACATAATCATACGCAACCTGCGGATGAGCATATCGCATCAGGCGGTTAAATGTAGTAGCACCGCCCCAAACAGCAGCACCTTGGCGGTGAACTGTGGCTAAGTAGGTCCCTAATGGAGACCACTGCACAAAACTCTCAGTCCAGAACTGCAGAAAAAGAAATACATTATTACATTCTAATATAATCAACATTCTTTCACTAAAAAAGGAATAAGAAGATATCAAGATATGGGATTTTTTATTACTGGGCGTTTGTAAACAGGATCAGCCTTCACTTGTCTTGCATCATTCCACAAAACCTCTGTGTCGGATCCAGCACGAATAACAAACTGATCTCTGCCTTTCTCATCAGTAAGCCAGCGTTGCAGATTCTCCTGCATTAATACACCAAAACATTAACACCATTACTATTTTGCAAGCTATTATAAGCATTTTAAAATCTCTAAATAAAGCCATGTCTAAATAAAGCCACAAAAGGAAATCAAGTTTCACGCTTTCACCCGCATACAAAACAAAACCACCAAATCCCATACACTTTCAATGGATTTTTCATGAAACTTATGTTTCATCAATGTTGTATGCAGTTAAAAAATCACAAAACTTAAGCATGTATATCGAAGTTTATAGAAATGATGTGAACACACGGATTACCCAAAAATGAACGCTTGATAACAAAAAATAACTGCAAAAAGTCACTGATAACTACTTTCAGGAACTGCAATACAGTAACAAAAAAGTTTCCTAGAAGGGGTATTTCATGAAGTAAAAAAATCAAATTACACCATATACAATGCAAGAATAAAGCTAAATTCAAACACCTACCACTGGTGTATAAGGCCTGCTTTCAGGTGGAGCCCACTCGTCTGGGACTTTCATGAATCTGTCAATTTCATCAAACATGTTGACAGCAAAAATGTGTGCTCTGTCTAGCTTGTACCCATTGGTCTTCTCCTTGGCAAGCTCAGCTTCCTGCAAGTCACCGGCACACAAAAAAAAGTTACGGCTTGTTAGAATATAGTTGCTAAGTTTTGAGTTGTAAAGCAGCAGCAAAATTGCTGAAGTTTGTGAGAGAAAAAAAAGTACCTGAGGAGTGTTGTACTCAATGAAGCAATAACCTCGGGTTTTACCAGTGTCTTCATCAACAGGCATCCAAAGCCCATTCTCCTTAATAACTCCAATTTGGCTGTAGATTTTACGAACTACACCTTCAAGCTTCTCGAACTTTTCCCTAGGCACAACTGGCAAGTTATCCACAATGATAATATTCCCAAAGCCAGCATCAAACTCCAGTGAATCCTCCTCGTTAAGATCATCATCGTCACTGAAAAAAAATAAAATAAACAGTTGAGTAATAAATTGGTAAACAAAATACAAGTATTTCAAAAATGATCATAATCATAGACAACACATCTATATACAAGCATGCTTACAACAAAAACTCAAATTCAGAATAACAAACACACAAAGTAAAGCATCGGTAAGCAATTGAATGCTCATATGCAAACATGTAGCAATATAAGTATACAACTAATATTCAAATCATATAAAGACATACACCGTGTTCATACATCTGGACACGTTACACAACCAAGTGTTAAAAACACCAACAGATATAGAAGACAAACACTCAAATTGCTCACAACAATAAACACAAATCAACTTGTGACAGATAATTAGAGTTTACCAACCATCGTCATCAATTATCACGTTTACAATACAATGCTTACTCAATCAGCCACACATACAGTGTAATAACACTCTAAATTGAAATAAAGACACAAATAAATTACAGATATACAAAACATACACTCAAATTGCTCACAACAACAAACATAAACCAACATGTAACAGACTATTATGGTTTTAACAACTATCGTCATCAACTATCACCTTTACAATACAATATCAGTCATAACATACACTGTAAAACACTCTAGTCGAAACAAAAACACAAAACAATTACAGATATACATAACAAACACTCCACTAAGTTTTAACAGCTATCGTCATAACCTATCACCGTAACATTACATTTCGTAAATCAGTCATAACATCAAGGTAAAACGCTCTAAATCGAAACAAAAATACAAAACATTACACATATACATAACAAACACTCAAATTGCTCATAACAGCAAACATAAATCAACATATATACATATATACTATCACCTTTACAATACAATATGTGCTCAATCAGTCGTAACATACAGTGTAAAACACTCCAAATCGAAACAAAAACACAAAACAATTACATATATACAAAACAAACACTCAAATTGCTCACAACAATAAGCACAAACCAGTTATAACGTTTACAATACAATACGTATTCAATCAGTCATAACATACGGTGTAAAACACTCTAAATCGAAACAAAAACACAAACAATTACATATATCAGTGTATCTACACCTTTTGATGCCGAAATCTTCACCGGGAGGAAGCCGAATCGAGTTCCAATCGACTCCAGATAAATCGATGTTCAAACGAGCCGCTTCGGTTCGTATATCTTCCATTGACATCACTTCCGCCATGATTTCTCGGAGATTTGTAGATCGAGAAAACGGTTACAGAAAACCTTATCGTTAGCCGCTGGTATCTTGCTTTCTAGAATGATTTGATCCGTACGGCGAAATTAGGGTTTCTGTAAGTGCGCGTGTAGAAGAAGATTATCGTTATACCCTGCTTGTAGCGGTTTGTGACCTAGAGGCTTCTTTTTATTTTGTTTTTAATTGGAAGGGCACTTTTGTCTTTTCATATAAAATTAACTGACTTTGTTGGATGACGTTAGTAAATTAGACTTAAATTAGATAGTTAAAAACTATAATTTTGGATTCAATTAGTTAAAACCACAAAAACTCAATGATTCAAGAGGAATTTAGTCAATTCATTTATTAATCTCTAAATAAAAGTTTGAGTTAAATGCAATTTGAGTCCCTGTGATTTACATGAAAACACGCGTTAAGTCCCTAAAGTCAAAAATTGACCTCTGACCCCATGGTTGCATTTTCTTGCACTCTGTCTCTGAGTCCCTCCATGTAACATTGTGGAATATGTCGTTAAATGCTTAACAATTGTAGCTAATGGTGGGGGCCTTTTGGTCTTTTCACCTAAAAACACAAGCTGTAATAGTCTAATACCGATTGCACCCCCATTTCTTAACAAACAACCAAAATTGTCCCTGTAAAGTGTTGTCGTAGAGCTCAACTTCGATCATCTTCTTCGGCGATAATGGTTATGTTAATAGTGGATTTGACAATGGACGCATAATGTGCCCGAGAGATAAGTATTCTTTCTTGAATATTGTAACTCGAAAGTTTTCCAAAATTATTGAATTTTGAACTTAACCTTGAAATGGTGTAGCCTCAATATGGCTAAATGCCACCCTATGCCTGATGCCCACGTTGTCATGCATTTAAAGATGGTTTTGAAGTTTTTGAACAATGTTAATGTCGACATCCACATCGAGCGAGGCAGAGATGATAGAATCCAGTAGGAGTACTGTCTAATGATTTTGTAAATGTATATGATGCCTAGGTATAACATTTAATGGGTGTTTTAATCCACTATACCCCTAATTGTGTTCATTTTTACTCGTTATATTTCTAATGATTGTAAGAATCAGATTTGTTTTGTAATAAATGCAAGAATCCGATAACCATTGTGAATCTGGTCTTTTACCATAGAAAAGGAGTAGTGTAGTGCTAATAGAGTCATGTTATAATAGTTTTTACAACAACTGTTGTGTTTGATATTGTTATAAGATATTGTATATGATACATGGACTAATGCAATCATGTTACAAGAGTTTCTACAACATGTCTAATGTTATTAATTTGTATAGGTATATATATACACTTGTCTTGTGTCTGGTGTTGTGTTTGGTATTATCATGTTTAAGGTGTGCTTTTTAGGCTTGAACATTGCTAATGCAGTTGCAGCTTAATAGACAGGTGATGTGTGGACTTGTATGTAGGATAGCCCAAGCAAACCCCTGTAGTCACACGATCATCAAGGTCATGACTTGGCATCACTTGTGAGCTTAAAGCTCAAGTAAAACAGAAAGTTTAGGGTGTTAGAACAACCCTTAGTTCATGTACACAAGCTTGGTTAGGCTTCACTAATCATAAACTTGATTAGGAGCACAAGAACACAAGTTTGGTTGAAGTATATCATAAGTTTTAAAGAGATTTGTTCAAAACATAAAGTTTGGAGCCCTATAGGAGAATATCCAGGTCTGGATTCTCCAAGGAGAACCTGTGGAATCAAACCTAAGGTTTATCAGGAAGTAGGAAGAAGAATCGAGTAAAAAAGTTAAGAAATGAGCAAGTTATGCTCACTTTGGTGAAGTAACACGAATCTGCCAATGTTCTTGAGTTGCAAAAGATTTAAGGGTGATTGAGAGAGATTAGAGGGTGTTTAGAAAGTGGAAAATGCGTGGAGAAGGTGTGGTATTTATAGGGAAGAGTTTAGGGTTAATTGGGGGTGTTAAATGGTGATTTAAGGTGATTGGGGAAGGAAGAAAAATGGGAATTCGTGCCAAACACGCGGCTGTTTGAACATTCTGCCCGCCAGACTAGCTTCGGACCGTAAGCCTAAAGCCTTGCGGTCCGTAAGGATTAGGCAGAAAATGTTTTATTTTATTTTATTGATTAAAGGCTTATCTAAATGTTACATATTGATGGTTTATGATCATTTAAGGATTTTTTTAAGCACATGAAACACATATCAAGGACTAGTATAGGTATGAATGGGTGTGATTACGTATAAATGTCACGTATAAGTTTCGTATGAAGCATGCATGTTGCGTATGATGGATTTATCAAACGTTTGCAAGTATTAAGGATCAAGTGTCATCTGTATGAATGTATGAACATGTATAACATGAATTGAAAATAAAATATAAGTTTCATTGTGATTAAAGTCTCGGATTTTGAAATGATTACGACGAAATGGCGAATACAAAGTTATAAGGTTTCCAAAAATAAAATTATAGGACGAGCTTTCTATTTGAGGAAAGTACGAAAAAACAGGACGTTACACTAGCAAGGAAAAGCTAAAGTTTTGCCTGAATAAGGTGAGACTTTATACGTTGCAGTTTTGATCTCGTGATTATCGTTGAAGTTAATTTGGTATCTTACACTAATACGTGTTACATTGTGTGTTTATATAGGAACCATGACTTAAACCCAGGAGGCTTAAAAGCCATAAATTCTGCAATGTGAGTCATTCTCTTTTATCAAATACTTTACATACTTGTGTTTGGCAAACTTGAAAATTAAATTATCAATAGTTTAAAATTAGTATGTAACTTGACTAGGTAATACATATATATATATAATGAGAACCACATTGAGTTGTGAGAACCGTAGGAACCAATATAAGCAATCGATCAAAAGTGTTTTAATGGATGAGATTAAAAGACAATAAAATAGTTGTAATCACTGTACTTTAATTAATGAGTTTTTGTTTTTAGTGAGATAATGATAAATTGCTATTTTTACTAAGCTCTTTAATGATTGGAAATTAAAGTTGTAATAATTGTGCTTTAATTAATGTTTGTGATTTAATTAATGTTATTTTTGAATAATGCAGTAAGAAAATTATTTTACGTAAGGGTTCAAGCTTTTTTTGCGCGCCGGTTTTAAACATTTTTACGCGAGCGGCTATTTTTTTTACGTGCGGGTTCAAACTTTTTTACGCCCGGTTTTAAACTTATTTTACGCACCGGTTTTAATTTTTTACGCGCGATTTTAAACTTTTTTTACGCGCCGGTTTTAAAGTTTTTTTACACGCCAGTTTTAAACATTTTTTACGCGCCGATTTAGAACTTTTTTATGCGCCGGTTTAGAACTTTTTTAGCGTGCCGGTTTAAAATTCTCTTTACGCACCGGTTTTAATCTTTTTTTACGCGCGATTTCAACTTTTACACGCGGTTTTAAACTTTTTTTACGCGCGGGTTCAAACTTTTTTTACGCGCCGGTTTTAAATTTTTTTACGCGCGGTTTAATTTTTTTTTTACGCGCCGGTTTAAAGTATTTTACGCGCGGGTTTAAACTTTTTTTATGCGTGGTTTTAAACTTTAAAACAATTTTTTACGGGTTTAAACTTTTTTACAAAAAACAAAAAATCTTTTACGCCAAACAAAAATATTTTTTTTTTACAAAAAACTTTTTTACAAATTTTTCCAAACATCTTTTTACGCCCCGACACCCCGATTTCGTGTTTACGAAATTTGAGGATCTTACCAAACGAACTCACCCCAAAAATCATGACTCAATAGATGTCTCATGTTGAATTTTAAATAGAAGAGAGAGAAAGTATGTGACATGTTGACTTTTAAATAGAAGAGAGAGAAAAGATGTGACATGGGAAGTAAAAGACTAAAATACCATTTTGATTTAATTTGGTTATGGGTGATGTGTAAATATGTTATTGGATAATAGGAGTTCTCATGGTTCTCGCAACTGGGATTGATTCTCTTTTGAACCGAATCCTATATATATATATATATTGTATTTAAAATGATATTATAAAATTAGTTGAGTTAATTACGTCGTTAGTCCCTGTGATTTGTAGAAAGTAACAATTTAGAGTATTAATAGTTTAAAGTAACATCCTAAGGGACGAACTTTTCAGTTTGTAACAAACTAGGGTACTAACACTTTACCTAGTTTAATTTTAATAAAGTTCAAGGGTAATTGTGTCCTTTTCCATTCTCCATTTATTAAAACTAATAAAAACCTTAAGATGCAATAAAACCTTTACGTGTTCTGCCTCAGACCATTGTGAAGGGGTGATGTCAATTATCTAAGCCATGTCGTCTCCAACAGCACAGGGTGAAGAATTCAGTTATGAAGATGAATATGGTAACTGAACTTGTTGGTCAAAGTCTCAAAACTTATTTATTTTATTAATTGAATGAGTCTTGCGTTCGTTCCTATGATTTATAAATTTTATAGTTTTTTTTTTCTTGGGTAAGCATCAGTAGGGTTTTTTATGTAGGGAATTGATATTAATATATAATAGATACTTTAAGTAGCGAATGAGCTAGTGGTGGAGTGGTAAGGCAGAGAATGGTGTTCCAAGTGACCCAGGTTCAATTCATGCCCCCATCATTTAGTTTCTGCGGCACCGGGTGATGATGGGAGACTAGGCGAGTAGGTGGCGATCGCTAGTTCGATCCTTGAACTAAGCGGGTTTTACCTCACTGCATTGTCGTGCCTTCGGGCGAGTGTTCACGGGCTTCAGCCCTAGTTAAGGGTTTTCCCCGGTTCGAAAGGCGAGTGTATCCCGATGTTGTGAATTTCCCTAATAGCCAATTTGAAGAATTCGTTAGCCGTTAAAAAAAGTAGATACTTTAAGTTTCTGAACAAATAATCATTATGTGACGACCCTGAACACTAAAAAAGGCATTTGAATTTAATAATTTTTATCACCTATTAAATCTCCCATATTTATCATGTTTCTCGTTCACATAAATAATATTGAATGATTATGTTAGGCAAAATATAGCTGGTTACAGTGTGCTGGGTAGTTGTTTTAAGTAATATGAATGCAATGTTTTATCCTAGACGTTGGTTGGTTGTTTTTTTATTAGTGATATTGCAAATGAAAATAATTACCCTTGAACTCTCTTAAAATTAAATTGGGTTAAGTGTTAGTACCCTAATTTGTTAAACATTGAAAAGTTAATACCTTAGGACGTAACTTTAAACTATTAGTACCCTCGGTTGTTACTTTCTACAAACCACAAGGACTAACGACGTAATTAACTCAAATAAGTTTGAAGAATGTCTATTTTTTGTTATGTATGATCTTGAGTGGTAGGTTGGAAAATAAAAACAATATATATATATATATATATATATATATATATATATTAAAATGCACACTTTGCTTCATGAAAGAGACCGATTAAAATGGGACGTACAAATAAGATGAAAGGAAAATTGAATAGTAAAAATTGTGAGTATAGAAAAACTTAATAAATTATAGATGGATTTAATGATAGATTGAAATGAAACGTGTACAAATAAGATGAAAGGAAATATGAATAGTAAAAATCGTGAGTATATAAAAAGTTAACAAATTATAGACGGATAATATATATATATATATATATATATATATATATATATATATATTAAAATGCACACTTTGCTTCATGAAAGAGATCAATTGAAATGAGACGTGTACAAATAAGATGAAAGGAAAATTGAATAGTAAAAATTGTGAGTATAGAAAAATTTAACAAACTATAGATGGATTTAATGATAGATTGAAATGAAACGTGTACAAATAAGATGAAAAGAAATTTGAATAGTAAAAATTGTGAGTATATAAAAACTTAACAAATTATAGATGGATAATATTAATTGATCTTTATTGTTTTATATATATATATATATATATATATATATATATTAAAATGCACACTTTGCTTCATGAAAGAGACCGATTGGAATGAGACGTGTACAAATAAGATAGAAAGGAAAATTGAATAGTAAAAATTGTGAGTATAGAAAAATTTAACAAACTATAGATGGATTTAATGATAGATTGAAATGAAACATGTACAAATAAGATGAAAGGAAATTTGAATAGTAAAAATTGTGAGTATATAAAAACTTAACAAATATATATAATATATATATATATATATATTAAAATGCACACTTTGCTTCATGAAAGAGACCGATTGAAATGAGACGTGTACAAATAAGATGAAAGGAAAATTGAATAGTAAAAATTGTGAGTATAGAAAAATTTAACAAACTATAGATGGATTTAATGATAGATTGAAATGAAACATGTACAAATAAGATGAAAGGAAATTTGAATAGTAAAAATTGTGAGTGTATATATATATATATATATATATATATATATATTAAAATGCACACTTTGCTTCATGAAAGAGACCGATTGAAATGAGACGTGTACAAATAAGATGAAAGGAAAATTGAATAGTAAAAATTGTGAGTATAGAAAAATTTAACAAACTGTAAATGGATTTAATGATAGATTGAAATAAACATGTACAAATAAGATGAAAGGAAATTTGAATAGTAAAAATTGTGAGTATATAAAAACTTAACAAATTATAGATGGATAATATTCATTGATCTTTATTGTTTTATAGTAGTTGATGTGCTAGTGTCCTCCATAGTATACTTAGATCATTCGCAATAGAACATTTGTGGCCTTACCTAGCGCCAATACGGAGGAGGAGATAAGTGACGACAGTCGACCCCCTCTCCCCAACGTAAAAGTCTATTTTCATGGAGCGACTATAGAAGGGGTATATCTTTAAACCTAATATTTTGATACGTGTCGTTTGGTACTCGAGCATCCGATTCCCGTATTTAATATTATGCATCATGTTTCGATATGTAAACATGTTTCAAAATTAAAAAATGTCTTCATTGTTTTTTATATTTGTTACTCATAATATGTTTCGTTAAACATGTTACTCACAAATTCACGAGTCATGTTTGCAAGTTTACCTGTTAATGAGTTTACAAGTTTGCGCACATTTACGTGGTTATATATTCACAAGTTTACATCTTGATAAACTTACATGCTTACAAATGACAAGTTTTTTATATGTAAGTTATAAGTTTTAAAAGCTTACATGCATAATCATGTTGTATACGTATACATGGTATGTGACCCAAATCATACCCTTTTTTGTGAGGAGTGAGGACAACCATGATCCCATCATTGTAGCATAAAATTATGTGGCACCAACCAGACTTGCATCTCTTTTGATTCAATATAAGGACTTTTGTTTTACTCATACAAGTTCCTATTTACCCAAATGCGTCTAGATCGATCATAGGAAAAAGTTGTAAATGAACATGTTAAAAGGGGCATGGTGTGATTTGCATGCACACATATTTTTCATGGATGTATGAACCAACTATACACCATCCACGTTAAACAATTGAATTACATGGACTTTGGGCATATAAAAATGAACGTTACATGTATGCTATTTTATAAGATTTGTTTTGCTAACCCAAAGCTTTTCACCGAAATGGTTTTGAAAAGTCAAACCTTTTATATACAACAAAATATATATATCACAAGATACATCTTCGTGGGTTATTTTTCTTTAGCGTATATTTTTTTCTTCTTTTTTGAGTTATTAAGCCTTCTAACTCATTAATTATTTTTGGATTGTGTTTATCTGAGTTATGTAATAATGACTGTTAGGGCATAGATTTTTATAACTATGGATATTGTATCCTGAAGCGTTGCCTGGATCACTTATCCTTAGCGGATGCTGCAGGAACTCGGAGGATCAAGGATCCTTATTGCTTATTTAACTCTAACAGTTGTTTCCCACGTTTTCTTGTGTTTTATGCAGGAATGGACGAAGTGGGCTAGGTCAAGCTGGAATATCGCAAGAATATTCCGTTTAAGATGCTACTTGGTGGCCAAGTAACAATTATGGGAGTGGACATGTTCTTCCTAGAAAATAGGAGTTAGTGGTTAGCTTATTTAAAGGGGGTTGATCAAGTGTTTGAGGCTAATTATCACTTTCGTTCATACACATTCACGAATCAGAAAATACACACACACACTCACAAACCAGAGCTCTCACTTAGCATTCGATTGTACCACACTTGATCAACATCCAAAGTTGTAATCTTTTTCGTGCAATATAGTTGATAGTGATAGTTTTCACTATCCGAGGTTTTTATGCCGGCGATCTACTAGTGATCAAGGACTTTTCCTCGTATAAATCCCTGTGTTCATTGTCGTTTACATTTCATTTTCCTTCACACAATTGTTCGACACACAAGCACTCAACCTCACAAAATCAGATTTGGTTACATTATCCTTATGGTGATTTCTAACCAAAACAGTTTTGCGCCCACCGTGGGGCGATTGGTGCTTCAATTCTAAAAAAAATCGTTCATTTCATTCATTTCTGTCCATTTCCCTCAATCAGATGGCTTCTCAGGGAAAATCCACTTCAAATGCCATGCCGGCGGTTACCTCATCTCAACCCAGTGCACCGTTGCCTCCTATTCCCCCTGCATTCCAAAAGAATGCTGAAAATTCTCAGAAGAAGACATCATCTATGAAAGGCTACATGGAACAACAATAGAAAACCAACCAGAGGATCCTTCGTGAGATTGATGAAATAAAGAAGCAAAAGAGACCGGAAGAAAACCAGTCTCCACTGATGCCTAGGGCATTGGATTTTGCTACTCCATCATCAACAATCCAGCATTCCAAAGGATCCACGACTCAACCCCAAGGATCCTCTGTCCTTCAACAAGGATCACTAGCAATGATGCAGCCTTAAGGATCCTCTATCCTTCAGCAAGGATCATTGGAGACAACTCAGAATCAAGGATCCTTCCTCCATTCGGGAGGATATATGGAGGCGTTTCCAGCTCAAGGATTCTACTTTCAGAATCAAGGATCCTCGTCTCAGGTTCAAGGATCCATGGATTACCTTCCAAGGCCTTCAGCACCAATGTATTCAGGATCCAACATCTTTCAGGATTAAGGATCCTCAAGGAGTCAGCCATTCAGAAGTTCCGAAGTACATGAAGGGATTTCATTCCTATGCAGACCATTGCTTCATCTGGTCCTACCATTGCACCAGACATGTCTTACCCTAGATATACTTCTGGGATACCAGTTCCAAATAAATCGGGAGGTAACAATTTCAATACATCTTTCGATACTAACTTTACTTACATGTAGGACACAGATATCAACCAAGCTATGGTCAGGGAGTTACGAAAACTCAAGGATATGATATCCAGTGTTCCCGGAGTGGTCAAACCCCTTCCTGAGATCCCGGATGGAAGTCACAAAGTGTCTCGCTTTGCACCTCACATAAGCAATGTTGAGATACCAAAACGCTTTCAAACCCCCAACATGAAGCTATACGATGGTACAACTGATCCAGAGGAGCATGTGGCTCAGTACAGAGAAAGGATGGAGATCAACCCTATCCCTGAAAGGTTA
Organism: Scalesia atractyloides; assembly: GCA_947069175.1. NCBI lineage: Eukaryota > Viridiplantae > Streptophyta > Magnoliopsida > Asterales > Asteraceae > Scalesia > Scalesia atractyloides. Next base: position 75,329,874 of record CAMTDV010000021.1, read on the forward strand.
AAGGAAGCCTGTCTGTGTAAGGGCTTCGAATCCACACTCACTGGATTAGCACTCAAATGGTTGCTAAGTCTTCCTCTTTACTCTATAACTGCATTTTCACATTTAGTTAACTTGTTCAATAATCAATTTTCTTGTAGTAGAACTTTTGAAAGGTTAACTAGTGACTTGTATAGGATCACCCAAGGTCGTGATGAATCACTTAGAGATTACATCACTAGATTTAGTAGAGAATCCTGAAAAAAAAATCCCTAGTTTAGATATTTCCACTGTTGTGGAAGCCTTTAACATGAGATTAATAAAAGATTCTCCATTCTATGATGATCTTGTTATGACACCTTGCAAGAATTTAGACGAAGTAAGGAATAGGGCCCTTGAGGTTCATCCAATTAGAGGATGACAAGAATATCCAGGAAAGGTTGTCAGGATCCTCAAAATAGGAGAATCAAGGATCCTTTCATAAGAATAATCGATCCAAGCAATACTCCAAGCATGACAATCAGAATGTTCATACGGATTGACAAGAGGAAGATAACACTGAACTAATCCTTGCTTTGCAGAATTTAGGTGATAAGGCTAGATGGCCGAGGAAAGATAAGTAGAAATGGTGTGCTTATCATAAGGATTTCAGTCACCTCACTGATGAATGTATATCACTAAGGAAGGAAATAGGCTATCTTTTGAGCAAAGGTTACCTGAAGGAGTTGCTCGGAAGGAAGAAGTCAAGGATCCAGGATCCTGAAAAAGTTCATGAAAGAGCTCCTCCACCGCCAGCAGATGCTCAGATCATTAACTTCATATCTGGAGGCTATGATATTTGTGGAACCTCATTTTCAGCAGCTAAAAGGCACGCCAAGGAGACAAAGATGGAGAATGGAGAGAGACCTCTTTGAACGATCACTATAACCCAACAGATAGTGATATCCTTTGATGAGGATAACCGCGTTGACATACAGGATCCTCATCACGACGGTTTAGTCATTACGTTGTTTATTTCTAACCATTTTATTCGCAGGATCCTTATTGACGGAGGAAGCTCGGTGAACATAATCTAGTTGGATGTCCTCAAAAGAATGAACATTCCTGAATCCGAAATTGTCCGAAGATCATCGGTGCTCGTAGGATTCAGTGGAGAAACAAAAAAATACATTGGGGGACATCAAACTCCTGATCTATATAGAGGGAGTAAACTCTATTAAGAAATTCTGTGTTATTGATTGCTTATCCTGTTGCAATGTTATTCTTGGCAGGTCTTGGATACATGGCATGAAGGCAGTCCCCTCGACATACCATCAATGTGTAAAGCTACCAACCCCATGGGGAGTGGTGAAAATAGAAAGTGATCAACAGGAGGCAAAGAACTGCTACACCTCTTCTATGAAGCCAACTTGGAAACCAAAGGAAGCATAGAAATTAAAGTATCCTCCGAGGGATGTCATGGAGGCAAGGGAGCAATATGTCAAGGATATACTACTAGACCCTAAGGATCCTGAATCCAAAGTTTTTATAGGATCCGGGATCCTGGATAGCATAGAGCAGGATCTGGTATCCTTCTTAAAGGGAAAATGGTTTACCTTCTCTTGGAAGCATGAAGCTGCACTCAAAAACCTAAAGGATTACCTATCCTCTGCACCAGCCCTGATGAAATTAGAAGATGGAGAACCATTATCCATATATTTAGCTGTTTCAGGAAAAGCTGTAAGCGCGGTCCTGGTCAAGGATCATGAAGGCCAACAACATCCGGTATACTATGTAAGTAAAGTCTACTTGATGCTGAGGCCAGGTATTCTCATTTAGAGAAATTAATTAATTCTTGCTCTAATTATGGCTTCTACTAAACTCACGCATTATTTTGAAACTTACACTATTGTTTTTAAAACTAACTTCCCTATTAAGAATGTTCTCAGGAAACCTAAAATGTCAGGTAGGATGGAAAAGTGGGCAGTTAAACTTAGTGCATATGACATTAAGTATGAACCCAAGATTGCAATCAAATCTCAGGCTTTGGCAGATTTTGTGGCTGATTTCAGTAATGAACTACAAAGGGAAGATGAATTAGAAGTTCAACAACTGACCAAGGATCCTTGGACACTCTTCACAGATGGAGCTTCGAATGTCAAAGGAACTGGACTAGGCATACTACTTAAATCGCCACAGGGGGGAAATTATACCCCAATCCATTGCATCTGAATTCCAAACTGCCAATAATGGATCAGGTATCTTCAAGTATATTTAGCTAAGCAAAGGATCAGGTATCTTCAAGTGTATGTAGATTCATTATTAATTACTAATTATTATAATGGTTCATATACTGTCAAAGGAGAAAAGCTAATATTTAGAGATAGTCAGGAAACTGGAAGATTCTTTTGGGCTTGTCCCCAGTCTATTGCTTTTATCATTTTATCATAGGTACCTAAAGAAGAGAATGTAGAAGTAGACATTTTAGCTAACCTTGGATCATCCCTAAAGATGCCAAAGGATGTCAAGATACCTATCATCCATGTTTTGTCTCCTGCAATTGACGAAAATGAATCAATGTAGATAGTGGAGGACGCTAAAATTGTACCTAGTAATGATGTCACGATGAAGAAGGATGTTGTGGAATACGCAAGAAGATGTGATGCTTGTCAAAGGCACAATAACATTCTACATCAGCCAACAGAGCCTCTACATCCTATATCCTCTTCTTGGCCATTCATGAGATGGGGAATGGATATAGTAATCAAACTTCCAAAGGCACCCGAAGGGAAAGTATTTATGCTAGCCATAACAAACTACTTCTCCAAATGGATAAAAGCAGAAGCTTTTGCTCAAGTCAGAGAAAAGGAAGTTATATCCTTCATTAAACGAAACATTATTATTAGATTTGGAATTCCTTCTATGAATTATTTGTGATAGTCGATCCCAATTTATTGGGAGTAGAACTACTAACTTTTGTAACAGATGGCCAATTATCAACAAAGAATGGCTGGAACATGTAACAAGAATGTCAGGATCAGAAGATTTTAACTTGGTGATTTTGTGCTAAGGAAAGCATTCTAGAACACTACAAATCCGGCTGATGGCAAATTAACACCAAAATGGAAGGTCCCTACTTGATATAAGCTGAAGCTGGAAAAGGGGCATATCGCTTACTGACTATGGATGGTGATCTTCTCCCAGGAGCTTGGAATGTTGTTCATATGAAGAAATACTTCATGTGAAAAGGATCATGGATCCTTAGGGATTTTAGTACCCTGACTCAGGATTAAGGATCCTCATAGGATATATAATCCTCACTTCGGTAACATCTGACTTACACTCTCTTTCATTTTATAGTTATTATTCATTATAAGGAAAGGATGTTAAACATTTAACATCCATTTTTATCAAGTTTTAAGTTCTTGTAGAAGCTATTAACATCGTTTACAGAGGATTAAGGGGTCGGCCACCTCTCTCCCACGTTTAAGGCATCAGGGGATCTCAAGCTCCCTAAGACACCAGTTTAAGCTAGTCCCCAGTTTTCAAGGGCTTGACCCCAGTTCTAAGGTTTAAAGGTTTTCACCTTTCACACGAATTGGGTTTTGACACCCCACCAGTAGCGCACGTTATTCAAGTATAGTTCGAGGCAATGGGACCAGTACCCGCTTTAGGGGCTGACAATTTCATTATTGTTGGCTATATGTAGGATCTCAAGTATAATGGTAGACGTACCATACATCCGTTCTTAAGGTTTCTAACGTTTTCACGTTAGCTAAGGTTTTGGCATTTTCATGTCACTTACGATTGGTTAGTCGCCAGTGTGGGCCATACACCAGTATCCTAAGGTTTCTAACGTTTTCACACTAGCTCAAGTTTATTGGGATTGTCCCCAGATTTTTGGGCTTGTCCCTAGTTTATTGGGCTTGTCCCCAGTTATCATTGGCTTGTTCCCAGTTCTTTTGGGCTTGTCCCCAGTTGTTTGGGGTTGTTGTAACATCCGTAAAAAACGGATTACCAAACCCGCTCCGGTTATCAACCGAACAGTCAGTTAAATTTTTTTCGTTGCGAATTAAATGCCCAAAATAATTTTAAACGATACATAATCAATTATTATACGGGGATATATATTTAGTTTTGGAAAAACTGTTAAAAATCGCAAAATAAAAATGTTTTGTTTCTGCCGGGTTTCGAACCCGGGTCTGTACCGGTTCAACAAACGACTTATCACCCAGCCAATCAACCGCTCCGCCACTTTGAATTTCTGATAATAAAAGGAATCAATTAATTCAAATAATAATGTTCGGAAGTCAAATTCAGTCTTTGCGCCCAAATAGCAGTCGTCGGAAATCCCGACGACTTCGCCGTTAATTTACGTTTCCGCTCAAGTTAACCGAAGAATTAACTCCCACGACGGTTATAACCGACGTCTGAACCCGCGACATCAGCCGTAACCGCCGGAGAACGGCTGGCTTCGAATTGAGACCGAATTCAGACCCCATACATCTCGATACTACCCTATAAATTCACCCACAACTCACCAGAAACCTTTCACTCTCAAATCGCACCCTTTCTCGGCGAAAACTCACTCGCCGGAAATATTTTGTACGTCGCCGGAAAACCGAGTCCTTAATCTCTGAGCTTTACTGAACCCTCTAAACTTTTACCGAAGTCACCCACACCCTTTGTAAGCTTTCTGAAGATTCTCTGCTGCAAGACACTCGTCGCAGGAAGAGATTTCTGTCGCCGGAGTTCTGCCGGAAAACAGAGGAAAGCCAGTCGATACTTTTCACGCCTAATTTCCTTTCTTTTTACTTTTATCTCATTTGTAATTAATCATAAAACGCTAAAGAAACCTGAATCAACACTTCGAACCAGTCAGTCGTCACTTCCGGTTAAAACCAGTGAAGAAGACGATGTTTCGGTAATGGTTAAGTATAATTAAAATCAAGTTATTTACCGGGTTAGACACACAGTCCAGCGGTGGACTGTGTGCACATTAAACGCTAAGGTCTCGAGTTCGAATATTGTTTCCTCACACGCTGCCTTAATAAAAATTCCTTTTTTCGCAAACTGAACCGGATTGATTTTAGGTATATGTTAAGTATATTAATAACCGAGTTAATAACCAAGTGAGACACACAGTCCAGCGGTGGACTGTGTGTACGCTAACCCACAGGTCCCGGGTTCGAGACCTGTGGAGCGCACCGGTTCCCTGGATTAAATCGTTTTTAAAATAAAGGATTTCTGTTTAAATCTAATTAATATATATATATAAATTAAAATCGGATATATGACGGGTTAGACACGTAGCTCAGTTGGTAGAGCTGCGTGCATGCGTACGGGAGGTCTCGGGTTCGAGCCTCACCCAGCGCACAACAATATGCACTCGAACCGGTCAACGGTCAGGTCAACGGTCAACGGTCAAGTCAACGGTCAGAAAAAGTCAAATTTTTTATTATTTTTATTAATTATTATAATTAAAAATCAATTAAAAATACTTAAAAATAACATTTTTAAGGTTAGAAAATAGCCTCAAACTCACAAAAATACACCCAACAATCCTACTAAAATAGATTAATAAAATCCGTTTACTTACCAAACCATAATGCGATTTATCTAGGTTAATTTCACTCGTGGTTAAAACCATTTCGCGTGCATTCAACATTATCAACCGAACGCACCCAATGTGAGTGAATTCTTACAAACTCCCCTTTTTATTCATGTTTTGGGGTGTATCATGTGTCGCTTAAACTAATTCTTTTATGCAAACTCGTGCTATACCATTATATGATCTAAACTAGAATGTAACTATTGTTGGTTGTGATGTATTACATATTGTCAAAGTTGTATGCAAATTATTTAGGCCCATCAGTTCCTCGTGGGAGACGAGTTGAACAACGCGTGCCTTAAAACTCATTCATTAGGCCCATCAGTTCGTAGAACAACGCGTGCCTCAAAAACTCATTCATTAGGCCCATCAGTTCCTCGTGAGAGACGAGTTGAACAACGCGTGCCTCAAAACTCATTCATTAGGCCCATCAGTTCGTAGAACAACGCGTGCCTCAAAACTCATTCATTAGGCCCATCAGTTCCTCGTGGGAGACGAGTTGAACAACGCGTGCCTCAAAACTCATTCATTAGGCCCATCAGTTCGTAGAACAACGCGTGCCTCAAAACTCATTCATTAGGCCCATCAGTTCCTCGTGGGAGACGAGTCGAACAACGCGTGACTCAAAACAATCATTTGATGTATGTATGTGCAATATTTGATATTATGTGTTGTGTGAATAAATTTACATCTACATTTACTCATATGTGGTTATGCACATTATTTATAATCAATTGGATAAACTTGTTTAAAATGTTTTCCATAGGATTCACTCGCCAACTTTATGTTGATCCAAAAAAACCTTTTACACATGATACAGGTAAACAGGTTGAAGCAAGGAAAACATAGGAAATGCCTTAGAAGAGAACAAAGAAGCTTAGATTGATAGTTAGAGCATATTTATTGTAAATTTCTATTAAATTGTATTAATGAATATGAAACGTATAATAAATGTCATGAGCTTTGATGATAACCCAATCATGCCCCGATCACCTTTTCCGCTGCAGGTCGGGGTGTGACAGTTGTCCCTAGTTTGTTTTGTTTGGCTTAGTCCCAAGTTGATTTCAACAAGTTTTGAAGCTTTGAAGACTCACAAGTTGATTTAAAAAGGATCCTGGATCCTTGAAGTTTATCTAACGGTAACTTGTTTGTTTGTACGAAGTTAGTTCCTAAGGATATAAAATCCTAACTTGGATTTTCTGGTATGTTTTATTCTCATACTTATTTATCTTATCGACTCCACCATGAACCTTGCAATTAAGGGTATATGAATTATTTACTTGTATCTAATAAGATTTTATTTATGATTATTGTTTTGGTCAAAAATCTGATTAAGGATAATGTAACCAAACTTTGAATGTGAGGTTGAGTGCTTGGTTAAATGACTATGTGTGTGAACAAATATTGAAAGTAAATGACAATGAAGACAATGATTTGCACAAGGAAAAATCCCTTGATCAAGAGTTGATCTTCGGCATAAAAAACCTCGGGTGATGGAAACTACCGATCACCAACTATATTGAACTACAAATATTACAACTTTGAAAATATTGAGCTTGTTACAGTGAGAGTTCTAATGTGTGTTTGAGAGAGAGAGAGAGTAGCAATAGTGTGTATGCGAGTGTGTGTTCGATCAGATCGTGTGTGTCTATCAAGCTCAATACCCCTAATAACCAGCCAATAATTATCCTTAACTAACTATTCGAAAATTATGGCAATATCCCACGTTCTCCATCAACGGTCATGGACTCCCTACACGTGCTGGAATAAGAGCATATTCCCCTTGATTCTCAGTGACTTAGTCTACGATTACCTGCAAGCGTAAACTGAATGCACATAGAACAATTGTTAAAAACATAAACATTAGTAAGGATCCTTGATCCTCAGACTCCCTGCATTATCCGTTAAGGATCCGTGATCCAGGTTTAGTATCAGGATAGATGATCCTTGGCATAAAATCCATGCCCTAACAATTGCCCCAAAAATATGAGGAATTAATTGCAACTAAATGAGTCGTATTTTCTCGTTTATTCTGGACGACTCGTTACCAACAAACTAGCCGTTACCCTAGGACTAGCCGCTACAAGGATGACATCAGCGATAAGACCCCCCAGCAACAAACATGATTATAAATAGGGTAGAGATATAGATGATATCTCCTATTTAATATCGATATCCTTTGTTTAAAGCCTCACACCGGAGATCAAACAAGTATTCACTTTCTCTCTCATCTTTTGTTCTCTGTAGTTCTTTCTTTCCTCTTTTCTTTCTCGTGCATCATGACCAAAACCATGATCCGTTCCTCACCACACAAGGATCAAGGGAAAAACAGTCCTCCCAAAAGCCAAAACCTTTTGAAAGAACCTTCGCAAGAACTTTGCCAGTTCACTGATCCTGAGATCGAGTAGATGCACCCCTGTTTTTCGTAGGGTGCTATTTTTAGGCCCTTTGATTCTTCAATGAAGAGTGACTGCATATCATCCACATGGGTGTGTTTTCCTGCTACCCCTTTTCAAATCGGTTTTACTTACCCTTTTCCAGCTTTCACCCAGAGCTTTTTCACCTTTACCGGCCTGTGCTACATCCAAGGCATGCCTATGCTCTGGAGGGTTCTCTATACCTTGAGCAGATCATTGCTAGAGAGGGCATAGAGCTTCGTCTTGCTGAACTCAACCACCTGTACAATCTGGTTAGCCACGGGTCTCACCGATTCCTTTTCAAAGCCAAGCCTCAACAACCCCACCCTATACTCAAAACTACCAAAAATGATTCCCATTGGAGAAGTCAATTCTTCTTCGTCAGGAGAGATTCCATTCCCAACGGGGATCATCTTCCCAAAAAATGGAACGTAGAGGGTAGGATGTAGGATTTATAAGATTGCTCCATAGAAAATTTGATATTTTAATCTAAGGATATCTGATCCTTCATTTTTTGTGCAGTGACCAATATTTCGCTCGAAGACTTTGCTACCACCGCTGAGAGAGTTGCTGCTTTTTGGGCTCTAGACTCAACTGTTAGAACATTCCATCCCAAGATCAAAGATTTAGAAGAAACGACATCAGCCTCCTACACCATGTCAAGTAAGTGTGCATGTACATATGTATTTAATTATTTAGTATGAAATAAAAAATGAATACTTATCTGAGTTTTGTGTTTGTAGGTGCTGCTAAATCTTCATCAAAATCAGCCACCAGGTTTGACATGGGAGATGTCGAAGGTATCATGTCTCCCCGATCTCCCAAGCAAAGTCGGGACCAGGAGCACCACCAGCAAAGCTAAACCTGGAGCGAAGAGGAAGAAGCCAGATGCCCATCCAGTGACGTCCCTGGGATAGAACAGCATATCCACGACTTCATCTTCGAGGTAAGGATCATGGATCCTTCTTTTAAAATATTTGAACGTCATGAATTCTAACAATTTCCTCTTAACAGAAACTTGTTGAGATCCAAACCATCCAGAGCAAGCATCTTGCCGAAGCTGAGGAAACGGTGGCAAATTTTCATGCCATCGGTGCTGCCATGGAGAACAAAATCGCCCAGCTGGAGAAGGAGAATGGTCGCTTGGAGAAGCAGATCCTGGTGGGTGAAATCCAGGCCAACAAGGATCGGCTGGTGGTCACAGAAGAGGCCAAGCTGTCCTCTGCCGTCGTGATTCTAAAAGCCAAACTCAAGATGGCAAAGGAGGCTACGAATCCTTCATTCGACAGGGCTGAATGGGATACTGCTAGCTGAGGCAAAGGCTGAAGGAGCTTGGGGATGAGGATGAGCTGGAGGAGACACTCACACTGGAAGCTATACCAAGTGGCACTAAGGATCCTGAGGAGGCAGCGGCTGGTAGAGATGGGCATAATCGGTTCCTTTTTATACCCGGAACCGGTTCCTAACCAGACCCGGTTCCTGAATGTGTGTTAATGGAACCGGTTCTTGTTGTAATCGGGTCCGGTTCCAATCCGGATTTTAACCATTAAAACTAGAAACGAGTGTACCCGGTTCGGGTCGGGTTGGAACCGGTTCCAGTTCCTTAGAAGAACCGGTTCCTAATGTTACAATTAAATGGAAAAGACTGCAAAGACTATTAGAAACCTATTCATTCGGTCAATTCAATGAAAAAAGCTGCAAAACTATTAGAAACCGATTGTAAATTCCTTGTCTTCTTGCCTCATTGCATCCCAATATCAATAACTTACACTTTCAAACTTCCACAATTAAAATAGCGTGCAACGACGAGGTTGTGATGGTTTATATCTTGTAGGTGTAAGTTAACGGTAGAGATGGGCATATCGGGTTTTTTTGTCCTACCCGGAACCGGTTCCGGGTAGGAACCGGGTTCCGGGTACGCACCGGGTCCGGGTAGGAACCGGGTACGAACCAATTTTATTAATAAAATGTGGAACCGGGTTGGAACCACCAGGTTTTTTGAACCCGGAACCGGTTCTACTATTAGCCGGGTAGGAACCTGAACCGGTTCTAGGTCGGTTCCACCGGGTCGGGTTTGGAACCGGTTATTATGCCCATCTCTAGCGGCTGGTGGTAGCGGTGCAGGTGATGAAGCAGCGAAGGAGTAGGCTGCATCAATGGGCAATTATGGAAATTTCTAGACGTGGCCGGAGCCCATTTTTTATGTCTTTTGGTTGTTGGTGTTTTTATTTGAACAATGATGGTCTGTACTTAAACAATAGTTTTAGGATTAAGGATCACCGATCCTTCCGACAATAGGGGTAACAAAGGTGGATGGGTCCTTCTGTTTATGGAGGATGAAGCCCTTGATGCCCCCCGCCTTGATTTTCCTGCACTTTATGAACCGTTAGCATGGACACCCTTTGCCAACCCAAGTGGACGGGCCATGTTTTGCAGGTAGAAGCTTGGGTAGGAAATTTTGATAACCTTTTAAAAAGGGTTTTTATAAATAAATAAAACTTAAGCTTTTAACTATGTTTCTTTCCTGATTCGATTACCATTATACTTGTACTTGTTAGGAAAATTCAGATTTAGGAATTCACGAGTTCTTAAAAAGAATATTAAGTATTTGTCAAAACAAGTTTAGTTTTAAAAGGTTAAACAATACATGATCAAGGGTCACATAGGCTCTCATCAAAGATTGAGGATAATATCCAAAGACAAAAGAGGGCTCAGTAAAGGATCATACCAGTGAATCCAAGTTAGGATTCTTTATCCTCAAAACTTACAGTCGTAGCAACACGGAATAAAAATTAGTAGATCTGTAGGATCCAGGATCCTTATTTGTTAAGCTTCAGGAACCTGTCATAACATACAACCTGGGACTAAGCCAAACATCAATTGAATGACTCATTAGTAACTGGGGGCAAGTCCAAATAACTGGGGACAAGCCCAAAATAACTGGGGACAAGCCCAAATAACTGGGGACAAGCCCAAATAACTAGTGTAAACTGGAGTATGGCCCACACTAGCATCTATCCAATCATGAGCGACATGAAAATGTTGAAACCTTAGCTAACGTGAAAACGTTAGAAACCTTAGGAAAAGATGTATGGTACGTCTACCATTATACTTAGGATCCTTCATATAGCCAACAACAATGAAATTGTCAGCCCCTAAAGCGGGTACTGGTCCCATTGCCTCGAACTATACTTGGATAACGTGCGCTGCTGGCGGGGTGTTGAAACCCAATTCGTGTGAAAGGTGAAAACCTTTAAACCTTAGAAGGTATTGGATACCTTAAACTGGGACAAGCCCAAAACCTTGGAGAGGTGGCCAACCTCTTGATCCTTTGTAATAACTTCTGCAAAACTTAAAGCTTGATAAGGTTGAATGTTGAAAATTCAACATCCTTACTTTATAATAAATAATATGAATGAAAGCATTAGTAAAATCTTACCGAATCAAGGATCACATATCCTTTGAGGATCCTTCAATCTAAATTGATCATTAGGATACCTAAGGATCCCACAATCCTTTACATAAAATACGTTTTTTAGATGGATAGCATTCCACGCTATTGGTAGAAGGTCACCATCCATAGTTAGCAAACGATATGCCCCCTTTCCAGCTTCAGCTTCGATAAGATAAGGGCCTTCCCATTTTGGTGCCAATTTGCCATCAGAAGGATTCGTGGTATCTGGAACGCTGTCCTCAATACCATGTCACCAACTTGAAATCTTCTTACTCTAACATTCTTGTTATAAGCACCATCTATCCTTTGCTAATAACTAGCCAACCTTATTCTTGCCAAGTCTCTAAGTTCCTCCACGGTGTCCAAGTCTTGAGCTAGAGTCTCAGCATTCGCCTCAGGATCACGGATGCTTGTTCATAGTAGGCCAATAATATCCTGTTCTAAGGATCCTTGAAAATAGTGCTCTGCCCCCAGTGTGATTCCCTGGGTCTCCTTCGTGAAAATCCTTCAAGACTTCTTGTATCTCAGGATCATCAATGCACCTTAGATAGGGTCCTGCAAGAGATTTTTTATAAAACATGTTATTTATAATGGTAAACTGGGATACCTTAATCCTGAATGCTCTTGGATTTTCCCCATTAGGGATTTCTCCATTCTGAATGTGTTTTAGAATTGGAAGGATCCTGAATTTGACTGCATATCATCATTGGGAACAACTACAGCACCATCCATTATTTCCATTGCTTCATTCTCCTTAATTGCAGGAGTTAGTACATGGATGATAGGTATCTTCACATCCTCAGGCATCTTTAATGAGGATCCAAGTTTGGCTAGAGCATCAGCTTCTGCATTCTCTTCCCTAGGTACATGTGTTAAACTGAAAAAAGCAAAAGAATCTGCCAGTTTCCTGACTATCTCCAAATATTTGATTAGTTTTTCGCCTTTAACAACATAGGATCCATTATAATGATTAGTAATCAATAAAGAATCTACAAATACTTGAAGATACCTGATCCTCATATTTTTAGCTAGTTGCAAACCTGCTATCAAGGCTTCATATTCAGCCTCATTATTAGTGGTCTGAAACTCACACGCTATAGATTGGGGTATAATGTCCCCCTGTGGTGATTTTAGTAGTAGGCCTAGTCTAGTTCCCTTGACATTCGAGGCTCCATCTGCGAAGAGTTTCCAAGGATCCTTGGTCTCCTCAAGTTGTTGCACTTCTAGTTCAGCTTCCCTTTGTAGATAACTACTGAAATCAGCTACAAAGTCAGCAAAACTTGGGATTTAACAGCAGTTCTGGGCTCATACTTAATGTCATATGCACTAAGTTTAACAGCCCATTTTGCCATTCTTCCCGACATCTCTGGTTTCCTGAGAACATTCTTAATAGGAAAGTTAGTTTTAACAACAAAAGTATGTGGTTTCAAAATAATGTCTTAGTTTAGTAGAAGCCATGATTAGAGCAAGAATGAGTTTCTCTAAATGAGAATACCTGGCCTCAGCATCAAGTAGACTTTTACTTACATAGTATACCAGATGTTGTTGGCCTTCGTGATCCTTAACAAGGACCGCACTTACTGCTTTACCTGAAACAACTAGGTATAAGGATAATAGTTCTCCATTTTCTGGTTTCATCAAAGCCGGTGCTGAGGATAAGTAATCCTTGAGAGCCTGTAAAGCAGCTTCATGCTTTTCAGTCCACTCGAATTTCTTATTCTTCCACAGAATAACATAGAAATCCTTGCATCTTTCTGAGGATTTTGAGATGAATCTATTCAAGGCGACAATCCATCCTGTTAATCTTTGCACATCCTTGGCATTGGCAGGATACTTGATGTTCACTAAAGCCTTGATTTGTTCTGGACTTGCTTCAATTTCTCTCTTGGTCACCATATATCCTAAAAAATTTCCAACTTTGACCCCGAAATGACATTTAGACGGGTTTAACTTCATGTTGTATTGGTCAAGAATATTGAATGCTACTTCAAAATCCTTCAGGTGATCCTCGGCTCTTCTAGATTTGACCACCATATCATCTATGTATACTTCAATTGTGTGTCCAAGTTGCTCCTTGAACATCATATTCACCAGCCTTTGGTAAGTGGCACCTGCATTTCTTAAACATTGGCTAACCACCTTGGATACTTGACTTCTCTTATCATACCTGTCTTTAGTAACTTGTCTACCTCTTCTTTGATAATTGCATTTCTTTCTGGTGCAAACTTTCTCCTCTTTTGGTGAATTGGTCTGAAAGACCTGTCAATACCAAGCTTATGAGTAATGATATCCTTCGAAATACCTGTCATATCTTCGTGCTTCCAGGCGAAGGTAGATTTTCTATGTTTCAGGAAGGATATTAGATCCTGCTCTATGTTCTTCTGGATCCCGGATCCTATATACACCTTGGATTCAGGATCCTCTGGAACTAAGAGTATATCCTTGACGTCTTGTTCCCTTGCCTCCATGACGTCTCTTGGAGGGTGCTTTAATTGCTATGCTTCCCTAGACTTGGAAGCTGGTTTCATCGAGGAAGTGTAGCAATTCTTTTCCTCCTGCTGATCACTTTCTATTTTGACTATTCCCCATGGACTTGGAAGCTTGACACATTGGTGGTATGTTGATGGGACCGCCTTCATGTCATGCATCCATGGCCTGCCAAGGATAAATTACAGCAAGATAAGCAATCTATTACACAAAATTTTTGGACATAATTCACTCCCTCTATGTAAATTGAGAGTTTAATATCCCCCAGTGTATTCTTGGTTTCTCCACTGAATCCCACGAGCACCGATGATCTTGGAAAGATCTCAGATTCAGGAATGTTCATCTTTTTGAGGACATCCAACTGAATTATGTTCACTGAACTCCCTCCATCAATAAGGATCCTGCGAACAAAATGGTTAGAAATAAACAAAGTAATGACAAGACCATCATGATGAGGATCCTGAATGTCTACGCGATCCTCCTCATCAAAGGATATCACTTTTTGCTACGATAGGGTAGATGTTCGGACTGGTCTCTCCCTGTTCTCCATCTTCGTCTCCTTAGCATGCCTTTAGCTGCTGAAAATGAAGTTCCACAAATATCAGAACCACCTGAAATAAAGTTAATGATTTGAGCATCTGCTGGCGATGGAGGAGCTCTTTCAGGAACTTTCTCAGTATCCTGAGTCCTTGAACGTTTCCTTCCCAACAATTCCTTCAAATACCCTTTGCTAAGAAGATAGCCAATCTCCTTCCTCAATGCTATACACTCATCAGTAAGGTGGTAAAAATCCTCATGATAAGCGCACCATTTGGATTTATCTTTGTTGACTGTGGCCTTCTCATTTTTCCGAGGCCACCTAGCTTTGTCACCTAGACTCTGCATAGCAAGGATTAGTTCATGATTATCCACAGAAAAACAATACTCAGATATTGGAGGATAATCCTCATCGTCTTGTTCAACTGCATTCACATTGTGATTGTCATGTTTAGAGTATACTTGGATCGATTATTCTTAAAGAACGATCCTTGTTTTTCCTATTTCGAGGATCCTGAGAGCCTCTCCTGGATCCTTTTGTCATCTTCTAAACGAATAAATCTCAGTGCCCTGTTCCTCACTTCATCTAAATTCCTGCAAGGTGTCATAACAAGGTCATCATAGAATGAGAAATCCTTAAGCAATCCCATTTTGAATGCCTCCACAGCAGTGGCAATATTCAAATTAGGAACTTCTAAGGATTCTCGACTGAACTTAGTGATGTAATCTCTTAATGATTCATCACGTCCCGGGGTTATTCTATATAGATCACTAGTTAACCGTTCGAAGGTTCTACTACATGAAAACAGGTTATTGAACAAGTTAACTAGATGAGAAAATGAAGTAATTGAGTAAGGAGGAAGATTTAGCAGTCATTTGAGTGCTGATCCGGTGAGTGTGGATCCGAAGCCCTTGCAAAGACAGGCTTCCTTTAATCTTTCTGGAATGGGATTGATCTCCATTCTTTCCTGGTATTGTGCCACATGCTCCTCCAGATCAGTTGTACCATCGTACAGCTTCATGTTGGGGGTTTGAAAGCGTTTTGGTATCTCAGCGTTGCATATAGGAGGTGCAAAACGAGACACCCTGTGACTTCCATCCGGGATCTCAAGAATGGGCTTAACCACTCCCGGGACGCTGGATATCATATCCTTAAGCTTCTGGAGCTCCCGTGCCATAGCCTGATTGATACCTGTATCCTGCATGGAACCATAGTTAGTGCCAAAATATGTATTGACATTGTTACCTCCTGATTGGTTTGGAAGTGGTATGTCAGAAGTATATCCAAAGGTGGACGCTTCAGGTGTAGCAGTTGGACCAGATGAAGCAATAGTCTACATAGGGATGAAGTCCCCTTTGTGAACTTCGGAATCCTTGAATATCTAACTTCCTGAAGATCCTTAATCCTTAAAGACATTGGGTCCAGGATACATGGGTGCTGAAGGTCTCGGAAGATACTCCATGGATCCTTGAACCTGAGATGAGGATCCTTGATGCTGGAAGTAAGATACTTTAGGTGGCACCGTCTCCAAGTATCCTCCCGAACTCAGGTAGGATCCTTGATGCTGATATGAGGATCCCTGAGGCTGGAATTGGGATCCATAAGGTTGGTAATGAGATGCTTGTGGCTACGTCATTGCCAATGATCCATGCTGTAATCCTGAGGATCCTTGATACTGAACACCAGACGCATTGGAATGCTGAATGGTTGTTACTGGAGTGGCGAAATCCAATGACCTGGGCATCAACGGAGAATGATCCTCCGCTGATCTCTTCTGTTTCTTGATTTCATCAATTTCACGAAGGATCCTCTGGTTAGTTTTGTCCTGCTGTTTCATGTATCCTTTCATCTGCAAAATCAAAGTAGACAGATCATTGTTAGTAGGTGTAGAGGATGAAACAGTAGAAGCCTTCGAGAAAACTGGTGTTGGCTTCTTCTGAGCATTATCAGCACTCCTCGCCGGTGCAGGGGGAATGGGAGGCAATGATGCACAAGCCTGACATGAGCTAACCGCCGGCATGGCACTTGAAGCAGATTTTCCATGAGAAGCCATATGATTGATGGAATCGAACAGAAATGAATGGAATTAATAAGATTTTTAGAATTGAAGCACCGATTGCCCCACGATGGGCGCCAAACTGTTTTGGTCAAAAATCTGATTAAGGATAATGTAACCAAACTTTGAATGTGAGGTTGAGTGCTTGGTTAAATGACTATGTGTGTGAACAAAT
The DNA here is from genome assembly GCA_947069175.1 of Scalesia atractyloides. Classification (NCBI taxonomy): domain Eukaryota; kingdom Viridiplantae; phylum Streptophyta; class Magnoliopsida; order Asterales; family Asteraceae; genus Scalesia; species Scalesia atractyloides. Next base: position 75,346,567 of record CAMTDV010000021.1, read on the forward strand.
ATTGAAAGTAAATGACAATGAAGACAATGATTTGCACGAGGAAAAAGCCCTTGATCAAGAGTTGATCTTCGGCATAAAAAACCTCGGGTGATGGAAACTACCGATCACCAACTATATTGAACTACAAAGATTACAACTTTGAAAATATTGAGCTTGTTACAATGAGAGTTCTAATGTGTGTTTGAGAGAGAGAGAGAGTAGCAATAGTGTGTATGCGAGTGTGTGTTCGATCAGATCGTGTGTGTCTATCAAACTCAATACCCCTAATAACCAGCCAAGAATTATTCTTAACTAACTATCCGAAAAATATGGCAATATCCCACGTTCTCCATCAACGGTCATGGACTCCCTACACGTGCTGGAATAAGAGCATATTCCCCTTGATTCTCGGTGACTTAGTCTACGATTACCTGCAAGCGTAAACTGAATGCATATAGAACAATTGTTAAAAACATAAACATTAGTAAGGATCCTTGATCCTCAGACTCCCTGCATTATCCGTTAAGGATCTGTGATCCAGGTTTAGTCTCAGGATAGATGATCCTTGGCATAAAATTCATGCCCTAACAATTATTATATACAAGAATTGGCAAATGTTTAACAACATGATTTTTTCTAAATTCTTATATGGTCAAACTTATGATTTTCACAAATAATCTATTTGAATGTGGAAACACAAGCATATCAAGTAAACTTTACCAAACAAATGAACAACACCAGGTATAGTCAAAAGATTATATTTAAAACCCCGTAAGGTTACCAAAATGCTCAACCCGAGCTTCGCCAGCGATCCGTGGCCCATTCAGTCGGATTGATATAGGGTGTTACTAATTCTTTTAAGTGCAGGAATGTTAAGAATGAAGGGTGTAAAAGGCTTCATCCTCCACAAACAGAAGGACCCATCCACCTTTTCCATTCCCATATTGTTTTAAGGTTCATGGATCCTTATCCTAATAGCTATTGTTCAAATAATCTTAAACACTGGAATGAATATATACAGAAGGATCTTCTGATCTTTAAAGGCACTTGGGGAGTTATATCTTACCCTATATTTCGCAATGATGGTTATATAAGGTCTTATCAGTGGCGTCATTTAGTGTAACGGCTGGTTACATGCAGCAACTGCTAGTTCGCATCCAACGGAAATATGACAGACTTGATTCACATCTTATCTGCCATATTTGGGGGCAATTGTTAGGGCATAGATTTTTATAACTATGGATCCTGTATCCTGAAGCGTTGCCTGGATCACTTATCCTTAGCGGATGGTGTAGGAACTCGGAGGATCAAGGATCCTTATTGCTTATTTAACTCTAACAATTTTTTCCCACGTTTTCTTGTGTTTATATGCAGTAATGGACGAAGTGGGGGCTAGGTCAAGCTGGAATATCGCAGGAATATTCCGTTTAAGATGCTACTTGGTGGCCAAGTAACAATTATGGGAGTGGACATGTTCTTCCTAGAAAATAGGAGTTAGTGGTTAGCTTATTTAAAGGGGGTTGATCGACCGTTTGAGGCTGATTATCACTTTCGTTCATAGACATTCACGAAGAAGAAAATACACACACACACACACTCGCAAACCAGAGCTCTCACTTAGCATTCGATTGTACCACACTTGATCAACATCCAAAGTTGTAATCTTTTTCGTACAATATAGTTGATAGTGATAGTTTTTCACTATCCGAGGTTTTTATGCCGGCGATCTACTAGTGCTCAAGGACTTTTCCTCGTATAAATCCCTGTGTTCATCATCGTTTACATTTCATTTTCGTTCACACAATTGTTCGACACACAAGCACTCAACCTCACAAAATCAGATTTGGTTACATTATCCGTATGGTGATTTTTGACCAAAACAATGACACACTAATATACATTGGGTTAACATTGCTCTTAGACCGTGGGGTATGGTGGGGCGGGGGTTTGGGGCATGGCCCGACACGTGGCTTGGGTGGGATCCGCTTGGCTAACCCACAATGAAGACGGTATGGTGAGATGGGGGTTTGGGGCGTGGCCTGACACGTGGGTTCGGTGGGCTCCGCTGGGTTGACCCAAAGGTTTTTATATATTCTTTTAATAAATTTAACAAAAAACAAAGAAAATAAAAGAAATTACATTAAAAAGACTTAAAAAAACCTAAAATTCATTAAAAGTTCCTAGTTCTTGGAATATTTTTTCTTTATCGCTTCTTTCATCTCAAACATTAATTCTAACTCTTCGCCTGATAGGCCATCGGTGTGCTGGGCTAGAAATTTCATATCATCAAGTCTTTGTTTCAGGCGTCCCTAGCTTCTTTGTTCTTTCGAATTCTGGCCTTTTTTGTTGGAATACGTTAAATGTATCTAACTTGCTTGCAATGTCTTCCAACTTATCGTTGTATACACCCCTACGCAAGCCCGAACTCCCCACTGAAGGCGATAATGTACCCGATCTTGATTTTTGAGCGCGCCTTTTTGCGGCGTGTCTTCCGATTTTTGGCCGGCTTGGGGATTCATCCAACTCGTCGAAGTTGAGATCACTCTCTTGATCTCGTGCATCTGATTGGGCTTGGGAAGAGGGTGTCCTTGCCCTTTTTGATGACGTGGTAGTTTCGCCACCACTGGGGATATTCGTCCATTTGGAATGGAACTTACAAATGTCCCAACAATGCATGAAACGGAAGTCGCAACCCAAATTCGCTTTGAATGTAACCAATGCATTCGTAACAATGTCGGCGTCGATTTCACCACTTTTTGGATTTTGCCTTGCCTTATGGAAAAAATCACTAAATTTGGTGACTTGCCCGCTTATCTCGGTCCACTTAGAGGATAAGCTATCATTTTCACGATAAAGCTCCTTTTTCCATTTCTTCGTAGAATGCTTTACTAACCGCGTCCCACAAACGGTTTCTATGTTGAGAATTTCCTATAAAAAGGTTTAATATATTACAAACTTATATAAACAAAAACACCCATATTAAAAAATACCTATAATTGGATGCTGAGATTTTTGAACCCAAGCCCTCGCCAATGCAACCTCTTCTTTAAGGACCCATTTTTGTTGTTTTCGCTTGCCGCTTTCAATTGCTTTCTCGGCCTCGGTTTTTTTCTTGTGACTTCTCTTCTTGGGTTTGGATGCGGAAGATCCATCGATGGGGGGTTGAGTTTCGGGGACGGTTTCGGTTTGGGAAAGGTTGATGTAGTTTTGTTGAAGCGGGCTAGGTATAGAATCGTCGGTGTGAGGAAAGTTAGTATACAAACGATTCGAGAGAAACGATGCGTAACCGGCCACATCTGGCATAGTAGAGTGTATTAAAAAGGGAGCCATGGGACGATTGGATGGTGGGCTAGGTGTCGGTGTTTCGTGGTATCCCCACGGATTGTTCGGATTGTAACCACGATTTTGAGAATTCATTTTTCGTAATGTGGTTGGATGATTAAAATAGATAGATATGATTATAGAAGAGGTGGAGTAGTTGTGGTTAAAAAATGAATGGAAGTGTAGATATTTATAGTGATTTTTTTAACACATAGCCGTTGCCCAACGGCTAGTTAGGCTAAGCCAATGAAAAACCGCCAGCTCAGATGGGTAGCCCGGCCAACGCCCGGGCTGAAACCCCCGCCGAAACTCCTGCCCCATACCCCATAGTCTTAGATTTGTCCCATTGTAATTTGATTTATGAAGGATTGGGTTAACTACTTTGTTACATATCACCTTTAATTTTACTATTGAACATTTCAACTTGTAATAATGGACGATTGGGTTACCTACTTTGTTGCATATCACCTTTATTTTTACTATTTAACATTTCAACTTATATATAGGTGTCATTGTTAGTGGCGAAGCTTGCCATTGAAAACCGCGGGAGGGGGAGGGGCGAAAACGTATATACCCTAAAATTTATATAGAACCGAGGGCGAAAACGTATATCCCTAAAAATTTCTATACGAAAAACACATACGTAACACTACTGACTGAAAAGTTGGGGGGGGAGGGGCGCCCTCCCCGCCCCTCACATGCTGCGCCCCTGGTCATTGTCCCTGAAAATACACACTATCCCTCGAGTGTTGAGTGTCGGATACAAATGTTAACTATAAAAGTTTTACAAGAGTTATGTGACACCAGTCTGATGTACCTACGTATGCCTGTGCAAGTAAAATTCATTTATCAATCTCAAATTAATATTTATCTATATTTAAACAAATGCTACTGACTAAGACTAGCCTAGTTCACTAAATTTGTTTTTTTTTATATTTTTTTAAATATCGCTGACGGACCAATGAGGTATCATTGTGCCACCAGCGGAACCACCTGAAAATATCCATCTCCACTAGACAATAATGCCTATATACCAATTCAGGAGAAAACCAAATAAATCTAGGAAAACCCCTCTTGTGAGAATCGAATCCATTACCTAATGGTCTCTAAGCCTTATCACACCACAAAGTACCACAAGGCTATAATATTTTAGACCCCTAAAATAATAATTTACACGATCCTTACAATATTGGTTGTTGTGAATATTAATCAATGTTTAAACTCCTAAAATAGTCATTGATTAAATTTGTGTTGGTTTGCCACAACTCAATATTTCAAAATTTTATAACTATCGAGTTGTTGTCAATCATAAAACCGAACCAACACAAATCTATAACTATCATTTACTAAAGTTTAAGGTTACATGAACTCATCCAATACATAACCATCGATATTAGACATTTGAACTTCACACCATGGATCCAATGGTAATAAACAAGAAAAAGAAAGTAACGTAATGGGATGTTAAGGAGCTGCAACGTTTGAAGCGAATTTGTTGAACGCTTTGATGTCATTGACGGATAAATCAGGATTCCCTTTAAAAATATACTGACCAGACATCGAGAGGCTAAACTGCTAAAGAGATGCTAGTATTCATCCGGGTTTGTCAATTTGAATGTAATATGATGCAAGAAATAATAACTAGCTCATATTGATGCTAGTACTCAAGTTCTAACGAGAAATAATAGAATGAACAACGGAATGAAACGGATCATTCCATTCTATTGTGATATTTGGTGACTCATATGTGAATATAATCAATCATTATTTTATACAGTTTGATAAAAAAAAAAAGACGAAGTAACGAAACACAATTTATTAAAATCGACAAAAATATAATTGTCTTAATAATAATAATAATGGTAAAAAATAATATAAAAATATTATTATTAGTAATATATTTCTTTACATTCCTTGAATAATAATAATATATTTCTTTCCATTCTTTGAATGAATAAAAAAAACACAATTTTACCAAGGAATGAAAATTCTTATATTAAGAAGGAAGTATATTTCTTGTGGAATGGTTCACTCCATTACCGATGACAACCAAACATTTTTTTTTATTTCATCAGAATCAGAATGATTCATTTCATTCCGCCTTCAATTTCTTTATACCAAACGCTATCTTAGTGTATTCTTTATCAAATTTTCTAAGATTATAAAATATGTTAATATATTTGATATTTGATTTTGATGTGGATATACGCGTTTGGTTAATTAGACGGGTATATAATACCATATCAATCCCAGACTTAGCTAATCCCATATTTAAACACCACACCTAAATTTCGAGTATTTAGGCCTCCCGTAATGGTTAATGTTACTGAGCAACATGTTTCGCCACATAGCATTATAACGTTATTTAAAAATTGTGTAATGATTAACGCCCCTTAATGCCATTTCACTTATTACTTTCTAATTTTATATCTATCCATTGGGCATTATACTATAAACGTCTATCCCCTTTCATGCTTCTATAACACACACGAGAGTGGTGTAGGGGGCGTTATCAGTCACCTTTATACCCCTATAATGCCCATTACGCATAATCTTATACTTTTTCACCTGGTTAGGGGTATTTGATCATCCATGAAAATTACCCACTTATTTAATAATAATATAACAAAAAGAATGTTGCAATATTTTTTTAGAAGAAATACCAATATACCATATAAGGACGGCTAGCGGGCCAACATTAACAATATGTACACACATATCTTTGTAAGACTCACCCAAACAACTTATAACTTGATAACCTATCAAAACTCCCATTGCAGCCGCCCGGCCAAGCGTTGAACAAAGATTTATATGTGTACCATTACATAACCTCAACTCCTTGATAAACAAACCCTACCAAAAAAATAAAATAAAGTTGGCCATCAACGTAAGGGTTAATGGTTCGGTTTGGCTTTGGTTTTGACAAAAAAAAAATTAGGCAGAACTAATAAGTACGGTTTAAAAAAATACAAACTGAATCAGCCAGGTTGATTGGATTGGCCAAACCAGCCAGGGTTTCTACATTTTGTTGGTTCGGTTGTGCAGTTCTAGACAAAAAAAGATATTAAAGAGAACTTAATTTTGTATTAGATTTAACAAAATAAGAATTGTTAAAAAAAATAATACATATACATAATTTATATTCTTAACATAAAAAGTTTATATAATAACGATCGGTTATAAGTTTCAAACAATAAATGGTTAACCCTTAAAGTTAAAGCGTGAATCAAATTGTATAAATTTCAAACCAGACTCTAGGGTTCGATCGGTTTAGAACTCCCCCTAGTGTCAAGGATGAAAAAAAACCCATATGAAACAATTCCTAAAAAAGGTAAAACATATATGTTTTTAAATCTCCATATGTAAACCTTTCTTGGTCAGCGATGGATATACATCAAATCCCAAAACATTAAAATATATATTTTTTATATTCCATTGATAATCCCTTGGTAATTAGCAACGAATTGGTCAAATCCTAAAGAAAAATATGTTTTTAAATCACCGTAAGACCACAAGGTGTGGTATAGTGTCATGTGTTAAATCAGATAAATTGGCGCCCTATAGCGTCCCTCCCTCATTTTCTAGATGTCATTGTCTTCTTCGCCAAGCCCTTAACGGGCTCCATTCGTTGTTTTCGAGGTTGGGGTCCATATGACCTTTTGTAAACGGTCGAATTCTTAAAAGAAACCTAAAACTTTATTATATATATATATATATATACATATATTTTACATACACCAATCACAATTAACTAACTAAAACATAAAAACTCTCTCCAATCATTTTTATAACAAAATGTTATACCACTCCTCATACGATCAGTCCAGCTCGTCATCCGACGAAATGATATGGGAGGACTCGGTGACCAATCATCGACGAATATATTAGGTCCTAAAATAATAAGATATATATTTTTGATATTTCGTTGGTAATCCCTCGGTTTTGTCATCCGTGGATTTTGTCACCCACGGACGTGCCAATCCCAAAAACGGTCAGTAATTGCTTTTTGCAACGAATAAGATTTTTACCCGGCTTTTCAGTCGTTATAACTCGCGTCTATGATTCCTAGTAAAACTTGATATTGATGTTTTTAAACTTTAGGAAGTGGGATGCAAATAAAACAAACTAAATTTAGAATTCAACAAGAAACGAGAACAAGCCGGTGCAACAAGACACACTCTTTGGCTTATATATACACATCAAACGTAACACTCACATTATTCCAACAGACCAACTCGAACCATGGTGATCAAGATGCCTTCATCCGACGTAGCAGCCGATATGTGCTCCTCTGAGTCACTATCCTTAACCGATCTAGTATGCACTCAAGCGCAACCTCTCCAACCAACTTACCACCACCGTCCAAAAACCACAAAAGTCTCTGAAAACGACATAAACTTCGAGTTTAGCTACTCTTCACAATCCCCGGTTTCTGTTAACCTTCACAAGAAGTCCGAATCGACGGATCTTTTTGAGTTGAAACTGAATCAACAGCCACAAGTGCATGGAGATGGACAGTTAACTATGAAAGATGTTTTGGGACCGCGGTATAAAGGCGGGAAACAAGATGAAAGGAGAGTGAAGAAGATAAAGGATCAGAATAATGGTGGGTTTGCTAAACTCATGCAGTCGATTACGACACCGTGTAGAAGTTGCAGTGCGGTTGAGCCATCTGCAGCTGTTAATACAGCAAACACAGTGCAAGGGGTTTAAATTTTAACTGTTTAAATATATATATATACTTTATGTTATGTTATTTGTATTATCTATTTATGATTGAATTGTTTTTTTAATTGTGTTATTGTTAACTTATGTTAACTTAGATGAGATGAAATGGTTGATTATTGAGAATGTTTAGCTCTGTTGAAATGTGTTAACTGTTCAGATAGTATAAGTTCATGAGAATTTAATCTGCTTGATCGATTCATATTAGCACATATATGATATTAGATCATATCTATCTTTATAAAACACTCGAATCGGCCTAGAAAATATGATGGTGGATCGGTTTAAACGATAAGAACAGAAGTTAATGACGGGGTTCGGTTCGGAGAGGGATATGATCGGGTGGTTCCGTTGGTGTCACAATGAAATTTCAGTGGTTCGTCAATGATCCAAATTTGCCGTTCAAAAAGAAGAAAAAAACTATAACAGTATGTCGTATTTTAGGAGTATATATGTGTTAATGTCAATATTGGTAGATTATTATCAGTTTATCACATTAAATTTTACTCTCATATATTCAAAAACAAAACATTTATACTCACGTTGGAGCTTGGTCACAAATATACCTATTGTCTGTACTGAGGCTTGTCGGTGTTGCCTTGTGTAGGCCACCTGGAAATTTTTTTCTTTCTAATTTTCATGTAATACTTAACTTAGGTTTTCTTTTCCTTAGGCCATGTGTAGTGGTCAAGCCACATAAAGGGGGTTATGTGACAAGTGACAAAATGTGTAAGAGAAAGAGGTTATATAACTTAAATGTGTAGTGCAAAAGAGGCATAGTGCCCTTAGTGGTAAGCTATATCCAATTAATGAAGCTGTTTTACAGGGTCAACTAGAACCCATTAAAACCGGTTGACCTAAAAAGAGACGGTTTACAAATCAGAAACTACAAGTTGTAGTATGCGGCTTGACATAATTCGTATTAATAGTTTGTTTTTTTTGTTTAATTCAGTGAAACTATTACTAAATCATAAACTACTAGTGCTAATACAAAGATGTCATCGTCGCAAACTACCACAAACCACCACTGCTGGTTTCTACCTGATGTGGCCAGAATGGGGTGGTGACCGGAAGAACGAGGAACCAGTCTACCCTCTCGTCTGATTTCTGAAGCGTGGTTGGAGTTTGGTTGGAATGGAGTGCAGTTGGAGTGTGGTCGTAAACTACCATTGTTCCGACAACCGCTTCTGATCGGAGAGGTGTGTGGTTGTATACACGCACCACCTTCCGTTCATGAACAAAATTGCATTAAACACCTTTGGAACACCTTTCAATTCTGTTCGAAACATCTACATCAACAATCAAAACGAGTGGCGGTGCTAGATATTGATCGGAGATTGCAGATGGCGGAGTTGGTTGCAGGTGATGGTTCACTGGTTTGGAGAGATGGTGGCGGTAGGTGGCTCTTAACAGAAAAGGGTGGGGTGGGGAGGAAGAAGAATGGTGGAATAAGGTGGGCTCACTTATTTTTATTTGTTTTTTTCTTTAATCTTAGGGGTAAAATGGATATTTCATATATACTTAACTAAGATATTTAACATAGGTTAGTGTTAAGAACCACCTGAGTTTAAAAATTATAACCACTGGGACCAAGTGTGTAATTAGTAAACCACTAGGATCAAGTCTGCAATTTTCGTAAACCACAAGGACCAACAATGTATTTAACTCTATTATATATGTGTAAATAGCCTATCATCCCGGAACTTCCCGGGTTAGAAAAATTTAAGTTACAATAACCAAAGTACATAATCACATGAAATACATAAAATGATAGACAATAAACGAAGTTTGTTATTTTTTCCTTACAATTAGAAACCTGCCATTACAATATCCAACATTCGTAACAAAAAAAATCCTAACGGGAATTGATATAGTTTTACAATCAATTTTTAATGTAATCACTAAATAATTTTAATAAGTTATGATTTTATAGTTTTCGAAAAAAGAATTATAGGTACAAGTATTTAATATTTTATTTACAGTTGATTACTCAATCAACTCAACTGATGTCCTGTAATTATTCCAGCAAGTTATATATGTTTTATAATTATTTTTATTTACTTCCTTATATACCCGTGTATACTAATTATTATGTATTTTATCTACTTTCTATAAATAACTTTATATTCTTTATAAATATGATCATTCACTCATTTAGTCTATTCATTTTCACAGAGTTCTGTTCTTTTTCAAAGCATCCAATCAGCGGTTTTTACGGATTTACTTATACTTTTACTCTTTTATTCGTTTGTCATATCAAACCTTCAACATAACATCTATTATCAGGTATCTGCAATACTCTAATTATGTTATATGTCCATGTTGTATAGAATGTTAAATTATAATATTGGATACCAGTAATAATGATCTGTTTAGTTGAATGCATTTAGTCATCGTTTTACTCTTTTATTGACCGTCATATCAAACCTTATACATAACATCTATACTCAGGTATATTCAATGTTCTTATTATGTTTCCTGTTCATGCTACAAACAATTTTAAATTAGAATATCAGATTAGCTTAATAATGTACTCTTTAGTTTAAATCCAGAGATAAACATGATGTTTAACATTCATACAAACGTGGTATATTATTTCAAAAGCATGACATCATCCATACATGAAAATATTATCTTAACATCTAGCAACCAAAGTTCCAAAAACATGTTCATATGCATATCACAAAAAACCATAAGCATACTGCATCACCCTAAACCAACAGATAAACCTCCCACCACTCTTTCACACATTTGTCTTATAGTCGATCCACAATTTCTTAACTCCAGCACATGTCTTGAAGTAACAAAAGTGAAGTGAAGTATGTCACCTTTCTTCAAACGATTCGCAGACATGAATTTACCCCACTTAACCATTGCATAACGCAGCTCCTCACCATTTTTTTCTATCTTAACTTTGTTAACCATCATTTGTCGTCCAAAGTTTTAATCTTCAATGCATGAAGCTTCTTAGTAAGACCTGCTCTCCTGGCCACCTCAACAAGAAGACGCTGCATAAAGCATGTTACATATGGTTTTTATAATGTATACAATACTGCATATACATGTACTTGTAATTTAGGATAGAAATTATCATACCAGCTTGTTTTCTCCTTTTCGACTAAAGTCATAATTTTCAGGATCAACTTCAGCCTTTTTTCGTTTTCTACTGTTATTTTTGTTTGTGTTTTTTTTTTGTTAGGGGGGGCTTAATACTAGTTAAAACTACTAATCGTCGGAATCGGGAAAGTTCGGATTTAAATCACCATTATGCTCCACTAGATCATATATCGTAGTCGCACTTTTGGATGCTTTCTCATAGTAGTTCTTAACCTTTCAATTTGAAAATCAATTTAAATCAATAATCATTTTCAATTATGTGCTCACAACAATCAGTGTTTGTTGTATTAGACACGTCAATAATATAAAGATTACCCCTCTTTTGATTGCCGATCTACGATGGTTTGCAACTTCGGTTGTTACAACTTCTGGAGTTTGGTCAACCTCCTTTCCTTTTTTTGATGTCGAGTCAATCAGTTGTGCAACTGTTTTTCCTTTCTTATTAAGCAGTTAAATAGGTATTGATAAGGTATCAAATTTATCAATCAGATAGATAGTAATCATATGTAATGCCATGTAAATATATATTATGTGATTATTACCTCCTCTTTTACGTGAAGCTTAGAACATTTCTGAGTTTTTCTGATGTTTCTGACTGCACGCATTTTAGAACTCCTTGAGTTGAACTCAACATCTGATTAGTTTTACTTCCAATTTCGTTATCCTGAAAGTTAATGTGTATTCAAATTGCATTTATATATAAATAATCCACTAATAATAGATTACCTCATTCATCAATGTATCTCCAGTTGTATCCGTTCCATTATCGGATTCAATAAACTTCTATAAGTATAAGTTTCAAATATTAGTAACATTAATTTAATTCAACACTTCGGTATAAGAAGTAGAAACTTACAAAATAGACATTTTGTAGGAAGGTTGATTCAGATATTATATCACAAAATTCGCTATCTTCTAAATCTTCTGTCTTACCCAATTCAACTTCAATGCCATTCCTGAATACCCTCAAATGAAATATAACATTACGAATCTTCTCAAATATCATTGTATCACCATCAGTTATCTCCAAATTCTGACACAGTTTCGGCCATCCCTCCGTAAAAGCATAGGTTTCATGAAGTTTTTCTGCCTTCACATCCCAGTACTTACCAGCTGCATACAGTTGGTAACTGTTGTTTAGCTATGGTTTTTGAAAAACACATTAATAAACTCGTCTGGAATTACCTGCAAATTATGAAAATAGATTTTAAAAAACATTTATTAAGATATGTATTCCAAATCAAGTATGTAAAATATATATAATTTATTAATTATCAATCAGTACACTTACCGTAAGACCCAACTTTGTGTAGTTGTTCATTGTTATGTAGGATTCACCACACACATCGTTTATGAAACAAGAAACCTCCAACACTTTCTCCCCTATGCTTTTAAAAAGCAACCAAGTATTTTTTAACAAATTAAGATTAGTAACAACAACCCTCCAACCATCAGTTAGGTAGATTATCCATTCTCCAAAGTCTTACTGTCCAATGTCTACCGTCTTCATGACGAACCTCTATGCTCATATGTTGCAAATCACCTCCCATTTTTTTTTAACAAATTCAACAGGTACCAGCTGAATTAACATTGATATATACATTATATGTATTACACTATATATATATATATATATAAATAGGAAAATATTTCATATCCATTCTCCGAAGTCTTACTGTCCAATGTCTACCGTCTTCATGACGAACCTCTATGTTCATATGTTGCCAATCACCTCCCATTTTTTTTAACAAATTCAACAGGTACCAGCTGAATTAACATTGATATATACATTATATGTATTACACTATATATATATATATAAATAGGAAAATATTTCATATCCATTCTCCGAAGTCTTACTGTCCAATGTCTACCGTCTTCATGACGAACCTCTATGTTCATATGTTGCCAATCACCTCCCAATTTTTTTAACAAATTCAACAGGTACCAGCTGAATTAACATTGATATATACATTATATGTATTACACTATATATATATATATATATATATATATATATATATATATAAATAGGAAAATATTTCATATCCATTCTCCGAAGTCTTACTGTCCAATGTCTACCGTCTTCATGACGAACCTCTATGTTCATATGTTGCCAATCACCTCCCAATTTTTTTAACAAATTCAACAGGTACCAGCTGAATTAACATTGATATATACATTATATGTATTACACTATATATAAATAAATAGGAAAATATTTCATATGTGGATAACATTAAATATAATCAACATAGAAACGCAAAAATATACATACCAACGAAAGCTCTTTAGGTTCACCCATCAATTGGACAAATGAGAAAATCATCTTTTAAACTGCAATGTATGGTTATTTCATAATCAGAATTTTTATGGTTAATGTTATTATTATAAAATTTTCATAAAACATCAAGCACATGTAAATGTTCATATAGGATCCAAATTGATTGTTTGGAGTAAACTGCAAACTGTCCAATTTTATGAATAATTAATAAAATAATGTTAGTTAATTGAAAATAAATAATTATTTCAACTAAATATCTCAACCCAAATCAACCTTGGTAATGTTTAATTTAAAAAAAATATGTTTGTTACACGTTCATTATTTTGTTATGTTCTAAAACAAACTATTTTTTAAATTACTCATATTTGTTTTATATTTTTTTAGTAAAGTTACTTAAATTTATTAATTTAAGCAAAGAAATTAATAATTTTTTACCTGCACTTTCGTTTTTTCAATAAACTTATGCCTTTTCTCACTCAAATAATGTATCAACATCATCAAAACACCAAATCGATTTTCTTACTTACATGCAATCTTGAAATACTATTGAATTTTCGTTATAACCTGTTACCCAGTTGTTTCTACTCGAACTATGAATTACTTATTAACTGATTACTAACATCAATTAATAACTGGTCTAATGATTTACCGGTGTAATGATCATTCAAGAATTTACCGGTGTTACCCTGTTGTTTTCTTGATATCAATTTTTCTGTGTAATGATGATTCAACATTTAATAACTCATTACTACCATCAATGCTAAAGTTACATACCTTTTCTTTGAAATTATCCAACCAATTCTGTTGAAGAACCTTTGATTGTCTTGCAAAGCAGCGATATCCTTTTTATCATCCCTAGCAATTGATGAAGGTAATGTGTTTTTGGTAAAGATATTGATCTGACTGATATATAGATGGTAATGATTATAATTTGTATTTGGTGAAGATACTTAGGTTGAGGTGATTATTAAACAACGGCTATAGCATCATTGCAACTTATTTTTTATTATTATTTATTGTAATGGCAGTGGTAGAATTTTATGATGTTTAATAACATATACAATTTGGTTAACATAATTAATAACTTTTAGGCGGTGATACAATTTGTTAATGTGTAACATACCTATCTATATAGATTACATATGCATTAACTGTTTATTATAAACTAGTCTATGGATCCGCGTATCATACGGGTTGAGAAAACAATATCTTACATAACTTCACGTAACACACAAGACCATACCCTAGTGATTTAGATGAAAATAATTCATAATTATAATAATATAATAATTGCAAATAAATAATAATAACAATAGCAATAACAATTTTTCTCATCTGTCTCTGAGGTTTGCATAATTTTACCATTTCCATCTAGCCCATTAATTTTATCAAAAAAGTCGGTTAAATGAGGGGCATTTTTGTCTTTTTGCTTATATAATTTATTGTTTTTTAATCCAAATAAAACCCATCCCATTAATTTATGTCATCGGTCAAATGTGAACTTAAGGAGTTCTGTAAATATCTTATACAATAATGAGATTTAACGTAATTATTGTTGATATTAAATTACAAAAATAAATAAAATATAACCTAAACTATATAAAATATAATTTAAATTTTAAACCATATACCATATTCGTTTTTATAGGTTAATGAATGTGGCGGTATAAAATTCGTTGATTTGTATTCATAAAGTATTTTTTGTATCGGAAACCACATGTTATAATAATAATAATAAATTTTTTATATTAATCTATTATATTATTAATAAAAGAATATAATTACAAAATTAAGAGATATCTGTGTGTAGTAATCACTAACAAATTATTATGCCAGATTAGACAATCTAGGTCTACAAGTATATAACCTAATTTGGTTTGATCCACAATGATTAAAAAATAAAAACTTTATATCACATATGAAAATAAAAATAAATAAATTAAATACTTCAATAATATAAGATAAATATATTTATGTATTAAGTATTTATCTATGGTTATGTATAGATTAATAAAGTGGAAATATTAATATGATATAATAACAATATCTATTTATTTTTGTTAATTAATATATTAAAAAATGATAATGACATATGACATTTTTTAAGAAAAATTTAAAGAGAGAATGCTATGTGGTATTAACTTGATTATTTTATTAATATTAGATTAGCTGGTTACATAAACATTTAATAATTATTACAGGAAATGACAAATAAGAGAAGATTAGTGGATAAACCGTTGATTGATACTGCTTTAGTTGGATAATCGTCTATTTCAATACAATTTGTTTTTCGTTAACAATGAAATCTATAGTATATAATATTAATATTTATTTATCGCCTTATCTTACCAAATACTTATTTAGGTACACTTCGAAGAACACCACTGTCAAATATTTCAAATGGTAAAGTTCACATATTATAGTTCTTCTTACTTATATTACATTATTTGGTTCAATTTTTATTGTACAATATAAATCTATTTATAATATGTTAATCTTATTGAGTCACTATTAATAGGTATATCATTCAGGACGACACCTCAAACATTTATTGGTATATCACGTTTCTAATTATTTTTAATTCTTTAAAGATTGTATATCATCTGTTTTACTTACATTTTTTTATATATACACAATGTTACGTACAAATGAGACAGTTCCCTTAACTTGCAACTCAAATGGTATGTACTACGTTTATGTAATATTTTACGAGCGTTTCCATTTAATACTCCTTTTACTTTGTTATCTTATTTTGTTATACGAATAAAATTTATTATATATATATAGATACATATTTTATGAATGTTAATATTTCAGCATTACTTGCTGCTCAAAGAAGAAAAATGCGCAAGGTTTATCTCGATAGTAGGCGATCAAATTCAAATAAACGAAATATTGGTTCATGGGGTAGAGGATCCTCTAAAGTTGTTAACAGATCCCAGGCCATTGACCAAGAGAATTGTAATCCTAATCTTTCTTCTTCATCTAATAATTCACACACAGTGCGGAACTTGAAATCTTTAACCACGACAACACCCTTAAGTAACATAACAACTGGTACGTAACCTCATAAAATTTTCTTCCCCATCTATTCATCTATAAATACAAATGTAATGTTAACTTTATCTTATTAGCTTTTATGTGTGACTTTCACAGGTGGTCTTACTTCGAATAACCAATTAACCCCTTCTTCTAGTAGTTCTCTGTTTTGTATTATTTCAAACATTGTTACACAAAACAGTAACTCCATTAGTCTATCTTCGTCTACGTTAACAAAGCTTCAATCTGGTAAAAAACGTTGTTACCTAAGAAACGCCGTATCGAACCTATTCCAATGGTATATCTTACTTCTGATGATGAGAATGTAGAATTAGATTCTATTCAAGACCCTTTTAAGGGTGTATCTACCGGTAATAATAATGCTACTTAAATTTTTAGGTAAATAAAGATTATTTATTAATTTGTTCATTATTGATTAATCAAATATTATTTTTCAGAGTATTTGGATCATGGTAATCAAAGTCTTAGATGTCAGATGTGTGATTCATTGCTATGGTCTGACGAAGGTGGTAAAGGGATATTTACATTGGGTAGGTTAACGTATAGCTTATGTTGTGGTTATGGAAAAGTCGAGCTTCCAGATTTGAAAGAGCCTCCTTCAGTATATAAGGATCTGTTTGAAAATTCTAATGAAAAAAAGCAAGTGTTTTCTAAAGAATATCCGTCGATATAATTCTATGTTCTCCTTCACATCCATGGGTTGAAAAGTAGATTCGATCATCAACAGTGGTATGGCACCATATGTATTTCGTATAAGTGAACAAAATTTTCATACATTAGGTGGATTGGTACCTGGACCGGGAAAAGATCCAAAGTTCTTTCAGCTTTATATTTATGATACTGAGAATGAAGTTTCAAATCGAAAAAAGTTGTTCAGGTATTCTCATGCCAACTATTTATCTATTTAGTATATTTATAATATACCAATATATAGATGTTAGATTTTTCCCATTTTTATGTTAAACTTTTATTTTCTCACAGTGACTCTACAAATATCTCTGACTCGCATTTAAAGCAGATAGATATTCAGCTCATAGAGTTTATAAAAGACTTCCTGGATCATAATAATGAGTTGGTTAAAAGTTACAGAATTGCAAGAAACCACTTCAACGACAATCCTAATGAAAACTTCAAGCTTCGTATCATTTACAAAAGAGATCTGATGGTCGTACTTACAACTTGCCATGAACTTCAGAAGTAGTTGCCTTGATTGTTGGTGATATCAAACAAATAATTGACCATCGTGATATTGTTGTTGAGTCTCACACTGAAGGTCTTCAACGAATCAGTGAACTTCATCCATCGTATCTGGCACTTCAGTATCCAATCCTTTTTCCCAATGGTGATGACGGATATAGAATAGACATTCCTCATAGGGATGGTATAACAACTTTAAAGAAAATTCGGCCAAAGTGTACGATGAGCTTGACCTTCCGGCACTGGGCAGGCGTCAGCCCCCATACATGGTCTTACGACAGAATTTGTTGGGATTGAACCTTTGGAAAGGAACAGATGATACAAAGTCAAAACACATCATCCGAGCTTTGGTCCAGCTATCAGAGGTTTCTATCCTCTGATGGGTTTTTACTGCTTTCAATAAACACAATGCTTCCTATCCTCTGACAGAAGAAACTCCCAACCACTGATAGAAGATTACAAGAACAGAGGATGGCCAACAGTGTTTAGTCTAGTTCTAGTTTAATTAATGTAACATTGCTATGCACTGATAGTACTAGTTTAAGCAGTGTTTGTAGTTAGTTACTTTTGTTAGCTGTCACTATCAACCATGAAGTCACTGTAAAACGATCAGTGGTTAGATAGTTAGTATAAATAGGCGCTCAATGTAACAGTTTTACTTGTCTTCTTAAAAAGATCAATTTTGCATATCTTATTCATTTCTTACTATCAAACGATCATTATTGGGCTAAGGGGGAGTTTTGAATCACATGCAATAGTTTAATTACTTGAAAGCATGATGGTGATGAAAACAAACGACCAATTGATTGTTGTAAAAGTTTTCCATTATTCTCTGTTTTCAATCATTTTCCATTATTTGAAACAAAAACAGCAATCAATTCAAACTTAGATCCTGACAATTGGTATCAGAGCTTGGTCAATCAATTTTGATTTAAACATCAAATTGATTTGAACAGATAAGCTCTTTGTTACTAATTTCGTTTGATAAGTTTTTGCTTGAATACAGAGTTTTATTACTATAAAAGTTTTTAAAATACAAATCTGTTGTAAACAAGAGAAATGGCTCAAAACACACCGGATTTCAATATTGGATCCATGTTCAAACCACCTATGTTGAAACGAAATGAGTATTTTATTTGGCAACGTAGAATGGGTCATGTAACATCCGTCGAAAAACGGGTTTTTAAAACCCGCTTCGTTTATTTAATCGAACAATCAGTTTTAAATTTTTGTGTTATTTATGACTAATTTTAATTTTAAACGATACATAATTAATAAACCAATTAGGATTTAAAAACAAAAATTATTAAAAAGCGAAAATAAGAAAATTAAAAATAAAACAAGGCTGCCGGGATTCGAACCCGGGTCAGCCAGTCAGCCAAGTCTTAACACACACACATCCAACCACTCCGCCACTTTTGTTATTTGATAACATATCGAAACAATTAATTCAAATAATGAAACACATAAATCAAATCCAGTCAAAGTCGCGCTCATTTCGCAGTCGCCGGAAATCCTGACGACTTCGCCGATAATTGACGGTTTCTATTGATTTAACCGAAGAATTAACCTCAACGTCGGTTATAACCGATGTCTAAACCCGCGACATCAGTCGTAACCGCCGGAAATCAGCTGACCATGAATCGAGACTGAAATCAGACCCAATTCGTCTCGATTCTTCCCTATAAATACACCCACAAGTCTCTGGTAGCCTTTTCGCTCAAAATCGCACCTTTTCTCGAAGCAATTTCACTCGCCGGAAATATCCTGCCATCACCGACTTTCGGCGGAAAACCGAGACTCACCTCAAATCGGTAAATACCTCGACTCTTTCTGTTTCAATTCGTTGTTAGACTGTTACTAACTTCAATCCAACCATCAGAATCAATCCCAGACGACGTAGCCGGAATATTCAGCTCTCGTCGGAAAACCTCTGAAATTTCTGATCTCACGCTGTGAATCGGTATAATCATTCAAACTTCTGTTAATCCTTGTTCAAGTACCTCAATTTCATAACTAATCGAACAGAACTGTTAATTGATTCTAACAGCCGAAGTTCACAAACAGAGCCGACGAATCTTTGCCAGAGTTCTGTGAAAGACACTGATCGGTACATCCTTTCCCCAAACTCTCTCCGTTCATTACCTTTCAATTACTTATAATGCTTGTTAATCGAATTAGACATGAATCAGTTGAATTATCATTATCTGTAATCTTGAGCGAAGAAGACGAAGTTCAGTTATATTATAAGATTAATTAAAATTAGTATATTGAACGGGTTAGACACACAGTCCAGCGGTGGACTGTGTGCAAACAATACACGCACGTCTCGAGTTCGATCCCTGTCCCAACCTCACTCTCTTGAAATAAAAATGCCCTTTTTAACCGAACCGGGATAACTCACAGAATCATGTTAAGTATAATAAAATCCGGGTTATTAACCAGGTTAGACACACAGTCGGTGGACTGTGTGCACATTAACCCACAGGTCCCGGGTTCGAGACCTGTTGACAGCACCGGTTCGATACATTTAAAATCCTTTTTAAAAATAAATAATTTCTGGATAAATCTAAATAGTATATAAGTATAATTAAAAACAGAATTATTCGGGTTAGACACGTAGCTAGTTGGTAGAGCTGCGTGCACGCGTACGAGAGGTCACGGGTTCGAGTCTCACCCAGCGCACATATATAAGCGACCGGACCGGTCAACGGTCAACGGTCATGGTCAACGGTCAAAAGTCAACATTTTTTTTATTGTTTTTATTTATTTATTTAATTTAAAAATCAATTAAAAATATTTAAAAATAACATTTTTAAAGTTAGAAAAAAGCCTTAAACTCACAAAAATATATCCAAAAATCCTATTAAAATAGTTAATAAAATCCACATACTTACCGTACCTTTTCGTTATTAATTAGGTTAGTTATTCCTCGTCGATCAATCCTCTAAACTCGTGCGCATTCAACATCTTCAAGCAAACGCACCCAATGTGAGTGAATCTCTACCAATTCCCCGTTTTAATCACATTTTTGGGTGTATCATGTGTCGCTATTTATTTATTATAATTAAACACTTGTGCATCCATCATGTTCATGATCAAATGTGTATCCAATATGTATCAGTTGTTTGTGTGGTTGATGTTTAGATTTAATTTATCATTTTCAGTACATAAATTTCATAGGCCGCCGCTCCCCATTACCTATGAGCGTGAGCTGTTCCCCATTACCTATGAGCGTGAACCAGGCGTTGCCAACATAAGATCGGCTCCGTTTGATTGAGCCTTGATCTCACATACATTAGCATAGGCCGTCCGTTCCCCATTACCTATGAGCGTGAACGGGACGTTGCCAACATATACATTGTCATTCTTATTATATACTTAAGCAAGGTGGTTTGTGATCGTTATGTTTACATACATTTGTTCATATATGATTATTGCACAATTTTCCTATATTAGTTACAATAATGAATCAATAACAAATGTTTTTAACAAGGTTCACTCGCCAACTTTTGTTGACCCAAAATCCCCCATTTTTACACATGATACAGGTGATCAAGTTGAAGCAAGAAACATATAGGATGGCCTAGAAGATTAAACCAGTTTAGACTTGGATTGTTTTATTCGAATTTTTCTTTCCTTGTATTGTATGAATTTGACTTGAACAATTGCAATGTAATTTGAATTGAATAAATATGAAACATATTAGTAAACATCATGAGCTTTGGTAATAACCCAATTATGCCCCGACTCTTATTCCGCTGCGGGTCAGGTGTGACAGATTGGTATCAGAGCCATGACTATAGGGATATAGGATAGGTTATTAGACCCTTAGAGCCTATACTATAGTTGATTAGAATTTTTAAATTGTTTGTGTGTTACATGCAAAATTCATGATGTTTATATGCTTTATGTTTATTATTACATTCAATGTTATGCAAGCATGTTCATAAATACACACTATCATACAATGCTTATCATGAATCATATTCTCATAACATATCATATCCATGGGAGCACACACCTCACAATTCATATGATTTTTACAACGATTTTTGTATTTTCAAATCACATCAAAGTGAGTTCTCATGACGGGCATGTAGTAACTGGAAGGGTACGAGTACCGGTAGTCGGAACGTCCTGTCTAGGCTTGGCATTAGTATAAATCCAAAATAAAGGACCAGTTTGCCTACCTGGGGACTAACGATGAGAGTACGAAGGACCTATTAGGCCAAAGCATGCTATACCAAACGTCGTGTGAGCTAACACCACTTTGAGTTGTCATTGTGTCTATACCTGGACACCCTCCGACCATACATCTCGCAAACATATTTCGTGGTTTTCATTCGGGTGATGCGAGTGTTAAACCGCCAATACCAATGTGAATCCTACTAAGCCAATAGTCATGGGGGCCCACATGACTATACCGGCGATGGTATGGGGGACATTGGAGGCCCAAACATGAGCAAACCCAAGACATCCTATGGATGTAGTTGCATTATTGATGATTATGTTATTTTATTACTTTTAACGACACATGACACCTAAACACTTCTCAAACTCACAATCTTCCTATGTATGTTCCTGTAGATGTCGGCTAGGCAGCTACGTGGAGGACGAAAGTCAGGAAGGTCAAACGAACGCTTGGCCACTCAAATTGCAAAACAAATGGCCGCAGTGCTTCCTGATATTGTAATTCAAGTCCAGCAAGCTCTCACCGCGAATCCTGTCAACCCACCCAATCAAGAGGATCAAAACATCGACAACCCCTCCCTCCAAGAAGTGCTCCTACAAACACTTCAAGTCTTGCGATCCCCCAAAGTATGAAGGGACCGAAGGTGTCACCGCTCTCCTCCACTGGTTTGAGGAAATGGAAAACACCTTCCTAAATTGCGATTGTCCCGAGGATCGCAAGGTACGTTACGCAACCGGGAGATTATTTGGGGTAGCCCTGACCTGGTGGAACACTGAGAAGGGTAAGAGAGGAGTTGAAGACGCTATGGCCTTAACCTGGGAAGAGTTAAGGGAAATGATGACAAAACGCTTCTGCCCAAGAAGCGAACTCAAGAAGTTGGAAGACGAATTCCACTCGCTGAAGCAAAAGGAAGGGGACCATACTTCCTACAACAAAAGATTTCTTGAGCTGAACCAGATGGTTCCTAACTTGTTCACCCCATTATACCGCTTGGTTGAACACTATATTCGAGGCCTCCCCTCGAAGATTCAAGACTCAGCCTCAGCACTTCGCCTACAACTCTCGAAGCTGCTATGGAATTAGCCACCGAACTTACCGAGAACCGCATCAGAAACGGTAAATTCAAGGAAGAGAAAAAGAAAGCCCCCATCGAGAGCCAAACCTCAAACCATTCCACCTCCTCCTCAAAGTTTTCTAACAAGAGGAAACGAAATACCAGAAACTTTGCTGTCACCCAAACCAATTTCCCTATCTCTGCTGCACCCATCACTCAAGTTGCCCCTTCACCCGCACCATACAAAAGGTAATACTCTGGCCCTTACCCAAAATGCACCCGTTGTCAATACCATCACTCCCCCGAACACCCCTGTCAATATTGCACCGGCTGTGGCCGTGCAGGTCACACCATCCAAACCTGCCGCTCACTACATCGAATGAACCGCAACCAACCCACAACCCAAACCCACCATCAAATAATGGGTCAAGCCCAACAATCCCTACTACTACCACCTACCCAACATTTAGCCCAAACCTACTACCAACCCAACTACCCCATGATGCAACCCATGCGGGCTTGCTACAATTGTGGAGACCCAAACCACTTTAGAAACACTTGCCCACGTTTGGTGAACATTATACATGCTCAAGCTCAAGAAAATCCGGTGAACCAAGCTAACCAAGCTCCTCCACCTGCTAGAGGAAGAGCATTTAACATCAACGCCAACCAAGCTAGGGCCGACAACAACGTGGTTAACGGTACGTTTCTCATCAATGGTAGTTATGCATCCGTGTTATTTGATACTGGCGCGGATAAGAGTTTTGTGTCCTTAGAATTTGAACCCATCCTCAACCAAACTCGTGATAAACTTATGGAATCCATAACGGTAGAAGTTGCTGACGGAAAACCGGTCTCATTAAACTCCATTATCCGAAACTGTACTCTTACTCTAAACGATCACGATTTTCCTGTTGACCTCATTCCTATGAAGTTGGGAAGTTTTGACATTATAATCGGCATGGACTGGCTCAGCCAACATCATGCTGAAGTGGTATGCCACGAAAAGTTCATTCGCATTCCTCTTGCAGACGGTCAAACCCTACGAATCTTTGGAGAAACCCCTTCGAAAGGACTCAAACTGATGTCCTGTCTTCAAGCCCGAAAATATCTCCGCAAGAATTATGTAGCATTTCTAACCCACATTGTCAAGTAAGGAAATAAGGAGAAGAAACTCGAAGACATACCTGTAGTGAAAGAGTTCCCGCAAGTCTTCCCCGACGACATCTCAGGACTTCCTCCCAAGAGAGAAGTCGAATTCCGCATTGATCTTATACCTGGCGCTACACCCGTCGCGAAATCTCCTTATAGGTTAGCCCCATCCGAAATGCAAGAGCTAGCCAGTCAATTACAAGAATTGACCGACAAAGGATTCATACATCCTAGCTCATCGCCTTGGGGTGCACTTGTTCTGTTTGTGAAGAAGAAAGATGGAACGTTTCGCATGTGTATCGATTACAGAGAACTCAACAAATTAACGATCAAGAACCGCTATCCATTACCTCGCATCGATGATCTTCTAGACCAACTCCAGGGTGCCACTTGTTTTTCAAAGATCGACCTTCGTTCCGGCTATCATCAACTCAGAGTACATGAAGAAGACGTCCCAAAGACCGCCTTCCGAACTCGTTATGGTCACTATGAATTCATGGTCATGCCATTTGGTCTAACCAACACTCCAGCCGTCTTCATGGATCTAATGAACAGAGTTTGCAAACCCTATCTCGATCGCTTTGTTATAGTCTTCATCGACGATATTCTCATTTACTCAAAGTCTAAGACTGATCATGAACGACACCTTCGACTCATCCTCACGCTCTTAAGAACCGAAAAGCTCTACGCTAAGTTCTCCAAATGCGAATTCTGGTTAAAAGAAGTACAATTCCTTGGACACGTCGTCAATGACAAGGGAATACATGTCGACCCCTCAAAGATCAAAGCAGTGCAAGAATGGCAAGTGCCACGTACACCAACCGAAGTAAGATCTTTCCTTGGTTTGGCTGGTTACTATCGCCGTTTCATATCAAATTTCTCTCGTATTGCTGTACCACTCACGGCTTTGACACATAAAGGAAAACCATTCATATGGGGAACTAAACAAGAAGAAGCCTTCCAAACCCTTAAGCAAAAGCTTTGTGACGCACCTATCCTCACACTCCCCGAAGGTTGCGATGACTTTGTAGTATATTGCGACGCGTCAGGGCAAGGACTAGGCTGTGTATTAATGCAAAGGGGAAAAGTGATAGCCTATGCTTCTAGGCAACTCAAAGTGCATGAGAAAAACTATGCTACCCACGACCTAGAACTTGGAGCCGTTGTGTTCGCTCTTAAGATATGGAGACATTACCTCTATGGTACCAAGTGTGAAATATACACTGACCACAAGAGCCTCCAACATATCTTTAACCAAAAGGAGTTGAATATGAGACAACGAAGATGGGTCGAACTTCTTAATGACTACGACTGTGAGATTCGGTATCATCCTGGCAAGGCAAAGTGGTGGCCGATGCACTCAGTCAAAGGATTATGCGAACTCCATTCGTCTTCTATGTTCGCAAATCCTAACCGACATCAAAGATCAAATCCGAGAAGCTCAACATGTTTCTATAACAGAATACGACATACGCAATGAACTATCTTGTGGAGCAGAACTTAAACTCGAGACAAAATCCGACGGTATTCTGTATTATCTAGATCGCATATGGATTCCCAATCACAATAACCTTCGCGACCTCCTTATGAAAGAGGCACACAAAACACGATACTCTGTACACCCAGGAGCCAACAAGATGTATCAAGACCTTCGATACACCTACTGGTGGCCTGGCATGAAAAAGGATATTGCTGTTTTTGTTTCCAAGTGCCTTACCTGTTCTAAAGTAAAAGCTGAACATCAAAGAACCTCAGGACTTCTAGTCCAACCTGAAATACCTGTATGGAAGTGGGAAAACATAACCATGGACTTCATTACCGGGTTACCTCGCACTTCCGGTGGGTATGACACTATATGGGTAATCATTGATCGTCTTACAAAATCAGCTCACTTCATTCCGATTCGCTAGCACTTTAAGAATGAGAAACTAGCTCGTATCTACATCAGCGAAATCGTAAGCCGTCATGGTGTACCGTTAAGCATTATTTCAGATCATGATGGTTGTTTCACTTCACGAACATGGCAAGCCGTACAAGCCACTTTGGGTACACGATTAGACCTCAGTACCGCTTATCATCCTCAAACTGATGGACAATCTGAATGCACCATTCAAACTCTTGAAGACATGCTTCGAGCATGTGTCATAGACTTCAAAGGGAATTGGGACGCTCACCTACCATTAGTTGAATTTTCGTACAACAACAGCTATCATTCAAGTATCGGCATGGCACCTTTCGAAGCGTTATATGGTCGTAAGTGCCGATCACCAATATGTTGGCACGAAATTGGAGAAGCTCAAATCACCGGTCCAGAATTAATACAAGAAACAACAGACAAGATTCATCAAATTCGAAACAACCTTCTAGCGGCACAAAGTCGTCAAAAGAGTTACGCAGATAAACGACGAAAGCCCTTGGAGTTTAACATTGGTGACCAAGTACTTTTAAAAGTATCACCGTGGAAGGGAGTGGTTCGTTTTGGCCAAAAAGGCAAGCTAGCACCACGCTACGTAGGTCCTTTCAAGATACTCGAAAGAGTAGGACGTGTAGCATACAAGCTTGACCTACCAGAAGAACTTAACAGAATTCATCCCACATTCCACGTATCAAACTTGAAGAAGTGCCTCGCTGATGAAAACCTCCATATTCCTCTAGAAGACATTCAAGTCGATGAATCTATGAATTTCATTGAAAGACCAGTAGAAATTATGGATTTCGGAGAGAAACGTTTAAGACGAAGCCGCATTCCAATTGTCAGGGTACGCTGGGAGTCGAAACGAGGACCTAAGTTTACTTGGGAACGTGAAGACTCAATGCACGAGAAATACCCACATCTTTTTCCTGTTACCACTACTACTTAAATTTCGGGACGAAATTTCTAAAAGTAGGGGATACTGTAACATCCGTCGAAAAACGGGTTTTCAAAACCCGCTTCGTTTATTTAATCGAACAATCAGTTTTAAATTTTTGTAGTTATTTATGACTTATTTTAATTTTAAACGATACATAATTAATAAACCAATTAGGCTTTAAAAACAAAAATTATTAAAAAGCGAAAATAAGAAAATTAAAAATAAAACAAGGTTGCCGGGATTCGAACCCGGGTCAGCCGGTCAGCCAAGTCTTAACACACACACATCCAACCACTCTGCCACTTTTGTTATTTGATAACATATCGAAACAATTAATTCAAATAATGAAACACAGAAATCAAATCCAGTCAAAGTCGCGCTCATTTCGCCTTTGCCGGAAATCTCGACGACTTCGCCGATAATTGACGGTTTCTATTGATTTAACCGAAGAATTAACCTCAACGTCGGTTATAACCGATGTCTAAACCCGCGATATCAGTCGTAACCGCCGGAAATCAGCTGACCATGAATCGAGACTGAAATCAGACCCAATTCGTCTCGATTCTTACCTATAAATACACCCACAAGTCTCTGGTAGCCTTTTCGCTCAAAATCGCACCTTTTCTCGAAGCAATTTCACTCGCCGGAAATATCCTGCCATCACCGGACTTTCGCCGGAAAACCGAGACTCACCTCAAATCGGTAAATACCTCGACTCTTTCTGTTTCAATTCGTTGTTAGACTGTTACTAACTTCAATCCAACCATCAGAATCAATCCCAGACGACGTAGCCGGAATATTCAGCTCTCGCCGGAAAACCTCTGAAATTTCTGATCTCACGCTGTGAATCGGTATAATCATTCAAACTTCTGTTAATCCTTGTTTAAGTACCTCAATTTCATAACTAATCGAACAGAACTGTTAATTGATTCTAACAGCCGAAGTTCACAAACAGAGCCGACGAATCTTTGCCGGAGTTCTGTGAAAGACACTGATCGGTACATCCTTTCCCCAAACTCTCTCCGTTCATTACGTTTCAATTACTTATAATGCTTGTTAATCGAATTAGACATGAATCAGTTGAATTATCATTATCTGTAATCTTGAGCGAAGAAGACGAAGTTCAGTTATATTATAAGATTAATTAAAATTAGTATATTGAACGGGTTAGATACACAGTCCAGCGGTGGACTGTGTGCAAACAATACACGCACGTCTCGAGTTCGATCCCTGTCCCAACCTCACTCTCTTGAAATAAAAATGCCCTTTTTAACCGAACCGGGATAACTCACAGAATCATGTTAAGTATAATAAAAACCGGATTATTAACCAGGTTAGACACACAGTCGGTGGACTGTGTGCACATTAACCCACAGGTCCCGGGTTCGAGACCTGTTGACAACACCGGTTCGATACATTTAAAATCCTTTTTAAAAATAAATAATTTCTGGATAAATCTAAATAGTATATAAGTATAATTAAAAACAAAATTATTTCGGGTTAGACACGTAGCTCAGTTGGTAGAGCTGCGTGCACGCGTACGGGAGGTCACGGGTTCGAGTCTCACCCAGCGCACATATATAAGCGACCGGACCGGTCAACGGTCAACGGTCATGGTCAACGGTCAAAAGTCAACATTTTTTTTTTATTATTTTTATTTATTTATTTAATTTAAAAATCAATTAAAAATACTTAAAAATAACATTTTTAAAGTTAGAAAATAGCCTTAAACTCACAAAAATATATCCACAAATCCTATTAAAATAGTTAATAAAATCCACATACTTACCGTACCTTTTCGTTATTAATTAGGTTAGTTATTCCTCGTCGATCAATCCTCTAAACTCGTGCGCATTCAACATCTTCAAGCAAACGCACCCAATGTGAGTGAATCTCTACCAATTCCCCGTTTTAATCACATTTTGGGGTGTATCATGTGTCGCTATTTATTTATTATAATTAAACACTTGTGCATCCATCATGTTCATGATCAAATGTGTATCCAATATGTATCAGTTGTTTGTGTGGTTGATGTTTAGATTTAATTTATCATTTTCAGTACATAAATTTCATAGGCCGCCGCTCCCCATTACCTATGAGCGTGAGCTGTTCCCCATTACCTATGAGCGTGAACCAGACGTTGCCAACATAAGATCGGCTCCGTTTGATTGAGCCTTGATCTCACATACATTAGCATAGGCCGTCCGTTCCCCATTACCTATGAGCGTGAACGGGACGTTGCCAACATATACATTGTCATTCTTATTATATACTTAAGCAAGGTGGTTTGTGATCGTTATGTTTACATACATTTGTTCATATATGATTATTGCACAATTTTCCTATATTAGTTACAATAATGAATCAATAACAAATGTTTTTAACAAGGTTCACTCGCCACAGATTCAATATGTTCAAGCACCACCTCAAGTGCATGTGCAACAAGCTCCACATGTCACTCAAACTACTCCAACCACTGCTACACCAGCAGAGGTTACACAACAAAGCTTCTTTACCCAAGTTTTTGTTGACTGGAGTAGTTTGCCTGAGGATTTAACTGATGAAAACTTTGCACTCATAGCCAAAAATGATTTTGAAAATGAAAACTTATGTTTTATGGCTCTTGAGACCATAGTTAAAGGTGTTGAGTCTGTGGAACAGGAGTCAAAATCTGATGTGGTTGAATGTTGTGAAGCAGTGGTTACACCAGAAGTTACAACTGTGGTTGAAATGAATGCTGCCGAGGTTGAAAAAGAATCTATCTGACCCATGGGACACAGAGGTGTGTGAAGAAGAATGTGATTGTGCTCTTATGGCTGCTTCGAAGGTATCACCTCAGATCCTAAAAGATCTATGTTCTGAAAAATGTATTATTGTTTTTGCAAACATAAAACAAGTGAATGAAAACCCGAGAAACAAAATTTTGGAAGATGAACTTAAATTTGAAAAACTTGTGAAAGAGTTGAAAACAAAATTAAGTGAAAAAAGATTCTGAAATGAGTAGCCTAAGGCATGAATCAAGCATAACCAAAGACCAGCTCCAAACCATGGTAGAAAATACCAGGTTTGCAAACAAGAGCTTGAATCTACCCAGATCACTTGTGAAAAGTGGGTAGAGTCTTGCAAAGATTATGAGCTTGTGCTTGATACTCAAGTCAAGAGCAACATAAAGTTTGGTATAGGCTTTAGGGAATATGACCATACTTGTGAAAATGCTGCAAAAATTGACTCTGAGCTTGTTGAAATAGTCCCAACAAATTTGGCTGGTGAAGAAATTAAAATCCATGATAAAGAAGGAAACAAAATTGTTCTTGAAAAACCAGAGGTTTCACCAAAAGAAAAAGAAATTGAAAAATATCAGTTTAAACCAACCTGGTCAGATGAATGTGATATCTTAGAAAACTTCAAGCCAATGGACTTTTCAACTCTTGATGGTATAAAAGCACCAAAAGCATTGGTGATCCCTATCAAAGACTTGCCGGCAGAGGTTGCATCATCTGCTCTCAAAAAGTCTGATAGGAAAAGGAAGGAAAAGGTTAAACAGTTGTTTTATAAATTTGTGAAAAGAGAAATCATGATACAGCAGATTGCTTTCTTTTGAAAGCTAATGATATAAACAAAACTTGTTTTATACCTAAATCTCCCAGATACACCATTTGAAACAAAACAAATCATCTTACTCAAGAGTGTGTCTATCTCAAAACCTATCATCAAAAGGTAAAAAAGATTAGTGAAAAAGCTCTAGAAAGAGAAAATTCAAATCTTGTCAAACAGAAATTTAAATCATGTGAAACATCTGTCACCAAAGCTTTAAATCAAACCTCTGTTCACAGAGAAATTCAAGTAACAGATGCACCTCCATCAAACCAGTTTCCAAGAGGTAAAAACCAGCCTAATTATCAAAAGGTGCCTATGACTTATGAGACTTACAAAAAGTCTTCCAAGCCAAGGGTAAATAGGCATCCTCATGGTTACCAACAATTGATAGGAGGTAGCTCACAGCAGTGGTTACAAAAGTCTGATCCAACCACTGCTCATCAGTCTGAACTTGAGTCTGGATCACCTGATACCCCATCCAAAGCCACTCTGGCTTTGGAGACTCAACTGAACTAATTATTTCAAAACATGTGCAGGGAGCTTCTACTTGCCTTGACAGTCTTTGGTATGTAGATAGTGGAGGATCCAGGCACATGACAGGATGTAAAGCACTGCTCAGAGATTTTAAAGCTCATGGAGGGGGTGATATATACTTTGGAAATAATTCAAAAGGGAAGGTGTTAGGATCAGGATGTGTCTCAGCAGGAAAACTCAAGTTTGAAAATGTGAATCTCATTGACAATCTAAAATTTAATCTCTTAAGTGTTTCATAGATGAGTGACAAAGGTTATGATTCCTTTTTAACAAAGAAAACTTGCCAAATAGTAGGGCCAGAGGTTGTAAAAAAGATTGATCAAATCATTGCAGAGAGCCACGCACAGTTGACTGCTCATAGAGTAGGTAACGTGTATGTGGTTGATATGTTAAAAGATAATCCTATGTCAAATGCATGCCTGTTCTCAGTTGCCTCAAGCAAAGAGACAGAGCTATGGCATAAAAGACTAGGACACACAAATCTAAAAACTATCTCCACTTTCTCAAAACAAAATCTGGTTAGAGGTTTACCACAAAAACAGTTTACTTATGAAGAGCATTGTGTTCCCTGTCTAAAAGGTAAACAACATAAAAGCTCATACAAGTCAATTGAGGAATCCAAAACAAGTCAGTGCTTACAGTTACTTCATATGGACTTGTTTGGACCTATAAAAATCATGAGCTTAAAACACAAAAGATATTGTCTGGTGGTAGTTGATGATTTTTCCAGGTTCACGTGGACCTTCTTTTTACATTCTAAGGATGAAACAGCAAACATTTTTCAAAACTTTGTTAAACAAGTTGAAAAGCAATTTGATCTGCCTATAAAAATCTTTAGGAGTGATAATGGGACAAAGTTTAGGAACAAGGAGTTGGATGCTTTTTGTGAGTCAAAAGGGATTGTTAGACAATACAGCATCCCTAGAACTCCAGAACAAAATGGGGTTGTTGAAAGGAAAAACAGAACTTTAATTGAATCAGCAAGGACAATGCTAGCAGACTCAGGTTTACCCTTGTCTTTTTGGGCAAAGGATGTAAACACTGCTTGCTATGTCCAGAATAGAGTTTTGATAAACCCCAGGCATCAAAAGACTGCCTATGAATTACTTTACAAAATCAAACCTCTGATCTATTATTTCAAAGTCTTTGGCTGCCCATGCTTCATTTTAAACATCAAGGATTCAATATCCAAGTTTGCAGCCAAAGTTGATTGTGGTTATTTTCTGGGATACTCAACCACTGCAAAGCCTACAGAGTTTTTAACTCAAGGACTAAGTGTGTTGAGGAAACTCTAAATGTGAAGTTCAATGAACTCTCATCCTTGAAAGTCCCAGCAAATGGACCTGCTGAATTGTTTGATCTTTCTAAATTTACATTTGAAGATGTGCCTGTCAAGACTAACCCTGCAGGTACCCCACAATCATCATTTGAAGAGCAAGGATATTATTGCATTCTTCCAAATTTGAAAATCAATCCTACATGTAGAGGAGAAGATGCTAGTAGCAATGGTGAAAGCTCTGCCAGGTCAACAATGGTTAATAATCAAACCTTTGCCAGCTCTCAAAACCAAACATCTGTTGATAAAAGTCCACAACAAATGGATGAAAATCAACCTACTGTCACATCCATACCACCAATTCCTCCACCACCTTTCCAAACAGAGGCTGGACCATCAAATTCACCAGCAGAGGATAACTCAGATGATACACATTTGCAAGCTTCACCTCAAAATGCCATTGTCCCATATCAAGGTGATTTGATTTTCCTCAAAATCCATCCATTGGATCAAGTTATTGGCAAAATCAATGAGGGTGTGCTCACAAGAAGCCAAGCCTAAAACATTTGTCTTTTTGCTGGTTTTCTATCACTCACACAGGCTGTCAAGTGCCAAGAGGCACTAAAAGACAACAACCGGGTAGAAACCATGCAAGAAGAGCTCCTACAATTCAAAAGACAACAAGTATGGGAATTTGTACCACTGCCAAAAGATGTGAGTCCCATCGGCACAAAGTGGGTCTTTAAGAACAAAACTGATGAAAGGGGTATTGTTGTAAAAAACAAAGCAACGCTCGTGGTTCAAGGCTATAGACAGGAAGAAGGGATTGACTATGATAAAACTTTTGCTCCAGTAGCAAGGATGGAAGCCATTCGCCTGTTCTTAGCCTTTGCTGCTAACCACAACATCAAGGTGTAAAATGGACATCAAAAGTGCATTCATGTATGGAAAGCTCAAGGAAGAAGTATATGTTTGTCAACCTCCTGGATTTGAGGATCATTTTCATCCAGATCATGTCTACAGGTTAAACAAAGCATTGTATGGTCTAAAACAAGCACCAAGAGCCTGGTATGAAACTCTATCCACTTTTCTCTTATCCATTGGTTTTACCAGAGGTAGGATTGACAAAACCCTATTTTTAAAATGGAAAGGAAAAGATTTGATGCTTGTCCAAATTTATGTGGATGACATCATTTTTGGATCCACATGTCCTGCCATGTGTGAAGAGTTCAGAAAACTCATGGCAGCAGAGTTTGAGATGAGTGCAATGGGTGAGTGCAATGTTTTCTTGGTTTACAAGTCAAAAAAATGCAAAAAGGCACTTTCATTCATCAAAATAAGTATGTAAAAGAACTACTTAAGAAATTTGATATGAATGACTGTAAACCTTGCAGCACACCCATGGCAACATCCAAGCTGGTCACTATAGATGGCAGAGATGACCTTGTTGATAAAATATTGTATAGAAGTATGATTGGGTCTTTATTTTACCTAACTGCATCACGGCCAGACATTATGTTTGCCACATGTGTTTGTGCCAGATCACAGTCAATGCCAAGAAAATCAGATCTTATTGCTGTAAAAAGGATATTCAGATACATAAAAGGTGCTCCCACACTTGGTATCTGGTATCCAGCTAATGGTGTAACATCCACCAAAAACCGGATTTACCAAACCCGCTTCGTTTATTAACCGAACAACCAGTTAAAAATTTCGTTGCGTATTTAATGCCCAAATTAATTTTAAACGATACATAACTAATAAGTATATTAGAATATAAAATTTATTTTTGAAAATGTATTAAAAATAGTGAGTTAAAAATAACATGCTGAAGCCGGGATTCGAACCCGGGTCAGCCAAGTCAACCTGGTCAAAACAGTCTTAACTCTCACGCGCTCAACCACTCCGCCACTTGTGATGTTTGTTAATATATTGAATCGATTAATACATAAATCAATCTGGAAATCAAAACCCAGTGCACAGCGCGCCCAAATCCGTTCAAGCCGGAAATCCCGAAAATTTCGTCAAATTTAGCCGTTTCTTTTTGGTCATAACGTATGCCTTAACAGCAAGATCGGTTATAACTGAAGAAATCTATCAATTTCATTCATTTCAATTAAAAACCGAAAAATACAATTCAAATTCGGGAGTTAAACTTTCTTCATTCAGTGAGCTCGCGAATTCTATCAAACATACTCACCATTTCACTCAGAAAACTTCGCCGGAAGTCGCCGGAATTCTTTGAACAATACCGGAAATTTTCGCCGGAAAACCGAATTCAATCCATCCTTTCTTTTTACCCAAAAAATAAGAGCATAGGAATAATACTGACATCACTCCCACTCACCTTAAATCTCTGAAGAATCTCTGTCGCAAGAAATTTCACTCGCCGGAATTCTCTGCAAGTCGCCGGAAAACCGGGACTTTCATCTACACGGTAATTATCTCGATATTTATGTTTCATTCCATTATAAGACGAATTCTAACACCATTTCATCGCTCAGAATCAACCCCAAACGACATTGCCGGATTTTTCTGTTTTCGCCGGAAAATTTCTGAAAGTTTCAGAATCACGCTGATAACCGGTATGATCATGTAATCTACTGATAATCATTACTCATTAGTTCAATTTCACATCTAACCCCTCCAAACTGTCAGTTGACTCTAACAGTCGAAGGTCACCAGAACAGAGCCGACGAGCTTCGCCGGATTTTCTGAAGAAGACGGTCTGTTCGGTATTTTCTTTCCCCAAACTCTTCGATTCAATACTTTCCAATTGTTCATCTTGTTCATTAACCGAATTAATTAAGTATCAGTTGCTTTGACCGATGTCTGTGTTTTGAACGAAGAAGACGAGTTCAGATATGATATAAGTTTAATTAAAAACAGTTTTATAAACGGGTTAGACACACAGTCCAGCGGTGGACTGTGTGCAAATAAACACATACACGTCGCGAGTTCGAATCCTGTCCCAACCTCATTCGCTGTAATAAAATGCCTTTTTGTTAATAACTGAACCGGGTTAATTCAGTATTATGTTAAGTATAATAAAAACTAGAATATTTACCAAGTTAGACACACAGTCCAGCGGTGGACTGTGTGCCAAACTAAACCACAGGTCCCGGGTTCGAGACCTGTGGAGTGCACCGAGTCGTCACATTGAAATCTTTTTAAAAATTAAATGATTTTCGGATTAATTTAGTTAGTATATAAATATAATTAAAAACAGAAATATTTCGGGTTAGACACGTAACTCAGTTGGTAGAGCTACGTGCACGCGTACGGGAGGTCTCGGGTTCGAGCCTCACCCGGCGCATACACTTACACAATAAAACCGGTCAACAAGTCAACGGTCAACGGTCAAAAAGTCAACATTTTTTTATTATTTTTATTTATTTATTTTATTTAAAAATCAATTAAAAATACTTAAAAATAACATTTTAAGGTTAGAAAATAGCCTAAAACTCACAAAAATATATCAAAAAAATTCTATTAAAGTTGTTAATAAAATCCATTTATTTACCTTACTTTTAATTATTAATTAGGTTAGTTATTCCTTGTCGAGCAATCCTCTAAACTCGTGCGCATTCATCATCATTCACCGAACGCACCCACTGTGAGTGAATCTCTACAAATTCCTCGTTTAAATCACGTTTTTGGGGTGTATCATGTGTCTTACCATTTATTATATTTAAATCATTGTGCATACATCATATCATGAATAAATGTGTATCCTGCCTGTGTAAATTGTTTGTGTGATTATTGTGTAGATTTAATTTATTATTTTTAGTACATGCAAATTTCATAGGCCGCCGCTCCCCATTACATTATGAGCGTTGAGCATGTTCCCCATTACATTATGAGCGTGAACCTGGCGTGCCAACATACGATCGGCTCCGTTTGATTGAGCCTTGATCGCACAGACATTTTTCATTTTCAGTACATGCAATACGATCGGCTCCGTTTGATTGAGCCTTGATCGCACAGTTTCATTTATGTTATATATTTATGCAAGTTGATATGTTATTATATGCTGTTGGTTTGTTAATGTATGTTATTGTTTGTTGTTGTTTGATATCGTATACTAATGGTTTGTGATTGTATGCTGTTGGTTTGTTAATGTATGTTATTGTTTGTTGTTGTTTGTTATTGTAAGCTAATTGTTGTTATTGTATGTTTATTTACGTTTGTTCATATATGAATATTGCACAATTTTTCCATATTAAATACAACCAGAAATAAATAATAAATGTTTTCTAACAAGGTTCACTCGCCAACTTTTTGTTGACCCAAAAACCATTTTGACATATGATACAGGTGAACAGGATGAAGCATGGAAAACATAGGAAATTGCCTTAGAAGAAAAATAATGAAGTTTAGAAGGATGAATAGAACATATTGTATTAGTTTGATATGATTGTATGATCTCTTTTAAATTGAAATAATAAATATGAAACATTATAATAAATGTCATGAGCTTTGATGATAACCCAATCATGCCCCGATCACCTTTTCCGCTGCGGGTCGGGGTGTGACAGATTGGTATCAGAGCCATAACTATAGGGATATAGGATAGGTTATTAGACCCTTAGAGCCTAAACTATAGTTGACTAGATTTTAATTGTTTATGTGGTTACATGCAAACTTATGATATTTATTTGTTTCATATTTATTACATACACAAATGCATGCAAACATTTCCAATATTACATTTTATGATACATAGTGAATTATACTTGCAGTCCAACATACATACTTACATACATATTCATCATACATGTTACAATATTCACATATTCAAATCATCTTCATACTTCCGTTATTCAAGATTTTGTCGCATTTTTCATTTTTCAAATCCCATCAGAGTGAGTTCTGCGACGGGCATGTAGTAACTGTAAGGGTACAAGTACCGGTAGTCGGAACGTCCTGTCTAGGTTGGCATTCGTATAAATCCAATATAACGGACCAGTTTGCCTACCTGGGGACTAACGATGAGAGTACGAAGAACCTATTAGGCCAAAGCATGCCACACCAAACGTCGTTCGAACTAACCCCACTTTGAGGTGTCACCGTGTCCACACCTGGACACATTCCGAATATCATACGTTACATATTTCTCAATTTTCTCTGGGTTTTAGTGTACGTAACCAGGCTAACACATGCGAACCATATGAAAAACCCGACAATCATGGGGGCCCACGTGATTACGAAGGTGAAGTATGGCGGCATGCAAAGCCCAAATTACGAGCAAAGCCCAAGACATCCTATGGATGTAGTAGATTTATTTTGCTATGTTTATTTTATGAATGTTCATTCCTAAATACGACACATGATCCCAAAAGCATCCAACTCATACTCTTGTTATGTATTCCTTGTAGATGTCTTCTAGCCTCGCTCGTAGGAAGATGAGGGCAAGAAAAGCCCGCGAGCGCATGGCTGCCCTAATCGCTCAACAAATGGCTGCCGTAATACCCAACATTGTAATTAAAGTCCAACAAGCCCTTACCGCCAATCCCGTCAATCAAGAAGTTCAGAATGTTATCAACCCTTCCCCAAATACCACTAAATGCACCTACAAGCATTTCAAATCCTGCGACCCTACAAAATACGAAGGGACTGAAGGTGTCACCGCTCTTCTCTATTGGTTTGAAGAAATGGAAAACACTTTTCTAACTTGCGATTGCCCCGATGATCGCAAAGTACGATATGCTACTGGTCGTTTATATGGAATAGCACTCACTTGGTGGAATACAGAGAAGGACAAACGAGGTGTTGAAGATGCTATGACTTTGACTTGGGAAGAGTTTAAAGAAATCATGATAAGACGGTTTTGCCCAAGGAGCGAAATCAAGAAATTAGAGGATGAGTTCTATTCGTTGAAACAAAAGGAAGGCGACCACACCACGTACAACAAGAGATTCCTCGAGTTGAATCAAATGGTTCCCAACTTGTTCACTCCCCACTACCGTTTGATCGAGCACTATTCAAGGTCTTCCTTCAAAGATTCAGGACTCTGTAATAAGTGCCACACCTGCAACCTTGGAAGCAGCAATGGAGTTAGCTACAGAGCTCACCGAGAACCGAATCCGGAACAAAGACTTCAAGGAGGAGAAGAAGAAGGATAAAGCATCGACTGAAACCTCCGACTACACCCAAACCGAATCCCCTTCTCAACCCATTTTCAAGAGAAAACGAGACGAGCAACTTTTCGCTGTCACCCAACGCAACCAACCAGCCTTACAAGCCGTACCCCTCCAAGCTATCCCAATCACTCAAGTAGCACCCAACTCAACCTACCCAAATAAGAAACCTTACCTTGGACCTCACCCTCGATGTAACACCTGTTTTTATCACCATCCATCTACCGTGCTTTGTCGACTATGTGCGAATTGTGGACGCTATGGTCATTTGAGCAAAGTTTGCCGCACCTCTCAAAACCAAACCTCACCCCCTACTCAAAACATGATCCAAACATATCAACAACCCCAATACCCCATGTTCTCATATGTTCGAGCTTGTTTCAATTGTGGCGACCCTACCCACTTTAGAAACACGTGCCCTCAATTGGTTAACATTATAAACGCCCAAGCTCAAGCAAACCCAGTTAACCAAGCAAAACAAGAAAACCCAACCACTAGGCCACCAGCAAGAGGAAGAGTTTTCAACATCAACGCTAATCCTGTTGAAGATAATGACGGCTCAAACGAAAACACGCAACTAGTCCCCTTCACCAACAATCAAGATTCAACTCCAACTGCTTAGTTTTATGTTTCCTCTATGTTATCTCAATTCTCACGTGTCTCAATTTTAAATTGGAAATTTATCCAAGGATTTTAATGC
Organism: Scalesia atractyloides; assembly: GCA_947069175.1. Lineage (NCBI taxonomy): Eukaryota > Viridiplantae > Streptophyta > Magnoliopsida > Asterales > Asteraceae > Scalesia > Scalesia atractyloides. Next base: position 75,385,750 of record CAMTDV010000021.1, read on the forward strand.
AAATTATTATTTCAGTTTTGTTTTATACTCATTGATTCAACATTCATACCATCATACATCTCAACGTATTTCAATCTCATTATTTAAAGAAGTTGGGCTATGTCTTACTTCTGCATAGACTAACCTCTCCATCACAACAAACGAGAGAGGGACGGTCATCATTCAAACATGTATACTATCAGAATTATGACTCAAGCATTGTTTGTTGTGTTTATTTATGTTTTAGAGTCACATAGAACTAATCATAACTTACGGATAAAGCCAATGAAAATTTGACAAGAATATGGTGGATACGCCGCTGGTACTTCCTATATATAAGTATTCTTGTCAAAGGATCAGAGGCATTATCAGGCGGTTATGAGAAGTTCCATGTAGGATTTGGTATTGTCTTGATTGAAGTTTGTGTTATACTCACTGATTTAGCATTTATATCATCTCATCCTTTAAAGGAATTGGATTGTGTCATCAATCCAACATGTATGCTATCAGAATTTGGACTCAGATATTGGTTGTTATGTTTATTTATGTTCTAGAGTCACATCATAGAACCAATCATAACTAACTGATAAAACCAATGAAAATTTGACAAGAATGTGGTGGATACGCCGCTAGTACTTCCTATATATAAGTATTCTTGCCAGAGGATCAGAGGCATTGTCAGGCGATTATGAGAAGTTCCATGTAGGTTTTAGTATTAGAAGTTTATTTTAGGATATAATCTAATCTTTCAAACGTACCCAAACTCATATGCATAACATCATACTTAGTCGATCAACTCTGTGTATCCATGTTCCGTATTCATACACTTTAGGCAACAAAAAGCGATTCCGGTAGCCGGTATTCTACCCTTACAAGGAATGTTACCGCCTCAAACAAAATTTAAACTCTTACTCTCTTCTAAGTATGTAATTGTCAAGTTAAAACACCATCCTTTTTAGACAAATATGCCACTACTTAAATTTCGGGACGAAATTTCTAAAAGTAGGGGATACTGTAACATCCGCCAAAAACCGGATTTACCAAACCCGCTTCGTTTATTAACCGAACAACCAGTTAAAAATTTCGTTGCGTATTTAATGCCCAAATTAATTTTAAACGATACATAACTAATAAGTATATTAGAATATAAAATTTATTTTTGAAAATGTATTAAAAATAGTGAGTTAAAAATAACATGCTGAAGCCGGGATTCGAACCCGGGTCAGCCAAGTCAACCTGGTCAAAACAGTCTTAACTCTCACGCGCTCAACCACTCCGCCACTTGTGATGTTTGTTAATATATTGAATCGATTAATACATAAATCAATCTGGAAATCAAAACCCAGTGCACAGCGCGCCCAAATCCGTTCATGCCGGAAATCCCGAAAATTTCGTCAAATTTAGCCGTTTCTTTTTGGTCATAACGTATGCCTTAATAGCAAGATCGGTTATAACTGAAGAAATCCATCAATTTCATTCATTTCAATTAAAAACCGAAAAATACAATTCAAATTCGGGAGTTAAACTTTCTTCATTCAGTGAGCTCGCGAATTCTATCAAACACACTCACCATTTCACTCAGAAAACTTCGCCGGAAGTCGCCGGAATTCTTTGAACAATTATCGGAAATTTTCGCCGGAAAACCGAATTCAATCCATCTTTTCTTTTTACCCAAAAAATAAGAGCATAGGACTAATACTGACATCACTCCCACTCACCTTAAATCTCTGAAGAATCTCTGTCGCAAGAAATTTCACTCGCCGGAATTCTCTGCAAGTCGCCAGAAAACCGGGACTTTCATCTACACGGTAATTATCTCGATATTTCTGTTTCATTCCATTATAAGACGAATTCTAACACCATTTCATCGCTCAGAATCAACCCCAGACAACATTGCCGGATTTTTCTGTTTTCGCCGGAAAATTTCTGAAAGTTTCAGAATCACGCTGATAACCGGTATGATCATGTAATCTACTGATAATCATTACTCATTAGTTAACCCCTCCAAACTGTCAGTTGACTCTAACAGTCGAAGGTCACCAGAACAGAGCCGACGAGCTTCGCCGGATTTTCTGAAGAAGACGATCTGTTCGGTATTTTCTTTCCCCAAACTCTTCGATTCAATACTTTCCAATTGTTCATCTTATTCATTAACCGAATTAATTAAGTATCAGTTGCTTTGACCGATGTCTGTGTTTTGAACGAAGAAGACGAGTTCAGATATGATATAAGTTTAATTAAAAACAGTTTTATAAACGGGTTAGACACACAGTCCAGCGGTGGACTGTGTGCAAATAAACACATACACGTCGCGAGTTCGAATCCTGTCCCAACCTCATTCGCTGTAATAAAATGCCTTTTTGTTAATAATTGAACCGGGTTAATTCAGTAATATGTTAAGTATAATAAAAACTAGAATATTTACCAAGTTAGACACACAGTCCAGCGGTGGACTGTGTGCCAAACTAAACCACAGGTCCCGGGTTCGAGACCTGTGGAGTGCACCGAGTCGTCACATTGAAATCTTTTTAAAAAATAAATGATTTTCGGATTAATTTAGTTAGTATATAAATATAATTAAAAACAGAAATATTTCGGGTTAGACACGTAGCTCAGTTGGTAGAGCTGCGTGCACGCGTACGGGAGGTCTCGGGTTCGAGCCTCACCTGGCGCATACACTTACACAATAAAACCGGTCAACAAGTCAACGGTCAAAAAGTCAACATTGTTTTATTATTATTTTTATTTATTTATTTTATTTAAAAATCAAATAAAAATACTTAAAAATAACATTTTTAAGGTTAGAAAATAGCCTAAAACTCACAAAAATATATCAAAAAATTCTATTAAAGTTGTTAATAAAATCCATTTATTTACCTTACTTTTCATTATTAATTAGGTTAGTTATTCCTTGTCGAGCAATCCTCTAAACTCGTGCGCATTCATCATCATTCACCGAACGCACCCACTGTGAGTAAATCTCTACAAATTCCCCGTTTAAATCACGTTTTTGGGGTGTATCATGTGTCTTACTATTTATTATATTTAAATCATTGTGCATACATCATATCATGAATAAATGTGTATCCTGCCTGTGTAAACTGTTTGTGTGATTATTGTGTAAATTTAATTTATTATTTTCAGTACATGCAAATTTCATAGGCCGCCGCTCCCCATTACATTATGAGCGTTGAGCATGTTCCCCATTACATTATGAGCGTGAACCTGGCGTGCCAACATACGATCGGCTCCGTTTGATTGAGCCTTGATCGCACAGACATTTTTCATTTTCAGTACATGCAATACGATCGGCTCCGTTTGATTGAGCCTTGATCGCACAGTTTCATTTATGTTATATATTTATGCAAGTTGATATGTTATTATATGCTGTTGGTTTGTTAATGTATGTTATTGTTTGTTGTTGTTTGATATCGTATACTAATGGTTTGTGATTGTATGCTGTTGGTTTGTTAATGTATGTTATTGTTTGTTGTTGTTTGTTATTGTAAGCTAATTGTTGTTATTGTATGTTTATTTACGTTTGTTCATATATGAATATTGCACAATTTTTCCATATTAAATACAACCAGAAATAAATAATAAATGTTTTCTAACAAGGTTCACTCGCCAACTTTTTGTTGACCCAAAAACCATTTTTACATATGATACAGGTGAACAGGATGAAGCATGGAAAACATAGGAAATTGCCTTAGAAGAAAAATAATGAAGTTTAGAAGGATGAATAGAACATGTTGTATTTGTTTGATATGATTGTATGATCTCTTTTAAATTGAAATAATAAATATGAAACATTATAATAAATGTCATGAGCTTTGATGATAACCCAATCATGCCCCGATCACCTTTTCCGCTGCGGGTCGGGGTGTGACAAATGGTAACATTGAGCTTGCAGGATATTCTGATAGTGACTTTGCTGGATGTAAAACAACAAGGAAGTCCACATCTGGAGGAGCCCAATTCCTAGGAGATTGCTTAGTGTCTTGGGAAAGTAAGAAGCAAGTTGCAGTATCCACATCCACTGTTGAAGCAGAGTATATAGCTGCTGCAAGTTGCACTGCTCAAATTTTGTGGCTTCAAAATCAACTCTTGGATTTTGGTGTGACTGCCTTGAGGACTCCTCTCAATATTGATAGTCAAGCAGCAGAAAACATCATCAAAAATCCAGTTTCACATTCCACCACCAAGCACATTGACATCTGACATCATTTTATGAGGATCGCTATGAAAAAGGTATGATTTCTTTACAACATGTCCATACCAAGGATCAACTAGCAGATGAGTTGACAAAAGCACTTGATGCTTCCACATTTGACAGTTTGATATCTAGGCTTGGAATGCTAAACATGGATTAAAAATAACTTGCCTTGTGATTCATGTGTAAATAGCAATAAAATGTTTTTAGAAAATCAGAAATCCATCCTTAAAAATAGTTACAATTGAACTTTTCAATGAAATCCTTAAAGTCTGTTCAAAGCTCTGATAGCACAAAAACACTGTTGTTTTGAAAAATCTATCCACTGCTGCAAACCTCTGCTAACATTAATTTGGTCACAACCACTGGTAGTTGTGCTCTAACAGTGGTTAGCCAAATAACTGTTTTCCATTGCCAAACAGAGGTTACACGTGGACAGATGTTATTCGACAGATGTTGCATCAGACGCCACGTCAAGTGCACTTTTTGTAAAACCCTATAAAACCATGTTCTATCCCCAAACAGAGGTTCCACTTCTCTTGTGCGATTCAAAATTTTTCAAAGCCCTTCTTTCAAAAATCATGGCTGCTAAAACTAAATCGAAGAAGAAATCGACACAAGAACAACCCCCATTTGTCCTCATTATCAAAACACCACACAATTACGCTGCTATTCTCGAAGAAACTGACGCAAACACTCGTTATCATCCAATGATCCGGATTCTTAAAGAATCAAAATTCAAATATATGTTGGAAGTCAAAGCCCCAATTTACATCCATTCTTTAAGAGAATTCTGGGCAAAGGCCAAAGTAAACTCATCCACTGATGGTGTGCCGTATTCTATCACTTCCAAAGTTGGTGGCACACAACTGCAAATAAGCCCACAATCTATCTCCCAAGTTTTCATGTTAAATGATATGCAACATCAGGTATCATTTCCTTTGAGGAGATGCAGCATGAATTCGTTAAAAGAGGTTACCCCGGACAGTTGAAAGGTATGACAATCTTCAAACCTAATTTTCCAGCAGGAATGAAATTCTTTTTCCACACATTACTTACATGTGTCTCTGCAAAAACAACTGCTTTCAACGAGATTCCATTGAACATGCAGTATCTGGGATTTGCAATTTTAACTGGTTCTGATTTTAACTTCTCCCATGTGTTGTTCAATGATCTTATAATTACTTTTAAAAATATTCCAAAAAAAAGCTTTCTTGATATATCCAAGATTCATGAGTGTTTACTTGCAAGATCAGATAAAAAAACTCAAGTAAACAAGGCGCAACTACAAACGCTAGCAGCTTAAACCATGAAACGTTTACACGAATTACAAATCAAGATAAAGTTTCTAAAACAGAAGCAGAGGAGGCTGAGCCTATTTTACAAGAACAAAATGTTCAAGCTCAACCTTCGGCTGCTGAGCCCCCTGCTTTAGGTGATCAGGGCACCACAACCGCTGCTCTGAAACCCACACCTAAAATCTCCAAAAAGAAACCATCCAGAGCATCCCCAAAACCCACCAAACCCAAAAAGGGTCCTCTGGAAGATGAGATCCCAGAGGTTAACCCAGTGACACCACCAAAGTCACCAACCATTGCTGCTACTTCTGCACAGCAGATGGTAGAAAGATCTCACACCGGCTTTGAAACTCCTCCTGCATCCTCACAAAAGGATCAGGTTGTAGGCACAGGGACACCAAATTATGAAGCTCTAGGATCACTTGGTTCTATCTTCCACAGCCCCTTTCGCAGTGCAATGTCGCTTTTCTACACAACCACTTTCACCAATACCATCACTCCCACCTACCATGTTACCTTGCTGAATGCAATAGATATTGAGCAGACATTATCCGCACTTCTCACCAACCCATCAATGAGAATATACTTCAACCAGAAGCTGGGTCTGACTTATTTCTAAATGCTAGCCCATCAGCAACTGAAGAGGCTACATCCCTTGGGTTACACGTAACCCTTGGTGATAGTTCAACAATGGCAGCCACTACAATTGCTGAACTCCCTAGTTCTCAATTGGACAGTAGTTATATAGCTAAGACCTTGTTGAAGGCAACCACTGCTGAGGCTACTAAGGTAACCTCTGTCCTAGTGGGAAGTCCCCAGAACCAAGACAAAGGGGCATCTAAGATTGAAGCAAGTGGTCAACCACTTGCTCATGATATCTTAGATAAAACTACCACATCTGGTAGGAGTTCAGATGATCCTATTAAATTAGGTGATGAGCTAAAATATCAGGAATTGATGGAAAGGGTTACCAAGGTTGAAACTACTGTCGATGAAATAAAAGATCTTTTGAAACAGTTGATCACTATACAGAGCCAACCCCCTGTTCCAACCACTGCTCAGCTTTCAAATCTGCTATAAATCCTATCTTTCAACAAGAGAAACATTTCCAGGAACAAAAACATAAGCATCAGATGATGGAACTCAGTAATATGGTTGACGCAAGATATAATGACACTGCTGCAGATATCAAGGCAATCAAAGCCCACTTGCTCACCACCACTGGTAAACCTCCTCCTACTGTCATTTTTGTAAGTCCAGATGAAGCCAAAAGGGGGAAAACCTTTGGGAAACAAAAAGTTGAAGATGGATGATGATAAGGCAAGGCCTACAGTGAATATCCCTAAGCCAGATGGGTCAAAGAAACTAGATTTAACTGAAGACATCTTGGCAAGGGAAAAGAAGTCTCATAAGAAGACTGTGTTTGATGAAGGCAAGGTACTAGTTGAGAAAAAGAATAATCAGCAGCTAGAAAAGGGAGAGACCGGTACCTCAACAAAGAGGAGATCTTCTACAAAAGCAAGAAAACTAGAATCCACACCTCTCAAAACTAAAGTTGCTACTAAACCAACCACAAAAACCTCTGTCATCACAAAATCAACCATATCTTCTCACACAATTCCCATATCCACCCAACAGATGTTACAGCAACTGTTGTGCCAACATCTGTTGACACAACAGAGGTTGTAGCAGATGTTATTACAACCACTGCCATCATCGCTTTTCCCACTTCCACGCAACAACTACCAACACCACTAAGAATTCCAAGCCATCCATCGTCACCATCAATCAGTTTTAAGAGGAGGAAAGTCACAAAGGTCATAAACGAAGAAAAGATCCATGCTCCTATGCCTCTTGCATCTGCACCAATTCTAAATCTAACCTCTGCTTCCCCAACTACAACATCTGCTCCTTCAAAAGACGTGATTCTTGCAGCTATAAAATTTCCTCTTGATTTGCCTGCAGTTAAGAAAGAAATCATATCTTTCTATGCTGAAGAAGATCCAGAAAAAAGGCATTTCCCATCTCTTCAAGGTTATCCAAAGCCTATAAACATTGATCAGTACTTGGAAATCAAATAAAAACAGGCAGAGGATATTGCTAGGAAGTTGTCTAAAGGCAAAAGTGATAGAGAAGTGCAGAATCAACTTCAATTTCAATTAAGCAAAGTCCACTCACTGGAAAGATTTTCAAAGAATCTATCCAACAAGATCTCTGAAGCAGATGATAAGTTCCTAAAAGAAAAATAAATTTCACACATCATGGAAACAAAGAAGTATGCTGCTACTAGAGCACAGTTCAAAGATTGGTCTGTGAGTGAACTTCAAGAGGAAAATGCAAGAATAGAAGCACAATCAAAAGATCCTCACAACAAACCTACATGCCCAAATTGGAACAAATACAAAAAGAATGTACCTGAAAAGAACCTGAAGCTTAGAAGAATGAAGGAAGAGCTAATTCAGAATAACTATGGGTCAAAGAACCAGGTCATGAGATGAGGGAGATAAGAGTGTTGGACACTTACAAAATGCTTGAAGCTAGAAGGAAAAAGGATCCATCAATGCCTCCCAAACCTGATTATACCAAAGAAGATGCTGCTCTCAAAGCCCACCTTTCTAAAAGGCCTAGCTCAACATCCGCCCAATCCACACTTGCCTTGCTAAAGCGAAAAAGGCAAGAGGAGATGTCTAAGAAGGTTGACAGAGAGTTTGAGGAAGTATTTATCAAAGAAGGTATCAACAATATGATGGACTATCCAACAGATGATAGAAGTGCCAAGCTGGCCGAAGATCTGACAAGATTAGCTCCCTTCCTATCCTCGGCAATAAAAGCTCCTTCAAGAAAGCCTTCAGACTCAAAAATTCTAAAGTGGAAGGTCGACAAAGACACCCACGAATTGACTCTGCTCAAGTATGATGGTAAAGCTACTAAACTATCTATGGAAGCTGCTTATGGGCTTACAGTAGAAGACTTCCACGAACTACTAAGTTTAGAGCTTGAGAAGGATATTGATGACTTAGAATCTCTTAACTTTGAACTACAATTCAAGGTCCAAATAAGAGAATTCTTTCTGAGGAATAAAGATCAAGAATAAGGTGTTTTTGGCATCATTTGTTCCAGGGGAGATTGTTGGGATTGAACCTTTGGAAAGGAACAGATGATACAAAGTCAAAACACACCATCTGAGCTTTGGTCCAACTATCAGAGGTTCCTATCCTCTGATGGGTTTTTACTGCTTTCAATAAACACAATGCTTCTTATCCTCTGATAGAAGAAACTCCCAACCACTGATAGAAGATTACAAGAACAGAGATTGGCCAACCGTGTTTAGTCTAGTTCTAGTTTAATTAATGTAACAGTGCTATGCACTGATAGTACTAGTTTAAGCAGTGTTTTTAGTTAGTTACGTTTGTTAGCTGTCACTATCAACCATGACGTCACTGTAAAACGATCGGTGGTTAGATAGTTAGTATAAATAGGCGCTCAATGTAACAGTTTTACTTGTCTTCTTAAAAAGATCAATTTTGCATATCTTCTTCATTTCTTACTATCAAACGATCATTATTGGGCTAAGGGGGAGTTTTGAATAACATGCAATAGTTTTATTACTTGAAAGCATGATGGTGATGAAAAAAAACGACCGATTGATTGTTGTAAAAGTTTTCCATTAATCCGCTGCACTTATTCTCTGTTTTCAATCATTTTCCATTATTTGAAGCAAAAACAGGAATCAATTCAAACTTAGATCCTGACAGAATTCTTGCTTGTAGAATCCAAGATCGATCAACTGTGTTTTCGCTAATATTAAATGCTCGGAGATTGTTCCAGCAATTTTTGGTTGATGTGTATACCATGATTGAGAGTGAAAGACTCAATTATATCCGTTTTCAGCGATAACATCTTAAGTCTGAAACATACACGAATCTTCAAAATTGAAGAATGAGGAAAAGAGGACCTATCTAATACTAGTGTACGGTTAGTACTTCCATCATCTTTACTGGTGGTTCATGGTATATGCAGCAAAATTATTTAGATGCTATGGCTATATGCAAATGGTTTGGATATCCGGATTTTTTCATTACCTTTACTTGTAATCCAAAGTGGCCAGAGATTAAACGATACCTTCAAAATACTTCAATCAAGCCAGAGGACAGACCAAACATTATGTGTCTTTTATTTAAGATGAAGCTCGATTCAATTACAAAGGATTTGAAGGACAAGAAAGTGTTTGGAGCACTAAGTGCAGGTATAAATACCTTTTCATATTATTATTATAAAACTATAAATATTACCATTAAATTTTGACAATTTGCTTAATTTTATTTTTTTGTTGCGGTTTATACTGTGTAATTTCAAAAGCGAGGATTGCCTCATGCTCACATTTGCATATTTTTAAAACCGGAATCCAAGCTTCTGTCTGTTGATCAAGTGGACAATTCATTTATGCTGAGATACCTGATAAGATTGAAGATCCTGGTCTTTATGCACTTGTACCCAAATTTATGACTCATGGCCCATGTGGAAATGCAAATCCCACTTGTCCTTGTATGGTTGACAATAGATGTTTAAGAAATTTTCCAACAAAATTTAACAATGAAACAACTACCGATGCTGATAGTTTCCCTGTATACAGAAGAAGTGAAGAAACCCAAGATAAACTAGACCGGAATCTACGTAGATCTATGGAATGGGATCTGCATTAAAAGGGATTAATCCTTCGTATGGTTTCACGATGATGAAGAATGAAATAGTACTCCGACTAATCCTGTAAAACAGAACACCGTTAGCTCGCCACGGGGAGAAGGGGGGTTCTCCTCGTGACCACCCTCCGGCGTGAGAATAAGTACATGTAGATGGAAGTAAAGTATTGTAAGAGAGAGAGTGGTTGAGAGTGAAAATACCTTTCCTTGAACTCCAAGTTACTTATTTATAGCCGGTGTTTGGCGCCAAAAAGAGAGATGTTAACTATTAACGGAATCTTCTGCTATTCCGTTAATGTTTGTGGCAATCCGTTAGTGCACACGGATCGTGAGCTCATCAGCGGTTAGGGAGGTGCCACGTGTCAACATGAGATCACTATATTTTATAAGTGTGAGCATGCCATCACCGTGATCTTCCTCAGCCGTCCAGATGCTGCCATGTGGCAATTGGTTATAACCGAAAAGATGCTTGCACGATTGGGTGTTAGTGGATTCTAGAAGATTCCACAGCTGTTACCCATATGTTGTTCGCCACGTGTACATTCTGTTATAACAGAAAAGATTCCCTTTGCTTTTGCACTAAGTCAAAGGTTTTGCTAAGGGAAAGTTTATCAGGATTAACTATTTCCTTGCGCGAGAAGCCTAAGCTAGTTAATTGATCTTCTTTCTTCTCCCTGCAGCTTAGCGCAACGTTGGTGAATACTTGCACTGATATAAATATCCGTGCAAGGTTTGTGTGTGAAGAATTATCCAAAGACTGTTCAGGTTTAACTTTGAACCTTGCGCGAGCCCGCGCAAGGCAGTTAAATGAAGTATTTATCCAAATAGGTTGTTCAGGCTTTAACTTTGAACCTTGCGCGAGCCCGCGCAAGGTAGTTAAATGATCCTTTCCTCCCTTAGATATTTGGCGCAGAGTTCTAATAAATCCTATTTTGGCAGAGAAGTCTGCACGAGGTCTCCTTAGTAGTTAATAATGGGTATGGTTTCCTTGATTGGCGCAAGGTTTTTGGGACCATACCCCTTCAAGTCCCCTCAGTCCAGTGTTGCTCCTATGTAAGAATAAAAAGTAGGTGGAGCACTGGACTTGAGATAAATGTGTTGCGCTAGGTAAGTATTGGCCTTTTGTTGTTTTCTGCATCTTGGTGACGCGTCGTAAGTGAATTTTGAAAAAGTATTTGAATTTCAAATATACTTGGACACGTGTCACTTATCCGGATGATGTAGTTGGTGAAGATGCACGTTCTTGAGACGTGGTGGTACTGTTGACAGGTTGTCAATAGTACAAATCTTACAACATTTAATGTTATTTCAGCGACACTCGCGCACGTGGGGCGGTTACTGTTCCCACTCGCCCCTGCAGTTACCTGGGGATACGTGACTGTCGCAAAAGTCGCTGCAGTCAAATCTCGCATTAATTGTGTTTATATATTCACCAGATCATATCTAGAGAAAGAAAATCTTGTGTTTATATATTCCGGCGACCTTGAAAGTTTTCTGATTATTATTCGAAGTTTGAGTTATGGCCATCGGTGCAAGCTCTGCTGATATGCCAACGACGTCAATTTTACCACCATTAAAGTGGTCAAAGGAGGATTTTGACAATCTTGCTACCAACTTCCTGTTCACTCCGTCTTAGAAGGCGTTTTTTCCGGCAACGAATGCCACGGCGGCTGATGCTCCGGCAGGTTATATTACTCTATTATATGATTACTTTGACGAGTGCAATTTTCGGCTTTCGGTGACCCACTTCATGTTTGAGATCCTTGATTATTATAAGTTCCATATTTCCCAACTGAATCCGACGGGATGGTGAGGATCCGACACTTTGAGTTCATATGCTGGTCGATGGGTATGGTTCAGACAGTGGAGAAATTTCGAGTTTTCTATCAACTCCACTGTGCATTAGGCTTCTACTCTTTTCAACAACGTGTACGAGCGAAACGATTGTTGTTAGAGCCACCCAAATCCTACCATGACTAGAAACAGAAATTTTTCTTCATAAAGGCGGCATCAATACCGATGAAGATTACTTTCCGGGCCGGTGATGATATAGAGCTGGAAACCCTCCCCATACCTGCCGACGAGGTGTGGTACCAGGACATTAAAGATGTGCCCAACGTTGTTTTGCCAGAGAGGGCCCCCATCGCTGCTGGGATGAGTATTTTCTGGATGAAAGAACGCCGGGAAAAACCGGTGTATACTGAAGACGGAACTGGTACGTGACTGTTTAACTTCCTGGCAATATCTTTTAATAGATATGTACTAATGCAAAAATATTTGTGATATAGTTGCACTGCTCTACTTGATATCCTTCGAGAGGGAAAAAGCGAAAATGACCGTCATGCCCATTGCTGAGGGTGAGGATACTTGGTTCTCGCAAATCCTGGGGAACTTTGAGCTGCCCAAGAAGGAGGATCTGGAGGCGCAGCTGTCCTCTGCAACTGGTAATTAAATTCTTACAAGGCCTAAGTTAATATTGCAGTATTACTCTTGAACATATTTTCTAAGTGATATTGCAAATAACTAATGGCGCAACCCTTGTTCAATATTATGGATTATGTAGGTGATTTGCTAAACTTGGGCGTAGGCCCTGACTCGAAGAAGAAAAATAAGCCAACTGCTGCTGCAGCTGCTACACCTCCTCTTTCCAAACCAGATCAAAAAACTAAGCCATCAGCTGGTGTGAAAGCTGAGGGTAAGAAAGGTACGCGTCTAGTATCTGACTCTTGGTGTGATTATGTGGTGGTTTCAGACTCATTTGAGGGTCTCGCGCCTGTAGGTTTGAGGAAACCCAAGGAGGAGCCTATTGACACGTCATTTTTCCTGCCTCGAACCCAGATGATCCTTTGGAAATTCCTTCAAGCCCGGAAGAGGCGTTGAAGCGCACTTCCAAGAAGAGGAAGGAGTCTGAAACTAAACCTCCTGTACCAACAAAGGTTGCGCGCCCGCGTATTGGCAAGAAGGGCAATCTGGATGCCTTTGCAAAGAAGTTCTCACCTGGTATGTTCGGTTTCTTGCGCATTTCTGTCAGAAATTTTGTGCAGAATCTTATACTTGGTATTTGTTAATATGCTTGTGGAGAAAATGGTGAAGGCTGCGCCGGCTACTTCAGCTGCTATACCATCACCGTGGAGGCCTGAAAATGTTGAAGAGGGAGATGCGAAGCGAGAGGCACCCATTTTTCGCTCTGACCCCATCATTCCAGAAAATATTGAGAAGGTGACTCCAGAAGAAGAGCCTAAAAAATTTGATGCTGAGAATCCTGCTTGCGAGCAGGTTAAAGATACTGCTACAGATGCTACAAAAAATCCTGCTGAAGAGCAGGTTAAAGATACTGTTTCAGATGTTGGGGTGAAAGAGACCGCAACTGCGGAGCAAGAGAAACTATCCACCCCTATAACCGAGCCTTCCTCATTTGTATCTAAGGGAGCTGGCCCGTCAACACAAAGCGAAGGCTTTGTGTCTGTTGATGGTGATTCGGATGAGGAATCACCCATCCGCCCGGAGGAGACGCCCGGGGATTTCTATTATCGATCTTACACCGAAAAAAGGGCAGATGAAATCCATCAGCCTATATGGAAAGTGAAAAAAGGTGATGTCTTCACCGACTGGCGCTCTTTGCAGAGAATGGTATAAAGGTATTTTCCCTCCGGCAGAGGTGAAGCGCCAAGAAGATAAAAATCATGAGGCCACCTACGAAGCCTACTTACAGGAATCTGCCCTCGCTAAGTCCACTATTAATAGAATTGTGCGTGAATGGTGCAGCATGAACAAGGAGCGTGACGAGGTGGAGAGTGATAGGCGAACGCCAAGATTGATAGGGAGAATACCTTGAAGATGGTATTTGATTTTGAGGCTGCGAAAGCCAAGTTTGAAGCTGATAAGAAGACCGAGGAGTGGTCTGCGCTGTCTTGGAAGCGCAAATGTGAGGCTGCTGCTGCGCAATATGCTGACGAGCGCAAGCGCTTTGTGGAGGCTTGCGATCGAGATAACAAAGAAAATATCTCTCTGCGCAACGAAATTGAGAAGCTCAAGAAAGAGAAGGCTAATGTAGTGGCGGCAGCAGAAGAGGCATGCTCTCATAGAGAAAGGAGCGAGTAGAATGAGGTATCAACCAAAATGACTCTCCTTCTTAGGAATAAAGAGATTGATGATCTAACTTCTATGTTATTTGACCAGGCGCGGCTGCAAGATGAGGTTGACATTTTGAAAAAAGATATCAACCTTCACCGAACAGAGAAAGCCCGCCGTCTAACTGAAGGTGAACAAAAACTTAACGACATGGAGGTCGCTCGCGCTACAGCAGAAAGCCTGGCCGAATCCCTCATGAACCAGCTTACCTGGTTGCGGGAGTATGGGATTGTGGAGGTAATATTCTCTTTTCTTTATACATGTCTGGTTCGATCAACATAACATATACTGATTGACTTTGTATATAGATCGCAAATGCCATCCTTAACTCCACGGAGTTGGATGAGAGAGTGGCAGAATTGATGATGGCTGCGCGCAGCGATGGGCATACCGAGGGCTATAAAGAGTGTACATTGCATGTGGCACATGCACTGAAGACCAAATGGGATACCAGCCGGGCTGCCACGCATGGGTTAAATACTACTGCCATTTATTATGTTGCTAAGGAAAAATATGATCAGTTACAGATTCCTATTATGGACCTTGTGGATGCCGCGCTGTAGCCAGATGACTTTGTCGATAAACTAAAGGAAATCTTCACAACAACAGAAAAGCAGGCGGGCAAGAAATCCATAGAGTAGGAAATTTGTAACTCTTTATTTTTAATTACTTGTAACGTTGCGCTGCTGCGCAAGTACTTTTGATATGAATATGATATATTTTAGCTTTACAATGTTTGCATGTGACCAATTACTTGTGTAGGATAGACAAATGAACAATTTCTTACCTCATGTGTGAGCGTAAGTATTAAGTTATCTTGTGGCTCATGAGTTTGTGTTTTTGTTTATACAAAGGAATTGCATGCATTTGTAAATAAACATATACAAGACTGTAAGTAGTGACAGAGTATGTTATTCATACTGATAAAGCGTAAAGCTATGGTTGCCACTAAGATTACATAAGAAATATAGTAAGCAGTCTCGTTACGCAACGCCCAGAAGTTGCTTAGAGGACTGAGATTACATATAACATCTACGTAGTTGTTGGGCGTTCCAGGTTCGAGGAACACTGGATCCGTCCATTCGCTTCAGAGTGTACGCGCCTTTTCCCAATACTTCATTTATCACGTATGGACCTTCCCATCGCGGGGATAACTTCCCCGGTTTTTTCGGCATTCGACGCTTCATTATCGCGAAGAACAAAGTCGCCAGGCAAAAAGGAGCAGATGCGTACCCTTTTGTCGTAATACTTTTCAAGCTGAGACTTGTATTAGCTTCGCGAATCGCTGCGTTCTCTCGTCGTTCTTCCAATAAGTCTAGATCGATGCGCCTTTGTTCTTCGTTATCTTGTTTTTCCAAAGCTAGCATCCTTGGATATGGTAACCCAATTTCGGCAAGAATCACCGCCTCCGTGCCGTACACAAGGCTAAAAGGAGTTTCTCCAGTGCTAGTCTTGGGCATAGTTCGGTGTGCCCACAAGATGCTAGGCAATTCATCAACCCACCCTCGCCGTGCTGTGCCAAGGCAGGCTTTGATACCGTCGACCAACTGTTTGTTTATGCTTTCTACTTGACCATTTGCTTGTGGATGCACAACAGAAGCAAAGACATGCTGGATTCCCATTTCTGTCATCCATGTTTGCAACTCTTCAGCCGTTAAATTTGGACCGTTATCTGTAATAATGCGCATGGGCATACCAAAACAGCAAATAATGTATTCCCAAATGAATTTTCGAATTACCATCGATGTAGTAGAAGCTAAGGGTTTAGCTTCAACCCATTTGGTGAAATAATCGACCGCAACAATGATGAACTTGACTGCGCCGGGTGCATCTGGAAATGGTCTGACTAAATCAATGGCCCATTGTTAAAAAGGCCAAGCTGTTGTGATGGGTACCAAAGGATTCTTTGGGCGCAACGTTTTAGCGGCATGCCTTTGGCAGGACATGCATTTGCGCAAGATCTCCACAGCGTCAACGTACATTCCGGACCAATAATACCCTACGTTTTGCACTTTGGCTACTACCATGTGTGGCCCAGAATGTATACCACATAGCCCCTCATGAACCTCCCTGATCAGGTATTGTGCATCATGTTTGTTAACACAGCGGAGCGAAGGACCCATGTAAGAGCGTCGGTACAGAATACCGTCAACCATCTCGTAATTGAGGGCTTTGCACCGTAACTTACGTGCTTGCGCTTTATCTTCTGGCAATGAACCATGTAACAAATACATCATTATTGGAGACATCCATGATGGATCTCCTACTTCGACCATTGTTACTTGTCTGAAAGGGACTGGTGGATTACTTAAAACTTCGATATGAACTTCCGTTGCCAAACGTTTAAAACTAGTTGCTGCTAGTTTACATAGAGCGTCAGCATGTTTGTTTTCGCTTCGCTTTACGTGTGTGACTTTAAATTGTTGGAACAGTGCTATAAGAGCCTTAGTTTGCTCCAAGTACAAAGCCATGATATATCCCTTTGCATCGTACGTCCCAATTACTTGCTCAGCAACTAGCAATGGATCAACATGGGCTTCTAAATTTGTTGCACCCATTTTGATAGCGAGGCGTAAGCCTGCTGGGAAAGCTTCATATTCGGCCTCGTTGTTGGTGCTTTTAAAATCCGACCGAATCGCATATGTGAACTCTGCTCCCTCTGGACTCACTAATCGAAGACCTGCTCCAGCCCCATCATTGTTTGATGCGCCATCTGTTGTCTATGACTGGGACTGGGTTTTGAATTGCTTGACACTCTTCAATTTTATCAGCATGAATTTCAGCGATGAAATCTGCCAAAACTTGGCCTTTGATAGCTGGTCTAGGTTTATAACAGATGTTATAACCCCCCAATTCTAATGCCCACTTCGCAAGTCTTCCAGAAACATCTGGCTTGGCCAAGACTTGGCCAATGTGAAAATTTGTTAAAACGGTAATAACATGTCCTGAAAAGTATCTTCGCAGCCTGCGCGAGGCGTGGACCAATGTTAAAACTAATTTCTCCATAATTGAATACCTTGTCTCTGGATCATTCAACTTCTTGCTGACATAATAAATTGGAGACTGGACTCCTTCCTGTTCTACCGACAAGACAGCACCTACTACTACCTTAGATGCAGCGAGATATAAGACCATGTGTTCTTTTTCACGAGGAGCAGTAAGTGTGGGAAGTTGAACTAAACAATCTTTCATTTGCTGGAAGCTTGATCAGCTTCAGGAGTCCATGCAAACTCTTTGCTCTTTGTACAATTGTGTAAGGTTCGAATAAATGGATAAGACTTTGCAGCATGATTGGCGAGGAAGCGGTTTAGCGCAGCTAACCTTCCAGCTAAACGTTGCATCTCTTTGATGGTAGTAGGAGAAGACATTTTTTGTATTGCTTCGACCTTCTCAGGATTAACCTTAATACCGTCTTTGGTGACGATGAAACCCAAAAATTTGCCCTCCTCCATGCCATAGGAGCATTTGCTTGGATTTAACTTTACATTTACCTTTCGCAGAGAATCAAAAGTTCGTTGGATGTTATCTAATATAGTTTCTTCTGAATTGCTCATAATGACCAAATCATCAATGTAGACTTCCACAATTTTCCCGATATCATCTCCAAAAACTGCATCCATCAATCTTTGATAAGTAGCTCCCGCATTGCGGAGACCAAAAGGCATCTTGGTATAACAAAAAATGCCCTTCTCCGTGCGAAAAGTTGTTTTATCTTCGTCCTCTTTTTTCACCAAGACCTGATGATAACCTTTATAACAATCTACAGCGAAAGGTAGCTAATGAGTCAACCTTTTTGTCAATCTCGGGAAGAGAATAACAATCTTTCGGACATGCCTTGTTTAAATCTTTAAAATCAACGCACATTCGCCATCCGCCTTATGTTTCTTTACCATGACTGGGTTTGCTACCCAGGTCTGGCATTTGACTTCGCACAGAATACCAGCATTTAGTAATTCGGTGACTTGTTCGTTCATCGCCTCTGTCTTTTCTGACCCGAGGCTACGCTTTTTCTGTACAACTGGTTCTGCTGATAGAAATACATTCAGACAATGTTCTGTAACGTCGCGTGGGACACCGACCATATCGGCAGGTGTCCAGGCGAAAATGTCCTTGTTGTAAAACAACAGTAGTTTAAGTTTTGCGCGAATTTCAATACTGACTGCAGGCCCTAACAAGATTGTTTGCTCGGGATACTTATTGTCGAGTACCCATTTTTTCTGGTTCGTTACTTGGCAATGTCTTGACAGCCTTAATAACTGGTTCTTCAATAGACATGATTTCTTTCCGCGCGTAAAGTATAGCTATACCATTTGGTGTTGGAAAACCACAAGCAGCATGTGGAGCGGAGATAATCATACTAAAATAACGCTGCATGCGGCGTCCGAATAGTACATCGTGGCAGGAATTTGCCGGCATTACCATGAAGTTGACGTTACTCATTCGCGAACACCTCCCATCAGATAAAGTAACAGGAAAAAGAATTTGTCCTAAAGGAAAGACAACCTCATTGCAGAATCCAGTTAACGGAAAATCAACTGGTTCCGGGCGTGCCTTATCCTCAGGATCTAACTGCTTGAAGCACTTCTCATAAATAATATCCATGGAACTACCAGGATCTATAAACATATAATCTGTTTGGTAGTGTCCAAAGATACCTGTGATAACTACTGGCCGGTCTTCTTGAGGACCTCCTGGAAAGATAGGAAAAATGACTTGCTGCTCGCGCCATATGTTGTTTTGAAAGTGTTGAAGGCTATGCTTGCACGTCGCACATCCCTGAATCATAGCGACTTGCTTCATTTTCTTATTACTAGGTCCTTCGTCCCCGCGCGTAATCTGTCTAATCTCTTTGCGCACATTCTGGAGTAGATGTGTAAGCTTCCCACTCTTTAATGCTTTTTCAATCTTTGTGCGCAGACTGATGCAGTTATCTGTTGTGTGACCTGTGTCTCTATGGTAGTCACAGAACAAATTTGGGTCTTGCCCTTTTTTATTTTTCATTGGTTGTGGCTGCTTGAACTGATAATTCTCAGTGCTAAGAACTTCAGCAGGAGATTTCGTCAAGGGAGTCCACTGGCGTCCCTATTCTCTTGTTTAATCGCTTTTTGAGTTGTTATCTTGTTAATTGTTGCACGCGCATTAATTGGTGAATAAGGAGAATACGAATTTTGACTTGACTCTTTCCAATTTCTCTTATACTTGCGACTACCTTTACTCAGGTCTTGCGGACGATTCTGAGGTAGAGGTGGCCTGTTAGAATTCAAGTTGCGCTCAGTCTGGGCGTAGACCTTGGCTGCCGCCATAAGTTTATCCCAGCTCTTTGGAAGGCCAGTTTTACTGGAAAGTACTTTAATCATTTCGTCACACCTTACCGCGTATTTGAACTGCGCGCGTATAAGGTCTTCGCGAACATCTCCAATCTCCAAAACCTCTTTATTGTAACGCGTAATAAAATCTTCAAGATTCTCATCATCCCTCCGCCAGATGTTCATTACATCTGAGGAGCCACGCACGTATCGTCTTTGCTGACTGAAGTGTGTAAGAAATTTTTCCTTTAGGTAATTCCAAGAGGAAAGTTTACCTGTCGGCAAATTATCAAACCAAAGGCGCGCAGCACCGGTAAGAGTTTGTACAAACAGATGACACCACATTGGCAATGTCCAGCATCCAAGTAACCCTGCACCGGTGAAGAGGCGCATGTGATCATCAGGATCGGTTAAACCGTTAAACTTTCCTACGTTGGATGGTAATTTTGCTCGCTCCAACGGAGCCAGTGCTATCTCTCTGGTAAACTTTGATTGTTCAGCTGCTTCGGTTGGGCGATACACCATATTGTAATCATGCTCAGCTTCTGGATTGTATACTGCACGTACTTTTGGCTTGTAACTAGCATGATCTGCAGATATTCGATTGAAAATACTTACACTATCCCCTTCCTCATAGGTCTTGTCGAGTTCATCGTGTTGGGTGTCCCGCTTTTGTGAAGACCGTGGGCCCAAACGAGAGTGGACAGATACACGACGCTGAATGTTTTCTTCTTGCCTTCTATTACCAGAATGAACAGGATCATTTCTGGTTTTAGAATACATTTATGTTCCATCTTCAGACATGTGCGAAGGGGAACGAGCATGATTTGAGTATTATAACTCATAACTCGAGGTGCCCGCGAAGCACGGACCTGAGGAGCGTTAACCGGAGCTTGAAAAGCTGGAGTTCTGGTTTGGGCACATAGCTGAGCATACATAGCGTTTAGAGCCGCTTGAGATTTGATTAACCACGATAATGGAGTCTCTCCAGGTGGTAAAATCGACGCAACATCAACTTAAGGAGCCGCCAGCGTTACTGGAATACTCGCATGATCAGAATCATACTGAGCATTAGCTTCGCCGGAAGAATCCTCCACTATTTGTCCCTCGATCTGAGGTCCAACAACGACTCGACGGATCTCCGATCGAGGACCTTGAAAGATGATCCATCAGCCATGATGCTGCAGATCTAGGTGAAATGAAACGAAAGATGAGGAAAAGAATTGAAATCGGTAGGCGCCAATGAAGAAACCCTAGATCAACTAGACCGGAATCTACGTAGATCTATGGAATGGGCTCTGCATAAAAAGGGGTTAATCCTTCGTATGGTTTCACGATGATGAAGAATGAAATAGTACTCCGACTAATCCTGTAAAACAGCCGTTAGCTCGCCACGGGGAGAAGGGGGGTTCTCCTCGTGACCACCCTCCGGCGTGAGAATAAGTACATGTAGACGGAAGTAAAGTATTGTAAGAGAGAGAGTGGTTGAGAGTGAAAATACCTTTCCTAGAACTCTAAGTTACTTATTTATAGCCAGTGTTTGGCGCCAAAAAGAGAGATGTTAACTATTAACGGAATCTTCTGCTATTCCGTTAATGTTTGTGGCAATCCGTTAGTGCACACGGATCGTGAGCCAATTAGCGGTTAGAGAGGTACCACGTGCCAACATGAGATCACTATATTTTATAAGTGTGAGCATGACATCACCGTGATCTTCCTCAGCCGTCCAGATGCTGCCATGTGGCAATTGGTTATAACCGAAAAGATGCTTGCACGATTGGGTGTTAGTGGCTTCTAGAAGATTTCACAGCTGTTACCCATCTGTTGTTCGCCACGTATACATTCTGTTATGACAGAAAAGATTCCCTTTGCTTTTGCACTAAGTCAAAGGTTTTGCTAAGGGAAAGTTTCTCAGGATTAACTATTTCCTTGCGCGAGAAGCATAAGCTAGTTAACTGATCTTCTTTCTTCTCCCTGCTGCTTAGCGCAACGTTTGGTGAATACTTGCCCTGATATAAATATCCACGCAAGGTTTGTGTGTGAAGAATTATCCAAAGACTGTTCAGGTTTAACTTTAAACCTTGCGCGAGCCCGCGCAAGGCAGTTAAATGAAGTATTTATCCAAAGAGGTTGTTCAGGCTTTAACTTTGAACCTTGCGCGAGCCCGCGCAAGGTAGTTAAGTGATCCTTTCCTCCCTTAGACATTTGGCGCAGAGTTCTAATAAATCCTACTTTGGCAGAGAAGTCTACGCGAGGTCTCCTTAGTAGTTAATAATGGGTATGGTTTCCTTGATTGGCGCAAGGTTTTTGGGACCATACCCCTTCAAGAAGAGATAATGGAAACACTATTATAAAGTCCAAAGTTCAATTAGACAACATAAGTGTCGTTCCTTATAGTCAGGTTCTTTTGAGAAGATACCAAGCACACATTAATGTCGAATGGTGCAATCAAGCGGGTTCTATCAATATCTGTTTAAATACATTAATAAAGGAGCAGACATAGCCTCGCTTGTGGTGTCAAATGGAGACGGTACAGAAAATGAACAAACTGCAACGGATGAGATCAAAGCATATTATGATTGTAGGTACATTTCCGCCTGTGAAGCTTCTTGGAGAATATTTAAAAATGAATTTCACTTTAGGTTTCCTCCTGTTATGAGACTTCCTTTTCATCTGGAAGGCCAACAAAATGTTGTATTTGGCGCCGAAGACGATATTGAAGAAGTGTTGGACAAGCCATCAGTCTCTTCTTCTATTTTTCTAAAGTGAATGGAGATGAACAAAAATAATGAAGAAGCACGGAAACTTACGTATGTTAAGTTTCCTACGAAATTCTGTTGGAAACTAGGAGATAGAGATTGGGCACAACGTAAAAGAAAATTATTACAGATCGGACGCATTCATTCTCTTTCCCCTGCTTTGGGTGAACCATATTTTCTTAGAATTCTTTTGAACAAAGTCAAAGGACGAAGATCGTTAAAGGAAATTAGAACTGTTGATGGACAGTTGTTTCCAACCTTCAGGGATGCATGTTACGCTATGGGTTTGTTAGATGATGACATGGAATACATTGAAGCTGTAACATTTGTCAAAAACGGGTTTCCAAAACCCG
Source organism: Scalesia atractyloides (assembly GCA_947069175.1). Taxonomy (NCBI): domain Eukaryota; kingdom Viridiplantae; phylum Streptophyta; class Magnoliopsida; order Asterales; family Asteraceae; genus Scalesia; species Scalesia atractyloides. The sequence continues at coordinate 75,408,489 of CAMTDV010000021.1, forward strand.
TCCACCGTTTTGTAATCGAATATCAAGTTATAAATGTCACGTTGTGTATTTATGCATATTTTGATTTTTAATGATACATAATTAATAAACAAACTAACTATAAAAATTATTTTTGATAAAAAGTGAAAACAAAATAAATAAAAATGAAATGTTGCTGCCGGGACTCGAACCCGGGTCAGCCGATTTATAACTTCAAAGTCTTAAAACATACCCACATCACAACTCCGCCACTTGTTGTCTTCTGTCATCTCTAGGAAACAAATAACTCTTATACACAAACTTAGTTAAACCGGTTGCGCCAACTGAGAAACCGAAATCGGCAATTCAACCGTCTAATCGTTTGATTAATCGCACATTCAGGTTTATAACCGATGAACCAACAAATTCTAATCAATTCAGACTTGAATTGACTTGAATTCGGATGATGATGGGTTTTATAACCGAAACTATCCAACAATCTGAATTACTTCAATCAAGACCCCTCTCGCGACTCAGAAACATCATACAAACCTTCCATTTCACTTTCGTCATACATTCAGTCCATCTGAACGCTTAAATCAACTCGCCGGAAATTTCTGCAAGATTCGCCGGAAAACCGTATTCATCATCAAAACGGTAATTCTTTCAATACCGTTGTAGTCTAACAATTGTTAAGCTATTTCTAACTTAAACCTTTCAATTGAAATCGAATTCAGACACCGTTATCAGATAATTCCAGTTCGCCGAAAAATTTCTGGAAATCTTTATTTCCGTCTGTGAAACGGTAAGGACCTTTAATCGCACTGTTAACGTTTGTCTATAACTTCAATTCCACGATTGGCTAATCAAAATGGTTAATTGTTTGGTTCAGTTGAGGTGCACAAAAACAGAGCCGACGCATTGCCGGAAACTCTGTGATAAATCATTCCTAAGGTATGTTTACTTCCAACACCGTCTCTGCTATTTCATTTTAGTCTTATGAATATTTGATAATCGTAAACGCAAGAAACGGATTAGTAATTCAGTCGACTGTAATTTGAATGAAGAAGACGAAGTTAGTTAAGTTATAAGTTTATTTAAAATCAGTAATATGAACGGGTTAGACACACAGTCCAGCGGTGGACTGTGTGCAAAACATACGCGCATGTCACGAGTTCGATCCCTGATACACGCACTCCCTATGTAATAAAATGCCTTTTTGTTTAAAACTAAACCGGGTTAACTCAGTTAGTTGTTAAGTATAATAAAAATTGGTATATTAAACAAGTTAGACACACAGTCCAGCGGTGGACTGTGTGTGATGTTAAAGCACAAGTCCCGGGTTCGAAACCTGTTACTGGCACCGGGTTGTTGAATTAAAAGGTTTTTGAAATTAAAAGAATTTTGGTTAAGTCGAATTAGTATATAAATATAATTAAAAACAAGATTATTTCGGGTTAGACACGTAGCTAAGTTGGTAGAGCTGCGTGCACGCGTACGGGAGGTCTAGGGTTCGAGTCTCGCCCAGCGCATTCATGCACTTTGACCGAAACCGGTCAACAAGTCAACGGTCAACGGTCAACGCAAAATAAACAATTTTTTTTATATTTTTATTTATTTAATTTAATTTAAAAATCAATTAAAAATACTTAAAAATAACATTTTCAAAGATAGAAAATAGCCTTAAACTCACAAAAATATATCTAAAAATTCCATTAAAATCCTTAATAAAATCCACTCATTTACTATATTTTTCAGTTATTATTTAGGTTAGTAATTCTCGTTGTTCATTTCTCCCGACTCGTGCGCATCTCATCATCTCCAATCAAACGCACCCAATGTGAGTGAATCTTTACAAATTCCCCGTTTAATGACGTTTTGGGGTGTATCATGTGTCTTGTTATATATATTATATTTAAACCATTGTGCATACATCATATCATGAACATGTGTATTCAGTTTGTTTCAACTGTTTGTGTGGTTATTGTTAGAGACAATTTATTATTTTCAGTACATGCAATTTCATAGGCCGCCGCTCCCCATTACATTATGAGCGTTGAGCAAGTTCCCCATTACATTATGAGCGTGAACCTGGCGTGCCAACACACGATCGGCTCCGTTTGATTGAGCCTTGATCGCACAGACATTTATCATTTTCAGTACATGCAATACGATCGGCTCCGTTTGATTGAGCCTTGATCGCACAGTTTCATTTATGTTTCTTTATCGTATGATGTTGGTATGTTAATGTATGCTATCATATGTTATTGTATGTTGTAGTTGTGATTGCTATTGCCACTGCTTGATTATTTACATTTGCTCATTCATGATTATGCACAATTTTTCATTGATAAACTAATAAGTAAATCAATAATAAATGTTTATCTAACAAGGTTCACTCGCCAACTTATGTTGACCCAAAAACCCCCATTTTTACACATGATACAGGTGAACCAGCTGCAGCCAGAAACACTTAGGATTGGACTAGAAGAATAAAATGATTTAGAGTTTGGAATTGTTTTGTTTGGTTATTTTTCTTTGTATTGTATGGACATGTTTGGATATTTGGGAATGTAATTTTGACTTTAATAAATATGAAACATATTAGTAAATATCATGAGCTTTGGTGATAACCCAATTATGCCCCGACTCTTATTCCGCTGCGGGTTGGGGTGTGACAGATTGGTATCAGAGCCATGACTATAGGGATATAGGATAGGTTATTAGACCCTTAGAGCCTATACTATAGTTGATTAGAAATTTTAAGATTTTTGTGTGTTACATGCCAAACTTCATGTTGTTTATATGTTTTATGTTTAAAGTTACATTCAATATTATGCATGCATGTTCATAAGTATATATTATCATATAATGCCTATCATGAATCATATTCTTATAACATATCACATCCATGAAAGCACACACCACATCATGATTGCTTTTCCAATGATTTTTGTGTTTTCAAATCTCATCAAAGTGAGTTCTCATGACGGGCATGTAGTAACTGGAAGGGTACCAGTACCGGTAGTCGAAACGTCCTGTCTAGGCTGGCATTCGTATAAATCCAAAATAAAGGACCAGTTTGCCTACCTGGGGACTAACGATGAGAGTACGAAGTACCTATTAGGCCAAAGCATGCTATACCAAACGTCGTGTGAGCTAACCCCACTTTGAGTTGTCATTGTGTCTACACCTGGACACATTCCGACCGTACATCTCGTAAACATATTTTGTGGTTTGCATTCGGGTGATGCAAGTGTTAAATCGCCAATACTAATGTGAATCCTACCAAGCCAATAGCCATGGGGGCCCACATGACTATATAGGTGAAGGTATGGGGGACATTTGAGGCCCAACATGAGCAAACCCAAGACATCCTATGGATGTAGTTGCATTATTGATATTTATGTTATTTTCATTTTCTTAAAGACACATGACACCTAAAAAGACTCCATAAACTCACAATCTTCTTATGTATGTCCCTGTAGATGTCGTCCAGACAACAACGAAGGGGTAAAAGATCAGGAAGGTCTCAGGAACGCTTGGCCACACAAATCGCGAAACAAATGGCCACGATATTGCCTGACATTGTGGTCCAAGTACAACAAGCCCTCGCTACAAATCCTACTAACCCCCCCCCCCTAACAACATGACCAGAACATCGACAACCCTCCTACCAGCAAGTGCTCATACAAACATTTCAAGTCTTGTGATCCTCCTAAATTTGAAGGGACCGAAGGTGTCACTGCTCTCTTACATTGGTTTGAGGAAATGGAAAACACCTTCCTCAACTGCGATTGTCCTGAGGATCACAAGGTTCGATACGCCACCGGGAGACTATTTGGGGTAGCTCTCACTTGGTGGAATACTGAAAAAGGGAAGAGGGGAATTGATGATGCAATGGCCTTAACTTGGGAGGAGTTAAGGGAAATCATGACTAGGCGTTTCTGTCCTAGGAGTGAAATAAAAAGTTGGAGGACGAATTTCATTCTTTAAAGCAGAAGGAGGGAGACCACACCACCTATAACAAGAGGTTCTTAGAGTTGAACCAATTGGTTCCAAATTTGTTCACCCCAATTTATCGTCTGATCGAGCATTATATTCGAGGACTTCCCTCGAAAATTCAAGATTCAGTTCTCAGCATTTCACCGGTAACACTTGAAGCTGCTATGGAGCTAGCGACTGAACTGACCGAGAATCGAATTCGCAACGGGAAGTTTAAAGAAGAGAAAAAGAAAGCCCTGTTGAGGGTCAAACTACAAACCATTCCATCTCTTCCTCTAAGTTTGCTAACAAGAGGAAGCGCAACACCAGAAACTTCGCCGTTACACAAACCAACTCCCCTATTCCTGCTGCACCCATTACCCAAGTCGCCCCTTCACCTGCACCATACAAAAGACCATACTCTGGCCCGTTACCAAAATGCAACCGCTGCCAATATCACCATTCTCCTGATTATCCTTGCCAATATTGCACCGGCTGTGGTCGCGCAGGTCATACTGTTCAAACCTGCCGCATGCCTCAGCGAACAAACCGCCACCAGCCGTCAACTCAAACCCACCAACAAATAATGGGTCAAGCCCAACAACCCCTACTATTACCACCCACCCAACATCTAGCCGAAACATATTACCAACCCAATTATCCTATGGGTCAACCTATGCGGGCTTGCTTCAATTGCGGAGACCCAAGCCATTTCAGAAACACGTGTCCAAGGTTGGTAAACATTATTCATGCTCAGGCCCAAGCCAACCCGGTGAATCAAGCGAACCAAGTTCCTCCACCTGCAAGAGGAAGAGCTTTCAATATCAACGCTAACCAGGCCAGAGCTGACGGCAATGTGGTTAACGGTACGTTCCTTATAAATGGTAGATATGCATCCATATTATTTGATACTGGTGCGGATAGAAGTTTTGTGTCCTTAGAATTTGAACATATCCTAAACCAAAATCGTGATAAGCTCATGGAATCCATAACGGTAGAAGTTGCTGACGGGAAGCCGGTCTCATTAAACTCTATTATTCGCAACTGTACACTCACATTAAACGACCACGACTTCTCAGTTGACCTTATTCCTATGAAGCTGGGAAGTTTTGATATCATAATTGGTATGGACTGGCTCAGTCAACATCAGGCAGAAGTTGTATGTCGCGAAAAGTTTATACGTATTACTCTTTCAAACGGTCAGACTCTTCGAATCTTTGGAGAAACCTCGTCGAATGGGCTCAGCTTAATGTCTTGTCTTCAAGCTCAAAAATATCTTCGCAAGAATTATGTTGCGTTTTTAGCTCATATCATCAAAAAGGGAACTATGGAGAAGAAACTTGAAGACATTCCAGTAGTAAAAGATTTCCCGCAAGTTTTTCCTGATGACATTTCAGGACTTCCTCCAGTTAGAGAAGTCGAATTCCGTATTGATCTTATACCTGGTGCTACACCAGTTGCAAAGTCTCCTTATAGGTTAGCCCCCTCTGGAATGCAAGAGCTAGCCAGTCAATTACAAGAGTTGACTGACAAGGGATTCATACGTCCTAGCTCATCGCCTTGGGGTGCACCTGTCCTTTTCGTAAAGAAGAAAGATGGATCGTTTCGTATGTGCATCGACTACAGAGAGCTCAACAAATTAACAATCAAGAATCGCTATCCTTTACCTCGCATTGATGATCTTCTTGACCAACTTCAAGGTGCCAACAGCTTTTCAAAAATCGACCTTCGATCTGGCTATCATCAACTCAGAGTACAGGAAGAAGACGTCCCTAAGACTGCTTTCCGAACTCGTTATGGCCATTATGAATTCATGGTCATGCCATTTGGTTTAACCAACGCACCAGCTGTCTTCATGGACCTAATGAACAGAGTCCGCAAACCTTATCTTGACCGATTTGTTACAGTCTTCATCGACGACATTCTTATTTATTCAAAGTCTAAGTCTGATCATGACCGTCATCTTCGACTCATCCTTACACTCCTAGAGAATGAAAAGCTTTACGCCAAATTCTCCAAATGCGAATTCTGGTTAAAAGAGGTGCAATTTCTCGGACATGTAGTCAATGACAAGGGAATACATGTCGACCCCTCGAAGATCAAAGCGGTACAAGAATGGCAAGCTCCACGTACACCAACTGAAGTAAGATCTTTTCTTGGTTTGGCTGGTTATTATTGTCGTTTCATTTCAAACTTCTCTCGCATTACTGTACCACTCACGGCTTTAACTCATAAGGGAAAACCTTTCATATGGGGACCCAAGCAAGAAGAAGCCTTCCAAACCCTTAAACAAAAACTCTGTGATGCACCAATCCTCACTCTTCCTGAAGGTTGTGATGATTCCGTGGTCTATTGCGACGCGTCAGGGCAAGGATTAGGCTGCGTTCTAATGCAAAGAGGAAAAGTTATAGCTTATGCTTCGAGACAACTCAAGACGCATGAGAAGAACTACACCACCCATGACCTAGAACTTGGAGCCGTTGTGTTCACTCTTAAGATATGGAGATATTATCTCTATGGTACTAAGTGTGAAATATACACTGACCACAAGAGTCTTCAACATATCTTCAATCAAAAGGAGTTAAACATGAGGCAACAAAGATGGGTCGAACTTCTAAATGACTACGACTGTGAAATTAGATACCACCCTGGTAAAGTAAATGTGGTGGCTGATGCACTTAGTCGAAAGGGTTATGCGAACTCCATTTGTCTTCTATGTTCGCAAATTATAACCGACATTAAAGATCAAATTCGAGAAGCCCAACACGTTTCAATAACGGAAGATGATGTACGAAAGGAAATGTCCTGTGGAGCTGAGCTAAAAATTGAAACTAAATCTGACGGTATTCTGTACTATCTAGATCGTATATGGATTCCTAATCACAAAAATCTTCGCGAAACTCTTATGAATGAAGCTCACAAAACGCGATACTCTATACACCCAGGAGCCGATAAGATGTATCAAGACCTACGATATACCTACTGGTGGCCTGGAATGAAAAAGGATATTGCTGTTTTTGTTTCTAAGTGCCTTACATGTTCCAAGGTGAAAGCTGAACACCAAAGACCCTCGGGACTTCTGATTCAACCTGAAATACCTGTATAGAAGTGGGAAAATATAACCATGGACTTCATTACCGGGTTACCTCGCACTTCTGGTGGGTATGACACTATATGGGTAACAATTGACCGACTTACAAAATCAGCTCACTTTATTCCTATCCGCGAAGATTTCAAGAACGAGAAGCTAGCTCGTATTTATATCAGCGAAATCGTAAGACGACATGGAGTACCGTTAAGCATTATTTCTGATCGTGATGGTCGTTTCACTTCACGAACATGGCAAGCAGTACAAGCCGCTATGGGCACGCGATTAGATCTCAGTACCGCCTATCACCCTCAAACTGATGGTCAATCTGAACACACCATACAAACTCTTGAAGATATGCTTCGAGCATGTGTCATAGACTTCAAGGGAAATTGGGACGCTCATCTCCCATTAGTTGAATTTTCGTACAACAACAGCTATCATTCAAGCATCGGCATGGCACCTTTTGAAGCCTTATATGGTCGTAAGTGCCGATCTCCTGTATGTTGGCACGAAATTGGGGAAGCTCAAATTACTGGTCCAGAATTGATCCAAGAAACCACAGATAAGATCCATCAAATTCGAAACAATCTTCTAGCGGCTCAAAGTCGTCAAAAGAGTTATGCAGATAAACGACGGAAGCCTTTAGAGTTTAACATTGGTGATCATGTACTACTAAAAGTATCACCGTGGAAGGGAGTAGTTCGTTTAGGTCAAAAAGGCAAGCTAGTACCACGCTACGTAGGACCTTTCAAGATACTCGAAAGAGTAGGACCTGTAGCATACAAGCTTGATCTACCAGAAGAACTCAACAGGATTCATCCCACGTTCCACGTGTCGAACTTGAAAAAGTGCCTCGCTGATGAAAACCTCCACATTCCTCTGGAAGATATTCAGATTGATGAATCTATGCATTTTATTGAAAGACCAGTAGAGATCATGGACTTCGGAGAGAAACGTCTACGACGAAGTCGCATTCCAATTGTTAGGGTACGCTAGGAATCGAAACGGGGACCTGAGTTAACTTGGGAACGTGAAGACTCAATACGCGAAAATATCCACATCTTTTTCCTCCTACTACTTAAATTTCGGGACGAAATTCCTAAAAGTAGGGGATACTGTAACATTTGTCAAAAACGGGTTTCCAAAACCCGCTCCGTTTTGTAATCGAATATCAAGTTATAAATGTCACGTTGTGTATTTATGCATATTTTGATTTTTAATGATACATAATTAATAAACAAACTAAACTATAAAAATTATTTTTGATAAAAAGTGAAAACAAAATAAATAAAAATGAAATGTTGCTGCCGGGACTCGAACTCGGGTCAGCCGGTTTATAACTTCAAAGTCTTAACACACACCCACATCACCACTCCGCCACTTGTTGTCTTCTGTCATCTCTAGGAAACAAATAACTCTTATGCACAAACTTAGTTAAACCGGTTGCGCCAACTGAGAAACCAAAATCGGCAATTCAACCGTCTAATCGTTTGATTAATCGCACATTCAGGTTTATAACCGATGAACCGACAAATTCTAATCAATTCAGACTTGAATTGACTTGAATTCGGATGATGATGGGTTTTATAACCGAAACTATCCAACAATCTGAATTACTTCAATCAAGACCCCTCTCGCGACTCAGAAACATCATACAAACCTTCCATTTCACTTTCGTCATACATTCAGTCCATCTGAACGCTTAAATCAACTCGCCGGAAATTTCTGCAAGATTCGCCGGAAAACCGTATTCATCATCAAAACGGTAATTCTTTCAATACCGTTGTAGTCTAACAATTGTTAAGCTATTTCTAACTTAAACCTTTCAATTGAAATCGAATTCAGACACCGTTATCAGATAATTCCAGTTCGCCGAAAAATTTCTGGAGATCTTTATTTCCGTCTGTGAAACGGTAAGGACCTTTAATCGCACTGTTAACGTTTGTCTATAACTTCAATTCCACGATTGGCTAATCAAAATGGTTAATTGTTTGGTTCAGTTGAGGTGCACAAAAACAGAGCCGACGCATTGCCGGAAACTCTGTGATAAATCATTCCTACGTTATGTTTACTTCCAACACCGTCTCTGCTATTTCATTTTAGTCTTATGAATGTTTGATAATCGTAAACGCAAGAAACGGATTAGTAATTCAGTCGACTGTAATTTGAATGAAGAAGACGAAGTTTGTTAAGTTATAAGTTTATTTAAAATCAGTAATATGAACGGGTTAGACACACAGTCCAGCGGTGGACTGTGTGCAAAACATACGCGCATGTCACGAGTTCGATCCCTGATACACGCACTCCCTATGTAATAAAATGCCTTTTTGTTTAAAACTAAACCGGGTTAACTCCGTTAGTTGTTAAGTATAATAAAAATTGGTATATTAAACAAGTTAGACACACAGTCCAGCGGTGGACTGTGTGTGATGTTAAAGCACAAGTCCCGGGTTCGAAACCTGTTACTGGCACCGGGTTGTTGAATTAAAAGGTTTTTGAAATTAAAAGAATTTTTGTTAAATCGAATTAGTATATAAATATAATTAAAAACAAGATTATTTCGGGTTAGACACGTAGCTAAGTTGGTAGAGCTGCGTGCACGCGTACGGGAGGTCTCGGGTTCGAGTCTCGCCCAGCGCATTCATGCACTTTGACCGAAACCGGTCAACAAGTCAACGGTCAACGGTCAACGCAAAATAAACAATTTTTTTTTATTTTTATTTATTTAATTTAATTTAAAAATCAATTAAAAATACTTAAAAATAACATTTTCAAAGATAGAAAATAGCCTTAAACTCACAAAAATATATCTAAAATTCCATTAAAATCCTTAATAAAATCCACTCATTTACTATATTTTTCAGTTATTATTTAGGTTAGTAATTCTCGTTGTTCATTTCTCCCGACTCGTGCGCATCTCATCATCTCCAATCAAACGCACCCAATGTGAGTGAATCTTTACAAATTCCCCGTTTAATGACGTTTTGGGGTGTATCATGTGTCTTGTTATATATATTATATTTAAACCATTGTGCATACATCATATCATGAACATGTGTATTCAGTTTGTTTCAACTGTTTGTGTGGTTATTGTTAGATGCAATTTATTATTTTCAGTACATGCAATTTCATAGGCCGCCGCTCCCCATTACATTATGAGCGTTGAGCAAGTTCCTCATTACATTATGAGCGTGAACCTGGCGTGCCAACACACGATCGGCTCCGTTTGATTGAGCCTTGATCGCACAAACATTTATCATTTTCAGTACATGCAATACGATCGGCTCCGTTTGATTGAGCCTTGATCGCACAGTTTCATTTATGTTTCTTTATCGTATGATGTTGGTATGTTAATGTATGCTATCATATGTTATTGTATGTTGTAGTTGTGATTGCTATTGCCACTACTTGATTATTTACATTTGCTCATTCATGATTATGCACAATTTTTCATTGATAAACTAATAAGTAAATCAATAATAAATGTTTATCTAACAAGGTTCACTCGCCAACTTATGTTGACCCAAAAACCCCCATTTTTACACATGATACAGGTGAACCAGCTGCAGCCAGAAACACTTAGGATTGGACTAGAAGAATAAAATGATTTAGAGTTTGGAATTGTTTTGTTTGGTTATTTTTCTTTGTATTGTATGGACATGTTTGGATATTTGGGAATGTAATTTTGACTTTAATAAATATGAAACATATTAGTAAATATCATGAGCTTTGGTGATAACCCAATTATGCCCCGACTCTTATTCCGCTGCGGGTTGGGGTGTGACAGAAGCTATTAAAGAAGCGAGTTTTACTGGGGATGGTTGTTATATTCGTGCATTGTTTGTTACTCTGCTTATGTCAAACACATTATCAAGACCTGAATATGTGTTCGAACAAACATGGAAATACTTGGGTGATGACATTTTATACAACAGAAGAAAAGCAACAAAGAACAAAGGTAAAAGAATAGTGTATTACGCAGAACATTATTCAGAATAATATTTTTCACATATTTTATATTTGTTTGCTTATTTCTGTACATATATTGTAATGTCCGATGATAGATTGAAGAACCAGACATTGGTGGAGATTGAAAAGTACCTCATTCGAAATGGGTCGTCTTTGACACGATGGTCAACCATTCCTTATCCTGATTATTATTCCTTCGCTGTTGGAAATAATCGTTTGGTTGACGAAGAACTATCTTATGATGTTCCTCAGATACAGAGCGAGTTAGTTACTCTAAAATCTTCATTGACTGAGGAACAACTATCTGTTTATAATGAAATAATGATAGCCGTTGAAGGTGACAAAGGAGGTGTATTTTTGTTTACGGATATGGAGGAACATGTAAGACATTTTTGTGGAAGACCTTAGCCTTATCCGTGAGATCTAGAGAGCAGACTGTTTTAAATGTGGCTTCAAGTGATATTGCTTCATTGCTAATGTCAAAAGGTAGAACGGCCCATTCTAGATTTCATATCCCCAATAATTTAGATGAGAGTTCTGTGTGTCACATAAGGCCTGATGGTGATGTAGCCTATTTTCTTAAGCAAACTAGGTTGATTATATGGGATGAAGCACCCATGGTACACCGACATGCGTTCGAAGCTTTAGACAGAACATTTAAAGATGTTTTGATTGATAAAAGTGTTTGTAATTCGGATGTTTTGTTTGGAGGAAAGGTAATTGTCTTTGGTGGTGATTTTAGACAAATTCTTCCAGTTATTCCAAACAGAAGTAGGCAAGAAATTGTTAATGCTTCGCTGAATTCATCTTATATATGGTCCCATTGTTACTTACATTGACCAAAAACATGAGATTGACTATCGGTGCTTTACCATCTACATTGGAAGAGACAAAGAAATTTGCCGAATGGCTTCTTGAGATTGGTGAGGGTAAAGTTGGAGGGGACAATGACGGTGTAGCAACTGTAGAAATTCCGTCTGATCTGTTAATCATAGATTATTTGGATCCCATAGAAAGTTTGATTCGATTTGTATATCCATCGGTTCTAGAAAGATATAAGGATCGAGATTATTTTCTGAAAGGGCAATTTTGAAACCAAAAAGTGAGGTTGTACATGAAATAAATGATCGATTGTTAGAGTTGTTTCCTAGTGAACAAACTGAATACCTAAGCTCCGATAGTATATGTGAAACGGAAAAAGGTATCGATTCCTTCCAGCAAGAGTTGTATTCAGCAAGAGTTGTATTCACCTGATGTCCTTAATGGTTTAAAGATATCTGGTTTACCAAATCATCGTCTGGTTTACCAAATCATCGTCTGGTTTTAAAACTTGGAGTTTCAATTATGCTTCTTAGAAACATTGATAAGCAAAATGGTCTATGTAATGGTACAAGGTTACAAGTTACATTTCTTGGAAAGAGGGTTATAGAAGCTGAAATTATATCAGGTGCTAATGTTGGAACCAGAACATTCATTCCAAGAATTACCATGATTCCGTCTGACAAAAAATACCTTTTGCTTTTCAAAGACGACAGTTTCCTGTTTCTGTGTGTTTTGCTATGACGATCAATAAGAGTCGGGGCCAGTCTTTGTCTAAGGTTGGACTGTTTTTAAAAGAGCCCGTTTTCACACATGGCCAGGTTATATTTAGCATTATCAAGGGTTAAATCAAGAGAAGGGGTGAAGATGTTAATTCTCGATAAGGATGTCAGACCTACAAATTCAACAACAAATGTGGTTTACAAAAAGGTGTTCACACACTTATGATATGTTTCTGATTTCAATTTTCATTGTAATAACTTTAATAAAAATTATAACAATGGTTGATATTATTGTTTTTTTATTATGACCATGCTTTAATTGTTTAATTAGTTTAGTAATATTCTATGTAATTTAATTTAAATTAATCAATAAATCATCTACTTATTTATAGATGTTGACTCTGACTGTGTCTTTGTATGGTAACCCATTATAAGAAATAATGAACTTTTGAGAATTATTATTAAAGTTATAGACGGTCACGAATGGGATATGGAAATTCAAGCGTTAAATTTATAGGTTTATTATTTTACTTTTATTTTGCTAACATCAATTTTTAAATTTAAATCTTATGAAATTCATTAGTATTATTATCACTTTTTAGGTTACATTCAAAGTTTAACTAATATAACTACAAACTTATTCAGTAATCTAAATAACATACAAACATCCACATATTAACTTATAACTATATATAAACATCAATAATCAATTATCAAGGATACCATTAATACTTATATTCAAAATTATTGTATCCATCACCATCATATGGATAAATGTCTTTAACCTTAAACTACCCAGCAACAAAATAAAACATCATACGCAGTACTAACATGTTCACTAAAATCCATCATACCACTACCACAAAAGTCATTTCTTCATTTATGCATGTACTTACACCATCGACGTGTAACCTTACCTGTTAGGCTTCATTCACCGCATCCACAATTTACTAACACGAGTAGATTTTCTGATATCACATAAGTGAAATGCCGTATGTCTCCCTTTTTAAGTTCATTCGATTTCATGAAAAGCGGCCAACCTTCCACTGCATACCTTACTCCTTCTCCGTTTTTCTGCTGTTTAACATTCTTCACCATACTTTCACCCTTCATATTTCTGACATTCATCTGATGCACCTTTTTTGTGAGTTTGCCTTTCCTAACAACTTCTACAGGTAATCGCTGGATTCATATATAACAGATAACAAGATGATCAGCCGTACAAATGTTATGATTTTACTATCTATATATAAATAAGAGAAATGTCATACCATGCGATAATCTCCTTTCTGTGTGAATTCATATTTATCACTTTCTGGACCATCATTTCTGCGTGCAACACGTTTTCCGTCTACGTCTCTTAATTTCAACGCAGTTCCACACCTTTTTCCATTTTTCTTAACCTTTTCATTACATATACCCATTACATTTAGTTTCATATATTTCATCAACCAATGTGTAACATGTTTGTAATACAAAATGTTGTTAAGTTATAGTAACATACCGAAGCACTACGAGTTCTCGGTCCAGGTGTTGACACTTCAGGTTGTTCAGATTTTGTACCACATATCAATTGTTTACCGTTTTCTGAAACAGAATCCGCTGCAAGTTCTTTTCCTTTATTTTTAAGCTGTTAATACAACCACTAACTTTTAATAACATTGACTTACAATTATTAAAGTAATTCGTCTCAAACAATCAATAAACAACTGATCAAGTATGATGTTTCAAAAACTTACATCGTCTTTTATGGGGTATTCTGATGAGTTATTAAACTTTTTTTTAACCTTCGACTTTCATTTTTCAACATTCTTGGTATTCACTTCTTTCTTATCAGCAAGTTCCTTTATCTGTATAAGAAAAATTATAAATTCATTAACATGTTACCGCCAATAAATTTGAATCTAAATAAATGTGGACTTATCACCCGAGACATGAATTCATCGATTGAATCCTCGGGTTCAGAGAAGAGAATATCTGGTATATAAGAACATCCGTAAATTAGTCGTACTTTTTGTATTAATCATGTTACTTGAATCGGATGTACTTACAAAGTTAAAGTTTTCCAGTATTTATCTTTAGATATTTCCACAAGTGAGTCTTCTTCAGTTGTTTAGATTTGTTAGGACTTTTGTTCATCTTGTACACCTGTAATATATAACATTTAATATTAACTATTACCATTGAACCTTAATGTAAACATATATTCTAATAGATAGCCAAAAATTGAAAGTCTCTGACTGAACATTACACAAACAAAGTTTTATAAACATACCGGTATCAATATTTTTTTAAATATTTCATCCTTATTTGATGTCAATATCATTTACAAAAGTTACAATACATAATTCACAGTTATATCACATCCAATCTATATACATCTTCAATAAACTGTTATGTATACGTTTGGAATCCTAAATTTAGTCTTATAACAACATCTTATTTAAATATAACTCAACAAAATTCGTTTTAATCATAAAATTTATAACAGAATCATCTATTTTTATTTCCTTAATTGTTTCATTACAACATCAGCATATATATTGTCATCATCGAATTTCAATTTTAGTCAATAAAAAATATTTTCACTCTTAAAATTTATGTCAGAATAAACACCTTTTCCCCTCTTCTTTGTCATAAGAAGATCAGCTAAATCTATCATCGAAATTACACTAAAAACCAAAAATCAGCACTTTCAAACACATGCAATACATAAAATACCTTTTAAATATACCTAACATATCCAGCTTTCAAGATAATAAAAACCTAAACTCATGTTTGGCGTCTAATTCGACATTAATCCTCAGAAACAAAAAACGCATGAAGTATATGTAGTAAGAAACACAACTTCAGTTGCTAAATCAAAGTATAAATCGTTCTATAATCGATCAGAGATTAAGTATGAAAGAGTACCTTTAAACTTCCACCGCCGATTTAGATTTCCTGAGTGTAGTGAAGAAATATGATATGATTTGCAGAAGGGTTTGGTAGGTGATATGATTGTTATGATTGTTATTTGTTTAAAGATAACAGATATATTGATAGTGTTATATTATTTTAATAAATGATTATTGTAGTTTTCGTTTTTTATCTTAATTTCATTCTTGAAAATTCAGAAGAATAATATACATAAATAGATGAGTTAAATGCTTGGTTGGTCCCTGTGGTTTGCAAATCTTGCAGTCTTGGTTCCAGTGGTTCACTAATTACACACTTGGTCCCAATAGTTTCAAATTTTGCACTCGGGTGGTCCTTACCACTAACCTTTGTTATATTTCTCAGTTAAGTATATGCAAAATTACTATATTACCCTCGTCTTCTTCATCCTTTCTCTGCTACCACCTGCAACTACTCTTCTAAAACTGTTGAAGTTTTGCGGCTTGAATTACCCACAACAGCATAGAGAGAGACTGCAGGAGAGAGAGAGACAGTGAGAGAGAGGGGAGCTGCAGCGGTTTTCTAGTTTAATCGTCATCGCACATCCGTTCTTCGGTAACAAAAGGTCGACTATAGCGACGGCCAAACACTGACCAGCCTTAGATCTTGCAACGATTTCTTTATCTAAATTAAACCAATCTAATGTAACTTGGATCAATTCATCAAACCGCTCCAATTGCCATTTACATTGTTACTTGTCCTGACATCTCCTTTCGATCTTCTGTACATGAAATTCGTACAGATTCAGACCAAACCACAAAACGCAAATATGCGAATTGGAATCTTTTGCCTTCTTTCTCATGAATTGTTGCAATAAAACACCCTAAGAACGACAATTTGTTTCCTGCGTTTGGTCCCTGTTTTGCGTCCCCGGAGTTCACGAAATCAAAACGCAACCATCTCATGATTTTCCGTAGCAACTCCGAAACCCAAGAACACACAATCGATCCGATAAACAACGACCCGAATTTAGAAACACATTCAGTAACCAAAGCGACTGAACATCACAAATCGAACACTAACAATAATGTTTGATCTTTGTTAGAAACTTACTCGATTGTAGAGCCGCATAGGACCGTAATTAAAACTGATACGACTTGGATTCTCTTGGAATCGTGACACACTTTCAGATCAAACATTTGATGGTACACTCAAAAGATTTGATCGGATAAGACCAAGAGTCATCAAGAACGAATTTGGTATATTCGTTAAGGAAATATGGTGGATGGTTGTGGCAATGGGGAAGATGGCGGTGAAAGGCGGCGAGGGTATGGCTGAGTGGTATGGCGGTGAAAGGCGGGGGAGGGTGAGGGTGGTGGTAGAAGAGTAGTTGCAGGTGGTAGCAGAGAAAGGATGAAGAAGACGAGGGTAATATAGTAATTTTACATATACTTAACTGAGAAATCTAACAAAGGTTAGTGGTAAGGACCACCCGAGTGCAAAATTTGAAACTACTGGGACCAAGTGTGTAATTCGTGAACCACTGGGACCAAGACTGCAAGATTTGCAAACCACAGGGACCAACCAAGCATTTAACTCTAAATAGATATTTCGGTTATATAATTAGGTTTGAATTTGTTATGTATTTCATTATATTAGTTTTAGTTAAAGTTTTCAAATTTCGTTTATCTTTGACAAAATAAACGATCAACTATTTTCATTCTATTTGTAAAATTTGTTTCAAATTTACCAATATTTTATGTATAACTCTTCTTTTAAGTTTGATTTTGCAATCTTCTTTCTTCTTAAACATGTTCTATATATTTTCCTTCTATTTAAATGATGCAAAGTTGTACTTCTCTCATGATCCTAATCAAGAAAATGGAAAACCTTTTTGCAAGATAATTCATAATCCTTTACAATTTCCTATGGTGTGTATTTTTTTATACATGTCTTTTGCAAGATAATTCATAATCCACCAGGAAATTCGGGGGTATTACCTAAATTGGTAAGAGTTCAATAGAATAATGTTCTTATACGTTCATTATAATATGTTATGAATTGTATTCGTTGGAAGTTGAAGTAAAACCATATAAGAATATCATTAAAAACAAACAATTCAAAATGTTGTTTATGTACTTTTTGCAAGATTTTTTTTAATATATCAACCACATAAATGACTCTCAATTGTAATTTATTATAACCAAAAATTAAGTATAATATTGTTTCTAAAAAATTTGACAATTACTACAAATAATCCGTTTGACAATTTAACTATTATAAAGAAACATAAAATATAACCTATCAGTAAAACTTTGACATATTTTGTAAGTAAATTGAAACCATTTTGTATTTTTTCCATTTAAACAAAAACATATAACCTCAACTAATATTCGAAAGGAATAACCATAACATAAAAATGTAGGAGACGTAATTGTCATATTAAAATAACAGAAATTGGTCTTCAAGAATATTCTTTATCTTCGAGATTGACTATTTGAACCTACGCTTTGAAGAAGAGCAAGGCACTGATGCATCAACGTTGTAGACTTCAGAAATACTGTGTTTGACTTTATCTTTGTTCTGCCGATCGTCGAGAATGTTATACTCATTCTTAGCTGTGTTATCCGGAATAATTGACTCCTTATATAGTTCAACATGCCAAAATTCTTCATAATCCAAAAGTGACGTACAGAAGCATGTGTCTCGAAGACACTCCTTAAGACATAAATGACAAAGTGATGAAATAATAAGAACAATGTTTGTCACATACCAATTTAATTTTAATTTAACAAATATAAAACATGATACGATATTACCAGAAAATTCTCAACATATGTAAAATGATAAAAACAAAATTCAAATGATGATAGCCCATCACGCCATTCTCTAGAAACACATTTGAATCGATGAATCGCTTTAGAATTTAGCCTTGTCTAAATCTCAAAGAGTACCATGTCAAAACGAAGATAAACCATTTTATGAAAAGATAGAAAATGTAATCCTAAACTATACAAATGTATAAGGGTATTTATAAGGATAAAAGAAGAATTTGGGCCCTATATATAAAACAAAATTAGCCCAATCCGATACAATGAATTTGTACTTTACCTAATTAGTGCAAATCAATAATCAATATTATATATTTTGGATTATCTCAAAATTTAATTTAAAAAACTATACATCAGATTTCGGGCAGTGTAAATAAATGATCCTGTATTTTGATTTAATGTATTCAATACCAATAAATGGTCATTTATAATCCTTGAATCAATTTAGTAGTGTAATTTTAAACCTATAAAATATTAATATTATATGTTTGGAAAATATGCAGGATGTTAATATTTGAAAGAGTTATACAAAATATAATAAACAATTTATTCTAATTTGAAAAGTTTCTTAATTTTGGGATAACACATAATTACAATCAGTATACTATTAATAGATAATGCAAAGATTGAGTTATTGTTAATTTGAATTATATAGAATATTTATCAAATTACATGGGTGAAACACTTTAATGTCAAACGCAATAAGTATTTAAACATTGATGAAGAATTATTATTATTGTACTATTATTATTATGTAATTATAAACTAATACTATCTATATATATATTTGACGATCCAATCTATATATATTAATAAATGAGATGATTTTGGCCATGTGGCATGTGATGGTGGAGCTTTATGCTGATGTGGCATGTTATGGGGTAGGTATATCATGAATTTGGGGGGAATTCATTCTCAAAGCTCAATACACAAAGAAGCATACATTGGACGCGGGATCCGGATTACTTCGGGTAACCTAATAAACAAAATCTCCACTATAAAATTTTGGATCTTAATTATTGATTTCAGTTTATCTCTTTCCTTTCTCTCTCAAAACCCTAGATCAAACCAGTGCAAGTTCATGTTTTTCACTCTCATATTCATCGATCAATAACATAGGTATGTTTATTCCTTCTGATCTTTTATGTTTTTGTTATGTGATTCCAACCATAATAATCATGTTTTTTGTGTTTTGAATGTGTAAACCCTAAATGCTCCATGTTTACAAACGGTGGTTAATCCGATTGTTGTTTTGTTTGTTGATTTGAACGTTGAAGAAGAATGAAGGTGTGTTGTGATTCTCCATAAACCCATTCCTTCTATGAGACGTCATTCAATCCTTTTCCCTCTACTCCTGAAACCCTAACTGCGAATAACATCATAGATCCAGTCTCAATTGATCCTTTGTGTGATTCAAGGTTTGTTTTTATTTATGAATCTTGTGCTTAATTTTTTTTTCTTTTTGAATGAGATTCTGAACCGATCTTCATTTTGAATTAGATTCTGAACCGATCTTCGTTATATTTCAGGTTTAAAGGTGTGTATATCTATTTATGAAAGAAGTAAACATAACTTCGTTGTTGTTCTTATCTTTTTTGTAGATCCGTAAACATAACATGCAGGTATGTTATTTAGATTTTGTGTTTTATGTAGTGTGTATCTTTTATCTGAAGTTCTGATGATTTTGTATATCTTTCATCATCTAATTTTGATTTTGTGTTTTAAGAATATGATGGATGTTTGTGTATGAGTTCATCTATTATGATACTTACTGATGTTTTTATATTTGTTTTTTCATGATGAATCCTAAATCTTCTGTCACAATTGGACTCGGATTCTTGGTCGAGCAATACAGGTTAGTTAAAGTTTGTTGTTGTTTTTTGTTTGTTTATTGGTATACTCTTTGTTTTTAAAGTTTATGTTCTGTAATTGTATTTTGAAATTTTAAGAATCAATATTTCGAATCTGTGAATTGTTAGTTTTTATTGTAATAATTATTCCTATTGTTTTCATTGTTAACTTCATAAATATGTTTTTTTCTTTATTTTGGTGAGATTTGTTCTTTTTGGTATTCTGATTTTGTTTCTATAAATATATTATTGTTGTTAAGTTTAAAAAATATTATTATTTCTTTTGCAGATATGGATCTCAATAACAACTTTCCTTCTTTTTTAAAGTTAATCAACGATGATGATCCTATATTTTTGTATGTTTTTTTACTTTTCAGCTTACTAAACATAGTTGTTGCTACTTATATGTGTTTTGTCTCAATTGATAGGAGATACCATATGATTTTGCTATGTTATTGTGGGGAGAACAATTGTCGTATGGTCAATGTGTTAAAATTGTTCGATGGTGACAAATTATGGGTGGTCAAGATTAAACAAAATGTGTTGGGCCCTGTTTTGGGTGATGGCTTCATTAAAGTCGTTAGGGAGAGCGGTTTGAAAAAAAATGATTATCTTTTGTTCAAGGCTCTTGGCCATCTAGATTGTATCTATCAGTCTTTAAATCATGTGTTTTGGAGAACTTTTTTATCACTTCCATTAGAGCTGATGATGATTTCATTGTAAGTAGTAGATATGATATAATCACTTTGTTTTATACCATTTTGTCTTGTGCATATTTCGTGTGGTCAAGATTAAACAAAATGTGTTGGGCCCTGTTTTGGGTGATGGCTTCATTAAAGTCGTTAGGGAGAGCGGTTTGAAAAAAAAATGATTATCTTTTGTTCAAGGCTCTTGGCCATCTAGATTGTATCTATCAGTCTTTAAATCATGTGTTTTGGAGAACTTTTTTATCACTTCCATTAGAGCTGATGATGATTTCATTGTAAGTAGTAGATATGATATAATCACTTTGTTTTATACCATTTTGTCTTGTGCATATTTCGTTTAGTTTAATTTGTAACTACTTTACAGCTCATGGCGGACAAATACTGGAGACAATTTTACGACAAGAGTTATAAAGGTGGATCAGCAACTCTTTATGCGGGAGATAGGTTTTGGAATGTCAAGATGGAGGCGTGGTTCAACAAAAGTGATTTCACTGATGGATGGTTTAAGTTGATTGATGATCTCGCATTAGATACATGGTCTACTTTTATATTTACAATGGCTGGATATGAGACTTTTGAGTTGTGCGTTTTTAATTATGAAACTGGCACTGAAATCTATTTCAAAAAGGTTGAAGTTGTTGTTTTGGATGATCCTGTTCATGGTGATGAAGGATTTGATCTACTGCTTGCGGTTAGTGTTATACAGCTTATATATTTTTTTCTTTTTGAATACGAGCTTATGAGTTGATCTTGAACTTAACATTGTCGCTCTTTTGATTTTTTTGTAGTCGAAACACAAGGAGAAGTTGCTGACTAACGAAAGTGATGTTGATGAAGGTGTTGCTTGTGATGTAGTTGGTGACTATATGCAGCTTTCGACTTTTGAGTCTATCCTTAATGTATATACCTATTTTTCAATATAAGTAAAGAGACCTTAACATTCATATTTTGTTAATTTTGTTAATGTTCTTTCAACTATTATTTTCTATTGTAATTTTGTAGGATAATGACGACTCCAAATTTGATCAACATATAGCCACTCTAATTGAGATGGAAGATGTTAAACAACATGTAAGTTTATACTTTTTTGGTTTTTAGCAGATTTTATTATTTCTAGTAGTATGAGTACACTATTAAAAGTGCTACTCTTTTGTGGTATGTAGTTCATATATGATTGGAATGCAAAAGCTGATGTTTTTAACGATTCTCCGCATGCTACCTATCGGTCTCATGTAAGAGTGTTTACAATCATTGCTTATATATTATATAATGTTTTTAATTATTTCATTGTATAGTTATAAGTTTATTATTCATTGTTATGTAGATTGACCCTAAAGGTAAGTCGAAGGTTTTCTTTGGTGATCAAACCGTATCTCCAAAGGTTGTTTAGTATATAATTACATAGTCTAATATTAATTTTATATATGTATATTGTAATTTTTATCCTATTAGTTGTTATTTAGCATAATTTATTGGTACAAAAAAATCATGTATACTAAATGGGTTTACAATTGTATAAGCCTTTTAATTAATTTATTCTAAGGTAATACGTTAATTCATTGATGTTTTGTAGGTTGATCCTAAAGAGAAATCAAAGGTTGATGTTGGAGATGAAAGGGTATCGTCAAAGGCTATTTATGATCCGATAAGATAATTTGATCTTTGTTTTGAATAAGTATAACTAATAATTTCAAGTTTTCTTTGTTTCAGGTGAAAAGTAAGTTTGAGATGGATCTTGATCATTTTTTTTATACCAAAGAATAAATTACATGTATAAATAGTGGCTTAATTATTATATCATTCTTTTAATTGTTTCATTCTATAATAATATGTTAATTGTTTTATATTTGTTAGGTTGACCGGAAAGGGAAATCAAATGCTTTTGTTTGTCAGCAAAGGTTGTCTTCAAAAGTTGTTTCTGAAGTAAGAATGTCATTTTATATTATTTGTGAGCAAAGACTGTCTTCAAAAGTTGTTTCTGAAGTAAGAATATCATTTTATATTTATTTTCAATATTGAAGTATTTTATATATGTTTATCGTGTTTTTTAAGAATATCATTTTATATTTATTTTCAATATTGATGTATTTTTATATATGTTTATCGTGTTTTTTTAAACCATTACCTATATTGTTTACACATATGTTTTATTTTTTTAATATTTTTTTAAGGTCAGAAGAATGGTTTTAGGCGAGGTGACTTCGAAAAACATTTCTACAGTTGATCTTTAAATTTAGTGGTACCTAAGAAAAAAATTAGGGTAATGTCTGATATATTATTTTTTATTTATTTTCAAGATAAACCATTTATTTATTATATCATATTGCTTTATTTCATTATGTATATGTATTTAACTATTTTTTGTTAAACTTTTTAGGCTAAGCCGAGACCTAAAGCTGTCAGGTCGGTGAACGACAAGTCTCATATAGCTTATCGTACATGCTCTAAGGTTCCGAGACTTAATGATTGTATGGTCGTTCAGATCATCAGGCCTGCTGAAAAACAGAGATATAAGTGCTCTTATATTAAATTAACATGTGAATATTTTTGACAACCATGTACTGTTTTGCTAAGGACATGTATTCTTACATTGTTAGTAAAAATCAGGATGTACATGTTGTCGTTGCTGTCCATTTTGGTGTTATTAAGACATACAAAGGTATTTAGTTAATTATAGTGGCTACTACACAATATACATATTTGGTCTATGTTATTTTCGTTACAACAGTTTTATGTTTTTAAATATATGATTAATTTTATTAAGTTTTACCTATAAACTTTGGTAAATGGGGGATTTCGAATAATTTTGATGGTTCTCGAATTTTCATTAATGATAATTTTGATGAGATGCTATTATTCAAGGAAAAGTGAGTAATTTTTAATTATTATTTTATAACTGTATCTACTTTATATTTTGTTTTATTTTTTTGATTGTTAGGTCTAATGGTTTTTTTCAGGTTTCTTGCAAAACTTGCTGCTTCAACGGAGTCAAGTAGCCATATTGGTTTATATATGATATGTTTTGTTGAAGATGAGTTTTTGAACAACAATGTTTTTTCACCAATTGCTTATCTTGGTTCCATCAACGAGGTGACCTTTTGATATACATTTGATATTTTATATTTAAGTTTTTACAAATCGTATGAAATATGTATTTTTTTAATCTTTAAACAGGCGAAAAAAGTAGTCATCGTTGGAACTATGTAGCCATCGCTTCTTCTGATAAAATGTGGTATTACAAAGGGTGTAACCATTGCAAGTCTAAAGTCGAGCAAAAGTTTAAAACTTATGACAAGGAAGATGGAACAAGTGATGTTAAAGATGACAAGGTATATCAATATTCCAATAAGGATTGTCAAGGAAAAGATGTTTTCCCATTGTCTAGATAAAATATTTGTTATTCATATCTCAATTATTGTGGTTCAAAAGTTAACTTTGATTATATTATCTACTCATATATGTTTGTTAATTAAGTAAATTTGTTTATAAGGTTTAAAATACCAATTTGGGTTCAAGATTCAACTGGTTCTGTGACACTTATATTGTTTGACTATGAGGCTTTGAAGTTCATTGGGAAATCTGCAAAGGAACTTTTGGAAAGTCAGGACGAGGTTTATTCAATAATTTGTTATAATTATGTCAAAGTACTCTGCATATTTTATTCTAACCATACATGAAATGTTAATGTTTTAGTTACTCAAGACGGATGAGGTTCCAAGACAATATCCTGTTGAGTTTGAAACGTTGGTTAACCAAGAGTGTGCTTTCTTGATCAAAGTAGCAGACTTTAATATTGTGCATGCTGTCGAGAATTATGGAATATCGGTTGTTACTAATGATGTTGACATCTTGGCTGAGCTCAACAAAAAATGAAAAATTGATCAAGAAAACATTCTTATATTACAAAATTTAAACTTATATATTCCTTTAGATGAGGTTTAAAAAATTCTCTTTTTGATCAAGTAAACATTCTTATATTACAAAATTTAAACTTATATATTCCTTTAGATGAGGTTTAAAAAATTCTCTTTTGCTTTTGCTTTTTGACAACAACTTGATGTTTCTGATTCATTTGGTTAGAGTCAGTCTGACTTCCAATCTGGTGGTGGTGAATGTTCAAAGGTTTAACTTTAACAAATATAATTATATATATTTATAATTGTTGTGTATTTATAAATTGTTTATCTTTGAAGGATGGTGTATCTTACACTGGTGATAACTCAACACCGGTATCAAAGATTACGTGACTGATGTGAAGCAATCATCTGTTGAGTTGAAGCGTACCTTGGTGATGTTTATGCGATCGAAGAAGGCTTAGGGTCGTCGGCAAGTAAACCTCGGATGAGTGTTGAAAATTATGAGCTTGACGAAGATGTCGGCAAGGATTGAGAAAAGGGAAAATCATGTGGTGGTTACAATAAAAAAACATCTTCTTTGTTATTCGAGTATTTTTTTTTTTTTTTTTGTGTTTTTTAGTTTTGGTGTTTGAAGACATTGTTATTGTTTCCCTTCTTATCATGACACTTTAGTTATCTTTTATGTTTGGTTGGAAATCATTTGTGGTTATTTTTTATTTTTTGGAGATTACGTTTATTACTTCCTAATTTAATCATAGCATAACATAAAAAAATAAAAAATATTACATATCATTTAAATTGTTCTATTGTTGCTTGGATGAAATGAACATTAATCATTTTTAATATAACAAAACCACACATTTGTTATTTTAATAATTCCTTAAGAAAGTGTCTAATTACCTAACTAAGTTTCTATCTTCCTGAGTGTTTATAGTATTTATTTATTTACATATATCATTCATTTTGTTCACTTGTGCAAATTTCGTTTGTATTACTCTTTGTGTATGATATTAGTTTCTTTTTAGTTTACCTTAAAAATTTTATACAAATTAGGTAGATTTGTCTAATTATTTTATAAACTATTCTAAAAATAGAAAGTCAATTAAAGTGTTGACCTATTTCAAATTTCAAATTCTTTAAATTACTTTTTTAAAAGTAACATCCTTTCTATAAGTTAGAGCATCAATTTGATGCCAATTGATTTTGTAATAATTGTTATAATGTATTTCGTAAATACCGTATCTCTATAAATACAAACACTTTTCATATCTACTCCATCAATTTATGAAAACTATTAAATACATTTAATAACAAATTTATAAAATATTTTTTTGTTTATAATAACAAATTTGTAAAATATTTTTTTTTATAAAAAAATCAAAAAAAACATATATAAATATACATATCATACTTAATTTCGTGAATAACGTTTATTTAGTAATTACAATTTTGTAAATTTCCTAATTTAGTAATATATTTTCTTTTTACAATCCTGTTATGTGTGCAAATAATAGACAATTACTTGGACCACAATTGAGACTATTACTATAACTTAAATAATAATGTTTTATAGATATACATATACCTAATCATCTTCATCCAATTCAAAGTTCATATATCATTGAAGATGTTTAGTTGTTTTTACGTTATCTATCAGATAACAAGATGAATTCTTGGGTATTCTGATGTTATTATCAAAACTATTTCTATATTACCACAATTAGGTAGTACAAGTTAGCTCCTGATGGTATGGTTCAAATCATTACGATGTATGGAGGAATTTTTACTGTCAAAATTAGGAAAACATGTTCTTCATACTTTTTCCACGACGATTGGTCAAATATGATTCAATCCTTAATATTACCGAAGGATTCATTGCTTTTGTTTCAGTATGAATGTAGTCTAACTTTTAGATTGATATACTTTTATCAAGATTTGCCACTTGTTCAAGGTGATTTCTTATATTGCCATAAAGATTATTTGGTAATTATTTTATTTGTTTTTCTTAAAGTTTGTACTATATTAGTATTTGACAAATTTTATAAAACTTTCTTTAATATAAAATAATTATTTTTGTACTTACAGCTTATCGATAGATTTTTTGTTCATCATAAGACGAAGAACATACTACATACGAAACATGTTATTATAACCGCTTTTCCTAACGATACATGGTTGGTTGTTATGGAAAAACATGGTCAAATTTTTTATATGACTACCGGATGGAATCGCATCAAAGAAGACATGAAAATTCAAGATGAACACTTTATTGTCTTCGACATGATTTCCGAGTCAAAATTTGATATGTTGCTTTTTAAAGGTACAGAAGCTTTGGTCCTTATTCTTGAACGACGTCTTGCATGTGTTAAAGAAGAAGTTAATGAAGAAGTTGACGTTTAAGTTATTTAATAATAATAATATTTTTTATGTATATTATTTTTTTACATAAAAAGATTGACAACCTGTGAATAGTAAAGAGACTAAAAAAAAGATAACCATCTAATTATTATAATATTACAATATAATTACTTTATTTAATATATATCATACACCTACGGTATCTATATACATCAAATCATCCCTCATATCTCAAAAGATCACAATCTTCCTCCCCAAAATTCGCCGGAGGGGTTTCATCTTACAAAGGTATGTTTCCGACACATAATCCAACCATTTTATTTGTTCTACAATAATCATATATTTAATTTAACCTTTATATATATATATATATATATATATATATAATATTTATCAATATATATTATTAAGTTATATATATTTTTCAACCTCGCTGAAACCCTTTTTTTTTAAAAAAAATCATATACTGCTTATTTAGTATGAAATATTTCATTGAATTGCATATTTGTAGAATTATCTATGTTTATTAATATAAAAAATTACGTCTTTATAGCAAGATATTTTAGTACTTTATAATTTGTAAATAATACCAAGAGTATCCGAATCTTAAAATTATCAAATTAACAATTGTAATATATGAAATGTAGTAAAATGTCATATTTTTAAAACCTTTTTTTTCACATAAATATAATTCATATATAAATCAGAAAACTTGCAAAGTTACATCAAAACAGAAGGTAGCCGGGCAACAAGCTGCGCCGTCAATCCTTTCTGAATTGCAAACCCTAACCTTCCAAATACAAACCCTTGCCCCCTTGGGGTTGAACAATTGCTGTAGACGACCCGTTGAACCCTCGTCAAGAAGTGGATAGCTTCTGACGCTAGGGAGCCAAAAGTATCAAAGGCAAAAGGGACAAAGACATGCTGGTTCTTTGCGCAAGCTTTAGCGTGCTTATCCACTTTCTTTGATTCCGCCTTTCTTGCCGCTTGTCCAGCTACAAACTCGTTTTCCCTTAAACCAACCAAAGGGGAAACCCCCGTGAGGTCTACACAAGCATGTTTCCACCCAGCCCAGCCAAAGACGAGCAGATCCGCTGGTCGCAGAGTAGATCTCCCTTCCATAGGGTCCGTGAGGAAATTCACAAGGGCCTCTTTCTTAGCCGAAATCCCAGCTCTTCTTAAGATGTCCCACAAAGCATCACGCACCCAGTCGTGCCGATATTTGAACCCAGGGAGCTCTTTACGGTGAACTGCATGCTCCCCGTATTTATCCATACAAGCTTTACGACATATCGGGCAAGTTTCATCTTCCGGGTACATAGGGATCATCAACCGGTATTTGAGAATGACTCTATATTCTACTGCAGACATACATTGTCCCAACCCCTCAATTGG
This sequence comes from Scalesia atractyloides, assembly GCA_947069175.1. Lineage (NCBI taxonomy): Eukaryota > Viridiplantae > Streptophyta > Magnoliopsida > Asterales > Asteraceae > Scalesia > Scalesia atractyloides. The sequence goes on from CAMTDV010000021.1 coordinate 75,436,907, forward strand.
TATAACGGTCAAAAATTCCTGAGCATGGGGACCTTTCAGGCACTCAAACACCGCCTTCTGGCGGGATGACAAATCAAAAGCTTCTCCCAGGCTTTGAGCGATTTTGCTAAACAGAGCATTCGCCAAAGTTTTTTGTGGCTTCGAGGGGGCGGTGTCCTTATTAGAGAAACCGCCAATATCCAAGTGTGGGAGAGAGACATTTAAGCGTTCAAGCGCCTGCTGATAGTCCGGGTCAAGCCCGATGACCTCACAGTTTCGAAGGATATGATCCTATAGGTCCAAAGAATGAGCTCTAGACGCCACAAAGGCATAAGCCCCAACATCTCGAGCTGAGAAGAGGCCCAAACCACCTAGACGCATTGGCAAAGATGCCAGACGCCACTGGAGGTCACCAAAGAAGGGACCGCCACCCACTACTATGTCTTTTATAGCCTCTCTAAGGCCATCATCGAACCGAGATACCGCATCCTCCATAAAATGCGGTTGACATGTCCGCAACCCAAAAAGTAACTTAGCGACCCCCATGCACGACCTTAGCAGAAAGAGTTCACATTGGGGATCTCTCAGACAGGGTAAGAGTTTCATGAGGTCAACCGCCCCCGAGGCCCGCCGCCCTGCCAACTTCTCAATAAAGCTAGGATCCCGACTAACAGCTCCACCAAGGAGCTTAATCCCCTTCTCTGATCTACCGATCCCTCTCGGGAAAAGCCCATCTTGAACTTTCCGCCCGTCTCAATTAAATTTGAATATTGGTAGAACGTATTCACATTAATATAACTTAATTAATATCATTCTTTTATATTAACATGTTAATGAATTTATATATTAATTTAATTCTTTAATCAGAAACCTGGCAATTATGTATTACTTTTTAAAAAGTTATATATATATTATAGTGTTGCTACATTTTTCGGAAATGAACAGGTTATTTAAAAGATATGTTATATTTCGAAATATATCAATATATATTGAGCATCAATTTTCCACAAATAACCTTAAATATAATCAACATTTCCATTTAGTTCATTATCTCTTAATATAACAATTTTAATCAAACAACTTCCTACATTAAAACATCCTTATAAATATTTGTTCAAACTTTTAGCAAATTCACACATCCTATTCGAATTTATTGCTTTGAATTTGAGAAGGTTACAGTGATGTTTTTTTTACTCTAATCTTCAAAATTTCTATTCTTTTATTTCTTCCAATTTATATTTTGTATGAATTATATATAAGAAATTCTCTATCAAATTTTGTAGATGTCAAGGGATGATTTATCACAAAAACTCCTTTGAGAAACATATATGACCTTTGGCAAATCATGAAGGTTTTAAACAATCTATATAATACATTTGTACCAAATTATTTTGTTAGAAATTAATTTCTCTCATATTTTAAACTTGATACAGCCACAATTCTTCGTGATAGTTGGTACTACTAAGGCCATCGATAAGCAATTTGGTTGGCACTATATGGAGTGTCCTAAATGCTTCATGGAGGCGGACACAGATCTTATAGACGGTGTCAGCATGGAGCAGTATTTGTTTTATGTGTGCAACAATTACGATTGTGATCAAAGGGTCATATATCCAGTTCTAAGGTATTTACGAACCTATTTTTATCTATTGTAATCATTATATTTATTAAAATTAATACGACTTATCTGCATATTTTTTTATTTAATTTAACTAGATTCAAGATAAAAGTTCAAGTGGAAGACAGTAGTGATGATGGTCCTATAATATTATTTTATCCTCTGGCTGATGAAATTATTGAAAATGTTCTTCTCAAGTCCGCAGACCAATTGTTTAAAGAAAACACAACACCGGCATGTTTAAATAACTTTAAGGTCACATTTATATTTTTCTGATTACATTTAAAATTTATTTGATATTTAATTAATCGGAATATGTAATTTTCACAGGATGATGAAGAAGTAAGATTCCCTGTGGATTTAAACAAGTTGGTTGGAAAGATGTTTGCTTTTAAAATTGAAATAACAACTTATAAATTGACAAATTTTGATGAAATGTATGCTGTTACAAACATGACTGATGGTGATTCAATTATGAATGAACTCAAATAAAAGCATAAGATTAATGAGGTATTTTATATGATAATACATGATTCATATTAATACATTATTAGTAACAGTTTATAAAATTCAATTATAAGTTACTTAATTTTGACATTGCCGCAGGGAAACAATAAAGAATTTATCCAAAGGAAAACTCCTATCCCAAGCGTTAAGAATGATGATGGTAATACCAGTTGTGATTTTAATCAAACCAACAAGCGAAAACTGGTTGACGTCAACAACTCTTCAACTCCAAGTAACTTCAACGATTCCAAGAAAGTTAGCAAGAAAGGCACTTAGATCATATCTCTATTAATTCAAATTACTATTTGTGGTTTTTATGTTTTAAACATAGTTTTTTTTTGTTGAAACTTTGAGTTTGTTTTAAGTGGTTGTTGGAACTTTATATGGTTTTTTTATCTATGAATAAGTCATTCCTTTTTAACCAAACTTTTTGATTTTCTTTTAAGTTAATCAACTTAGTCAGTGAAGGGTTTAATAACCATGATACTACGTTTAACATTAATGATAATATAAAAATAAACAAAACAAACTACATATAATTTCATAAACAAGTTGCTTATAATATGTTTATGATTATATTCTTCGGGACAAATCAAGTAAAAGAATATTACAGTATAACTTAAAAAAAACAATATCACATTTTCTATTAATATTTACGAAACATTTTTATACTGATATGTCATTATCAATTACAAAGTTAATATTATTACATGAAAGCTATCAACAAACATGGAGACCAAGTTGGGATACTGTTTAAACCAATAAAAAAAATTTGTTGTAAACGGAAACAAGATACTAATTACTTTGAAAAAGTTGTTTATTTCATTTTTTTATTTAAAAATAAATTTTCTTATTCTAAGATGTTCCCGGGTGATAGCCTAATTGATTATAAGTGATAACATTGGATGCTCATGTTTGTAAGTTGTGACGAACTGATATTCATCTGGTCATCTTTGGTCAAAGATCATCCAAGATATTTGGATGTTTTTCAAGATATTTATGTCATTAAAGTATTATCAATTATTCATACTACGAACAAACACCCATTTTCAATTTCCTAGCTCTATGTTGTAAAAGAAGAAATATCATAGTAGTATTTTCTTAAAAAAAAGTAAAGTATCAAAATGATTCATTAGTAAAGGTGTAACGGATGTTTCCCTCATCTTATTGGAAAAGTAGCAGTTCGCGCGTAGTCAATCCCCTCAGGCCCAAATAAGGCCATCCTATCCAACTTTCAGGCATTAAGATACGTTTCAAATAAGGAGTACTCACCTTTTCATTCTAGTCAATCATACTCTGCGATGTCAATTTCCCTCTTAGCTTCCAATTTTGCACTCGAACACTGACACCACTCAACCTAAACAATTTTTTCTTTAAAAAATAAGGATAAAAATGTGATTGGTGGAATAGAGTGGGGCCCACCATTAACCCCCTCTCTCTCCTTTTACCTTACGCGGTGACTGCCCCCTCGCCTCTCACTTACCGCACATTTTTTGGGGATGGCGACATTGTTACCGCATAGTAACACCATTCACCACACACCCGTTACACCCTACCATACTAAGTTGTTAGAAATACAGATAGAAATATAAGTTACACGTCATTAAATTAACTATTACAACGAAAGCTAAGCTCTTTACTTTTTCTTAAACTAAAATGAAATAAAAACATAACAATTAACATACTATCATTTTTTCCCTCTCTCTCGATTGCTATAAAGTTATACGGATAAATAAATAATTATATATCACAAATGTAAAATCTCTTTATTTTAAACTTAAAATACATAAAACTATACAGATAAATAATCATACACTACACTAAACTGTTAATTTATTTTTCTAACTAAAATGATAATAAAAAAGATGATAATAATTACATAACAAACCGTATCATCAAAACTGAACTCCTACGTTTTAATTTTAAAAATATGAGTCATCACATTGGATAGACATAGACTTTCAAATACATCTTACGACGTCGTAGTGTTACTAATCTGTCAAATTATTTTTGTAATTACCGCGAACATATGCGACTTAGGGTTTACCTAATTCGTTTCACCTTCCAGCAGAGTGCGTCAATCGAAGTGATCTGATCTGCATCATAGTTCAACAAATTAGGTAAGCCCCATCAACCCAAATTGTTGATCAATTCAATTATTGTTTTACTTGATCAAATTGTAAATTAATTGTTGTTTATTTTCTTAATATTTATCAGAAGTAAAATGAGTGGCTTCAAGCTCTGGTGGATTAAATCAACATTTTTTATATTATTGTTATTAATAACGATTTCTGGAACTTATGGATGGGGAAAAGAAGGACACTATGCTACTTGTAAAATTGCTGAGGTAAAATTATTATTATTATTATTATTTGATGATTTTTGTTATCATGTTTGTTTATTGGGAGTTTTTGTGGTGTTATTGGTTTTGAATTAGGTTTAGAGCTTTAGGTTTGTTAAGTTTTTTCATGAAAGTTTCAAGCTTTGACTTTTGATTTAAGCATTTTTGGTCAAACTTGAATTTGTGTTTTCATGTTTGTTTATTTTTTGTGATGTTTCTGATTGCATTTTTAAGGAGTTTTTGTGGTGTTATTGGTTTTGAATTAAGTTTAGGGCTTCAGTTTTGTGATTTTTTTTCAAGAAAGTTTCATGCTTTGACTTAAATTAAGCATTTTGGTCAAACTTGAAGGGTATCATCAGTTAAGTTCTATGTTGACGACACTGATCGGCTATTTTCAGCTACCAATGAACACTGATTTTAGAAGAATTACATAGGATTATGTAATGTTTCTTAAAATAGGAACAATGTTGGCGATAAGTTTGACCACTACACATTAGTCAACTTTGTGAGTTGATTAATCTTGTTGTTGATTTTGAATGATATCTAAGGATGGGAAGTACGTTTTGTTGTTGTTGATTATTGTATTGATTTGAACTAAATTCTTTCTCTTTGACTAATATCTTCAATTGTCACGTCTTTCTGTTATCCGTGTACCCAAATGGTTCAAGACTTGGGGTAGATAAATTACAACACGAGATCAGTTTACTGTGGTTTTTGAAAACAATGTAGCTGATGTTTTATGGTATTGTGGTTGACCCAAACGCTTGCCTTAGCGTTGTTTTTGCGTATAGACTTTTTAGGGGAGTGTATAGGTACTTTCAAGGGGGTCAGTGCTACTATCATTATTAGTATGTGAGCATGGTTGTTGCCGCTCTGAATCTCTGATTCTCTTACCTACATTTTATGTTATTTGGATTATTTTACGGTCCATAGAAAAAAAGGTTTCTGGAGCCGTGTGCGCGGGGCGTGGGGTTGGTTTTATACTTGAGTTTCTTGATTATGTTGGTGCCTTTTCTTTCTCGGTTTATGCATTTTGTGTCAGTTATATATGAAGTAGATTCGTATACTCTATGAGTGACTGATGATTGATGTAATTTTCTTTTACAATATCAGTCATTACTTAGTGATGAAGCTTTAAAGGCGGTAAAAGAACTGCTACCAGAAACCGCTGAAGGTGATCTAGCTTCCGTCTGTTCCTGGCCCGATGAAATCAAGTGGATGTACAAGTGGCGGTGGACCAGCGAGTTGCATTACGTCGACACCCCTGATTTTAGGTGTAATTATGATTACTGCAGTAAGTTAACAAATCTCTTGCTATTTTTATTCTGCTCCCGACTTAATAAAGCAATTTAAATTGTTATTATTATTCTTATTTTAATATTATTATTATTATTATCATTATTATAATGTCATAGGGGACTGCCATGACTCATCTGGAGTCAAAGATAGGTGTGTCACCGGAGCTATTTACAACTACACGGAGCAACTTGTCACTGGCTATAATGCCTCGAATTCAGTTGTGAAGTGTAAGCACCAATTGTAGTTAGTTCTTTAACGCTAATTGAAAATTTGGAACTTATAAGTTTTTAATTACAGACAACCTGACTGAAGCACTTATGTTCCTATCTCATTATATTGGGGATGTGCATCAGGTTAGTTTGTCCGGTTTTTGTCATTAGTAAACGTTCCAAGATATTTATAGGATAGGTTTCAATTAGCGGGGGAAACTGGACCTTATTTTTTAGAGTAAAATGCTATTTTCGTCCCTGAGGTTTGTGACTTTCAGTCAAAGGTTTGTTTTTCCGCATCTGGACCCAAAAGGTTTGAAATCTTGTCATTTTCATCCGGCTGTTAACTCCATCCATTTTTCTTCGTTAAGTCAAGGGTATTTCCCTCTATTTTGTTAACTTAAAGAGCAATTCGGTCTTTTTCACTTTATTTAAAAAGGTCGAATACCCTAATAAATAATGCCCAAGGAATTCCAAGAGTTCTTGTTATACATGTGTTCCAACCCTCGATCCTCTTTTCAAGATTCATTGATATTTGAATCAATCGAACACGAACGCACTTCTAACACCTGTTCCACTCCACTTTTGGAAGACCTTGCATTATAATACCGAGTTGCCCTTTAAGTTACCAAAAGAGACGGAAATTCCCCTGACTTAACGGAGAAAAATGGATGGAGTTAACGAGCCAGATGAAAATGGCAAGATTTCAAACCTTTTGGATCCAGATGCGGGAAAACAAACCTTTGGACGAAAGTCGCGAACCTCAGTGACGAAAATATCATTTTACTCTATTTTTTTTAGTGGGTGGATTTTGATTATGTTTTTTCTCTAACGGGGTAAAAAAAGGTTGAACAAGTTGAAAGTTGCCCAAAATGTAATGGTAATGGAGACAACCCTCTTAACTTGTTTTAGTGAAAAAAGTATTTTTATGTAACAATATAGTACCTGAACCCATTTTTACCCGTTTCCGACGCGCCCATTTTTCACCTCTTGTTTCATTCTACACGATCCCTCTATTTTTTTACGGGCATTGCTTGATATATTATTAACAGTCAAAACACTTCTGTCAAAAGCATTGTGTTATTTGGGATCTCAGAGAGTAGTTATTTTCTGCGAAATGCTTATTAAGAATTTATATATTTTTTATTTGCAGCCTTTGCATGTTAGCTTTACTAGCGATGAAGGCGGAAACACGATAACAGTCAGGTGGTATAAGAGGAAGACTAATTTGCACCACGTACGTCAAAGTTTTTTTTTTTAATCAAACACTTGCATTTTTCTGTTTCTTTTTACAGTTTTATATATCGATAACCTAATAACATTGCTTATTGGACCAGCAGATGTCGATTGAAAAGTGTCGGGTTTAAAAACTTTAAGCACCGCGTTTTATAAATTCAGTTTCACAACTTATATTTCAGGTATGGGATAGTGATATAATTGAATCTGCCATGAAGACATTCTACGACAAGGATATCGACGTCATGATATCAGCAATTGAGAAGAATATCACAGTATGATTTCATCTGTTTTCTTTAAATGCGTTATTAGAGGCAACAAAATGTGCTATTGATTATGTTCTTGGAAATAGGATAAGTGGAGCAATGACATCTCTTCTTGGGCAAATTGTACATCCGGTGAAGATGTTTGTCCTGACCCGTAAGTGTAAAACTTTTCGTGCAAGTTCTATTCTTAGTTGACTTATGCTATTAATTTCCTTCCACAAGAATCTTTATTTTATATTAAATAAAGGGTATTTTAGTATTTTTCTTGATATGGGAATATACACCATAGCTGAGTGGTGATTTCTTTTAGGTGGGCTTCCGAAAGCATCAAGTGTTCTTGTAATTACGCTTATAGAAATGCTACACCCGGAAGCACTCTAGGAGGTGCGTTACATTTACTATTCACCTCGATTAAGTGTTCACAACCTTTAAAATCAATACAATTCTAATGAAATTTTTAGTATTTTCTAGGCATGTTACATTTATCATTGTTTACTTGACATTTACCACCCGCATAATGCACATAAAAACTGTTTCAGTAATATATACAACAAAACGCTTGCTTATTTTTTCACATTGTGTCAGATGAGTACTTTCTCTCACGTTTGCCGATTGTGGAGATGAGGCTCGCACAAGGTGGGGTCCGTCTGGCTGCAACACTTAACCGGATCTTCAATCCATACCCTTCAGTCTCACAGAAATTATCATATTTTGGGAATATCAAACACACGTCTCACACGATTTGAAGCTTATTGTAAGTCAAGAAACTTAGTAGTTGGCATGCTAATCTTTTTCGACACATGCATTATGCACAATCTTTACCTGCTTATTTGTGACAGTCTTCTTAATTGGTGCTCAAAATCATGTACAAGTTTAATATTAGAATTCTGTATTAGCAGTATTTGTTTGATTAATTCATATAAAATCTAAGGGGAAAATTACGAAACTATCGGTTGACCAAAGGAGTTTTCCAAAATGTCAAGCTCATGCGTCGGTGGAGAGGGGCATCAGCGTGGGATGCGTCCGGCAAGCAAAACCCAATAAAAAATGGACACATGGTCATGGGATGCGTCCTTGAAGCGAGGCATGACGCACGAGATGCGTCCGGCGAGTTTCTGAAGCGTCCGGCGAGTTTTCCGGCGAGTGTTTTGGTCATGGTCGATAATCCAACGCGTTTGCCCAAACAATTTCCGTTACTCTTAAGGTGACTTGTTTAATCGCCGGAAACCTGCAACTGGCCGGAAACCTTGCCGGAATTTTGAAAAGTGTGTTCTCAGAAACGGAACTCGCCGGAATATCACTGTCTTAAGGTGATATGTGTTATCAGCGACCAAAACACTTGCCGGAAACCTGCAACTCGCCGGACGCATCCCGTGTGTCATGCCTCGCTTCAAGGACGCATCCCATGGCCACATGTCCATTTTTTATTGGGTTTTGCTTGCCGGACGCATCCCACGCTGATGCCCCTCTCCACCGACGCATGAGCTTGACATTTTGGAAAACTCCTTTGGTCAACCGATAGTTTCGTAATTTCCCCAAAATCTAATATTTCTAGAAAAAAAAAACAAATGATTTGGACCTTTAAGTTGTGACCGGTAAAGCAGAGAGCCTTATGATGACCCCTGATAAAGGAGAGTTTTGTTTCCGCTAATGTTACAAAGTTATGTGACTGTAAGTCGCAAAATGTTGTGATATTTTATAAATTAATCAACTGACATGATCATTTCAAATAATTCAACACATTCATGTGCTACTTTGGTATATTCACTAAAAAGTAAAAACCAATATTTCTAACTGCTTTCATTTATATTTCAATATTATAAACTACTAAATTAATCACCAATAACGTAGAAACATAATGTCATTGATTTTTTTTTTAACAACCAACGACAATATTTTATTGCCAAAAGGAGGGGCCAGCTGGAAGTCCCGAAAAACATAGAAAAGAAAAACATTACATAATCAAATCCCTAATATTGAAATCACACCAACGAACCCAGTTTAAATTCCCGACCTTCGACCTATGTTTAATCCACACAAAAGAATCTTCTTTAATTCCATCTAACATTTTGGGGACCATCTCCCATCTCCCTTAAAAATCTTAGAATTTCTATATTTCCAAATTTTCCACATCGTAGAAAATAACACAGCTTCAACCAATCGTTTCCACTGATTGAGCCATTAAGAGAATTAACCGCATGAATAGCTTCAGCTCCTATAGACGACGGGTTGGGCCCGTTTAATTTTAACCAATTCCAAACATTCCACCAGATTGCTTTCGCCCACATACACGAAAACAAAATGTGAACCGAGTCCTCTTCTTCCAAACTGCAACTACTACACGCAAGATCTCCAATTTGGACACCTCTACGATCCAACCCCCCCTTAGACGGTATTTTACCCATGAAAGCTCTCCAACATAACAAATAACTTTTGGAGGCAACCAATTATTCCATCCAAAAGTCATGTCATTCGGTCTATCGTTTATCTTCTTCATTATCTTGTCCCTAAATTCTGCTACAGTGAACAAATCTTCTTTGTAACCAGCCCAAATCCATTTATTATCTTTAAACAACAAGCCACCCCTTATATCCATCCCCATAGAAATAAAAAATTTATTGACCGAAACTATATCTTTCCAAATACCGTTCACTTGTTTATTAAGCGGGACCAGATCATTATTCGAAACCGAACCATGAATTGCTTGAACAACGTTAACCCAAAGCGCATCATCGTTATTCTTAAACCTCCAGATCCATTTAGCCGTTAGCGCCCAATTCAAACTTTGTATGTCACCTAATCCAAGACCCCCTATGTCTTTAGGCTTAGTAATACACTTCCAAGAGACACATTTAATCTTCTTTTTACCCCCTTTACTGCCCCAAACAAAACTCCTTCTAATCCCTTCCAATGTATCCAAAACCTTCTTCGGAATTTTAAAAAGGGACATAAAATAAATGGGCAAATTACCTAGCACTGATTTAGCCAAAGTAATACGCCCCGCCATAGTCAGATTTCGGGCCTTCCAAGAAGAGAGTCTAGAATTGAACCGGTCCACTAGAACTTGCCAATGAGCAATGTGCTTCATATTCGAACCAATAGGAAGCCCAAGAAAATTTAACGGAAAGCTACCAACATTGCAATTTATTAAACTTGCCATCCTTTCAACTTTATCTTCACTTACGCCCACACCATATAAACAACTTTTCTTCAGATTCACCTTCAAACCCGTGACTAAAAAAGAACTCTCGGTTTAGATTTTTTAAGTTTTGGTCAGACCATTCTCCCATAAAAACAACATCATCTGCATAACAAAGATGAGAAATAGTTGGCCCCCATTTGAGAAAGTGATACCTGTAAAAAGACCTCCTTCGACAGCTCTTTTCATAAAGATTTCGAGAATTTCCAAAGCAATAATGAATAAGAACGGAGATAACGGATCTCCTTGTCTTAAGCCTCTCCCTAAAGGAAACTCCTCCGTTGGAGAACCGTTAACAAGACGACGCCCTCCCCGACTTAAGACAAACATCTATCCATCCTCTCCATCTATTTGGGAAACCCATGAGTTTTAGATTTTTAAGAAGACATTCCCAACTAATAGTATCGTAGGCCTTTTCAAAATCAACTTTGAAAACCATAATTTCTTTCTCTTTTGCTTTTGCCCAAGAAATCGTTTCACTCAAAATCAAAGGACCATCTAAAATAAAACGATCTTCAACAAACGCTGACTGAGAAAGGGACGACACAGATTTAATAACCCGTTTTAGTCTAGAAGATAAAACTTTTGCTACCGTCTTATAAATACACCCCACAAGCGAAATCGGCCTATAATCCGTCACACCTTGAGGATCCGCCACCTTTGGAATCAGCACGATAAAAGAAGAGTTGCATTTCGCTAAGACCTGTTCATCATCATAGAATAAAGTCATCAACTCCATAAAAAATTCTCGAAGAACATCCCAGAATTTCTTTATGAACTTGAACGTAAAACCATCAGGTCCTGGAGCCTTATCCCCTCCACAACTCCATATCGCTTCTTTAACTTCTTCAATAGAAAATCTAGATGTCAGTTTTCTGGATTGTGCAAGGGAGATTGTTTTGAAACCATTGACTGACAAGTGCGGTCGGAAAGATCTTGGTTCTTGGAATTTTTTCACAAACGCATGTTTTATGGCCTCTTTCACAAGAATCGGATCATCCACCATAATCCCGTCCACATATAGAGCCTTAATTTGCGATCTCAATTTCCTACAGTTTATATACTTGTGAAAAAAAGGCCGAATTCTCATCTCCTTTTTTTATCCATAAAACCCGAGCCTTCTGTTGGAAGTCTAACGCATTACTCTTTTCTAGCTTCCTAATCCAACTTTTCCAATAAACTCTACTCTCCTTCTCAGATCTAGAAAGAATACGAGATTCTGCCTTCTTTTCCAAATCATCTAATGCCGCCTCAGCATTAATGAAATCCTTTTTTCATTACATTTAACTTCTGAATTCCAGCTCTTTAACTTGATTTTTAACTGTTTTAAGACCCGAACAATTCCTAACCCCTCGCAAGAGTTCCCCTTACACCCTTCAATTGCCCCCTTGACAACGACCTCAAAACCTTCACGTTCGAGCCAACTATTGTAAAACTTAAACGGAATAGGACCATAATCCACAAGACCAACACGAAGCACTAGGGGACTATGGTCCGATAAAGTTCTAGGAAGAGCATAAAGTGTGGAAGAAGGCCAAAGACTAACAAAACTGTCGCAAACAAGGACCCTGTCAAGTTTGCTAAATTTGTAACCATCATCATACATAAAACTTCTACCAAGCATTCCAAATTCCACCAGGCCCGCGTCTCTAATAAAATTATTAAAAGCCATCGACCCCGCCGGATCATAAACGGAATTCAATCTCTCTTCGGGGCTACGAACTTCATTAAAATGGCCCAAAAATATCCAACAACCAGGCTTATTTTTTCTGATATTTGACAATTTATCCCAAACCACTTTTTGTTTCGACACTTCAGATGGAGCATACACATTCACAACATTTACAGTTGAACCAATGCCTAACATAACCCCAGCGACCAACATAAAATTTCTATCTTTGATGGTTTCCACATGCTTAAAACAACCTGGATCCCATATCGACATCAAACCTCCCGAACAAGGAAGAATCCCAAAACTTACCCATAAAATTCCAATCCATCTCTGATTTATGAGTCTCTTGTACAGCAATAAACCCAACCTTGTGCTCCTGTTTGATTCTCTTCACCCACTTTGCCTTTTCAATGTCACTTACCCCCCTTATATTCAATCTCATTATTAAACGCTTCAAGATCCACCCCACATATTTTACCTGCTGAAATTGTAGCTTTAGTATCCAAAACCGCTCGAAGGATTAACTAAATCAACTTTATCTTTTTCTTTTTCTTTTAGCCCTAGAAACTTAACAGAGTCTTCCCAAATAAGCCCACTCAAATCAAATGGATCTAAGTTTAAATCGGGTAAAGGCGACCTTCTAGTCCCATTTGGGTTTTTAAAGTTGGACTTAAACTTAGACCCAATTTTGGGGGACATTAGAACTAACTCGTCTCTACCAGCAAATTTAAAAAAAAAGGCTCTTGGTCAACGCTTAACGCTACAACTGGAACCTGTAGAGCATCTATCAATGACTTTGGATCTTTTTTTAGGAGAATTTTTTAAAACCAGAAATTCCAAATCCTGTGACTCCTCAATTTTCCTTTCTGGACCCGCATAATCCTCACTTTCCATATGATCACCCTCGGTTACAGAAAATCGATCACACTACCACTCCAACTGATCCACTCCGGCACCCACTCACCCTCTTCTTCATGTACCCAAACTTTAAACACTTATTCATTCCAACTGATACGGACTTCTTCTGAGATTCTACGACCTTCCTTTGTAAGGACACCCATCTTTTCATAAGCCACACACCCATCTATCGATGATGCCTCAGACGGTTGAATACTATTAAAGACTTCACGATCCCAAAGATGTAAAGGCATCTCACGAATGAATGATAATCCAGGAGATCCTTGTGTATTCAACCACTTGCCCGTCCCACACTAAAAGATTGGACAACCATTTCATCCAGAAATTAGATTGATTCTCCAAGAAACCTTTAGCCAATTCTTTATTAGGAAAAATGATAAGAACCTTCAGGCCACCCACATAACTCGTTTTTGCACCACACAACTTATCACTCGACAAAAACACTCTAAGATCGCCAAGCTTCTTCTACGAGGAAACCTCCCCTATCAGAGAGACACCACTCCAAGCCCTAGCCTGCCTCCATATTTTTTGTGATTGGTGTTATATGCAACGTATCGTTCTTATTAGCATGCATACCGGAGAGGACATCACTATACCTTCTATTCCCTACACTGGCTATTTTTTTGAAATTTCTCGTGACGAACAACCGGCGGAACGACAATCTTCGGTCTCGGTTCTTCCTTGTCAGGTCCCTGATTGTAATATGAACCTCCTTTCCCATTGCTAAACGAAAATCTTGCCACATTGCCCCTAACCTCGCCCCATCTATGGTGACCTCCTTGATTTTATTTATCCACGTCTGCGGGTCTTCCACATTCCAAAGCCTCAAAAATCCAAATCTGTTACCACCCCCATCTCTTTTTTTCGGAACAAAAGCATCAGCCAGGTTATTAAAGAACTCGAACGCTAACCATAACCAAGTGCTAGAAACATTGTCCGGAAGATTAGAGATGTAAAATGTCATTGCATTCACCAGAGAATCTTCCCTTTTCTCCCATCTCCTTTGTTTTTGTTTTTGTGTCTTACTAACCACAGGTTGCCATCTCATATCAACCCTAATCCACCCTGTAGTGTTGACCAACAATCTTGGATCTTTCAGCGTCTCTCCTTCTTCTAAGATCGGTTCGGTTTCCGTGGTGATCATTTAAAGTTTTATTTATCAAAACCCAGTTCAATAAATAATAGTCAATTAATCAAGCGAGTTAATTAATAAAAACGTAGCGGAAATAAACAAGTTATCAACAATGTACGAAACCCGACAGGATCCGGTTACATGCAAATGCGAGTACAGTAATAAAAACATCTAACTACCGATGAGAAAGATATACCTCGGTTAGTGACTAACCGGTCGAGACACCGAGGTTCAACGAACAAATGCTAGTGAATGAACCAACGTAACGCGGGTATAGCACGAGTAGCGGCGGCGGTGGCCGGTGTTATCGGCGGCACAGAGGCCGGCAGCCGGCGGGGCGGCGGAACGGCGACGGTGGCGCCGGACAGCAACGGCGACTACCGGCGGAGTGGCGACGGTGGCGGCGGCCGCAGAGGCCGGCGGCGGTGTCGGTTGTGGTTGTGGGTGTCATGAGAGCCGTGTACTGGCGGCGGCGGGCGGCGGTGACCGGCAGCGACAACAGCGATGGCTGCAGGGTGGGCCGGCGGCGGCGTCGGTGGCGGCGGCAGGGTGGCCGAGGCGGTTGTGCCCGGTTGTGGGTGTGGTGTTATTGAGAGCAATTTTGTTCTTGCAACAACTAAACACAAGACCCTAACACTCCCTTTTATAGAGCATGGACATCTTGGCATGTGTGCCAAGTGGCGGCCATGCAAAATGCATGCGATGCCATTGGCCAAGACTTTCGGTGCGCGACAAGTGGCGATGCAAGAGTGCATGCGCGACAAGTGGCGTAGAGGAGTGTTCTTGTCTTACCCGGTACATGTACCCGTCTCTCAATTTAATATCCGCGTATCGTTCGTAATTACCAGTTAAATTAGTTAAGTGGATTTAAGTTCGTTGCCCACAGTGTAACTCTTACGGGTCAAGACCCGGTCGGTAGCGTTGACTTATCGAACCGGACATAAATATCCAACAGCTCCACTTGGACGGTCTCTGATAAGATCTCAACGCAGACAGCCAGCGGTGCTCTAGCTACACATAGCTGCCCCCAACAGGTCATGTACTTTAAAGTCACTAACCAATGTATCTTCCTTTTAGCAACGGCTTGCTACTTGAAGGTAGTAGACTTATGGTAATCGTCGTCATCTATCCTTTCTGTAAAAGACATCAATTGAACAATGAGACATGGATCAGATTCAATCTCACATGGCGTTCAATCATTATCGTTCTCGTTCATGAATCAAAGTGGTCCAATCAAACACACAATAAGTTTGGGTAAGGCCTTACACTTCACCAGTTTGAATCAACGAGGGCGCCCAGATGTCTAACTGTTACATATATTGTAAGAGTACAGAATCCCATCTTGACTACATACAACTCCCACTGAACTTCAGAAATACTCCCAACCAATGCCTTTATGACTGGCAGTTATGCGACAGCGGTTGACACTGATCAAAGAATAGCCTTTAGTAAACGATAGTTCTAGTATGTATCTCAGGTCAGAGGATACTAAATGAGTATACCAAAATCAAATACATCTTATGACTAAGATCCATGAAGATGATTTGATGCGAGTTACATCCAACGTCATTCATAATGAGGTATGTGAGTTTGGAAGTCAACTCCTTGAGTCCAAAGTCAGAATAGTCTTAATTCAGAGTCGTTCCCACGAGACTGACCGACTACGGATAATTTAGAATACAAGATTCATGGATTAAACGTATTAAAATCGAACACAATTGTAAGATTCAAGCTTTGCATTTAACCAGTAAATCAAATGTGAATTCAAAAGGTACAACTGTTTGAATGTTCGTACATCCAAATACTAAATCAAAACAAATGGCTAGCTAATCTAAGACCGATAGCATTCCTATGTTGGTCGTGCTTGTCCCGAGTCATCGGTTTAGTGAACCGGTCTGCTAGGTTTTGATCTGTGTCTAATTTGCTTATTAAGATGTCTCCTTGGTCCAGTATTTCCCATATATAGTGGAACTTTCTTAGAATGTGCTTGGCCCTGTGATGAGATATGGGCTCCTTGGTTTGAGCAATAGCTTCTGTGTTATCACAGGACACCTCGATTGGTTTTGAATATTCGAAACCACATTAAGGTCGGTGATGAACTCCTTCATCCAAGCAGCTTCTTTTGCAGTATCCGATGCAGCAATATATTCGGATTCAGTGGTTAAATCCGCCACTACACTCTGTTTGGAGCTTTTCAACAAACAGCTCCTCCATTGAGAGTGAATAAGAATCCTGATTGTGAGCGAGCATCACCTCGGTCACTTCGGAAGCTAGCATCAGTGTAACACCTTACAGTGAGCTCTTCTTCCATTCCTCCAATCACCAAGAACATATCTTTGGTTCTTCTCAAGTACCTCAGAATGTTCGACGTCAGGTCTAGTACATAACATACATGATAGAACCAATCGCTGAAGCATATGGAACTGCTTCCATTTGCTTAACTTCAATGTCCGTTGAAAGAGTTGCGATTTGTTCAACACGGTTCCTTTAGTCATAGGAACACCTCCTTTCTTGGAGTTTTCCATTTTGAAGCGTGTCATCATTTCATCTATGTAAGTACTTTAACTTAGCCCTAGAAGTCACTTACATCTATCTCTATAGATCTTGATTCCAGAATGTAAGCAGCTTCTCCAAGATCTTTCATTGCGAAGCAAGATCCCAAACAGTGTTTAACCTTGTTAAGCATAGGGATGTTGTTTCCAATGGTTAGTATATCATCCGCATACAGGATGATGAATGATATGGTGCTCCCACTAGCCTTTCTATAAACACAAGGCTCATCTTCATTCTTGACAAAACCAAACTCTTTGATCTTCTGGTCAAAACGAAGATTCCAGCCACAAGATGCTTGCTTGAGTCCATAAATGGACTTATTTAGTTTGCACACCTTAGTTGGATATTTGGGATCGACAAAACCTTCAGGCTAAACCATGTAGACATCTTTAGAGAGATGTTCATTAAGAAAAGCGGTTTTAACATCCACTTGCCATATTTCGTAATCATAGTACGTAACAATGGAAAGGAATATCCTAACTGATTTAATCATAGCAACGGGCGAGAAGGTCTCATCAAAGTCAATACCTTGAGTTTGAGTGAAACCCTTCATAACTAGCCGTGATTTATAGGTGTGGCCATTTCCATGCATATCGGTTTTTTTTCTCTTAAAAATCCATTTGCTCCCTACTGCCCGACAATCGGGGGGTAGCTTAACCAAGTCCCATACTTGATTGTTATGCATAGATTGCATCTCGACGTTCATGGCTTCTTGCCATTTCCCAGATTCTGGATCTGAGATAGTAGATTTGTAGTTAGCAGGTTCGTCATTAGACTCAGCTACTAATAAGACTTCGGGACCATTTAGATGCCAAAGGTATCTATCAGATTCTTTGCGAATTCTCCTACTTCTGCGAAAGTTTGTGTTTGTGTCTGATTCATAGGTAACAACTACTTGTTGATCAGACGGTCCGACGTCATTAGCGGTTGTTTGTGGTTCTCAAATTTCTTCAAGAGCAACAATATTATTTCCAATTTCTCGATTAAGGAGTTTTTCCTCGAGAAAGTGTCCCTTCGTTTGATGGAAATCACATTTGCATTAGGATGGTAGAAATAATATCCGCCTTTTATAGTATCTGACGAAAACTACTTTTCGCCTCGAGGATCGGGCTTATCATCAGAATCACTTGTGATGTATGCTTCATATCCCCATACTCTAAGGTATTCCAAATCGGGTTTACGCCCATGCCATGTCTCATATGGTGTTTTGTTTACCTTCTTAGTCGGAGCTGAACTGACAATCGGGCAGCGATCATAAGAGCATGACCTTAAAATAAGTGAGGCAAGTTAGTTCTACACATCATCGATCGAACCATATTAAGTAGGGTTCGATTTCTCCTTTCACTCACGCCATTAAGTTGGGGTGTGGTTGGTGGAGTGGGTTGTGAAACTATTCCACGTTCCTTTAGATGATCAAGAAATTTCAAGCTAAGGTATTCACTAACTCGATCTGATCGAAGTGATTTTATCTTTCTAGCAAGCTGGTTTACTACTTCGTTTCGAAATTCTTTGAACTTTTCAAAAGTTTCGTGCTTATGCATCATAAGATAGAGTAAGCATTTCGACTATAATCGTCGATAAAAGTAACGAAGTATCCTTCATGGTTTCTAGTCGTGGTTCTGCAAGGGCCACATACATCAATATGAGTGAGTACTAGAAGACCATTGGCCCGTTCACCAACACCGGTGAAGGGGTGCTTTGTGAGTTTTCCAGCTAAGCAATATTCGCAATCAACAAAGGAGTCCTGTCTAGCGGATTCAAGAATCTCCTCAGACTGGACCTATTTTATGCGTGTCTTACTTATGTGGCCAAGTCTACAATGCCAAAATTAAGTTTCATTTATACCAGCTTTGTTACGCTTAGAAAGACGATATATGTTATTATTTATTTGAACATCAATACCACTTCGAGGTCTAGCCTCAAAATAAAAGACATTCTTTAAGTAGGTAGAAATGGAAATTCCATTAGAACGTACTTGAATCCTTGTTCAAACAGTGAAGAAACTGAAATAGTGTTTCTGGTTAAACCAGATGCAAACAAACAGTTATTTAAAGTAACTACAAGGCTAGAAGGACATGAAAAACAAAAATGTTCCAGTTGCCAGAACTGGAACTCTCTTTCCATCATCAACTATGAATTCCATGTCGCCTTGTTTCAGTTTCTTCCACTTTTCAGGTTCTTGCAAGACATTAACGATGTGATAACCACATCTGGTATCAAATACCCATGTGTTGCTAGAAACAGTGAAAGTTCAATAACATAAATGAGAATACTAGAAGAAGTGCCAATGTTATTGGCCATTGTTCATTTTCAGCTTTGCTAGAACGTTGTTGGTGGCATATCTGGCAGCAACAACAACCTTTCTCTTGCCTTTGCTCTTATGATCTCTTTTCTTGTTGTTGGGCTTCTTAACACCACCAGACTTGACCATTAGAGCTTGGTTGGTTTTATGTGGTATGTTCATCTTGGGCGTTTTGAGCATACCATGTAGCTCAGACACAGTCTTCACTCACGCATTCATATTATAGTTCATAATGAACTGGTCATATGAGCTAGGGAAAGAGTCAAGATGAAGTCCGCTGCAATTTCTCTTTGCAGGGGATAACCAAGTTTGTTCATTTGGTCAATGTATCATTTCATCTTAGGCACATGAGTACTGAAACATGATCCTTCCAGCATTTTACAGCTTATGAGCTGTTTCATGGTGTCATATCGCTCCTGTCAGGCTTGTTTCTAAAACATGCCTTTCAGTTGCCAGATCATGTCATAAGTATCTTTATCTTCCATGCTCTTCTAAAGTTCAGGAGACATGGTGGCTTGCATAAGGCAGGCTACCTCAATGGCATCCTCGTTATGTATTTCCAGTGCCTTGCGAGCAGCAGTAGTATTACTTGCTAGCTCGGTAGGGACTGGGCCATTTAAGATATATAGCTTTTTTCACCATCTTGAGAACTATTCTCAGATTGCGGTGCTAATCGAGAAAGTTGGTGTTATTCAATTTTTCCTTTTCATGTATAGACTTGAGAATGGAGGAGTTGTTTTCTTTAGACATCTATTATATAAGCAATGATTTTAATTAGTATTTTCGATGTATATTTCCTTATTTAATTAATGAGCCATTACAGTAATTAGAACAAGGAATGAGAATCCGGTTAGAAGCTCTTTCTAAAGGCAGCTGTAGCACGCAACATTAGCAAGGGGTTCAAGCGGACTGACAACGATTGTCAGTTGTGAGAAGAGCACAACTCTCGGGTATGAGGCCGTTAAGACAACTCTTGTCTATGCATTGATACGTTTAGCCTCATCTATGCTACTTTTGTTCTCGAGACAGTTGTAGCACGTAACACGAGAATAAAAGTAATAGTCGTCCTAAAACGGTCACATGTGGAAGGGTCGGATGTTTCGACGAAACCCTTGCACATTGGAAGGATAAACTAGACACCAAGTGTTGTGTTGTGGCTCCAACACTGATGGTTCGCATTATGCCCCAAGTGTTACTAGTAGTAGGATGTCATCGACCATTGATTTTAATTATGGGTTAATTTTAATTTTTACCAAATAGGGTCGTGAGAGCCAATTTTGGGAATATTTTAGTCGTGACATCTTGATGAACCCTTTCATCTCTCAGGACACTTAGTTTTAAATATCCTATTAAAACTAAATTTGTCGCGACTTGAAATAACCAATTTTAAGTTAATAGAAAACTATTAAGTTAATAGTTTTGGAAAATTAAATCTAATTTAATTTGCAAAAGTTAATTGGTTATGTGTTTGTTTAAAACAACCTTTGTTTTATAATAAAGTTTTAACAAGTTGTAAAACAATTTAGAACTTGTTATAATGTGATTGTTTTAATATTTTAAAACTCCTTTTAAAATCATGTTGGTATTTAGGTTGGTTATGTTATAACAACTCATAAGATAAAAGCAACCACAATAGCAAGATAAATATGTAAACCTATATGGCCAAAAATTGTTCGATCTTGCTAGAGCCTAATAGCAAGATCAAACGGGTCACGGGGTCACAACACACAAACAACCACAAGGATGGACTTGAGTGCATCCAGTCGTCTCGAGCAACTCCCACTGACTTCATGACTCCTGTTTAGCGTCCTCGGTTTTGTCTCCGGGTCTTCGTTTATTACAATATTTTAAAAATACAATAAAGGAAGAAACCCTATCTATTACAACTTTGAACCATCTAAATGGCCATAAAATATAATAACAAAACCGAATCAAATATACAACCACAAAACAAGGTCGGGCCAGATTTACATATTTCATAACAATCACAAAATAAACCGGGTAATGTTTTGGTCAAGCAAAACAAATAAAATATTGACCAAAAATAAAGTTGCCCTTAAAAACATATAGATCAGAAACTTTAAATAAATAAAGTTTGTGTTCTAGTTCCGGTTAAAAGACCGGTACCGACTCGTATGTTGTAACCAAGGCTCTGATACCACTGTTGGGTTTCCATGGTGATCATTTAAAGTTTTATTTATCAAAACCCGGTTCAATAATAGTCAATTAATCAAGCGAGTTAATGAATAAAAACGCAGCGGAAATAAACAAGTGATCAACAATGAACGAAACCCGACAGGATCGGTTACATGCAAATGCGAGTACAGTAATAAAAACATCTAACTACCGATGAGAAAGATATACCTCGGTTAGTGACTAACCGGTCGAGACATTGAGGTTCAACGAACACATGCTAGTGAATAAACAAACGTAACGCGGGTATAGCACGAATAGCGGCGGCGGTGGCCGGCGTTATCGGCGGCACAGAGGCCGGCAGCCGGTGGGGCGGCGGAACGGCGACGGTGGCGGCGGACAGCAACGGCGACCTTACCGGCGGAGTGGCGACGGTGGCGGCGGCCGCAGAGGCCGGCGGCGGTGTCGGTTGTGGTTGTGGGTGTCATGAGAGCCGTGTACTGGCGGCGGTGACCGGCGGCGGGCGGCGGTGACCGGCAGCGACAGCAGCGGTGGCTGCAGGGTGGGCCGACGGCGGCGTCGGTGGCGGCGGCAGGGTGGCCGAGGCGGTTGTGCCCGGTTGTGGGTGTGGTGTTATTGAGAGCAATTTTGTTCTTGCAACAACTAAACACAAGACCCCAACACTCCCTTTTATAGAGCATGGACATCTTTGCATGTGTGCCAAGTGGCGGCCATGCAAAATGCATGTGATGCCATTGGCCAAGACTTTCGGTGCGCGACAAGTGGCGATGCAAGAGTGCATGCGCGAAAAGTGGCGTAGAGGAGTGTTCTTGTCTTACCCGGTACATGTACCGTCTCTCAATTTAATACCCACGTATCGTTCGTAATTACCAGTTAAATTAGTTAAGTGGATTTAAGTTCGTTGCCCACGATGTAACTCTTACGGGTCAAGACCCGGTCGATAGCGTTGACTTATCGAACCGGACATAAATATCCAACAAGATCTTCTACATCTTCCCTTCTCTGTGTTGCCGGAAAGCTATTCTCTCCTCATCTCCTCTCTCACCTTTATTTAGCATAGAATTGACTGATTTCCATAATGTCATTGATTTAGTGCGTAAAAATTCACAATCTATTATTTCAGTATGGTAAATATAAAACCATCAGATTCTAATAACCACATTAAATAAAATTTTTTACGGTATTATGATAAAAAGTCAATACCATGTATCATCAAATATATGCAGCAGTGCTCCTCCATTGTTAAGAAGCATTCACAATGGATCCTATATATTTATATGAGTGTAACCTCAGTATTTGTAATATTTGTGAGAGTGATTGTAAATTGTTGTGAGTGAAAGAGAGAGAAAAAGAAGAAAAAGTTACTGTTCATCAGTAAATAATTTGAATGAGATATTGTTCATCTCTATAATATTTCAATATTCCTTTAAGAGTTAATTACGTAGTTAGTCCTTCTGATTTGCACAAAGTAACATACTTAGGTACTAATAGTTTAAAATCACATTCTAGGGTTCGAACCCTGCCAGCTGCAAATGTTTTTGCCTTTCATTAAACTGAGTTTTTTAACTGGGGTTAACTTTTTGGACTGAAATGGCACGTTTCCAGAACGTCGGGGAGAAAAATGGCGCATTTTTGAAAATTTGACTGAAATGACAAAAGTGAACAAACCACAGGGACGAAAATGGCAGTTAACTCTAAAAGGTAATGATAAAAATATAAAAAATGTTACTTAATTAGGTAGTGTTTTTAGTGTAATTATAGAGATGGAGTAACATATTTGATTGTGAATGCTCTTAGTCACAAAAAATGCGAGGAAAAATGGATATGGTTGAGGGATTCCTCGGGTGAGGGTCATCCTTGATAATTCGGTGCCATGTGCGCGACTAGGCAAATGCGCCCCTAAAATATAGTTGTAATCTTGAATCTTCGATGTCGAGTGCTTCCAGTGGCACTAGGGTTGTAAACGAACCGAACGCACACGAAAAGGCCTTGTTCGTGTTCGTTCGTTAAGGATATAATGTGTTCTCAAACAGTTCATGAACACTTATCGAAAGAGATTTTATGTTCGTGTTCGTTCATCAAGGAATGGAACGTGTTCACGAACGGTTCGCGGACACAAACAAACACAGATAAAATCGGTAAAGACATCGGAGGCTAGAGCTGGATGGTGAGAGGGACCGACTCTAAACCTTGAAGCCCTAATCGTTGAACGAAAGTCAATAGTGTTTTTCGATGTGAATAATGAGAAGGAAAATGGAACGCATAAATAAGGTGGAGACAAAGTTTCCAATTTTATTTGTTTGAGTAAGGAGATAAAATGAGAATCAAAGAATATAAAAAGTTTAGATAAAATAAATAAATAAATGCTAAAATAAATCTTTAACGAACAACATAAACAAACGAACATGAACGATTGTTAACATATTATCGAACGTTCACGAATGCAATTGAATGAACAATACATTTGTTTGTGTTCATTTAACTAATCGGACGGAATTTCTTGTTCATGTTCGTTCATTAATCAAACGAACGAACGTAAACGAACTTTCCGTCGAATGGTTCATGAACTGTTCGCTGAACGTTCGGTTCGCTTTCAACCCTAGGTGGCGCAGCTTTGAAGGGACGGGGGTGCAACCCCCATGTTTCGGTTAGAAGGGTAATATTTCCGATTTTTCGTCCAAAAATTTTAAAATTATATAGGTCTGCCCTCCAATTATTTTGTCTAAAAATTCTCTGCCCCTACCAAGTTTGTTGTCCAAAATATTTATACAATATTTTCAAATTAAGTTAAGAAAATGTGAAGAACGGGCTATTACCTATTAGTAAGTTTTTATAATTGGTTATAAACTTTAAGTAAAATTTGTTATTACTTATATATAAATCAAAGTTGAGAGTCTTTTTTATTCTTAACTCAGAGATGATTAAAGTTTAAACATAAAAAATAGGGCATTAAAGTTGTAATCTTCATCCAAGTACTTACCATTTATCTCGCATCATTATATATATATTTTGGTCTTTTGTTTGTTAAACAATGTTTTGTTTTTTCTATGTGTAAGAACGGGTCCTTTTAATGAATGAATATTATTTAGTTTTATTTGGAATTATTATTGTTTGACCTGACCGAAATCGAATAGCCGACCCGAACATATAACTCAAAACATAGCAATAGGATAAATTTTTTTGGGACGCATGACTTTTCATCCCCTGAAACTTTTGATCAAGCTCCGTCACAAACTGCTTCGTATGAACTGATCTCCCTTGATCTCCATGTTTTCAAATTTTCTTTTGTGGCTTGCTAGTTTTTTAATTAGGTTTAAATGTTTAATTTTTTTTAATAGGTTATTTGGGCTTGAATGGGTTAAATGGCAGATAGGTTTAGATGAGCTAAAACTGAAAAGATTATTGGGTTAGTTTTTTTTTTAAAGGTTAATGGGCTTAAAAATGTCATGGGGTTCAACTTTATATGTTTTTGTTATAGAATGATTTTGTATATAAAAATTACTAAAAAGAAAAGTTAAAATTTTGGGCCCCCGAGATAACAGGCATTGTGCAGCCACACCTCTTGGGCTGCACATGCTCCTGAGCCGGCCCGCCTCAAGTGAGTTGTCGGTATGATCAATTAGATTGAAGATTGAGACAAGAAACTACAATTCAGGAACCTTCACTCAAAATTGGATTAACTATGTGGCCTGATACAGTGATACTTTTTAGAAATTTTCCAAGCATTTGATTTGTTTGTTGTATTCTGTACTTCAAAATTAATTATGATTTTGCCATGGTTTGAAACCAGTTTGACTAGTCTTGCCAGTGAATCGGTAAGACGGCCGGTTTTATTATAGTTATTGTTTAATATAGTATTTTAAACCTATGTACAGTTTAAATATTCACTAAATTTAATTATGGCGTTATTCTATTCTTGCGTCACCAATGAAGTGATAAGGCGACAAGTTCAATCACCGGTCTGGTTATGAAAACAATGGTTAGAACACCTCTAAAAAACTTACAAATATTCTCTAATTGGATAGAGTTGTCTCTATACTATCTTAAAAGTGTTTTACATTCCATTAGTTGCAAACATATTATTGAAACAAAGAAGAGTTTCCAGTTCACTATATCATCTTCACCATTGGGTTTGCAAGTCTAGCACCATTTGCACCTCCACCTGCTCGGTGCGCAAACTTGTATAACGAAACAAGCCAGCTAAACTCGTATTGTTATGAGCTCAAGTCCAACCTGACACCGACTCGCCTCATCTCACTCTCATCGGACGACCCTTATGTTACCCTATTGTTATATTTAAGTATTTAACCCCCTCTATATTTGATCTAACCAACATCAACCCAACAACAACATACAAGCTCTTTACAAGGGTTAATGGCATTATATTCAGTTGCAGTTCACATACTACTAGTAATTTTCTGAAGATTTCTTTAACTGGTAAGCCAACATTTGGCGTAACAATAATAAAATTTAACTACGAAAAAGACATCTATCAACAAATCTGCCAATCAGTATCCATCACTTTTGATGTGTTTTCTTCTGATTTGTACAGTTTCTAGGTGGTGGTGGTGGCTGTTTACCACCTCTGCCGCCACCTCCAACCCTCCTCGGCCGCCCTAATCCTCTTTTAACGGTTTTCGGATCAGCAGCACCAAGAGAGTCAACGTTTGACTTTTTACTCCCTTCGGTTTCAGGATTCAAGGTACTAGAACGGGAATTACTGCTGAGTTTCAAATACCCATGTGGGCCCGCCATCGGGGTACTAGTCGGAAACTTAACCACGAGCTTCGGTTGTTTACATGGGGCCCGTGGTCTAACACTTCGGGGTCTTACAGGAGTGGACATTGAAGGAAAACACAGGATGGATGATAATGGTTTGCTATTGCTGCTGTTTGAATCGGTTAATAACTCTTTGTACCGTTTGGTGACTATGCCCCGGAGGGTCAATGCGGATTGGTATTCTCGTGTTCGTTTTGAGTAGAACACGAGGGCATTGTTGGCTAGCAAAAGCAAGTCTTTGAAGAGTTCTCGTGTTGACTTTATACAGTTGTTAGCAATTCTTGATTTGACCGTGTCAAGATCCATATGTTGTTTGATAGTATTTCTATACCGTGCTCTTTTCTGCAGAAAAAAGAAGCTTGACTTTCAAGGTCAGCAAACAAACTGCAAACCTAAGCTTGTAAACGAACCTAACATTCATGAACTGTTCGTGAACTTGTTCGGCAGGGAGTTCCTTTATTTAATGAACAAACTTGAACAATTTCTTTTGTCCATTTAGTTAAACGAACGAACAAACATGAACACACGTTTTGTTCGCTCATTTATGTTCGTGAATGTCCGTTTATGTTTGTTTATTTACATTTGTTTATGTTCGTTTCAATTTAAATACATAAGTGGTTATATTTATATAAATATATTAAACACAAAAGGAACTTTCTATAGCTTATATAAATATAACTAATTGGTAATTGAGCTTTCTAGTAATAAAAATGGTTTTTTCCAATGAAATTTATTGTAATCAATCACTAATTTATATAAAATTACTTTATGTTTGTTTATGTTTAGTCAATTATGTTCATTTGTGTTCATTTATGTTTGTTAAATTATGTTCATTTGTGTTGTTTATTGTTTGTTAAATTATATTCGTTTACGTTCGTGAACTGTTCGTTTAGGTTTTAAACGAACGAACATAAATGAACGCGAACATGACCATTTTCTTAATAAACGAACATGAACAAAAAGATGTGTTTGATTATATGTTCGTGGTCAGTTAAAGTTAAATGAACGGACACGAACATGCCTTTCTTCGTGTTCGTTCGGTTCATTTACAGGCCTATGCAAAACGATAAGTTTTGACTTCTCGGGTCAAGACAGAGGACATTACCTGACTATCAAGGCGGCGTCTAAAGACCAATGCATACTGATTCTCCGTAACAGAATTAAAAATCCCGACCAAATCATCAAACTGCAGCCCCTCTCCATCCGCACCTGACGACCGCACACAACCGTTGCTCGTCGAAGTCTCGTCCCGCCGAACGCAGCTACTAGAACCCGGATTCTCACTCTCTACAATCCCATCTTTCACATCCCAATTACCGTCTTTCCTCTTTCGTTTCCCTCTTTGTTTTCTAATCATACATGATTCCCGTACTTCAGGTTTTACCTCGGGCGAATCGAGGGATGGGCTGTGAGATTTGGGTTGTGGGTTTGGTTCAAGATCTTGTGTGAAACTTCCGGCAGATGCTTCGAATTCATCTTTTAACACTTGTTTTTGAATGCTTTTAATCGTGACTGCATTTGTTTTTGGTAGTGATTGAGGTGGGGATTCGGTCTGGCTTGAATCGTAATTGATTTGATCGCAATGATGCCCCTTTTTGGCTTTGAGATTTTCAAGCTTTGATACCAGAAGCCTAAAGAGAAAGTTGCAATTTCTAAGCAAAACCATAACTGATTTACAAAACGATTCGACTTTATAATTCATCATGTTTCACCTTTTGTTGCAAACTAACCATTGTTATAGAAATGTAGACTGTAAAAATGAGAACTTTTCAAATCATATTTTTTATCGAAGATTTTGGACAAAAAGTATTCCAGGTCAACCCGGCCCGTTTTGACCAGTTGCCCAATCTAACAATTTGGCCACCTTTACTCGTAAAGAAGTGTAGATTTACAAAACGGGAAAGATGAGACTGACCCGATTGATTCTTCCGATTTCTCGAGCGCCTGCTTCAATTCAGCAACTCGACGTTCTCGAAGCTCATCGTACCAATATCTAACGGATCAAAACCACGGCGAGCAACAAATTTAAAGCCTGTTCAAGATTTGCTTCAAAAACAATCGCGCTACGTATAACAAGCTTGACAATTTCAAATAGAGTGATTGACTTTTTTTACCATCCTGATTGCAAACATCACTGACATAATCTAGATTTACTTTTATTAAAATTTATATTTCTGCAGTTTGTCAAAAAGCACAAATTTTGAGACCATATAACAGAACCAAGTTCAGTGGTTTCAAAAATCCATCACTAAAAGAGTTTGATATTCGAAGTGAAAACAAGCAAATGTAGTCGGCGTCAAATAAAATTTAGACATTTAGACATCGTCTGGTGGGAACCATGAGCGCGATTCTTGGATCACCAGAAAGTATTATGGATCAAATAAAAAAATCTTAGCTAAAGGGCAAACGGGTTAACGGGCTGAAAGTCATCCAAAGTTTATTCGGCTTATAGCATCCTAAATCTTTTCCTTTAAAATTCTTGTAAAAACATAGTGTTGTAATCATATTTGATAGATTAATTTATTTAATAAAAAAGGACAAAAAATGTTTACAGGTCAAGTCAAACCAATCATTTTCAACCTGTACCAAAATCAATGAACCTAATTTTAATCGGTCACCCAACCAACCCATTATATGCCTCTAGTACAAAAACATCATATGAAAAAAATTAAAAAAAAAAAGAAGAAACAGGATCCTCACTTGGAACCAGTAAAGCGTTGTTGCAGATCTTCATACCTCGCTCTACATGCCTGCAGGTTGCATAATGTGAGTACGAAATAGCAGTTTTAGAAAGAAAAAAAGATCCTAACATGAGCTTGGTTTGATCAAGTAACTCCTAAAATAGCAGTTTTTAAAATATATAAATAAACACCACTTTCATTAAACTATTGCTCTATGAATTTACCTTTCTGCTACACATACCAGTAACTTTGATAGGGATTAACAGATAGAAACACAAACAAACAATCTTTCATTCATTCACCATAAAACAAACCCTGAAGAAGCCTATATCAGACTATGGGTCATTAATTAACAATTAAAACAAACCAAATACATTATATACAGTTAAAACTATTTAATAATTGTACTAGCTACACCCATAAATATCAAGTTCTGCTTCACAAAAGCCATCATCCTAACCTTTCTTTCATTTCACACTCTCTTTTCTTGAAAGTAAAAAATCCATAACCAAGTTTTAACCAGGGGTGTTCATAGTCCGGTTCGACCAAAACAAACAACCTAATTCCCCCATCCATTCTTTCCGAATCAAAATCGCCAGTTTTAATTAGTTTTAAAAAAAATCCCAAACACGGGTTGACGTGATAAAATATTTTATACCAAACACAACACACACAATTCATATATTAATTTCAAGATTAGAAGATAGAGTGGATATAATGTAGCCATAAACTAATGTTGACCAAACTTAGCAGCAGGAGTGTTCACAGTCCGGTTAAGCTGAAAGAAACAACTTATTCCACCATCCATTCTTTGGTCGAACCGGCCTTGTTCGTGTTAGTTCATTAAGGAATGAACATGTGCATGAACAGTTCATGAACACTTACCGAACGAGATTTCTTGTTTGTGTTCATTCATTAAGGAAATGAATATGTTCATGAACACTTACCAAACGTAAACGAATACAAACAAATGTTCATGAAAATAAACGAACGTTATATATAAATTTTAAAATAAAATCTGCATTTTTGATTTAGTAAAATTACTACGAAGTATCCACCAAAAATAAGGAAGTACATAACATAACTATCCGAACAATGTTGATTTAATTATAATAAACATAATTAACACAAAAATTAAGAAGTTTGTCAAGCCGAAAGTGAAATGGTTAAATGAGTGATGTTGGTAGAGACGTAAAGTATAACTATGGTTTCAAATTTTTAAAAACTAAAACCAATAAAATAACACAACCTTTAAATGAACAGACACAAATAAACATAATCGAGCGAACATAAATGAACACTTTACCGAACGTTCACGAACATAAACGAACGAAAACAGCCTTTGTTCATGTTCGTTTAATTAACTAACCTAACATAAATGAACTTCCCACCATAGTTGGCGCATAGCGACAGATAGTGATAAGGTACTTATATGATACATAGCGAATAGCGATAAATAGCGGGCGCTATTTTATAAATAGCGATACACGATAAAAAAATTAAACATTATTTTATATGTATATTATATCAAAATATCCTGGTATATACGCTATTTTACATGTATATTTAAAAAAACCTAAAAACCAGCTATTTTATTGCTATATTTAATCGCTATTTATATTTAAAAATATAAATAAAAAAAAATGAAATCCAACTATTTATGGCTACATACTCTGTAATGACCTATATGCTACGCTATTCGCCGTTGCGACCGCTATCGACAACTATGCTTCCCGCCGAACGATTCACGAACTGTTCGCTGAATTTTCGGTTCGTTTACAGCCCTAACTCTTTCCGATTAGAATCCCAAGTTTATATTTATATTAAATTTATAAAAAAAACCCCAAACATGGGCCCCACATGTCAAAAATATTATTTCCCCGAAAAACAAATTCAATGTCAATTCCAACATTAAAGTGGATATAATAATATAACACAACATTATAACAAACTTGATTGGCCTTTTTTTAATTACCATATTTACCCTCAAGAAACCAATAGTAATAATAACAGACCTCCGGGGTGAAGTAATACGGGTGAACGGTTCGGGTCCGGAGCTCCGACGAAATAACGTCCCAATCACCGGTACCATGCCGGAGAACCGCACCACCGAGGATAAGCTCCTCCCACGTACCCCATACCTTCTTCACAACCACGCTGACGTCATCCATAAAACAGTGCGCACGTTAGCAAAAACTGCAGAAACCCTTGCTCCGTCGCCGGAAACCGCCAAACCTGATCGGAAAACGGCCGGTTACAGGAAATAATGAAATTGTGAAAGGAATTGGAACAGAGTGATTGATTTGTGTGTTGGGAGGAATTAGGGTTTGAGTGAGGAAGGAAGAATGAAGAATTGGAAATTGAATTGGAGATTAGGGTTTGATTGAGAGATGATTGTGTGAGAATTTTTTGAAATTTGTTTGAAGAAGAATGGTTTTCCTGCAAAATCTCCCTCCCTCTCTCTCTAGAAAGTTTCTCTCTCTAAGATAGGAATTGAAATTGAACTGCCCTATTCCAACAATCAATTTTTTGTTTTTTTAAATTTATTTTTACCCTGTTTTTTTTTAACTTTATTTTGAATTTATACCGTCAGTTAAAAACATATCATATTTGACCAGACTGGTTCCAAAAAAAATTTCGTCAAAACGTTAGAACAACTGAAAACGTACATGAAAATAAGCATGAAAACGTATTATATTTGACACCACTTATTTCTGGGAAAAAATAAAATTTACGTCAAAATATAGACCAACCGAAAACGTACATAATAATAAGTATAAGAACATATTATATTTGATCCAACTTATTTTTGAGAAAAAAATACGTCGAAATGTAAATCAACTTGAATTTATGCCGACACGTACATAAAAAACACGTAAAACTTAGTTACAAAATCTTTGAAAAGTGTAATATAGATAATAATAAAATAGTCAAATAACAAATACTATGCATAATAAAATGTGTGTATGTATTGAAAGTTGAATTACAATAAAATCAGGAATTTTTTTTTTGTATAGCTAAATCTAGTTTTCGTTATACATGCCGTAGGAAGATAGATCCTATTGTTTAATGATGCGTTGATTATGTGTTTTTTTATTTATTTTAGAATTGAATCAAACTGCTAATTTTATATAATTTAAATTCGGCTTGACTAATTTGGTGAAGAGTGATTTTACATGATCTAGAAGACTTCTATTAGTGTTTCCAACAATTCATAAATTTTCCACTTTGGGTTAGTTTTGGTCAAAAACATCATTGTTTGGTAAAAATCAAAAATTTCTATCTAGTTATTTCAAGTGGTGATTATAATTAATTTTTATCGATTATTGATGCTTATAACACAAATTCTCATAAGAACACTAACAACTATATTTTTGGTTATGTTAGATTATCATTATCAGACCGAAACAACGTGTTCTATACACACACCACTATCGATTTGATGTTATACGGTCGTTTAAAAGGTGAAACCCAAGGGAAAAACAACCATTTGCATGGCTTTTAACTGCCCTTAACATGGTTATAGTCGTTTAAATGGAAAATATGTGGCCATACACCCGTGTAACCGGAATGACCAAAACCGAAATGTTTGTTTAAAAGTTAAAACGACAAGTGGTATGCATACAGAGGACACCCCGAAAAGCGGTGTCCATGTAGAAAGGCCCCCAACACTACTTATCTAGTCCCAATTTAGTAGTATCTCCACATAACAATGATGTTTTCAATGAGCTACTAAATAAGGAATCAATTATCAAACACTCCATTCATCTTCTTAGTTCTCAGGTACTTTAATTACGATAGTAAAACAAAGACGATTACAGACTAATGGCAGGAATTAAAAATTTAGTATACCATAAAAAGCAGTTGCACAAACACTGAACAAACAAAATTAATCAACAAATGGACAAGAATCCAAAGCTTAAAACTAGAAGATTAGCAAAGTCCCATGAAGAAACTGTCAGCCTGACAATCTCCCGACGAAGTAGAATCAAAGAATATGTTTCTGCTGCCTTGACATTTCTACAAATTGACAATGACCACCACATGTAAACTGCCTTCACTCCATCTTGGTCATATGCTCGAGATATTGCACGATTTCTGACATTGGCGGTCTAAACTCCGGTTCGGCCTGCAGAAAGCAAACCATCCATTCTTTTACTTTTGAGGTCAAATCTACAGTTATTCTAATACATGATGTATGAATGTAGTCATAAAATCTTTATGTTGACCAACTATTAGTCTTTCTTACCAGTTACCCCCAAAGAAAACCATCCATATTTTGACTTTTGAGGTCTAATCTAATACATGGTGTATTAGTCATAAAATCCTGTTGGTCTTTCTTGCACCCCAAGTCAGATTGTTTGATGTATAGATGAAATCTGGGCCAGTCTTTTTGACCCGAAAAGTCAAACAGCCTTTAAACCTTATTGTTGAATATTGACTCACTATAGTAGCATGTCACACTTGTCATCACATGGTAAGTTTGATGGTACTAACAATGAAGACACTTCTATTTTTAGCAAAAACTAAAGGTAAATTCAGTTATTTGCTAATCAGCGCTACAAATTATCGATCCAACACATAGATTATGTTCCATTATCTAGGAAAATATTGTAGATGTTTGAAAAATGATCGAACATTTACCTTTAGTCCATAACATAGTCATGATGATGCGCCCGAAAATTCAACTCTTTTCAGTATTTTCAATAATGGAAACCGGAAAGAATGTATGTATGCACAAAATAAAAAGTTTACCTGAACGCAAAGAGAAATAATATCTGCGAAGCGGGATAAAGACTTGGACGAATAAGCAGCATCAAGAGACGGATCTACCATTCTTGACAACGCTTCTATATCATGAAGCCTCGGAACCGCCCATCTTACCAAATATTGCTCCCCACGGGCTCTTGATCTACAAGTATCATAGTAGTTATTTTTCAACTATACAATAAGTGTAACATCTTTTAGGTGGTAAAATGGGCGAGTTGTGTCACGGGTCAAAATGGGATCGTGTAAAATGAACGATTACAAAATTTTAAAACTTGGGTTGAAATCAATGTTTTCAGGAATGGACGTCAAACCGGTCTCCTTACTCGTCCACTGGTCGGGCCGATCGAACTGGTCAGATCGGACATAAGAATCGGGTGATGCTGTATATAATATAAAGAAAATAGGGTAAAACTGAGTTTTTTTAATCAAAATCCGGTTCAACCCCCGTTTTATCGGTCTGATCGCCGGTTCCCAGTCCAACCGGCCAGTTCGACTTAAAACGGGCCTGATAGGGTGAACCAGACCGGCCAGACCCCCGGTTCCAGGTCGAACGGCCGGTCCGGTTTAAAACATGGTTGAAATAGCCACCTCTACTCTATTTCTTTATAATTTTCAAAATTTGATGCAGTCTTTAGATAATCAGAATAGGAGAAATCAAGTATGCTTCATACTTGAAAGTACGAATTTAAATCTCTCTAGTCAAAAGTTGACTTATCAGATGGATAACCTGTCATGTGCTTTTCGACCGGTGAGAAGTTCTAACATAACGACTCCGAAGCTATAAACATCACTTTGGTAAGTATAACTTCCTGACTCCAATTCAGGTGCACCATATCCTGAACCTTGCAACTAATATAACGATAACCTAACTGTCAAAACTCAGTTATAATAAATTCAATATGATGGTTGTTACACGAGATCTCTACCTGACTAATGTAGCTCAATGGTAATAGCGGAGCCAAACCGCAATCTGAAACGCGTACGTTGAGCTCTTCGTCAAGCAGAATATTTGCAGACTTGAAGTTTCGGTGGACAACGAGTGGTTGACAAACCTCATGCATGTACCTAATAAGCAAAACAGTTATAAAGCACTTGTATAACTAATACTTGTGATCTAACATTTTGGTATTACGGGCCCATTTATATTGTATCATTTTTGTACTAGTGTTACTATCTATATAGACACGAAGACAAAATATTAAGAAACACCAATGGGCCTTTTGGGACACTTTGGTTGACCCTTTGAAGATAAAGTATAACTGAACACGACCCATTTTAGGTAAATGGGTCGAACCCTCTTTCAAGTTACAAGTTATATGAACGTATAAGATGAAAGATGCACTCACTCTAATGCTTTTGCAGCTTGAAGTGCCATATTTACACGAGCTTTCCATGAAAGTTTCTCATGAATATCTTCATCTAGATGCAGTGCTTCATGTAATGTCCCATTTTTACAGTGTTCATAGACAAAAAGTCTTTGACCATGCTCACAACAGTAACCGACGAGCCCAACTATATTTTCATTTTGAATTTTCAAGACATTTGACACCATGCTCATGAAATCTTCATCACTCCATTGCCTCGAATCTGCATTCTCCAGTTTCTTTACTGCCAGTAGCTAAAAGAACATAAAGTAGGTGAATAAGTAAAGGTGGTGAATATGTTGCAACCATTTTGCACATTATTTTTAAGAAACATTACCTTCCCGTAATGAAGTTGGGCCCTATACACTGTGCCGAGCATGCCTCTTCCAATAAGATTTTCTTGAGAAAAGCTATCGGTATACTCTTGAAGGGATGAAATTGAGAAAGATCTTGGAGAATCTATGTTTATTGAAATATTCTGGTCCG
This sequence comes from Scalesia atractyloides, assembly GCA_947069175.1. NCBI lineage: Eukaryota > Viridiplantae > Streptophyta > Magnoliopsida > Asterales > Asteraceae > Scalesia > Scalesia atractyloides. The sequence continues at coordinate 75,472,372 of CAMTDV010000021.1, forward strand.
TTGTTCGAAATGGTTCCGGTTTCACAACTGCTCTTTCTCTGGTAAGAAGTTGCGGAGGAAACGGTGGTGGCGGATTTTTGGAAATCGTTTCCGTTTTTTCCTCTCCCGCTTTGGATCTTCGTAATGAGTCATTTCTTTCATCATCATTCGATGGAGTTTCTGCGCAAGATCACGGATCATAGAGTTAGTTATGTTAGTTAGTTAACGTGTCATCATAGGTTGTTACAAGTTGGTTACTTTCTATATACCAAATTGATGATGAAAGTATTTAGTTTGACCCGGAAAGTGGAGTTTGACCGCTTTTGTTTAGAATAACGGAGCAAAGCGTATTGAAAAGAAAGGATTAAACTTACCATTCTCTTTACGATGAGATTTATATGAGGAAGTCACGTTTAGCATAGAGTTCTTCGTATGATCACCAACTTTGATGGTTGACTTTTCTTTGTGGCATCTTGACACAAAGATGTAAAATCCAAGTGCAAGTAAAACAAGAATCAAGAATCCAACAATGGCAACCCATACGACGGTTTTACTCAACCAAGACTTGGAAGGGTACGGAAGCTCTGAAGAAGACGGTCCAAATGCGTCAACGCCTGGCGGTTGTGACTCGAATGTTGACGGGAACGGAGACAAGGCTGGTGGTGAAGAAATAATGGTTGTATTAAATGGGTTTCCTTTGCTTCTGCATGCCACATATGAATGTGTAACTATTATTTTCATGCAATAGTTTCTAATTTGTGAATAATCTAAAACGCCCTTCCGGCTTCCATTGCGATAAAGATCTTTTTACCTGAAATTTGGAATGCTCAACAATTTTGGGGGTATTGGCCCGGAGAAGAGATTATTCTCAATGTCCCTATGTTACAAAAAAAATATTAGTTGCAAGTGATCATTAATAATAATAATTAAAGCAAATAAAGATGAAACTATAAGCATATAGAGAAGTTTGATATGGAAAAATATAGTACAAATCAATAAGGGGAAGATCTTGCAACACGTCTAGTACACCGGTAAGATAGTTATCATTTAAGTGCCTGCAAAAAAAATTAAAAAATACTCAAATAAATTTGGTCACCAAAATTAAAACCAGGAAGGGCGATATGGTATGAAGCTAATCTTGAAAATAGTAGCAGAAAACATGAAATAGGATATCAAATTTTAGTTTATTGCATTTGATAAACATATAACTTGTGCAACAAGTAATGTTTTAAAGCGTATAAACGCGTCTTACAACGTGGAAATTGATGACAAGTTCGCCATGGAAAGAGGTAAAGGACCACTTAGATTATTAGCAGACAGATCCCTGCAACAAGACAACAAATTCCAAATATATCTACATGTTATAAACATGATATACTCATTTACTATAGGTAGCAAAATGAGCGGGTTGGGTAACAGCATGTCAACAATTTGGCGACTTTCGACGTGTTTGACCCGTTTCTCTTTTATCTATTCTTTTTCTTTTATTTATGACTCAATTGCATGGCATACAAAACTTATCTTAATAATAAGATAAATGATACATTAGGATTAGCAAAAAAGAAGGCGTACAAATTACTCAAGGCCGTAAGTTGTTGAAAGGAATCCGGAATGACACCACGTAGATGATTGTTGTTCAACGACCTATAACAAAGAAATTAAAAAGTTGTTGACGAAAGAAGATTACATAAAAGCTTGATGAAGATAATATGTAAACATGAAACTTACAAGTCTGTCAGTTGAGCTAACATAGACAATGATTCGGGTATGCTTCCCATAAGTTGGTTCCCAGAGAGAAATCTAACAATAAAAAAAATGATTATCAATCCTTGAAAGATATTTCCGAAATGAAAAGAAACATAACATACAAAGTCTTCAAGGTAGGTGGCAAATATGACGGGATACTGCCTGCTATGTGGTTATTGCTCAAATCTCTGTGTATTCGAAGATCGATTAATAAATACCAACATGAAGAAAATTATTAACTTAGTGAATCACTTTATCACCCACATTTGTATTATTGAAGAAAAAGCTCCCAAATTTTCACTGAGTTCACCTCCCAAGCTAGCATTGTTAAGGACTCTGCATACATTCGGTGGTAATTAAGGCATTGATCATAAAGATTTTCTCAAGAAAATATGATAATTTATTTCATACATTCCGCTTATGTTGGAATTCACGCATTGGACGCCTTGCCAACCTTCTGAACACGGATCTCCTCCTGCAAGTATCCATCCAAGTAGAGGAGGGAAACCGAGGGCCGCGTATAGACTATTTATAGCTACAACTGTAATAAGGAATTTGTATGCAAAGATTAATAATAATAACAATAATAGTAATAGTGAACTAAAAATTGATTTGTTGTTTGCATTTTCTCAAGAACAATACTTTGTTTAAACAAGATTCAAGTGCTTTTGTAACATCCGAGTAGGGGTGCAAACAAGCCGAGCCGAGACCGAGGTCGAGCCGGCGGCTCGGTTCGAGCTTTGTTTTCAAAGCTCGAGCTCGGCCCCTTGGTAGTTTCTCAAGCTCGATTTCGGCTCGTTTATTATCTATTTATTAGTATATTAAATAAAAATAATATAAATAATAGACTCGTTTAGGCTCGGGAGCTCGATAAGTGAAGCTCTGGCTCATTTACTAAACAAGCTTATTTTTAGGTTCGGGCTCGGCTTGTAAACAAGTTTAAATAAGCTCAACATGTTTACTAGCCAACTTTAAATAAGGGGTAAATGTTATTAAATATTAATATAAACTAATATTTCACTAAGACTCGATAAGGCTCGACGAGCTTCACATAGCAGCCTCGAGCTCGGGCTCAATAATTAAATGAGCTTTGTTTTAGGCTCAAGCTCGGCTCGGGCTCGACAAGGCTTGGCTCGTTCTGAGCTTTTTCTTGAGCCGATCTTAAGCAGCTCGGCTCGTTTGCACCCCTACATCCGAGTATCCGACCCCTTAGTCCAACCACTATATTTCTGGTTTGCCCACAAGGAGCTCACGGTCTTGTTTTTTTACTACGTGGGTTGAAACTTGAAACGGTAGAATTTCTTCTTATTTTTGGGTAACCATGAGAACCCATTTCCGAAAAACTCACATGACCCTGCCAACACCCTGCTAACGAATAGAATTACGTAAAACGCAGCTTGCGCTGGGCAGGTGGGCTTCAAGGGAGTTAAAGGCAGAAAACCGGTGAAAGCTGGATTCGAACCCGAAACATGTGGTATTTGATGTCGGGAGATTCGGGATTTGCAATAGGTGTTACAGCTACTGCTAAACTTAATGAATTGAATGCCAAGGACTTAAAAGTTAAAACTCACTGCAAAACTGAAAAAATAACAATGAGTCACCGAGTAAAGACTTACCATCACTAGGATCAGTAAACCCGAAACAATTCGGTATGCTCGAAACCGACAGTAAACCCAAAACAGCAACCATATAAATCTTGAGTTCTGAATTCCCCATCATCAAACTATGCCCAAAGAATTCAACTTTAATAATCTTAGATATAACCCCACAAAAAACAAATTAAATTTGCAAGAAACAAGAACAAAGTTTTAATCTTTAAAACAAAGAAGATGGTAGCTAAAGTTTAAACAAAAGGGTCTGCAAAAATAAGCAAAATAGAGATAAAATACAACAAATTTGAGCACATTTCTTCCTGATATAATGAAACTGAGCAAAAAAGATTAAAACCCATGAAAGAATTCATGTAACAAGAACAAAGTTTTAATCTTTTAACAAAAAAAGATAGTGATTAAAGTAAACTAAAAGTTTAAGCAAAAGGGTCTGCAAAAATAAGCAAAATGGAGATAAAATACCACTAAATTTACACATTTCTTACTGATATAATGAAATTGAGCAAAAAAGATTAATACCCATGAAAGAATTCATGTAAAACTTACAATGTCAGCAAGATTTATGCAGAACAGAGTGCTGGTATCTGGAAAAATAAGCAAAGATAGAGATAAAAAAAACAAAATTTGGCACCTTTTTTACTGATATGATGAAATTGAACAATAAAGATTAAAACCCATGAAAGCTTTCATGTGAAACTTACAATGTGAGCAAGATTTGTGAAGAATAGAGGGATGGTATCTGTGAATAATAATCTTGCTTTAGAACCCTAAAATAATGTGAAGAGAGAAGATGATGTATGGTGTGGTGTGGTGTAGCGGCAAAAAGCAAGCAGTTTGATTTGATTATCAAGTTTTGTTTAACTTTATTGAAGAACGTGTTACATTTGAAGAAATGTGTTCTTTGTATGTAACTGTTCGACCGTTGGGTGGCTCGAGTGGTATAAACCGGAAGTGAGATACTTGTGTAATAATGCGCTTTGTTTTTTGTTTTTTACCCTTTTAAATACCAATTTATTATAGCTTTTTGAGATAATAATGTACTAGCAACTTAAAACTTTTTCTTTTTTTATTAAACAGTAATTTGGATCACTGACGCACTATTAGAATATAATCGTGTCATCAATGGAACCATCGATTATATCCATCTTCACCAGCCAATAATATCTATACACCAATCCAGGAGTAAACCTAATAAATATGGGAAAACCCACCATTTGTGGGAATTGAACCTATGACCTAATGATCATTATGTCTTATCTCATCCCTTAGATGCCACTTTTCTTTTGCGCACGGCTTTATAGTCTAGTGGCATCTTCGGGGTGGGACCAATAGGTCCTGGGTTCGATTCCCACGAGGAAGGTTTTTCTCATATTTATTGGGTTTCCTCTTGAATTGGCGTATAGGCATTATGCCTAGTGGAGATGGATATGATCGGGTGGTTCTGCTGGTGGCACGATGATACTTCAATGGTTCGTCAATGATCCAAATTTATCGTTCAAAAAAAATTACGAGATGAAAATAATTAGGTCATGGGTTGTGTTGTAATATCTGACTCACCTAATTAAATAGGCCGACTTGCTAACTTGTTTATGACGTGTTTAACTCATTTTTACAATTCACTAACTTAATTAACACGTTTACAACTTAATTATTATTTGTCAACTCGTCAACTTGTTTGACCCGTTAGATAAATTATGCGAGTTTAAGTATGTGCTAATTAAGATTGATATATACTTTTACATGAATAAAAATATAACAAACAACTGGGTCAAATAATTCAGCACATTAACCCAACACTATTAACACCTCTACTAAAATTTCCGTCAAACTTTTTCTAGCTCTAAAACCAACTAATTGCAACTCTTTTTATATTATAAAATAATAATAAGAACTTATATGACAACTTTTAGTGTTTTTTTTTTCATGTTTATACTAGAGGGTTTAACAACAAAAGTAGTGTCCATTTAAAGGATATGAGAATTATAATATTATTCTAAGAACTAAATAATCAAAACCATATATTTCTTATACAATTCAAGCAATTACTATTTTCAAATTTCAGAACATAAATAGGTGGTGATACACCCTTTTAAGTTATTAAGGGACAAAAGTTATAAATAGATTATGTATAATGTTATGTAGAAAAATAGAATATTATAAAGGTGTATAAAAACAAAATTTCCCAACTAAAGATTATAAACAACATTGTTTTTAATAGTATACGTTTCATGAAAGCAACCATGTACTTGTATAACATTAAATAAAGTTTATTCAAATAATTCTTTAACATAATTCGGTAGAAATTCTATACTTAATTATGATAGTTAGAGGTTGGTTACAACAAAGATTATATTTTTAGTTAATGTCAAAATTACACTTGCCAAAAAAATGTTCTTACATTATTATGCTACTATGTTAAGCCATGTAGTTCATATACGGTTTTTATAATTGGGATGCATTAGTTCCACAAACTTACCATTTGGGCTTTGAATTTATAAATAAACTACTTTAAGATCCATTGAATTTCACGGGTTGCTAAAAGAAAATATCTTCATTATCGCCCTTGACATAGATATTATGATTTTATACATGTGAAAACACAAACAAATATATTAGAGTATAAAAATTAAAATACATGAACATGCAATAATCACAATTCATTGAAAATCTCTTTATAAACCACATTAGTTTTTTTATCTGTAGGTTTGTTTTTGTTGTCAAACATTAGTAGTTTGACTCCATCTTGTGTTTTTACTCTTGATAAACCAACATACAATTGACCATGAGAGAAGACGGGTTATTTCAAGTACCTGTATATTACACGAGTTACCCAAAGTAAATTATATAATATTTAACAGTGTTGACAAAAAACTTGAAATGAAATAAACGTTCCATTCTTATCCAGATCTTCCTTAATCATACTAATTTAAGTTTCTGTAGTTTTTTCTCCATGGTTGCATCTCGAAAAGCTTTCTCTGGATCACGTTGCAGAACAATATATATAAATCAATACTCTTAAAAATAAGGATTGTATTTAAGGCCATACTGAATTTATTAAGATAGTGTTAGCACTACTTAACTGGGTCCGTGGAATTGGAATGCCAAGATCCTTGGTCAACTGGTGATGTTTATAGAAAAATGACCACGTGATACTCATTTTACACTCTAAATGAGAATGGGTGATTTTTTAATATTCAAATGATAAAATATAATAAAAAAACTTTAGTTAACAAAATACCTCCATTTTTATAGCTGAAGAGTAGATAAGGGAAGCACTTCAACTATGTCAAGAGTCGTTTTGTTATCTCTGGTTAATGCATTGACATTAGCACTGGTATAGGGAGGCGAAGCAGCTCATTTACTATCTACAAAAACAATTAAAAAAAGAGGTCACATACGCAAACTGTGCAAACTCGATCGTAGTAAATCTAAAAGAAATTATGAGATATCAAGGGTGTGCTAAATGTTAACTATTAAATAAAGTCTACCACTACGCGTTTTTTTCTGGTAGCAACTTGCAATGTTGTAAAACCGGACATGTCAGGCAGCATAACGATAGATGGGTCAGCCTCGAGCAACAATTTACCAGCCTCATTACTAACACCTCTGACAACCACATGTAACACAATTTGTCCTTTATGATTTGTTCTTCTACCAAAGTTGACTCTTTATCAAGTAGAACTTCCACAATCTCAACACGCCCAGATCTACCTGCAATGTGCAATGAATTTTTTCCATTGGATTTTGAAATATGTAACAAACTGATGTCTTTTGATAGCAACTCTTTGTGTCCGTTTGTAACGCAGTTATGAAAGGGGTTGCATTTCTTTGGGATCTTCTTTGGCATAGCGACAGATCATGATCATGTAGTAGTTGCACCACAGCTGCAAGTGTAAGCATAACTTCATCAATGCTATGAACAAAACATTAATGATCAATTACCGATAATAAAATATAGCATGCAAATCTTTACAACCATGTCCGTGACTGGCAGCTATATGCAAAGTGTCAAATTCCAACCGACTTTTTCAAGTCATCATTTCTTTGTGTAAGTACTTCAAAGGCTCCTTCACAGCCTCAAGATGCCCCTTTTGTGATATGTATCATCTATTCTAAAAAATTATTATAGAAAATAACATAAACGAGCCAATGACGTCTTAAATAAAACTTGTCCTTGATCATATTTCCAACATTGTTAAAGTTACCTAAGAGTTCTTTCCATGTAAATCAGAAACCCTCAATAATAACGCATGCAACATTTTTCCCAAATTAACAAAATCAATCAATTAATTGGAACGGTGGAAGATTAAAACACTATCTAATCGTATTTTCATTTGAAAACAAAATCATTCTACACTTGATATATTCAAGAAATTGATCGAAAAACCCCGGAGATGGCAAGCAGACGACGATTGATAAACAAAGGGGATTGGTGAATAAAGATATAGATCTGTCCTTTTTCTGTATGGATATATTTTTAATTAACCTAATAACACTAACATAACATCTTTGAAAATTTGAAAAAAATAAAATAATATAAAACGTAATCACTATAACTAGAATTATTATATGGATATATTTTTAATACATATGTCAAAGCAGAGCATCATCAAATCACTATAGATGCTCATTTTTCTACAGTATTTTCAAGAACAGAAAAGATAGTATAAAAACACATCACTATGCACTATAAGTAATTTACATTAAAGTATTAGGTTAAGAGTAATTTCATTTGAACATATTTATCTAAGCAAGTGCTTCCATATACAACTCAAGGTAAATTTTCTAAACAAAATTACACCTTTTCTTTTTGCAGAGTCTGAAGATAAGACCGGTATTCCCCAAGTTTTTTGAGTGATAAGTCTTGTTCATCCAGATTACATGTATCTGCAAATTAACTAAATCCAGAAATTTCACCATTAATTTTTTTTCAAATTGACTCTTTATATCTTTAAATTGTTTGATTTGTTCTTCTTTTATTAGTTCCAAATCTTCTACCAATGGTGTCAATAATGACTCTTTAATTTAACTGCAAAATAGACTATTGGTTATAATTCTTGCTATATTATCAAGTCAATCGGTTTTTATGAATCATACTTAGTTTAAATCTTCAACGAAACAACATAGATGTATCATCTATGCTAACTAATCTAAAATTAACAGGATCACTCAAACAGGGTAGGGGAAATAACACAAAAAAAAAACAATGCGAACCTGAATGAGGCGAGTAACAATTTGAATCAAAAGAAAAAAAAAACTAAAAAATTTTGAAACATACCTGTTGCGATTCAGAAACCAGCGACTGATTAAGGGTTCCAACAGAAAGAGATGCAAACCCTATTGGAAGAACAAATGAATGATGAATATAGATCTAATAAAAAGAACTTCATAAACAAAATAAGAACACTTAAATTACCTTGAAAGAATCAGGCGAACAGGTGGTGGGCGCGGCGTTGATTAAGCCCATATGAAGATTTAGGGTTTTTTTTCATCGGAACATGTTGTAATTCTCTCATGTTTAGGGCTCAATCAATTTTGAAAGATGAAGCAGATACAGAGGTTGTAGCGTGGAGAAAACAAAACATGGGAAAGATTGAGGGTTTATAATTTGAATATACAGCTTGCAAGGGAAGGATTTCATAACTATGGAAAGAATGAAATTGGTGGAGAGAAAATTTTGTGATTTCCTAAAATATAAACCGTGGTTTCAAGGAGAAGGAGGAACAAGAGAATTGAAATCCCTCATTTTTTTGTGAATAATCTTGATTAAGAGCTATGCCACATCATCAAATGATGTGGCAAAGATGTATTCTTTTAGTATAGTAGATAGATAACACAACTAGGTATATTTTAAGCACTGGTGTGAGGTTTATCGAGAAATATTAAAAAAGTAGGAAATCGAGGAACGGTGTATTTAACATGTTAAATATATTTTAATATTTTAATTTAAAATGATAATTATTATTTTTGTCTTTAAAGAATTCGGATCTTTTGCATATAAAGATGTGTAAAAGCTATTCTAATATAAATATCATTTTTGTGTAAAAAAAGATTTTTTTTTATTTTACCTTTTTTACAGCTTTTTAAGAATTTTGTTTTTTTAGTTTATGATTTTTTTATTAATAAGGCTTCTACATGTATTTATATGCAAAAACTCCGAAAAAAACAAAAAAAAATGATTTATAACATGCTAAGTTTAATTTTTAACATATTAAATGTGTGATTCCTGGTTCTCCACTTTTTTGGTGTTCTCCATTAAACTTTCCCTTTATAACATATTTATAACTTCAAAATTTTCAACTTATTATTCTAATTTAAACATCATTTTTGTGTAAAAAAAGATTTTTTTTTATTTTACCTTTTACAGCTTTTCAAAAATTCTATTTTTTTATTTTTTTAGTTTATGAATTTTTTATTAATAAGGCTTCTACATGTATTTATATGCAAAAACTCCGAAAAAATAAAAAACATGATTTTTAAAATGCTAAGTTTAATTTTTAACATATTAATTGCGTGGTTCCCCAGTACTTCATTTTTTTTAGTGTTTCCCAATAAACTTTCCCTTATAACGGATGTTTATAACTTCAAAATTTTCAACTTATTGATTCAATAAATTCTTCATGGATATGGATGCTATGTATAAAACAATAATTTACAATACAAGTCCATGAGAATGAACAAAATACAAGAAAATATAAATGTACAATTAATAAGTTAAGTATGTTTATTATTCCCTCAAGCGAAACAGTGGTGAACCCATACGTGGAAGTCCCCGAAAGAACTCAAACTAATGTCGAGGAAGACTCTTCGTGAAAATATCAGCCATTTGGAGCTTAGTTGGAACAAACTTATCATGAAGTTGCCGGAAGAAACATGTTCCCGAATGAAGCGGTAATCTTGATCAATATGCTTAGCTCTTTTATGAGACACCGAATTTTGCATTAGGAAGGAGAACTTCAATTGTTGCATGGAAGATTCGATCTGGATGAAGGCAAAGAATAAAGCTCAAGTAGTAAGTGAATGATCCTGATAAAATCAGCAGCGATCATAGTACGATATTCTGATTCACAACTGTTTTGGATAGAATTTCTATAGTCAGGATCTTGAGTGTATCAGGTCTGCAGTAGGATCCCGGTGTAGTTTAATTGTGTTAGGATTATGAAAAAACTTAGGATCTTGAACGTGTTTGTTACTAACTGATTGCTTTTATGATTTAAGGAATATTTTGCAGGAATATTCTTTAATAACGGCTATTAGGGAGCTTACACCTAAATCATCGAGGATCTAGTTGAAGAAAACGTGTAGAAGTAACGTTGGAACCTAGCAACGGTCAAAGACTAATTCTTTCAGGATCCCTGGAATCTCAGAGTTGTAGTTAGGATATGTTTTTGACTTGTAGTATAAATTGGAGATTGGATCAGCTAAGACACATCACACACCCATTGCAAACAGTCAATACACTCACACATACAAACTTATCTGCTGTAACAACTAGATTCGATAGATCAAGTCACATTCTCTGTACTCATTTTAATTTTAATCTTAATGGAGCTGTTTAGTTTCCAGCTCTGAGGGTTGTGTCGGAGATCATCTTCACCAAGAAGATCAAGGGCTTTTCCCCGTAACATATAGTTTGTGTTGGTTATTGTTCATTATTTACACACATGTTTGTCATCAATCCAATTTTTTACCAAGTTAAATCATCAAGTAACTTATTTTCAGAATTAAGGACCCTAATTGTAAACTCAAGATCTTGGATATAAAGTATAACATTTTTACAAGCACCTAACCTCACTTTCTTATTTTGGTTATTTAATTCATCATACAATTTTTTTCCATAACAATTTGGCACCATCTGTGGGACAAGTGGTGTTTTCATCATAAAATTTATGTTAAAGTTTCTTTTGAATCAACTTCTTGCAAAATTATTTTCAAAAATGGCTTCTTAACCAAACCACATCCTCCGTAACTGCTGCAACAATTGGAGCCAACAATCCTCTTCCCTCATCTGCTCCGGGAAACCAAAGGAAAGTCCACTACTGCTGCAGGGAATGTGTCTTCAGGATAAGGAAAATACACTACAGGACCTGTCTTGACTTCAAACGATGAGATTTGTCGATGTTCGTCTCGGTGCAAAACCAGATGAAACAACAACATGAGACCAACCAACTTTTGTTCAAAGAATTGAGGGAGTAGAAGAACTCCAGGAATTCAGCAGAAGCAACAACCTCTCCAGGCCAGAACTCATGCCCATGCAGTCAGGGACAACACCAATTGGTCCTGCTCATTTTGTCAGGATCACATCAAACAGTGATTCAGGAGTTACCTCGGGATCCTTGAGCCATGATCCTAACACTGGTAATCCTATTAATAATAACTAGTTTAAGACCCTTCCGATGGACGTGCGTTTTGTAAGTGTTATGACTATAATGATAATAATTTTTGTTTATATTTATATTGTAAAATATAAATGAAATTATTTAATGAGTTCACATTCGCATTGTACTTAAGAATACATTAAATTTGTCCACTGATTAAGTTTAGACACAAGAGAAGCATAATATTTGACCACGTTCATTACCAATATAACTATTTTTACATCAAAACAATATAACTATTTTATACTTTAAGAGACGATAAAATGTAGCAAGTTTTGTTCTAATATCCTCTTTGCGAGTGCTGATTATAGTTCCAGAAGGTTAAATAGTTGGTAGAACATGTGAACACGGTTGAGATTTCAGCCATGGTGGATACGATTCAAGTTCGGGATCACAACCAACCTATGCAAATGAATTCAAAAACCATTTAAGAGGATCAATTAAATTTTTTTTACCTAACACGTTATAACATTATAACTTCAAAACAAACATGACAAAAAAGAAAAAAAATCGGTCAAAATGGTCCGGTCTACCTCAAAAGGTCAAAACGTGTTCGTAGACAATAAAATAATACATTTACGGTCAAACTTACAATTTCTGATTTTCAAATTCAACGTCTTTAAAATTTCTATGAAATACTGAAACTACGTTTCATAATAAGTTTGATTGTTTTGGTTTGACAATAAAGTCAAATTGGCCCATAGAAAGTAGAATTGTACCTTTAACGCGTCATTGTAAGACACTCCGATTTTACCAGTTAGACTGATGCAATAGCACTGCAGACTCTTTACTCGAATCACTTGAAGTCCACCATGAAATGAGCTTGCATAAGGTTGAAGAACCGGAGCATATCGTGTGGTTTAAAGAGGCAATGAATTTAACAATTGGTAAAGCATCAGGACAGGTCTCGTTATAGAGTAAAGGCCTTGCTAAAGCTTCTCCTGTTTTGCTGCAGATATATAAAAAAGTGGTATAGTTTGACTTTGAGAACACATGGACATATAAAGCTTTGACTTTTGAATATAGAGATTCAAACTGTCAAACCTTGTGCTTATTAAGTTTTGTATTGGATATAATTCTATTTGGCTTTTAGTTTTCGGTTTTAAAACCCAGCTTTAATACTAAGTAATAACCATGAGATTATACAACTTGTAACCAAACTGTACAACAAAAACATTTTTTTATGTAATATTATTTGGATTCTAACTTACGGCTACTCTCCAAATAACAATCTTCAATAGACTTCTCGAGCTATTTGGATTCTAACTTACGACTGAAACACCGACTTCGATAAAATATTAAAAATACATTTTTTAACCGACATACAATTGAAATACCGACTTCCACGTCGAAGTCGATGTAATATTAAAAATATATTTTTCGGCCGATCTACGGTTCGGTACACCGACTTCGACATCGAAGTCGGTATAATATGAAAAATACATTTTTTTTGACCAATATACGATTGAGACACCGACTTCGACGGTGTAATATTAAAAATATATTTTTCGGCCGATATACGCTCGGCACACCAACTTCGACGAAACCATATATATAATCACGGGTAGTCTTTAGACGAAAGTCACAAAACTGACCAAACCTTAGGGACAGAAAGGTCATTTTATTCTAATGTAAAATTTAAATAACAAAAGCAATTTTACCTTGGGTTGCTGGTCCAAAAGCTTTGTTGAAGTTAAATAATTTACATCCTTTTCCATATTTGGCAGGGGTATTTATGGTAATCGTTCATTCTTCTATGTTATCAACACTCTGCAAATTCAACTTGCCGGGTCGCACCCGACAGTAGACTCTAATATTTCCTATTTAAAACACACAAATCAAGTCTCTCAATCAAAGTCTAGTTCAATGAACTTTAAAAGGAGGCCAAAATACTTTTAAGACTCTGCAAAAAAAATCAATACCATATGATCTTTTTAAGACTCTGCTGTTTCCAATGCCATGGGCACAGGTTGATCATCATCATCTTCAAAGATCTTGAAACTCTCTCTCGATTCTTCCGGCTTCAAAACGATTCAATCGTTTGGTCCGAAACACTACTAACCCCCACTCTACACAGTCGTTTGGTCCGAAACAAAGCTTCCTTTCTTTCTTTACCCACCGAAACCGCGTTCTTCCTTCTCCTTTGTGCAGCAGTATGCCCAACTACAATGTCAAATGCCCAAATTAGCTTGTTGTATCTGTATACATAAAAGATCTATAGCATCCTTGTTAACCAAATCATGCCTTACCATAAACGTACAAATATGAATTGCCATGTGTATAAATATATATTAAATACACGTAGGCATCATGTAAACTAAAGTTATTAAAACAAAAGCTGCTATCTTTTTTTACATGATCCTATGACTATTTCAATTACTTGCAACATTATTATAATTTTTGTGCATAATAATACTTTTAATATGGATTCTAGGTAATCAGCTAATAACATTCTACCATCATTAAGTAGCAATGAATATTATACTTGTTATATGTTGGTGTGCCAGCAAACACACGGTTTTTCAGTTGGAAGGCTTCACTTTTCAGTCGAAATACCGACTTCGACGGTGAAGTCGGTATAATATTTAAATATACATTTTATTTGACCGATATAAGATTGAAATACCGACTTCAACGTCGAAGTCGGTGTAATATTAAAGATATATTTTTCGACCGATTTAGGTTCGGTACACCCGAACGGTTCAAGTGTAATCAGGGAAACTAAACGATATTCTAAAAATGAATTGATATGAAGTGTACCTTAAATCAATGAATCAACGACACAATCGTTTATTAAAACAACACTTTTAAATCATCCATCACATGATCACCATTATCTGAATCGGAATCGGAACCGGAGTTGAATACCGCAGTCCAAACCTTTATCTTGTTCAAAACCTACAAAACAAAATATAGGGTTTACATGATTTCAAGTAATTGTGACCGTATATTAGCGATTAAAACCTGAAATTGTGTAATTAAGAGAAGTTTCTCTTCTTCTTTGGATATCACCACCGAGAATTTCACCTGAAAAACTTTGAATAATAATAAGATTATTATTATTTGGTCTCCAAACTTCGATGATTTCACGATGATTTCTCTTCTTCTTCTTAATAGTGTAATTAAGAGAAGACTTTTTGTGCCTTTACCGTTCAAGTGTTCAACTATCATAAATGCCCAATCCACGTACTATCCAACCACCCGCCAGTTCTACTCATGCTACCAGCCATGTAGTACAATCGATGAACCTACGCGCCAGTTCATATCAACCAAATGCTATGAAACTGGTAGAACTATACTAAAATCAGGACAATCATTGAATGACCGTGAGTTTCTGCAACAGCCAAAGCTTCCATTGACTCCTCAAGTGAGCCTCATGGGACCTAAATCAAAAAGTCAAACTACAATTTAATTATTTGACCATTTTTTTAAACCTGTAACCATAAAATAATAATGAATGCAAAACCTACAATACTTCAGTCAACACCAACACTCCATGCCCAACTTTAAACTGTTGCAATACAGGTAAATGGCATTGTTTTCCATTGCACCGCCGAAACTCAATTTCACTATTGTGTTGACAGCATCGCTATCGCTATCACATAGTGAAATTCAAATAATCAAATCCATGATTTAAACTTTTCCATTATCTCATCAACAATCCAGATCCAGATGCCCATCTAAATTTTTGAACGATTCATGTAACATCAAAAGAGTTGTATCTGGATAGGTACCTGAGTGATCTTCGATTGATGTTGTGCATTCATAGAAGCGAGTTTTCTTAACATCCTTTGGTACAACCATTGCAAGCTCTTTTTCAGTAGGTAGCCTAATACAGCAAAAAAATTTACAAATTAAGACAAATCATAGACGCTGTATATGAAAGCAAATTATAAAGTTCTAATTCTTAAAAAGCGTGTGGCGATCCGATGCATCACGTATGCAAGGCGTTCATTGTTAAAGTATAGTTAAAAAAAATAGAAACCATCTACAAATAATATTTAAACGTGTTAACTTTTAACCACTAAGATATCAAAATACTTTCATCACAAACAACTATGGATGTTACTGATGTTACTATTCTATATTTTAGCCATCTTTTATTAATGTTTTCATAAAAAATGTATATGGCTAGATTCAACTTGTGTGACCCTGTTTGGCTATATGATTGAACTCTACTTACTAAAAAAGGAAGTTCAAAAGCAAGAAGAAAGTACCTGAGCAACAAGTTCAGTTCCTTGCATCCAATCCATTGGAATTTGAAATACTTTATATCGCAATGAAGCCAATTCTCTCATTCACGATAAATTATAAACTCCATGCTCTAATCTGTTATTCACCAAACAAATTGGGAAAACATTTTTTTAATTATTTAAAGATATCCGTACTTTTCAAAAAATCCTTGCATCTTCTTGAGAGTAGGAGCGCTAGGCTGGCGAGGATCATCACGAAACCATGATGCCTCGCATTCAAGCTCAGGGGCGGACCTACCCACACCCGTGGGTGGGCGGCCGCACCCCTTGAAAAAATAAAATTTAGTGTTAATTTTTCGGTAAAATCTCGACCGCACCCCTTGGAATATTTCACCCGCACCCCTTGGAAAATTTCAACCGCCCTCCTTAAAAAAATAATATTTTTAATTTATAAAAAAATTGTAATGAACACTGATTTTTTATAAAAATATAAGCAAACACTGAGTTTTATAAAGATATAACATTATTTATTAGTTTGTAACCCACTCGTTAACCCAAGCCCACTTAATACAACACCCAACAAAATTTGAACTATATAAAATAACCCAACCCATGGCATTATAACCTTATGGCATCTTGGGGTGGGATAACACTTAGGGATCATTAGGTCCTGGATTCAATTCCCACAAGGGGGTTTTTCCCAAATTTATTGGGTTTCCCCTGAATTGGTGTATATGCATTATTGGCTCGTGGAGATAGATATCAGATGGTTCCGCTGATGGCACGATGATCATCCAGTGGTCCGTCAGTGATCCAAATTTACCGTTCAAAAAAATAAAATAAAATAACCTAACCCAAACCGCACCTTCCTATTATGTATTTTGATGTTTTATTGGTTGTTCTAGACTTTAGTATGATGTTTATATGAGTTTTTGGTTGTTACAACTTACAAAGTAAACAACAATTAGTAGGGCTTGAAAAGTAAAAATGAAAATAACGGAGCGATTCGTATGTTTAGTACTTTAAAGTTATTTTATGAGCTTATGGATCGTGTTTCGATGGATTTATAAATTGAAAAGTAGCACTATATGATATTTTGGATAAATTCAAAAATTGAAAACCCCTAGGGCGACATTTTAAATATGTTTGTAACGACGTTTGACGTGTTTTTGATGGTTATATGAATTTTAGCTTGATGTTCTTTTGTTTTACATGACCCGACTCGAACCGAACCGATCGGATCCGACCCGATATTAACCACATTTTTTTATATACCTACGGGTCTATGATTTTAAAAATATTCCGCACCCCCATGAAAAAATTCCTGGATCCGTCACTGTTCAAGCTTCTTTAGATCACAGTAACCAAATGCAGCTTCTCTTAATACATCTGCTTTGCGTTCCAGCCAATCAAAGTGTTTAAGAACTGCCCTATCATCAACCTTAAATTATTTCAAGAAAAATAAGTATTGAATTGTTAATCAATTTGATTCAAGTAATGAAAGGTAAATGGTCGTTCAACAAAGAACCAACTTTTAAGTAGAGAACTGAAAGAACCACATAATCATTTGTAACAACCTTCCTATTGTTTTAACTGCTATACATAAGTTGGTAATGTAACCGCATAACTATCTTGTGCTTTCCTGCTATATCAGAGATACGGTTCATATACTTATGTACTTAATATTGATTCTATATTGATCACGGTATATGAGATTTTTACAAAGAAAGTGAATTTACCAGGTATGAGAGTTCATCATCTAGCCATTTTACAAAGGGCACAACATCCTCAATATCTGTATTTGATGCATTCTCAACTTCTTTGATCAAAAATCTTATAAAATCACCTTGTGTTTCCACATCTGTCTTTATCTGTATCAATTCAATTACAACAAAAACAAAAATATCAAAAAAAAAAAAGCACATTGTAATTTATTTAGATATTTTTTAAGAAAATAGATATTTCTGATTTTCAATCAATATAACCTCTAAATTTAGACACAGGTGAGGTGGGGCAATCATAAATACTTTAAGAATGTACATATTTTCCTGCTTAAAGTACCACATGTTAATAAAAATTTGCATACATTAGATCACAAGCATCTCGTTGAAGACGGTCTTACAGATATTAGCATTAGACTGAACAATTGTACTCGCCTTAAGAGTTTCTATGTCTGTCATGCTCTGGGTGAAAAGGAATATACCATATCCGACTTATTTTGTAAGCTCATCACTTTTGACTGAATCTAGTAATTCACCAAAATTATCTCCATATCAATTAAGCTTCGACGGTTGCCCTGTAACAATTTACTCAGTTTCACTACAACAACAATTTACCTAATAACTTATAAGAAACTTTCATTAACATTTCAACTGAGCATACCGGCTATAACTAACACTACTCTCAACCTACTTAATCTTCTAAAATCAAAGCATAAAACATCCAAAGTTTCACCTAACAAATTTCATCTCAATTTACTCAAAACCATACTCACCGGCGTACTAAAAAATGGAAGGTTGCTCCGGCAAAACCATAGAAGCCGCCATTAAACAGAAGTCGGAGAATACTCACCGGCGTACTAAAAAATGGAAGGTTGCTCCGGCTCTCATCTCCGTTCATCCTGCTCACCACTTCGTGGCTGTCGCCGTTGGATCTGACCTCCGTGTATTCGATTTCCGGTGAACTTTATACTTCTTTAATTAATTGATATTATTTTCTTACAAAATAAGCACAACCGATTAAAATTGATTATGTTAGATTATATCAACAGATTGAATAAAAATCATACATTTTGATTCAAATATCAACAATCTTGAAGCCCTAAACTTAAAGAAATGATTAAAATCATTCACAACCATACAACATGTTAGATTAGGGTTTCACAAAAGTGACGGAGTACACATTCGGTTTGACGGAGCAGCGTGATCTGATCGGGAATACGTATAGCATCATCTGATTGGAGATCTTCGACAGAGTAGTAACACAATGAGGTGGAGTGTACACCGTTTTCTGATTGGTTTAGTGTATGTTTGGCATGGCGCTTTTAGAAGCTTTTAGAGCTTCAAGTTTTAAGCTTTTAAGAAAAAGCTCTAACTTAATAAAAAATTTTGTTTGGTTGAAAGAGCTAGAAGCTTTTAGGTTATGAGCTTGAATCTGTTGGTTAAACGCTCCTAATAGCGTTTAGAATGAGCTACAAACTTTTAGGAAAAAAATGTCTATTTTAACCTCTAAAAAATAATGAACTTTCTAATGTACCAACTTTTTAATGTCTATTTTGGTCATTTTATACATTTTATTAAAAGCTCCAGCCACTCTGCCAAACACCTAAATATATCTAAAAAGCTACAGCTTCCAGCCACCAGTTTCTAGCCTCCAGCCACCAGCTTCCAGCTACCAACAACAGCAAACATACCCTTAGAGAGAGAATGGATGTTGAGAATGAATAGAATGGAGAGAGAGGGGGAGAAAAAGTATATAAATGAGGAAAGAGATAGCAGATATTCAGGTTTGAATTTCAAATTTTGAATTTACCACTCTCAATGTATTGTAATTGTATTTTAAAAGATTTTAAATAGATTTATTTCTAATTATGACATCAGCAAAATCGATATGGCATATCTAGATTATTGACACGTATGCAAACTTACATCACCTCTACTTCTCCTTTTATATATAAAGATTCGTTGAATACTGACGATTTGGTGTAGATTAAATGACAAGAGAAGTGAAGAAGTCAAGGGACATGATCTCCAGTGTACTAGGAGTGGTGCAACCAATACCAGAGGTATCTCTTGAGAGTCATAGGATCTCTAGGTTTGCTCCCCCAATATGTAGTACAGAGATCCCAAAAAGATTCCAGACTCCTAGGGGTGCTAAACAGGTTCGGTTCGCGGGTTGGCGGGTTCAACCCGATCTGAACCCGAAAATTATAGATGAACCCGAACCGAAAATCTTGTCATATATATGAACCGAACACGACCCGAGTATTAGCGGGTTAACCTGAACACGGCCCGTTTAACCCGAATTTTCATTTTTTTTGCAAATTAATATATTAGAATTAAAATTTTACTAAGAAACACAAATGTATATAATAAAATTGATTTTTAAGGATAAAACTTTATGTCAATCTCTCTTTTCAAGTTATAATTATGCATAATATACACATCCAAATTAATTTATGACATATAATATATTGTAAAAAAATATGATATAAATGGGTTAAACGGGTCAACCCGTCAACCCGACTAGGTTGACCCAAACCTGACCAGTTTAGCTAAACGGTTCGCGGGTTCAACCTGAAACTGACCCGAACCCGTTTAGACTAACTTAAACTCGCGAATTTCGTGTTAGGTTCATGTCGTGTTTTCGGGTAGAGTCAGAAATTCACACCCCTACAGACTCCTAATATGAAGCTGTATGATGGAACCACTGATCCCTGAGTAGCACGTAGCCCAATATAGGGAACAAATGGAGATGAAGCCTATTCCATCAGATCTCAAAGAGGCTTGTTTGTGCAAAGGATTTGGATCCACCTTCATAGGATCAACTTTGAAATGGCTGCTTAGCATTCCCCCATACTCTATAACTTATTTTGATCATTTAGTTAATCTATTTAATAACCAATTTTCTTATAGCAGAACTTTTGAAATGTTAACCAGTTTACACAGGGACAAGACGAATCCCTAAGGGATTACGTGAGTAAATTCGGTCGAGAATCCTTGGAGATTCCAAACCTTGACACTACTACGACGGTTCAGGCTTTCAAAATGGGTTCCCAAAAGGATTCTCAAATTTATGACGCTTTAGTTATGAATCCTTGCAAGAACCTGGACGAAGTTCGCAATAGGGCTTTGAGGTTCATAAGACTAGATGAAGACAGGAAGATCCAGCAAAGGATCAACCCTCCTACCTCTTATGACCACCTAAATAGAAAACGGGATTCTTCCCATAAATCCTATAAATCCAGACCGTATACTAAAAATGATAACCACAGAGTTAATGTAACGCCCCGTGTTTTAATTCTATATAATAATAATAATAACAATAATAAAAACAAATTTTTCTACATTTCACGAGGTTCATGTGCGAAAACAACGGTTTTTAATGTAGTTCGGCCGGACTAACTGGCTTTAGGCCAAACCCACTCTCAAAACCCTACTTAAAAAATATATATGCTAACTCACACACACACCTCCCACATACACCAGCCGCATACCCCTTCCCTGTCCTCTCTACCTCACAAAAACTCCGGTCACCGGAGTTTATGTCCGGCCGGCCCCACCTCTTCCTGCGACACCCAAACACCCCTGCCCCTCCCCCCTCCGTCTTCGGTCCAGCCGGCGAGCACCACAAACACACCCCTTCTCCTCCTTGAACCACCACTCCAAACACACCCACCTCTCCGCTCTCACCCTCTTCCCGTTTTTCTGGCACCGGAGCCGACTAAGGGCCGGCGAGACCTCCTCCGGCCTGCGCAACATCCCAACAACCTCCCCCTCCCTCCCGTATCTTCTCTCTCTCCCTGCGCAACACCGGCGGCAGCAGAAGCCGCTGCGGCGGCGGTGGCAGTGGCTCAGTTCCATTTTGGTTCGATTTGGGTCAGTTGGGTTGAGTTTGTTTCGACCGGTTGCTGTTCGGGCTAGCTCGGGTTGAGCCAGGGATCGACGAGGGTGTGAAGATGGAGCAGCAGTGACGCCGCTGCCGGCGAAAACAGTTCAAGCAATCGGCCCGGGTTCAGTCTTGATTCGATTTTGTTTATTATCGATTCAGTTTCCAGGTACGAACTTGACTCATACTTTGATTCTTAACGCAATTCTTTTGTTCGGTTCCCCGTTCAGTTTCCGATCTCGTTTTGTTACTTCAGTCAACTCGGTACAAGAAACGAGGCTCGGGTCCGGTTGGTGCGACGTGGCTCAGATCATGTTCGGTCAAACCCGGTCAAGGCTCGGACCTGATCAAATTGCGTCGGGTCAGCCTCGGTGCCTCGGGCCGACTCGAGTTCGGTATAAAGCTTCGTATATTTTTTATTTGATCCGTATTTAATTATTGTTTTAGTTGCGTAAACGAATTTTGTATAAGTTGTAAAACATAAAACGAATGTGTAAATGGATAATTATATGGTTTGTTGACTATTGCGTTGTTATTATTGCGTTTTGGCAATATGATCGATAACTCGCATCGTCCAAAAATAGAGGAAACTCTTTCCGTTTATCGACAAAATAAATATATTTATTTATTACATTTCTCTATAAAATATATATCGATTTGTTATACCTTTCGACAAAATTATATTTGTTTTACCTTTCTACAAAACCTATATTCATTTATTATAATCTTCAACGACATATATTAAATTATTATACCTTCACAAATATACGCAACTATTATACTTTTTCGTCAAAATAGGTACCTTATATTCTTCGTCAAAATGTATAATCATGTAACACTTATCGACAAATGTATATACATTCATTTATTATACCGTCCGAAATGATATATAAATATATATGTACATCATACTCTTCGCCAAAATAAATATATGAATTACCATACTTTCGACAAGAATATATATTTATTATGCTTTCGACAAAAATATATAATTTATACTTCGACAAATACACTCATTTTACTTTCAACAGAATACATAAACGCAACGACCATATCTTTCGTTAGAGCATAAGTATAAATATCTAGCTTAAGTTCATCAAATATAAAGATACATAAGTATTATTTATCCGACAAAACTTCTATAACCCTATTGACGAATTTAATGTAGAGTTTTTCTTATATACAACATGGTATACACATTCGCGTGCATCCAACTCCAAACCAAACGCTCTGTCATTATTCCGATTACTTATACGCATTCGTTTGCCATTTAAGGTGACCTCGGCGTCCCCTTTCTCCAACTCATCAACTCGTCGCGGTATTTCCAAAGAAGACTTAGCAATTCTGTGAGTACACTCGACCCACTTTCGTTTATAACACTTTTTGGTGTAACATGTTTTACCTATACAAAAATCACAAACACTTAAACTTTATGAAACGCACAAACAATCCTATACCCATGAATACTTGAATCGTATACCTTTTGCTTGTCTTGTATATTCGTTATGCTATGCTTTAGTCATTAACTATTTTTAGCCTTCGTTTGACATGCATAGCGCTATAGGAATTCACACATCCACCTCCATCGTGTTATTCGTGAGGTCATGTTAAAACATCGTGTTTGCGTTAAGAGTTTGATCATTAGTATAGCATGCCTTGATATCGCTCTTGTATAGATTTTAGTTGCCATGAGGATTGTTTAAACTTATTCGTATACTTATGCCTAAACTTGTGTACTCGCCTTTGCATTGACTTTATTTTAAAACATGTTACAGGTTGATGAATATGATGCTAAGAAATTAAAATAGCGAGGACTTAGATACACACCTTATAGACGTTAGATTTATAAATGTTATACCAAATTTTGTTATATTTATTAAACTTGTTGTATTGCTTTATGTTGTACTTGACAATGTTATGAAATGAAATTTGAATTAAATTAAATATTGTCATTTATTATCGTTGTGAGCAATGAGCAATCTCGTTTTTATCTCATTCCAATGTTTACGCCATCGGTTGGGGTGTGATAGTTAATGCGGTGAATGATAGGGATTATATTATCCTAAACTGTCTGACTACTATTTTTTGTTGATATTTCAGGATTAATGTATGCTATGCAGAATTGGGGAGACAAAGCTCGATGGCCTAGGAAAAAATGACAAGAATCCTAGCTGGAAAGATAAATCCAAATGGTGTGCCTATCATGTGGACTTCGGTCATATAACTGAAGATTGTTATGCCCTTAAAAAGGAGATTAGTTATCTCCTCAGTAAGGGATACTTGAAGGAGCTGCTGGGTCAGAAGAAAGAGAGAAGTCGGGATCCTGAAAAGCCTGCCAGCGAGCAGAATCCTCACCCTCGGATGCTAAAGTAATAACTTTATCTCTGGAGGATTTGATATACGCGGCACTTCTCATTCTGCAGCTAAAAGACATGTAAAAGAAGCAAAGGCTGAGTAGAGAGATAAACCTACAAGGACATCAACATTAACGGAGCAAAAGACTATTTCTTTTGATGAAAAGACAGATATGCTGTGTAGGATCCTCACCATGATGGACTTGTAATTACTTTATATGTGGCTAACCATTTTGTACACAGGATCCTAGTAGATGATGGAAGTTCAGTGAATATCATTCAACTAGACACTTTGAAAAGAATGAATGTTCCTGAATCAGAGATCATTACCAAGTTAGTGGTGCTAGTAGGTTTTAGTGGTGAAGTCAAGAATACCGTGGGAGAAATAAAGTTTCCCGTATACATAAAGGGAGTAAACTATATTAAAAAAAAACTTGTGTTATACATGAAGGTTGTACCTTCAACCTATCACCAATGTGTTAAATTTCCTACTCCTTGGGAGGTTGTCAAAATAGAAAATGTAACGCCTCGTATTTTGTACTTTTCTTATTTAAAAAGTGTAATCGTAATTCTGTTTATGGAAAGCTTGTATTCGTATTCTTTTCGTATTTGTATCCCAAGTTTGTAATCCGAGACGTTGATCATAATGAAATCCTTATTTTACCTATACTTATTATACATGCAATCAATCGTTTAGATTCATACTTTCATGCAAATCATACTTATTATTCATGCAATACTTATATATTACAACTTTATACTTAAATTGCTTGAAAACCGACTAAAATACGGGAAATCAGCCTTAACTAACCCCCTCGTGCGAGTTGGATCCGCTTCGCACGAAGTGTACACAATTCGTACGAAGTGAAGTACACTTCGCACGAAGCGAAGCTGGCAGTAACTTTTCCTATATATACAACTCCACTTCTCACCTTCTAACTTTCCGAACACCCTTACTCTCACTCTCAACTTCCGGATTCTTGGCAGATTATCTCAGCAGTACTAAGTGAGTCTTAGCTCACTAGTTACCTTGTAAACTTTATCATTTTCTTTTACTTTTTCTTCTTTTTATTTTGTACCAAGTGTGATAGCTAGTTTAGTTCATCATCCTCAATAGGATTGGACTTAGATTTCAGCAAGTGTGAGAACGTTGGGAGCCTTGGCTACCCGAATTACGTTCCACACCTCACTTGAACATTACTTACTTTCGGTACATTCATGACCAACCGAGTTTATCAACTATGTTGATAAACTTTGAGCTTTGGTGAATCATATAACAAGGTATCCATACCCCTTGCTTGATCTCTATGACAAACTTGACTAACTATGGACTTAAACTATACATGTATTGCATACTTTCTTATAAATCTGGTTAGGACATGATATTAATCAACTCCTGATTAATAGTTATGACCCTAGACAATTCTGCCTCGTTGCCAATATTCCCGTTCACATAAATCGGTGTCGAAACGGGAGCAAAACGAGCTAAAACATTCCAGAACAGTCCCTTCGCACGAAGTGATCAGTCACTTCGCACGAAGTGGTCAGTTCGTACGAAGTGGCATCTTTTCTCTCTCATGTTTATTTTTCGTACTTTCTGCCTTCGAATCTGCACTTTTCGCCAAACTCAGAATACTCACTCACCTCCGTTTTCCGTGTAGGGTAAACTTCGGTGTTCATCACTTCAAAGCTTCCACTTTCGGGATACTAGGAAAGCTTGCAAAATTGTGAGCATACTCGGCTACCGTCTTTTATTTTAACACTTTTGGGGTGCAACATATATGCCTTGTCAAACTCACCAAATCACTATACTTTATGCTAAAACACTATACACACATTCAATCATACATGCTAATACGAATGTTTGTAGACTTATTCATGCTAGAATCAAATGCTTTATACTACGTCATTAACTATGTACAAGCCTCCCTTAACATGTATAGCGCTACAGGATTAACGCACCGCCCGTATTCGTGAGGTCATGTTAAGTAAACAAACCGGTCTTTTCATTGCTATGATTAGATTACGCTAGCGGTAAACTTTGGGTTGACATGTGTAGTAGCATTGCTAGCATTGTATGATAGTTTTAAGTAAACATTTATGCCATGTTGAATGTTAGACTTTTATTTTACTTAGTATTCAAACTTGTATGCTCGCCAATGCCTTGCGTGTTGAACTATACTTTAATATATGTTGCATGATGACGATGATATGAGGATGCATGGAATCTAGTAGAACGGACTAGAAACCCACTTTTAATTTAGTCTTTTGATGTATTGTGTTTCTTGATTAAGGTGTGGTTCTTTTAATTTGTAATAAAACGATAAGCTATCCGGTAGAGATGAGGGGAATAAAACGATAGAAAGGGAAGCAATAAAGGCCAAGAGCTTTAGACGATTCATACAATAATAGAATCTTTAAATTCTAAATAGAGTAGAGATGGATGCTATGTATGAAACAATAACTTACAATAATGGATAAATTGTAACGCCTCGTATTTTGGTATCCTTATTTTATAAAATTTCATATTCGTATCCTATTTTTGAGGCGTTAACCATAATAAAATTCATATTTTATAAAAAAAATTTATTCACACAACCGATCATTTAAATACGTATTTATACGCAAACCGACATAATTATACGTATAAATACTTATACGCACATCCTCAATACTTGAATTATACTTTTATATTTTTTATATACTCAAACATAATATATATTCAAGAAATACCAAGAAATATACCAATCATCTTTCCACCTCATCAATCCTCTTCCATCTTCTTTAACAAATCATATTTCTCCCTTTTCCACCTCCTTTCTCCACCAATTATCTTTTCCATCCTCTTCCACCTTCTTTAACCAATCATATTTCACTCTTTTCCACCTTCTCTACCTATAAATACCAACATTTTTCTACCATTTACTTCACACCATTCTTCTCTCCATCTCTCTAATTCTCTTAGTCTCTCAAAATCAAGAATTCTAAGAATTATAAAAGGACACTAAGTGTTCCAACCATTCTTCTCTCAACCTCTCTACTTCTCTCAAATCTTCCAAGCAAGGAAGAGAACTTTAAGAGTTCTAAAAGAAAACACTAAGTGTTTTAAAGGAAGCTTGAAGCTCCAACCTCCAACTCTTCACGGAATCACCAAAGGAAGCTTTGCAAGACTGTGAGCATACTCGACCCTTTTTACGCATTTTTTGGTGCAACATGTATACAAAATCCACTTTATGCAATCGATTATAATTAAATACTCAAGCCACCGAACACGTTCATTGTTATGGTTAGGTAGTTTATGCTTGTTAGTTTCAACTTGTATTCTCATGATATTGTTATGCTTAGGTTCTTATGCATGCTAGTTAAAGATTTTAATTATATACTATTTGCTATGCGTAAGTTATTTATGTATGCTCGTTTCAACTTGAATATAAAATGCCATGTGGGTTGAAGACAAACTTTTATACATATACTTATATTCAAACTTGTATGCTCGACAATGCTTTTGTATCGATCCATGCTTTTATTACATGTTGCAGGATCGTGACAGATGAATCTAATAGGATTGCCTAGAAACACATTTAAATTTTAATGTTCGTTGTATTGTAATTTATTTTCAATCCTGTTGTATCTCAATTCCAATACTTGTACAAAATCATTGTAATGAAATGAAATTTATCTATTTAAATACTTATTGTACAGTATTCATTTTTGTGGTGTTCCTAGTCCAAGCAACGTAAAAAGCAATATTAAATACTTGTCATAACTAGTGTTATGAAGTCTCTTGCTATCTCGTTTTCATCTCATCCCGATGTTTCCGCCATCGGCTGAGGTGTGACATAAATTATACAAGAAGGCTTGGTTGAAAAACAAGGTCTCAGAGGCCGAGTACTCAGGCTGAGTACTCGCTACAAGGTAGGCTGCCGAGACCCCGATTACTCTCCATTTAGGTCGAGAACTGTCCCTGAGTACTCTCCGTCTAGGCCGAGTACTCTTAAATCCGACTAGGAAGCGTCTATCGACTTTTACAACTATGCAAGAGGTATAAATATACAATTAACGAGTTAATGAGTTTAATACCAACTATAATGGTGGTATACATAGTTATATATGTGATGTGCAAATTATGTTTTGTAATGCATAACTAGAATGCACAAATTTCTAAATGTGATAGACAAATTTATAATATGTTATTCTTTTCTAATAAAATCAACAAAAAACTAATTAAGTTTCAAAAAATATTTCATAGAATGGTTCTAATTATCTTTGAACGAGAACAATATGGTTGCGTTAGGGAAACACCGGTCGATGTGGTTGGTGATGTGATTCTCACAATCCATCTCGAAGGAATTTGAAGACAAGACAATGTTGAGTCTAGCTAATGACTCATTAAAAGCGCTTGGTGGCGCAAATATAAATAAGATTTGTATTTGAGCAAATAATTCATTGGATTAACCTGGTCCTGGAAATTTGGTTCAGTGGTAAGATGTCACACCCCGACCCGCAGCGGAAATGGTAGTCGGGGCATAATTGGGTTATCATCAAAGCTCATGACATTTACTATAGAGTTTCATATTTATTATTTCTCTTTAAAGAAGAAGTTACAATAAACATACAAGCACAACCTGTTCAAATACATTTTCATTCGAATTACAAACTAAAGTATCCATTAAACAACAATCATACAATTACAAAGGAAAACTAAACTAAATGTCCATTCCAAAGCATTAACTTGTTTATTCTTCTAGGCCATCCTACGTGTTTCTTTTCTCAACTGGATCACCTGTATCATGTGTAAAAATAGGGTTTTTGGGTCAACATAAGTTGGCGAGTGAATCGTATGAAAACATTTGAATGAATTTGTTATATTGGTTATAAAAAGGTGCATAACCACATATGAGTAAACGTAAATGTAAATTTAATCACAAAACACATAATATCAATTAATGCACAAGCACACACACACCAAATGATGTCAAACGGAGCCGATCTAATGAGGCACGCGATGTTCAACTCGTCTCCCACGAGGAACTGATGGGCCTAATGAATGATTTGCACGCAACTTGACAAAATGTAAACACGCATCACAACAAACAATATTTACATCATAAGTTTAGGTCATATAATGGTAATAGCACAAGTTTGAATAAACGAAATAATTAAAGCGACACATGATACACCCCAAAACATGAATAAAAATGGGGAATTTGTAAGGATTCACTCACAGTGGGTGCGTTCCTTGATGACGATGAATGCGCACGAATATTATGATTCAACCGACGAGGGAAAAACTAACCTAAATAATAACGAAATGATTCGGTAAATAAATAAATTTTATTTGAGATTAATATTTTTAATTAGTGCTCTTAATGGGATTGTTAGATTTATTTTTGTGAGTTTAAGGAAATTTTCTAACTTTAATAATCTTATTTTTAAGTATTTTTAAATAATTTTCCAATTAAATAAATATATAAAAAGAAATAAAAAGGTTGACTTTTTGACCGTTGACCGTTGACCGGGTCTTGACCGGCCATACTGTGTTTTCTATGCGCTGAGTGAGGTTCGAACTCGTGACCTCTCGTATACGTGCACGTAGCTCTACCAACTGAGCTACGTGTCTAACCCGAAATAATCTCTGATTTTATTATTCTTATATACTAATTAAGTTATTTAGAAATTACTCAATTTTTTTAAAAAGGATTTAACTGTCGAACCGGTGTAAGAGCTCGGACTCGAACCCGCGTTTCCAGTGTTGTGTTGCACCCAGCCCAACCAACTGGGCTGGGTGTCTAACCCGTTATATATTGAAATTTTATTATACTTAACATCTTACAGCGAGTTAATATGGTTCCGGTTTAAAAAAAAAACATTTTATTACTGTGGATAGGTGTTGTGTCAAGGATCGAACTCGGTATCGATAGTATGAAATGCACACAGTCCACCACTGGACTGTGTGTCTAACCCGTTTGAAACACTGATTTTAATTATATTTATGAACGACTCGATGTTCATCTTCTTCACTAACTTAGAACTGAAAACAGATTTATTAAACATTTGGTTTCACTGATCTACTGTTTTAGATTAGACAAATGAATCGAATAGAACTGACAGAAAAGATTAAGAATTCATACCGATCGGAGAATGTTATGGAAGTTCCGGTTGGATTCCGGTACTGTGCAAAAAACTCTGGCGACTTGCAGATGAAGCTCTGAGGTCAGCGAAGCTGGGGAGAATAAGCAGAGGATTCCGAGAAGGGTTTGAACGAGTTTGATAACGAGGTTAGCAAGGTATTTATAGGTGATGTGATCCACCACGATTTCGGTTTTCCGGTGATATTTTCTGGCGACTACCAGAAAATTCCGGTGATGAATTCTGATGAACGGAGGTTTGCGGATGGGTTGTGTGCATTCTAAACAGTTCCCAGAAACCCCTATTTATAGTTGAAGGTGATAGCTTGGATTGGGTTTCGGTTTAGAGGTTTTCGGTCAAAAACGGTTATGGCGAGATGGCAGATCAATTGACTGCGGTTTTGACTCGGTTTGAGTCTAGGTGCCTGATTGAGAGTCAGTTTCGCGGTCAATTTCATCAAAATGGAAACTTGATTTCTGGATTGGTTGCGCCGTTACTGGGCGGCAATTAATGCGAAGTAAGATATAAAGGATTATTCGAATGGGTTAATTACAATGTAGAGTGGGTGATGCAGCGGTGTTGTGGTGTGTGTGGGTTTGTTGGGGACCCGGGTTCGAAACCCGGCAGCCCCTTTTATTTATTTATATTTTATTTTTTCTTTATATTATTTAAGTTTTAATTATTTTATTGGTTATAATTTATTTGTCATTCAATAATTATAAAGTTTTAATAAAATTTAATAAATGCTCAACGAAATCCTATTAACTACTTGATTCTCAAACGGTGCGGGTTTTGAAACCCGTTTTACGCAAATGTTACAGTATCCCCTACTTTTAGAAATTTCGTCCCGAAATTTAAGTAGTAGTGGTATATTTGACTTGAAGGGGGGGCGTTTTAATTTGACAATTACATAATTAGAAGAGGGTGAGAGTTTAAATTTCTATTTGAGGCGGTAACGTTCCTAGTAAGGGTTGAATACCCTGCTACAGAAATCGCTTTTTGATGCCTAAAGTATGAAAATGCGGAACATGGATAAACAGAGTTGATTGACTAGGTATGATCTCACGCATAAGAGTTTTGAGAGAATTGATACGTTTGGAAAGATAAGGTTATATCATAAAACAAAACTTCATCCATGACAATATTAAAACCTACACGGAACTTCTCATAACCGGCTGACAACGCTTTTGATCCTTTGACAATAATACTTATATATAGGAAGTACCAGCGGCGTATCCACCATATTCTTGTCAAATTTTCATTGGCTTTGTCAGTAAGTTATGATTAGTTCTATGTGACTCTAAAATCTACAAAACAAACACAACAGCCAAAGCTTGAGTCTCAAATCTGGAAGGATACATGATCGAATGATGACAGTACCTCTCTCGTTTGTTATGATGAAGGGGTTAGTCTATGTAAAAGTGAGACAAAACCCAACTTCTTTAAATGATGAGATCGAGGTACGTCGAGATGTATGATGATATGAGAGTTAAATCAATGAGTAAAGGTATAAAACAAAACCGTAATGTCAATTCGCATTAAAATTCTTGGATACATAAATTCCCAATTTATAACTGGGATACGTAAAGATTGAGATAACATAAAAGAAAACATTAAAACTAGACGATTGGAATTGAGTCTTGATTCTTGGTGAGGGAAAGCTAGTTGGGTGATTCGTTTGGGCCGTTATTATCTTCAACAGGATTGGCGTTGATGTTGTAAGCTCTTCCTCTTGCTGGTGGTGGAGTTGGGTTTGCTTGATTTGCTTGCGCTTGGGTGTTTATGATGTTAACCAATCGAGGGCACGTGTTTCTAAAGTGGGTAGGGTCGCCAAAAATAAAAACAAGCTCGAACATATGGGAACATGGGGTATTGGGGTTGTTGATATGTTTGGATCATGTTTTGAGTAGGGGGTGAGGCTTGGTTTTGAGGGGCACGACAAGTTTTGCTCCAATGACCATAACGCCCACAATTTGCACACAATCGACAAGGTACGGTAGATGGATGGAGATAAAAATAGGTGTTGCATTGAGGGTGAGGTCCAATGTAAGGTTTCTTATTTGGGTAAGTAGAGTTGGGTGCTACTTGAGTGATTGGGATGGCTTGGAGGGGTACGGCTTGTGAAGCTGGTTGATTGCCTTGGGTGATAGCGAAATTTTGCCCATCTCGTTTTCTCTTAGGAGTGGTTTGAGAAGAGGATTCGGTCTAGGTTGGGTTTGAGGTTTCGGTTGATGCTTTATCCTTCTTCTTCTCCTCCGCGAAATCTTTATTCCGTATGCGGTTTTCGGTGAGCTCTGTAGCTAACTCCATTGTTGCTTCCAAAGTTGCAGGTGTGGTACTTATTACAGGGTCTTGAATTTTTGAAGGAAGACCTCGAATGTAGTGCTCGATTAAACGGTAAAGGGGAGTGAACAAGTTGGGGACCATCTGATTCAACTCAAGGAATCTCTTGTTGTATGTGGTGTGGTCGCCCTCCTTTTGTTTCAAAGAGTAGAACTCATCTTCTAGTTTCTTGATTTCGCTTCTTGGACAGAAACGTCTTGTCATGATTTCCCTCAACTCTTCCCAAGTCAAAGTCATAGCATTTTCAGCACCTCGCTTGGCCTTCTCTGTATTCCACCATGTAAGTGCTACTCCAAACAAACGACCGGTAGCATATCGCACCTTGCGATCATCGGGGCAGTCGCAATTGAGAAAAGTGTTTTCCATTTCCTCAAACCAATGGAGAAGAGCGGTGACACCTTCAGTCCCTTTGTATTTTGGAGGATCGTAGGATTTGAAATGCTTGAAGGTGCATTTAGTGGCATTTGGGGAAGGATTGACAAAGTTTTGATCTTCTTGGTTGATTGGGTTGACGAGATTAGCGGTAAGGGCTTGTTGTACTTGAACTACGATGTTGGGTATTACGGCAGCCATTTGTTGAACGATTTGGGCAGCCATGTGCTCGCGGGATTTTCCTGATCTCAACTTCTACGAGAGAGACTAGAAGACATATACAGGGAATACGTATCAAGAGTATGAGTTTGACGTTTTAGGTGTCATGTGTCGTATTTAGAAATGAACATTCAAAAAAACAAACGAATAAAATAAATTTACTACATCCATAAGATGTCTTGGGCTTTGCTCATGTTTGGGCTTCCATATGTCCCCTTACTTGGCCTTGGTAGTCATGTGGGCCCCCATGACTACTGGGCTTTGGTGGGGTTCATATTGGTGTTGGCCTGTTTAACACTTGCGCCACCCGAATGAAAATCGTAAAACATGACAGCAAAGTATAAGGTCGGAGGGTGTCCTGGTATAGACACAATGACAACTCAAAGTAGGTTTAGTTCGAACGACGTTTGGGGTGGCATGCTTTGGCTAATAGGTCCTTCGTACTCTCATCGTTAGTCCCCAGGTAGGCAAACTGGTCCGTTATATTGGATTTATACGAATGCCAACCTAGACAGGACGTTCCGACTACCGGTACTTGTACCCTTATAGTTACTACATGCCCGTCGTAGAACTCACTTTGATGAGATTGAAAAACGAAAATTGCGACAAAATCTTTAATAAAGGAAATATGAGGATGATTTGAATATGTGAACATTGAAATATGCGTGATGAACGTATGTGTAAGCATGTTATGTTTGACAATAAGTATAACTCATTAAATATCACACAATATGATAGTGGAAGTGTTTGCATGCATTTGTGTGTGTGATAAATACGAAACAAATAAACATCATGAGTTTGCAAGTAACCACATAAACAATTAAAATCTAATCAACTATAGTATAGGCTCTAAGGGTCTAATAACCTATCCTATATCCCTATAGTCAAAAGCTCTGATACCAATCTGTCACACCCCGACCCGCAGCGGAAATGGTAGTCGGGGCATAATTGGGTTATCATCAAAGCTCATGACATTTACTATAGAGTTTCATATTTATTATTTCTCTTTAAAGAAGAAGTTACAATAAACATACAAGCACAACCTGTTCAAATACATTTTCATTCGAATTACAAACTAAAGTATCCATTAAACAACAATCATACAATTACAAAGGAAAACTAAACTAAATGTCCATTCCAAAGCATTAACTTGTTTATTCTTCTAGGCCATCCTACGTGTTTCTTTTCTCAACTGGATCACCTGTATCATGTGTAAAAATAGAGTTTTTGGGTCAACATAAGTTGGCGAGTGAATCTTATGAAAACATTTGAACGAATTTGTTATATTGGTTATAAAAAGGTGCATAACCACATATGAGTAAACGAAAATGTAAATTTAATCACAAAACACATAATATCAATTAATGCACAAGCACACACACACCAAATGATGAACAATGAGATTAAGGCTCAATCAAACGGAGCCGATCTAATGAGGCACGCGATGTTCAACTCGTCTCCCACGAGGAACTGATGGGCCTAATGAATGATTTGCACGCAACTTGACAAAATGTAAACACGCATCACAACAAACAATATTTACATCATAAGTTTAGGTCATATAATGGTAATAGCACAAGTTTGAATAAACGAAATAATTAAAGCGACACATGATACACCCAAAACATGAATAAAAAGGGGAATTTGTAAGGATTCACTCACAGTGGGTGCGTTCCTTGATGACGATGAATGCGCGCGAATATTATGATTCAACCGACGAGGGAAAAACTAACCTAAATAATAACGAAATGATTCGGTAAATAAATAAATTTTATTTGAGATTAATATTTTTAATTAGTGCTCTTAATGGGATTGTTAGATTTATTTTTGTGAGTTTAAGGAAATTTTCTAACTTTAATAATCTTATTTTTAAGTATTTTTAAATAATTTTCCAATTAAATAAATAAATAAAAAGAAAAAAAAGGTTGACTTTTTGACCGTTGACCGTTGACCGGGTCTTGACCGGCCAGACTGTGTTTTCTATGCGCTGAGTGAGGTTCGAACTCGTGACCTCTCGTATACGTGCACGCAACTCTACCAACTGAGCTACGTGTCTAACCCGAAATAATCTCTGATTTTATTATTCTTATATACTAATTAAGTTATTTAGAAATTACTCAATTTTTTTAAAAAGGATTTAACTGTCGAACCGGTGTAAGAGCTCGGACTCGAACCCGCGTTTCCAGTGTTGTGTTGCACCCAGCCCAACCAACTGGGCTGGGTGTCTAACCCGTTATATATTGAAATTTTATTATACTTAACATCTTACAGCGAGTTAATATGGTTACGGTTTTAAAAAAAACATTTTATTACTGTGGGTAGGTGTGTGTCAAGGATCGAACTCGGTATCGATAGTATGAAATGCACACAGTCCACCACTGGACTGTGTGTCTAACCCGTTTGAAATACTGATTTTAATTATATTTATGAACGACTCGATGTTCATCTTCTTCACTAACTTAAAACTAAAAACAGATTTATTAAACATTTGGTTTCACTGATCTACTGTTTTAGATTAGACAAATGAATCGAATAGAACTGACAGAAAAGATTAAGAATTCATACCGATCGGAGAATATTTTGGAAGTTCCGGTTGGATTCCGGTACTGTGCAAAAAACTCTGGCGACTTGCAGATGAAGCTCTGAGGTCAGCGAAGCTGGGGAGAATAAGCAGAGGATTCCGAGAAGGGTTTGAACGAGTTTGGAAACGAGGTTAGCAAGGTATTTATAGGTGATGTGATCCACCACGATTTCGGTTTTCCGGTGATATTTTCTGGCGACTACCAGACAATTCCGGTGATGAATTCTGATGAACGGAGGTTTGCGGATGGGTTGTGTGCATTCTAAACAGTTCCCAGAAACCCCTATTTATAGTTGAAAGAGATAGCTTGGATTGGGTTTCGGTTTAGAGGTTTTAGGTCAAAAACGGTTATGGCGAGATGTTAGCAGATCAATTGACTGCGGTTTTGACTCGGTTTGAGTCTAGGTGCCTGATTGAGAGTCAGTTTCGCGGTCAATTTCATCAAAATGGAAACTTGATTTCTGGATTGATTGCGCCGTTACTGGGCGGCAATTGTTTCAAGAAGATGAATGCGAAGTAAGATATAAAGAATTATTCGAATGGGTTAATTACAATGTAGAGTGGGTGATGCAGCGGTGTTGTGGTGTGTGTGGGTTTGTTGGGACCCGGGTTCGAAACCCGGCAGCCCCTTTTATTTATTTATATTTTATTTTTTCTTTATATTATTTAAGTTTTAATTATTTTATTGGTTATAATTTATTTGTCATTCAATAATTATAAAGTTTAAATAATAAAATTTAATAAATGCTCAACGAAATCCTATTAACTACTTGATTTTCAAACGGTGCGGGTTTTGAAACCCGTTTTACGCAAATGTTACGTAAGAGGCCTACCCTCTCCTAATGGAGACGCATGTTCTATTCCGCTCAGGCCATTTTCGACAGACACCTGGGTGAAAGGACGAATCTGAGCTTTAATCCTGGGTTCGAACCTGACGAGGGGCGAGGGTTTACGGATTCCATCCGGTTCCCGCGTGTCAGGGGTATGGTCTCACGGGAGTCGAGAAGTCGACCTTGGACAAAGCCCCGAGCAGGGTGAGTTTACACGTGAAAGTTTCTTTGTCGTTCAGAAAAAAACCAGTATACTATCCTTACCTCATTTCTATAAGTGGGTTTAGCATTTTAAGTATATCATTAATATTGTCTTTGATTGTCGTATTACATGGCTCGTCAACCTTATTCGGGTTAGGATGTTACATGCAGGGGCTGTTTGGCAACTTCTGAATAGTTAAGTGCTGAACCAGTAAGAGGTCTGAACCATTAAGTGCTGAACCAGTAAGAGGTCTGAACCATTAAGTGCTGAACCAGTAAGAGGTCTGAACCATTAAGAGCCAATACAATGTTTAACCGTTTAGAGGCAAATGTCTGACCAATTCAGATTAGAAGTCTTAATCATTCAGACTCAGTATAATGCTTAACCATTCAGAGGCAAATGTCTGAACCATTCAGACATTTGCTCGTGAAACAAACAGTCTGAACCATTAAGTGCTGAACCAGTAAGAGGTCTGAACCATTCAGAGCCTCATTAAAAGGTAAACAAACAGCCCCGCATTCTTCAAGAGTTATGCTTCAATTTGGTTCTTCTAGCCGCTTAGTCATTAATTGGCTATTGAACTAGAATCTCAAATATCAATTTACATTAATGCGAGCCGTAAAAAAACACAAATACAATGAGGAGTTAAATGTCATTTTAGTCCTTGTGGTTTGGGTTATTTTGTCAGTTTAGTCCAAATATTTCATTTTTTGTCTGTGGGTCCAAAAAGGTTTCATCGTTGCCATTTTAATCCACTGAGTTAACTTCATCTATTATTTCTGTTAACGAGAAAGGCAATTCGGTCATTTTAAATGGCTGAGTTACCTTTCTAGTTAACAAAATTACATATAAAATGATCGAATTGTCCTTTTCGTTAACAAAAAAATAGATGAAGTTAACCCAATGGACTAAAATGGCAATGGTGAAATCTTTTTGAACCCACAGGAGAAAAATGAAACCTTTGGACTAAACTGGCAAAATAACTCAAACCACAGAAACTAAAATGACATTTAACTCTACAATGAGCATTCCTTGGAGATAAATGGTTCTTCTCTGCAAACGTGTCACGAGTAAAGAGATATTATGCAACATAAGGCACAATTGGTGGCACATGGAATTCGGTAAAGTCTTGAATTGGTTATAAGTGTTAAACTATAGGTACGGGATTCGAGAGATAGATGAACATAGAGGAGATTGACAAAATACTTCTATTAATTCTTGTGAATGAATAAATTTGATTACGTCCATGGCTTTATAGCTTAGTGGTATTTTGGTGGTGAGATAAGGCTTTGAGACTAATAGGTCTTGGGTTCGATTCCCACAAAGGATTTTCCCATATTTATTGGGTTTCCTCCTGAATTGGTGTATATGCATTATGCCTAGTGGAGATGGATATGATCGGGTGGTTCCGCTGGTGGCACGATGATACTCCAGTAGTCCGTCAGTGATCCAAATTTGCCGTTCAAAAAAAAAAAGAATAAACTTGATTAGAAAGACTTGATATTTAAAGACTAAACATCGTATACTAATACGAATTCTTTTTCTTCACTAACTCAAATACTAAACAATACTTATCTAAACATGTAATAGTAAAACTAATACGAATAGATAATTCAAATAATAATTAAATAACTTTACTTATTATTTTACTCATTTAGTCCTTCGACTTAAGATCTCCTCCGGACCACCTCTTTGAGATCAACCGAACATCCCTATTGATGTTGTAATTTTATCAATAAGATGATATATTTTTATTGCAATGGATGCAACAACCTTTTAGTCTAGTAATACAAGAGAGATATGATGCGTTTCTAATCTAGTAATACAAGAGAGATATGATGCGTTTCTAATATATACTATGACAATCTACCTAATACGAATTACTTTATATCGAAGTTTAGATGCAACTCCCTAAAGGATTGGAATAAAAGAGTTGGGAACGACAGAATTTTGTGTTGTGTTACAAATTGAACTTCGCAAAGAAAGAATACTCGTGCATAAAAAGAACTATATATGTAAAACTTTTCAAAAGATTCCTATGGACAAATCACCATTAGTACTTCAATTAAGATCACATGATGTTATAAACGAGGTAATTTATACCTCAAGAGACGGAGAATAAATAATTGGCCTACAAGTGCCATAACAAAGTGTATTTGGTGCATTAATTTAGGGTGAGGTTCAGCTACAAAGTCTAAAGTTCCTAAAAAGTGTAAAAAGTCATAAAACACTATAATTTTAGCCATAAAACACAACTAAAACCCACAAATAACAGAGTAAAGATTACTAAAACACCATATTCAAACTTTAATAGTCCATAAAAACTTCAAACACACCATCGTAGAACTACGCACATAAAACATAGCATGTTAATCAACATAAGACACAATACTTTTTGTTATTTCCATAAACAGAGCCTTATCATCCAAAACACAACAAAAACCCACATATATGATGTTTTAGTAATCTTCAATTCTTCATTATGTTATTTGTGGGTTTACGGTGTGTTTTATGGTTGATATTATAGTGTTACATGACTTTTTACACTTTTAAAAAAAATTGGACTTTGTATCCAACTCCTTGCCATATATATATATATATATATATATATATATATATAACATATTCTTTGACAAGGTGTAACTTATATTTCGATACCTTAAGGTACAAAAGATATTGGTTCATATTTTTGCTTGGTTATCAAAATAAGTTTTGTTAGTTTTGGAGATACTGTGTACATGTCATATCATCATACTAGTCAGTCTCAAATTGGATATGTGTTCACAAATTACTAGTAGAGCTAAAAAAATGTGTTTGGTTGAGAAGTATAACATAAAACTATCATAACTAATGGTATTTCTCTAGTGGATGAGATATCTCCAATTGTATATGTTGATAGCATATATATCACTATTCCACATAAAAGAAGGTTACATCAAAGGTGACACAATCACATAAATGTTTATTGAATTAGATTAGACAAAAAGTTGGCATGCTTATCACCGTTCCTACAAAATTTTGAAATCTGCTTCCTGACATTGAAATGGTATATATTAAAGTGATGTAGAGTGTTACATATGTTGCACTGTTTTCGCCTTCATGAAGTATTATCTCATTGTGTTTTTTACTAACTTTTATTGATTAAGTAACATAACTCTATCAATTGATTTTAAATAGGTCCTAAAGTATTTTATTAATATTTGTCATAAGAGTACTATATTGATTTTTCACATCTTAATTATTTCATACACTTCAAATATAAAAATTACCCTTTTACAATATCACACACTACATATAAAGAAATACATATTAACCTTATTCACTAACTAATAAATTTAGATCATCTGCAATGAGAGGTTTTTTCCACCTCTAAGAACATGAGTTGACGCTGAGTAGGTGGAAAAGAGCGATAAACCTCACTGATTGACCTTCAAGGCAAAAGTATGTTTACGTCGTCCTTGAAGGATAGGGTTGTATGTAAGAGGCAGGGCAAGTGAAGTCTCTATACATTTTGTGATCGGCAAATGCCAGGAGGGGTTACGTAAGCCCCAACTATGATGCACTTATTTCTTTATCCTTATTCATAATCGACATTTTTTTTGTTAGTGTATATGTATAATTTCTGTTTTAATTCTAAATATTTTACCAAATCTCTTCGTAGCTAAGTAGCTAAGTGTTTTTGACATAAAACATGTTATAAAAAATATTGCATTATAAATTATTCCACTCTTTTTGTGTTGTATATAGGTTTAACAAATTTAAAATAATAACTTTGCATTAAACTTATATTTCTCAACTGAAAAACATAATTTAGTACTTTTATGAGATAACATAATTTATTAAAATAATTAAGATATTTCAAGGGGAGTCCTCATACAAGACTCCAATTTTTTTCTTTGTAAACATTTTCCAAAACAACAAATTCCCCACATCCTCCTTCCAAAAAAACAATCTTTACCCTCCTTGTAAAAAACCAAACCATCATCACAACCAAATTTATCAATTTATCCAATTCTTTATTTTTTCTTCATTCCCTTATAAAATTAATTGAAAATTTCAACGTCTTTCTCTCTCTCTCTCTCTCTCTCTACCCTCATGGATTCCGACTTCTGGACCGCTCGCCTCGCCGCCGCAAAGCGCCAATTCACGATGCAACACCGCCATCATCAAACATCTCAACTGGGTTCGGTTTGTTTTTGCTTATTGTTATGATATTGTTGTTAAAGTTTGGATTTTTTTTATGGGTATTAAAGATTACAAGATCTTGGGTGTTATTTAGTCATCTTTTCTGTATATTGTTATGAAATTATTGTTAAAGTTTTGATTTTTTGTGATGGGTATTAAAGATTACACGATCTTGGGTGTTATTTCGTCATCTTTTTTGCTTATTTTTGGTAAAGTTTCGATTTTTTTGATGGGTATTAAAGATTACACGATCTTGGGTGTTGTTTAGTCATTGTTTTTGCTTATTGTCATGATGTTGTTGTTAAAGTTTAGATTTTTTTATGGGTATTAGCGGTTTGACGATCTTGGGTGTTGTTTGGTCATGGGTTTGGTCTGATTTGTTGTTGGTTTTCCAGATCGGTTTAACGTTGAGGATGTTGAGGTTGAAGAAGAGATCCGACCCGATTTTCCGTGCCCGTATTGCTATGAAGATTTTGATATTGGGTCTTTATGTTCACATCTTGAAGATGAACATTCTTGTGAATCTAAAGCCGCAGTAATCTTTCTTTCTTTCCCTCCCTCTCTCCATATATATGTATATATGTGTGTGTGTATTCATATCTTTTTGGTTGTTAAATATTGCTGTAAAAAGGGTTTGACTTTTTCTGTGCATATATCTGAAATGGTTGATTCTAAGTCTGATTTTGGTTGAATATTAAGTTTCCACTTTGTGGGTACAAGGGGGATGACTGGGGAAAAGTTACTATTTTTGGTAATTTTGATGTTTATAACTTTATATTGCTGAGAAGTCCAAACATATTTGGTGTTTATTTGGTTGGTGAGTTCAAATCAATGTTTTAAAATCCGGTTTTTTACCGTACTGGATATGGCTCAGACGGTTTTAACTAGGTGTATCGGACGGTTCAACCGGGTGTATCGGGCGGTTTAATCAGTTCTACCGGTACAACCGGCCGGTTTGAACTGGTTTTTAAAACATTGGTTCAAATGACAATAAGTAGATAAAGAACAATTTTAGTTTTTGATAATAGAATAGGCCAAAGGAATTTCTTAACGGTACATAAAAGAAAGAGATCTCAACCGTCCATTGTAATATGATCTAAGAGCGAAAAGTGGTTCATTTCGTCTAGTCCTTGATCATAAATTTGATTTATTTTTTAGGATTTTGGATTTATATCCTACTTGAATTCAAAGTCTAGATTTTCTTTTGTGATTATAGGTTAGCATTCTTGCAATCTTGTAAGGTGTAGAAGATATAATCTTTTGTGCTAACATTTGTAAATAAACACTAATAATATGAAATAAGTATATATAATCAATAATGGTGTATAAAATTCTGTATTATGCACTGTATCTTGCTAGTTTGACGAAGATGTATCTGTAAAAAAATTAACTTTTCCATTTTTTGTAATTTTTTTTTAGCTAAAGTTACCTATTTGCACGTTGTCATGATTGCAAATTGTTGATTAGTTTGTGATGGGGTTGCTCTAAATTTTATTATTGAGGTGTAACATGTAATTAGAACTTAAAATGCCTAGTTCAGTATAAACGCTTTGACTGTGGATTGAATATTGTTAAATAACGACAAAGTATCGAGGAAACACAATCAATAGTTTGTAGAGATGATGGTAGGCGAAAAAGGGAAGTTCATGAATAAACAGAATCCTTTGTCTGGGAACAGTTTCATGGTTTATTAGACCACATAGTTCCTTATAACGTTGACTTTGACTTGTTGGTCAAATGTCTGTAACACCCCTTCGTTAATGATAAAACATGGCGAAAATTGGGCAAACAGGTAATTTCAGCTAATCATGTTGCGATAAACTTACAATCTTTTTTTCATTTCGCAGATTTGTCCGGTTTGCTCAGTTAAAGTGACGAGAGATATGCTAAGCCATATAACTCTGCAGCATGGACACTTATTTAAAATATCCTTCCACTATGTATAACTGTATATATGTAAGCAACTATGTATGTATATATGTATGTATGTATGTGTTAAAGTTGTGGTGTCTTTAACCGAAAAAAGTACTCGCAGAGGCGTCGTAGACTACGCAGGGTAGCCGTTCCCAACAGTCAGGCGCTTTCCCTTTTAGGAAGGGATCTTAGAGAGGCTCATCTGCAGGTGCTTCTTAGTGGTGGTTACAGGTCATCAAATACCGTCACATCATCATCTGCTGCCGCTGCTGCTGATCCGTTTCTTTCTTCTTTGGTTCTTAACTTTCCGGGATCTGAAACCGAAGAAATCTCCAAGTCCAATCCTCCTGCCAAGAACTCCACCCCGCAACACATATGGAAAGCGAGGTACACTTACACGTGTCTATTATTCATTTGCGCGTGTTTAATTACTTTCTTTCTCATATTAACGCAATATGCATTGCTTGTACACGGGGCAATATGGGTTGTGTTTTATCTCAAACGACTTCTTTTATTTGAGCTAAAAGCGAAGGGATCAAACATATTGAAACTGCCAAATCACTTTACGCAAAGATTTAGATTATTAATGTAATAATATTGCTTTTGTAATCATAATAAACACAATAGCTATGTATGAATTTTATTTTGAGTAAAGTACACGGATGGTCCATGTGGTTTACCAAAATTTTGGATTTGGTTGCTAGCTTTTCAAAAGTACACGGATGGTCCTTTTGGTTGCACTTTGTAACGCATTTAGTCCCCAACCAAAAAATCTAAAGGTTTCAGCGGGTCCAAGTTAGTTAGGGAATAGGGACTAAATGCGTTACAAAGTGCAAACCACAGGTACCATCTATGTACTTTTAGAAAAAGCTGGGGACTAAATGCGTTACAAATTGCAAACTGCATGAACCGTTCATGTACTTTTGGAAAGCTAGGGACCAAATCGAAAATTTCGGTAAACCACAGGGACCACTCGTGTACTTTACTCTTTTATTTTTTTAAAACCGATGGACAAAACGTGTGCGAGGTTTCAGATGAGCTTGTTTTGAGGTCCCACTTTTGCCTCGGTGTCGGTTTTTTATTTTATGATAGTATACTTAACTGCATGTTTTTTTGTATTGCAGTTTTGATCCTTCCTTGAGTTGTGAAGAACGGGAAAAGAGAATGAAACAGGCGAGAGGACGAGCTGTTTTTCTGCAAGATCTGCTGGTTTCAACACTCTTAGGTGATTAAACCTGACAATGAGAGCAAGAGCCGACTGCCGAATATGTAGTTTGCAGACACATTGTCAAGTCATGTGTTCTGAAAAGCTAATTCATTGGCTTTCGCCGCTCGCTCAACCAGTGTTGTATCTTTCCATGTTAATGAAATCAGTTTCCGATTCGCCTTTGCTTTGTTTATGTTTACATCAACAGTCTAGAGTGTGATTTTACAAGTCATTTGTTGGTTTCGGTTTGGCTTGTTTGTGTACTTTTTCTTGTTATCAAAACTAGGGTGTGTAGCTGTTCGTGAGCTACTCGATATCGACTCACTATATGTTCAAATTAAGCTTAGCTTGAACGAGCTCGAGTCTAAAAATAAACCCGTTTAACAAATGAGCCTGACCCAGGCAACAATTATCGTGGTGCTTGAAAAGGGTCGCAAGCTTAGATGAGCCTAATATTTATAAATTTTATTTTTGATATACAGTATTTATACTTACATAATAATTATTATATATAAAAGTTTGATAAAAGTGCTAAATAAAATATATTATGTTAAATATAACAATTATAATTTTAAAGTAGATAAAAAATAAAAAATACATAAAAAAAGAAAGCCTAAGACCGAGCCCTCACAAAATAAGACTGTGGGGTGTGGGCTTGGGTTGGAGGCGTAGGTTTCCCTTCAACGCCAGCTTTCCCATCCTGGGTTTGCGTTGCCCCTCTGGCATGGGGATTCCGTCAGGGGGGTTTAGGGTGAGTTGGTTGGCTGGCCACGCCACATCACGTCCCTCCAAACCCCACTTTTTTTGGGTTGGCCTGGTGGAACCCACCTCTGCCACGTGTCGTGCAAAGCCCCCGCACACCCTGCGGTCTAAAACGAGTTCGAGCTCGGGCTTACTCTACATGATCAGACGAGTAACATGTTTGGAACAAGTGATCTATATTATTGAGTATTGATAGCCAGAATAATATCTGAATCATACAATGTTGAAGCTATATGACGATGCACTTTAACGTTTAAATAAGATTTAAGGAACAAATTAATCAACAAATCAGAGTGGCGCAGCGGAAGCGTGGTGGGCCCATAACCCACAGGTCCCAGGATCGAAACCTG
Source organism: Scalesia atractyloides (assembly GCA_947069175.1). Classification (NCBI taxonomy): domain Eukaryota; kingdom Viridiplantae; phylum Streptophyta; class Magnoliopsida; order Asterales; family Asteraceae; genus Scalesia; species Scalesia atractyloides. The sequence continues at coordinate 75,517,333 of CAMTDV010000021.1, forward strand.
GCTCTGATATTCGGAGTGGCTTCTGCACAATTATTTTTTGGTACATGAACCACACTTATGCAAAATAACAGTTTTTACCCTCCAACTATTATTCAACTTTCTCAAGTATACGAGTATATCTTTACTTATGTATAACTTTAAAGCTCATTGTTATGTTTGCAAATTTGAACAAATAACAACTTCATGTAACAAGTTTTTTGTTATACTTTTAAGTTCTTAACAATTTTTACTTCCATGATTGGTTTTACATTTTAAGTTCTATAAAAATACGCTTTGATAAAGTTGTTTAGGTTCTTGTTATAACTTATCAACATGTAAGCTCATGTGTTAGTCACCGGTGTCTCCCGCAATTTAAGCTTATTAAAACCTTAAATCGTCTTAAGTCTGCTTTCAAGGCCGGCTTTCTCGAAAGAAAAACTAGTCAGTCAGCTTATAATGTTCCAATCGAACCGCTTGGTTTGCTTAACAATTTAGACCGCCAAAAACCCACATAAACAAAAGATTGTCACTTATAAAATATCAAAACAAGTCTTGGTGCTTTCATTTTTCAATTTAACGTATACAATCTAAAACAAAATAATATGATTTTGAGAAACAGCTAAACTAAGCCCCATATTCCCCTTGGAAATATTTATCCTCCTGATAGTAGACCGCGGTCACCACGTTACCCCCAAACTTCCGCCCACCCAAAGAATCCTTTGCCTTGGCACAATCGGAGGGGTCGCCATACTCCAAGAATACCTGATGACAGATCAAACGGAATATACTATTGGTAATATTAATTAAAAAACAAATAAGTGTTTCGGGTCGACCCATTTTGACGTGTACAAAAACTTGACCTGTTTTGACACATTACCAAACCAACCAGCACAACCCGTTCATAGAGGGTGTATATATGCACATTGATGGCAGCTTTCATGTTGCAAGGTAAGATGGTAAATTTTTACATACCTTCCCAAGACCATCAACTTGTTCTCCGTTCTGATCAGGCCGAGGGATAACAACATTCGTCAAATCGCCTATCGGTTTCAAAACAGATGCATCAATATCAAGCATGAAAAATAGGTTCAACAAATGTAATTCCAACATTAACAAGTTTATCAACCATTAATGAAATAGGCGAACACTCATTTACCAAATTTCCTTCCTTCTTCCCTCATATCCTCTAATATTTCTTCATATTCTCCATCATCCATTAACTCATCCGCGCTTATCACCTTCATCGCAACCACATGCCAGAATTAATGTACTAAATAAGATTAAAAGAACTGATTTTAAGCATATGTGGTTCATTACCTCGGTTAAGCACAAAATTTAGTTGGAACCTCATCAGGTCCTCTAGGCATTCTGGTAAGATTATATCCACCAACCTGTAAGGCCATTTTCTACAACCCAAAAGCAGATACTATCAGTGTTAGTATTATAAGTTATAACTGCTGAATATCAAGAGTAATAGTAATATTATTATTACCATTTATATTATTGTCATGCAACTAAAAGGTGTAGAGTTTGTATTACCTGCATAGCTATATGTTGCTGTGCCTGGGCTAATATAGTCTCCTGTTCCGATTTCATCTGTCCACTGCTGTAAAATTTAAGAGTATGCCCATGTAAGTTTTTGAACCATTTATAGAACTATATTCATGTTTTGATGCGTCAAGCTACTTTCACACGCAAACCTGATAGTTGCACGCCTAACCGTCAATGTCTTATCACCCATTTTTAATCCATTTAATGCAGCACAAGCAACGTCTGTAGCTGCTTGATCCTGATGTAAAGTCATTAACTTTATTAAATTAATAGGAGATAATTATAATAAACAGGCAACGTCAAAGTTTAGCGACTCTTACCTCATAGACACAGAACCCGTATCCTTTAGAGTTTCCCGTATCTCTGTCCTTAACGAGGTCAAACCCACGCAACGGTCTGAATCATTAAAGATCTCATAAGTACATTCTGCTATATATATATTTGTTTGGCAAAAATATTACAAAGCACATACCCAAAGGACTCTAGCAACTCCCTTATCTGTACTTCAGTGAAGTAATACGGTAATCCACCAACAAATATACGGCGGGTCCTTCAGCTCCACCAATGCCACTAATTATACCAAATATAGCAAAACTTAGCTTCAAGGTAATGGTCATCTATAATAAGATAGCCAGAAGCAAAAATAGCTCATCTATAGAAGCTTCAAACAGCGATAAATGATAATCCATCCCAAAACACAAATCTAAGAATAATATGCAATTTTGTCCCTAAGGTTTGGGCTAGTTTTGTGATTTTCGTCCAAAGGTTTGTTTTTCCGCATTTGGATCCAAAAGGTTTGAAATCTTAATCTCCATTATCATCCGGCCCGTTAACTCCATCCATTTTTCTCTGTTAAGTCAGGGGTATTTCCGTCTTTTTGGTTTACTTAAAGAGCTAATCGGTCTTATTCGAAGTTATTCGGTCTTTTTACATAAAGTGAGAAGAACCGAATTGCCCTTTAAGTTAGCGAAAAAGACGAAAATGCACCTGACTCAACGGAGAAAAATGGATGGAGTTGATGTGCTGGGGTGATAATCTCTGAAGCACGGAAACATCTGTGAACAGCCGACTCCTGTCCCGGGGACTGCTAGGGGACGGAAACGCCACGGGGACGGCCGGGAAACGGCGAAGAAACGTGCAGACGCAGGGGACGGCGAAGAAACGTGCAGGCGAAACGTTTCCTGCAAGTTTCCGGATTTTTTTTTGGGTTTTTAAAAAAAAGATTATTTATTCATTCCTATTATAAAATAAAGCCCCTACAAATCAGTTATACGTAAATTCTTAAAACCCTACGGCCTTTAGTCCTCTCTAAACGGCGATCATCTACTTCTTCATCTCTATTCCCATTCAAACTCCAAAAGGCAAAATCATGGCATCTAATGAAGAAACACAAGGATCATCATCATCTATAGATGAACCTCCATTGTGGGATTATGTGGAAAAACAAGAAAAGCAAGGTTCGGGAGGAACTTGGAAATTCAAGTGCAAAGTTTGTGGTGAAAATCGACAAGGATCGTATTCAAGAGTTAGAGCACACTTGCTCAGTATAAAAGGTATGAAAATATGAAACCCTAATTGTGTTCATGCTTAAACTATGGTTAACTGTTTTGCATGAATATTATGTTTGAGTGATTTGTGCTTTTTTTGATATCAATGTTACATGAATTATGCAGGAGAAGGCCGAAGGGGACTGTTTTGCATGAATGTTATGCAATAACATGTTTTGCATGAGTTTACTGTTTTGACGATTATTTATATTATTCATGTTACTATGTGATTTTTTTAAGGAAATATAATAAACTTTATGTTATATGTGTTGTATCAATATGATGTACATTTAATGATTATTCATTATTGTTGATTTGTATAAAAGGTAATGGGATTGCTATCTGCAAGAAAGCAACACAGAGTGATAAAGTTGCAATGAAAAAGTTAGAAGATGATTATTTAGAGAGAAAAAACAATTCAAAAGCGAAAGAAGTCGGTTTGCCATGTGAAGCTGGCAATCCCTTAAAGAGGAGAAAACCCGCTTCAAATCCTATTCAAAAAGCTTTTGGTGTGGAAATAAGGGACCAACTTGATGAGGAGATAGCAAGGATGTTCTATACCGGAGGTCTACCTTTCAATCTTGCAAGAAACCCGCACTACCAAAGGGCTTTTCAGTTTGCTGCGGAGAACAAAATTGAAGGGTATGTACCTCCTAACTATAATAGGCTTAGAACAACCATGCTACAAAAGGAAAAGGAGAATGTGCACAAGTTATTGGAACCGATTAGGTTATCATGGAAAGAGAAAGGTGTGTCTATTGTCAGTGATGGTTGGACAGATCCTACACGAAAGCCTTTAATCAACTTCATGTCTACCTAAACTAATGGTCCTTTATTTCTAAAGGCGGTTAATTGTTTTGGAGAAGTCAAAGATAAGTTTTTTTATTGCTAATCTGATGAAAGAAGTTATCAACGAGATTGGTCATGAAAATGTTGTGCAAATCATCACCGACAATGCATCAGTTTGCAAGGCGGCTGGAGAGATTGTCACGAGTGAGTTTACTAACATCTACTGGACACCATGCGTGGTACATATGCTTAATCTTGCATTGAAGAATATATGTTCACCAAGGAATGTGGAAACCAATCAACTAACATATGATGAATGCAAATGGATAACAGAAGTTCACATGGATGCGTTTGCAATTAAAAACTTTATCATGAACCATAACATGAGACTATCCATTTTAAGCAAGTTTACTCCTCTTAGATTGCTTTCGGTTGCTGATACTCGTTTTGCTTCAATTGTTGTGATGCTTAAGAGATTCAAACTTGTCAAACGGGGTCTACAAGCTATGGTCATAAATGATGAAAGGGCTTCTTATAGAGAGGATGACACGGTGAAAGCTAACTCTGTTAAAGAGAAGATTTTGGATGACGATTGGTGGGATAAAGTATCATACATTCTTAGTTTTACTAAACCGATATATGATATGATTAGAGTTTGTGACACCGACAAATCATGTCTACATTCCGTGTATGGGATTGGGATTCAATGATTGAGAAGGTGAAGGCCGAGATCTACAAGAAAGAAAAACGTCCCTTATCTACTCGTAGTATCTTTTATGATGTTGTGTATCAAGTTTTAGTGGCTCGGTGGACGAAGAATAACACTCCTCTACATTGTTTAGCACACTCTTTAAATCCAAGGTATATGATTTAAAATTACATGCTTGGTTTCTATAATGTATTTATATTTTTACTTTTAAATGTTGTAGATATTATAGTGACGCATGGTTACTTGAGAATAGTGAAAGAGTCCCTCCTCATAGGGATGGAGAAATTTCACAAGAGAGGCGGACTTGTTTTAAGAGATTGTTTCCTAATGATGATGAGCATGATAGAGTCTTGGATGAATATGCTTTGTTTTCAATGAAGGTTGGTCCTTTTGAAGATTTAACATGTATTACAAAGATAGATACTATGGAACCCAAGTCATGGTGGGCTAACTTTGGTGCTCAAACCCCTCTTCTCCAAACTTTAGCTTTTAAATTACTTGGACAACCTTGTTCGTCTTCATGTGCTGAGCGAAATTGGAGCACCTATGCATTTATCCACTCGCTTAGGAGGAACAAATTGACTACAAGTCGTGCTCAAGACTTGGTTTACGTCCATAACAATCTTCGGCTTTTGTCTAGGGCGCCTAACGATGTTGTAAATATGTGGGATGTGGGTGGAGATGCTTTTGACTCGATGGAAGATGTAGGATATTTGGAGTTTGTTGATCTTTCATTAGATGAACCGGAACTTGAAAGCGATTTGCTTGTTAACGTTTGATTAGATTAGTAAGATATGGGATTTTGAGCTTTACATCAATATATAACTAATTTGGGGTTTTGTGTTACATTATCTTTGATATATATATATTTTTTTTATATGTTTTTATTCCCGTACCCGTCCCGTCCCCGCTTCTTAAATTTTTTAGTTTTGCCGTTTCCCGTGCCCGTCCCCGTACCCATCCCAGTGCATCATAGGTGACAATGGCAAGATTTCAAACCTTTTGGATCCAGATGCGGAAAAACAAACCCTTGGACGAAAGTCACAAAACTGGCCAAACCTCAGGGACAAAAATGGCATATTACTCTAAAAACGATGAATATTAAACACAGTTGCAATAAAGGAACATATATGAAAAAGACAAACTTACCCTGGGGTAAGCCCGGCAGCGGCTAAATTAAGGTTCGGATTCGGTTGGGCTAGGACCAAGTGTTGCAGCTAGTGAAGGATTATAGTCTGTAGGTCGTCTGACTCTAACAGAGACTCCCTGGTAAAAAACGAAAATATATCAAATGAGGTAATACTATCACACGCACAGATACAATCATACATGTGTGCATGCGTGTAGCAAGTATTAAAAATTTCAAAATGGTTTATGGTAATTGTGCATGCCTCAAAGATGATCCCGTCTGACGCCATGGCGTTACTTGCTTCTTCAACTGTTCTCATTTCTACAAACGCAAACTTCTTTTCATGATTGATGTAGACATTAACCATTGCATCACCTGCTATTAGCATATTGAATTAAGCTATAAATATTGATGATCGCCAACATAACAAAGGGAAGGAAATGCATGTATGTTGATATAACAAAATATATTTCAAGTTGACGGAGCTTAACTAACCTGGCCCAGCAGAATTTCCCCCTATGGCTGTCATAATATGGCTAAAAAAGGTTGCTATTGTCTGCTCCAAATATATACAAAAGATGAATGTCAAAAACAAAAACAAAAACAAAAAAAAAACTTGGTCTTAAATCTTAAGTTGCTTCTTTGTTTGAATATCAATGTATAACCTGCTCGTTAGTCAATGGGGGCAAGCCACCAACGTACACTCGACGTGCATGCCTTGTGGCCTGTAAGAAAAAACATATCATCCAACAAACTGTGAGATCTAATGTCTACTGTGAACAAACGAGTAACTAAGCAATGTATACATACCTGCTGCGTCATCGCTTGAGCGGGCATCAAGGGAAGACCTCCCAACTAATTTAAAGATAGTCAAAGTCAAAACATAAGAAAGGAAGAAGAAGAGAGAGAGAGAGAGAGAGATGAGAAGCACAATAACCTGTGTCGTCCCAAAAGGAAACATGTTCTGGAACATTCCAGGCATCGGTTGAGGAGCATCCGCCACCTGTCCTGTTTAATTTAAAACATAAAGAAAAAAGTAAAAACGCATTAACCAAGTCAGAAAATAAACGGTAATTTTTGAAAAACACAACTAGACGCTTATTTTGATATGCACCGATTATACTAAAGTACAAGGACAAAAAGATAATAGGCCTAGTCCTTACCTAGATTTATACATGATTCAGTACTAATATTAGAAATTAATTTCGTCACTGCAGATGCTGGGAAACAATTGAAAGTGTACCAAATCATAGACAATAGTTGCCGTCTGGAGGTCCAGCTAATCGGAGAAGCATTGAATCATTGATTGAATTCCTCGTTCAACAAAACATTGCCTTCTTTTACCCAAATCATACCCAAAAACACAAACATACCCACACACAACAGCCAACAACACAACAATTGTCCTCAGTTTTCGTAATAAACAAAACAAATCAACAATTTAACATTGCAATATGTTACTAATAAAACAGCACAAAAGCAGCACAAATGTATATAAAACAATGCGATATGTATACATGAAAAGCTACTATAATAAATTAATAATAGTGTAAAATATAGGTACTACCCGACTGCACCAGGCAAAGTTGCAGCAGTAGGAGGCTATGATGCACTGGGACGGGTACGGGAACGGGGTACGGGTACGGGAACGGGTACGGGAAACGGCAAAACTAAAAATTCAAGAAGCGGGGACGGGACGGGTACGAGAATAAAAACATATAAAAAAATAAATATATATCAAATATATTTATAAAACAAATATAATTATGACATATTAAATAATCTAACTAGCATTAAAAAATTTAAAACCTTTTATGATAATTAGTGCAAAAGAAATTTAAAACCTTTTATGATAATTAGTGCAAAAGAAATTTAAAACCTTTTATGATAACTTGTACCAAACCCAAAAGTCACATCATCTTCTTCCCTTTCACCTTTCTTTTCTTTTCTTTTCTTCACCGGAGATTTATGAAGCTCACCGGCAAGCTCGGAATACGCCAGCTTCACTCTATTTTCTTCATTTTAGTGGCTTTGGGAGATACATTTTGAAGGGTCAAGCTACAAAAATGTTTCTCCACTGAATATAAAGGTTAACGTTTACTTTGCCGGTAAACGGAAACTTGACGGAAACGTTTCCTGCACGTCCCCAAACCCCGTCCCCTTCTGCAGCACGTTTCCAGGCCGTATCCAACATGCCGGAGACGTTTCCCGGCCGTCCCCGTGCCGTTTCCGTCCCCTAGCAGTCCCGGGACGGGAGACGGCACCTCAATGGCGTTTCCGTGCTTCCGAGGTAGGAGGTGCCATGTCGAAACCACTTGTCCTCTTGCTGTAGAGAAAGATAGTGTGTAACAGAAAACGAACTGAAACTAGAACTTGTTTTTCACATAATACGAGTGCAAAAGCACAGAAGCACTAAAAGGGAGTCTTGCTAGTTACGAATCATTCCATCTGTTATGGATGTATTCATTGCATATGTGAAAAGGAATTAATGTCTAGTCTAGAATCAAGATACATTATAGGCTTTAAAGAGTGCATGCAGCACCACAGCCAAACATACATCATTAAGATTTCGGATAATAGCATATGTATTGTGAAGCTACTAAAAACCTTTTAGAGCGAGATCTGGACGACTCTCTGGATCGATCAGGTGATGGAGAACGTGATCTGTGACTGTGATGCCTCTCTTGATCTCGATCTCGATCATAATCATGGCGCCTGCATAAGTAAACCTTGTGTTCATATGTCCATGGTTGAGAATGATCACTCACAAAATGCAATGTGTAAAATTGGATAACTCTTTTCTTTTGTCCTAGGTAAAGTAAATGACGATGTGTTCATATGTGATATGAGGCTGAAATTACATTAAACAAGAAAAAAATGATGGCCAGAAAATTCCCATATTGACCTGTTATAGTCACGATTCCTGGAACGTCCATCATCATCATTTCTATCCCTGCCACTTCTTTCGGGATAATCCCTGTGCCGTCTGTCTCTGTCCTTTCCCCTATCTCTATCCCGTTCCCGATCCTTATCCCTATCTCTCTCCCTATCCCTATCCCTGGTCTTTGACCTCTCACTGTCTTCACGGACTTTGTGCTGCAAAAATTCTCATAAAGAAAAACATAAGAGCATATCCATCTAAGGAGAAAGTGAAACATGGAAATTAAGAAAAAATAAGTATCACAATTTCACAAAAGAAAACATTACCTAATCACATAAATGATTATATAAAGTTAAAGAGGATTACATAATCTTACATTGGTATCTAACTCCAGAGAATTTACTTGTTAGAAAGAAAAAAAACGTTAACAAGAAGCAAATAGACAAAAGGCATGGTTAGAAATTGGATAGGTTTGGTATGTCGATATAAACTAGCCATTGTATCAACTTAGTTTATTTGATATGGTCTTAACTCGCAAAGTGCAAAGAAGGCTGCTAGCTATCCTAGCCTGTTATAAAGGTTACACTGGCCATCTGTGAAACTGATTTGTATCTAATGTGTTATAGAAGTTTACTCAAAACTGTGATGACATGCTATACCATGCGATGAGCTGAAACTGAAAGTATTAACGTTAAGAACCAAGAGTTAAGCTCAACAGTAGAGAAGCTATCATTTAGAGAATGGTCAACTGGCTAAGCAACAGTAAGTCACACTGACGAACACTCATTAGCTCTTAGTGACCAGACATTGACGAGCCTGCCTCTCTTATTTCACCTCTTTGTATTTTATTTCTTAATTTTAAAAAGCTATTTAAAAAGGTCAATATCTTATCTCAAGAAGTCAAGACATCATTTTATAATTCCCAAATCTTCAATTCTAACCGCTCAATATTTTTTCTATACACGGAGTTCTAACGTAGTTCAGAAGTTACAAACAAACATCTTATGCCACTACAGAAACGGATAAACAACTCACTCTCTTCTATCAACATATCTGAATTCTAAAGTGAGATAAATTATATATTGATATATGCATTTATGCTAGTGAGGGGTATCAATTTGAAGCTAAAACTGCTCTAGGTGAAGCGGTTTTGCTTATTGGGCCTGGAAAAGGCTTCAAACACTTTAAGCCTATTTTAATCCATGATTGTTTTCTTAGGGCCTAAGTTACACCATAAACTGTAATCTTTGTACCAAGCATAAATATATCTCGTTGCAGCCCGTGGATGTAGCCATGTAGGATTCACATCGAATCCAAACCACGTAAAATTGACGTCTTCTTCTCGGTTTTATATTTATGTTTCTGCATTATTACTGATTTGTGTGTTGTGTGTCGGTTCAGTTGCAATGTTGCATCACACGATACCTAACAACTAACAAAAACGGAAAACATGTTCAACCTACTAACCTAAAATTGCAGCCAATCTGCACCTCTTAATCAGAATATATAACCTACGGGTTCTAAAAGTCTATCTTAACACAATTATGCACACCAAAACTACTAGTGCAAATTGACAAAATCCTCTAGAATACTAGTAATACTTGAGATACAAATACATACACACGTAACATCCAACTGAGATCATATGAATTCTGCAATTAATCATGAACAAATTACGAAAGTATAAAAAGGAACCTTGTGAATTTGTGAATCACGATCTTAAAATACATCGTAAGGTGAAGAACCTTCGCCTCCGTCGCCATCAGCGTGTCGAGAAGACATCGTTAGCTCGAATTCGAAGCAACAAGCTGTATAAACTGACAGTTTTGTGCCCTAGAACAGGAAATGTTGTTGGTTGTGAATCAACTTGTGATAATCGATTGTGTTGGTTTGTGAATCTTTTCTTAAGTAGTTATGGGCTCCATGGGCCGGTCATACTAGGCCCAGCTAGTAAATTTGATGAAAACCAAAACCGACGGTAAATGAATCGAACGTTCGGTAAGAGGCCGTTTGACAACTTCTGAATGGTTAAGTGCTGAATCAGTAAAAGGTCTGAACTATTAAGTGTTGAACCATTAAGAGCCAATATAACGCTTAACCGTTCAAAGAAAAATGTTTGACCAATTCAGATTAGAGGTCTTAACCATTCAGACTCTGAATAATGCTTAACCATTCAGAGGCGAATGTTTAAACCATTCAGACATCTGCTCACGAAACAAACAGTCTGAACCATTAAGTGCTGAACCAGTAAGAGGTCTGAACCATTAAGAACCTCATTAAAAGGTAAACAAACAGCCCCTTAATCTTTTGTGAAAGGTTTGGCGAGAAATTCATTTATTTAAACAATGAACTAACATGAATACAATTTTTTGTTCATTTTATTAAACGAGCATTTTTTGTTCGTTTATTTACGTTCTTGGATGTTCGTTTATGATTGTTTTCTATTTTCATTTAAATATTTATACAAAAGTTCAATTTATGTTTGTTCAATTGTGTTCGTTTACGTTCATAAATTGTTTGTTTAGAATATTAGCGAACGAACATAAACGAAGACGAACATGTTCATCATCTTAATGAACGAACATGAAGTGGAAAATCCATTAGTTTAAGTGTTTGTGTTTGGTTAAGGTCAAGTAAACGAACACAAGCATCCCTAGTTCATGTTCGTTAGGTTCATTTACATGCCTACAACCAAATTATTTACAAAAAATCTTTAATTTATATAAAACTAGGTTATAACCCTGTGTATTACACGGGATGAATAAATGAATTTTATATACTAAATAATAAAACAATTTATCTTTAAAAACCTTCTTTATTGCACGGGTTGTACAAATATAATTTTATATATTAAAAAAATTATATATGAACCATATTGTACGGTTGAATAAATGTAATTTTAAAACCAAATAATAAAAAAAGTTATATCTTTAAAACCACGTGTATCACGCGGGGTGAATAAATGTAGTATTGTTTACCAAATAATAAAAAGTTATATCTTTAAAAAGCCTTTTGTATTACACGGCTTGAATAAAATTGATTTTATGTACCAAATAATAAGAAAATTATATTTAAAAAAAATTATGGATATGCTCGGTACACGATAGATATGGTGGTTGCGGAGATGATTATTGAAAAGAACACACAGTGGATCAAGAAACAAATAAGCAGTCATTTGAGGGATAAAATATAAATTATATTTTAAAAAACCTGTAATAAATCTAATTTAAAAATCTAAGACTTTGTTATTAATTAGTAAAATCAGTGAATTTATATTTGTAATTTTGTTTGGTATTATCTTATTATAAAGTGCATATTATAGATATAATTATATTATGTCTTAAGTTATTGATGTTATCCAAAATGTTTTTTGATTTTATGTCTAACATTATATATAATATGGTAAAAGTTTAAAAGTTATTAGAGTTATAAATGAGAAGTATATATTAAATTTAAAATAATAATAATTATCTATAGTTAAGTATAAGAGATTCAACAAAATAATATTTAGTAGGAGAGTTATCTATAATTAATTAAAAGAGAATAAACTAAATAATAATTATCCATAAGATATTAAACTAAATAATATCTAATAGGAGGGTTATCTATAATTAATTTGAATAAATTAAACTAAAATAATAATTATCTATAAGACATGGCCTAATATAATGACAAGTGTCCCATAAATGGTTTCTTTTATTATATAGTATGATATAGATATAGATTAAACTATTATTATGTGAATATAAATGTAAAGGTATTAGTTAATAAAAAATCTCAAACTTTTGTAACAGATACATCTTTACATAATGATTAATGTTCCGTAAAAGAAAAGTTTCAATTAGAACTACAATAACAAAATATATCTCACAAAATTACCAAATAAACCTGCAAAAATTGCTTTTGGTTATTTTAATTGTAATCTTATAAAGGTGTTTAACACCCCTACTTTCCCACACTTAGTGGGTCTAAGATGGTTACCATACAAACAAATAAAGAAAAGAGAAAGTGAACTGTTGTCCTAGATGAATCAAGCTGAGAAATATTGATATGTTAAGATATGCACTTAAATGAAGAAAAAAGATTGAAGAAACCCAAGAACAAAACAATCGAGAAGATGAAGGAACTCATAAGGAGACGACGATGTGCAAAGCACATGTCATGACTTAACAAAAGGTAGTGGATGGGTGTAAGTGTAAATGACAAAAAATGAGAGAACCTTTTCACATTAAGGACGCCGAGTAATAGTTAAAACATTAAAGAATTCGTCATATAATTTGATAAATATAAAGGACAAAAATTTTAATCTAGTCTATCTTTTTTATTTAGTTTGTTGTGGTGTGTTCGAACTCTAAATCTATATTGTCACCACTAGTTAGGGGGAGACTGTTAGTCCCATGTTGAAATTATGATAACACATTATAGAGTTATAGGAATGTATGTAATGATCATGCACTACTTTGTTCATCAATGTTGGAGACTTAGATTCCAACTAAGGCTATAATTATCCACACTACTTTTTTGCCTAACGATTATGTGTTAGCATGCCTATTCCTAGGCAAAGGATTATTTTAAGGACTTAATTTTATTTATTTTGTTTATTGACTTTTTATTCACTCAGCACAACTGAAAAATGTATTAAAGGATTTGTGGATAGGGCTATTCATGAGTTGAATTGAGTCGAGCCAGGGCAAGTTCAGTCTTGGCTCAATTATAAACTGACGTGGCTCGGCTTAGCTAAGATTTGAAACCGAGCTAAAAATCTAAGCTCAGGCTAGCCTTAGTTTTAAACCGAGCTCGCTCGACTTGGCTTGGTTTTGCTCAAATTTGGAAAGAAAAATTAATACACAGTTCTCAAAATTTAGTAGTCTAAAATATATTTCAATGGTTCAGAAGAACATATCCAAAATACTCTTAACCTATTACACTACAAGCCAAAATTAAGTTCAACAACATAAAATAAGTTCTAAATCTCAATGAAATACAATATAAGTTCATTAGCATGGTAATTAACATTCAAATATGCTATATATATCAACTTACACTCCTAAATACATGTAAATAATAATAAGTTTTTTTGTGATATATTATAATGTATATAAAAATAAAATATATCAAAAGTAAAATAATCTGAGCTAAGCCAAGCCGAGATGGCAAACGAACCAAGCCGAGCCAATTTGGCTCGTTATGAGACGAGTCGAGCTAGGCTCGCTTTCTAACTGAGCCGAACAGGCTCGGCTTAGTTTCAAACAGTGCCGTATCGAGCGAGCTTTTTTCGAACTAAATCCGAGCGAGCTCTAAGCCACGAGCTTTTTGAACAACCCTACTTGTGGAGTGATGCACGTAAAAGCAACCAATGTATAGAGACTTGTTATTTTAGTATATTGTTACCCAAGCGTATATCACAAAAATCATGTTTTGTCGATGCTTATGTGTTGGTTGATCGACTAGTTCTAAGAAGCTTTGAAGACTCAACGTCTTTGTGCATAGAAAATAGGTTAACTGTAAGACCCTAAACCGTTTTAACGAAAAGAGTAAAACGCCCAGATAGTCCCTGTGGTTTGATGAAATTTCACCTTTAGTTCCCAACCTTTGAAAATTACGGGGTTGTTTGGCTAAGCTTATTTTGGATTGACTTATGACTTATTGACTTTTTAGAAAAGTAAATAAGTCAGAATGGAGTGACTTATTGACTTATTCCTCTCGCATAATAAACTAACCCAAACACCTTTTAACTTTTCAAAAAGTCAATAAGTAAATAAGTCACTAAAATAAGCTTAGCCAAACAGCCCCTACACACGTGCTCCCTGTGGTTTAAGAGGTTGTTAATCGGATAGTCCCTAGAGTGGATGCCCGTTAGTTTCGTCGTTAAGTCCTTATGAAGTGACTAAAATGCCCTTACTCGAGAAAATAAAAATCTTTTTATTTATTTGTGGGACTCACCCACCACCAAGTCATCTTCAACCTCCACCCACCACCATCAACAACCTCCATCTACCAGATCAAATTATAGAGAGTAAAATTACAAGACAAGCAGAGAGAGATGTGAGAGAGGTCGGCGAACTTCCGACCAACGGCACCCCATTGGTGGTAACTGTTAAATCAAAGGGGTGGCAGTGCGATGTTTTGAACAGGTAGTGAAACTTTCCTACTTTAACAATTGGCATGATGATCCAACTTTGATCATTCAACCTCATATAATCATAAGCCATGTCCCTAAACACTAAAACCCATACTCGTAACCGGCTCACCCGCATATCCAAACACCCCCAAAATCAAACTCATATGTGTGTTGGGTCAGTGGAGAAAGCATAACGAACTCATTGACCCTTACAACAGAAGAAGAATAGAGGGTCATATCCTATGTCACAACCCCCGACCCTACCCTGGGTAGGACCCGTGATCAGATACAAGTGGTACCGGTGTTTATTAAAATTATTGCAGCAGAATTTTCATCAGGACCGGGTGTCAGGAAAAATATTGGAGTTTTCAAAACACCGTACTTTTCATTTCATAAATTGTGGGATGAAACCCGTATTTACATAGAGGATTTTCAAAGGGATAAACCCTTGATTACAAAATACGTTTTATTCAGGTTACATTGCCACTTATTTAAGCTTGAGTGTCTCATAGCACTTCTTCATTCTCTTCACTGTAAATTACCTGAAACGCGTTTTAAAAACATTTGATCAGCGAAAAATATTGGTGAGTTCATTCAGATTTTTAAAAAGATACAATGTTACAATTACAACATTAAGGGTTTTTACTTTTGTTTATATCTTACAAAATTACTATTGGCTATCTCGTTGTCCAATAGCAAAGAAACCATTTTAATAGTATTTGTCACTCGGTGGCAGTTTCTGTGACTGTGGTCATATCACTCAATGGATAACCTGTTGTCCAATAGTGATGCATAACAAGTAATGTATACAAAACCCCACATACTGACAATAGTTTCCCAGTAAGAATACAAAGACTTAATCACTTTAAATACAACTTGGAAAACATTTAGAATTTTGCAAATCATTGAGAAAAAAGATGATGACTCACAATGTTGTGAGAAAAAAAGAACGACTTACTTTGCAGATTTAGGGTTCTCAGTAATAGTCTGCTGGTCTAAGTCCTGGGCTCCTAATTACACACACAATGCAACACGTCTTAGTGTATTATCCCAAATCAAACTTTAACGATAATCACGAGATCAAAACCTCAATGTAGATGACAAAGTATAGCCTTATTCAGGCAGCACTTAAACATTCGTTGATTTGGTTTCAGATCGATCAGACAAGGTATTGTACCAGTGATTAGGGTTAACACACTTTCTACAGAGCAGCGTTTCAGGATTTAGGGGTTTGGGTATTTAGATAACAGAACAAGCGGGAAAGAACGTCAATTTTTCGATCGAACAAGTGCACCGAGACTTCTCCCACGGTTGCCTTTATATAGCCCATATGGGTTTCTCCCGCGCGTCGCAGGAGAACCAGGGGTCTCCCCGCGTGGCGTGAAACGGTGCCACGTGGTCTGGTACTCTCCCGCGCGTCATGAGAGAATCAGGGATTTCTCGCATGGCGCCAGGGAGGTCCAATTTTTTTCACTTCGCGTTGGGTTTTGTCGTACGTGTCTAGGGTTTCGATCAAGGTTCTTTCTATAGTCTTTTTTGGAGTTGTTACAGCCTATATAATTAGGGCTTGAAAGAGCGAAACTGCAAGGGAAATTAAAAATTGGCGGGTAGGAATTGAAGTGAGGGGTGAAATACCTGAAAGACTGGCTTCAGCAAAGCTGCCATCGAAGGAGGTGATATTTGGCCACCGGCAGGGGTGGGTAAAGGTGATGGTCGTTATGACATCTAGTGGATGGTGTTGGGTGTTGATTAAGATTAGACTTAGGACTGTTGGAGATGATTATATGTGCGGGTCAACTAGTCAAACCAAAGGGTGGAGGTTGGTGGTAGGTGAAGGGTGTTGATGGTGGTAGTGGGTGGAGGTTGAAGATGAAGTAGTTGGTTGTGTGTAGAGGTTGAAGATGAAGTAGTTGGTTGTGGGTGGAGGTTGAAGATAAGTAGGTGATGGGTGGGTAGGTCCCACAAATAAATAAAAAGATTATTGTTTTTCTTGAGTCATGGCATTTGTCATTTTATATGGACTTAACGGCAAAAACTAACGGTCATCCACTCTAGGGACTATCCAAGTAACAGCCTATCAAACCATAGGGAACACGGGTGTAATTTCCAAAAGTTGGGGAGTAAAGGTGAAATTTCACCAAAACAAGGGGACTACCCGGGCATTTTACTCTAACGAAAAGTACGCAGGAGAAATGCGAACCAAAAAAATTATTTTATAAACATTTTAACATACTTGAAACCATTGGGATAATCTTTTTTACAAGTATTGCGTCCTTCATTCTTATTTAAAATATAAAACATAATCTACGTTTACAACTACATGACCTCGCTCCCGTACAATCCACATTCTTTAACTCGATCTTCAACCGCTTACACTCCATAATGATGATAATTTCATGCAATCACCACATACATCCACATCATTAGTATTTAGTGACGTCATACATAATCTAAACATACGTAACGAAACGACCATGTCGCATTCTTTCTACTTATACTAATCCTCTTTGTTATCTTTCCGAGTACAATCTTGCATCGCAACATCAAATCTTCATTGAAGGCCAACAATAGTATGCATGCACTTTCATTTCATTCTCAAAGGAAACATGGTTAGCAACATAATACTCAAACGTATTAAAGCCATGTATACATATATACAAGCCCTATTCGTTTGTGAAGAAACACCAGATCTAATCGACCAGAATCAGATCAATCTGTTGTGAGCGTTTCTGCATAAAAGGTTAATCCTCCGATTGTTCGCCGTAATGATAGAAGCCTCCGATAAACGCTGCAAAACAGAACACCGTTAGACTAGCCACGGGGAGAATGGGGGTTCTTTCCGTGACCACCCTCCGGCGTGAGAATAAGTACAGGTTGATCGAAATAGTTAAAGTGAAGTAAGAGAGAGAGTAAGTGAGAGTGAATGCCATTGCTCATACCTACATTTACTTATTTATAACCGGATTTGGGCGCAAAACTGTAGGAGAGTAAAACTTAACGGAATCTTGCCATTCCGTTAAGTATTAGGTTAGACGTTAAATGCACACGGATCGACATTTCATCGACGGTTGGGGAATGGCCACATGGCACTGTAAGGTCATTCTGTTTTTAATCTGCAAGCATGCCTTCACCATGATCCAACTGACTGCTTCAGATGATGCCACGTGTAATTCGGTTACAACTGCATGGTGCCTTTGCACGATTGATCTTTAATTGTTTCTAGAACATTTTACAGTTGTTTCCCTCTGAAATGCTGCCACGTGTCTTTTCTATTGTAACAGAAAAGATTCCTTTCTTTTCTGCTTATCTTCCTTGCGCGTGGGTGTCACCTGATATAGAACATATTCAAGCTTAACTGTTACCTTGTGCGAGCCCGCGCAAGGTAGTTAAATGATTGTTTCTTCTCTTAGATGCCCGGCGCATGGAAGAAAGAACTTTTGTCCTTGTAATACAGTTTGCGCAAGGTCTGCTTTTGTTATAATAATGGGTATGGTCTTTCGCTTGGCGCAAGGTTTTGGGACCATACCCCTTCAAGTCCCCCCAGTCCAGTGTTGCTCCGATGCGTTGTGGCGGAGAGGTGGAGTACTAGACTAAATAAAATGTTGTTATATAGTTGCGCGGCTATTGAGAACCAGCTACTTGTTTTCTCAAATGGATAGGGTAGAATTTTGAAAGCAAATTGTCTTTGTGACGTGACTGTGTCAGGTGGTTGGTGAAAGCACATGCTTTATGATGACGTTCTGAGCATTGTGCGACAACTGTTAATAGTGTCAAAAGTACAACATTAATTGCATGACGGCCCTTGGCAAGCACACGCGCGCGTGGGGACGGTTATTGTTCCCCACTCGCCCCTTTTCGTACCTAGGGTTTCGAAAAAAGTGACCCACTGTCACACGGATTTTCAGGCATTAATTGCGATGCCTATAAAAACCCCATTTTCACGAACCGTCATTCTTGTGCTTTCATAGAATTTCTTTTGCCGTCTCTCGTTCTAACCTCTGCAAACACTTTCTTTCAACTCCGATTCAAGATCAGTTGATACCCATATCAGACTGTCGTATATTCATGGCCACTAGTTCCACTCCTGAAGATATATCGGAGATGCCGTCGACTTCGTCGTTACGATGTTAAAGTGGAGTCAGAGTGCTTTCGACAGTCTTGTTGTTAATTTCAAGTTCCCGAAGACATGGGATGCCCGATATCCCAAAGAGACTGACACGACGGTGAATTCTCTGGCATGATATATTACGTTATTCTGGGATTATTTTGCACAAGGCAATTTTTGACTTCCGGTGACCCACTTTCGTCTGGAAATCCTTGATTTTTATAAATTTCATATATCCCAGTTGAACCCTATGGGAATGGTACGTATCCGACACTTCGAGTTTGTATGTCGATCCATGAATATCCTTCCTACCGTTGATAGATTTAGGGTCTTCTACCAGTTACACGGCTCGTTAGGGTTTTACTCATTTCAACAACGTCTTCCAGCCAAGAGGTTGTTGCTTAATCCCCGAAGTCCTATCATGATTGGAAACAAAAATTTTTCTATATCAAAGCTGCTGTGATACCAATGAAGATGACATTCTGCGGAGGTGAAGAGATTGAGCTTGAGAGAATGGCCATCCCCACTGATGAAGTCTGGTATCAGGATTTAAAAGATGTGCCCAACATTGTATTGCCAGAAAGGGATTTGGTTGCGGCTGGGATGAGCATGCTTAGGAAGGCTGGTCGTCGCGAGAAACCGGTATATGTTGAAGAGGGCATAGGTATGTTGTTTATTCTATAATATAGTTGCACATTCATATGCTCATACTTGCACTTTGCTGCAGTTACTTCCTTATACGTGGTATCCTTCAAAAGAGATGAAGGCAAGATGGAAGTTATGCCTATTGGCGCGGATGAAGAACTTCGTTTTCGCAAATCTTAGGAAACTTTGAACTGCCTAAGATAGAAGAGCTTAATGCGCAACCCTCTTCCACTGCTGGTAAGTAATTTTTCCTTAAGGCTTGAGTTAATAGTATTACCACTGACGTTAAATCTTAGAGTGATATTGCAATATAACTTATGGCGTGCATATTGTTTTTTGGTAATCCAAGTAGGTGATTTGTCAACCTTGGGCGTAGGCCCCGATTCTAAGAAGAAGAAAAAGCCTACTATTGCAATTCCGCTTCCCAAAAAATCCGATGCTCCTGCGCCTAAGGCTTCTAAAACCCTTAAGGCAGAAATCAAGAAAGGTACGCGCCTTGTGTCTGATTCTTGGTGTGAGTACGCGGTGGTGTCGGACTCATTAGAAGGTCTTGCGCCTGCAGGTTTAAAGAAACCCAAAGCGGAACCGATGGACACGACATAGATCCCTGCAGCAAATCCAAATGACCCTATTGACATACCGTCAAGTCCTGATATACTGGTGCATCGCACATCTAAGAAGAGAAAAAACAATGATCCTGAACCACCAGCACCACCACCGAAGAAGGTTGTGCGGGGAAGAATTGGAAAGAAGAGCAATTTGGACGCTCTTGCAGAGAAAATTTCTCCAGGTACGGATGCTAACATTTCCTTTGTATGTTAAAAAAAACCTTTTCTCATCTGTATTGTATTTACAGAAAAAATTGTGAAGGTATCGTAAACGTCATCATTGAACCCTGCAGCGCACCAACTAGAAGTTGAAAACTTAAAGAAAGGTGATGATGATGTGAATCCAGATGCAATGAACAGTGGCTCAGAGCCCACTGTATCCGATATGCCAGAAAAATCTGCTCCAGAAGAAGAGCAAACAAAAACATTTGTTGAAGACCTTGCTGGCGAGCAGGTAAAAGATACTGCCCCTTCTGATGCTGAAAAACAAATTATCGAAGATCCAAAAGAAGATTTTATACCTCCGTCATCACACCCAGAAAAAATTACCATTGATAGCCAAGCGAAGAACATTGGCTCGTCATCTGCTGCGCAGAACTTTGAGTCATTTTTTGATGACGCAGCAGATGAATCCACCATACGCCCTGAAGAGACTCCTGGGGATTAATACTATCGCTCATACTCTACAAAGCGAGCCTCCGCCATCCATGAACCAGTGTGGAAACTTAAACAGAGTGACACCTTTACCGACCTGCACGCTTGCAGAGAATGGTACAAGAGCATATATCCTCCGGCGGAGGTTAAGCGTCAAGAAGAGCACACTCGTGAACAAACATATCAGGCATATCTGCTAGAGACAGCACAAGCTTCTTCTGTCACCCACAGAATCGTGCGCAAATGGCTCAGTATGAATAAAGAGTGGGATGAGTTTGAATCAAAAAAATTCAAGGTTGGTTTAGAGGAAGAGAAGGTGAAAAAACTGCTTGTTGATCTAGAGGCTGAAAAAGCCAAATTTAACGACGAAAAGAAAAATGAAGAATGGTCTGCGCTTGGATGGAAAAAGAAGGCAGAGGCCGAAGCTGCGCTTCTTGCCACTTAGCGCAAAAGATGGTTAGAGGTCTGCGAGCGCGACAATAATGAAAAATTTTCTCTTCGCAATGAGATTGAGAAATTAAAGAAAGAGAGAGTTGATGCCATTGAGGGCTGCTGATGAAGCGTGTTCGCATCGTGAACGGAGTGAACAAAAAGAGGTAGAGACACGAATGACTCTTTTGCTTAGACATAAGGAACTTGCTGAGCTTACCTCTATGTTCTTTGATCAGGAGCAACTGCGAGCAGAGCTTGATTCCCTGAAGAAGGATATCAAACTTAATGAGGTTGAAAAGGCTGAGTTGACACGCCGTGTTATTGAAGGCGAAAAAAAGATTGAAGAAACAGAAGTCGCTCGCGCCACCGCTGAAAGCCTCGTAGAGTCTTTGATGAACAAGCTTACTTGGATACAATAATATGGGATTGTAAAAGTAAGTGTCTTAGTGCTTTATTAATATACAGCTCGCTGCTCATTTATTCTGACCTTTGTATCTTTTTGTAGATTGCCAATTCAATATTGAATTCCACTGAGCTTGATGAAGCAGTGGCGCAGTTGATGGTATCGGCGCGGTCTGACGGCTATGACTAGGGTTACAACGAATGTTCGGACCATGTTTCGCATGCTTTAAATGTAAAATGGGATAATAGCCGAGCAGCTACTTATGGGGCTAATACCAGCACTGCCTTTACCCGGGCCAAAGAAAGATAAGACTATCTGCAAATCCCGGTGATGGATCTTGTTGATGATGCGCTGCCACATGACGATTTTGTTGATCGCTTAAAAAGTATCTTTGCGAAGGCAGAAGAAAAAGAAGAAGATGCAACAAAGGCTTCAAAATAGGATTGGCTTTGCTTTTTTACGTTTGTATAACCTTAAGACATTTCGAATTATGTGGATCTGTAATAATTCTAGTATGTACAGGTGCGCGGCCGCGCAAGTACTTGTTAATATTATATATTCGGATTACAATGTGTGCATGAGTACAATTACTTGTTTAGGAGAGACAAATGAGCGTAATTGGCTTACTCATGTAGGAGCGTAAGCACTGTGTTGTCTTGTGGCTCATGAGTTATGAGTAGCCTTAGTGTTTTCATTTTTCCAAAGTAGTTGCATGCATTTGTGAGAAATATATTTATAAACAGTAAGAAGTAAGTAGCGACAAAATAAAAGTTCATTGATAAAGCATTGAGCTAATACTGTCACTAAGATTACAAATAAAATACTGTAAGCAGTCTTTTTGCGTGGCGCGAGGCTATTGCGTTGAGAACTGAGATTACATGTAGCAACGGCGCAATTGTTGGGTGTTCTAGGTTCGAGGAACGCTGGAGCCGTCCATGCGCTTTAGAGTGTAGGCGCCTTTGCCAAGGACTTCATTTATTACGTATGGTCCCTCCCATCGCGGAGACATCTTTCCTGGTTTATCAGAGTTTGATGCTTCATTATCTCGGAGAACAAAATCACTAGGTAAGAAAGTATAAACGCGCACCCTTTTGTTGTAATATTTTTCTAACTGGGATTTGTACTTTGATTCGCGTATTGCTGCATTTTCGCGCCGTTCTTCAACCAGATCTAGATCCATGCGCCTTTGTTCTTCATTGTTTTGTTTTTCGAGAGCCAGCATCCTTGGGGATGGGAGGCCAATATCAGCAGGAATTACCGCCTCTATTCCGTAGACTAGACTGAACGGAGTTTCTCCTGTGCTTGTCTTGGGAATTGTGCGATGAGCCCATAAGATGCTTGGAAGCTCATCTACCCAACCACGCCGCGCCGTGCCAAGGCGGGCCTTGATACCATCAACCAATTGCTTATTGATTCTTTCGACCTGTCCGTTTTCCTGTGGATGCGCCACGAAAGAGAAAACATGTTCAATTTTCATCTCTTGCATCCATTTTTGTAAATCTTCAGACGCTAGATTTGGGCCGTTATGAGTTATTATGCGCATTGGCAACCCAAACCGACAAACAATATGCTCCCATATAAATTTTCTGATCACCATAGCTGTTGTTGAGGCTAAAGGCTTCGCTTCAACCCATTTGGTGAAGTAATCCACAACAACTACAATAAACTTTACTGCGCATGGCGCATCGAGGAATGGACCGACCAAATCAATACCCACTGTTGGAAAGGCCAAGCAGCGGTTACTGGGACAAGTGGATTTTTTGGGTACATGGTTTTTGGAGCATGTCTCTGACAAGATATGCATTTGCGCAGCATCTCAACAGCATCTAAATGCATTCCTGACCAGTAATAGCCTGCGCTCAAAACTTTGGCGACTACCATGCGCGGTCCAGCATGTATGCCACATAATCCTTCCTGAATTTCTTTGATTTGCGCATCGTGCTTATCAACACATCGTAAAAGAGGACCAATGTAAGACTTTCGATGTAAAATTCTGTCCGCCATTTCATAATTAAGGGCCTTGCATCGGATCTTTCTTGCTTGTGCCTTGTTATCAGGGAGAGAACCATGCAGCAGGTACATCATAATTGGAGAAATCCAGGATGGACGTCCAACCTCGACGATGCTTACTTGTTTCAGTGGCACAGAAGGGTTGCTCAAAACTTCTCTTCGGACTTCTTTAGCCAAATGGTTGAAACTTATGGCTACCAACTTGCTTAAAGCATCTGCTTGTTTATTTTCGCTGCGATTAACATGCACCACTTTAAAGTGTTTGAACTGACTGATCAATGTCTTTGCATACTCTAAATACAGAGCCATAATATCTCCCCTGGCGTCGTAGGCGCCAGTCACTTGCTCCGCCACCAATAAGGAATCTAGGTGTGCTGTTAAGTTCATTGCTCCCATCTTGATAGCGAGGCGCAAGCCTGCAAGAAATGCTTCATATTCACCTTCATTATTTGTACTTTTGAAGTCAAGGCGAATAGCATACGTGAACTCTTGATTGTCAGGGTTTACCAAACGAAGACCAGCACCAGCTCCATCGCTATTTGATGCGCCGTCAGTGAACAATACCCAAGGTCTGTCATCAGCCATGAGGACTGGATTTTGAACTGCTTCGCATTCATCAATTTTGTCTGTTGGCACTTCAGCAATAAGATCGGCTAATATTTGCCCCTTGATGGCTGGGCGTGGCTTGTATAAAATATTGTAATCTCCCAACTCAATAGCCCATTTTGCAAGACGCCCCGATACATCAGGCTTTGATAAAATTTGTCCCAAGTGATAATTTGTCAGCACAGTAATTACGTGACCTAAAAAATACCTTCGTAGCCTGCGTGATGCGTGCACGAGAGCTAAGACTAATTTTTCCATTGTATAATATTGCGTCTTTGGATCATTGAGCATTTTACTGACGTAATAAATTTGTGTATAATAAATCTTACTTCATACATACATACCTCCCTATCCAAACTCTTACTTACAATTTACATGCTTACATATTCATGCTAACAAATCTTAGACACAAACATACATACATACATACATACATACATACATACATACATACATACATACATACATACATACATACATACATACATATAAGTCTCGTACATATAAACCTATGTGCATGCTCATTTATAATCATGCTTACCTATGGGTTCCATCTACTAACCTGCAATTAAATTCTTATATACAAGCTTACATACTTATTTCGTCCCCACACATACTTGCATCCACGCAAATGAAGAAACGGATGTTTATCGACAAGCCTATATACAGCAAGCCTGCCAGCTTCGGCGATGCTGCCTGCAGCACCGACTCCCGGAATTCGTTCTTTTTCGCTGTTTTGACCCCCGTTGCATATCCTGGACTTCCCAAATCGTAAAATAACATTTTTCCAATCCCCCAAATCATTCTAACATTTAACCCCATGTCCCCATAACCAAATCATATACTTTTATCTTACTTTCTAGATTTTAATCTATTTGATTTTACCATACTGTTTTCGGCATAATTAACTACTTTTGACACCTTACAACAATACTTACCTTAGTACTTCAATTAGTTATGCATTCTTACATAATTACCCATATTAATACATACCAAAACTCTCTTTACATACTAAGAGGTGAGTTGGAAATCACCTACATCGAGCGTCCGTGTTCGTGTTTGCTTCATTGCCTCCTTTTGACCCATTAGCCTCCCACACTTGAGTCTATGTTGACATGATTCCTATCCTTACATGTAATCACACTCACATCCTTGTTAGCATACGTGATCATTCATATTATCAATCACATCCAACTTACAATTTACATTTGACTAACATTAGTCAATCTTTAACAAGGACAAGGCATAGATGTTAATCTATGCCTTGTCCTTGTTAAAAATTGACCAATGTAAGTCAAATGAAAATTCCAACATGTCATCACATGTAACACATATTGGTATAACATGTACCACATGATTTCCCTAATCTTACATTTGTGTCAAAATGCCTTACTATGCTAGTTATACTTGTTGACTTTTAGAAAGTCAACCTTCTAGTATATAACTTTCAACTTATGAACACACACTCATATTGATATGGTAGACCATAGTAATATATCATATGCATTTCATACTCATGTTGTATGACACATACAACTACATCATCACTTAGTTACATACACATAATCAATTTTAGACATGCTAATGTTTTCATGATTATACATATGATAACCGCATACAAAGTTAGTCAATTTAACATATTCATAACATCATCCTTTACTAGTAAGTTCATATGCCATATATTTATAATACATTCATTTCTAAATCACCAATAAGTAATTGGTCCAACACAGAGTACAAGTTCCTAATGCATATTTCTACTGAATCGTACCATCAACTACGTCCTCACATGGATTCCTTCTACAACAAATTTCTCATGTTTATTACCATCAATCTACTTCATTGTTACATTCTATACACATTCACCCACCACTTGCATACGTTTTCACATAATGTTTTCGGTTAGACATTTCATCAAACACTTGAGGTCCGTACCACTATCTAAGCATAATGTACAAGTATTTCATGCTTATCTTCCTACTTCTTGCTTTCATTTATCAAATATAACAAAACATCAACAAATTTCATATCACATTCAATATATCTAACAAGAATCAATTACATACAACCTAGCACATCAAGATTCGAAAAAGTATTGGACATGGGTGACACATCCATGTCGCCATCTTCACCACTAGAAGTGAGTTTCACCTCCAAATATCAAATTACTTGGAATCAAGCATAAATTTTAGTTCTATTTTGTGATTCTAACACACATTCATCTTTGCTTTCACACTAATTCATAGATTGATCATAAACTCATTTCTTAAAGAATAACCATATCAAACTTTATGACTCACCAAATGATTATTAGGGCTAGATGATGCAAATTCTTGATTCATACACCTTGATCATCAAATCAATCCTTTCCAATTTGCTGAATTTTCTTTCTTATTCTTGCGAAGAGTTTTCACCTCTTGCCCTCTTTCTTTCTCTCTCACAACACAACACACCCTACACACATACTAGCTTTTTATATTTTTATTTATTTTATAAAACTTAAATCCATTCCACCATATTTAGTTACTCAAGTTTGACATTCCTTCTTATTTGTCACAAACTTCATCCCCTACTATTTAACCCATACTTTAACTAAGCTATTTAAAACTAGTTAAGTCACTTCATGCCATAAAACAAGGAAACATATTCGTGAATTAAACATTCGAGTTTTTGAGCGTTACATTAACTTGTTACACTAACTATTAAAAGATTAATCACTATAGTCATGATTGAAGATCACACTATTGGATATAATTTGCACATATGTTAGCATGTTAAAGCGAAGATTACGATGTGTTCAACTATCCTTGTGAAATTTCATAAATATCTCATAACTGATTTAACATAAGCTAAAGATTCAAAGAATATATCTTATAAAGATTTGGAAGATAAATCCAACTTGGAGGCGATACTTTAAGAGCAAGAGTATATATTTTTTCTCTCAGCATAATCATTGTTGGAACACTTGATTTGTCCCCCCATATTCATAGATAACCCTATGTCCCTATTCATTAGGACCTTTAACACCTTTTTTCCTAATTCTCACTATATTATGGCCCAACTTCTTTGATATTGTAGCTGAAGTCTCACCATATTCATGAACAATGTACAACTTGTCGGCTATGCTAGTCTTATAGTTTACTTTTTTTAACGGCAAACTATCCTACTCCTAAATACTCTTATGCATGCACCTTTCAGGAATTAACTCTCCACCTTTTAAACAGAGGGAAAACACCTTACTAGTACACCATATCTCTTGGGGACTCTTCACATGCCTTGTGATCAATGCATTCGACCTAGCATAATCTTTAATGTCATGTATTTAACAAGTTTGATTACATAAACTACCACATTAACAAGAAACAACAAATTCATTATTTGTGTGCAATTGTATTGAAAAATGTCAAACCATGAATACTTGCGTAGCTTTAAAAAAACAGTTATAATGGATATCTCCTTTTGAAAATTCCACGTGCATAATTTGCCCAATTATACTTTGCAATGTCACTATCCTTACCACAAACGTTTTGCACACATTTTTTACATAATATTTATAATTATAACTATACTTTAGTAGAATTAAAGGAACTTAAAAACTATTTTTTAACGCCTAATAGTTCCAACTCAAGCCGATCCGTTTGAATGCCAGTTTCTTTTGAATATATTTTCACCTCACTAAAACATTTTTTTTAAACGACAAACTAACTTAATCCTATATACTCATATATCTATTCTTTGCAGGATTTGAACCCTTAACCTCTAAGTTAGATGAAAGATACCTAACCACCATACCATATATCATCTTCATATATCTTCTCATCATTTTTCGTACATATTTCTCTTATTAAATACACCTCTTTTTTAATAATGATATATTTCTAAAAGAAATACCAATTATAATACTAAAACACTTTTATTGTAAATTACCTCTTATTTAAAAAAAAACTTTGAAATCTAATTATATAAGTTTTGTTTTCAATCAAAATAGCAAATGAGAACAAAAGTATGTTAAATAGTAGTTGTATTTTCGAAACTTAATTATATATATATATATATATATAGATAGGGGGAGGATCATGAGAAAACTAAATATAAATGAGAAAACTAGAAAACTAACTAAAAAACATAAAAAACATACAATTTTTTTATAAAAAATCGCTACATTTTATGTATAAAAAAAACTTTTAAAAAAAAAAAAAAAAACTTGTACTGCACATGTGCACTATATGTGTACTACACATGTGCATTATATGTTTATGTTGCACATGTGCATTATATGTTTTTTTTATTTTTTTTAAGTTCTTTTTATATAATATATATAGCGAATTTTAATAAAAAAATCAAAAAAAATTGATATGTTTTTTTTGGCTTTTTTAGTTAGCTTTTTGGTTTTCTCATTTAAACTAGCTTTCTCATGATCCATCCCCTATATATATATATGTTTAAGATTCTGTAAAAAAATATTTTTAGTGAGAAGTGTGAGAAGGCATAGGAATTGATATGTAAGCATTATGTTTTAAACTTAGGCATGATGTTTTGGGTTATTTTGACAAGAAAAACATCAAACATAACAATTTAAAAGACAGTTCAATGAATTATAGGCTTAAAACTTAAAACACCATGCCAAGAACGTTAAGTAGTGTGTTTTAAGTGTTAAATAGTGTTTTTAAATTGCACGCCTATAATACATTGCATTGTGTTTTAAATTGTTGTGTTTTGTGTTTTTCTTGCCAAAACAACCCAAACATCATGGCTAAGATCAAAACGTGATGCTTGCATCTTAATTCCTATGCCTTCTTACACTTCTCATGAAAATGGCTTTTTTTACAGGAACCTCACCCATATATATATATATATATAATCATTAGTATATGTAATTTATTTTTTCATCTATAAAATGATATTTAACGATTTTATGTGTTGATATCTTGTGTAGAAGATGAGATTCAAACCTCGTTATTTATCTTTATATATATATATATATATATATATATTAATTTTCAAAGCCAATAAACAATGATAAGAATTATTATTATTATTTTATCTTTATCTATATATTAATTTTTAAAGTCAACGAATATTATTATCTATATATTATCTATATATTAATTTTCAAAGCCAATGAATAGTAACAAGAATTATTATTATTATTTTATCTTTGATTTTATCTATATATTAGTTTTCAAAGCCAATGAATAGTAACAAGAATTATTATTATTATTTTATCTTTAATTTTCAAAGATAATGAGATGATTTTCAAAGCCAATGAATAGTAACAAGAATTATTATTATTATTTTATCTTTACTTTTCAAAGATAATGAATAATAACAAGAACTATCTATATATTAAATTTAGTTTTATACATTATAAAATTTCCTTTTATATACTATGAATATTATATATATTAATTTTCAAAGCGAATTTTCAAAGCCAATAAATAGTAACAAGAATTATTATTATTATTATTTTATCTTTAATTTTCAAAGATAATGAATACTAAAAAGAACTATCTATATATTAAATTTACTTTTATACATTATAAAATTTCCTTTTATATACTATGAATATTATCTATATATTAATTTTCAAAGCCAATGAATACTAACAAGAATTATTATTATTATTTTATCTTTAATTTTCAAAGATAATGAATACTAACAAGAACTATCTATATATTAAATTTACTTTTATACATCATAAAATTTACTTTTATATACTATGAATAGTAACAAGAATTTCATATTCTTATTTATTTTATTATTATATTATTTTACACATATTTTTCTCCTTTTATATATTAATTTTCAAAGTCAATGAACAGTAACAAGAACATTATCTATATATTATTTTTCAAAGCCAATGAATAGTGACAAGAATTATTATTATTATTTTATATTTAATTTTCAAAGATAATGAATACTAACAAGAACTATCTATATATTAAATTTACTTTTATACATCATAAAATTTACTTTTATATACTATGAATAGTAACAAGAATTTCATATTGTTATTTATTTTATTATTATATTATTTTACACATATTTATATATTAAATTTCTTTTTATACATTATAAAAATTAACAAGAATTTTATATTATCTTATCTATATATTATTTTTCAAAGCCAATGAATAGTGACAAGAATTATTATTATTATTTTATATTTAATTTTCAAAGATAATGAATACTAACAAGAACTATCTATATATTAAATCTACTTTTATACATCATAAAATTTACTTTTATATACTATGAATAGTAACAAGAATTTCATATTGTTATTTATTTTATTATTATATTATTTTACACATATTTATATATTAAATTTCTTTTTATACATTATAAAAATTAACAAGAATTTTATATTATCTTATTTGGAAGCCTTGTGTTCTTATATATTAAATTTCTTTTTATACCGATGTAACGCCCTGCTTTTTGCGTACTTTCCATAATTAGAAAGCATCGCTTGTAATTCTATTTTTGGAAGCCTTGTGTTCTTGTAATCGTTGTAAAATCCGAGAGTTTGATCATAATAAAATTCGTATTTCTTACAATTCATGCTTTACACATTCATACATGTTCATACGTTTGAAACCACTACACATATGATGCTTAATTCGTGATTCTTGAATGCGTGTAATAACTTTGCAAATACGTGACATACATGCATTATACGATACTTATCCACAATTCTTATACATAATGATATTTGTTTATACTTATTCTTATGCTAGAATTACATAAAAGACCCTTGAATTACACCTTTTGTGCTCAAAACACCATAAAACTTAACAAAAACAAACTTCATGGGCTGAAAATGACAAAAATCAAACAAGTTTGGTGGCCGAAGCCTCTCGCCGGCCGCGACTGGGTGCCATGTTTCCACTCGCCCCCGCCAAAAACCATAATCCGTAGTGTTTATTTCATCTCACGGATTGGGCAAATGTGTGCTAGTTTAGTGTGTTTCTTACACTTAATGCCCACCTAAACAAACCCTAATACATCCCTATATAACACACCTCATTCCCACTCATTTTCCACTTTACAAACACTCTAAACTCCCTCCCAAAACTCACTAAAACATGTTGCAAATCAGATTCCAATCAGAAAGTTCAAGACTTTCAAAGTGAGTTCTAGCTCACTTCCCCTTCCCTTTCTCATTGTTTCTTCTTTCTTAGCACTTAGAACACCTTTAGGGTTGCTTCCTTAGGTTTTCGATGGAAAACCAAGATGGAACTCCTCCATATTTGAGGTTAAAGTGCAAGAAACTTTCTGTTTTGATTAAAGCTTTTCTAAACTTACTTGAACTTGAGTTATCTCATACACATTCCTATGTCCTTATGCTCATAATCAATTGTATATTTAGTTGGGCTTAAAAACAAGGTTGTGACATCTAAAATAAGTTTGTTTGAGTTTTAACCCACAAGTAATGAAAAAGCTTAAAGCCTCGATGTTTGTGTGATTTAGGTTAGCTTGGGCTATCCTACTTGAAAATCCACACGTTACTTGATGTTTTCTTTGATAAGTTGTAGTTATTTCCTTTCTTAAATGTATGTTCATGACCCTTCTTGTTGTCGATGACAACATGTGTAGTGGTGAATACTAAAGAAGTTCCTAAATGGAAGATTTACCTTCCTACATCCTACAAGACTTCTATGACATTCTTGTTATGATAATGGACTAGAACTCCTAAGTATATACTATATAGAATATATAATACCTATGGTGACCAAACCCTTGTTGATAACCAAATGGTTATTTGTCAAAATAGTAGGTTACACCATCTAAGAACATACTACTCGTCACGATTCTGATGGGTACTTTAGCCATGAAAACATCCAAACCCTTTTGGGTTTCATAGTGTCAAAGATGAGTGTTATGAGTTAGATGGTTAATTTCTCATATATGTACTTTCCGTAATCTTTTGTTTCCGAATTCCTAATCCTCTGTTATCATCCACTTACTCATACACCTACGTTTCCTTTTGTAGAAGGACTTGGTGTTCCATCTCCCGTCGCTCAACAAACTCTTCATGGACTAACAAGTGGAAGCTCGCAAAACTGTGAGTACACATGACCCATTTTTGTTTATGTCACTTTTGGGTGCAATATGTTAACCTTATCAAAAATCACTAAACTTATACTTTATTCAAATGCACAAAACAATCCAAATACATGAACGCTATGATACTATACTTGATGCTTATACTTGGGTGATTCTTATGTGATACAATAGTCATTAGCTTTATACGAGCCTCCATTTAACATGTATAGCGCTATAGGAGTAACGCACCACCCGTAAACGAGAGGTCATGTTGAATTTCATTCTTTATTGCGGAAAACAGTGGGTTGACTAGAAATATTGCGTGTCATGTTATGACGCTCTTGTATAAACTTAGTTGCCATGTGGATTCGTTTTTAAACCTTTATGCTTATACGTATGCTTATTCTTAAACTTGTGTGCTCGCCAATGCATTTTGTGTTGAACTATACTTTGTTAACATGTTGCAGGTTGATAGGGATTCATATGACGAAATCTAGTAGGGACTACACTAGAAACGCACTTGATATTACTAGATTAGTTACCTTGTTATTTAAAATTGTTGTATTGTGTCTCTTGTTGTACTTTGAATTTCCATGTTGTACTTGACAATTTTATTATGAAATGAAATTCGGTTTTGAATTAGTTATTGTCACAAATAACGTTATGAGTGATGAGCAATCTATTGCGTCTCGTCCCGATATTTCCGTCATCGGTTGGGGTGTGACAGATTGGTATTAGAGCCATAACTATAGGGAATTAGGTAGAATTGCCATGCTCGACCTAGTCTATAGTTTAAGTGTCCCATTTTGACCATTCTTGATTCATGCTTAATATGTAATTCTTCCTATTTGCTTCTTCCTACTTCTTTTGTCTTAATACATACAATATGTGTTTCCTAAAACATTTCCACAATACACTTTTGAAGACTTGAATACACTCTTAATGCAAACGAGACAATTTGCACCAAGATAGGCCCAATCCCTCATTCCGCATATTCGGTTTTTCACAAAGTTACACCATCAAGTTACGAGTGACATCACATCTTGATGGAAAACTTCCAATCAATCCTAGTGGACCCTCGTCAAAGTGTCAAAATTAATTTTGACCCGACGAGTACCAACTACACTTAGGGTACGAAATCGTCAAGTTAGGGGTGAAACCCGCACCTTGTCGATTAAGTCCCATTCCTCGATTTTCAATCTCGCCAAAGTCTCGAAATTTCGATCGACTAGGGACATGTAGTAACTGGAAGGGTAAAATACCGTTAATCGCTTCTTGACGAGAGTATTTTACCTATTAGGCCAAAGCATGTTCCTAACTCAAAAGATCTTACGAACCACTTTGGAATAGTCGACGTTTCTCTACCCGAAACAATACTATGTTTTATTGAGCCTATCTTTTATGTTATCTCAATTTCTATGTGATTTTAATACTTTTTACCTCGTTCATTTCAAAACCGATACACAAATCGCTCGTCTCTCGCAATAAAAAACAATAATAATCCTCGTGAACAAACTAAATTTATACTTTTTATACGCATTCGTACGTAATTATACTTGTTGAATGCTTGTTGAATACTCGTCAAATACAAGCAATCTACGTGAATTATACGTGCTACATGATACTTACATGCTTATTTATGCAACAACTTTATTTCAAATTATGATCAAGTCTCATCCTTTCCTTCTTTTTCGACCCTCTAGATGTCTTCTCCAAGTTCATCCAAGAAGTCCAAGAATTCCAAAAAGGGTTCCAACCACAACAAGGACTCCATATCAAAAGAAGACCTCGTAGGGCTGATCGCTGAACAAATGGCCGAGCAAATGGCCCGAGTAATACCTGACATTGTGAGCAAGATCCAAACCCCACCTGCCACCGAATCCCCTAATATCTCCGTCGATTCCAAGGTGGAAAAACCTAGAATGACGTTTCTTTTCAAGCATTTTATGGCCTGTAACCACTCGAGTTCACTGGCATGGATGGTGCCACTGTCATGATGAACTGGTTCGACGCGATCGAACTCACCTTTCTCCAAAGTGGGTGTCCCGAAGATCTGCGAACCCTGAACGCAACAGGGGTGTTCCATTCGAGAGCTCTCGAATGGTGGACCTCTGAGCGTAACAAAAGGGGAAATGACGCAGCCCACGCTTTGCCCTGGGAAGAATTGAAACAATTGATGAAGGACGAGTTCTGTCCTTCCCATGAGCTTCAAAAACTCGAGAACGAGTTCTGGAATTTGAAGCAAATTGGGAGCAACACCGCTGGTCTGATAGCACGTTTCAAACAACTCAGTATCCTCTGCCCTGGCCAAGTCGACACCACACCCAAAGCCATTACCAAGTTCATCTGTTGCCTTCCAGTCGTCTTAATGAACCATGTCGCATCTGCCTGTCCCAAAACCCTCGATGATGTCTACATTTTAGCCACCGTACTCAACAACAATTGCATCCTCGATGGAACCTACGACAAGGTTTCTACGAAGAGTGCACACCAAGCTACCACCAACACCACCACTGCTGAATCTTCACCCTCCCAACCCTCCAAGAAAAAACAAGAACAAGAAGAGGAAGGCTTATAGTCAGAATTGTGCGATTGTTACTCCGCCAAACCCTCAGCCTATCCAAACCGTAGTCGCCATTACCCCTACAACCAACGAGCAACCAAAACGAGGCTACACTGGATCTCATCCCTAGTGTGCTAGCTGCTCATACCATCACCCTAGCAATGTTCCATGCCGTAAATGCGCCCAATCTCATAGGTTTGGGCATTTTACCGACCATTGCCGAAACATCCCTCAACCCCAAAACCATCAACCTCAGGCCATTATCCCAAACCCTGCCCCTAACCAACCTCAACCTCAAGTTGCTCCTGTGCGAGCATGTTTCAAGTGTGGCGACCCTAATTACCTTGCCAATGTCTGCACTCAGCGCAACAACAACCAGCAGCCACAACCCCAACAACAGGAGCAGCCTCAACCAGCTCGAGGTAGAGCTTTTGTCCTCACCTCTGCTCAGGCGCAAAACGCCAACGACGTTATAACTGGTACGTTTCTCGTCAACCATGTCTATGCTTCTTGTCTTTTTGATACTGGCGCAGATAAAGTTTTGTATCTATTGAATTCAAACCTATGCTTAAGTGTAAACGCTCTAAGTTGCCAAGATCATTCGCTGTCGAAGTCGCAAATGGTAAATCCGTCACCGTCGATTCTGTTCTTTCTAAGTGTTTTTTAAATAATTAACGATCATACGTTTTCAATCGATCTCATACCCATGCAATTGGGACGCTTTGATATCATATTAGGCATGGACTGGCTCAGGCGAGTTCGTGCTGAAGTCGTTTGTTCCGAGAAATTCATTCGTCTTCCTCTTCCCAATGGTGATTCTTTACACGTCTATGGAGAGAAACCTTCGAAAGGTCTTAAGCTCATGTCGTGTACTCAAGCAAAAAAGTACTTACGCAGGGAATACTTCGCCTTTCTTGCCCACATTGTGGAAAAGAAGGACAAAGATCCAAGCATAAGTGATGTTCCCGTTGTGTGCGAATTCCCTGGTGTTTTTCCCGATGATCTACCTGGACTTCCTCCCCCTCGTTCTGTTGACTTTCGCATTGACCTCATACCTGGCGTGTAACATCCGTCAAAAACCGGATTTACCAAACCCGCTTCGTTTATTAACCGAACAACCAGTTAAAAATTTCGTTGCGTATTTAATGCCCAAATTAATTTTAAACGATACATAACTAATAAGTATATTAGAATATAAAATTTATTTTTGAAAATGTACTAAAAATAGTGAATTAAAAATAATATGCTGAAGACGGGACTCGAACCCGGGTCAGCCGAGAGCCAGCAAAGCCTTAACACACATCCCTACAACCGCTCCGCCACTTGTGTTGTTTGTTAACATATTGAAACAATTAATACATAAATCAATCTGGAAATCAAAACCCAGTTACTCATTATCAGGCGGTTATGAGAAGTTCCATGTAGGATTTAGTAATGTTTTGGTTGAAATTTGTTTTACACTCACTGATTTAACATTCATATCAACTCATCATTTAAAGAAATTGGATCGTGTTCCATTTTCTACATAGACTAACCTCTCCATCATAACAAACGAGAGAGGTATTGTCATCATTCAAGGACTCAAGCTTTGGTTGTTGTGTTTGTTTATGTTTTAGAGTCACATAGGACTAATCATAGCTTACCGATAAAACCAATGAAAATTTGACAAGAATATGGTGGATACGCCGCTGGTACTTCCTATATATAAGTATTCTTGTCAAAGGATCAGAGGCATTGTCAGGCGGTTATGAGAAGTTCCATGTAGGATTTAGTATTGTCTTGATTGAAGTTTGTGTTATACTCACTGATTTAGCATTCATATCATCTCATCATTTAAAGGGATTGGATTGTGTCACCATTCAAACATGTATGCTATCAGAATTAGGACTCAGACATTGGTTGTTGTGTTTATTTATGTTCTAGAGTCACATCATAGAACCAATCATAACTTACTGATAAAACCAATGAAAAATTGACAAGAATATGGTGGATACGCCGCTGGTACTTCCTATATATAATGTATTCTCGTCAAAGGATCAGAGGCATTGTCAGGCGGTTATGAGAAGTTCCATGTAGGTTTTAGTAGTAAAAGTTTTGTTTTAGGATATAACCTAATCTTTCAAACGTACCCAAACTCATATGCATAACATCATACTTAGTCAATCAACTCTGTGTATCCATGTTCCGTATTCATACACTTTAGGCAACAAAAAGCGATTCCTGTAGCAGGGTATTCAACCCTTACAAGGAACGTTACCGCCTCAAACAAAATTTAAACTCTTACTCTCTTCTAAGTATGTAATTGTCAAATTAAAACACCATCCTTTTTAGACAAATATGCCACTACTTAAATTTCCGGACGAAATTTCTAAAAGTAGGGGATACTGTAACATCCGTCAAAAACCGGATTTACCAAACCCGCTTCGTTTATTAACCGAACAACCAGTTAAAAATTTCGTTACGTATTTAATGCCCAAATTAATTTTAAACGATACATAACTAATAAGTATATTAGAATATAAAATTTATTTTTGAAAATGTACTAAAAATAGTGAATTAAAAATAATATGCTGAAGCCGGGACTCGAACCCGGGTCAGCCGAGAGCCAGCAAAGCCTTAACACACATCCCTACAACCGCTCCACCACTTGTGTTGTTTGTTAACATATTGAAACAATTAATACATAAATCAATCTGGAAATCAAAACCCAGTTACTCAGCGCGCCTAAATCCGCTCTCGCCGGAAATCCCGACGAATTCATCAATTGTTGACGTTTTTCTTTTGTCATAACGGACGCATTTACAGTCATATCGGTTATAACCGAAATAAAACCATCAATTTCATTCATTGCCTTAAATTTCTATTGAAACCGAAAATACAATTCAAATCCGGGATTATACCTTGTTCATCAGTTAAGCTCACGAATCTATTCAACTTACACTCATCATTTCGCTCAGAAAACTTCGCCGGAAGTCGCCGGAATTCTCTGAAAAATTACCGGAAATTTTCGCCGGAAAACTGAATTCAATCCATCCTTTCTTTTTACCAAAAAATAAGATCATAGAACTCATACTGACATCACTCCCACTCACCTTAAACCTCTGAAGAATCTCTGTCGCAAGAAATTTCACTCGCCGGAATTCTCTGCAAGTCGCCGGAAAACCGGGACTTTCATCTACACGGTAATTACCTCGATTTTTCTGTTTCATTCCATTATTATACAAATTCTAACATCACTCAATCACTCAGAATCAACCCCAGACGACATTGTCGGATTTTTCTGTTTTCGTCGGAAAAACTTCTGAAAGTTTCAGAATCCCGCTGTTAACCGGTATGATCATGTAACCTACTGATAATCGTTACTCAATGGTTCAATTTCACATCTATTCCATCCAAACTGATTGTTGAATTCGAACAGAAGGAGCTCCCAAAACAGTGCCGACGGTCTTTGCCGGACTTCTGAAGAAAGACGATCAATTCGGTACAATCATTCCCCAAACCCTTTTCTGCTCAATACTTTTCACTCGTTCATATTATTCGTTAACCGAATTAAACCAATAACAGTTAGTTAACCGTTGTCTGTGTTTTGGACGAAGAAGACGAAGTTGTGAATGTTATAAGATTAATTAAAATCGGTATTATAAACGGGTTAGACACACAGTCCAGCGGTGGACTGTGTGCAAACAATAGGCACACGACGCGAGTTCGATTCCTGTCCCAACCTCATTCGCTGTAATAAAATGCCTTTTTGTTAAAACTGAACCGGATTAATTCAGTAATATGTTAAGTATAATAAAAACTAGGATATTTACCAAGTTAGACACACAGTCCAGCGGTGGACTGTGTGCCAAACTAAACCACAGGTCCCGGGTTCGAGACCTGTGGAGTGCACCGAGTCGTTACATTAAAATCTTTTTAAAATAAATGATTTTCGGATTAATCTAATTAGTATATAAATATAATTAAAAACAGAAATATTTCGGGTTAGACACGTAGCTCAGTTGGTAGAGCTGCGTGCACGCGAACGGGAGGTCTCGTTCGACCTGCCGGCATTCATTTACACAATAAAAACCGGTCAACGGTCAACAAGTCAACGGTCAAAAAGTCAACATTTTTTTATTATTCTTATTTATTTATTTTATTTAAAAATCAATTAAAAATACTTAAAAATAACATTTTTAAAGTTAGAAAATAGCCTAAAACTCACAAAAATATACCCAAAAATCATATTAAAATTGTTAATAAAATCCATTTATTTACCTTACTTTTTCATTATTAATTAGGTTAGTTATTCCTCGTCGATCAATCCTCTAAACTCGTGCGCATTCATCATCATTCACCAAACGCACCCAAGGTGAGTGAATCTCTACAAATTCCCCGTTTAAATCACGTTTTTGGGGTGTATCATGTGTCTTACTATTTATTTTATTTAAATCATTGTGCAACCATCATATCATGAATAAATGTGTATTCAGCTTGTATAAACTGTTTGTGTGGTTATTGTTTAGATTTAGTTTATTATTTTCAGTACGTGCAATTTCATAGGCCGCCGCTCCCCATTACATTATGAGCGTTGAGCATGTTCCCCATTACATTATGAGCGTGAACCTGGCGTGCCAACATACGATCGGCTCCGTTTGATTGAGCCTTGATCGCACAGACATTTATCATTTTCAGTACATGCAATACGATCGGCTCCGTTTGATTGAGCCTTGATCGCACAGTTTCATTCATGTTATATATTTATGCAAGTTGATATTTTATTGTATGCTGTTGGTTTGTTAATGTATGTTATTGTTTTGTTGTTGTTTGATATCGTATGCTAATGGTTTGTTATTGTATGCTAATTGTTGTTATTGTATGTTTATTTACGTTTGTTCATATATGAATTTTGCACAATTTTTCCATATTAAATACAACCAGAAATAAATAATAAATGTTTTCTAACAAGGTTCACTCGCCAACTTTTTGTTGATCCAAAAACCATTTTTACACATGATACAGGTGAACATGATGAAGCAAGGAAAACATAGGAAATGCCTTAGAAGAAAATAATGAAGTCTAGAATGATGTGTAGAACATGATGTAATTATGATTGTATGTTTCCCTGTAAATTGTAATAATAAATATGAAACGTTATAATAAATGTCATGAGCTTTGATGATAACCCAATCATGCCCCGATCATCTTTTCCGCTGCGGGTCGGGGTGTGACAGATTGGTATCAGAGCTTTTGACTATAGGGATATAGGATAGGTTATTAGACCCTTAGAGCCTATACTATAGTTGATTAGATTTTAATTGTTTATGTGGTTACATGCAAACTTATGATATTTATTTGTTTCATATTTATTACATACACAAATGCATGCAAACATTTCCAATATTACATTTTGTGATATATAGTAAATTATGCTTACAGTTGAACATACATACTTACATACATATTCATCATACATGTTACAATATTCACATATTCAAATCATCTTCATACTTCCGTTATTCAAGATTTTGTCGCATTTTTTTTCAATTTTCAAATATCATCAGAGTGAGTTCTGCGACGGGCATGTAGTAACTGTAAGGGTACAAGTACCGGTAGTCGGAACGTCCTGTCTAGGTTGGCATTCGTATAAATCCAATATAACGGACCAGTTTGCCTACCTGGAGACTAACGATGAGAGTACGAAGGACCTATTAGGCCAAAGCATGCCACACCAAACGTCGTTCGAACTAACCCCACTTTGAGGTGTCACCGTGTCCACACCTGGATACATTCCGAATATCATACGTTACATACATATTTCTCGACTTTCTCCGGGTTTTAGTGTACGTAACCAGGCTAACACATGCGAACCATATGAAAAACCCGGTAATCATGGGGGCCCACGTGATTACGAAGGTGAAGTATGGCGGCATGCAAGGCCCAATTACGAGCAAAGCCCAAGACATCCTATGGATGTAGTAGATTTATTTTGCTATGTTTATTTTGTGAATGCTCATTCCTAAATACGACACATGTTCCCAAAAGCATCCAACTCATACTCTTGATATGTATTTCTTGTAGATGTCTTCTAGTCTCGCTCGTAGGAAGATGAGAGCAGGAAAAGCCCGCGAGCGCATGGCTGCCCTAATCGCTCAACAAATGGCTGTCGTAATACCCAACATTGTAATTCAAGTCCAACAAGCCCTTACCGCTAATCCCGTCAATCAAGAAGTTCAAAATGTTATCATCCCTCCCCCAAATACCACTAAATGCACCTACAAGCATTTCAAATGCTGCAACCCTACAAAATACGAAGGGACTGAAGGTGTTACCGCTCTCCTCCATTGGTTTGAAGAAATGGAAAACATTTTTCTAACTTGCGATTGCCCTGATGATCGCAAAGTGCGATATGCTACTGGTCGTTTATTTGGAATAGCACTTACTTGGTGGAATACAGAGAAGGCCAAACGAGGTGTTGAAGATGCTATGACTTTAACTTGGGATGAATTGAAGGAAATCATGACCAGACGGTTTTGCCCAAGGAGCGAAATCAAGAAATTAGAAGATGAATTCTATTCGTTGAAGCAAAAGGAAGGCGACCACACCACATACAACAAAAGATTCCTCGAGTTAAATCAAATGGTTTCCAACTTGTTCACTCCTCTTTACCGTTTGATCGAGCACTACATTCGAGGTCTTCCGTCAAAGATTCAGGACTCTGTAATAAGTACCACGCCTGCAACTTTGGAAGCAGCAATGGAGTTAGCTACAGAGCTCACCGAGAACCGCATCCGGAATAAAGACTTCAGGGAGGAGAAGAAGAAGGATAAAGCATCAACTGAAACTTTAAACTCCACCCAAACCGAATCCCCTTCTCAACCCATTTTTAAGACAAAACGAGATGGGCAACTTTTCGCTGTCACCCAACGTAATCAACCAATTTCACAAGCCATACCCCTCCAAGCTATCCCAATCACTCAAGTAGCATCCAACTCAACCTACCCAAATAAGAAACCATACCTTGGACCTCACCCTCGATGTAACACCTGTTTTTATCACCATCCATCTACCTTACTTTGTCGACTATGTGTGAATTGTGGACGCTATGGTCATATGCGCAAGGTTTGCCGCACCCTTCAAAACCAAACCTCACCCCCTACTCAAAACATGATCCAAACATATCAACAACCCCAATACCCCATGTTCTCATATGTTCGAGCTTGTTTCAATTGTGGCGACCCTACCCACTTTAGAAACACGTGTCCTCAATTGGTTAACATCATAAACGCCCAAGCTCAAGCAAACCCAGTTAACCAAGCAAATCAAGAAAACCCAACTACTAGGCCACCAGCAAGAGGAAGAGTTTTCAACATCAACGCCAATCCTGTTGAAGATAATGACGGCCTAAACAAAAACACCCAACTAGTCCCCTTCACCGAAAATCAAGATTCAACTCCAACCGCTTAGTTTTATATTTTTCTTTATGATTATCTCAATTTTCACGTGCCTCAATTTTAAATTGGAAATTTATCCAAGGATCTTAATGCGAATTACTATTTCAGTTTTGTTTTTATACTCATTGATTTAACATTCATATCATCCTACCTCACGAACATGTCACAGTGTCATCATTTAAAGAAGTTGAGCTGTGTCTCACTTCTACATGGACTAACCTCTCCATCATAACAAACGAGAGGGGTACTGTCATTATTCAAACATGTATACTATCAGAATTATAACTCAGGCACTATTTGCTGTGTTTATTTATGTTTTAGAGTCACATAGGACTAATCATAACTTACTGATAAAACCAATGAAAATTTGACAAGAATATGGTGGATATGCCGCTGGTACTTCCTATATATAAGTATTCTTGTCAAAGGATCAGAGGCATTATCAGGCGGTTATGAGAAGTTCAATGTAGGATTTAGTAATGTTTTGGTTGAAATTTGTTTTACACTCACTGATTTAACATTCATATCAACTCATCATTTAAAGAAATTGGATCGTGTTCCATTTTCTACATAGACTAACCTCTCCATCATAACAAACGAGAGAGGTATTGTCATCATTCAAGGACTCAAGCTTTGGTTGTTGTGTTTGTTTATGTTTTAGAGTCACATAGGACTAATCATAGCTTACCGATAAAACCAATGAAAATTTGACAAGAATATGGTGGATACGCCGCTGGTACTTCCTATATATAAGTATTCTTGTCAAAGGATCAGAGGCATTGTCAGGCGGTTATGAGAAGTTCCATGTAGGATTTAGTATTGTCTTGATTGAAGTTTGTGTTATACTCACTGATTTAGCATTCATATCATCTCATCATTTAAAGGGATTGGATTGTGTCACCATTCAAACATGTATGCTATCAGAATTAGGACTCAGACATTGGTTGTTGTGTTTATTTATGTTCTAGAGTCACATCATAGAACCAATCATAACTTACTGATAAAACCAATGAAAAATTGACAAGAATATGGTGGATACGCCGCTGGTACTTCCTATATATAATGTATTCTCGTCAAAGGATCAGAGGCATTGTCAGGCGGTTATGAGAAGTTCCATGTAGGTTTTAGTAGTAAAAGTTTTGTTTTAGGATATAACCTAATCTTTCAAACGTACCCAAACTCATATGCATAACATCATACTTAGTCAATCAACTCTGTGTATCCATGTTCCGTATTCATACACTTTAGGCAACAAAAAGCGATTCCTGTAGCAGGGTATTCAACCCTTACAAGGAACGTTACCGCCTCAAACAAAATTTAAACTCTTACTCTCTTCTAAGTATGTAATTGTCAAATTAAAACACCATCCTTTTTAGACAAATATGCCACTACTTAAATTTCCGGACGAAATTTCTAAAAGTAGGGGATACTGTAACATCCGTCAAAAACCGGATTTACCAAACCCGCTTCGTTTATTAACCGAACAACCAGTTAAAAATTTCGTTACGTATTTAATGCCCAAATTAATTTTAAACGATACATAACTAATAAGTATATTAGAATATAAAATTTATTTTTGAAAATGTACTAAAAATAGTGAATTAAAAATAATATGCTGAAGCCGGGACTCGAACCCGGGTCAGCCGAGAGCCAGCAAAGCCTTAACACACATCCCTACAACCGCTCCACCACTTGTGTTGTTTGTTAACATATTGAAACAATTAATACATAAATCAATCTGGAAATCAAAACCCAGTTACTCAGCGCGCCTAAATCCGCTCTCGCCGGAAATCCCGACGAATTCATCAATTGTTGACGTTTTTCTTTTGTCATAACGGACGCATTTACAGTCATATCGGTTATAACCGAAATAAAACCATCAATTTCAT
This sequence comes from Scalesia atractyloides, assembly GCA_947069175.1. Taxonomy (NCBI): domain Eukaryota; kingdom Viridiplantae; phylum Streptophyta; class Magnoliopsida; order Asterales; family Asteraceae; genus Scalesia; species Scalesia atractyloides. The sequence goes on from CAMTDV010000021.1 coordinate 75,561,436, forward strand.
TCATTGCCTTAAATTTCTATTGAAACCGAAAATACAATTCAAATCCGGGATTATACCTTGTTCATCAGTTAAGCTCACGAATCTATTCAACTTACACTCATCATTTCGCTCAGAAAACTTCGCCGGAAGTCGCCGGAATTCTCTGAAAAATTACCGGAAATTTTCGCCGGAAAACTGAATTCAATCCATCCTTTCTTTTTACCAAAAAATAAGATCATAGAACTCATACTGACATCACTCCCACTCACCTTAAACCTCTGAAGAATCTCTGTCGCAAGAAATTTCACTCGCCGGAATTCTCTGCAAGTCGCCGGAAAACCGGGACTTTCATCTACACGGTAATTACCTCGATTTTTCTGTTTCATTCCATTATTATACAAATTCTAACATCACTCAATCACTCAGAATCAACCCCAGACGACATTGTCGGATTTTTCTGTTTTCGTCGGAAAAACTTCTGAAAGTTTCAGAATCCCGCTGTTAACCGGTATGATCATGTAACCTACTGATAATCGTTACTCAATGGTTCAATTTCACATCTATTCCATCCAAACTGATTGTTGAATTCGAACAGAAGGAGCTCCCAAAACAGTGCCGACGGTCTTTGCCGGACTTCTGAAGAAAGACGATCAATTCGGTACAATCATTCCCCAAACCCTTTTCTGCTCAATACTTTTCACTCGTTCATATTATTCGTTAACCGAATTAAACCAATAACAGTTAGTTAACCGTTGTCTGTGTTTTGGACGAAGAAGACGAAGTTGTGAATGTTATAAGATTAATTAAAATCGGTATTATAAACGGGTTAGACACACAGTCCAGCGGTGGACTGTGTGCAAACAATAGGCACACGACGCGAGTTCGATTCCTGTCCCAACCTCATTCGCTGTAATAAAATGCCTTTTTGTTAAAACTGAACCGGATTAATTCAGTAATATGTTAAGTATAATAAAAACTAGGATATTTACCAAGTTAGACACACAGTCCAGCGGTGGACTGTGTGCCAAACTAAACCACAGGTCCCGGGTTCGAGACCTGTGGAGTGCACCGAGTCGTTACATTAAAATCTTTTTAAAATAAATGATTTTCGGATTAATCTAATTAGTATATAAATATAATTAAAAACAGAAATATTTCGGGTTAGACACGTAGCTCAGTTGGTAGAGCTGCGTGCACGCGAACGGGAGGTCTCGGGTTCGAGTCCTGCCCGGCGCATACATTTACACAATAAAACCGGTCAACGGTCAACAAGTCAACGGTCAAAAAGTCAACATTTTTTTATTATTCTTATTTATTTATTTTATTTAAAAATCAATTAAAAATACTTAAAAATAACATTTTTAAAGTTAGAAAATAGCCTAAAACTCACAAAAATATACCCAAAAATCATATTAAAATTGTTAATAAAATCCATTTATTTACCTTACTTTTTCATTATTAATTAGGTTAGTTATTCCTCGTCGATCAATCCTCTAAACTCGTGCGCATTCATCATCATTCACCAAACGCACCCAAGGTGAGTGAATCTCTACAAATTCCCCGTTTAAATCACGTTTTTGGGGTGTATCATGTGTCTTACTATTTATTTTATTTAAATCATTGTGCAACCATCATATCATGAATAAATGTGTATTCAGCTTGTATAAACTGTTTGTGTGGTTATTGTTTAGATTTAGTTTATTATTTTCAGTACGTGCAATTTCATAGGCCGCCGCTCCCCATTACATTATGAGCGTTGAGCATGTTCCCCATTACATTATGAGCGTGAACCTGGCGTGCCAACATACGATCGGCTCCGTTTGATTGAGCCTTGATCGCACAGACATTTATCATTTTCAGTACATGCAATACGATCGGCTCCGTTTGATTGAGCCTTGATCGCACAGTTTCATTCATGTTATATATTTATGCAAGTTGATATGTTATTGTATGCTGTTGGTTTGTTAATGTATGTTATTGTTTTGTTGTTGTTTGATATCGTATGCTAATGGTTTGTTATTGTATGCTAATTGTTGTTATTGTATGTTTATTTACGTTTGTTCATATATGAATTTTGCACAATTTTTCCATATTAAATACAACCAGAAATAAATAATAAATGTTTTCTAACAAGGTTCACTCGCCAACTTTTTGTTGATCCAAAAACCATTTTTACACATGATACAGGTGAACAGGATGAAGCAAGGAAAACATAGGAAATGCCTTAGAAGAAAATAATGAAGTCTAGAATGATGTGTAGAACATGATGTAATTATGATTGTATGTTTCCCTGTAAATTGTAATAATAAATATGAAACGTTATAATAAATGTCATGAGCTTTGATGATAACCCAATCATGCCTCGATCATCTTTTCCGCTGCGGGTCGGGGTGTAACATGGTGTAACTCCTATGCGAAGTCTCCTTATCGTCTCGCACCTTTGGAAATGCAAGAGCTATCAAGCCAACTTCAAGAACTACTTGATAAAGGTTTCATACGCCCTAGTACTTCTCCTTGGGGCGCTCCTGTTTTGTTTATAAAAAAGAAAGATGGATCATTTCGGATGTGCATTGACTATCGTGAGCTCAACAAGCTTACAGTAAAAAACTGATACCTTCTTCCTCGTATTGACGACCTCTTCGACCAAATTCAAGGCGCGACTTGTTTCTCGAAAATCGATCTTCGTTCGAGTTATCATCAACTTCGAGTTCTCGAAGAAGATATCCCCAAAACCGCGTTTCGTATACGTTATGGTCACTACAAGTTCGTGGTCATGCCTTTTGGTTTGACCAACGCACCCGCAGTCTTCATGGACCTAATGAATCATGTGTGCAAACCTTATCTCGACCGCTTCGTGATCGTCTTCATTTACGATATCCTTATCTATTCCAAGACTCGAGAAGAACACGAGCGACACCTGCGTCTTATCCTCCAACTTTTGCATACCGAACGTATTTATGCCAAGTTCTCCAAATGTGAATTCTGGCTAAAAGAGGTTCAATTCCTTGGTCATGTCGTCAACGAACTCGGTATTCACATTGACCCTGTGAAAATCGAAGCTGTTAAGAATTGGATAGCTCCTAAGTCTCCGTCTGAAATTCGTTCGTTTCTTGGTCTAGCTGGTTATTATCGTCGTTTCATTTCCAACTTCTCTAATATCGCCGTTCCTCTTACCTCCTTGACTCAAAAGAAAAACCTTTTGTTTGGGGTCCCGAACAAGAGGAATCTTTTCAAACGCTCAAGGACATGCTTTGCAATGCTCCTATCCTTGCTCTTCCGATGGTAACCACGACTTCGTCGTGTATTGCGATGCTTCAAACCTTGGTCTTGGTTGTGTCCTTGTGCAACGAGACAAGGTTATCGCTTACGCGTCCGAGGCAACTCAAAATTCATTAGAAAAACTACACTACGCACGATCTCGAACTTGGCGCAGTTGTTTTTGCATTGAAGATATGGCGACACTACCTTTATGGTACCAAGTGTGTGCTCTTCACCGACCATAAGAGCCTGCAGCACATCTTCAATAAAAAAGAACTCAACATGCGTCAACGTCGCTGGGTAGAGTTGTTAAACGACTACGACTGCAAGATTCGTTACCACCCTGGTAAGGCGAATGCTCACAAGACAAATTTCACATGTTAAGCTCTCGAAAATGGCTGCGAAGCGCGATGTGTTACTTTGTAGCTGATGCACTTAGTCGTAAGACTCATGTAAAAGACATTCGTTGTTATGAGACCTTGGGTAACATTCGTAACCGCATTCATGAAGCACGACACTCGTCCATTACCGAAAACGACTTGTACAATGAGATGAAGTGTGGTGCTGAGGAACAGCTTGTGTCCAAATCCGATGGTATTATGTACTATCTCAATCACGTCTGGATTCCAAATCGTGACAACCTTCGTAACTTCTTGATGAAGGAAGCCCATAAATCCCGATATTCCATTCATCCTGGCGCCAACAAGATGTACCAAGACTTACGTACGTCTTATGGTGGCCAAGTATGAAGAAAGATATCTCTCTCTACGTCTCGAAGTGCCTCACCTGTTCCAAAGTTAAGGCCGAACATCAACGTCCCTCCGGCTTACTCGAACAACAAGAAATTCCGGTTGGAAATGGGAGAGTATTGCTATGGATTTCATCACTAAACTCCCTCGTACCTTTTCTGGTCATGACAGTATTTGGGTTAGCATTGATCGATTGACCAAATCCGCTCATTTCCTCGCCATTCGTGAAGATTACAAAGTCGAGAAATTGGCTCGTATCTACACGGATGAAATCATTTGTCGTCATGGTATCCCCATTGACATCATCTCTGATCGTGATGGACGCTTTACGTCTCATCTTTGGCAAACATTCTAATCCGCTATGGGTACTCATCTCAACCTTAGCACCGCTTTTCATCCTCAGTCTGAAGGACAAATCGAGCGTACTATCCAAACTCTAAAGGACATGCTTCGTTCATGGGTAATCGATTTTGGTGGCAACTGGGATATGCACTTGCCCTTGATCGAATTCTCATACAACAACAGTTATCACGCGAGTATACAAATGGCACCTTTCGAGGCATTGTATGGTCGTAAGTGTCGTTCGCCCATTTTTTGGCACGAGATCGGAGAAGCTCAAATCACCGGTCCCAAGCTTAAACAAGAGACGACAGACACAGTTTTACAGGTTCGAGACAACTTGCTAAAGGCCAGAAGCCGATAAAAGAGCTACGCTGACAAACATCGCAAACCTTTGGAATTCGAAGTAAGTGATCTTGTACTTCTCAAGGTATCCCCTTGGAAGGGAGTAGTTCGGTTTGGTAAGAAATGCAAACTCGCACCTCGCTACATAGGTCCTTTCAAGATTCTCGAAAGGATTGGCAAGGTTGCATATCGACCGGACCTACCTGAAGAACTCAACAACGTTCATCCTGTCTTCCACGTTTCAAACTTGAAGAAATGCCTAGCTGAAGAAGGACTTCAAGTCCCACTCGAAGATCTTCAAATCAACGAAACTTTACACTTCGTGGAGAAACATGTCGAAATCATGGACCGAGGAGTCAAGCAATTGAGGCGCAGTCGAATTCCTATCGTCAAGGTTCGATGGGAAGGAAAACGTGGCGCTGAGTTTACTTGGGAACTCGAAAGTGATATGAATACTAAGTATTCGCATCTCTTCGTTGCATCTTCCTAAATTTTGGGACGAAATTTCCTAAAGGAGAGGAGACTGTAACGCCCTGCTTTTTTTGTACTTTCCATAATTAGAAAGCATCGATTGTAATTCTATTTTTGGAAGCCTTGTGTTCTTGTAATCGTACTTTCGTTGTAATCGTTGTAAAATCCGAGACTTGTATCATAATAAAATTCGTATTTCTTACAATTCATGCTTTACACATTCATACATGTTCATACGTTTGAAACCACTACACATATGATGCTTAATTCGTGATTCTTGAAAGCGTGTAATAACTTTGCAAATACGTGACATACATGCATTATACGATACTTATCCACAATTCTTATACATAATCATACTTGTTTATACTTATTATTAAGCTAAAATTACATAAAAGCCCTTGAATTACACCTTTTGTGCTCAAAACACCTTAAAACTTAACAAAAACAAACTTCAGGGGCTGAAAATGACAAAAATCAAACAAGTTTGGTGGCCGAAGCCTCTCACGGGCCGCGACCAGGTGCCTTGTTTCCTCTCGCCCCTGCTAGAGACCATAATCCATAGAATGTTTATTTCAGCTCACGGATTGGGCAATTGTGTGTTAGTTTAGTGTGTTTCTTGCACTTAATGCCCACCTAAACTAACCCTAATTCATTCTTACATAACCCACCTCATTCCCACTCATATTCCACTTTACAGACACTCTAAACTCCCTCCCAAAACTCACTAAAACCTGTTGCAAATCAGATTCCAATCAGAAAGTTCAAGACTTTCAAAGTGAGTTCTAGCTCACTTCCACTTCACCTTTCTCATTGTTTCTTCTTTCTTAGCACTTGGAACACCTTTAGGGTTGCTTCCTTAGGTTTTCGATAGAAAACCAAGATGGAACTCCTCCATATTTGAGGTTAAAGTGCAAGAAACTTTCTGTTTTGATTAAAGCTTTTCAAAACTTACTTGAACTTGAGTTATCTCATACATATTCCTATGTCCTTATGCTCATAATCAATTGTATGGTTAGTTGGGCTTAAAAACAAGGTTGTGACATCTAAAATAAGAGGTTAAAACCTCATAAACATTAAGTTTTGTTTGGGTTTTATCCCACAAGTAAGAACAAGCTTAAAGCTTGGATGTTTGTGTGATTAAGGTTAGCTTGGGCTATCCTACTTGAAAATCCACACGTTACTTGATGTTTTCTTAGATTAGTTGTAGTTATTTCCTTTCTTAAATGTATGTTCATGACCCTCCTTGTTGTCTATGACAGCATGTGTAGTGGTGAATACTAAAGAGGTTCCTAAATGGAAGATTTACCTTCCTACGTCCTACATGACTTCTATGACATTCTTGTTATGATAATGGACTAGAACTCCTAAGTATATACTATACAGAATGTATAATATCTATGATGACCAAACCCTTGTTGATAACCAAATGGTTATTTGTCAAAATAGTAGGTTACACCATTTAAGAACATACTACTCGTCACGATTCTGATGGGTACTTTAGCCCATGAAAACATCCAAAACCCCTTTGGGTTTCATAGTGTCAAAGATGAGTATTATGAGTTAGATGGTTAATTTCTCATATATGTACTTTCCGTAATCTTTTGTTTCCGAATTCCTAATCCTCTGTTATCGTCCACTTACTCATACACCTACGTTTCCTTTTGTAGAAGGACTTGGTGTTCCATCTCCCGTCGCTCAACAAACTCTTCACGGACTAACAAGTGGAAGCTTGCAAAACCGTGAGTACACATGACCCATTTTCGTTTATGTCACTTTTGGGTGCAATATGTTAACCTTATAAAAAATCACTAAACTTATACTTTATTCAAATGCACAAAACAATCCAAATACATGAACGCTATGTTACAATACTTGATGCTTATACTTGGGTGATTCTTATGTGATACAATAGTCATTAGCTTTATACGAGCCTCCATTTAACATGTATAGCGCTATAGGAGTAACACACCACCCGTAAACGAGATGTCATGTTGAATTTCATTCTTTATTGCGTAAACAGAGGGTTGACTAGAAATATTGCATGCCATGTTATGACGCTCTTGTATAAACTTAGTTGCCATGTGGATTCGTTTTTAAACCTTTATGCTTATACGTATGCATATACTTCAACTTGTGTGCTCGCCAATGCATTTTGTGTTGAACTATACTTTGTTAACATGTTGCAGGTTGATGGGGATTCATATGACAAAATCTAGTAGGGACTACATTAGAAACGCACTTGATATTACTAGATTAGTTACCTTTTTATTTAAAATTGTTGTATTGTTTCTCTTGTTGTACTTTGAATTTCCATGTTGTACATGACAATTTTATTATGAAATGAAATTCGGTTTTGAATTAATTATTGTCACAAATAGCGTTATGAGTGATGAGCAATCTATTTCGTCTCGTCCCGATGTTTCGCCATCGGTTGGGGTGTGACAACCAAATCGCTATTGACACCGAAATTATCGGTTATGGTACCGGTATATGAAGGTAAAAATCGATACCAGAACGCCAAAAGTCGGTACCGAATTGGTACTTAAGATCTTTCATATCAGGGAAATCTGGCTTATCTCTGACCGCAGGTTTTATACAAACAACATCATTACCATAGTGATTTCAAAACACATTTTCTTTCGGTTATCTTTTAGTTTTTTTTCTACATTTTTTTTATTCTTGTCGGTGATTCCGTGCGCAATGCGCTCATAGTGATTTGAAAACACATGTAAACACAGACTAGATAACAAAAGTTCACGTTTGTTTACTTAATAATAATAATAACAATAATAATAATTCACTCCCACTTTAAACTAATAATTTAAAGTAGTCATTAAAATACATAAAGGAGTCAAGTTGAAAAGCTTATAATCATCTAAATTATAATTATCACTTTTCAAACACCCCCACTTTACATCTTATCTTTTCATGTCATGCGGGTTTTTAAACATTGTACCAACTCAGTTTCCGACAATCATTTCGACAAATTAACAAACACCCATGATGCATGTTCACTTCAACATGCATGTTTCCATCATCACACACACATACTATGTGAAACCAAACCCATTTAACAACCACTTCAAACCACATGCAATGTTCCAACAAAAACATGCATTTGCCTATCAGAATGAGGAAGAATGCCACCAAAGAACATCATCCAGTTGATCTCACAGGGCGTCGGGTCCTTCGATCACTAGGCGGAAAAGACAAGCACAGCAAGATCTGCACGTCGAAAGGGTCAAGAGACCGACGCATTCGGCTATCAGCCAACACTGCGATTCAGTTCTACGACGTGCAGGACCGGTTAGGCTTTGATCGGCCCAGTAACGCCATTGATTGGCTCATGAAGGAAGCGAAAGCCGCTATTGATGTGTTGAATGGTGATCAGTATCATTATTTTCATGACTTGCTTGTTCCGGATGCAACACATTCTATTTTCAACGTCTCAGCGGCATTTCATCGAACACCTGGTGTCCCGGTCCAGCAGAACTTGAACCAGGAGCAAATTTATGGGCTTAATAAGTCACAATTTGTGGGTAATCAGATTCATTGGAACCCTGATTATAATGAATCAGAAGGGTTTGAATTTGTGAACAGGGAACCCCTTCAGTCCAGTTTTCACACTCAAGTTGCTGATGATGTTAACAATAATGAAAGTTATGGGTTATTGGGTGTTTCTTTTGAGCCAGAAATTCAAGTTCAAGAAGCGGTAATGATTAATTAATTGTTTTGATAGATTGTTATGAGCTTGTTTATAAAATTTAAGGTGTGTTTTTTTTTCAGGAGGTTGAATTGAAAGAAGATGACCGGAGATATGATCAAGGTTATATGTTCTAAGGATTAGTGGGTTTTGAAAACTAATATTGTAGTTGATGGAAGAAGTTATTTAGATGCTAATAAACTAATTTTATATTTAAGTATGTTTACATATTAGTTTGTATCAATTCTTGGTATTTTTGTGTTTCCTATGGTTTGGGTTTCGCCCATTTGGGATCTAGTATGTACGGATGTACGAATACCACAGGGTTTTTAGCGTAGGAATGTAGTAAGGTATTGTCTCCCTTACCCTACACTGTTTAGTGGTGATGGTTTTAGTTTGCGATGAACCTTGGTGTAAAATTAAGGAGTAAATTTAGTGGGTGTGTGAGTGTGTTGTTCTAAAAAAATTATGTACGGTTGACGTTGGTTTGGGGTTCGAAATTGTTTGAGTCGATCTTTTGGGTTCGAGTTATAATTTTGTTTCAATTGATGGTTATATGGTTCGTAACTAGATTCTCTGAACGGTCTAACTCCTCTTCTCACTGCCTGACAGGAGCGTGAAGAAGAAAAAAAACATGATTGAGCTACGCTCCCATGAGTGGATAAATGAACAACTATATAATCAAACTAATCATGTACGTAACTGATAAGGAACATAATGTAATCAAATAAGTTTAATCGTATAAATTAATACTAATTGAGCACAAAACAATCTTCCCTTCTAACAAAAAAAAAACAATATATAAACAGGGTCAGTATATACTAGGAAGTTTCTATGGGTAGGAAGGATAGGAAGTAATCTTGACCATCTATTTAGTAATCAAGGCTAAGATTAAATGGGTGGAATTGAAGGAAGAAAAGGAAGCGCGTGAGTTTGTTGAGGGGCATTGTAGTCAATCCAAGGTAATAGTTTCTCTCTCCTTCAATTCCCCCCATTTTTAAACGTTAATAACTCATTCATACGACATTATTTTTTATAAAAATTGCACCATAAAAACGAGCGTTTTTTTTATCTTTAAAACGAGCACACTATTGCTATACTTTTGAAAAAAAGTTTTCGATAACCCAGATGCGTAAAACGCAATGAAAAAAACACAATTTTTTTCATTTTTATAAAACACAATTGACTAAAAAACACAAAATAAAGTGTTTTTTCTAAAAGACAATGAAAAAAAAACACAAAAGAAAATGTTTTTTTATCTAAAAAGCAATGAATTAAAACACAAAACAAAGTTTATTTCTAAAATGCAATTGACTAAAAATATAAAAGAAAGTGTACTTTCTAAAACGCAATGGACTAAAATCACAAAAAGAAAAGTGTCTTTTGTAAAACGCAATGGACAAAAAACTGTGTTTTTCATTAGTTTGTAAAACACAATATTCTTTTGTAAAACGCAATGGATAAAAACAGTGTTTTTTCATTTTATTTGTAAAACGCAATTGACAAAAAACACCCAAAAAGTGTGTTTTTTCATTCTTTTATAAAACGCAAACGCAATGGACAAAAAACACACAAAAAGTGTGTTTTTCATTATTTTGTAAAACACAATGGATAAAAAACACCAAAAAATGTGTTTTTTCATTCTTTTGTAAAACGCAATGGATAAAAAACAGTGTTTTTTCATTATTTTGTAAAACACCATGGACAAAAAACACCAAAAGGTGTGTTTTTCATTTTTTTTGTAAAACAAATTTAAATGAAAGTTTAAACTGAAAGGTGTTTTGTAATTTTTCTTTGAGACATTTTGTCAAACACTTTGTGCGCAACTTTTTATTAATGACTTCTCAATGAAATTGGAACTAATGATGTTGCCCATACGCATGAATAAATCAAGAGAAAGAGTAGAATCAGAGATATCTTCACTTTGAATACAAAATGTTTGAGAAATTTGAGAAGAAGAGTACCTTTTTAAACAAAAATCTCGTGTTCCATCGCATCATGTTAAATTTGACAGAGTGGTGAGGTTGGGGAGACGATTCTGGTGGTGGTGGGCGATGGAGTGACGACGGTGGTGGTGGTTGTGGTGGTGGGGTGAGATGTATCGTGAAAGAAAATGACATACTGGGTTTTTGTTATAGAACTAGGGTTTTTATCTTAGGGTTGTTTGACTAAAATGCCCTTCCAATGTTTTTTTAATCTTTGATACGTGTCACTCTATCATTGCTTCCTATCCTTCCTAGCTAAAACAAACTTCCTATTTAATCCTTACCCTATATAAATATGGCACATTTTTTTTAATGTTAAACTAACATGCTTATAAATACTTTTATTAACTACTTATATCTGTACATTATAATACTTAAGCCTTCCACTACTTAGATAAAACAGAAACATCTTATCACCAAACCACTAGCTCATGGGTTATAAACAAGGTACCTGATTAGCTACCTATGTATCAGGTTTGAGATGTTGTGTAGTGTAGTGAATGAAACAAATAAACCTATGGTTACCATCTTTCAATGTATGTTCATAAGGTACAAAATAGAGACGTCGTTGTCTAATCACATCCTTACGAATGATTTCAGCACGTATGTGATGCGTGGGTGTAAAACCGGTGTTTGTTATGGTTTAAGTTAACGTTTTTACGTGACTTTTAATTCCGGATAGCCTACTTTTAATAAGGTTTGTGTTTTACAGGTCTTACGGAGTTTAAGGAGCTAATTGGGAGCTTAACGGAGCACCCGAACGCGAACGGGGTCGATTGGAATCAAGAAACAAAAAAATCGGTTTAGAAGCACCGTCGGCGACGCCACTATGGGCCATCAGCGACGCCTTGTGGAATCTTCCCCGTCGTCCAAAGTTTACCGTAGACAGCAAGATAACCCGTCGGGAGAATAGCCAAAAAAGCACAGCCCGTCGGCGACGGGTCATCAGGCTGTCGGCGACGGCTCGTCGTTTCTTGCATCGCGAATTTTACGTTTGTTGAGTTTGGGGACGGGTTTAAGGAGGATTTTTGACCTATTTTGAGGAGTTACGAATTTTGGGAGTTTGAATATTGTTCTTGGAGCCACAATCATCATCAACCATCATCTTCCACTCATCCAATCCATCCAATTACACTCTTCGATCCAAAACCCTAATCCCAACACCATCATCATCATCCTTCAAGCTTCCATCACTCATCACAAACCCTAACCACTTTCCATCATCACCTCCAAGTTCAAGATGCCAAGATTCGAGCTTTCATCATCCATTGATCGTGTCATGTTCACCATGAGTGGCTAATTCCCGGAGGTTTCACCCCGGTGTAGGTTTTTATAAGTCTAGGGTTAAACATTGTTATTGGTTTGATTTGTGACAATTTGCTATTTGATTTTGAAGCTTATGACAATTGTCTTGCATTTGTATTGAATTCATAAATTGTCGAGTGAAGATTAAATTTGACTTTATGAAATGTTTATGTCCATTTATGCCTTGTCTAGGTTAGGATTTACATGTTCTTGGTAATGAAGTGCATCTTTGTCCGTTCTTTGTAACGTTGATAACTATTGGCACCTAAGCCTCGTGACACTAAATTCGTTAATCACTGTTGCAATTGAATCAAATCTAAAACGTGTAGAAACCCTAGGAGTGCAATCACTGAACCGGGTGTGAACCTTGTTTTCTCTATATTGTCTTACAATCGCATTTACTTTTATTGCAAACTTTCAAGTTCTGTTAGTTAATTAATCAAACAACTTGTTGGTTCATTCCAACACCTTTCTCAAATAAACAAATTAATAGTTTTTGTAGCAAGCTTCATAAAGTGACAATCTTATTTCAAATCAATCTTGTCCGTACGCAAACCACAGGCTCTTCGTGGATCGACTCCGTGCTACCACTAACTCATAGTTAAGGATAAATCGGGTTTATAAATATTATCTTTGACCGAGGCGCGACACCTCGATCAGTATGCCTTAATGACGCACTTCTTGAACCCCATATGAGGCTTGCTTAGATACGAAAAATAAGTGAAGTCATATGCAATTACTTTATATTACAATCATAATACTCATATAATTTAATTTTATCACACAAAAAGAACATGCAATAATAATGAGTGTGATTATGATAAGGACTATTGCAAACAAAATAATTCGAAAGATAAGTTTAAGTGATCAACATAATCATAAAAAAATGCTAACAAACATTTATTTAATATTCATTGCAAGTTTTTATCAAAATATAATCCAAACTTATAGAGATATAATGTATATTTAGTAGTAAAATGATTTGTGACATTCCTTCAATTCTAAAATCTTGTCATGTAATGTAAATTTTAGAATAACACATGTTAAGTAGTTTATACATAGATATCTCATGTAAGCTGTTAATAAATTTTATAAACTTTTTACGATGTCGCATATATTTATGATAAATTCAACAAATTTATCATTTACCTAGGGTTGCAAACGAACATGAACAAAACTTTGTTCGTGTTCATTTGTTAAGAAATATATGTGTTCATGAACACTTACCGAACGAGATTTTATGTTCGTGTTCGTTTGTTAAGGAAATGAACTTGTTCGTATTCGTTTGTGTTTGTTGCTTTTAGACAACGAACGTTGATGAACACAAAGAAGCACAACTATTGTTCATGAACACAAACGGAAACAAACGAACACAAATACGCGTACATGAACAAAACATATAGTACACCGAGACTTATTAAAAACTTATTTGTAGAATTTTGAAGTATTTAAATAAAATATAAAAACTAAAAACATTAATGAACCATCGAACACAAACGAACACGTTACTGAAAGTTCACCAACATAATTGAACGAACGTGACCTTTGTTCATGTTCGTTCATTTAACTAAACAAACGGAATTTCTTGTTCGTGTTCATTTGTTTAGTAAACGAACGAACACAAATCAACCTTTAGCCGAACGGTTCACGAACTGTTAACCAAACGTTTGATTCGTTTACTGCCTTACAAATACATTTTTAAAAATTTTAGGGGGTGTTTAGGTTAGCTTATTTTGGAGCAACTTATAACCAATGTTTTAAATATCGGTATGAACCGGCCGGTTATACCGGTTAAACCGGATATCGGACACGCGTTTGGTACGATAAAGACCAGTAAAACCCGAATAAGATATGTGTTATGTAGCGAAGGTAAATCCGGTTCTACTGGTTCAAACCGTTGAACCGGTTTGCATTAGCTTAAAATTTGATTTTTAGTTTTAATAAAATACAATATAAAGTTAATATTGACATTTCGTATTTCCGGTAATTAACAAAATGCCTTTCATTTTAATATTCAATCACTGTTGAAAGTGTTGCTCACCTCGTTCAATATAATATTGTTTGTAACTAATAAAAATTATCTGAAAATGTTTAATATTACAAGAAAATAGTTTTTTTTTAAGATAAAACCATGAAAAGTTACATAAATCCTAATAGAGATTAGATTATTTTTTGAAATGAATTTGTATTTTATAAATTTATAGGGTTAACTAGTAACCCGGTTGACCCGGCTGGTACAACCCGCCCGTTTCAACCGGTTAAACTATTTTAAAGTCAAACCCGGTATAATTTAAAAATCGGTTTTAAAAACATTGCTTATAACTTATTGACTTATAAAAGTTAATACGTTATTTTTATAGTGTTTGAGTTAACTTATTTAAGATGGTTTTGCGTATTAAGAAGTTGTTTTTAAGAAGCTAGTATGTATAATTCTCAATTATATCTTATATAAGTTAATAAAGTCCTTTTTAAAAAGGAATCCCAAACACCCCCTTACTATCTTGTAATGTACATAACTTACAAATTACATAATCCTTATCTATTTTTAAAAAGGAATCTAAAGAATTTTAACCAAAACCAAAAGTCCAAACAGCACACTAATTTCAATAATTGAATCGGATCAAGCAAAATCCGAATGCGATATTCCCAATGTAAAACAGAATCAGTTATTCTCTGAAACCAATTCTATCACACATGCTCTTCCTGCTGCGAAAACTATCAATTCCACTCTCATCATCATCATCATCACCATCATTAACCTCTGTTTCTCTCTCTAGAATTACCACCACCATCATGACCACCACCAACACCAATCCGATCTCATCGAGACTAGCAATACTAGCTCAGCAGCTCCGCCTCTACAAACCGCCGGATTTCGACTCCGATAAAGTGGATCAACCGCCGGAAAAGTTACAGAACCCTAACCCTAACAACAGAGCTGCGGTTTTAATCTGCCTTTTTCATGGAGACAATGATGGCGACGATAGTCTCCGCGTGATTCTTACTAAAAGGTCTGCTGACCTTTCTGCTCATTCAGGTACTGTTTCTTTTTTCTTTTTTTTTTAAATTTATTATCGTGTCAGATCAAATACAAATAGATACTGCGAGTCTGTGAACGTCTAGAGTAATTTTTTTTGAACCATAGTAGTTTTGTTACTCTAATTGTAGCGTTTCGAACTATAGTAGTTATTATTGCGCTAGAGTAGTTATTAAGCTAAGTGCAATCTTATTACTCTAGTTATAGTGTTTTGAACATAGTAATTATTATTACGCTAGAGTAGTTTTGTTACTCTTATTCTAGCGTTTTGAACCAAAGTAATTATTAAAATAGAGTAATTTTATTACTCTAAGGGGGTCGGGCACCCCCGTTATACCAATTTCACCACGCGTGGAACACGTTATACACGACCGCCACCGAGTTTGATAACGCGTCAAACAGAAAACGCGTTGCCGTGAGCATGCGTTTTCGTTCTACCGTTGTGGATGCTTGTTGACCGTTGCTTGTTGAAGATGGAGGTAGGTGACGGATGGAGGGTGGTTGACGGAGATGGAGGGTGGTTGCCGCAGATGGAGGGTGGTTGACGGAGAATCGAGATTGTAGAGGTACAGGAAGGGAGGTGGAGGTCGTCGGAGAAGATGATGGAGAAGATGATCGGAGATTGTGATGAAGATGGCCGGAGAGTGTGATGATGATCGGAGAGTGTGATGAAGATGGCTGGAGATTGTAACCCATCACCAGTGATGGGCACCCCCACTAAATCCATCACTAGTTATGGAATTTGGCTCGATGATGTGACGTTTGATGATTGGTTGTGGTGAGTGATGAGTGAGTGGTGGGTGATGGGCGCCCCGCCTCCCCTAATTGTAGCGTTTTGAACCGGTGTAATTATTACTCCGGTTCAAATGAAAGCTACTCGAGTTATTGGTATGTTTAGTATATTAAATTTATTTGTACTTGATTCCACCTCTTTTTTTTTGAATGACAACGCTTACATACTCCTCCTAAATTACATCAAATAAACAAGGGCTTTTGCAGATGTATTTTTTTTTTAATTTGACTAGCTTTTGCCTTTTGACTATGTACATTTGTTTAATTTTGTAGCATGTTTTTCGCTTTCTGGTTGTGCAGAGTTAGGTGCCTTTTAACATGTGTCTGTTACTTTGTGTGTTCTGCAGGATTTTAGCATGTTGGAAAAGTTATATTCTATGGATATGTATATGTGTTATTGAACTTTTTGTTTTTAATATTCTGGACTATGTTTATTTATTGCAGATTCTTACATTTAGGACTGACTTTTTGATGTTATTTTGTTGTTTAAGGTTATTCAGGTATTTGTTTGCTTTTTTTATTTTGTTGTTTAAGGTTATTCAGGTATTTGTTTGCTTTTTTGTTTATTAGGGCTTTGTGCAGATTTATTTTGACTTGCTTTTACCTTTTGACTATGTACAATTGTTTAGTTTTGTAGCATGTTTTTTGCTTTCTGGTTCTGCAGAGCTAGGTTGCCTTTTTTAACATGTGTTCTGCAGGATTTAGCATGTTGCAAAAGTTGTATTCTGTGTATGTATTATTGTGTGTGTGTGTTTTGGAGTGTTGGACATTTATTTTATACCTTTGACTGTGTTCCATTATTGCAGAATCTTATATTTAGGACTGGCTTTTTTATGTTATTTTGTTGTTTATGGATGATGCTAGTTGGGTTCATAGTTTGTAAGAATTAGTTATTGGAATTTAAGGCTAGTGGGTATGGGGAGGGTCATCCCCATGAGGATGGGCCGCCACGTAGACCGCAACGTAAGCGGGTGTGAGGATGGGCCTAAAGGGGATGGACCTAGGGGGTTGGGGATGAACCCCTTTATATATATGTATGTAAAGGTGTGTGTGAGGGGGTGAGGCCCAGCTTGGGCGGCAGTAGGCGGACGAAGAGGACGGGGACGGGCCAAGGGGGGCGGTGTGCCGGGGCGGCGCCGTGCCTCGCCGGCCCTTGGCCGTGCCCCATACCCGCTAGTCTAAGGATTCATAAGCAGATAATTTGAAATAATTAGTTTTCGTATGACTCCTAGCTGCTTGATCAACTCGATTATTTTGACCGTAAATAGTGATACGAAAACGTTGAGCAGGTGGGAGAACTACAAACGAGCTAAAAAGAAACTCAACTTAAAATCTTGGTTTAGAAAGGCGCTCTTTAGGTGTGAGGCGAGTTGGAAAATGCCTCATGTGCTTTTGGGTCAAAATTAGGGCATGTAGGGGCTAATGTTTAATAACAACTAATAGGATGAAGAAATTATGAATGGTTTAATTTATAAAAAAGGTTATATCTAAAACAAATGAGAGAGACGGAACTTTTGGTTGTACAGGGAGAAAAGGCTTACGTACGTGGTGCACCCGCCTTGGGTTTTGGGACCTAAACTTCTTGTGCTTTTTCTTAAACCGAGCCAAAAACGGTCATAATATTTTATATATAGAGACATATGTGTGGCAAGCAGCATACAGTTTCCCTGAATTTAGTTATGTAGCTGCCTGGACCCATGGTTGTAACTCATAAAACAAAAATGAACATTCTATATCAGAAATGCCGTATGAGCGATCTAGATGTGCATTTTCTATGATGGAAATTAGGTTTGATGTTCAAATGGTTTATTTGAACGGATAAATGACAAATCGGGAATGAAAAATGGTTTATTTGAACGGACCTTGATATACAGGGGAAGTTTCATTGCCCGGAGGAAAAGCAGAGGAAGATGATGTGGATGATGCTGACACAGCAACAAGGGAAGCAAAAGAAGAGATAGGGCTCGAGCCTTCACTTGTAAATGTTGTGGCTGTTCTTGAACCGTTCTTATCTAAGGTACATACCGATGTCTCTTTAATGATGCACAACTTAACCTTTGCTAAATAAATATAAAAATAACTGCAAACTGTAATATGATAGATTAACGGTCACTTTCACAGTTTCGCTACCCTTAAATGACGATGAAAGAAAGAAAAATCATGGATCAATATATAATTTAACTATCTCGTGCATTGCCATGCGGGTTTGGCTCATATTTATGATGTTTTGCAGCACCTTCTCAGAGTAGTGCCTGTTATCGGCATACTTTCTGATAAAAATGCATTCAATCCAACTCCCAACGCCGGTGAAGTGGATGAAATCTTTGATGCTCCACTAGAAATGTTTCTCAAGGTAGATGAGTTGACTTTGTTGGTCAAACCATACATTAAAATTGGTTTTAAATTCATTACAACTCAACACCAACATTTACTGGTTCAGGATGAAAATCATAAATCAGAAGAAATAGACTGGTTGGGAAACCGACTTCTTATTCATTACTTCGACTACGAAACAGGTGGTAAAAAGCATATGATTTGGGGTCTTACCGCTGGAATTTTGATTCGAGCTGCATCGATTGTGTACCAAAGACCACCCACTTTTCTTGAACAGACTCCCAAGGTGAAGCTTCCCGGAGTCGTAAGCTCGGACACTAAATCACCTTAGAACTTCAACCGCTACCTTCAACGTTTACAGATATAAAAATCTGATTACATTTTCTCAATATGTCCATAATGCGCGTTCCAGTGGATCATCTGGCAGCATACTCCGGTCAGTTTTATTTTTGCATGGTTTTCTGTAATTGTTTTTTTTTATGCTTTGACACCATGTACTTTCACATAATCTTGCAGAATTTTCCATTGCTGCAAGACGGGAATGCTCGTTTTTACATGTTGGGATCTCTAGTAACGATTTAGATGATTGTTATTAAGTAATGTGTTGTGACCCTATATCTTCTTCTGACAGATTCATGTTAATTCTAGTAAACTACATATGTTTCCAATGGAATTCATATGTTTCTTGTTTATAATATATATATATATATATATATATATAGTTCTAGTAAACTATATATATATAGTTTAATTCACAAGATTATCTCTGCTATCATCAATCATGTTTCTTCCTCTCTTCTATTTCTCTCTCAGATTAAATGTTTCTTTGTAAGTTCTGATTATAAACATATAGAGTTGTTAGTGTGTTGAGTATCTAAGTGATGTTCTTTGTTATTCAGCATAACCATCAAGTGCGTAAAAGATATTTCGCAAGACAAAGCCAGATGTTGCTGTTAACATTCCAAAAAGGTCGTTCGAAAGAAAGTTCATAACAAAAATCTATTTCTGAAGCACGACATCTTAGTCCTCGAATTGTATGTTCACAGATTTAGAACCTCATAAAAGATAAAAACAATTCTAACCAAAAGGGAAGATCAACATAGAACATGAGGAGCACATAAACATTATCTACTATACAATGCTAACAAGTATTTCAAGGTAAAGTTATATTCAAGATTTTTATCTTTTCAAAACACTTTTGCAAATAAGGAAACAAAGGATCGACGAGAGGTCCCTGAAACGGGCTTCTCGTCTTGGGCCATTTAGATGGGCTCCAGAACATGCCCAGTTATCAAGCTCTTAAAACAGCCCATGATCAAACGAGCGGGAACTGGGGAAATCCTCTCTATCTTCATCCTTGCAAGGCCATTTAATGCCTGCAGCAGGAGAGAGAAGGAAGGCGCCAGACAAGTACGAGGTTAGTACTTGCCTCATTCATGGCAATGACCATCTCCCCGGTAAGGGTTGGACATATGTTCTGGTGCTGCAAAGATCCTCTTTGTTTAGCAGAGAACCGTTAGATGGTCTCGTGAATAACACCCGGTTAATAAGTGGTTGGTTCTATATAAGATCTCCCCATTCTTCTCCAACAAGGTAAGCATTCAAGACTCTTGCATTTAATCACACACTCACATTTACTCCGGACATTCTCTGGATTATATTCGATACACTAAGAGATCCACACCATATATTCCGACGACCACGTATCGTTAGAATTACTTATCTTCTCCGGCGAGTTTACTTACTCTCACGCCGGAGCTTGGTCACGGATCCCCCATCGAGGCCCTCCATGACGAGGCTAACGGTTTATTGTTTTGTAGCTTACCAAGAAGACTCAACCAAATGCCGACGAATCCCTCGGTCCCCTTCCAATCCGAAGCTTAGGGATTCGACATTGGCGCCATCCATGGGACCTCTGTCATCAGAGACATTCCAGCAAGAACATTAGCATTTGGGAGGGTTCTTTCCCACAAAAACAGTACAAGCAATGGCAACACCACCTCCCGACGGTTCCCAAATCTCAAAGGTCACATCGACGCCGGAAAACCAGGTTACCATCGAGAATATCGACGATGAGTATGATAATACCAACGATAGAGAATCATCTCCTAAGAAGAGCGAGATCACTCCAGATTTCATGTCAAAAAATAAGAATTAGTTACGAAAGCAACTCAATGACCTAGAGAAAATGGAAAGGTTGGAGAGCCTACGTTCCAGACTCAATTTCAAGACACCCCAGAACGAAGGAAATATCTCTTCCAGCGGCAAACACACTATCCCGGACCCCTGGGCCACCTTCATGGCAGTACTTAAACAGATGTTACCCGAAGAAAGGGCGGTGGTGATGGTGACGAAGAAGAGGAAGGACAGAAGGACAACAAAGGCAAGGATGATAACATGCTGGATAAACCCTACTTGCCCAGGGACTTGGCAGAGGTTTCTAAGTTTACCAAACGGATAGCAGAGGCACCACTGCTTCCCAAGCTTAAGCCGCCCAGTAACCTGGACAGGTACGATGGGACCAAGGATCCTGAGGACCACCTCCACGCTTTTAGAGGAGCATGACAGGTGGCCAGTGGTCCATGCCTCCTTGGTGTCACATGTTCGTGCAAACGTTGACTGAAGGAGCCCGCTTGTGGTTCGATAGCCTTCCAGTAGGAAGCATAGACAGTTATGAAGACCTATGTGAGAAGTTCCTCAGGAACTTCAACCAACAGAAAAAGGTGGTTAAGAATCCTAACGAGATCATGCATATCCACCAGAAGGACAACAAACGAGTGGACCATACATGGAAAGGTTTATCAAGGAGAGCATGAACATAAAAGAGGTCCCAGAAGCGATGAAGATAAGCAGCTTTATTAACGGGTTAAAACACACTCAGTTATGCGAGAAGCTGGGAGAAGAGTTCCCTGAAACATTCGATGCTCTCATGGACAAGGTTAGAGCCTTTGTCAGAGGAAAGGATACTAGCAGCAAGGGCAAGTAACTGGACGTTGGCCCCAGGAGGATTAACATCACTCTGCGATCACAGGAAAAATGCAACCTTTAACCCAAGAAGCCTTCTTACAATAAGATGCACGATGACAGACCAAGGCCCACCTTTTCCCCCTACAAGCCAAGGGGGAGGGGGCCAGCCCCTTACTGTGACAGTTTCACCCCTCTGACCAAAACTTTAAATGAAATACTAGCCACCGAGAGGGTCAAAAAATATTTCCCGAAACCCCCTCCCTTAAAGCCAGGACCGAAGGCTTACCCGATCGAGTATTGCGAGTGTCACAAAGGCTGCGGACATCAAACAGACGATTGTATGTATCTAAAAAGAGAAATCGAACTAGTGGTCAACACAGGAAAGCTATCTCATCTGGTAAGGGAAATAAAAGAAGGGGGGATAAGAAGGGTAAGGATACAAAGGCAGAAGGTCAGGAACGATGCTTCGTAGACATGATTAGAAGAAGGGACGAGCATGATACGAACTGAAGCGTCAAGGCCAGGGTGCTGGCATCCCCAGATTGTATGAAAGCCCCAATACTCATGCCTCACCTAGAGGATCATGAAGTTCAGAAACTCCCCCTCAACATCTCGACGAAGATAGCGGGGCATAAAGTAGCACAGATACATGTCGACCGGGGGGAGTGGAGTTGAAGTAATATACGAGCACTGTTTTCTGAGACTTGATAGAGACGTAAGGGACAGGCTGGAAGAAGATTCCAGGCCCCTCGTAGGGTTCACTAACAGCATCTCATACCCCTTAGGGAAAATTAAGCTCCCATTCACAGCAGAAGTGGGAGATAGAACAAGGACCATAGAGCTAACATTCACCGTGAGCAGGTCACATTCGAAGTACAACACCATATTAGGAAGACCAGGCATCGCTGTCTTAAGGAACAAACCGTGCGAGTGGGCACCCACCTAAGTGACAAATGCAAAAGCGCCCTGAAGGAATTATTGCTCTTCAACATGGACGTCTTTGCTTTCCAGCACTTGGACATGAGCGGCATCCCCCGGAGCTTGATATAGCACTGGCTTACACCCACAATTGGATAAAGTCGGTCAAACAAAAGAAAAGAAGCATGGGACCACAAAAGCGGGGAGCAGCATGCGAGGAGACTAGAAAGCTCCTCAAGGCTGGCATAGTCCGGGAAGTTAGGTACCCCTCCTGGGTCTCAAACCTAGTGATGGTTAGCAAGAAAGACGGAGGGTGGAGAATGTGTATTGACTACAAGGACCTCAACAGGGCTTTCCCCAAGGACTGTTACCCTCTGCCTGAAATAGACGTGCATGTAGACTCTCTAGCCCAGTATCCTTTAAAGTGCTTCTTGGATGCATACAAAGGATACCACCAAATTCAAATGTCCTTGGAGTACGAGGAAAAAACGGTGTTTGTGACAGACGAAGGGTCTGTAACACAAAGATTCCATTTGGGCTTAAGAATGCGGGAGCAACCTATCAAAGATTCATGAACACACTCTTCCAAGACCAATTGAAACAAAACCTGAAAGTACATGTAGACGACATCGTGATCAAGAGCCCGACGGAAGAACTGATTATAGAAGACGTAGCAGAAATTATCAGAACTATGCAAGAAGTAAACATAAAAGCTAAACCTAGAAAACTGCTATTTTGGGGTAGAGGAGGGCAAGTTCTTGGGGGTAACTGTGACCAAGGGGGAATCAAGGCCAATCCGAAGAAAACACAAGCGGTCATAGAATTGAAATCCCCAAGGTCCCTAAATGATATCCAACGATTGAATGGAAGGCTGATAGCAGTCAATCGCTTCCTATCCAAAGTGGCCGACAGAACACTTCCATTCATGAAAGTCCTGAAGGACTGTTTACAAACTAGCAAGTTTTGTTGGAGTCCAGAGGCTAAGACGGCCTTCAAGAAATTAAGAAGCTCATGTCACTCCCGTCCCAGAGGAAGAGCTTTTGTTATATTTGTCTGCATCGAATACAACAGTCAGTGTCGTCATGATGGTAGAGAGGCAAGACAAGCAACTCCCGATTTATTTCATCAGTAGGACACTTAAGGGACATGAAGAGAGGTATTTACCCATGGAGAAGCTAACTTTATCTCTGGTTTTTGCTTCAAGAAGGCTGAGAAGATATTTTCAGGCACACAAGATAGTTCTTCTTACTGACCAGCCCCTCTAGAAAGTGTTAAGGAGACCTGAGCTCTCCGGCCGACTCGCTAAGTGGGCAATAGAGCTGGGAGAGCATGCCATCGAGTACAAGGCAAGAATAGCCGTGAAGGGACAAGTCCTGGCAGACTTCCTTGCTGAGGTCCCAGAAGAGGAGGAACGAGAGCTTCTCAAATGGTAGGAGCTGGAAGAAAAAGAAAAGAAGGAAGATGGAACGGCAGTGTGGAACTTACGTACTGACGAAGCGTCGAGTGAAGAGGGCAAAGGGGCAGGGATCACCCTCATTAGCCTTGAAGGAATCGAGCTAACCTATGCCATCAGGTTAGACTTTGAAAACACAAATAACATGGCTGAATATGAAGCTCTTCTAGCAGGACTAAGGCTGGCCAAGGAAATGAAAGCAAAAATTATAGAAGCCATAGACTCGCAACTAGTTGTGAAACAATATAACGGGGAGTATGACGCCAAGGATGAAACCATGGCCCAATATGTTGCCCGGGTGAAGGAGCTTGCCGGGACCTTCACCTCCTTCAAAATAGAACACGTGCCTCGGGGGAAGAATAGAAAGACGGATGCCTTGAGCAAGCTAGCATCAGTAGCCTTCGACCACCTGGCCAAAGAAGTAAAGGCAGAAGTCCTTACTTCACCATCCATCAAGAGCAAGGAAGTTTCCTCAGTCGAGGAAACAAAGGAGTTTTGGATGACTCCGATTATCAAGTTCCTGGAGGAGGGGACCCTCCCCAAGGATGAAGCATCTGCGAGAAAGATAAGGGTAAAGGTACTTCAATATGAAATAATTGACGGCCAGTTCTTTAGGAGGTCATACCTGGGCCATTCATTAAAATGTGTGGATGAGGAAGAAGCAAGGTATGTGATATGAGAAACCCATGAGGGGATATGCGGAATGCACTCAGGGCCAAAAAAGTTGTAACCAAGGCCATGAACGTCGGATTCTACTGGAGTCACATGTACAATAACGCCTTGGAAGAAATTAAGAAATGCGACAATTGCAAGGTACATGCTCCACACACCCATAAGCACAAGCACCCAATGATCCAGTCTCTACGTCCTGACATTTTCGGAAATGGGCCATCGACATTATAGGGCCATTGACGGAAGGCCCATGAGGGGTTAGATATGTGGTGGTCGCCATAGACTACTTCACTAAATGGGTAAAGGCTAAACCCTTAGCAAGGATCATGGGGGAACAAATGAAAGGTTTGTCTTGAACAATATAGTCTGTCGAATTGGGATCCCTCATGAGCTGGTTAGCGACAATGGGGTACAATTTGCATGGAAAGCCTTCAGGCCCTGGTGCCAACATATTCACATACAACAAATCTTCGCATCTGTCACTCATGGCCAAAGTAACGGGCTGGTGGAAAGAGCAAATCAAAGCTTGATCATAGGAATGAAGAGAAGGTTGGGCCGGAAGCAAAATGGCTGGCTGGAGGAGTTACCTTATGTCTAATGGGCATACAGAACAACTCCTAAAGCGTCCAATGGGGAGACACCATTTAGCCTAACATATGGTACTAGGGCAGTCATCCCGGCTGAGATCGGTTCCCCAATAACAAGAATGAATCTAAGGGAGGCTGAAAACGAACATGATCTCAGGACGAACCTCAATCTGCTTAAAGAAAGGAGAGAGATCGTCGCGGTGTGAGAAGCATGATATAAAAAACAGATGGAAAAATATTACAATGCCACGATGAAAAAGTTAAACTTGGCCCCGTGTGATCTAGTGTTACGAGACAACGAAGCAAGTTTGCAAGAAATCACCGGGAAGTTGGGACCAAAATGGGAAGGACCTTACAGGGTCAAGTGGGCAAATGGCAAAGGAGCTTGCAAGTTAGAAACACTCCAAGGAAAAGAAATTCCCAGAACGTGGACCTTGATACAACTCCAAAAGTACTACGCGTAGTAACACCACCCCAATTATGGATGGCAAAAAAGCCCAAGCCCGACAGGTATACCCGAAACCCGAAATATACGGGCCAGGTATACCCGAAGCCCGACGGGTATGGCCGGGTATGGGCTTTGAAGGGGTATGGTCCCAAAAACCTTGCGCCAAGCAAGGGAACCATACCCACTATTTATTGCCAAGGAGACCTTGCGCACTTCCTTGCTAAAGAAAGACTCACTAGACTCTGCGCTAGGTATCCAAAAGGAAAAATATCATTTAACTTCCTTGCGCGGGCTCGCGCAAGATTTAAAGTTAACCTTGATCAATTTCCTTGGATAACTCTTCACTCGTAAACCTTGTGCGGACGTTTATATCAAAGCAAGAGCTCAGTAAACGTCGCGCCAACAGCAGAGAAAGGGAAAATATCATTTAAACTTCCTTGCGCGGGCTCGCGCAAGGATTCAAAGTTAACCTTGATCAATTTCCTTGGATAACTCTTCACTCATAAACCTTGCGCAGACGTTTATATCAAAGCAAGAGCTTAGTAAACGTTGCGCCAGCAGCAGAGAAAGGAAAGAGGATCAGTTAACTACCTTGCGCCGCTCGCGCAAGAAAACAGTTAATCCTGAGAAGCTTTCCCTTGGCAAAAATCCTTGGGCTGATGAAGAGGTAAAGGGAATCATTTCTGTTGTAACAGAATGCACACGTGGCGAGCAACAGATAGATTACAGCTGTGATATCTTCTAGAAGCCACTAACACCCAATCGTGCAAGCATCTTTTAGGTTACAACCAATTGCCACATGGCAGCATCTGGGACGATCGAGAGATCACGATGATAGCATGCTCACATCAATAAAAGATAGTGATCTCATGACGACACCTGGCATCTCCCTAACCGTGGATGAGCTCACGATTCGTGTGCACTAACGGATAACCACAACTTAACGGAGTGGCGAAAGATTCCGTTAAGATTAACATCTCTCATTTTGGTGCCCAAAACCCGGCTATAAATAAGTAGAAGGTATTCACTATCACTTACTCTCTCTCTCTTACTTCACCAAAACTATTTCCGACTACCTGTACTTATTCTCACGCCGGAGGGTGGTCACGGAGAGAACTCCCCTTCTCCCTGTGGCGAGCTGACGGTGTTCTGTTTTGCAGGATCAGTTGGAACATAGTTGCAGTCGCCATCATCTCGAAACCAAAACGAAGGATTAACCATTTTATGAAGAGCCCAATCCATAGATCTACATAGATTCCGGTCTAGTTGATCTAGGGTTTCTTCATTGGCGCCCACCAATTTCAATTCTTTTTCTCATCTTTCGTTTCGTTTCACTTAGATCTGCAGCATCATGGCTGATGGATCATCTTTTCAAGGTCCTCGATCGGAGATCCGTCGCGTCGTTGTCGGACCTCAAATCGACGGACAAATTGTTGAGGATTCTTCCGACGACGCTAATGCTCAGTATGATCCTCATCATGCAAGCATTCCAGTAATGCCGGCGGCTCCTCAGGTTGATGTTGCGTCGATTTTACCACCTGGAGAGACTCCATTATCGTGGTTGATCAAATCTCAAACGGCTCTAAACGCTATGTATGCTCAGCTATGTGCTCAATCTGGAACTCAGGTCCGTGCTTCGCCGGCTCCTCGAGTGTTGAGTTACGATACTCAGATTCATGCTCGTGCACCTTCGCATGTGTCTGTAGATGGAACTGAAATGTATTCTAAAACTAGGAATGATTCTATTCATTCCGGTAATAGAAACCAAGAAGAAAACATTCACCAGCGCACCTCTATTCACTCACGTTTGGGCCCGCGATCTTCACAGAAGCGGGACACCCAACGCGATGAATGCGACAAGACCTATGACGAGGGGGATAGTGCAAGCGTGTTTAATCGTCTGTCTGCAGATCATGTGAATTACAAGCCAAAAATATGTGCAGTGTACAATCCGGAGGCTGAGCATGACTACAATCTGGTATATCGTCCAACTGAAGCAACTGAACAGTCGAAGTTTACCAGAGAAATAGCATTAGCCCTGTTTGAATGAGCGAAATTGCCATCCAACGTAGGGAAGTTTAACGGTTTAACTAATCCTGATGATCATATGCGCCTCTTCACTGGCGCAGGGCTACTTGGATGCTGGACATTACCAATGTGTTGTCATCCCTTTATACAAATCCTTACTGGCGCTGCGCGCCTTTGGTTTGATAATTTACCCACAGGTAAACTTTCCTTTTGGAATGACCTAAAGGAAAAATTTCTTACACACTTCAGTCAACAAAGGCGATACGTGCGCGACTCCTTAGATGTAATGAACATATGGCGGAGGGATGAAGAGAACCTTGAAGATTTTATTACGTGTTACAATAAAGAGGTTTTGGAGATTGGAGATGTTCATGAAGACCTTATACGCGCGCAGTTCAAATACGCGATAAGGTGTGACGAAATGATTAAAGTGCTTTCCGGTACAACTGGCCTTCCAAAGAGCTGGGATAAACTCATGGCGGCAGCCAAGGTCTACGCCCAGACTGAGCGCAACTTGAATTCTAACAGGCCACCTCTACCTCAGAATCGTCCGCAAGACCTGAGTAAAGGTAGTCGCAAGTTTAAGAGAAATTGGAAAGAGTCAAGTCAGAATTCGTATTCTCCTTATTCACCAGTTGATGCGCGAACGACAATCAACAAGATAACAACTCAAAAAGCAATTAAGCATGAGAATAGGGAATGCCAGTGGACTCCCTTGACGAAATCTCCTGCTGATGTTCTCAGCACTGAGAATTATCAGTTCAAGCAGCCACAACCAATGAAAAATAAAAAAAGGGCAAGACCCAAATTTGTTCTGTGATTATCATAGAGACACAGGCCACACAACAGATAACTACATCAGTAGACTGAAACACGGAGATTGAAAAAGCATTAAAAAGTGGAAAGCTTACACATCTGCTCCAGAATGTGCGCGAAGAGATTAAACAGATTACGCGCAGGGACGAAGGACCTAGTAATAAGAAAATGAAGCAAGTCGCTATGATTCAGGGAGGTGCGTTGCGCAAGCGTAGCCTTCAACACTTTCGAAACAACACATGGCGCGAGCAACAAGTCATTTTTCCTATCGTTCCAGGATATCCTCAAGAGGACCGGCCAGTGGTTATCACAGGTATCTTTGGACACTACCAAACAGATTATATGTTTATATATCCTGGTAGTTCCATGGATATTATGTATGAGCAGTGCTTCAAGCAGCTAGATCCTGAGGATAAGGCACGCCTGGAACCAGTTGATTTCCCGTTAACTGGATTCTGCAATGAGGCTGTCTTTCCTCTAGGACAAATTCTTTTTCCTGTCACTTTATCTGATGGGAGTTGTTCTCGAACGAGTAACGTCAACTTCATGGTGATGATGGCAAATTCCCGTCACGACGTACTATTGGGACACCGCGCGCAGCGTGATTTTAGTATGATTACCTCCGCTCCACATGCTGCTTGTGGTTTTCCAACACCAAATGGTATAGCTATACTTTATGCGCGGAAAGAAATCATGTATATTAAAGAACCAGTTACTAAGGCTGTCAAGACATTGCCAAGTAACGAACCAGAAAAATGGGTACTCAACAATAAGTATCCCGAGCAAACAATCTTGTTAGGGCCTGCAGTCAGCATTGAAATTCGCGCAAAGCTTATGCTACTATTGTTTCACCATAAGGACATTTTCGCCTGGACACCTGCTGATATAGTCGGTGTCCCACGCGACGTTGCGGGACATTGTCTGAATGTATTTCCATCAGCAGAACCAGTTGTACAGAAAAAGCGCAGCCTCGGGTCTGAAAAAACAGAGGCGATGAATGAACAAGTCACTGAGTTACTGAATGCTGGTATTCTGCGCGAAGTCAAATACCAGACCTGGGTGGCAAACCCAGTCATGGTAAAGAAACATAATGGTTGATGGCGGATGTGCGTAGATTTTAAAGATTTAAACAAAGCATGCCCGAAAGATTGTTATTCTCTTCCCGAGATTGACAAAAAGGTTGACTCATTAGCTTCCTTTCGCTGGAAATGTTTTCTAGATTGCTATAAAGGTTATCATCAGGTCTTGATGAAAAAAGAAGACGAAGATAAGACAGCTTTTCGCACGGAGAAGGGCATTTTTTATTATACCAAGATGCCTTTTGGTCTCCGCAATGCGGGAGCTACTTATCAAAGATTGATGGATGCAGTTTTTGGAGATGATATCGGGAAAACTGTGGAAGTCTACATTGACGATTTGGTCATTATGAGCAATTCAGAAGAAACTATGCTAGATAACATCCAACGAACTTTTGATTCTCTACGAAAGGTCAATTTAAAGTTAAATCCAAGCAAGTGCTCCTTTGGCATGGAAGAGGGCAAATTCTTGGGTTTCATAGTCACCAAAGACGGTTTCAAGGTTAATCCTGAGAAGGTCGAAGCAATACAAAAAATGTCTTCTCCTGCTACTATCAAAGAGATGCAACGTTTGGCTGGAAGGTTAGTTGTGCTAAACCGCTTTCTCGCCAACCATGATGCAAAATCTTATCCATTCATTCAAACCTTGCGCAATTGTACGAAGAGCAAAGAGTTTGCATGGACTCCTGAAGCTGATCAAGCTTTCCAACAGATGAAAGATTGTTTAGTTCAACTTCCCACACTAACTGCTCCTCGCGAAAAAGAACCCATGGTCTTATATCTTGCTGCATCTGAGGTAGCAGTAGGTGCTGTCTTGCTGGTAGATCGCGAAGGACTCCAGTCTCCAATTTATTATATCAGCAAGATGTTGAATGATCCAGAGACAAGGTATTCAATTATGGAGAAATTGGTTTTGGCATTAGTCCACGCCTCACGCAGGCTGCGAAGATACTTTTCAGGACATATCATTATAGTTTTAACAAATTTTCACATTGGCCAAGTCTTGGCCAAGCCGGATGTTTCTCGACGACTTGCGAAGTGGGCAATAGAATTGGGGGGTTATAACATCTGTTATAAACCTAGACCAGCTATCAAAGGCCAAGTTTTGGCAGATTTCATCGCTGAAATTCCTGCTGATAAAATTGAAGAGTGTTAAGCAATTCAAAGTCCAGTCCCAATCATAGACGATAGAGCCTGGACACTGTTTACAGATGGCGCATCAAACAGTGATGGGGCTGGAGCAGGTCTTCGGTTAATGAGTCCAGAGGGAGCAGAGTTCACCTATGCAATTCGGTTAGATTTTAAAAGCACCAACAACGAGGCCGAATATGAAGCTTTCTTAGCAGGCTTACGCCTCGCTATCAAAATGGGTGCAACAAATTTAGAAGCCCATGTTGACTCATTGCTAGTTGCTGAGCAAGTAATTGGGACGTACGATGCAAAAGGAGATATCATGGCTTTATACTTAGCGCAAGCTAAGGTTCTTATAGCACAGTTCCAACAATTCAAAGTCACGCATGTAAAACGAAGCGAAAACAAACATGCTGACGCTCTAAGCAAGCTAGCAGCAACTAGTTTCAAACATTTGGCAAAAGAAGTTCGTGTCGAAGTTTTGAGTAACCCATCAGTCCCTCTCAGACAAGTAACAATGCTCGAAGTAGGAGATACATCATGGATGTCTCCAATAATGATGTATTTGTTACATGGTTCACTACCAGAAGATAAAGCGCAAGCACGTAAGTTACGTTGCAAAGCCCTCAATTACGAGATGGTCGACGGTATCCTGTACCGACGCTCTTACATGGGTCCTTTGCTCCGCTGTGTTAACAAACATGATGCGCAATACCTGATCAGGGAGGTTCATGAGGGCTGTGTGGTATACATTCTGGGCCGCACTAGGTAGTAGCCAAGTGAGAAGCGCAGGGTATTATTGGCCCGGAATGTATGTTGACGCTGTGGAGATTTTGCGCAAATGCATGTCCTGCCAAAGGCATGCCCCTAAAACGTTGCGCCCAAAGAATCCGTTGGTACCCGTCACAACAGCTTGACGTTTCAACAATGGGCCATTGATTTAGTTGGACCATTTCCAGATGCGCCCGGCACAGTTAAATTCATCATTGTTGCGGTCGATTATTTCACCAAATGGGTTGAAGCTAAACCCTTAGCTTCTACTACAGCAATGGTAATTCAAAAGTTCATCTGGGAGTACATCACTTGCCGGTTTGGTCTGCCCATGCGCATTGTTACAAACAACGGTCCAAATTTAACGGCTAAAGATTTGCAAAAGTGGATGACAGAAATGGGAATCCAGCATGTCTTTGCTTCCGTTGTGCATCCACAGGCAAATGGTCAAGTTGAAAGCATAAACAAACAGTTGGTTGACGGTATTAAAGCCTACCTTGGCATGGCACCGCGGGGGTGGGTTGATGAATTGCCTAGCATCCTATGTGCACACCGAACTATGCCCAAGACTAGCACTGGAGAAACCCCATTTAGCCTTGTATATGGCACGGAAGCTGTGATTCCTGCTGAAATTGGATTACCATCTCCAAGGATGCTAGCTTTGGAAAAGCAAGATAACGAAGAACAAAGGCGCATCGATTTAGACTTGTTGGAAGAACGACGAGAGAATGCAGCGATTCGCAAAGCTAAATACAAATCTCAGCTTGAAAAGTATTATAACAAAAGGGTACGCATCTGCTCCTTTTTTCCTGGTGACTTTGTTCTTCGCGAAAGTGAAGCATCGAATGCCGAAAAACTGGGGAAGTTAGCCCCGCGATGGGAAGGTCCATACGTGATAAATGAAGTATTGGGAAAAGGCGCATACACTCTGAAGCGTATGGACGGATCCAGCGTTCCTTGAACCTGGAACGCCCAACAATTACGCAGATGTTATATGTAATCTCAGTCCTCTGAGCAACTTCTGGGCGTTGCGTAATGAGACTGCTTACTATATTTCTTATGTAATCTTAGTGACAGCTATAGCTTTACGCTTTATCAGATTGAATAAAATACTCTGTCACTACTTACAGTCTTTTATATGTTTTTTACAAATGCATGCAATTCCTTTGGATAAACAAAAACACAAACTCATGAGCCACAAGATAACTTAATACTTACGCTCACACATGAGGTAAGAAATTGTTCATTTGTCTATCCTACACAAGTAATTGGTCACATGTAAACATTGTAAAACTAAAATATATCATATTCACATCAAAAGTACTTGCGTATCAGCGCAACGTTACAAGTAATTACAAAATAAAGAGTTACAAATTTCCTACTCTATGGATTTCTTGCTCGCCTGCTTTTCTGTTGTTGTGAAGATTTCCTTTAGGCTATCGACAAAGTCATCTTGCTGCAGCGCGGCATCCACCAGGTCCATAATAGGAATCTGCAAATGATCATATTTCTCCTTAGCAGCAGAATAAATGGCAGCAGTATTTAAACCATGCGTGGCAGCCCGGCTTGTATCCCATTTGGTTTTCAGCATGTGTGCCACATGCAATGTGCACTCTTTATAGCCCTCGGCATGCCCGTCGCTGCGCGCAGCCATCATCAATTCTGCCACTCTCTCATCCAACTCCGTAGAGTTAAGGATGGCATTTGCAATCTGTATACAAAAATCAATCAGTATATTTTACAATTATTGATCCAGGCATGTACAAGGAAAATGGAATATTACCTTAACAATGCCATGCTCCCACAACCAGGTGAGCGGTTTATCAGCGATTCTGTCAAGCTCTCAGCTGTAGCACGACCGACCTCCGTCTCATGAAGTTTTTCTTCGCCTTCGGTCAAGCGGCGCGTCAACTCGGCTTTCTCGGTTAGGTGAAGCTTGATATCCTTTTTCAAGGAATCTGCTTCCGCTTGAAGTCGCTCCTGGTCAAACAACATGGAGGTTAGCTCATCAATCTCTTTATTCTTAAGGAGGAGAGTCATTTTGGTCGCTACCTCATTTTGCTCGCTACTTTCCCTGTGAGAACGAGCCTCTTCTGCAGCAGCAACCGCATCAGCTTTCTCTTTTTTAAGTTTCTCAATTTCATTACAAAGAGAGATTTTTTCGTTGTTATCACAATCACAAGCCTCCACAAAGCGCTTGCGATCTTCAGCGTGCTGTGCCGAAACGGTTTCATACTTACGTTTCCACGTAAGCGCAGACCATTCCTTGGTCTTCTTCTCATCCTCAAACTTACTTTTCTCCGCCTCGAGCTCAACCCCCATCTTCCCCAAGTTCTCACTCTCGATTCCAACCTTGAATCGTTTGGACTCAAACCCATCCCAGTCCTTGTTCATGCTGCGCCACTCGCGCACGATTCGATGAGTTACAGATGAGGCCTGCGCTGTCTCTAGAAGATAAGCTTGATAAATTTGATCATGAGATTTGTCTTCTTGGCGCTTCACCTCCGTCGGTGGATAATTCCCTTATACCACTCCCTGCAAGCATGCAGGTCGGTAAAGGTCTCACTTTGTTTCAACTTCCACACTGGCTCATGAACGGCGGAGGCCCTCTTAGCAGAGTAAGTTCGGTAGTAATAGTCCCCAAGAGTTTCCTCGGGACGAATAGGCGACTCCTCTTCAGGATCGTCAGAAAACGAGAAAAACCCTTGGCTAGCGGAAGGAACCACTCCCTTAATCGTTGACGCTATCTTTTCAGCATGAGTAAGAGAGACAACTGTCTCTTGCGCCTCAGTTTCAGTCTCCACAGTTGGGGGGCAGTATCTTTAACCTGCTCGCCAGCAGGATCTTCAACAACTGTTGTTTTATTTTCTTCAGTTGCAACCGTCTGTGGCATGTCAAGAATGATAGGCTCCGCAACTGGTTCTTTTTCAACATGCGCCTGCTCTGGTGCAGAAGTTGTTGATGACCGTGGAGTTATCTTCACAAGTTTCTCTGTGATCAAACATAAAGGTGAGAAAAATATCGAGCAAATAACTTGCAAAGAAATGTTTAAGCAAACCTTACCAGGATAAAACTTCTTCGCAAACGCTTCTAAATTGCCTTCCTTTCCAATGCGCGGCCACGCAGCCTTTTTTGGTGGAGATGGGGGTGGAGTCTCAGATTCTTTCCTCTTCTTGGAAGCATGCTTCAGCGCCTCTTCAGGGCTTGAAGGGATCTCCAAAGGATCATCTGGATTCGAGGCTGGGACAGAAGATGTGTCAATAGGTTCTGGCTTTGGTTTCCTCAAACCTACAGGCGCAAGACCCTCTAGTGAGTCTGACACCACCACGTAATCACACCAAGAGTCAGATACGAGACGTGTACCTTTCTTACCCTCAGTTTTCTTACAGCTGATGGCTTAGTTTTTTGATCTGGTTTGGAAAGAGGAGGTGCAGCAGCTGCAGCAGCAGTTGGCTTCTTTTTCTTCTTCGAGTCAGGGCCTACGCCCAAGTTTAGCAAATCACCTACATAATCAATAATATTGAACAAAGTTGCGCCATTAGTTATATAGCAATATTACTTAGAAAATATGTTCAACAGTAATATTGCAATATTAACTTAGGCCTTGCAAGGTTTTACTTACCAGTCGCAGAGGACGGTTGCGCCTCCAGCTCCTCCTTCTTGGGCAGCTCAAAGTTCCCCAGGATTTGCAAGAACCATGTATCCTAACCCTCAGCAATGGGCACGACGGCCATTTTCCCTTTTTCTCTCTTGAAGGATATCAAGTAGAGCGGCGCAACTGTATCACGAATATTTTTGCATCAGTACATATCTATTAAAAGGTATTACAAGGAAGTTAAACGGTCACGCAGTTCCGTCTTCAGTGTACACCGGTTTTTCCCGGCGTTCTTTCTTCCAGAAAATACTCATCCCAGCAGCGATGAGGCCATCTCCGGCAAAACAACGTTGGGCACATCTTTAATGTCCTGGTGCCACACCTCGTCGACAGGTATGGGGAGGGTTTCCAGCTCTATATCGTCACCGGCCCGGAAAGTCATCTTCATCGGGATCACTGCCGCCTTTATGAAGAAAAAGTTTCTGTTTCCAGTTATGGTAGGATTTGGGTGGCACTAACAACAACCGTTTCGCTTGTACACGTTGTTGAAAAGAGTAGAAGCCTAATGCACAGTGGAGGTGATAGAAACCTCGGAATTTCTCCACTGACGGAACTATGCCCATCGACCGGCATACGAACTCAAAGTGTCAGATCCTCACCATCCCCATCGGATTCAGTTGGGAAATATGGAACTTATAATAATCAAGGATCTCCAGCATGAAGTGGGTCACCGGAAGCCGGAAATTGCCCTCGGCAAAATAATCATAGAACAGAGTAATATAACCGGCCGGAGCATCGGCCGCCGTGGCATTCTCAGCCGGAAAAACACCTTCCAAGACGGAGCAAACAAAAAGTTGGTAGCAAGGTTGTCAAAATTCTCCTTCTTCCACTATAACGGTGGTAAACTTGATGTCGTCGGCATATCAGCAGAGCTAGAACCGGTGGCCATGACACAGACTTCAAATAATAATCGGAAAACTTTGAAGGTCACCAGAATTTACGAACAGCTATTTCTCTCAAAAAACACAAAGGTGTGAGGAATGGAAACGATGATTCCCTTTATATACCAATCGCAATTAATGCTAGACGTGACAACATCGACTTTTTAGACCTTACCCCTTCCCAGGTAACTCAAAGGGTGAGTGGGGAACAGTACTTACCCCCACACGCGCGAGTGTCGCCGAATTATCATTAATGCAGTGGGACACGTACTGTTGACAGCCTGTCAACAGTACCACCACGTCTCAAGAACGTGCGTTTACACCAACTACATTATTTGGATGAGCGACACGTGTCCAGATACATTTGAAATTCAAAAAGTCTTCAAAGTTCACATACGACACGTCACCAGGAAGCAAAAAACACTAAAGAACCAACACCCATTCAGCGCAGCATACTTATCTTAAGTCCAGTGCTCCACCTACTTTTAACTTTTACATAGGAGCAACACTGGTCTAGGGGGACTTGAAGGGGTATGGTCCCAAAAACCTTGCGCCAAGCAAGGGAACCATACCCACTATTTATTACCAATGAGACCTTGCGCAGGATTCCTCGCTAAAGAAGACTCACTAGACTCTGCTTCAGGTATCCAAAAAGGGAAAATATCATTTAACTTCCTTGCGTGGGCTCGCGCAAGATTCAAAGTTAACCTTGATCAATTTCCTTGGATAACTCTTCACTCATAAACCTTGCGCGGAACGTTTATATCAAAGCAAGAGCTCAGTAAACGTCACGCCAATAGAAGAGAAAGGGAAAATATCATTTAAACTTCCTTGCGCGGGCTCGCGCAAGGATTCAAAGTTAACCTTGATCAATTTCCTTGGATAACTCTTCACTCATAAACCTTGCGCAGACGTTTATATCAAAGCAAGAGCTCAGTAAACGTTGCGCCAGCAGCAGAGAAAGGAAAGAGGATTAGTTAACTACCTTGCGCCGCTCGCGCAAGAAAACAGTTAATCCTGAGAAGCTTTCCCTTGGCAAAAATCCTTGGGCTGATGAAGAGGTAAAGGGAATCTTTTCTGTTGTAACAGAATGCACACGTGGCGAGCAACAGATAGATTACAGCTGTGATATCTTCTAGAAACCACTAACACCCAATCGTGTAAGCATCTTTTCGGTTACAACCAATTGCCACATGGCAGCATCTGGGACGATCAAGAGATCACGGTGATAGCATGCTCACATCAATAAAAGATAGTGATCTCATGACGACACATGGCATCTCCCTTACCGTGGATGAGCTCACGATCCGTGAGCACTAACGGATAACCATAACTTAGCGGAGTGGCGAAAGATTCCGTTAAGATTAACATCTCTTATTTTGGCGCCCAAAACCCGGCTATAAATAAGTAACTTGGACTACAAGTAGAAGGTATTCACTATCACTTACTTTCTCTCTTACTTCACCAAAACTATTTTCGACTACGTGTACTTATTCTCACGCCGGAGGGTGATCACAGAGAGAACTCCCCTTCTCCCCGTGGCGAGCTGACAGTGTTCTGTTTTGCAGGATTAGTTGGAACATAGTTGCAGTCGCCATCATCTCGAAACCAAAACGAAGAATTAAGCATTTTATGCAGAACCCAATCCATAGATCTACATAGATTCTGGTCTAGTTGATCTAGGGTTTCTTCAGGCTTAAAAAAAGAAAAAAAATTGGGTATGGGTACGGGTATGGGATTTAATGATACCCGCCCAATACCCGGCCCGTTTACCCGAATAATACCCGAAAGTATCATATAATAATTTTCCGTATATATAAACTTAGTACATGTACTTATTACCTTCTCTATAGTACTGGGTCTAGTTTTCTAGTCAAATATGGATATGTATTTGGTAGGTGCCTAGTGAACAAATAACTTATTTTTGAGCATTGATATTGGATATGAAAGCTATCACCCTTTAATATGTGTGTGTTTATACAATTAGGTGGTCCTGATACAATTACTTAATTAATAAATCGTTTCAAATTAGTTTGGTATATGTGGTCTAAATATAACATGTAAGTTATTAATCATATTTTCATTTGTTATAGTCATTAAAATTGTATATAAACATCAAAGTAAAAAATTGCACATTTGTCGCAACGGGTGTTTTTAAGAAATTAACGGGTATACCCGATACCCGACGGGTAACAGGCCAGGTATGGGCCAATGAACTACAACGGGGTACGGGCCTGGGATTACTAATACTCGGCCCAAGCCTGGCCCATTGCCATTCCTGACCCCAATAGAAGGGGACGAAGGAACAAGTATGGAGCCTAGGTGCCCATTTTGTTATGCTAACAATGGAAAAACTATTCCTTCTTTTTGTATTATGTTTTTTCTTAGAACAACATGTACTGGGATGCTTCCCATCTTATTGGTAGTGAATGACTTGTTTCCAATTATTCAAACACCAGAAAAGGTTACCAAAGGATAACCCAATGGCAAGGGGATGCACTGGGACAGGCGTGTCCGGCAGTTCTGAACCTTACAAAAAAAAAAAACACACACGCATAGACATAGCAAGCATGTCAAAAAGCTCAGCCGTGGGGTAAGGACAAAGTCGACTAGTCCATAATATGACAAACACAATTTACTGCGACAAGAGGCAACACAAATTGAGTAAATTGTCTTTTTTGTATGCAGACTACAAATTAAACATAGTACAAAAAACCATACAAGGATAGAAACATCCAAC
Organism: Scalesia atractyloides; assembly: GCA_947069175.1. Taxonomy (NCBI): domain Eukaryota; kingdom Viridiplantae; phylum Streptophyta; class Magnoliopsida; order Asterales; family Asteraceae; genus Scalesia; species Scalesia atractyloides. The sequence continues at coordinate 75,599,879 of CAMTDV010000021.1, forward strand.
TTAAAATAATTTACAACTAATGGCCAGAGTTACAAATTGAGAACAACTGGGTTCGAAGGACTCCAGAGCACCACAAGCTCCAGGGACTCCTTGAAGCATTGGATCCCGGATAGAAAATTGATTCCTGCAAAAAGCAGCACAAAAAAATATATAGAACAATACAAGAAATTTAAAGCAGTAAGCATATGTCATAAACGCAAAATAGGGAGCATAACCCCTTAAGGTTCCAGGGGCCCCAACACAAAGGCCCTCAGACCAACACAAGCAAAAGAAAAGTAGCAAGTAAGTGTTAAAGTAGTTACAACCATATTGAAATAGTGTTTAAAGAAATCATCAGGGAGATTCATCTCCTGAGGGGGAACCATTGGAAGCGGGATTGGGAGAACCAAGCAGGGATTTGAGTTCATCAAGGGACATTAGGGGGTTGTCGGCAATCCAGGCTAGAAGGGCAGGAACTTGACCACCAATTTCGCCATCCAACTTGGTCAGTTGCTTTTTAGCATTTGAATTTTAATGAGGGGTCTCCTTCCTCTTCACACACTGAGAGGAATAAGCATAACCGTCCTTCAACCCAACTTGATAACCTGCGTCCCGATAAGCCTGGTAGAGCCTTTCCAAAGAGCCTTTGAAGTTGGTAGACTGAGAAAAAGCCGAACGGAAACACCCAAATCCCTGAGACAACAACCAATGACGCTCTGCAGCCAATTTCTGGTTGTCTTCCTAAATGACTCCCAACTCTGCATACAAAGGATCCACGTCAGTACCAGAGATCGAGGCAACGACCTTGTAGTGGTTTACGTCTTCAACCAATTGCTCTCTCCCCCGTAGCAACTCTTCTCGCTCCCGAGCGCAGGTTTTCTCATTCTCCTTCAGCATTACCCTGGAATGCTAACAGAGGAAAAAAGACAATACAAACTCAGAAACAATCACAGTCAAAGCACAAAGGAAGATAAAGAATATAGGAAAAACATACCTCTTTCTCCAAGAGACTTCTCTCAGTATTTACCACACGGCATTGGAGCACTGCAGCAATGGTATGTGAGGTCTTCAAGCGCCCCTCCAAGTCTTAGTTCTCATCCTTCAACTTTCGAACATGGTACAACATACTGGCCCATCGGAAGAAGCCTTCACACATAGCCATGCAATATTAACCCTCAAAAATCCCAGGATCCAAGGCAGAGTTCATAAACCTGTGAGAAGGAAGAAGGGCATGCTCCATGAAGTTCCGGGCAGTCTCCCCGGTGTTAACAACTGAGGAAGAAGTTATTTTCCAATTAGGAGCATAGGGAGGAGGACATCCTTCAGCAAACAAGGGAGCAGAGGAGATCGAGCCTGGAAGGAGGAGAGAAGTGGAAATTTACTTTGACTGGAACCTTGTGTAGGAGAGGTATGAACAACGGCCTCAATCGGTGCCACATGAACTTCTAGGCATTTCTGTTTAAGCTTCAACGGGAAGTGGAGGCCGAAATGGTGATCGGGCTGCGGAACTTCCCTGTGTTCATAAAAAAGGAAATGGGGGCGGGGGGGGGGGGGGGGGAGAAGAGTAAGGAAATCAAGGAAGAACGTAAGTGCAAAAAATAAAGTCTAATGAATGACTTACAAGAAGAACTCCCGAGACAAGGCTTGTAGTAGGTCGAAGAACCTTCAAGTGCTTGGACAGAGAACCTTAGTGGCATCATGGGGAATCTCAGATGTAGCCCGAGAAGCAGGAGGAGGTTTCTGATTCGTAGTCTGGAGCGAATGTTCCGGGTCTCTGGCACAACAACACTTGTGCTTCCCTCCAAGCCAAGCTTCCATTTCCGGGCCAGCCGGGTCTCCAAGTTTTCATCACCACTGCTCAAATTCTCAACCTGGGGAGAATTATGGGAACCCACAGACTTCTCAAGAGAAGCTCCCTCAAGGGAAGAAGTCCCCCCACAACAATTGCTTCAACATCTAAACCCTCCACATGGGTCTCCCTCCCAAGGACGGCACCCATAGTCTGATTTTCAACCCCCCCCCCCCCCCAACCACGAAAGATACTCCTTTCACATCAGCTTGCAATAAATTCCACAATGACATCTCTGCATAAGAACGACAAGGATAACAAAAAAAATCATCACACGATGGATCAAAGCACAACTAGAACGCATCCAAAGGAAAGCTTACCTATACTATCCAAAAAAGCTATAGAGCAGGTGTAATAAAAAAGGGCTCAAACCCCCCCATTGCCAGAATGGCCTCGGGAAAATTGAAGGCACGAGTAGGATGCTCATACATCTCCCTCAACAAAGCGTCCTCAGCAACAGACAGAGGAGGAATGCCATCTTCTATGGCAGTGGCTGGATCCCTGATGGAAAGGGGTTCTGACAGAAACGAAAGATTAACAAAGATGAAGCGATTTTTCCACTCATTTGGGTATGTAGAGGTTGACATAAAGGAATAACAAGGAAAAGAGATGGTGTCTTTCTATTTCTCAAAGGTGAACCAGTCACCATTAGAAAGCATACGGTAAAACCGCCTGAACAACGACACCGATGGCTCACCGACGAATGTAGCGCATGACAGTTCGAAGTGAACAATTCTCATGAGGGCAAGAGGATGTAACTGTGAGAAATGGAACCCATTGTGTTTCAAAAGGTCCATCTTAAATGACGACAACGGATAATGGACACCACAGAAAGAGAAAGAAAGGGTGTAGATCACCATCCTTTTCGGCTAACAGGTAGCAGGATCGTCGGAACCCGGGAGACGGGGAGAGAGATGGAGTGGAAGACGATACGAATGATATTAACGAGTCCAGTTCATCTTGAGTCATGATCAATCGAATAGAAGCTCTACCTTTCCGGCTCAATATAAAAGTGATAAGAAAATCCGGGGTAAAAAAGAAGAGAAGGTGAAGGAAAAGAAGGAAGGAAATGGGGGCAATGAGGATTTCTGAGGAAGTTTTAATAACCGCAGCAAGTGGGTGGTAGTCGTCCCATCATGGATTCAAAAAGGACCGTCTGATCGCTACACTTGGAGATACCGGGTGACCCCTAACCGTTGGATTGAATAGAACTCACAGGCTAAGATCATCACCAGGGATGCGTTCCACTGACTAATGGGACCCGCCAAAACAGCTGCAGCGCTGTAAGACCACAAATCCAGGGCCATACGTGAGCATTTATAAACCTGAACTAAGGATGAGTTGTCGATGAGAGGTCCCGGAAACGGGCTTCTGGTCTTGGGCCATTTAGATGGGCTCTAGAACAGGCTCAATATCAAGCTCTTAAAACAGCCCATGATCAAACGAGCAGGAACTGGGGAAATCCTCTCTATCTTCATCCCTGTAAGGCCATTTAATGCCTGCAACAGGATAGAGAAGGAAGGCGCCGGACAAGTATGAGGTTAGTACTTGCCTCATTAATGGCAATGGCCATCTCCCTGGTAAGGATTGGACACATGTTCTGGTGCTGCAAAGATCCTCTTTGTTCAGCAGGGAACCGTTGATGGTCTCGTGAATAACACCCGGTTGATAAGTAGTTGGTTCTATACAAGATCTCCTCATCCTTCTCCAACAAGGTAAGAATTCAAGACCCTAGCATTTACTCATACACTCACATTTACTCCGGACATTCTCTGGATTATATTCGATACACTAAGAGATCCACACCTTATATTCCGACCACCACATATCGTCAGAATTACTTATATTCTTTGGCAAGTTTACTTACTCTCACGCCGGAGCTTGGTCACGGATCCCCTATCGGGGCCCTCCATGACGAGGCTAACAGTTTATTGTTTTTTAGTTTACCAAGAAGACTCAGCCAAACGCCGACGAATCACCCGGTCATTCCAATCCGAAGCTTAGGGATTCGACAGGATATAAGGATGTTATTTTCATTATCCACTATCCAATATGAGACACTATCTAAAATACAAATCTCATAGACCGGTTAACATGCAAGAGTGGCTTATCGAGTATCTCAGCCACACTATTGATACAATCTGCTCCTAAATTCGACGCGGTGGCCCGATCAAACAATTCAGTTAGAAATTAAAGAGCGAAGGACATAATTATCATTTGCGATCCAAACATCCATAGACCGAATCCCACTTAAGCCCTAAATCTCGATTGATTGCTTCAGATTCAAAACACATTCCAAAATCAGATATTCTATCATGGCGAATACTAAAAATGCAGGTTATCTTTCATTCTACTAGGTGTATCTTCTTTGTTTCTAGTTCAGATCATAAATAATCCAAAATTGAACATTCTGTTTAACTGAATATCAGTGATGCAACAAGGGAAACAATGATAGACCACAAGAAAACAAGTAGAATCCAAGTTTGAAAATCACTTCAATAGTTAGTGTTCTGATAGCGTGCGTCTGAATTTCTATTACGTGTGTCTGTGGTTAGTATACAGTGCCTTCCTAGTTAGGGTTTAGATAAGGTGTGTCTATGGCTTATAATGTGCATCTTTGAATTGTATAACATGCGTCTCTGAATCCAGATGTGTTATGTATAATGTGTTTCTCTGAATTGTATAACGTGCGTCTCTAAATCTAGATGTGTTCTATATAATGCGCGAGTCTGATATATACAATGTGCGTCTCTTACTTTTATAACGTGCGTCACTCGTTTTATAACGTGCCCTATTATTGACCGAATGTGTAAATTGTTCTTCATGTAGAGATATCAACTGACTCAGATGATGACTTTGAACCACCAGTGAAGAAGTTGAAATTGCAAAAAAAATGTTAAGAAGTACCAAAAACAACAAACACAAGTTAATAAACAAAAGCCAGTTAGGAGGAACCTATACCTTTTATTAAATTTCACCACATAGCACTAAAGCTCATGTCCACACCTTCAAACTTCATGCCAACAATAAGAAAATTTACAACACAAGTTGCTGATGTATGGGGTATGGGGAAAACATAGCTCCACCCTAAAGCCCCTCCCCATCCTCAGCAAGACCTGATATTGGATCCTAATGTGATGCCGAGCCACTTGGACCCTAATTCCAACTAGAATTCCATGAAAAATAAACTGCATTTTAGATTTTATACAACACACAAATCACGAAATCAAAGTTTAAAACGATATTGACACAATATTGTACCAATAACGTGGGAAGTAATCAAAATAACAACTTATCTCATCTTAATGACGATCAGACTTGATTTTGTTGGATGGTCAGAGTTGTGAGGTTGTTGGTGGTGTTCTTTAAGTCAGGAGGGTTTGGGGGAAACATGGATTGAAATGATGCTTATGCGAGAAGATTGAGGATTAAAATGGTGTGGAAGGGTTCAACTTTGGGTGAAATTACCAAATTGCCCTTCACACCATTAATTAAATGGACATTCAACTCATGAACATTTAAAGCAGGGATGTTATTGATTCCAATTGACAACCATAGGGTCTGGAATGGTCATTCTCTTTAAATAGGGTTTGTAGGTGAGAACAGGTGTAAACCACAGGGACGAAAATTGTACTTTACTCTATCAATAATTAACAGTTTAAGTCCATATTTACTTTGACTATAGAAAAAGCCACATGAAAACAATAGTTATATTAAAGACAAACAAATTCTAGACAGCGATGATCATTTAAATTTATTTATAGTCATCGCGGAACATACAAATAGTGAAAATTGTTTTCTTTGATCGTGTGTTACACTAGGCTGAATAAATGATACAATGTAAAATGAAAAAAAGTATGGGTATTTATTAAGTTTTTTAAATTGATTTTTCTTAAGTTATACGTTTTTTATACTAGTGTGAAACCCGCACGTTGCGACAGAGTCGACAATATAAGGAAGGAACATAATTCAAATATTAAAATTATAGAAAAATCATATATTCCTAAAATCAGGGTTTATCGCCTGGAGGTAGACCAAGTGGATTAGAGAGTTCATGGTATGCGTCGTATTACGCTCCAAATGACATCATAGACAGAGAACATAGAGTTATAAGCAAAATGAGAATGGTTTAGGACTAGAATCTATGTTTAACATAAAAGTCAAAATGTGTTCACCCAATAGGACTTATGAATTTTAGAAAATTTTTTTAAAGGCTAACAAACTTTTATTAATATACTACAGGTAAACAACAATTAACCCGACATGATTACACATGCATCAAAAACAAAAAATGCACTCAAACTTTACACCCCATAAGAGATAGATCAAAATTACACCTATCCTCCCAAGATAACTCGCTATTTCTTGCCCTATTTTTAACCAAAGACACCCATACATTCAAATGTCTTCCTTTATCTTTACCATGTTCGGTTGTTTGTTATTAAACATGACATCTTGTATGTTCTTCCATAAAACCCAAACCGCAATCTGAACCAAGGAAAGAATCACCTTTTTTTTCCATTTTACAGAGCCGAGACATCGAGTATGCATATTATATAGGTCTTTTAGTTCCAGAGCAAATAAGGACCTGATCTTACACCACCTTGCAATAAACTGCCAAACCTATTGTGCCATCCTACACGAAATGAATCAATGAGCCGTTGTCTCGTAGTCTTTGTTAGAAACTTCGCATTCGGTTGATTGAATTAAAATGTTTATTCTCCTCAAATCCATTGCAGTAGGAAGCCTATCCAGTATCACATGCCACGCAGGAAACATCATATTACACATTTTAAATTTAACCTTTGTGTAATATGACATCTATACTTCATTTAATTAAATAATCTTATCAATTTGTAAGCCCTTATTATTCTAAATCTGTAATACAAATTAGAAGTGATATCGTACTTTGAATATGCTATTGCAGTTTCTTTTTTTACGTTTATTTTTTTTCGAATTTTATTAAAATTAAATAGGCTCGTTTCGCACGCTAAAATAGGCATGTTGCTTGCCGCAAAGCGCGTGTATAATCCGCTAGTTATAATACAAATAGGAACACAAATATACCACTGATGAATTAAATGTTTTATTTATTATGAATAAATGACATACGTTTTTTAAAGGAATATTGGATTTTAATAATCCCAACTATTCGTCGTTAACCGTCAACAGTTCCAACTTCAAAAGTAACCGCTGACAGTCCCAACTATTGACGTATTGGCCACCAATGGACCCTGACTAACAGACCGCTAACGCCGTTAGTATCCGGTCGCCGGAAAAAACGTTTTTGGCCGGAAAACTTATTTTTGGCCTGAATACTCAACGTTTTCGTCGCAAACTTCTTTGTAACCTTATTATAGACCTTTAGAAACCTTTTTCTAATAAAAGCCCCAATCATTGAAGTCGCCGGAAAACTCTTTTTTCACCGGAAAACTTCTTTTTGGCCGGAAAACTCAACCTTTTTGCCGAAAAAACTTAACTTCTTCGTCCCAAACCTCTTTGTAACCTTAGATCGAATCTTTAGAAAACTTTTTCTGGTCAAAAACGGTTTTTTCGGCTACCGGAGACTAACGGCGTTAGCGTTCTGTTAGTCAGGGTCCATTGGTGGCCAACATGTCAATAGTTGGAATGTCAGTGGTTATTTTTAAAGTTGGGACTGTCGGCGGCCAACGACGAATAGTTGAGATTATTAAAATCCAATATTCCTTTTTTTAATTACAATAACCTACTTCTAAATTATACCAAATAAATCCTTAACCTCCCTCATGCCAGGATTTAAATCTTGATATTTTCTCCCCAAAAGACAAGAGTCTCTATAACCCTGCAAATCCAAGAAACAAACTAATACGAAAAATAGGAAAAAAGAATAATTCACTTTTCAGTTTTAAAAGATTTTAAATTACAAGAAAGTTAAAATGCAATGCTTACTTATATAACTTGAAATTCAAAAAGAAAAACATAGACAAATTTTATTTATCTATACAATTTACATATATGCAAGTTCTATATGCTTATATTACCTAAATATGTATAGGCATAAATCTAAACATTAAAAAAAATTGAACAAATTGATTTAATAACAAATATATGTGTATGTGAAAACTAAAACTTTAAAAATATATGAACCATTAATAAAAGACATGTTTGTTCTTCCCTCACTAAAGTTAAAAACTAAATGACTTAGACGGTCTATTGTGGCTGAAGTCACAACCCGAATTCATCCTCTAATATGGTGACATATGGCGCTGACTAGACGGTCTACTCACTATCTTCCCACTCACGTCCCCTTCACTTGAGCCTTGAGCCTTTTGTGGTAATTTTACCAATAGCGCCTCAAAACACCCCTACGCATGACCAATCGTGCTAGTGACCACGTTGAAGCCTCTGCCCCCCCCCCCCGGGCGCTAAAGCCTGGATGTTATGGTGTGCCCGACCAGGGTGACACTCTACCTGGATGGCGCATCCCGGTGTAGTGTCCACAACGGAGAGTCTTAAACTACAATAAATCATTTTATCTAATAAATGAGGATTAAAGATGATGTCATATGGACAAATTCACCCAATCTAAAGCAAGAATTTCAAAATGACGATGTCAATATTTCAATCCATGATGTCATCCCCTTCAATAAAAAAAGAAAAAATAATTAACTTAATTAAACTTTTTTAACAATAACCGAGAGTAATTAAGATCCCTGCAACATATTCATTGGGCCAAACATTTCCCCCAATTAAACCCAGTTCTTTTGCCCACTCGTCTATCCCTTCATCATCATGTTTCAAGATTTAAAAAATGTTCAATCACACAAACCCTAATCTTAATCATCTTCTACCTTCCGACATCAGGTATGTGTATCAATCTATCCTATTTCTTCTTCCTTTGTTCAATCTTCTACATCATTCCTCTGTTCAAAAAACATTCATAGTGGCACTACAACAGACATGAAATCGGATCCGCGCTCAACCGCCATCATATTCTTAATCAATCTTGAAGGTTTTCTTAGTCCGCAAGGTAAAGTTCTTTGTCTGATTTGAGTCAAATCAACCGATCATTAATTCACTACTGAATCTGAATTTTAAGAATCTTGATTAGATCATATACGTTGATTATATTCATATCCCTGTTTCTGCGTACGGAGTTTATTAGATCCATATAGGTTATTTCTTCCAAAACTGAAGATAAAATCCTTGAATGCAAGGGGATTGCTCATCAGAATGTTAAGAAGAGGATTGGGTAAGTGATGTGTACAAAATGCAATATATAAATTACATCAATCGAGGCATAAAACCAACCTTTTTTTTAGTACTAATGTTGGAAAAAGCACTTTTCTTTGTTCCTTTTTACAGAACCAAAAGAGCTTAAACGAACAAAAGGAGCAAATTAGCGGCTAAACCCAAAACACAAAATACAAGGATAAGGAATAACGTGATATGCCCGACCCCTCGGGAGCATCCCAAGAATAAAAACAAGAGAAACATAAGTCACCACGGGGCCGTGTCCACCTAGACATGGGCCGTGGTCAGCTAAAAACTCTTACAGAAAAAACAAAATGCAGAATTCAAGCCAACACGGGGCCGTGTCCACCCAGGCACGGGTGTGGTCAACGCCAAGATTCGCCAAATCTTTATAGTACAACAATACTATGGCCACGGGGTCGTGTCCATGAGACACGGGGTCGTGTGGGGCCCTCTTCTGACAACTGCATTTAATGATGGAAGAGAAAGGAAGTGGCCAAGGGCCGTGCCCAACGGGCACCCGTGGCCGGCGCTCTGTTCTGACTATAAATATGGGTGTTTGGTTCTCTTCAAAGGCATCCCTTGGCAAACCACTTCTCTCTCACTTTGTCACACTCCACCACCACTACAACACCAACACGCACCACCATCATCCATCTTCCATCTTTTGAGAGTGTAGTAGTCTCGGGATCCAAGATTAATCGTAAGAGTTCTTGTCAATCAAAGGCCATGTTTGGCTAATCTCTTACATCACTTGGTGAAGAAAAATCTTTTATGTATTACTTTTGATTTTTAATCTTTCGGCTACTTTTTAATTGGGTATGTATTAATGACTTTGATAACTAGTTTCTCATGTTGAAGTGAACTTTCCTAACCATTTCTTTATGATGTCATTGATTTACTCATTCGTGTCTTTACGGTATATATAAAGCGCGTTAACTACTTGGAAGGGGGTTAGAAGGGTGGTTTGGTAAAGTTCTTGTCTCGTTCAGTGTATCGATCCTGCGAGGACTTTGTTTAAGCTTACTAGGACCTCCTTCAATGCCTTATTGTAGGTCCGGATCGGTTCACCGAAGAACACAAGCTCTGCGTTTAATCCGGTTTAACGTTCGGAATCCGTTAAACCGAACCGTAATTGTGACAGCGAATTGTAAATAATCAACGTTTATTTATTACATTCTAATCGACATCCGGACAGAGTTTCGACGTCTACGTTACAAAATAACTCTAGCTCGGAACTGTATGAGTGTTCTTGAGAAGCTCTTGTACGAAGTTGTTGTGTCTTTCTGTGTGTGAGGTATTGAAGCTATTTATAGACATTTATGCATGCACTTCGTCCGAAGTTCATACCATCCATGCAAATCATATAAAGTGATACATGCAGATCGTACAAAGTTGTGATTATGAATTCTTTATGTGAACTTTGATGACCTCACGACTATGTAATCTTGATGCATATGATGTGATGTCATCATGTAAAGTGATGACATCATGTCTGAACATTCCCGCTTTCTTCGCACCGTGTCATACCGAAATCTTTCGTATCCTAACGCTATCTAGTGAAACCTACCGAAAACTTTGTCCGGTATAATACAGACTCAAGACACCTTACATAACTAGTACAATTAGATTTCTATCTATGGCCACACGGATAGTGCACTAACAGTCTCCCCCTTGGATGTAACAACCTGCTTCCTCGCAAGCTCGTCACTCTCATTACGCCTAGCACCAGAGATTCGGATCATAATGTAATCTAAATCGCTTATTACGCTACATTGCATATTTTCGCACTATATCACATCACAACGTATTACATCGCATTAACTTAACGCTTATCTCGCACAAACTAAATACTGTCGACTTTGCGTGGAGTTTCCAAGGCTATCTGCTCGCTTAAACTACAACGCGACTCTCGCAAGATTTGGGAACAAAGCCGCATGCTTCATCGCTTATCTATCGAACTTTGACTAATTGTGGAATTTAAGTAAATATGACCATTTAATACGCTTAATACTTCGTTATAACGCTTAATATGACTATATAATACAAATCGAATCGCCAAACGAACACTTAACGCAAAATCAACAAACAAAACTAGGTCAGCAGGCCAAGTTCGGCCGAACTTGACTACCACAAGTTCGCCCGAACTTGCCTGAGACACACTAACCACTCATAATCCTCAAGTTCACTCGAACTTGTACACATATGTACAAGTTCGACCGAACTTAGCTAATCCCTATTGAAAACCTAGCAAGTTCGCCCGAACTTGCATGAATCCCATGCAAGTTCGACCGAACTTGACTCCCACCAGCTCACTTTTCGCCTTCGCCTATAAATACTCAGCCCTATTCTCTCATTTGAACTTGCTGCAACTTCGCTCTGAGCTCCCGAAACCCGAAACCCTTTGTTTCCAAGTAAGAATCAACCCGATTACAACAATAGCAATGCTTATCAACGTTTTACAACGGTTTACAACGATTTTGCACAAGGCCCTACCTTCGTTTTCATCAAATCTCTTCTGTTTACGAAAATATTCATCTTTTTTTCTATAAAACTTGTGTTTTTATCCTAGATCTACACTTAACGAGTTCGTTTGGACTTGGATGTGGCCTCCCGAACACGAAACCTTAATGATTTCGGCTCACCAAGTGTTAGATCTATGGAAAACCCTTTTTAGACTCGATTTTACACAAATACGGACTTTTGGTGATGTTTTGTTCATTTCTGATATGAAACGAAGCATTTATCATTCAAGATCCCAGATCTGGAAGCACAAGGACGTTTATGTTGGTTTACACAAGCCGGACTAACCCGAACGAACCGCGAGTTCGCCCGGATTAGCCCACGCTTTTGTAAAACGACTAAAACCGCTCTAAAAGACCTCTCTGACCTAAGTTCGCTCAGTAGCACAGGGTTGGAGGGATGAACACTCGATTTACTTAGCAAACGACGCGAAAACGCAAGATTTTGGACCCGAAAACATTAAGTTCGCTCGAGATTTACCTGTTTTTCAGCAGCACCTAGGTCAAGTTCGACCGAACTTGTACCCCTAAGGGTCAAGTTCGACCGAACTTGGGTCAGGTTTTCACCCATTTCCTCACAAGTTCGCTCGAACTTGTCTAGTTTCTTAGGAAGCTATACAAGTTCGCCCGAACTTGTCTTTCCAACAAACATCTCTCACAAGTTCGCCCGAACTTGACCTAGAGCTCAGCAGTCCCTCACAAGTTCGCTCGAACTTGTATGTTTACATACAAGTTCGGCTGAACTTGCCTACTGTTCAAGCCAAACTTCATCATTCAGCTTTTCGGAGACTGATGTACTTCCGTTCGCGTATGCAGGCTGATCCGGCACTCTCCTCAACTCATCTCAGACCTCATCTCTAACCTAAACGCATCAACTGTGAGTATACTTGACCCATTTTCGCTTAAACACACTTTTGGGTGTAACATGCGTTCTTATCAAAACACACACACCGAACACTAAACTGAATTATCACACGCGAATATCTGCTATACCTATTATACGTGATTGTTAGAACATGTAAGCTAGGGCACTTTTCGTTATCTCCACCTTAACTAGTATAGTACTATAGAGGGGCTCTCATCCGACGGGGTTTAGCTAGGACGTACGCGTGAGCTCTCAACGAGTATAACATGTGAAATTGTCTTGCGAGTTTATGTGTTGTATAAATCATGATTATGTATGAGGAAATTCGCTATATATTTATCTACTATGCTATTATATCAAAACCTGTATGCTCGCCAATACATTTTTGTATTGACAAATTATTTTAACGTATGTTGCAGGTTATTAAATTCTGCTTGCTGCAAATGGACGTAGGATATCATCTTTAGAAACGCATGTAATAGAATTTAGGGAAGATCGAATTATGTTTGTTTGAGAGATACTTGGATATTTGTAATAATTGTTTATGTATTATATGTTTGTTAGTATGGGATACGAATGTTTAAATATTGTCGCATAAATAGTTGTTATGGAATCTCTCGAGCAATCTGATTCGCCTAGTGCCGCGCCCCGATGATTCCGCCATCGGTTGGGGTGTGACAGATTGGTATCAGAGCCATAACTGTAGGGAATTAGGTAAAAATGCCATGTTCGACCTAGTATATGGTTTGGACACAAAATCAGACCGTTATGCATCAAATAAACACCGAAAACTCATACGAACAGACAAGTTCGCCCAAATTGATCAAGTTCGCCCGAACTTGATCAATTTCTACCGAACTTGACCTAAGTTCGACCGAACTTACTTATCCCCTCTCAACATTAAACAAGTTCACTGCTTTTGATCAAGTTCGCTCGAACTTGACATCAGACAGATGCCAAGTTCGCCCGAACTTGACCAAAACCTTTTGGATTGAACTTTAAACGCTTGCTTTTCCTAAAGCAACGACAACACACGCTGAAATACACTCGTATCACACCAATGAGTCGATTTGTCGGGAATAGGTGTGAAAACCGCGAACTCTCGACGAATCACTCACTCCACGTAATCTCATCTGCACGAAATTGTCTGTTAAGTTAGGAGTGATATCCACATCTTAACGGAAATTTCCCATTCTATCCGGTGGAAGCCTCCTGATGAGTCCAGGAGGTGAAACCACAATCAGGGATTCAAAGTTATCAAGTCAGGGGTGAAACCCAAACCTTGAAAACTTGTCCCACTCAACGATTTTCAAATCTCACCAGAGTCTCGATTGTTTCCAACGCTTTGGGACGCGTAGTAACCGGAAGGGTAATGTCGTTAGCCTCGGGGCGGTGAGAGCATCTACCTATTAGGCCAAAGCGTGTGCCTAAACTCGACGAAATAATCGAATCACTTTGGGTAGTCGCGGTCTCAAAATCCAGGACGATCTATTGATTTTAAGCCGCAATCGTCGATTTTTCGCATCATCGATTTACATGTGCTTCACGCACGTTTTAAACAATTTTAAAATTTATGTTTTCAATTTGTCGATTTTCACTTGCTGCTTTATCGCTTTCATCTCCTTAAATTAATGCACAACTCGCACAACCATCGCAATCCAAAACAAGAGCTAATTCTCGCAACATAACTAAATCATAACAATCCTCTTAACCGCGTCACCGCATTGTACCACAATTATATGTACATATCTATATAGTATATGCTCATACGTGCTTCTGAGAATACGTGAGAACTTAGGAGATATGTGTTTTTCCTATGTGGCTCCTATGTGAAATGCATATTACTATAACAAAGTTTTTAGCGCGCTAAATCGCATCGCAATTACAAATCATTATGATCGAATCTCATTCCAAATCTCTTTGTTCAGATGTCTTCAAACGCTTCCAACTCTGACGTCAAGCTCGAAGGAACTCCGACAAGAGGATTGCTTCGCTTGTGGCAAAGGAAATGGCCAAGGTCATCCTCAAATCATCACTCAGGTTCAAGCCCCCAGCAACTCTCAAACCTCCGAAGACTCCAAGTCCAGCGTACCAACGTCTATTTTCTCCTACAAGCAATTCAAGGCCTGTGACCCGATAGTTTTCACAGGTGAAGGAAGTGTATCTCAGATGCTCTAGTGGTTCAATGCCATCGAGGTTACCCTTCATCAGAGTGGGTGCCCTGAGCATTTCCAAACCACATGTGCTACCGGAGTATTTCAATCCCGAGCCCTTGACTGGTGGACAGCCGAGCGCATCAAGCGTGGAAATGACGCAGCTTACGCACTATCGTGGGAGGAACTGAAGGAGCTTATGAAAAGAGAGTACTGCCCTCCCCACGAAGTCCAAAAGCTCGAGAACGAATTTTGGAAAATCAAGCAAATCGAAGGAGACAACGCCGGCCTCACGGCAAGGTTCAAACAGCTTAGCATCATCTGCCCTAGCCAAATCGACACTCCTGAAAAGGCCATCAGAAAGTACATTCGTGCTTTGCCGAAGTGTGTGGATGATTTTGTCAAAGCCGCGAGACCGACTATTATCGAAGAAACCTATCGGTTGGCCGCATAAATCAACGACGACCGGGTATTGGAAGGGTACTTCTCCAAAAATCCCGCCAAGAATCTGAATCAAGCTACTATCAAATTGTCCGACAATTCCGACAATGAATCCGAGGATGATTTCGACGACGGTTCCGACGACGACGACACATCACCGCAAGCTGCCGTCGAGCCTAGCCGCAAGAGGAAGAGCTCGAGTTTCAACTACTCCGCGACTGAGCCGCTCAACCCTGAACCTCTTCGAGCAGTTCCATTCTACCCAAGGCGTAACTATACCGGACCTCATCCCCAGTGTCAGATGTGTACCTATCACCACCGAGCCGGAGCCATCTGTCGTTATTGCATTAACTGCGACCGTTACGGCCACATCACCGACAAGTGTCGCACAGGATCGCGACAGCAAGACGAGTCGACACCCCCGGAATCACCAACCCAAGCCGCAGCCCCAGCAGAGGAAGACGTTGACACCAACCTCGACCAGGTGCAGGACAATGTTAACGAAGGTACGACTTTCGATGTAAGTATTTATGCTTATTAATCATTCTATTGTTTGACATCGCTTCAACACACGAACGATGTCTCTCTATCCCTCTCTCGACTCCTCGCACTTAGTCTAAGCGCACACACTAACTATTATTACTAAGGTTATATGGTATATCACGATATAATACATTTTTCTACCCCTACTACGCGCCTTTAAAACAAGTTACGATAAACATGCAAACACCGAACTAATCACGGGTGCACACGGGATTATTCTGGGGTCTGCACGGGGATCGTAATGAGTTCTAATGGTACCCTAACGTTAAAAGCGTGGTTAAAACGTGGTGGATACGCCGATGGTACTTCCTATACATAAGCGTTTTAACCATGTCGATAAAGCACGACACCTATCCGCGGGACGGAGGAGGTGTGGTTAAAGCATGGTGGATACGTCGCTGATACTTCCTATATATAAGTGCTTTGCCATGCTAACAAACTTCCGTGGAGACATCTCATGTGTAGTTGAACGTTATTAGACCTTCTATAAGATGATGATTATTTTCACACGCAAAACTCCTCCGCAAGGGCGTAACATCTCACGCTTTCTCGATCGCACAAACGTTAGATGCCCCGCGAACCTACAACAACGCAATCGCACTATTGTAGGGATCTACCTCGCATCGCTTATCGCTAATCGCTTATCGCTTTAACGCTTATCACACCTCATTCCTATCGCTTCGTTATTTAAATCGTCAACTTATCCATGTCGTGTCGGCACACATGACATCACTCCACGGGACAGAGGCAATATGGCTAAAACATGGTGGATACGCCGCTGGTACTTCCTATATATAAGTTTTTAGCCGTATTCACAAACTTCCGTGCAAGGATGCCATGTGGGGTTCGACGTTATTCAAGCCTCATAATTTCTTGGTTTCCCTTTTACCGCGTGGACCAAGGATAACAGAATCTATCTGTAATCGTGTCAGCACGCCTGACATCACTCCACAAAACGAATGCGATATGGCTAAAACATGGTGGATACGCCGCTGGTACTTCCTATATATAAGTGTTTTAGCCATATTACAAATTTTTGAGGAAAGATGCCATACGGGGTATGACACTAATTAAAAACTTTTTGATACCCTTGAAATTAGTTTTTACCATTATGTTTTTGAAATTTAACGGGAAATTTTTCTAAGAATTTTTGAATATTTTTACGAAAATCTTTTAGGCAAGTAAAACCCTTCTCACAATGGGGAATCGACCGCCTAGTGCCACGTTGTGAGAAGATTTTCATAAACCCAATTTCCTTTAAACGCTCTTTATGGTGGTTAACAAATTTTTCAAAACTTAAAAGCATTTTCTTCATCGCCAGCTCGTGAGTTATCGACCATGAGTCAATTAATCTGTTTCACTCCTCGACTCTTTACACCTTCGAGACGCTTTCACTCGCCAGTCCTCGATCAACCGCTCGTCCATCCTCGACTTACGCCTAACGCTCTACCGCTATCTATCATTATCTATTTGTATTAATTCTCAAGTTTCCCCCTTCGAATAAATTGCGGGACGAAATTTCCTAAAGTAGGGGAGACTGTAACAACCCGCTTCCTCGCAAGCTCGTCACTCTCGTTACGCCTAGCACCAGAGATTCGGATCATAATGTAATCTAAATCGCTCATTACGCTACATCGCATATTTTGGCACTATATCACATCACAACGCATTACATCGCATTAACATAACGCTTATCTCGCACAAACTAAATACTATCGACTTTGCGTGGAGTTTCCAAGGCTAACTGCTCGCTTAAACTGCAATGCGACTCTCGCAAGACTTGGGAACAAAGCCGCATGCTTCATCGCTTATCTATCGAACTTTGAGTGATTGTGGAATTTAAGTAAATATGACCATTTAATACGCTTAATACTTCGTTATAACGCTTAGTATGACTATATAATACAAACCGAATCGCCAAACGAACACTTAACGCGAAATCAACAAACAAAACTTGGTCACCAGGCCAAGTTCGGTCGAACTTGACTACCACAAGTTCGCCCGAACTTGCCTGAGACACACTAACCACTCATAATCCTCAAGTTCGCTCGAACTTGTACACATATGTACAAGTTCGACCAAACTTAGCTAATCCCTATTAAAAACCTAGCAAGTTCGCCTGAACTTGCATGAATCCCATGCAAGTTCGACCGAACTTGACTCCCACCAGCTCACTTTTCGCCTTCGCCTATAAATACTCAGCCCTATTCTCTCATTTGAACTTGCTGCAACTTCACTCTGAGCTCCCGAAACCCGAAACCCTTTGTTTTCCAAGTAAGAATCAACCCGATTACAACAATAGCAATGCTTATCAACGTCTCACAACAGTTTACAACGATTTTGCACAAGGCCCTGCCTTCGTTTTCATCAAATCTCTTTTGTTTACGAAAATCTTCATCTTTTTTTCTATAAAACTTGTGTTTTTATCCTAGATCTACACTTAACGAGTTCGTTTGGACTTGGATGTGGCCTCCCAAACACGAAACCTTAATGGTTTCGGCTCACCAAGTGTTAGATCTATTGAAAACCCTTTTTAGACTCGATTTTACACAAAATACGGACTTTTGGTGATGTTTTGTTCATTTCTGATATGAAACGAAGCATTTATCATTCAAGATCCCAGATCTAGAAGCACAAGGACGTTTATGTTGGTTTACACAAGCCGGACTAACCCGAACGAACCGCGAGTTCGCCCGGATTAGCCCACGCTTTTGTAAAACGACTAAAACCGCTCTAAAAGACCTCTCTGACCTAAGTTCGCTCAGTAACACAGGGTTAGAGGGATGAACACTCGATTTACTTAGCAAACGACGCGAAAACGCAAGATTTTGGACCCGAAAACATCAAGTTCGCTCGATATTTACCTGTTTTTCAGCAGCACCTAGGTCAAGTTCGACCGAACTTGTACCCTTGAGGGTCAAGTTCGACCGAACTTGGGTCAGGTTTTCACCCATTTCCTCACAAGTTCGCTCGAACTTGTCTAGTTTCTTAGGAAGCTATACAAGTTCGCGAGAACTTGTCTTTCCAACAAACCTCTCTCACAAGTTCGCCCGAACTTGACCCAGAGCTCACAGTCCCTCACAAGTTCGCTCGAACTTGTATGTTTACATACAAGTTCGGCCGAACTTGCCTACTGTTCAAGCCAAACTTCACCGTTTCAGCTTTTCAGAGACTGATGTACTTCCGTTCGCGTATGCAGGCTGATCCGGCACTCTCCTCAACTCATCTCAGACCTCATCTCTAACCTAAACGCATCAACTGTGAGTATACTTGACCCATTTTCTCTTAAACAAACTTTTGGGTGTAACATGCGTTCTTATCAAAACACACACATCGAACACTAAACTGAATTATCACACGCGAATATCTGTTATACCTATTATACGTGATTGTTAGAACATGTAAGCTAGGGTACGTTTTGTTATCTCCACCTTAGCTAGTATAGTAATATAGAGGGGCTCTCATCCGACGGGGTTTAGCTAGGACGTACGTGCGAGCTCTCAACGAGTATAACATGTGAAATTGTCTTGCGAGTTTATGTGTTGTATAAATCATGATTATGTATGAGGAAATTCACTATATATTTATCTACTATGCTATTATATCAAAACCTGTATGCTCGCCAATACATTTTTGTATTGACAAATTATTTTAACGTATGTTGCAGGTTATTGAATTCTGCTTGTTGCAAATGGACGTAGGATATCATCTTTAGAAACGCATGCAATAGAATCTAGGGAAGATCGAATTATGTTTGTTTGAGAGATACTTGGATATTTGTAATAATTGTTTATGGATTATATGTTTGTTAGTATGGGATAACAAATGTTTAAATATTGTCGCATAAATAGTTTTTGTGGATTCTCTCGAGCAATCTGATTCGCCTAGTGCCGCGCCCCGATGATTCCGCCATCGGTTGGGGTGTGATGTTGGACATAACTAGAAATTTGTGATGTTTAGTCTTGAACTGCCTTGGATAACATCTTCAAGTGAAACCGCAGTCTCCCCCTTGAATGATGCTCTGAATCTCTAAAATTTGATATTTAAGAACAAATCCTCGTATCCACACACAAATAGTTTCTTAACAGTCTCGTTGGTCCGGCTCACATTCAACATTATCAGTTTCCATGGAAGATTTTGAAAGAAAATCTTTTTGAACTTTTAATATTGAATGCAGAAATGCAAACATACTGAAATGTAATATTTACTGCTTATATTTTTGTGAGAAAACATGCTAGAGGATCATATCAGTTTACTAAGACATATCAGCTGCACCGTTGATCTAGATGAAACACTTCGTTAAAACAATTCACATGGATTGTCGGTATTGTTGTCCACTTAAACTCAATCTAGAAACTTTCGTAATGCTTACTGATACGTTAAGGTGCATTAATTTCCACTAAGTTCTTATGGACCCCATGATCTCAGCATATCCCCTCATCATGTAACTTGAACGAATGCTTCTACTTCAACCCATTTGGAGAAATAATCCGTCATTGCTAGTGTAACATTTGTAAAAATCGGGTCTCCAAAACCCGCTCCGTTTTGTAATCAAGTGCCAAGTTATGGAAGTGCATTAATTATGGTTATTTTGAGTTAAAACGTTACATAATTAATAAATGAACTAAACTATAAAAATCATATTTGATAAAAAGTTAAAATAAAACAAATAAAAAAATAGTGAAGCTGCCGGGACTCGAACCCGGGTCAGCTGAGTCGCCAAGACTTAACATCCATTCCCCAAACCGCTCCGCCACAATGTATTTTCTGTTAACTATATGAAAACAAAAGAAACTTATACACAAACTCAGTTTAATCAATATTACCAACTGAAAACCGGTAATCGGTAAACCAATCGTCCAATCGATTGTTTACCTCACAATTTCAGTTATAACCGATATGCGACGGTTTCTAATTAAGTCAGAATTGATTGAACATTAAGCTTTATCATTTCGGCTTTTGAAACCGAAAATTTCATCAAGTTCTTATTTATTTCGAGCTCCAGATCATTTACATGATTCAGAACTATCACAACAATATCCAATTTCATTTTCCTCGCATTCCTGAACCATAAGATCTTCTGAATCTGTTCGCCGGAATTTTTCTGCAAGTCACCGAAAAACCGGGACTCACATTCTCACGGTAATTCCTCCGACTCTTTCAGTTTAAAACATGTGATTAATCAGTCTCTAACACAACTCTATCACCTGAATCGATTCTAGCCAACGTTTATCGGAAATCTTACCTTCGCCGGAAAGTTCCTGAGACTGCCGGAATCCCACTGTGAACTGGTAAGATATCCTACACTTCTTTTAAACCTTGTTTAGGTGACTCAACTTTATGAATAATCGATCAACGCTGTTAATTGGTTCAACAGTCGGAGTTCATTTCCAGTACCGACGAACCTCCGCCGGATTTCTGTGAATATCATCAATCGGTAAATTTTGTTCTTTAAACTCTCTCCATTCCTTACTCTTGAATTGCTGTTAATGTCTAAAAACTTTGTAAATCACAAATCAATCCTAACCAGTCGATTTATGCTGTCCGTGTAATCTGATGAAGAAGATGAAGTTCTATCAGAACATAAGTATAATTAAAATCGGTATTTTAAACGGGTTAGACACACAGTCCAGCGGTGGACTGTGTGCAAATTTCATATACACGTCCCGAGTTCGATCCTTGCTACGTGCACGCTTTGTGTAATAACATTCCTTTTTAATCATGAACTAACCCGGGTTAAAACAGGTAGTTGTTAAGTATAATATAAATCAAGAATATAACCGGGTTAGACACACAGTCCAGCGGTGGACTGTGTGCAAAATGAACTTCACGTCGCGCGTTCGAATCATGTCACGAGCACCGGTCCAGTTGAATTAAAACGTTTTTGTAAATAAAGGAATTTTCGGTTAATTCAAATAAGCATATAAATATAATTAAAACTGAGTTTATAACGGGTTAGTCACGGAGCTCAGTTGATAGAGCTACGTGCACGTGAACGGAAGGTCGCCGGTTCGAATCCCGCCAGGCGCAGGAATTTACCGCTGACCGAACCGGTCAACGGTCAACAGTGAAAAAAATAATATTTTTTTTATATATTTATTTATTTAATTTAATTTAAAAATCAATTAAAAATACTTAAAAATAACATTTTTAAAGATAGAAAATAGCCATAAACTCATAAAAATATATCTAAAAAAATTTCATTAAAATCCTTACTAACATCCATCCACTTAATATATTTTTCCATTATTATTTAGGTTAGTATTCCTCGTCGACTCGCTCATCTAAATCGTGCGCATCTCACCATCTCAAATTCAACGCACCCAATGTGAGTGAACCTTTCAAATTCCCCGTTTTAATCACGTTTTTGGGGTGTATCATGTGTCTTTGTTTATTTACATATTATAACGAAACTATTGTGCATACATCATATCATGACATGTGTATTAGTTTGTTGCTGTTAAGTAGTTATTATTGGATGCAAATTATTATTTCAGTACATGCATTTGCCGAGGCCGCAGCTCCCCATCCATGAGGTTGAGCTTGATCCCCATTTTATTATGCGGTTGATCTGTGGCGTGCCCGCACGATCGGTTTCGTTTGATTGAGCCTTGATCGGTCATTTCATTTTACATTTCAATACATGCAATACGCTCGGCTCCGTTTGATTGAGCCTTGAGCGCACAGTTCAATTTACATTTCCAGTTCATGCAATACGTTCGGCTCCGTTTGATTGAGCCTTGAGCGCACAGTTCAATTTACATTTCCAGTTCATGCAATACGATCGGCTCCGTTTGATTGAGCCTTGATCGCACAGTTCATTTATGTTAGTTATCTTATGATATTGGTATGCTCATGTATGCTATCAAGTGTTATTGTATGTTATAATTGTAACTGCTATTTGCCAATGCTTGATTACTTACATTTGCTCTTTTATGATTATGCACAATATTTATTTGATAAACTAACCACAAAATCATTATCAAATGTTTATCTAATAAGGTTCACTCGCCAACTTATGTTGACCCAAACCCTCCCATTTTACACATGATACAGGTGAACCAGCAGCAGCTAGGAACACATAGGACCTGGATTAGAAGAATAAAACGATTTAGTATTTGGATTGTTATGTTTGGTTATTTTCCCTTGTATTGAATGAACATGTTTGGATGTTTGAAAATGTAACTTGACTTCATTAATTATGAAACATAATAGTAAATGTCATGTGCTTTGGTGATAACCCAATTATGCCCCGACTCTTATTTCCGCTGCGGGTCGGGGTGTGACAGATTGGTATCAGAGCCATGACTATAGGGATATAGGATAGGTTATTAGACCCTTAGAGCCTATACTATAGTCGATTAGAAACTTATAAGAATTTTGTGTGTTATATGCCAAATTTCATGATGTTTATATGTTTATGTTAAATGTTACATTTGATATTGTACAAGCATGTTCATAAGTATGTATTATCAAATAATGCCTATCATGAAATCGTATGATCATAACATATCACATCCATGCAAGCACACACCACATCATGATTGATTTTACAATGATTTTCGTGTTTTCAAATCTCATCAAAGTGAGTTCTCATGACGGGCATGTAGTAACTGGAAGGGTACTAGTACCGGTAGTCGGAACGTCCTGTCTAGGCTGGCATTCGTATAAATCCAAAATAAAGGACCAGTTTGCCTACCTGGGGACTAACGATGAGAGTACGAAATACCTATTAGGCCAAAGCATGCTATACCAAACGTCGTGAGAGCTAATCCCACTTTGAGTTGTCATTGTGTCTACACCTGGACACGTTTCGACCAAACATCTCATGAACATATTTTGTGGTTTGCATTCGGGGGATGCGAGTGTTAAATTGCCAATACTAATGTGAATCCTACCAAGCCAATAGCCATGGGGGCCCACATGACTATGTAGGTGAAGGTATGGGGGACATTTGAGGCCCAACATGAACGAACCCAAGACATCCTTTGGATGTAGTTGCATTATTGATATTTATGTTATTTTCATTTTCTTAAGGACACATGACACCTAAAAAGACACCATAAACTCACAATCTTCTCATTTTATGATCCTGTAGATGTCGTCTAGACAGCATCGAAGGGGTAAGAAATCGGAAAAGTCTCGGGAACGTTTGGCCACTCATATCGCAAATCAAATGGCCACGATATTGCCGGACATCGTGGTACAAGTACAACAAGCCCTTGCTGCAAATCCTACTAACCCTCCTCAACAACAGGACCAGAACATCGACAACCCTCCTACCATCAAATGCTCTTACAAACATTTTAAGTCCTGTGATCCTCCAAAATTTGAAGGGACTGAGGGAGTCACTGCTCTCCTGCATTGGTTCGAGGAGATGGAAAATGTTTTCTTAAACTGCGATTGTCCTGAGGATCGCAAGGTTCGTTACGCCACCGGGAGACTACTTGGTGTAGCTCTCACTTGGTGGAATACTGAGAAGGGAAAGAGGGGAACTGAAGATGCGATGGCCTTAACTTGGGAGGAGTTAAGGGAAATCATGACTAGGCGTTTCTGTCCTAGAAGTGAAATTAAGAAATTGGAGGATGAATTTCATGCCTTAAAGCAAAAAGAGGGTGATCACTCTACTTACAACAAGAGGTTCTTGGAGTTGAACCAAATGGTTCCAAACTTATTCACTCCAACCTATCGTCTGATCGAACATTACATTCGAGGACATCCCTCAAAAATCCAAGATTCGGTCCTCAGCGTTTCACCGGTAACACTCGAAGCTGCCATGGAGTTGGCAACTGAACTGACCGAAAACCGAATTCGCAATGGGAAGTTCAAAGAAGAAAAGAAGAAAGCCCCTGTTGAGGGACAAACCTCAAACCACCACACTCCTTCCTCTAAGTTTGCTAACAAGAGGAAGCGTAACACCAGGAATTTCGCAGTCACCCAAACCAACACCCCTATTCCTGCTGCACCCATCACTCAAGTCACTCCTCCACCCGCGCCATACAAAACACCCTACACAGGCCCATTACCAAAATGTAACCGTTGTCAGTATCACCACTCCCCTGACTATCCTTGCCAATACTGCACCGGCTGCGGTCGCGCAGGACATACTGTTCAAAACTGCCGCACGCTTCAACGAACAAACCGCCACCAACCTATAACCCAAACCCACCAACAGTTAATGGGTCAAGCCCAACAACAACTACCATTTCCACCCACCCAACATTTAGCCCAAACATACTATCAACCCAATTACCCTATGGGCCAACCAATGCGGGCTTGTTTCAATTGCGGCGACCCAAGTCATTTCAGAAACACATGTCCAAGGCTGGTTAATATTATTCATGCTCAGGCCCAAGCCAACCCTGTGAATCAAGCAAACCAAGCTCCTCCACCTGCTAGAGGAAGAGCTTTCAATATTAACGCGAACCAGGCCAGAGCTGACGGCAATGTGGTCAACGGTACGTTTCTTATAAATGGTAGATATGCCTCTATGTTATTTGATACTGGTGCGGATAGAAGTTTCGTGTCATTAGAATTTGAACCTATCTTAAGCAAAAATCGGGATAAGCTCGCGGAATCCATAACGGTGGAAGTTGCGGACGGAAAACCAGTTTCATTAGACTCTATTTTACGCAACTGTACACTCACCTTAAACGACCACGATTTCTCAGTCGACCTTATTCCTATGAAGCTGGGAAGTTTCGACATCATAATCGGTATGGATTGGCTCAGTCAACATCATGCGGAAGTTGTATGTCGAGAAAAATTTATTCGTATTCCTCTTTCAAACGGTCAGACTCTTCGAATCATTGGAGAAACCTCGTCGAAAGGGCTCAACTTAATGTCTTGTCTTCAAGCTCAAAAATACCTTCGCAAGAATTATGTTGCGTTTTTAGCCCATATCATCAAGAAGGGGACCACAGAGAAGAAACTTGAAGATATACCTGTTGTAAAAGATTTTCCATAAGTTTTTCCTGACGACATTTCAGGACTTCCTCCAATCAGAGATGTCGAATTCCGTATCGATCTTATACCTGGTGCTACACCAGTGGCAAAATCTCCATATAGGTTAGCCCCCTCTGAAATGCAAGAGCTAGCCAGTCAATTGCAAGAGTTGACTTACAAGGGATTTATACGCCCCAGCTCATCGCCTTGGGGTGCACCTGTCCTTTTTGTAAAGAAGAAAGATGGATCTTTTCGTATGTGCATCGACTACAGAGAGCTCAACAAGTTAACCATCAAAAATCGATATCCTTTACCTCGCATAGATGATCTTCTTGACCAACTACAAGGTGCCAGTTGCTTTTCAAAAATCGATCTTCGATCTGGCTATCATCAGCTTAGAGTGCATGAAGAAGACGTCCCTAAGACTGCTTTTCGAACTCGTTATGGCCACTATGAATTCATGGTTATGCCGTTTGGATTGACCAACGCACCAGCTGTTTTCATGGACCTAATGAACAGAGTCTGCAAACCTTACCTCGATCGATTTGTTATAGTTTTCATCGACGATATTCTTATCTATTCAAAATCTAAAGCTGATCATGAGCGTCATCTTCGACTTGTTCTTGCACTTCTAGAAAAGGAAAAGCTTTATGCCAAGTTCTCTAAATGTGAATTCTGGTTAAAAGAGGTGCAATTTCTCGGGCATGTAGTCAATGACAAAGGAATACATGTTGACCCATCAAAGATCAAAGCAGTTCAAGAATGGCAAGCTCCACGTACACCAACTGAAGTAAGGTCTTTTCTTGGACTAGCTGGCTATTATCGTCGGTTCATTTCAAACTTCTCTCGTATTGCGGTGCCACTCACGGCTTTAACCCATAAGGGAAAACCATTCGTATGGGGACCCAAGCAAGAAGAAGCTTTTCAAACTCTTAAACAAAAACTTTGTGATGCACCAATCCTCACTCTTCCTGAAGGTTGTGATGATTTTGTAGTCTATTGCGACGCGTCAGGGCAAGGATTAGGTTGCGTTCTCATGCAAAGAGGAAAAGTCATAGCTTATGCCTCGAGGCAACTCAAGACACATGAAAAGAACTACACCACTCATGACCTCGAACTTGGAGCCGTTGTATTCGCTCTTAAGATATGGAGACATTATCTCTATGGTACTAAGTGTGAAATATACACTGACCACAAGAGTCTTCAACATATCTTCAATAAAAAAGAGTTAAATATGAGGCAACGAAGATGGGTCGAACTCTTAAATGATTAGGATTGTGAAATTAGATACCACCCTGGCAAAGCAAATGTGGTGGCTGATGCACTTAGTCGAAAGGGTTATGCGAACTCCATTCATCTTCTATGTTCGCAAATTATAACCAATATTAAAGATCAAATTCGTGAAGCCCAACACGTTTCAATAACAGAGGAAGATGTACGAAAAGAGATGTCCTGTGGAGCCGAGCTAAAACTTGAAACTAAATCTGATGGTATTTTGTATTACCTAGATCGTATCTGGATTCCTAATCACATCAATCTTCGTGAAACACTCATGCATGAAGCTCATAAAACGCGATATTCTATACACCCAGGAGCTGATAAGATGTATCAAGACCTATGGTACACCTATTGGTGGCCTGGAATGAAGAAAGATATTGCCGTTTTTGTTTCCAAGTGTCTCACATGTTCTAAGGTGAAGGCTGAACACCAAAGACCCTCAGGACTTCTAGTCCAACCGGAAATACCTGTATGGAAGTGGGAAAATATAACCATGGATTTCATTACCGGGTTACCTCGCACTTCTAGTGGGTATGACACTATATGGGTGATAATAGACCAACTTACAAAATCAGCTCACTTTATCCTTATTCGAGAAGATTTCAAGAACGAAAAGCTTGCTCGTATTTATATCAACGAAATCGTAAGCCGACACGGGGTACCATTAAGTATTATTTCTGATCGTGATGGTCGTTTCACCTCACGAACATGGCAAGCAGTACAATCCGCTATGGGCACTCGATTAGATCTCAGTACCGCCTATCATCCTCAAACTGATGGACAGTCTGAGCGCACCATTCAAACTCTTGAGGATATGCTTAGAGCATGTGTCATAGACTTCAAGGGAAATTGGGACGCCCACCTACCGTTAGTTGAATTTTTCGTACAACAACAGCTATCATTCGAGCATCGGCATGGCACCTTTTGAAGCTTTATATGGTCGAAAGTGCCGATCTCCTGTTTGTTGGCATGAAATTGGGGAAGCACAAATTACTGGTCCAGAATTGATCCAAGAAACCACAGATAAGATTCATCAAATCCGAAACAATCTTTTAGCAGCTCAAAGTCGTCAAAAGAGTTACGCAGATAAACGAAGGAGGCCCTTGGAGTTTAGCATTAATGATCATGTGCTTTTAAAAGTATCACCGTGGAAGGGAGTAGTTCGTTTTGGTCAAAAGGGAAAGCTAGCACCACGTTACGTAGGACCTTTCAAGATACTCGAAAGAGTAGGTCCTGTAGCATACAAGCTTGACCTACCGGAAGAACTCGACAGGATTCATCCCACATTCCACGTGTCGAACTTGAAGAAGTGTCTCGCTGATGAGAATCTCCATATTCCACTGGAAGATATTCAGATTGATGAATCCATGCATTTTATTGAAAGACCAGTGGAGATTATGGACTATGGAGAAAAGCGTCTACGACGAAGTCGCATTCCTATTGTTAGGGTACGCTGGGAGTCGAAACGGGGACCTGAGTTTACTTGGGAACGTGAAGACTCAATGCGTGAAAAATACCCGCATCTTTTTCCTACTACTTCAACTATTTAAATTTCGGGACGAAATTCCTAAAAGTAGGGGATACTGTAACATTTGTAAAAATCGGGTCTCCAAAACCCGCTCCGTTTTGTAATCAAGTGCCAAGTTATGGAAGTGCATTAATTATGGTTATTTTGAGTTAAAACGTTACATAATTAATAAATGAACTAAACTATAAAAATCATATTTGATAAAAAGTTAAAATAAAACAAATAAAAAAATAGTAAAGGCTGCCGGGACTCGAACCCGGGTCAGCTGAGTCGCCAAGACTTAACATCCATTCCCCAAACCGCTCCGCCACAATGTATTTTCTGTTAACTATATGAAAACAAAAGAAACTTATACACAAACTCAGTTTAATCAATATTACCAACTGAAAACCGGTAATTGGTAAACCAATCGTCCAATTGATTGTTTACCTCACAATTTCAGTTATAACCGATATGCGACGGTTTCTAATTAAGTCAGAATTGATTGAACATTAAGCTTTATCATTTCGGCTTTTGAAACCGAAAATTTCATCAAGTTCTGATTTATTTCGAGCTCCAGATCATTTACACGATTCAGAACTATCACAACAATATCCAATTTCATTTTCGTCGCATTCCTGAACCATAAGATCTTCTGAATCTGTTCGCCGGAATTTTTCTGCAAGTCACCGGAAAACCGGGACTCACATTCTCACGGTAATTCCTCCGACTCTTTCAGTTTAAAACATGTGATTAATCAGTCTCTAACACAACTCTATCACCAGAATCGATTCTAGCCAACGTTTATCGGAAATCTTACCTTCGCCGGAAAGTTCCTGAGACTGCCGGAATCCCACTGTGAACTGGTAAGATATCCTACACTTCTTTTAAACCTTGTTTAGGTGACTCAACTTTATGAATAATCGATCAACGCTGTTAATTGGTTCAACAGTCGGAGTTCATTTCCAGTACCGACGAACCTCCGCCGGATTTCTGTGAATATCATCAATCGGTAAATTCTGTTCTTTAAACTCTCTCCATTCCTTACTCTTGAATTACTGTTAATGTCTAAAAACTTTGTAAATCACAAATCAATCCTAACCAGTCGATTTATGCTGTCCGTGTAATCTGATGAAGAAGATGAAGTTCTATCAGAACATAAGTATAATTAAAATCGGTATTTTAAACGGGTTAGACACACAGTCCAGCGGTGGACTGTGTGCAAATTTCATATACACGTCCCGAGTTCGATCCTTGCTACGCGCACGCTTTGTGTAATAACATTCCTTTTTAATCATGAACTAACCCGGGTTAAAACAGGTAGTTGTTAAGTATAATATAAATCAAGAATATAACCGGGTTAGACACACAGTCCAGCGGTGGACTGTGTGCAAAATGAACTTCACGTCGCGCGTTCGAATCATGTCACGAGCACCGGTCCAGTTGAATTAAAACGTTTTTGTAAATAAAGGAATTTTCGGTTAATTCAAATAAGCATATAAATATAATTAAAACTGAGTTTATAACGGGTTAGTCACGTAGCTCAGTTGGTAGAGCTACGTGCACGTGAACGGAAGGTCGCCGGTTCGAATCCCGCCCGGCGCAGGAATTTACCGCTGACCGAACCGGTCAACGGTCAACAGTGAAAAAAATAATATTTTTTTATATATTTATTTATTTAATTTAATTTAAAAATCAATTAAAAATACTTAAAAATAACATTTTTAAAGATAGAAAATAGCCATAAACTCATAAAAATATATCTAAAAAAATTTCATTAAAATCCTTACTAACATCCATCCACTTAATATATTTTTCCATTATTATTTAGGTTAGTATTCCTCGTCGACTCGCTCATCTAAATCGTGCGCATCTCACCATCTCAAATTCAACGCACCCAATGTGAGTGAACCTTTCAAATTCCCCGTTTTAATCACGTTTTTGGGGTGTATCATGTGTCTTTGTTTATTTACATATTATAACGAAACTATTGTGCATACATCATATCATGACATGTGTATTAGTTTGTTGCTGTTAAGTAGTTATTATTGGATGCAAATTATTATTTCAGTACATGCATTTGCCGAGGCCGCAGCTCCCCATCCATGAGGTTGAGCTTGATCCCCATTTTATTATGCGGTTGATCTGTGGCGTGCCCGCACGATCGGCTCCGTTTGATTGAGCCTTGATCGGTCATTTCATTTTACATTTCAATACATGCAATACGCTCGGCTCCGTTTGATTGAGCCTTGAGCGCACAGTTCAATTTACATTTCCAGTTCATGCAATACGCTCGGCTCCGTTTGATTGAGCCTTGAGCGCACAGTTCAATTTACATTTCCAGTTCATGCAATACGATCGGCTCCGTTTGATTGAGCCTTGATCGCACAGTTCATTTATGTTAGTTATCTTATGATATTGGTATGCTCATGTATGCTATCAAGTGTTATTGTATGTTATAATTGTAACTGCTATTTGCCAATGCTTGATTACTTACATTTGCTCTTTTATGATTATGCACAATATTTATTTGATAAACTAACCACAAAATCATTATCAAATGTTTATCTAATAAGGTTCACTCGCTAACTTATGTTGACCCAAACCCTCCCATTTTACACATGATACAGGTGAACCAGCAGCAGCTAGGAACACATAGGACCTGGATTAGAAGAATAAAACGATTTAGTATTTGGATTGTTATGTTTGGTTATTTTCCCTTGTATTGAATGAACATGTTTGGATGTTTGAAAATGTAACTTGACTTCATTAATTATGAAACATAATAGTAAATGTCATGTGCTTTGGTGATAACCCAATTATGCCCCGACTCTTATTTCCGCTGCGGGTCGGGGTGTGACAGATTGGTATCAGAGCCATGACTATAGGGATATAGGATAGGTTATTAGACCCTTAGAGCCTATACTATAGTCGATTAGAAACTTATAAGAATTTTGTGTGTTATATGCCAAATTTCATGATGTTTATATGTTTATGTTAAATGTTACATTTGATATTGTACAAGCATGTTCATAAGTATGTATTATCAAATAATGCCTATCATGAAATCGTATGATCATAACATATCACATCCATGCAAGCACACACCACATCATGATTGATTTTACAATGATTTTCGTGTTTTCACATCTCATCAAAGTGAGTTCTCATGACGGGCATGTAGTAACTGGAAGGGTACTAGTACCGGTAGTCGGAACGTCCTGTCTAGGCTGGCATTCGTATAAATCCAAAATAAAGGACCAGTTTGCCTACCTGGGGACTAACGATGAGAGTACGAAATACCTATTAGGCCAAAGCATGCTATACCAAACGTCGTGAGAGCTAATCCCACTTTGAGTTGTCATTGTGTCTACACCTGGACACGTTTCGACCAAACATCTCATGAACATATTTTGTGGTTTGCATTCGGGGGATGCGAGTGTTAAATTGCCAATACTAATGTGAATCCTACCAAGCCAATAGCCATGGGGGCCCACATGACTATGTAGGTGAAGGTATGGGGGACATTTGAGGCCCAACATGAACGAACCCAAGACATCCTTTGGATGTAGTTGCATTATTGATATTTATGTTATTTTCATTTTCTTAAGGACACATGACACCTAAAAAGACACCATAAACTCACAATCTTCTCATTTTATGATCCTGTAGATGTCGTCTAGACAGCATCGAAGGGGTAAGAAATCGGAAAAGTCTCGGGAACGTTTGGCCACTCATATCGCAAATCAAATGGCCACGATATTGCCGGACATCGTGGTACAAGTACAACAAGCCCTTGCTGCAAATCCTACTAACCCTCCTCAACAACAGGACCAGAACATCGACAACCCTCCTACCATCAAATGCTCTTACAAACATTTTAAGTCCTGTGATCCTCCAAAATTTGAAGGGACTGAGGGAGTCACTGCTCTCCTGCATTGGTTCGAGGAGATGGAAAATGTTTTCTTAAACTGCGATTGTCCTGAGGATCGCAAGGTTCGTTACGCCACCGGGAGACTACTTGGTGTAGCTCTCACTTGGTGGAATACTGAGAAGGGAAAGAGGGGAACTGAAGATGCGATGGCCTTAACTTGGGAGGAGTTAAGGGAAATCATGACTAGGCGTTTCTGTCCTAGAAGTGAAATTAAGAAATTGGAGGATGAATTTCATGCCTTAAAGCAAAAAGAGGGTGATCACTCTACTTACAACAAGAGGTTCTTGGAGTTGAACCAAATGGTTCCAAACTTATTCACTCCAACCTATCGTCTGATCGAACATTACATTCGAGGACATCCCTCAAAAATCCAAGATTCGGTCCTCAGCGTTTCACCGGTAACACTCGAAGCTGCCATGGAGTTGGCAACTGAACTGACCGAAAACCGAATTCGCAATGGGAAGTTCAAAGAAGAAAAGAAGAAAGCCCCTGTTGAGGGACAAACCTCAAACCACCACACTCCTTCCTCTAAGTTTGCTAACAAGAGGAAGCGTAACACCAGGAATTTCGCAGTCACCCAAACCAACACCCCTATTCCTGCTGCACCCATCACTCAAGTCACTCCTCCACCCGCGCCATACAAAACACCCTACACAGGCCCATTACCAAAATGTAACCGTTGTCAGTATCACCACTCCCCTGACTATCCTTGCCAATACTGCACCGGCTGCGGTCGCGCAGGACATACTGTTCAAAACTGCCGCACGCTTCAACGAACAAACCGCCACCAACCTATAACCCAAACCCACCAACAGTTAATGGGTCAAGCCCAACAACAACTACCATTTCCACCCACCCAACATTTAGCCCAAACATACTATCAACCCAATTACCCTATGGGCCAACCAATGCGGGCTTGTTTCAATTGCGGCGACCCAAGTCATTTCAGAAACACATGTCCAAGGCTGGTTAATATTATTCATGCTCAGGCCCAAGCCAACCCTGTGAATCAAGCAAACCAAGCTCCTCCACCTGCTAGAGGAAGAGCTTTCAATATTAACGCGAACCAGGCCAGAGCTGACGGCAATGTGGTCAACGGTACGTTTCTTATAAATGGTAGATATGCCTCTATGTTATTTGATACTGGTGCGGATAGAAGTTTCGTGTCATTAGAATTTGAACCTATCTTAAGCAAAAATCGGGATAAG
This sequence comes from Scalesia atractyloides, assembly GCA_947069175.1. Taxonomy (NCBI): domain Eukaryota; kingdom Viridiplantae; phylum Streptophyta; class Magnoliopsida; order Asterales; family Asteraceae; genus Scalesia; species Scalesia atractyloides. The sequence continues at coordinate 75,633,336 of CAMTDV010000021.1, forward strand.
CTCGCGGAATCCATAACGGTGGAAGTTGCGGACGGAAAACCAGTTTCATTAGACTCTATTTTACGCAACTGTACACTCACCTTAAACGACCACGATTTCTCAGTCGACCTTATTCCTATGAAGCTGGGAAGTTTCGACATCATAATCGGTATGGATTGGCTCAGTCAACATCATGCGGAAGTTGTATGTCGAGAAAAATTTATTCGTATTCCTCTTTCAAACGGTCAGACTCTTCGAATCATTGGAGAAACCTCGTCGAAAGGGCTCAACTTAATGTCTTGTCTTCAAGCTCAAAAATACCTTCGCAAGAATTATGTTGCGTTTTTAGCCCATATCATCAAGAAGGGGACCACAGAGAAGAAACTTGAAGATATACCTGTTGTAAAAGATTTTCCATAAGTTTTTCCTGACGACATTTCAGGACTTCCTCCAATCAGAGATGTCGAATTCCGTATCGATCTTATACCTGGTGCTACACCAGTGGCAAAATCTCCATATAGGTTAGCCCCCTCTGAAATGCAAGAGCTAGCCAGTCAATTGCAAGAGTTGACTTACAAGGGATTTATACGCCCCAGCTCATCGCCTTGGGGTGCACCTGTCCTTTTTGTAAAGAAGAAAGATGGATCTTTTCGTATGTGCATCGACTACAGAGAGCTCAACAAGTTAACCATCAAAAATCGATATCCTTTACCTCGCATAGATGATCTTCTTGACCAACTACAAGGTGCCAGTTGCTTTTCAAAAATCGATCTTCGATCTGGCTATCATCAGCTTAGAGTGCATGAAGAAGACGTCCCTAAGACTGCTTTTCGAACTCGTTATGGCCACTATGAATTCATGGTTATGCCGTTTGGATTGACCAACGCACCAGCTGTTTTCATGGACCTAATGAACAGAGTCTGCAAACCTTACCTCGATCGATTTGTTATAGTTTTCATCGACGATATTCTTATCTATTCAAAATCTAAAGCTGATCATGAGCGTCATCTTCGACTTGTTCTTGCACTTCTAGAAAAGGAAAAGCTTTATGCCAAGTTCTCTAAATGTGAATTCTGGTTAAAAGAGGTGCAATTTCTCGGGCATGTAGTCAATGACAAAGGAATACATGTTGACCCATCAAAGATCAAAGCAGTTCAAGAATGGCAAGCTCCACGTACACCAACTGAAGTAAGGTCTTTTCTTGGACTAGCTGGCTATTATCGTCGGTTCATTTCAAACTTCTCTCGTATTGCGGTGCCACTCACGGCTTTAACCCATAAGGGAAAACCATTCGTATGGGGACCCAAGCAAGAAGAAGCTTTTCAAACTCTTAAACAAAAACTTTGTGATGCACCAATCCTCACTCTTCCTGAAGGTTGTGATGATTTTGTAGTCTATTGCGACGCGTCAGGGCAAGGATTAGGTTGCGTTCTCATGCAAAGAGGAAAAGTCATAGCTTATGCCTCGAGGCAACTCAAGACACATGAAAAGAACTACACCACTCATGACCTCGAACTTGGAGCCGTTGTATTCGCTCTTAAGATATGGAGACATTATCTCTATGGTACTAAGTGTGAAATATACACTGACCACAAGAGTCTTCAACATATCTTCAATAAAAAAGAGTTAAATATGAGGCAACGAAGATGGGTCGAACTCTTAAATGATTAGGATTGTGAAATTAGATACCACCCTGGCAAAGCAAATGTGGTGGCTGATGCACTTAGTCGAAAGGGTTATGCGAACTCCATTCATCTTCTATGTTCGCAAATTATAACCAATATTAAAGATCAAATTCGTGAAGCCCAACACGTTTCAATAACAGAGGAAGATGTACGAAAAGAGATGTCCTGTGGAGCCGAGCTAAAACTTGAAACTAAATCTGATGGTATTTTGTATTACCTAGATCGTATCTGGATTCCTAATCACATCAATCTTCGTGAAACACTCATGCATGAAGCTCATAAAACGCGATATTCTATACACCCAGGAGCTGATAAGATGTATCAAGACCTATGGTACACCTATTGGTGGCCTGGAATGAAGAAAGATATTGCCGTTTTTGTTTCCAAGTGTCTCACATGTTCTAAGGTGAAGGCTGAACACCAAAGACCCTCAGGACTTCTAGTCCAACCGGAAATACCTGTATGGAAGTGGGAAAATATAACCATGGATTTCATTACCGGGTTACCTCGCACTTCTATGGGTATGACACTATATGGGTGATAATAGACCAACTTACAAAATCAGCTCACTTTATCCTTATTCGAGAAGATTTCAAGAACGAAAAGCTTGCTCGTATTTATATCAACGAAATCGTAAGCCGACACGGGGTACCATTAAGTATTATTTCTGATCGTGATGGTCGTTTCACCTCACGAACATGGCAAGCAGTACAATCCGCTATGGGCACTCGATTAGATCTCAGTACCGCCTATCATCCTCAAACTGATGGACAGTCTGAGCGCACCATTCAAACTCTTGAGGATATGCTTAGAGCATGTGTCATAGACTTCAAGGGAAATTGGGACGCCCACCTACCGTTAGTTGAATTTTCGTACAACAACAGCTATCATTCGAGCATCGGCATGGCACCTTTTGAAGCTTTATATGGTCGAAAGTGCCGATCTCCTGTTTGTTGGCATGAAATTGGGGAAGCACAAATTACTGGTCCAGAATTGATCCAAGAAACCACAGATAAGATTCATCAAATCCGAAACAATCTTTTAGCAGCTCAAAGTCGTCAAAAGAGTTACGCAGATAAACGAAGGAGGCCCTTGGAGTTTAGCATTAATGATCATGTGCTTTTAAAAGTATCACCGTGGAAGGGAGTAGTTCGTTTTGGTCAAAAGGGAAAGCTAGCACCACGTTACGTAGGACCTTTCAAGATACTCGAAAGAGTAGGTCCTGTAGCATACAAGCTTGACCTACCGGAAGAACTCGACAGGATTCATCCCACATTCCACGTGTCGAACTTGAAGAAGTGTCTCGCTGATGAGAATCTCCATATTCCACTGGAAGATATTCAGATTGATGAATCCATGCATTTTATTGAAAGACCAGTGGAGATTATGGACTATGGAGAAAAGCGTCTACGACGAAGTCGCATTCCTATTGTTAGGGTACGCTGGGAGTCGAAACGGGGACCTGAGTTTACTTGGGAACGTGAAGACTCAATGCGTGAAAAATACCCGCATCTTTTTCCTACTACTTCAACTATTTAAATTTCGGGACGAAATTCCTAAAAGTAGGGGATACTGTAACATTTGTAAAAATCGGGTCTCCAAAACCCGCTCCGTTTTGTAATCAAGTGCCAAGTTATGGAAGTGCATTAATTATGGTTATTTTGAGTTAAAACGTTACATAATTAATAAATGAACTAAACTATAAAAATCATATTTGATAAAAAGTTAAAATAAAACAAATAAAAAAATAGTAAAGGCTGCCGGGACTCGAACCCGGGTCAGCTGAGTCGCCAAGACTTAACATCCATTCCCCAAACCGCTCCGCCACAATGTATTTTCTGTTAACTATATGAAAACAAAAGAAACTTATACACAAACTCAGTTTAATCAATATTACCAACTGAAAACCGGTAATTGGTAAACCAATCGTCCAATTGATTGTTTACCTCACAATTTCAGTTATAACCGATATGCGACGGTTTCTAATTAAGTCAGAATTGATTGAACATTAAGCTTTATCATTTCGGCTTTTGAAACCGAAAATTTCATCAAGTTCTGATTTATTTCGAGCTCCAGATCATTTACACGATTCAGAACTATCACAACAATATCCAATTTCATTTTCGTCGCATTCCTGAACCATAAGATCTTCTGAATCTGTTCGCCGGAATTTTTCTGCAAGTCACCGGAAAACCGGGACTCACATTCTCACGGTAATTCCTCCGACTCTTTCAGTTTAAAACATGTGATTAATCAGTCTCTAACACAACTCTATCACCAGAATCGATTCTAGCCAACGTTTATCGGAAATCTTACCTTCGCCGGAAAGTTCCTGAGACTGCCGGAATCCCACTGTGAACTGGTAAGATATCCTACACTTCTTTTAAACCTTGTTTAGGTGACTCAACTTTATGAATAATCGATCAACGCTGTTAATTGGTTCAACAGTCGGAGTTCATTTCCAGTACCGACGAACCTCCGCTGGATTTCTGTGAATATCATCAATCGGTAAATTCTGTTCTTTAAACTCTCTCCATTCCTTACTCTTGAATTACTGTTAATGTCTAAAAACTTTGTAAATCACAAATCAATCCTAACCAGTCGATTTATGCTGTCCGTGTAATCTGATGAAGAAGATGAAGTTCTATCAGAACATAAGTATAATTAAAATCGGTATTTTAAACGGGTTAGACACACAGTCCAGCGGTGGACTGTGTGCAAATTTCATATACACGTCCCGAGTTCGATCCTTGCTACGCGCACGCTTTGTGTAATAACATTCCTTTTTAATCATGAACTAACCCGGGTTAAAACAGGTAGTTGTTAAGTATAATATAAATCAAGAATATAACCGGGTTAGACACACAGTCCAGCGGTGGACTGTGTGCAAAATGAACTTCACGTCGCGCGTTCGAATCATGTCACGAGCACCGGTCCAGTTGAATTAAAACGTTTTTGTAAATAAAGGAATTTTCGGTTAATTCAAATAAGCATATAAATATAATTAAAACTGAGTTTATAACGGGTTAGTCACGTAGCTCAGTTGGTAGAGCTACGTGCACGTGAACGGAAGGTCGCCGGTTCGAATCCCGCCCGGCGCAGGAATTTACCGCTGACCGAACCGGTCAACGGTCAACAGTGAAAAAAATAATATTTTTTTATATATTTATTTATTTAATTTAATTTAAAAATCAATTAAAAATACTTAAAAATAACATTTTTAAAGATAGAAAATAGCCATAAACTCATAAAAATATATCTAAAAAAATTTCATTAAAATCCTTACTAACATCCATCCACTTAATATATTTTTCCATTATTATTTAGGTTAGTATTCCTCGTCGACTCGCTCATCTAAATCGTGCGCATCTCACCATCTCAAATTCAACGCACCCAATGTGAGTGAACCTTTCAAATTCCCCGTTTTAATCACGTTTTTGGGGTGTATCATGTGTCTTTGTTTATTTACATATTATAACGAAACTATTGTGCATACATCATATCATGACATGTGTATTAGTTTGTTGCTGTTAAGTAGTTATTATTGGATGCAAATTATTATTTCAGTACATGCATTTGCCGAGGCCGCAGCTCCCCATCCATGAGGTTGAGCTTGATCCCCATTTTATTATGCGGTTGATCTGTGGCGTGCCCGCACGATCGGCTCCGTTTGATTGAGCCTTGATCGGTCATTTCATTTTACATTTCAATACATGCAATACGCTCGGCTCCGTTTGATTGAGCCTTGAGCGCACAGTTCAATTTACATTTCCAGTTCATGCAATACGCTCGGCTCCGTTTGATTGAGCCTTGAGCGCACAGTTCAATTTACATTTCCAGTTCATGCAATACGATCGGCTCCGTTTGATTGAGCCTTGATCGCACAGTTCATTTATGTTAGTTATCTTATGATATTGGTATGCTCATGTATGCTATCAAGTGTTATTGTATGTTATAATTGTAACTGCTATTTGCCAATGCTTGATTACTTACATTTGCTCTTTTATGATTATGCACAATATTTATTTGATAAACTAACCACAAAATCATTATCAAATGTTTATCTAATAAGGTTCACTCGCTAACTTATGTTGACCCAAACCCTCCCATTTTACACATGATACAGGTGAACCAGCAGCAGCTAGGAACACATAGGACCTGGATTAGAAGAATAAAACGATTTAGTATTTGGATTGTTATGTTTGGTTATTTTCCCTTGTATTGAATGAACATGTTTGGATGTTTGAAAATGTAACTTGACTTCATTAATTATGAAACATAATAGTAAATGTCATGTGCTTTGGTGATAACCCAATTATGCCCCGACTCTTATTTCCGCTGCGGGTCGGGGTGTGACAGCTAGTATGAAGACCTTTTCTCCAGGACCCTTTGGAAGTTTTCCCACTATATCTATCCCCCACTTCATAAACGGCCAAGGAGATATGACAGGATATAAAGGTTCTGCAGGCTGATGCAGTATATTGCTATGTCTTTGGCATGCATCACACTTCTGAGCGTACTCCATAGCATCCTTTCTCATGGTTGGCCAGTAATATCCTGTCCTCAATACCTTTGAAAACAAAGCTCTGCCCCCAGTATGGTTGCCACAATCTCCTTCATGTATATCCTGAAGCACCTCCTTAGTTTCAGGATCTTCCAAGCATCTTAGGTATGGACCTGCAAGAGATTTCCTGTACAAGATATTATCTATTATTGTAAAACGAGATACCTTCATTCTAAAATCCCTAGGATTTTCATTCTTCAGAATATTTCCTTCTTGTAAATACTTCATGATCGGAGCCATCCAGGATTCAGGATCCTTCTGAGGATATTCATCACCATGATCATGGATACTTGCTACTTCTTTATCCTGGGATTTAGGATGTTCTATTGCAGGACACAGATATGCAGTATTGGTATCCTGGTTCTTGCGGTATCCTGACAGTGGATCCTAAATTTGCTAGAGCATCTGCTTCAACATTCTCTTCCTTTGGTACCTGTTCAAGTGTAAATATATCAAAATATCCTGCTAATTGTTTTAACAATTTCAAGATAATCAGCCAACTTTTCACCTTTTACTGCATAGGAGCCATTGATATAGTTAGCAATTAACAGGGAATCAACATATACTTGTAAACATTTAATATTCATACTTCTAGCTAGTTCTAATCCTGTTATTAAGGCTTCATACTCGGCTTCATTATTCATAGCAGGGAATTCACATCTAATAGCCTGGGATAATATGTCCTCCTGTGGCGATTTTAGTAGAATTCCTAATCCTACACCTCTTACATTGGATGCACCATCAGTACATAATATCCAAGTGTCTGAGCTTTCTCCTAGTTGTTGGACTTCTAGGTCAGCTTCTTCTTAAATATCACTACTAAAATCAGCCACAAAGTCTGCTAAGGCCTGAAACTTTATAGCATTTCTAGGTTCATATACTAATAAGCACTCAGCTTAACAGACCACTTAGCCATCCTACCAGACATTTCGGGTTTTCTAAGAACATTTTTAACAGGATAATTAGTTTTAACATGTATCCTATGTGTTTCAAAATAATGTCTAAGCTTGGTTGAGGCCATAACTAAAGCTAATATTAGTTTTTCTAGGTGTGAATATCTAGTCTCAGCATCTAACAAACTTTTACTAACATAATAAATAGGATACTGCTGACCTTCATGGTCCTTTACAAAGACAGCACTTACGGCATTCCTTGATACTACAAGATATAGGGATAGAGGTTCACCATCTTCGGGTTTCATTAGTCTGGGTGCACTTGAAAGATATTGCTTCAATTCCTATAGAGCGGCTTCATGTCTTTCTCCCCATTTGAACTTTTTGTTCTTTTTCAGGATATCATAAAATTCTTTGCACTTTTCTGAGGATCTTGATATGAATTTGTTCAATGCCGCTACCCTTCCAATTAACCTTTGAATATCCTTCATATTAGATGGTGATTTGATATCTAAGATAGCCCTGATCTGTTCTGGGCTTGCTTCTATCCCTCTCTTGGTTACCACATATCCCAAGAATTTTCCTACCCCTACTCTGAAATGGCACTTGGCAGGATTTAGCTTCATATTATACTGGTCCAGAATATTGAAGGCACATTCTAGATCCTGGAGGTGATACTCCGCTTTCTTGGATTTCACCACCATATCATCGATATATACTTCCATAGTGCCCCAATTTATCCTTGAACATCATGTTAACCAGCCTCTGATATGTCGCACCTGCATTTTTTAAACCAAATGGCATAGCAGTATAACAGTATATACATGTTGGTGTCATGAATGTTGTATCCTCCTGGTCGGATGGTTCCATTTGGAATTTTTAAAATCCTGAGGATGCATCCATGAAAGTCAGCATTTCATGTCCAACAGTTGCATCCACCATGGAATCTATATGAGGTAGTGGAAATGGGTCCTTCGGACATGCTTTGTTGAGGTCTGTGTAGTCAACACATACTCTCCACTTTCCATTCTTCTTCTGGATCACCACCACATTTGCTAGCCACTTAGGGAATTTGACTTCCCTAATCATCTTGGACTTTACAGCCTCTCTACTTCTTCTTGTATGATTACGTTCCTCTCAGGAGCAAACTTCCTTCTTTTTTGTTGAACAGGCCTGAAAGACTTGTCAATTCCAAGTTTATGAGTTATGATATCTTTTGATATACCTGTCATATCCTCGTGCTTCCATGCAAATGTGGCCATCATGCACTTCAAAAAGTTAGTGAGTTGTTTTTCAATATCCTGAGGGATATTGGTTCCTACAAGCACCGAGATATCCAAATTATTTTCATCAAGGATAACTTTTTGACATCCTAGTCTGATGCCTCCATGATATCATGTGCTTGTATCCTTAATTGCTATCATGCCCGGGATTTCGTTGAGGCCTTCATTAAAGAGGAGTAGCATTCCTTCGCCTCCTGCTGGTCACTTTCAACTTTGTCTACTCCCCAAGGGATAGGGATCTTGACACATTGATGATAAGTGGAAGGTACAACTTTCATATCTTGAATCCATGGCCTTCCTAATATAATGTTATAGCAGGACAACGAATCCATGACACAAAACCGTTGTATTGAGTTCACTCCCTCAATATATACAGGCAGCTTTATTTCTCCACCTGTATTCTTTGCTTCACCACTGAATCCTACAAGCACCGTTGACTTTGACGTAATTTCGGCTTCTTGGATATTCATTCTTTTCAAGGTTTCCAATTGAATGATGTTGACTGAGCTACCATTGTCTACCAATATCCTATGTACAAAATGGTTAGCAATATATAAAGTAATTACCAGACCATCATGGTGAGGATCCTGGATGTTATCCCGGTCGTCACTGTCGAATGTTATCACTTTATCATTTGTAAGCATCGTCATCCTTGTTGGTTTGTCTCCTTTTTCCGCCTTGGCTTCCTTATCGTGCCTTTTAGCTGCCATATAAGAAGTTCCACATATATCGAATCCCCAGATATAAAACTGATATCTTGGCATCTGGTGGCGGGGATGCTGCTCTTTTAGGATCCTTGTCAGTATCTTGACCCTTATTCTTCCTTTTCGCAAGAAGTTCCTTCAAGTAACCTTTGCTCAGCAAATAACTTATCTCCTTCCTCAAGCCTATGCAGTCTTCTGTCATGTGTCCAAAGTCCTCGTGGAAGGCACACCATTTTGACTTATCCTTCCAGTCAGCCTTTCGTTGATTCTTTCTTGGCCTTCTTGCCTTGTCTCCTAAACCCTGCATGGCATACATTAGTTCAGGAATGTTAACTGAAAAACAATATAATGATAATTCAGGATATTCTTCTACATCTTCATCCTCAACAGCATTCACTCTTTTGTTGTCATTTCTAGCATACGGCTTGGAGCGGTATGGTTTATACGAGGATTCTGACTTCCTGTTCGTTGATTCATATGTTGAGGATGCATTCATCCTCTCTTGCATTTTCTTGTCGTCCTCAAGCCTTATGTATCTTAAGGCCTTATTCCGAGCTTCGTCCAAGTTCCTGCAAGGATTCATCACAAGATCCTGATAAGACTGGGAATCCTTCTGTAATCCCATCTTGTATGCTTGTACTGCCGTAGCAACATCAAGGTTCGGGATATCCAGGGATTCCCTACTGAATTTGTTAACATAATCCCTTAGGGATTCTTGTGGTCCCTGTGTTATCCTGTAAAGGTCACTTGTTAGTTTCTCAAAGCTCATGCTACAAGAAAATTGACTGTTAAATAAGTTAACTAAATGGGCAAAAGAAGTAATAGAATAAGGTGGGACATTTAAAAGCCATTTCAAGGCTGATCCTATTAAGGTGAGATCCGTTGGGATAGGATTTATTTCCATCCTTTCCCTGTATTGGGCAACATGCTCCTCAGGATCCGTCGTCCCATCATATAGCTTCCTGTTGGGAGTTTGGAATCTCTTAGGAATTTCTGCATCACAAATGTGGCGAGCAAAGCGGGATATGCTATGACTATCCTGGGATACTTCTAGTATAGGCTGCACTACTCCAGGCACACTTGATATCATATCCTTCTATTTTGGAGTTCTCTGGACAACGTCGATGTTACACTCGTATCCTGCGAAAGTTCACAGTTATTAGCAGTAGGCATATTAGTGTTAATAGACAAGTTACCAGCTTGGCGATTTTGGCCATATCCTAGAGCATATCCTGGATCTCTCACAGCCGATATCCTTGCTGTTGAGGGTATCTCTGGAATATTGCTCTAGGAACAACTTGGTATGATATTGCCCTGGTTATCCTCAGTATATACTGCAGAACTAAAGTTCAACATCCTGGGCTGCAAAGGGGTAACAATATCCTCAGCAGGTCTCTTGGAATTAGTCTTCAAGAGTTGTATTTCCTTCATCATGAGCTGGTTGGTTTCCTGTTGCTTTCTCATTTGATCCTGTATGCTATCAAACGAAGACAGAATTTCATCATTAGAAGCAAAAAAATAGGGGTTCTCCCTGAAACTACGGATCTGGAAGCATTTTGAGCCGCAGTAGTGTCTCGAGGTGTTTGGCTTTCATTCCTCCTTTGCAAAGTCTGAACTGGTGGAGGTGGAAGAGGCAATGAACCAGTTGCAACAGTGGTTGATGTAGGCATCGAAGAAGAGTTCAAACCTGACTGAGAAGCCATCAAAACAGTCTCGAAAAAATATTAGAGAACAAAGAGCTGATTAGTGATTTTAGTAAAGTTTTGATTAAAAATAGCACCACTTGCCCCCCGGTGGGCGCCAAATTGTTTTGGTAAAAAAATACCAAAGCAATTAAGTGATCAAACTTAGTATGTGAGGTAGCGTGCTATTGTGATTTGCAAAAATGCATTTAGTTGGTTGATTACGAAAACAGTTTCAGGATATAGTCCCAGGATAATGAACTATATCAAAATAATAAACAAGTGTGAAAAAAAAATAAAAGTTGACACAGGATGTACGAGGAAAGCCGTTGATCAATCTAGATCGCCAGCACAAAAACTTGGGAGCTGACAATAGTCAGCTGCCTTGTTCTTCTTATTGCTCGAAATAACCAGGATACAGTGGCAGGATAATGCTCGGATCGATTCTAAGTGTTACAATGGTCGTAAGTAGTGAGTGCTAGAGTGTAGTTGCTGCAAGAGAAGAGAGTGTACGAGTACGAGAGCTCGAATGTGTGTGTTTTCCTACGATCCGGCATTCCCTATTTATAGTTACAAGAATAAAGAAACTATCCTATAATTCCGGGATACTCTTGAATATTCCTTCATGACCGTTGCTGACCTATTCTCCTGGCTTCAACGTCTTCTCCCAACAATATTGAGCGAGTCTTCAGGAGAACTGGTCCTTGTGAACGTTACTATCCTGCAGCCATAGCCTACAAGCAAACCATTAGTTACGATCAAGATATTCCCGCAGGATGTTACCAATATCCTGGTTCAGTATCCTGATCATCAATAAGAGATAAAAAGTCAAGATATGTAGTCAGGACATGGGCTCAGAATTTCACCATTAACAATGACCATGTAGTATAACTCCAAAGGGTTATACTACAACATAATATGGTCATAATGCAACTTAGAATCAGTAGCTAAAGTTGCTAATTCGGGTCAAAATCGAAAGTCAAAGCAGGAGTCAAACCTTGTGACTTTCGGTTGCGAACCGACCTTAAACCTGGAATTGACGAGCCGAACATGTTTACACATGTTCTAACAATTATTACCAATTTATTAAAGTGATAAATTATAACACTTACATTATCATTAATGAATTATTTCAAAAACTGACCCGTTTGACTTTTTATATTAATAACTTGACCCGTCAATTGACCAAGCAAACTTGATTTCCAAGAGGTGCCCTTTTAAGGGATTAACACCTACCTTATTACGATCACGTAGCCATGTTCGTACCGAACAACGGGTAGACCATAATGGTCTTAACCGAAGGTCAAAGCGTTATTACGATAATGCTTTGACTTTTGGCTTAAAGCGTACAAAAATGAAAAGAGCGGGTTAGAACACTTACAAGTGGTCCAATAAAAACTTATAAGCTCAGAGGATGCTCCCAAAATCTTCATGTACTTCCAACTTGAGCAATAGAGGAGAAGAATGTGAATGAGCAAAGAAATGAGGCAACTTAGGTGCTCTTTTATAGTTGAGGAGTGTCACACCCCAACTGATAGCGGAAACACGGGGCGCGGCACTAGGCGAACCAGATTGTCTCACGAGAAATTCCATAACATTATTTAAGCGATAATATTCAAAAGTTAATATCCCATACTATTAACATAAAATCCTCAAACAATATTACAAAATATCCATATCTCATAAAACAAATTCAGGTTCGATCTCCCTAGATTTCTATTACATGATATCTAAGCAAAACCAAAATCTAAGCATCTAAAGCTAATATCCTCAACCTGCCACATATTTCAAATAAAACGTCAATACAATTAAGTAAAGGTAAGCATAAGATTTTTGCGTACATAATAGATATAAAAACGTTTAGCATGCACCGCATGACATACGTAACAGTTGTGAACTATGTAACTACTCAGATTCAAGTAAACCCACAAACCGCGATTGATCGAGGTATGCAAACAAGTGTTCACATCCTAAAAGAGAAAATAAATGAGAAATGAAAATGCGAGCCTTAACAATCCCGGGCCTCCGGGTGGCGGGTCAACCTCTAGTATACTATCATGTTAAGGGTGGCGTACAAGCACCTTGAAGCTGATCAAATAAGTCGTCGATTCGAGGATGAGGGTAGCGGTTCTTTATCGTGAGTTTGTTAAGTTCACGATAATTGATGCACATTCAGAACATCCCATCTTTCTTTTTCACAAAAAGAACGGGTGCGCCCCATGGTGAAGTGCTTGAGCGTATGAAGCCTTTATCAAGAAGCTCTTGAAGTTGGCTGGATAGCTCGCGCATTTCGGATGGTGCGAGACGATAGGGAGCTTCTGCAACAGGAGTAGCACCGGGAATCAAATCGACACGGAATTCAACATCTCGAGTAGGGGGTAAACCGGGTAAATCGTCAGGAAAAACTTTGGGAAATTCACGAACAATGGGTACATCTTTCCAGGTTTTCTTTTCTTTCTCTGGGTTCACAATATGAGCTAGGAAGGCAACGCATATGCTTGATCGGTTGAGTACATGACATAAGCATCAACTTCTTTGAAAGAGTTTCGCCATAGACATGTCACACCCACAAAATCCACACGCGGGGTTTTACCGCGAGGCGTATGACTGACCAGCATCTAGCCACTAATCATGTTGAAACAAATATTTTAAAATATGAAAACATCACTAACAACATGATTAGCGATCAAGTTTAGTTGTCAAAACACAGTTTAAGATGCAGCGGAAATAAAGTTAAAACCTAACAAGAATTTAAAACCACAAGTTAAATAATTGTTTGAAAAAAAATAAATAATAAAGCCTTTAGCAAACCACCCACTCCAGCCGATTGCAACGCCCGTCCATAGCTGTGCCTATTGACCTGCAAATCATGCAACTACGTGTCAACAATAAAGTTGGCGAATTCACAAATTTTGAGTTTAGTAAAAGTAAAGTTCACAACGTTTTGATGTAAGTATGACTCGGGTAGCTAACCCTCATCATATGACTAAACTGTGTACCGAATGCTGACGTTTCGTTTGTGCCCTCAATATCTATCAACATTAAAGCAAGAGTGAAGGTTAGAAGTTCACGCCCGGCCTCCAGCACGGTGTTTTGTCAAACCTAATAGCGCTATCAACTAATACCCCGCGTATGCCCACCCGGCAATCTAATCGGTAAAATGTAGGGACTTTCATGATAGAGTTTTTGTTTAGTCCAAGTGTATTATCCACCTCCAGTGTAACATCCGTAAAAAAATGGGTTTCCAAAACCCGCTTCGTTTATTAATCGAATACCCAGTTAAAATTTTTCGTTGTATATTTATCACCCAAATTAATTCTAAACGATACATAATTAATAAATATATTAGAATTTAAAAACTAGAATTTAAAATTTCTAAGAAATACTGAATAAAAAAATAAATGGGATAGCCGGGTTTCGAACCCGGTCTCCATCGAACCCACACGCAACACACACCACTGAGCTACACACATTGATTGGTTTTTATTCAAACAATTTAATTGATATATACAAACAAAGGTCAAACCTGCAATTCAAAAAGGGCGGAAACCAGCAACTGTCGAAAACACAATCAAGCTCAATTAACGTTTCCCTTACGATTAAATGAGTGTAACTGATGATAAACGTCGGTTATAACTGAAAAACCTTAAAGCCACTCATTCAAATCGTCAAAACCATAACCGTATGATTTTTGGAATTCGAAACAGAAATGCAATTAAAATCGAGTTATACTTTACTTCGATGTATTCACCATTTGAGCTCATGAGTCTATCAAACTTACTCTCTCAAACTCGCTCAGAAAACCTCGCCGCAAGTCGCCGGAATCCTCTACAAGTTAACCGGAAGTTATCGCCGGAAAACCGAACTCATTTCATCCCTTCTGCTTACTCTAAAATAAGACTTTTAGAGCTCATACCGAAATCACCCACACTCACCTTAAACTCCCTGAAGAATCTCTGTCGCAAGAAATACATCGCCGGAATTCTCTACAAGTCGCCGGAAAACCAAGACTTACACCAAAACGGTAAATACCTCGACTCTTTCGGTTTCAATCCATTGTTAGACTATTACTAACTTCAATCCATCAACCAGAATCAATCCCTGACGACGTAGCCGGAATATTCTGCACTCGCCGGAAAACCTCTGGAATTTCCAAAATCACGCTGTGAATCGGTATAATCATTTAAACCTTCTGTTAATCCTTGTTTAGTAACCCAATTTCACAACTAATCGATCAAAACAGTTAATTGATTCAATCAGACGGAATATACAAATCAGAGCCGACGACCATTGCCGGAATTCTGAGAAATACAGTCTGATCGGTACATTAGATTCCTTAGCTCTTCTTATCCTTTACATTTCAACCAGTAATATGTTCGATGAACGATTTAATCAAGAACAGAAGAATATCGGTCGTCTGAGTCTTTGAACGAAGAAGACGAAGTCGACGATGTTTATAAGATTAATTAAAACAAGTTATTAAACCGGGTTAGCCACACAGTCCAGCGGTGGACTGTGTGCAAACAATTAGCACACGTCTCGAGTTCGATCCCTGACACAACCTCACTCTCTGAAATAAAAATGTTCTTTTTTAAACCGAACCGGATCAACTCGCTGTAAGATGTTAAGTTTATAAAAATCAGTATATTAACCAGGTTAGACACACGGTCCAGCGGTGGACTATGTGCAACGCTAAACAATAGGTCCCGGTTCGAGTCCTGTATTGTGCACCGGTTCGACTAGTTTAAAACCCTTTTTAATTAAATAAAATTCTGAATAATCTAAGTAGTATATAAATATAATTAAAAACAGAAATACTTCGGGTTAGACACGTAGCTCAGTTGGTAGAGCTGCGTGCACGCGTACGAGAGGTCACGAGTTCGAACCTCACTCAGCGCATATCATAAACACGGTCCAACCGGTCAACGGTCAACTGGTCAACGGTCAACCGGTCAAAAAGTCAAAATTTTTATATTTTTATTTATTTATTTAATTTAAAAATCAATTAAAAATACTTAAAAATAATATTTTTAAAGTTAGAAAATGTCCTTAAACTCACAGAAATAAATCTAGAAAATCCTATTAAAGTTATGAATTAAAAATTATTAATCTCAAATAAAATCCTTTTATTTACCGAACCACTTTGTTATTATTTAGGTTAGTTCCTCTCGTGGTTAAATCCAAATTCATGCGCATTCATCATCAATCCAAGAAACGCAACCACTGTGAGTGAATTCTTACAAATTCCCCTTTTTATTCATGTTTTGAGGTGTATCATGTGTCGCTTAAACTAATTCGCTTATTCAAACTCGTGCTATACCATATTATGATCTAAACTTAGAATGTAAATATTGTTTGTTGTGATGTATTACATATTGTCAAGTTGTATGCAAATTATTTGTTAGGCCCATCAGTTCCTCGTGGGAGACGAGTTGAACAACGCGTGCCTTAAAACTCATTCATTAGGCCCATCAGTTCGTAGAACAACGCGTGCCTCAAAACTCATTCATTAGGCCCATCAGTTCCTCGTAGGAGACGAGTTGAACAACGCGTGCCTCAAAACAATCAATTGTTGTATGTGTGTGCAATATTTAATATTATGTGTATTGTGAATAAATTTACATCTACATTTACTCATATGTGGTTATGCACTTTATTTTATAATCAATACAATAAACACGTTTAAATGTTTTTCATAGGATTCACTCGCCAACTTTTTGTTGACCCAAAAACCATTTTTACACATGATACAGGTGGACAGGATAAAGCAAGGAACACATAGGAAAGTGCCTTAGAAGAAAAATAATGAAGTCTAGAAAGATGTATCGAACATGTTGTACTTGTATGATTTGATTGTATGATCCTCTTTAAAATTGTAATAATAAATATGAAACATTATAATAAATGTCATGAGCTTTGATGAAAACTCAATCATGCCCCGATCACCTTTTCCGCTGCGGGTCGGGGTGTGACAGATTGGTATCAGAGCTTTTGACTATAGGGATATAGGATAGGTTATTAGACCCTTAGAGCCTATACTATAGTTGATTAGATTTTAAATTGTCTATGTGGTTACATGCAAACTTATGATGTTTATTTGTTTCGTATTTATTATATACACAAATGCATGCAAACACTTCCAATATTACATTTTGTGATACATAATGAATTATACTTACAGTCAAACATACATACTTACATACATATTCATCATACATATTTCAATGTTCACATATTCAAATCATCTTCATACTTTTGTTATTCAAGATTTTGTCGCATTTTTTTCATTTTTCAAATCTCATCAAAGTGAGTTCTGCGACGGGCATGTAGTAACTGTAAGGGTACAAGTACCGGTAGTCGGAACGTCCTGTCTAGGTTGGCATTCGTATAAATCCAATATAACGGACCAGTTTGCCTACCTGGGGACTAACGATGAGAGTACGAAGGACCTATTAGGCCAAAGCATGCCACACCAAACGTCGTTCGAACTAACCCCACTTTGAGGTGTCACCGTGTCCACACCTGGATACATTCCAAAAATCATACGTTACATACATATTTCTCGATTTTCTCCGGGTTTTAGTGTACGTAACCAGGCTAACACATGCGAACCATATGAAAAACCCGGTAATCATGGGGGCCCACATGATTATGAAAGGCCCAATTACGAGCAAAGCCCAAGACATCCTATGGATGTAGTAGATTTATTATTCTATATTTATTTTCATTCCTAAATACGACACATGACCCCTAAAACGTCCAACTCATACTCTTGATATGTATTCCTTTTAGATGTCTTCTAATCTCGCTCGTAGGAAGATGAGATCAGGAAAAGCCCGCGAGCGCATGGCTGCCCAAATCGCTCAACAAATGGCTGCCGTAATACCCAACATTGTAGTTCAAATTCAACAAGCCCTTACCGCTAATCCCGTCAATCAAGAAGATCAAAATGTTGTCAACCCTCCCCCAGTTACCACTAAATGCACCTTCAAGCATTTCAAATCCTGCGACCCTCCAAAATACGAAGGGACTGAAAGTGTCACCGCTCTCCTCCGTTGGTTTGAAGAAATGGAAAACACTTTTCTAAATTGCGATTGCCCCGATGATCGCAAAGTGCGATATGCTACCGGTCGTTTGTTTGGAATAGCACTTACATGGTGGAATACAGAGAAGGCCAAGCGAGGTGTTGAAGATGCTATGACTTTGACTTGGGAAGAGTTGAAGGAAATCATGACAAGACGGTTTTGCCCAAGAAGCGAAATCAAGAAATTGGAGGATGAGTTCTATTCTTTGAGACAAAAGGAAGGCGACCACTCCACATACAACAAGAGATTCCTAGAGTTAAACCAAATGGTCCCCAACTTGTTCACTCCTCTCTACCATTTGATCGAGCACTACATTCGAGGTCTTCCTTCAAAAATTCAAGACCCTATAATAAGTACCACACCTGCAACTTTGGAAGCAGCTATGGAGTTAGCTACAGAGCTCACCGAGAACCGCATACGAAATAAGGACTTCAAGGAAGAGAAGAAGAAGGATAAAGCATCAACTGAAACCTCAAACTCCACCCAAACCGAATCCCCTTCTCAACCCATTTCTAAGAGAAAACGAGATGGGCAAATTTTCACTGTCACCTAACGCAAACAACCAGCCTCACAAGCCGTACCCCTTCAAGCTATCCCAATCACTCAAGTAGCACCCAACTCAACTTACCCAAATAAGAAACCTTACCTTGGACCTCACCCTCAATGTAACACCTGTTTTTATCACCATCCATCTACCTTACCTTGTTGACTATGTGCGAATTGTGGATGCTATGGTCATTTGAGCAAGGCTTGCTGCACCTCTCAAAACCAAACCTCACCCCCTACTCAAAACATGATCCAAACATATCAACAACCCCAATACCCCATGTTTCCTTATGTTCGAGCTTGTTTTAATTGTGGCGACCCTACCCATTTTAGAAACACGTGCCCTCGATTGGTTAACATCATAAACGCCCAAGCTCAAGCAAACCCAGTTAACCAAGCAAATCAAGAGAACCTAACCACTAGGCCACCAGCAAGAGGAGGAGTTTTCAACATCAACGCCAATCCTGTTGAAGATAATGACGGCCCAAACGAACCATCCAACTAGTCTCTTTCACCAAAAATCAAGATTCAACTCCAACCGCTTAGCTTTTATGTTTTTCTTTATGTTATCTCAATTTTCACGTATCTCAATTATAAATTGGAAATTTATCCAAGAATCTTAATGCGAATTACTATTTCAGTTTTGTTTTATACTCATTGATTTAACATTCATATCATCATACCTCACGACGTATCTCAGTCTCATCATTTAAAGAAGTTGGGTTGTGTCTCACTTCTACATAGACTAACCTCTCCATCATAACAAACGAGAGAGGTACTGTCATCATTCAAACATGTATACTATCAGAATTAAGACTCAAGCATTGGTTGTTGTGTTTGTTTATGTTTTAGAGTCACATAGAACTAATCATAACTTGCTGATAAAGCCAATGAAAATTTGACAAGAATATGGTGGATACGCCGCTGGTACTTCCTATATATAAGTATTCTTGCCAAAGGATCAGAGGCATTGTCAGGCGGTTATGAGAAGTTCCATGTAGGATTTAGTAATGTCATGGTTGAAGTTTGTTTTATACTCACTGATTTAGCATTCATATCATCATACATCTCAACGTATTTCAATCTCATCATTTAAAGAAGTTGGGCTGTGTCTCACTTCTACATAGACTAACCTCTTCATCATAACAAACGAGAGAGGTACTGTCATCATTCAAACATGTATACTATCAGAATTAAGACTCAAGTTTTGGTTGTTGTGTTTAGAGTCACATAGAACTAATCATAATTCACTGATAAAGCCAATGAAAATTTGACAAAAATATGGTGGATACGCCGCTGGTACTTCCTATATATAAGTATTCTTGTCAAAGGATCAGAGGCATTCTCGGGCAGTTATGAGAGGTTCCATGTAGGTATTAGTGGTAGAAGTTTTGTTTTATGGTATAACCTTATCTTTCCAAACGTATCAAAGCTCTTGTGCATGAGATCATACCTAGTCAATCAACTCTGTTATTCAATATTCTTTATCGTAGGCATCAAAAAGCGATTCCTGTAGCAGGGTATTCAACCCTTACTAGGAACGTTACCGCCTCAAATAAGATTTAAACTCTTAACCCTCTTCTAAGTATGTAATTTCCAAAACCACCCTCCTTTCGAGTCAAATATACCACTACTACTTAAATTTCGGGACGAAATTTCTAAAAGTAGGGGATACTGTAACATTCGTCAAAAAACGGGTTTCCAAAACCCGCTTCGTTTATTAATCGAATACCCAGTTAAAATTTTTCGTTGTATATTTATCGCCCAAATTAATTCTAAACGATACATAATTAATAAATATATTAGAACTTAAAAACTAGAATTTAAAATTTCTAAGAAATACTGAATATAAAAATAAATGGGATAGCCGGGTTTCGAACCCGGGTCTCCATCGAACCCACACGCAACACACACCACTGAGCTACACACATTGATTGGTTTTTATTCAAACAATTTAATTGATATATACAAACAAAGATCAAACCTGCAATTCAAAAAGGGCGGAAACCAGTAACTGTCGAAAACACAATCAAGCTCAATTAACGTTTCCCTTACGATTAAACGAGTGTAACTGATGATAAACGTCGGTTATAACTTAAAAACCTTAAAGCCACTCATTCAAATCGTCAAAACCATAACCGTATGATTTTTGGAATTCGAAACCGAAATGCAATTAAAATCGAGTTATACTTTACTTCGATGTATTCACCATTTGAGCTCACGAGTCTATCAAACTTACTCTCTCAAACTCGCTCAGAAAACCTCGCCGCAAGTCGTCGGAATCCTCTGCAAGTTAACCGGAAGTTATCGCCGAAAAACCGAACTCATTTCATCCCTTCTGCTTACTCTAAAATAAGACTTTTAGAGCTCATACCGAAATCACCCACACTCACCTTAAACTCCCTGAAGAATCTCTGTCGCAAGAAATACATCGCCGGAATTCTCTACAAGTCGCCGGAAAACCAAGACTTACACCAAAACGGTAAATACCTCGACTCTTTCGGTTTCAATCCATTGTTAGACTATTACTAACTTCAATCCATCAACCAGAATCAATCCCAGACGATGTAGCCGGAATATTCTGCACTCGCCGAAAAACCTCTGGAATTTCCAAAATCACGCTGTGAATCGGTATAATCATTTAAACCTTCTGTTAATCCTTGTTTAGTAACCCAATTTCACAACTAATCGATCAAAACTGTTAATTGATTCAATCAGACGGAATATACAAATCAGAGCCGACGACCATTGCCGGAATTCTGAGAAATACTGTCTGATCGGTACATTCGATTCCTTAGCTCTTCTTATCCTTTACATTTCAACCAGTAATATGTTCGATGAACGATTTAATCAAGAACAGAAAAATATCGGTCGTCTGAGTCTTTGAACGAAGAAGACGAAGTCGACGATGTTTATAAGATTAATTAAAACAAGTTATTAAACCGGGTTAGACACACAGTCCAGCGGTGGACTGTGTGCAAACAATTAGCACACGTCTCGAGTTCGATCCCTGACACAACCTAACTCTCTGAAATAAAAATGTTCTTTTTAAACCGAACCGGATCAACTCGCTGTAAGATGTTAAGTTTAATAAAAATCAGTATATTAACCAGGTTAGACACACAGTCCAGCGGTGGACCGTGTGTAACGCTAAACAATAGGTCCCGGGTTCGAGTCCTGTATTGTGCACCGGTTCGACTAGTTTAAAAACCTTTTTAATCAAATAAAATTCTGAATAATCTAAGTAGTATATAAATATAATTAAAAACAGAAATATTTCGGGTTAGACACGTAGCTCAGTTGGTAGAGCTGCGTTCACGCGTACGAGAGGTCACGAGTTCGAACCTCACTCAGCGCATATCATAAACACGGTCCAACCGGTCAACTGGTCAACGGTCAACCGGTCAAAAAGTCAAAAAAATTTATATTTTTATTTATTTATTTAATTTAAAAATCTCAATTAAAAATACTTAAAAATAATATTTTTAAAGTTAGAAAGTGTCCTTAAACTCACAGAAATAAATCTAGAAAATCCTATTAAAGTTATGAATTAAAAATTATTAATCTCCAATAAAATCCTTTTATTTACCGAACCACTATGTTATTATTTAGGTTAGTTCCTCTCGTGGTTAAATCCAAATTCGTGCATATTCATCATCAATCCAAGAAACGCAACCACTGTGAGTGAATTCTTACAAATTCCCCTTTTAATTCATGTTTTGGGGTGTATCATGTGTCGTTTAAACTAATTCGCTTATTCAAACTCGTGCTATACCATATTATGATCTAAACTTAGAATGTAAATATTGTTTGTTGTGATGTATTACATATTGTCAAGTTGTATGCAAATTATTTGTTAGGCCCATCAGTTCCTCGTGGGAGACGAGTTGAACAACGCGTGCCTTAAAACTCATTCATTAAGCCCATCAGTTCGTAGAACAACGCGTGCCTCAAAACTCATTCATTAGGCCCATCAGTTCCTCGTGGGAGACGAGCTGAACGACACGTGCCTCAAAACAATCAATTGTTGTATGTGTGTGCAATATTTAATATTATGTGTATTGTGAATAAATTTACATCTACATTTACTCATATGTGGTTATGCACTTTATTTTATAATCAATACAATAAACACGTTTAAATGTTTTTTATAGGATTCACTCGCCAACTTTTTGTTGACCCAAAAACCATTTTTACACATGATACAGGTGGACAGGATGAAGCAAGGAACACATAGGAAAGTGCCTTAGAAGAAAAATAATGAAGTCTAGAAAGATGTATAGAACATGTTGTACTTGTATGATTTGATTGTATGATCCTCTTTAAAATTGTAATAATAAATATGAAACACTATAATAAATGTCATGAGCTTTGATGAAAGCCCAATCATGCCCGATCACCTTTTCCGCTGCGGGTCGAGGTGTGACATCCAGTGGATAGCATGTTTCAGTGGTCCACACAAGGGACGCGCGCGTAGCCCAAACTAGGGCTACCGTAAAAAGTGTTGTCCCAAACTAGGAAGCATGCTTTTAGAAAAAGTTGTGAACTCACCTTTGTTTGCTTGGTAGTAAACTTGAAATGTAATCAGAAAGGTCAACCTCTTCCTGATATATTTACCGTTTCAATTAGTTTAATTTATAAATCCTACACGTAATCTAACACATAATGTAGAATCATGTTTTCATTCAATTATTAGTTTAGATAAGCTAGTGCATGAGATCATGTTATTTCATAAAATGCATTAATTACCATCTATTGATGATACTAGTAACATTCACATTAAAGTTTTATATCAAAATTTCAATCATTCTTGATATTAGAAATAATCAATATGTTCTTTAATAATATTATAGTTGATGGTCACGTATGATCTTTCATAACTTACACACAGGAAACATATTATACAAATACATGAGTATTCTTATATTGTGATTTTTTTATAAACAATAACATTTATAAAAAAATTGTTTAAAAGAAGCATGTTATAATAACAGTACAAGAGCTTGAAATGCTCATCACGTTGAGCTGATAATTAAACGCATTCCCATTTTATTTTATTTTATTTTTAAATAGTAAACTAGCCCATTACATTATAAGATAATATAGGGTAACGATAATTCCTATTTTCTCTACTTAACCAACGACGAAATCTCTACGATATCTATCTGATAACTCTAGAAGGCATTTTATAGAAAAAATAAAATATATAAGAATCACAATTCATAACCTATGAAACAAACACTTCTGTAGAGTGTTTCTAATGAATGATTTGATCCATATATATTGATTCTAATCAACTTGATACCCTACTTAATCCGCCACAGTCAATTTTCGCATGTCAGCCATGTATAACAACTTGTATATCGGACCCTTTGGATCTCATATGCAGCGAATCACACTATTTATATCGGACCTTACAAAACAATCATGTGCATCGGCCATAATAGGTTCGTTAAATCACAAACTAACATAGGGGTTATATATATTTCGGAAGTTGTGACCTCACTACGTCGAACTACGGTTTTCATGAGCAAGCAACATGCATGTAATCCGAACAAGCACATAATCAGCGATTCGCTAGTTGCAGTTATGATATGAGAAAACAATATATGTATATATATAAATACCCAACGTACCGAACCATCACAAACAGATTATAGCATAATTTATAGCCTCAATAACAACTATCAACACAATTAACATCAGGAACCATCGATCATCATTATGAGAACAGTATACACAACAAGATACATATATATGTACATCATCACATAACTATTTAATCAAGAACGAAACCGGGTTCGAAGTATGATACTAGTTAAGAAAGATATCAAAGGTCTTGGGGCCTTGATCCTCTCGTTTACGGCAGAGAAAGAAGAGAAGAGATAAGTTCGCAAGTTAGGTTAGCAAAGTGGAGGAGTTTGTTGTGATTGGATGTGATTCATGCACACGTACGTAACCGTAATCGTGATATAAAGAGGGTGCGGGCGGTGGACTAGAGTGGGCCGAGAGTTGAAGGAGATTGGAGAAGTTGGGCTGCAAACCATTGACACAATTTGCTGAGGATGTGGGCCGCAAAAAGAAAAGAAACGGTTTGATGTTTTAATTATTATTATTACTCTTGTTATTAATTTTTTTTCTAACCTTATGCATGCATACGTAAATGGTCCAACTTGTTGTTTTGATGTGCTATTATTATTATTATTATTGTTGTTGTTGTTGTTATTATAAACCAACTAATAAAACGTCTACAATTTATGTTATGATTCGGATCTCATGAGTTTCAAGTTACACGAGCGGGTTGCATCGACAAATGAGACATGTCCTTTGGTTCAACCGGTTCGGGCCGTTTAAACACGATATGGATTTGGTTTCGAATATTAGTTATATAAACAAATTAGTTAAGTATATAATTAATTTGTAAAAGCGAAACAGATGGTTATTACCTCGAAGTTACGGGTTGTCACAAGACATGTAGCTCATCACTGTTAGGGAGAGCAAAACGAATCATCTTATCGAAGCATACAACTTCAGCATGATTTTCATGAAGAAAATCCATGCCTATTATGATATCGAAGCTACCTAACTGCATAGGTATGAGATTGATCGAGAAGACATGGTTGTTGAGATCAAGAGTACAACCACGTAGGACAGAGGTGACGGTAACGGTTTTTTCGATGGCGACTTCCACATCGAAAGTCTTTGGGAGTTTAGCGCGTTTACATTTTAAAACATTTTCGAATTCTAACGATACAAAACATTATCGGCACCAGTATCAAATAAACATGAAGCATAAATACCATTGACAAGGAACATACCGTTGACAACATTGTTGTCGTTCTGAGCCTGGTGATGATTCAGATTGAAGGCTCGTCCACGCGCAGCCTGTGGTTGCTGCTGAGGCTGTGTCGGTGGTTGCTGCTGAGGCTGAGGCTGCTGTTGCTGCGGCTCTTGTTTGATAGCTCGATTAGGGCAGACGTTCCTGAAGTGGTTTGGGTCCCCACATGTGTAACAAGCACGGGCCCTTGGGGCTGGCGCTTACTGTTGGTACTGCTGCTGATTAGCCTGAGGAGTGCGAGGGGGAGCTGGTAGAGCTGGTGTTGTAGGGTCTGAGGAGCTGGCTGACGAGGGCCTGAACGGCAACTGTCAGTAAAATGGCCGTAGATGTTACAGTTGGTACAGAATCGGCAATTGGCTCCAACCACATGGTGATAGGTGCATTTGGAGCACAAAGGATGCAGGCCAGTATACGCACGCTTTGCCGGCGGTGCGTTTGGTGCTGCAAACTGGAGTGGCTAAGGGTTTTGCGGAGCGGTAAGAGCATAGTTCTTACTCGGGTTTTCCCTTTTGCGTCCACGGCGACTGTTCTTTGATTCTCGGGACTGATCGGCAGGAGCTGTTGATTCGGTGATGGCCTGATTTGAAACCTTGCTGTTCTCAAAGTAACCAGACTGAACCCGTTTGTCATTGATCTCTGCGGCTAGCTGGTAGGTCTCCTCTATAGTAGCAGAGCGTGCTGCTTGAACAAAGTCAGCGACGCAGTCGGGTAGAGCGTTGAGGTACTTCTTGATTGCTTTCTCGGTCGTGTCCACTTGACCGGGACAGATAATGCTCAGTTGTTTGAAACAAGCTGTTAGACCAGCATTGTCGGGTCCGTCTTGCTTAATTCCCCAAAATTCGTTCTCCAACTTCTGGATTTCATAGGGAGGACAAAATTCCTTGATCATGATTTCCTTGAGTTCCTCCCAGGTGAGTCCGTAGGCTTCATCGTTTCCCCTCCTGTTACGCTCCGCGGTCCACCAGTCGAGAGCCTTGGATTGGAAAACGCCGGTAGCGTTAATAGTGTGAAGGGGTTCGGGACACCCACTATGGCGAAATGTGACCTCGATGACATCAAACCAGTGGAACATGGCACTTGGTCCTTCAGTGCCTGAGAAAGTAAGGGGTCCACAAGCTTTGAACTGTTTAAAGTTAAAGGAAGTCTTAGGCGTGTCGGCTTTGGAATCGACCGACGAATTGCTGTTGGCGGCATGGATCTCGCTGACGATCTGGGGGATAACTTTAGCCATTTGCTTGGCTACCAGAGAAGCGATGCGCTTATCAGCGTTGTTGCGCTAGATGTTCCTCCGTGTGTGAGATCCAATAGAAGACATCTACACAAAGGATTTGATTGGATGAGATTTGATTATGATAGGTTTATGTTCAAAAGTTTATTATTATCATTATACAGTTAAGGCACAAAAACACATAGGAACGTATACACGTAAGCACATAATCACGTAGGCACATAATCACATAAACACATAAGCACATATTTTGCACGTATTCATCTTCAAACTAAAGCATGTGTAGCGCGTACGAGATGTGATATAATAGCGTAGATAGTGAGTAGAGCTGTGTATGAGACACGCGAATGTCCTCATGAGCGTAAGCGAGTTAAGCGATTAGTTTGGTTGGTGAATTAATTAGCGTTTTAGATTTCGAGAGCTGCGCGAGTTGTGCATATATCGTTGGAGCGTAAAGGTGATAAATCGATAAATCAATAAGCGTAAAAATCCATAAATTTAAACACATAAATAATAAATAAACTCGATGATGCGTAAAATCGATGATTATAGGCTTAAATCAATTGGGAGCGTCCTGGGTTTTGAAACAGCGACTACCCCAAAGTGATTCGAAGATTCTCTGAGTTCGGACACACGATTTGGCCTAATAGACAAATGCTATCGCCGTACAATGGTTAACAGAATTTATCCTTCCAGTTACATCGTGTTCCGAGTCATCGAAATAATCGAGACTTTGATGAGATTGAAAATCGAGGAGTGGAACTAGTTATTAAGATGCGGGTTTCACCCCTAACTTAACAACATCGTTCCTAGTTGTGGTTATGCTCACCAATCAAATCGGGAGTTCCACTAGATAGAAATGGAGATTTTTCGTCGAGGTTTGGATATCACTCCTAACTCAACGAAGATATCTCGTGCGAGAGTATGCGCGGAGTGAATGATCTTATTGAGAGTTCTTGGTTTTCACACCTAATCTCGACTTGATCACTCGTTTCGTGTGATACGAGCGTTCTTAGCGTGTGTTGTGGTTGCTTTAGGAAAAGCAATGTTTAGAAGTTCGTGTCGAAGGATTCTGGTAAAGTTCGGACGAACTTAGCATCAGCCTGATGTCAAGTTCGAGCGGACTTGTCTAATCCCAAGCGAACTTGTTGTTTGTTGAGAGGACAGGCAAGTTCGAGCGAACTTGGTCAAGTCCGGGTGAACTTGATCAAGTTCGGGCAAACTTGATCAGTTTCGAGCGAACTAGTCCCCCTAGTTCGGGCGGACTTGTCTATTCGTATTCGTTTCGGCGCTTAATCGATGCGTAACGGTATGATTTGGTATCCTAACTATAGTCTAAGGCAAACATGGCAATTCTACCTAAATTCCTTATAGTTATGGCTCTGATACCAATCTGTCACACCCCAACCGATGGCGGAAACATCGGGGCGCGGCACTAGGCGAACCAGATTGTCTCACGAGAAATTCCATAACATTATTTAAGCGATAATATTCAAAAGCTAATATCCCATAATGTTAACATAAAATCCTCAAACAATATTACAAAATATCCATATCTCATAAAACAAATTCAGGTTCGATCTCCCCTAGATTTCTATTACATGATTTCTAAGCAAAACCTAAATCTAAGCATCCAAAGCTAATGTCCTCAACCTGCCACATATGTTAAAATAAAACGTCAATACAATTAAGTAAAGGTGAGCATACAAGTTTTGCGTACATAATAGATATAAAAGCGTTTAGCATACACCGCATGACATACGTAACAGTTGTGAACTATGTAACTACTCGGATTCAAGTAAACCAACAAATCGCGATTGATCGAGGTATGCAAACAAGTGTTCACATCCTAAAATAGAAAATAAATGAGAAATGAAAATGCGAGCCTTAACAACCCCGGGTCTCCGGGTGGCGGGTCAACCTCTAGTATTATCATGTTAAGGGTGGCGTACAAGCAATCAAGCAATACATGCAATTCAGCAGATTTCATGTAAAGTCATGTATAAGCGGGATGTCGAATAAGCATTTGAGTTGTGTGATTTGTTTTGATATACGAACATATGTGACACCCAAAAGTGCGTTTAGGCGTAAAAGGGTTCAAGTATACTCACTGTTGGTGCGTTTCGGGAGAGAGAGGGGGATCTGAGAAGAGTTGCGGAGAGTGCCGGATCAGCCTGGAGCGAGTTTTAGCCATTTTACAGAAACTCGGACTAATCCGGACGAACTTGAAGGTTCGAACGGTTTAGTCCAGTTTGTGCAAAGTGACGTGTTCGTCCTTGTGCTTCCGGATCTGAGATCTAGCTTGACAACGCCTCGTTCCACTTCAAAGTGAACGAAACATACGTCGTTTAGTCCGAATATTGTGTAAAAATCAAGGTTTTAAAGGTTTTACTCAGATCTAAGCATAGATCTGAGTGAAAAGTAGAAGTTTTGCATAAAAGATGAAGATTTTCGTAAACAGAAGAGATTTGATGAAAACGAAGGCAAAGCCTTGTGCAATATCATTGTAAAACATTGTTGAACGTTGTTGTAGTTGAAAACGGGTTGAATCTTACTTAGAACACAAAAGGTTTCGGTTTTGGGGAGCTCCGGGCGAACTTGCAGCAAGTTCAAATGAAAAGAGGAGCTGGGTATTTATAGGTGAGGTGAGAATGTGAGGGCAGACATCAAGTTCGGGCGAACTTGTATCAAGTTCGGGCGAACTTGTGTGTTTCCTGAGTTTAGGAGACAAGTCCGGGCGGACTTGTGGTTTATGAAGGGTTATTGGGCTCAGACAAGTTCGGGCGAACTTGTGATATACAAGTTCGGCCGACTTGACCTAGTGGCCAAGTTTTGTTCGATTATTTCGCGTTACGAGTTTGTTTGGCGATTCGGTTCGCATTAGATAGTTATATTAAGCGTTTTAGCGAAGCGTTAAGCGTTATATTTCCATATATCGAGTTACGAGAGCGTGCGAGCGATTTAGCGATATTAAACCATAACATACATAAATATAACACATATAAAACATAATTCCACATAATTAACTGCGTTTTGCGATGCGATGAGATAAGCGATGTGATGGCACAAGTAATTATTAAACAGGAACACACTCGGCTCGTATAGTAGCATGATTAGTTGTGATTGCGTTGTATTAGTGATTAATAAGCGATATAGATGTGCTAAAATGTAATTCCATTAACATAACTTTTCATAATCCAAATCTCGGAGTACAATTGATAAGTATGAACAAAATACATGGAAAAGAAGTAAATAAACAAACAACGAAAAATTTGGAGTTGTTACAAGGAGGGTGTATGGAGCTAATGCTAGGTGTTGGGGGTGTTATAAGAGGTCCCAAAGTGTCCACGGTCGTGGCACAAGCTGCTCAAAGCTGGCAATTGCGAAAAAGGTGGCAGGGCAGCAAGTTGCCAAGTATTCTGTCTTTGGCCGGTCCTTACGGACCATAACCATATATGGTTGCGGTCCGTATGGACCTCTGGCGCACACAGATTTGAATCTGGTTACGGACCGTATGGGAACACCCTTGCGGTCCGTAACCGCCTTCCTAGACAATTGCTTTTTAATGGTTACGATCCGTAACCGTTCATGGATACGGTTCGTAAGGGTCACTCAGAGGCCAAAGTTTTGGCATGTTGTCACTTTTGACCCCTCAACTTTATAGTCGTCTTTTAGAGGTTATAATAATAACATAACGGCGACCTTGGTCCCTCTCGCTTAGCACGTGGCATACTAGGATCAGCGGGACACGTGTCAGGATTTAATTGGACACGAAAATTCAAGGTGTTACTACTGCTTGGGAAACGCTCGCTTGATTTGAGGCTTGGTTATAAATGAGTCGCTCCGCTCGGTTCGGTTTGTAAACGAGCCAAGCACGAGCAAAGGTCCGCTCGGTTCAGCTCGGCTCATGAACAGCCCTATTCACCGGATAATATTTTATAGGTATGCGAACTCAGCTTAATATTTAACCATTGATATTTCTTATACCATTGTCATGTTATTCACAGGGACGGAGTCAGTGAGAGGTATTCTAATGAAGTTTTGCTGAATGAAATGGACAATATTTGGAAACTAGGTTGTTACTTTTCTTATAAAAACATTTTAGAAGAAATTTACTTGTGAAGTATTTGATTAAACCACAATAACTGTGATTGTTCTTGTATCCCTGTAGCTACTCAAGAGTTCATGTTAGTGTGTTTGAAATTGCAACTTTGAATTAAATAAGATATGACAGGTTAAATTTTTTGTTTAACAGAGAGACTTCAATTTGATACTAGATGACAAGTTTTATTTGAAAGAATGATTCACAAGTTTTATCGCCCAATTTCTTACAATTTGTTCATGGAGACCCTGAGCCGTCAAATTCATTTCGACATGCCGCACTACTAGAAAATGGTCATTTTGTTACGGAATTTTTCAACAAAAAAACGCGTTGCAGATTTAGACAAAATTGTGAAGTATTTCCATTCACAAAAAAATCCTATTTTTTTAAACAAATTTGCTACACAATAGGGACAAAAAAACAAAAAAAATGTTACAATTTTATCATAGCTTCGTCACAAACTTGGTGGATTTTTTTTGAAAATTATTGACTTCTTTAATTCATCATTAAAAAATACATATTTACTACTTTGCTACACATTTACAACGAAAACCTATTAACTAGATGAAATTTTAATCCCATGAAACTTCCGTCAGAAATACATTGCAACCTGTGACGCATTCGCAACAAACTGTTTAAGTATTCTGGGCGAACTTGTACAGTCACTCACAAAACTTTAAAAAACTTTAAAAACCAAGGACCAATGATGTAACTTTTTGAACATGAGGGAAACAATCAATACTTTATATTATAAGGAGTATACTCCCAAAAACCACAAAATCCAATCTAACAATAATAAACTGATATAAAATATCTCATAATTCTCTGTCACCGGAGCTCTGTTCACCGCCATAACACTACCGTACAACATCCCTTTCGCCACCACTTCCACTTACTAACTGTCAAAATTTCTTCATCATTATCAGCATCATCTTATTCACACACTTGTAATTTCTGATTTGTTATCAAAACCCTAACGAAACCCTAACTCACGTAATGTCGACCGAAGAACCGATTGTTGCGACGAAGGCTGCTTCGCAGAGCCGTCCGTCGCAGGCAACACGACGGCCGAACTTCCCCCGGCAGACATGGAGGCTAGGGATGCGAAAGTGAAGAAGAAAAAGAAAGCTTCTGCTGCACGAAACCCTAAAAACCTGTTGTTCATCCTGCGTAGGTATGATTAGTTGTTTACATTTCAAGTTTTGACCTAATTTCGTTGTTCGATTGAATAGTCGATCTGAATTTATTGTTCGGTTTAATAACTGCTCTGAATTTGTTCAATTGAATAATCGCTCTGATAATTGCTCTGAAATTGTTGTTCGGGTGAATAATCGCTATGAGTTTGTTGCTCGATTGAATAACTGCTCTAATTTTGTTGTTCGATTGAATAATCCCTCTGAGTTAGTTGTTTGACTGAATAATCGCTCTGATTTTGTTGTTTTGAGTTAATAATTGTTGTAGTTTTGTTGTTCGATTGAATAATTGCACTGAATTTGTTGTTCGAATGAATAACTGCTCTTAAACTGTTGTTCGATTGAGTAATTGCTCTGAATTAGTTGTTCAAGTGAATAAATTCTCTTAATTAGTTTCTCGAGTGAAGAAGAATCAATGCTTTCTGTTGATGAAATGATCGTTAAGGATGTAGCATTCTGTTTCTAAATGATCATATATACCATTGAATCTAAGGTCTTAGGTTTTATATTTTTCTGTTACCATAGGGACAACATTTAATAGAATGCTAATAGCTCATTAGTTTCTTACTTAGTTACTTGAGTTGAGTTATGGAAGGAGGAAACTTGTAGGAGTGAGAAGGATTGTGGTGGATGTATGAAATGCCAGATTATTGCCATGGGTATTTGAACATTATAATCCTGGTTAAAATCATGGGGTATAACGCAAGCAGTGACACCAGCTAGATGATGAGCCACGACATGTGGTGCGTAGTTATGATAGTTGATATATATGTGGAAATCTTTGTATGGTTTTGCTTGTATTTCTTTAAAACCTTATGAACTGGGTGCTGAGGCTATGATGATGGATGCACTATGAGATGGAAATTAAGGAAGCCACTTATAAGGATTGACAAGAAGGGGATGGCTCTCCTCACAGAAGAATTTAATAAGATCAACCAAAAGTAAGTTATTACTGTTTAGAAAAATAAGATTTTCATTTATCGAGTTTAGTTGTTGGGTCTTGCAGCTTGTGTGTAACAAGGCAAATTGTGTTGGTCTTGTTGACCAAAAACACTTTTGCTCCGAAATTTATAATTTTTTAGTGAAAAATATGTGTTAAGTTTAATTACAACAACTATATTATCACCACTATCTTGTATAAAAGCAAGGAAAAATGAATATCCTGTTTCCTGTATGAAGAACTCAACAAAGTTCTGGACTGGATCTTGTCAAGACTCAAGAATTTGACTTTCCAAAAAAATTTACGATCCTATTCTAAAAGAACAAAAAATAACATCGTTAAGCCATAATTAACTTTTGCAAATGTTTGTGTAAGTGAGATAACTTTTGTGTCAACGGTATGCATATATATCACACCATATTTTGAATATTTTTTGTTTGTTTGTATATAGGTTTTAACAAATAAATAATGTAGATCTTGAAGGGATTAAACATGGCCCGTCTCATGGAACTAAGTTAAGTTGGCAGCAGCGAATGAAAGTTGCACTCGATATGCAAGGTAAATCTTTCTTTATTGGCAGATTTGATAACCGGTCATCTTTTGTTGACCCGTTGTCCCATTTTAAATCACTTAAATAGTCAATGTGTTAATCATGAGTACGAAAACAGTATTCTACAAAAATAATCCAAATCTTTGAATAAAATAGTTTAGCAAATTGTATGCATTATTTGAAATTAGCTTGTTTGAACCATCCTCCCTTTTAGCTATAATTTTTTGTCTGACCCGTTTGAGATAAAACGCTACCCAAATCGACCCATACATAAGTACATGAATCCAAACTGCCACATTCATTCTTTTTTATATTTTTTTACTGAAAATACCCAGTACAGTACGGTTTGGTACCGGTACAAACTGGTATTTGAAGGTAAAAAACCATTATATACCGGTACCGAAAATCGAGTATATACCGGTACCGAAAATTGAGCCAGTACCGGTTCCGCACCAACTGTAGTTGGAAGTCAGCACTACAGCACAAGAACTCGCACTTGGAGTTGACTTCCACTTCACTGAAATCTACAGAAACTTTGAACTTTACAAGTGAGTGCACAAACAATCACTGAAGTCTACAGAAACTCTAAACTTTACAACTTATCTTATTGTTGATTTTTATTGATTTCGCAGGAGAAACAAAGCCATGATTGCCAAATTAAGTGTACCACGCCCATGAACCAAAGATCTGTTTTACCAACACAATACT
This sequence comes from Scalesia atractyloides, assembly GCA_947069175.1. NCBI lineage: Eukaryota > Viridiplantae > Streptophyta > Magnoliopsida > Asterales > Asteraceae > Scalesia > Scalesia atractyloides. The sequence goes on from CAMTDV010000021.1 coordinate 75,667,316, forward strand.
CACATTTAGGGATGAGCACGGTATCCATTCGGTACCGAAAACGGGAAAAGTGGGTACCGGTACCGAATATACCGGTTTGGTACCGGTATTTACCGGTGTTTTACCCATAAATATCGGTACCGAAAAACAAGGAAAGTTCGGTACCGGTACCCAGTACCAAATGCTCATCCTTAGATGTCACAGTCATTCCTCGTTCAGTGTGTAACGTGTGTTTGGAAACAACGCTGGTCATACTGGCGAAACCCCGCCATACACTGTTGTACGTTTCGTGTTCACCACCTTCATCACAGCTGTGGTCGGGTTTGAGTGGATCTTAATTTATTTGCAGGTTTTTTTCTAACTTTGTTATTGCCCACGTGTAAATGTGTTATAAAGGCTGCTCTTTTAGGTTCAACAAGTTCTGCATATGGCTCAGAAATTAGTTTAGAATGTTGGGTAATTGGTCAAAATGCGTTTTGAGTCGAAGTGAGTCGTTTTGAGTATACCTATGTTGACACTTTATTGAAAACACACCAAGGGCTAAAGTGTGACTTGAAGGGCTTGTAAATCAACTCTGCAAAGTTTTTTTTCTTTGTTGACACTTGTAAACACACCAAGACCTATGTTGACACTTCATCATGCGAGTTCTTTCTTTGTTTTTTTCTTATACTAATCTTTATTTTTGTGATCTTTTTGTAGTCAAATTGACATCAACCAAAGGCTGTTGTGGCAAACTTGAGCAAAGCAGCAACATTGGCGTCAACCAAAGTTTTGTCGACGAAAGTATTATTTGTTATTTGCAATTGGAACCTTGTAGATTTAAGTTGTTATGTTTAAATTATATTGTAGCCTTTTAATTTATTAATTGCTGAAAGGGTTAGACTAGAATGTTTGATGCAAGTTGAATTTTAAACAGGTTTTGTAGTTTTTTTTCTGATTTTCCTGCAATATTTTTAGCAAAAAAAATCTAAATTTTCATTTTTGTTTTTCTTAATATTTTGTCACAAATGCGTTGCAATTTTTTTTAATATTCCGTTACAATTGGGTTGCAATTTTTTTAGTTTTTTTAGATATTTTGATACAAATGAGTTGCACTTTTTTTGGATATTCCGTTGCAATTGTGTCACAAAACTCTACTAATGATAATTAGAAAACGCGTAGGAAATTCGTTACAAATTTACAACACCATATTTTCGTCGGAAATGCGTTGAAAATTGCGTTGCAATGTGTAGTAAATATTGCAACTAGGCTTTTTCCAACATCAAGGTTTTGTTGCAAATCCGTAGAAAATTTGACTTTGTGACGAAAAAGTGCGTTGAAAGCAGCTCTTTTTCTAGTAGTGACGTTATATTCTTAGGTTACACTTCATCTTTATCCATCAAGCTTTACTAAGTTTTTTTTTATTTTTGTTTAAACCAGGAATTAACAATGTATTTATACCTAATTTTGTATGGATTGATTTGGGTAGTTGTTTATCTCCAATGGTCCATGGAAAATAACTTTTTGTTTAATGTGTGTAATATCATGCATAATGTAGGGCTGTAAAGATGTCGAGCCGAGCGAGGTTGATTGTTATATATTACTTTAACTTTTCGTAGTTTAATTGTTATATGTAACATGTATTTCCAGTCACAAGTACATGGTGAAAGAATCTATGAGAAGGCACTACAAGAAACTGGCACCTTTAGCGGCGACAGCTGTCGCCTATTGCCCTATTTTGTCGACACTATTTGGTTTTAGCGGCGACATATCGCCGCTAAATTGTCGCCGGTATTGATGGGCCGCTTGCCCAGTTTGCTGCCGCTAATGATATGTGTCGTCGCTAAATGGTTGTACCGGAGAATTGCTGGAAAGCTCGCTGGAGATGATTTCCAGATACAAACTCGACGGAACAAAGACGATTTTATTCAAAAACTCAAACAAAGATTGAAGACAAAGGAGCATTATGTTCTCATTCAAATTTCATATATCGAATCCATACATTCAAACAAAGACAACTTTTACATAAAACTACAAAGCTACACATTTTCTACAAAAAAACTACAAAACTGGCCGGAGCTTGTAGTGTGATGGTGGTTGTGGTTGACGGAGAAGATACTCTGGTGAGGAAGAAGATGCTCCGTGTTGCGATGGTGTTCGTTAATTGTGCCTGCCGGAGAAGATGCTCCGGTGATAAAGATGATGATCCAGTGACAAAGAAGATGCTCTGGTGACAGATGGTGCTCCGGTGACGGATGGTGCTCCTGTGAAAATGCTTCGTTGATGCTCCTGTGAAAATGTTCCAGATGTGTTTGTTTTGAGGAGAAAGATGAGGATTTGTGTATCGAGTGTGTTTGTTTGGGAAGAACAACAGCCCTTGGATCCTGTTTTCATCAAGGGCCAAGAGTTGCAGCACACGGATCGATCTTTACCGGCGACACCAATAGCGGCGACGCGGTGCAATAGCGACGACAGGTGATACCGTTGCCACTATTGCACGACGTCGCCCCTATTGACGTCGCTGGTATTACTCGGTTTTCTTGTAGTGAGGGTCTAATAGATATGAATAGTTTACTTTATGTGCAACAGATTTAAAGAGACGTGATGGATGCGTTTCAAGTTGATTAGAGTAAAAGTCCATTTTAAGGGTATCAAAGGTGAGCATGATGTTTTCTCACCTAATATCTCAAATAAATGTGAAGATGCTCTTAATATGATTTTAGAAGCTCATGGTTGCAAAGTAAGTATGTAATGTATAGGTTGTGTTATTTTAGCATCTATTAACAACTTACCATGTAATTATGTATTTTTTTTTTTAATTTAATTCTTTCTTTCTATATTTGTGGTTTAAGACATCAGGGAAACCGGTGGTGGATCAAAGCAGAGTTTAACCCTCGGGATGGCTTGAATTGGTTCTGTGGTGGCAGGGTTTGTTTATAAATCTACATACTTAAATCATGAAGGGTTTTTTTAATTATGTTGATGATTTTTTATTTATAAAGATATGGTTTTACTCTTTACTCTGCAGGTTCGTATGAGAACCAAAAAACACATTTGGGCTCTAAGAAAAAGAATACTCGGCTTCTTTTTTTTTTTTTAACCAAAGCAGGATGCTTGGCAACCAAGTGATGAATTTGAAAATTTTCTATTGTTAACAAGATGAAATCTTTGGCAGAGAAAAATGTAAGAAGCCGGAAGTACTGCATATGGCATAAAGTTAAAAGACTAGAAGGCATTCTTATTTGAAACCTCTTAAATTGTTTTGTTTCAGCAAAAAGGATTATCATTTTGATAACATACTCATATATGTAACAATTAATAATTTAGAAAATTCAATAAAAGAGAAAGAAAAGGTTTGCAAGCACTATCTGACCCATTATACACGTATATGAAACAAATAGTAATGTTGTAAGCAAATTTATAATGTTCAGCATATGGCATTTCGTATTTGTATCAATTATTGAATTAAACTTAAAGCATTATGTACTTATGATTGATTTGATGGAAGTCTAAAACAAACCCGTGTAATACATGGGTCATAAGCTAGTTATATATAAAGATCAACTCCCTGCAAAAAACAATGGCCTAACAAATTCTAGCATCTCCTCCAACCCTACCACGACGTTAAATCTTGAAAGGAGTTTGGCTGTAAACATTTTCGGCCACACCCTAAAATCAACCAAACTTGTGTGAAGAAATCCATATCGCCAAATCTTCACCCTAAAGGCCTCATAAATCAACACCGAATCATAGAACAACCTTTTGAGTCACTAGTTGTTGATGCAACAAATATAAGACCAAGAATAGTGGACAGACTTGTTAGGCAAAAGGGTTCAAGGGTTCCGGTTTGCCTAACGCAGGTCGTGGGGTCCTCCCACGTTTGCAGCACTTGGGGTTAGATCACTTTGTTATTATTCACTTTGAATTCAGGATTGAAGGATAATCAACCCATAATGTTGATGTTAGTGAAGTGTAATTAGTATTAGTAGTGAAGAAGAGAACAAACGTGAAGCAAGTTCTAGGAGGGAGAAGTAAGATCAGAGCTCAAGGATAATCTAAGGTGATCTGGAATGTGTTTGGTGAATGACAAGAGCGGCCATTTATAGGGAAAGGGTCATCCAAGAGAAGAAACCTTTGACTTAGTGATCCTTGGCTGCAGTGAGGGACTTGCCCATTTTGGGGGTTGAAGGCTTCGAACCTGCGGGTAAAAGAGTGTCTCTTTGTACATGCTTCTTTTGCGGGTGAGTGGGAGAGTTTACAAGTTGAGGGTGATGTGACTTATCATTGTCCTTGTTCTTTTTATTGTTCACGACAGCTGGTTGATTTTGAACATTTTAAGTTGCTATGTGTTTTAGTCAGTTTGTTAAGATTTGAGCTATCTCCGTCGTCACTGGTCTAGAACAATATATGAATATTAAGGAGTATGTAAAATAAACATGATGAGAGTTGATATAATCTAAATGATACAAATGTACATGATAATAATTTTAAAGTTTGAACATGTTTTTACTCATGAAAATGGTTGGATTATATCTATAGTTAATTTATAAAAGTATTAAAAAGTTTTCAGTAGTAGAATGACTCGTAAACGAACAACAACTTATATAGCCCGTATTATTTTGGCTTAATCTTTTGTTCGCATGTAAAAATATCCCAGTATTGGAATCTTAAGTCTTAAGACCCTTTGATGCTACGCAACAAGTCAATGGGTTAACATTTGAAACACACACATAGTAATATACGTATGGTGATTGGGATAAAACCCATGCACCTACGTGCCTTGAAATCATACTTAATTCGTATTTTTCCATTTGTTTTTACTTTTAATAAGCATCCTTTGATACAATTATTTGTTTTTATTGTTTATAAAAGTATCTTCTAGCCATTTTTCCCACTTGTTTTTACTTTTAATAACCATCCTTTGATAAATTTATTTGTTTTATATTGTTTATAAAAGTATCTTCTATCCATCTATAAATATAACCTACTTTCTTATGTCATGTACCAAGCTAACTTCAAATTTCTAATCTTCATAATCATAAACAGGGTTTGTTCGAAATTCGAATGGCACTTTCGAGTTCGTTCATTGATGCTGAAAGACTCAAAACATTCGTGGTCAATGATGGTCACGGTGTGAAGGGTCTATCCGAACTCAAGATCAAAACATTACCCGAGTTATTCGTTCAACCATGTGAAAAACGGCTTGATATGAGCAAAGTGGTGCACCACGAGTCAATCCCGGTCATTGATATGTCGGATCCAGAAGATCCCGAGGTGATGAAACTGATATGTGATGCAGCTGAAAATTGGGGATTCTTTCAGGTTGTTAACCATGGAGTTCCCATTCGGGTTCTTGATGACGTGAAAGATGCAGCGAAAAGGTTCTTTTCTTTACCGGCTGACGAGAAAAAGAAGTATTTGTTCAAGAACAATCCTACGAAAAACGTTCGACTCGTTACAAGCTTTATTCCAGAAGTTGATAAAGTATATGAGTGGAAAGATTATCTTAGTTGTTTTTATGTTTCAGATGATGAAGCCTTTGCCTTTTGGCCATCCGTATGTAGGTAAATTTACGTTATATGGATACTTTATTTGAAACTCTTTTGTTTTGTTTTGTTTTGATTTGATTTGTGTATTTTTTTAGGAAATGTCTTGTAAATGTGATTACTTCTTTTTAGATTAATCATTCAAACAAGCATTCATCTCGTTTAGGGATGTTTTCGGTCTGGTTGTGCCAGTTCTGTTAAAAATTCTTGACTGAACCTCACGGCCCGAGAACGACCACCCTTGGCTGGATTGGGTGGGTTGGCCGAACCATCCGGTTTAACAATACGAATTGATTTTTCTTTTCCTTTTTTAAAAAAATTAGTTTTTATTAAAGTCTTCAATATGATATAGATGATGCATGATTATAATACACATACATAACTACGTATTCTAAAAATGAAAAAATATATGTATGTAAACGGTAGGCGTGATTCCAACTAGACCAAACCGTTAAACGGACCTCAAACCATGCTAACCAGTTGCCTTGGTTTTGGACTTCCCAAAATTAAGGTTCATCTTATTCTCATATTCAAAGGAGCAAAATAAATACTAAAAATGGTTACTCCTCTAACAAGTTAGTAATTTTTTTATTCTTTCTTTTGGATTTTTATAAATATATGAATACCAAAAATGTTACTCCTCTAACAAGTTAAAAATTAAATATATAATACATTTCCTTTTCTTGTTTGTGGTGTAGGGATCAACTTCTTGAATACATGAAAGAATCGGAACCAGTAATCAAAACATTATTAAAAGTGCTAATCATAAGACTTGACATACCAAAACTCGATGAAACTAATGAACCATTTCTCATGGGTTCGAGACGCATCAACCTAAATTACTACCCTATATGTCCTAAACCAGAGCTCACCGTTGGTGTCGGAAGCCACTCGGACGTATCAACTCTAACCATCCTTCTTCAAGACGAAACGGGGGTCTGTACGTTCGAAAAATCGATAGTGACAATTGGGTCCATGTCCCACCTATCAAGGGCTCTTTGACAATCAACATTGGGGACGCGCTTCAAATCATGAGCAATGGTCGATACAAGAGCATTGAACATCATGTGGTTGCTAACGCGCTAGAGAATCGAGTGTCGGTCCCAATATTCGTGAACCCAAGACCAAGTGATGTCATCGGGCCGTTGCCTCAAGTGATTGCTAGAGGGGAGAAGGCTTTGTATAAGCATGTGTTGTATTCGGATTATGTAAAGCATTTTTACAGGAAACCACATAACGGTAAGGATACAATCGATTTCGCAAAGGTTTGATTATTTTTCGATTATCATACGTTATGAATTTAGATATAGATGTAATATCATAGCTGCTGTCACATCCTTTGTGAATTGTGATTGTGTATTTTCCTTTTAACCCTTTAATTACACGGGTTATATAAAGTTTACTAATAAAAATCTCATATTTTGTGTTTAACTATTGTTGTTTTTTAATAAACTTTTTAAAACTAAAACATAGCATACGAAGCAATCAGTAAGTTCTTTTATTTCACCGTTAAAATACAAAGGAATGAAATAAAAAAAAACCTGGTGATTGTGAAATAAAAGATCATTTAAGATATGGCGGTGTGTTTTTAGCAGGAGTAAACAATCTTCCTCTTAAATGTTGCCATATCTAACCCCTTTAACCCATTAGTTGAAAAACCTTTAACCTAAAAAGCGATCTTCATCGCCATCAACCATCCATCGCCTCGCCTGAACCGCCACCACAATAGAAATCAACACTAACCCCTTGCGTGAAAAAACAATCTTCATCACCATCAACGATCTGGCTGAAAAACGAGATAGTTACCATCATAAAAGCGTAACCTTCGCTTTTTTGCTGATTGTAGTTGGCGTTGTAGCCCAAATCCAAGACCAATTTATTTGAACGATTTGCCATCTCCACCCACTATTGTGTAGCATGACCTAATGCACAACAAAACTTGTGCACTCAATCAACCACCATCACTTTTGTCGTCGGGAATGAACACTGATTAGCGAGGGAGGAAGGTTCAAGCTAGATCTACCATAAGTGAAGTCAGAAACGAGCACCGATCACTAGTAACATGGATAGAGTTAGTGGTAGGAGCTAAAAAAACTTAGAAAAATTGATGTTAGGGTCTAAAATGTCAAAAGATTACTTTTTTGTGCTGATAAGATTAAAATAACGTAACTACAAACGCCAAAATCGTAATTTACTGATCTAAATAATTTGATAGATATATACACTGAAGGATTTTAGTTAGGGCCAAGGGGAGCCCCGGCCCTCCTATTTTTTCGTTTCGAGGTGTAAATTTTACCGAAAATTTGATACGTATTAAGTCTGGTCTCCCTTATTTTTTTCTTTAAAATTTCCGCCCCACCTATATAAGAGTTCAAGAGCCGCCACTAGATATACTTAGTTGTAAATAAGGCATTTGTGTGATAAATATTGTAAGAGAAAAAAACTGAACAAGGTAAGATACAACAAATAAAAATGAAAATCCAAACACAATATTTGTCTTCAAGCTTGCTACAAGAAAGCTATAATGGCCAAACAATTTTCCGACATCTACGCCAAACAATGCCGAACCCTACCTTTAAAAATTGAAAGGATCTCGACAAGAAGATTCTCAAGCCACACCTTTAAATCCACCAAACATGTGAAAAGAGATTCGTGTAGTCGAAGTCCTCATAAATCAACACGGCCGCAACATGGAATTATCAATGTTCGAAACTAGACCACAACGTTTGAGTAGTTTTGCTAGAACGCAATACGAATATTTAAAGAGGGTGGGATTCTAGAGTGAATACTAATGTATTTGTGAACTATGTGAACATCCTGGTCAATGATTTACATCATCGAATCGTAAAATAAACTTGTGTATTTTCATCATCAAATCCTGGGCATTGATTTACACATGTGTATTGATAATGAAATGCTAGAATTAGTTTACTAGTGTTCACAATCAAAGTATTGTTCACAAATGAACTTAACCCTATTTAAAGATTAGGTAAAACAAACATTAGAGTTGATATAACTATCCTATACATATCTATTTGTCAATAATCCAAATCAATAGTCAGTTGTAGTTATTGGAATCTTAGATCGCTAAAGCAATAAATTAAATAGGTAAAGTCTAAATTAAACCGATTTAACATTTAAAAACTAGATTCACTTTTCTTGCCGTTCGAGATTCACCTTTCTTGAAGTTATACATACATAGTAATATATGTATGGTGATTGGGATACAACCCATGCACACCAATTCTAGATCTTTTTTCATTTTTAATATTTATAGTTATCGTTTAGTAAAACTATTTGTTTTTTTGTTTACAACACTTTTCGGTAAGTATAAGGATGTGAATATCCTCATTCCTTAGTTAGTCATCTATAAATATAACCTATGCTTTCATCTGTCACACGCCAATTGGCTAACTTCAACTTTCTCATCGATATCTTTATAACATCACTTAATTTCTATAACAATAAGTTTGTTTCAATGGCAGTACCTTTGATGAATGACAACAAAGGAATTAAAACATTTGTTGTCGATGACGGTCACGGCGTGAAGGGTCTATCAGACCTCAGGATCAAAACATTGCCCGAGTTATTCATCCAACCGCGCGAAAAAAGGCTTGATATGACCAAAGTGGTGCACCACGAGTCAATCCCGGTGATTGACATGTCGGATTTGGAAGATCCTAACGTGATGAAACGGATATGTGATGCGGCTGAGAATTGGGGATTCTTTCAAGTTGTTAACCATGGTGTTCCCGTTCGGGTTCTTGATGACGTGAAGGAGGCTGCAAAAAGGTTTTTTTCGTTGCCTGCTGACGAGAAAAAGAAGTATTTGTTCAAAAATAGTTTGACAAAAAATGTTCGACTTGTTTCGAGCTTTATTCCGGAAGTTGATAAAGTATATGAGTGGAAAGATTATCTTAGTTGTTTCTATGTTTCAGATGATGAAGCCTCTGCCTTTTGGCCATCCGTATGTAGGTAAAACATATTGTTATATAACTAATGAGAGGGGGCTTTTGGGTTGTATAAATATATAATAATCATATATTGCATGTATATGCAATATATGATAATTGCATACATTACATATATCAATATATGCAATATGCAACATATGATATGTTACATATATGTAGTAATATAGAGTTTTCTAGTTTTTTCAATAGCAATGACTTTTCTCACCATGATTCTTTTCCTAGTGTGTGTATATATATAAGACTAAACGTTCGGTTTGTACGACAGGTTCCAAGTTACAAACCAGACCGTAATATTCAAACCATAAAAACTAAACTATTAGGATCTCTAACTAGCCAAACCTGTTGACTTGCTTTGGAAGACTGTAAGCACCCCTAACTTCTGTAGTATCCAAATTAGGATTTATTTTTTCTCATGTTCATAAGTGATCTAGGCTGGTCGGGTTGCCTTTACTCTTTTATCTTTTATTTTGTACTTTTATAAAAGTATGATCTTTAGAGTATGGCTACTCGTCTAACAAGTTAAAAAAACAAATATAATCAAATAAACACATTTTCTAAAAACTTTGAAAAGATTGCTACTTTAACTAATCTTGTTTGTGGTGTAGGGATCAACTTTTGGAATATATGAAAGAGTCCGAACCATTAATCAAGACACTATTAAAAGTGCTAATCACAAGACTTGACATACCAAAACTCGATGAAACCAACGAGCCATTTCTCATGGGTTCGAGACGCATCAACCTAAACTACTACCCTATATGTCCCAACCCTGAGCTCACTGTCGGTGTTGGAAGCCACTCGGACGTGTCAACCTTAACCATCCTCCTCCAAGACGAAACGGGAGGTCTTTACGTTCGAAAACTCGATAGTGACAATTGGGTTCATGTCCCACCTATAAAGGGTTCTTTGACAATCAACATTGGGGACGCACTTCAAATCATGAGTAACGGTCGATACAAGAGTATTGAACATCATGTGGTTGCTAACGGGCCAGAGAATCGAGTTTCGGTTCCAATATTCGTGAACCCGAGACCAAGCGATGTCATTGGGCCTTTGCCGCAAGTGATCGCTAGAGGGGAGAAGGCTTTGTATAAGCATGTGTTGTATTCGGATTATGTAAAGCATTTTTACAGGAAACCACATAACGGTAAGGATACAATCGATTTCGCAAAGGTTTGATCATTTTCCGATTATCATTCGTTATGAATTTAGTGATAGATATAACTAGTGGGTCAAACCCACGTGTTGCAACGAGAATGTTACAATTTGTAAGACTCGGTTTCAACGACTAAAAGAAGTTTGTTTATAATGGTTTTATTACACAAAAGTTGTATGATGTAATCCAAAATATAAAGTTGTGTTTGCATCAATCGAAAACTATAAAAAAGAATATCGATATCGGTTTCAATAACACCAATACTGGTTCAAGTGTTGTTCGATTGATATACGGCCCGGTTCGTCATCGAACCACTATTTCGAATACAACTCTGTTTTCAATAATATTTATATTGGAATGTCGAAAAAAATTAAACACAACTGCGTATTTAGTGGGTAGAACCCATGCGTTGCGACGGGATATGATGTAAGCATGTAAGCCAAAAAATAAAGTTATGTTTTATATTGACCGAAACCACAAAGCCGAATACCGATATCTGTTTGTCACTGTGCCGCTATTTCGAATATAACTCGGTTTTCAATAAAAGTTATACTGAAATGTCGAGAAAAATCTAAACGCAAATACAACAAAACGAAAGTTATACAGAAAAGTAAAATTATTGAGTTAAAGGTGTATAGTGTTTATAGTATGTTGAGTGATATTGAAACTTAAAAAAGGTATATATATCGAAACTTAAAAAAGATCAAGTCACTGTTTACCCAAAACTTGCATGCACAAAAATTAAACGAGCTGCGTTTTTTTATAAAATAAAAAATTTAGATTAAAGAGGCATGTTATAAATAACATACGGGTGAAATTAGCATTCTCATAAGCCCAATTTTGTGACAAGGAAACATTTTTTTGGGTAATACGATTACCTAACTATTTTGTGTAACATTTTTATAACCCCAACATAAACTTTCAAAAATAACTGAAACCTTCTTGTTTCACGGTAGTCATTCTTTCATTTAGTTTTCTCTGATTCCTTCATTGCTAGGGATGACAATCAAACCTAATGAAGTGATGAAAATACTCGGGCATCACATAACATATTTCTAATTAGCCACAATTACGTCTTTGAGTCATAGGTATTCTTAAGTTCTATTTTAGTTATTGGCTTGAACCAAATGATAATCATATATACCCATAGTGCCATAGTGGCGACAGATAAAAAACATTATGGACGTACAAAAACTGATATTAGACACGTAGACAATATAAACTTCTCTAGATATGTCAAAGATCATAATTGACTAATGATGTAGAGACTGGCTATTTTTATAATCCACAAGTTGTGGCAAGGTAACATTTTAATGGGTAACATGATCTCAAATATGAATCTTAGCATCGGCAATATTATATTGAGTTGTTGTATGCAAGTATAGACTTTCATGAAATTCCCATGTAAGTCTGGAAATCATGACACGCTAATCAATAAATTGATTGATTTAGATAATTCAAATATACGTTTGGATTTATATGGGTCAACCTAAATTAAACAACGGTGAAAATGAGTCGACTTAATTTAAATAACAAGTTAGAAAAGGTTGCTCTTAAAATACCTGATATGGTAAAAAAGGTTACATGGATGACCAAGACCCACAACCATTGTTTGTCGCCACCACCCATTGGTAGTCGCCTGCACCACATAACGTTGGCCACTATCGTAACCACCACTGATTCCACCACCATCAACACATTCACCACCGTGATACCACCACCACCAGAGACACCATCATTGTCGACCCAGCCTCTTCCAACATCACCACCACTGTAACCAGCACCACACCTATGTCGCTGCCATTGTAACCACCATCGTCGCTGACTTCTCCTACACCACCGCTTCAGTAGTTCAGTCACCAACACCATTGCCACCTCCACACCAACATTATCACCTCCTTCCGTTAGAATCTCCGTCGCTGCGACCGATACCCGTCACACTAGTTCCCATAAAAATAAATATAGCAAGAAAACCTTTTTTAATACTTGTTTTACTCATTTTTACCTAAGCTAACATTAGCTTGACCAATTATGACCCGAACCAAGAGTGATGTTTTTGTAAAATAAGCATGTTCCAACCCAAACTCATTTTCACTCAGACCAGTTCTCACCCAAACCCATTGTGACCCAAGCCCATTTTGATCCTAAAACCAAACCTGACTCGTCCATTTTACCCAACATATTCCCATCCAACCAAATGGACAATCTCTGAGTCTTCTTTTCAGAGATTAAGTTATATGCTCAAATTATTCAACCGTGTGCAAATAATAGTATAATACTTAAATCTCAATAATGGACTCCACGCAACATGAAAATCTTCCTTAGGACGTGATGCATATCTTTTTTTCTAATACAATAGATATAACACCTGAACCCGATAGATCAAACGGGTCACTATTACATGAATCATATACAAAGCAACAACCCAGAACCCGATAGATCAAACGGGTCACTATTACATGAATCATATACAAAGCAACAATCCATGATGCAAATTACTAAAATAATAGAATGATTAATGAACAAACAAATAACAAAAATACATAGAAACCATAAAACAGAGAAGATTACAGACGAACGACAGGTAGACGGGTAACAAGCCCCGCTACCCCCTTCTGAATAGCAAATCCTACACTGCTAAACACAAAATTCTGCCCCTTAACATGCGTGGTCACTTACCACCTGCTGAAACCGCTTGAGGAACCGCACCGCGTCACTTTTGTGGAATGTAAACGTTATACTTTGGAGTAATGATATTTAATTTGTTTGTAGAATGATAATTTAGGATTTTTATATGTTTTGTGTGGTGTCCGCGCAGATCTCAGACGATGGAGGTGCAAACTATCATTTACTAACGACGACTTCGCTTTATTTATTTTAGCTTATTGATTTTCCTTTTCTGGTTTATATGCAATGTAAACATTTACCTCAATTTTTTAAGTTTCTTTTTATTAAAGAACAATATTATTAATTAAAGTACAATCATTAATGGTCATAGTAAAAAGACCAATTAGGCTATATCTCACTAAAAACAAAAATCTCATTATTTAAAGCATACAATCATTAATCTGTTTTATTGTCTTTTAATCTCATCCATCAAAACACATTTGATTAATGGTTAATATTGGTTTCTACGGTTCTCACAACTCAAGGTAGTTCTCATTTTACCCAATCCCTATATATATATATATATATATATATATATATATATATGAGGGTTGGTTAACGTACAATTTGTGTTAATGTACGATGCGTACGAGATTGAGTTACAACATGCGAGTTTTTCTTTATAACATGCGATTTTTACATTTTCAACATGCGGTTTTTTAATACAACATGCGATTTTATTTTTATACAACGCGACTTTTTTTATAACATGCCATTGAATTTTATAACGTGCGAACTTAAAATCTCGTACGCTCGTACGATAAGGCATATTGTACATTACACTTTTATTATATATATATATATATATATATATATATATATAGAAACGGGGTCAGGAGAAAACGATTTGAAGTTTGAGAACGGTGAGAACGGATCCTGGCTTAACACGTGGCATGAGCGCGCTAAATGGTACGCGGGGTACGATTGTTATTATTTAACCCGCTTAAAAGATGGCGTTATCATTATTTCCATGGCGTTTTATTGTCTATTTGTTTTCAAAGCAATTTTTTATGAACAATGTCTTCATTTTTTCAACCCCGCCAAATATATGGCGTTATCCTTGTTTTCATTATATATAAATTTTTAATGGCATTTTAGACGTTTTTGTTTTGCAAATTTGATTAGTTTGTTAATTTTAAAAACAAGTATCTATTCATTTTTATGGCGTTTCATTATGTCGTTTTACGCTTTTTTTGCAAATCTTATTAGTTTGTTAATTGTAAAAACAAGTTATCTACTCATTTATATGGCGTTTCATTATGGCGTTTTACGCTTTTTTTGCATATTTTGATTAGTAACTGTAAAAGTTAGTTCTTCCTATTTCGAAACAATTCAAGTTATGGCCTTTTAATAAGAAAGAAAACAATTCATGTCGTTTTAATATGTAGTAGTCTAAAACAAAACACATTAGCCTACATTAGTCATCATGAAAATTACAAAAATAAAGAAATCCATGGCGTTTAACTTAATCTATATATTGTGCCACCCTTTGTTCTATTCTTCTTAATCGCTTTTCATACAATTCATTAATTTTTTTGGCCCTAACTCCAAGAACTTTTTTTAAAGATTTGACCACCTTTTTTATGTGTTCATTTTTGTAATGCAGTGTTTTGCAATGTATTTAATCCTGAGATCATTTAGTTGTCTTTGTTGTCGGACATTTGGTGCAGTTTCATTTGCCAGACCACATCGCCAACCAGTCACCTCCCCTATATACGGTTCCATATGCCTCATTGCAAAAATCCCACAGTCGATCATGTTTTTCTCTGTCCTCCAATCCATTTTTTGCCTGATAATAGGCACGTTCTTCATGATCTGGGCTTTCGGGTGTTTTTGAATACGCAAGTAGTTTGCAAAAGCATCTTGCTGCAGTTTCACATTTTTGTATATATTAATATGGATTTTTTTTGTCAACATACTTTTTATATAAAAAGTTTTGAGATACTTACCAACTTTTCCACCTACCCTTTGTACTTTTTCTCGATGCTGAGGTCATCCTCTCTAGCGTTGTTATCCAATACATCAACTCTGCTGTGTTTTATATTGAAGCAGACAACATAGAAATGTTTTTCGTATAAAATTGGCACAAAGACTAGCTCATATTGTTGTATTTTTTAAATTTTTCTGGTCTTCTTTGAAACGGGCGTGTTGCAAAACCATTTCCATGTTGCTGTTGGATTCTCTGTATCGATAACTATCTGTTTTTATACGCGGGCGTATTCTGCAAGTTTGATGAATGACATTTTTAACAACAAAACAAAGTCATAATATAATTGCATCAATTAAATATAAGTAAAAAAGTTACAAGCATTATTTGTGTGCAAAATAATCTTGAGGGTGATTCATGAGCCTTGTATCTTTCTTCGTAGTTCAGGATATGCTCCCAACTTATAACAATGCATATGTGTGCATACAATCCTGGTTTCATGCTCACAGCCATCACCCTATGGAGTTCTGACACACCATCGATCTTGAACACTATACTACTGCAAAAGAAAAAAAAGGACATGGCGTTCTAGTTATTCTCACTTATGTCCACACAAGAAATAGCGTTACTATAAAGGAATGTACATACTCATAATCTCCGCATCCAATGAATATGTACTTGGAAATGCAGGTTTCTTGGTTCTCTTTTGGTGCATTAATAACCACTTGCCTTCTGACATAAGGTGACAAACATGCTCTACTCTTCTTTTGTTCTCTCTTCTCCTTTTCTTCCATAGTCTTATCCTTTTTATTATTAATATCATCATCATCATCATCATCCACTTCATCACAAGGCATTTTTTCTGGGTTTAGAATGGTGTTACCTTGTATCAGCTTTGTGATGTCTGGCGTTTGTTCCCATCACCCTTCTCATGCATATCTGAACTTTTTGGCGTTTTGAGTTGTGATATTTCAGTGGCTTCTTTATCCAGGGTTTTCTGTGGTGTCGCCTCGTCTTCAAAACTTTGCATGAGGTTTTTCCTACCTTCACAGGGTGGATGCTGACATCTTGTTTCATCAACCACTATACCATGCTGGTCAACACTTTTTCTCATTATCTCCCCTTCAGTTTTTTCTAGTTGTGAAATGAAGCCAGCACTGAACTTTTGTGTCTCTGTCAGGGATATGTTTGGCGTTTTGTCTTTGAATGGCTCGGTTGCTTTTTGAGTTCAGAGATGACCCTTTGAGTGTATTGTGTTTCTGTTGGGGGAATATTTTGTGTTTCATCAAATACTGGAATACTTGCCGTTTCTTCAGCAGGCTTCAGGTGGTCTTTTATAGCTTTTAGCATTTCATTTACCATCCTTGAACAATCTAAACCTTCTGTTACTTCAATCATTTGGTTTAGGTCTTCCCTCGTCAGTTCCAAAACCTCAGCAAGATTCCTTTTAGTTATTTTTCCCCATTACATATGAGAATATGATATTCACGTGTTTTGAAATCACAGTCCCACCGTTCAATATCATTTTCATTATTATCTTCTTCATCTATACTTTTGCTACCATCAGCCACTTCATTGGCGTTTTCACCAGCCACATTATTGTTGCCTTGACCTTCTTCCCTCTCACTAGCCAATTCATCAACGTTTTCATCTTCTTCCCTATCAGCCGGCACCTCATTGGCTTCCTCAGCTTCTTCCCTCTCATTAGCCAATTCATTGGCGTTTTTACTTTCTTCTCTCCCCTCGGGCAATTCATTGGCGTTTTCACCACCAATTGTTGTCACTCCCTCATCCTGACCATCAGTTACCTTTTTGGCCTTTTCATCACCTTACCATCCACTCCAACCTCATCTTCATTTTCACCTTCTCTTCAGAGACTTTCAACATCCACTCTAACCTCCTCTACCTTTTCCTCTTCTCTTTGCACTTCGCTTTCACCACCTTCAACTCCCAACCCAATCTCAAATTCATTTTCTTCTTCTTCTCTCTCATCTGGCACTTCATTGGCGTTTTCAGCAACAAATGTTGACATGTTCTTTAACATTGTCAGACATTGTAAGTATTTTATGTGTACCAAGAGGCTGTTTGGATGTTCAATCTTTTCCTGATTTAACAATGTTGTCATTTTATTGTAACAGTTTTCTAATTCTTTGTATGCCCCATCCATCTTCTCAGCCATTGCCTGATAAACAACAAAGAAAAGGAATTATTATGTATGGCGTTTTGTGTTTATTGTTATAGTTATCATTCGAACAACATACCTCCTCAACTTCATTGTTTTGTTGTTTCTCACCAGCATCTATATCTTCGTACAGTGTTACTCCTTTGACTGGAGCATGTTTTCCTGATGCAGAAACTTCAAACATCATGTTTCTGGTTTTCTAGTTCTTCAATGACAATACGTTGATAGAAAGCCTCTTCTCTGTCACCATTTATCATCACGGCGTTTTGAACCTCAGGGTCGGCTTCAGCATCATCATAATTATCAGCATGACCCAAACCATCATCATCATCCACCTCATCATGATCATCAACATCAACATCATCATCATTCACCTCATCATGATCATCACCATCATCAATATATCCACCTCATCATCATCATCATTATCAGCATGATCATTATCACCACCATGTTCCTCATTAACACCCTTATTTTTTTTGCTCTCCTTTTGCTGACTTGTTCATGAACAACTTGTTGTAACTCTGTTTTCTTAGTCATTTTAATAGTTTTCTTCTTAATTCCTTTGCCATCTTGGCATTTTGGATCTCCACCATCTTTCCTTTTAACTAGTATACTCTCAAATATGTCAAGAGTGCTTGTTGTAACCCACTCAACTGGGTATCCTTTTTCTCGTGACAACTTTTTTCTATTGCAAGCATTGTTCACCAAGGCAAGCTGTAACACAATTAAATTTGAATTCATAAAATTTGTTATTGTTTTGTTAAAACTTTTTTGTATATTGAAATTGTTTTTTCTTACCGCAAGTACAACCAATGGTCCTGTGAAATTTAGGCAGAAGCTTCTACCAAAGTTGTGAATCTGAGGCAAGATGTTATCAAAGTAGATCTTCACACTTAGTCTGTCAATCCATCCAGTGTCTTTTAACTATGCTCTCCACTCAACAACTACTTAGTCTTTATTTGTTGACCTTTTTTCCCCATCACGACTACGTTTCCATTCGGTATACCCATTAAAGAGTTTACCAATTCGTCATTGATGTGTATTGTATGGTTGCCAACATTTAGATTGTTTGTTCTTTGATTATATTTTTCAACCAACCAGTAACCAAGCATTGTGGGTATGCTGTCTATTTTCATCTTCAGCGCAACACCAAATCCCGTCTCGTTTACAGCCTGCCTTTGGTCTTTATTGAGATTTATAAACCAACCAGTCAAGTTTGTATGTTTTACTCTTAACAAAACTCTAGTCCCAGTGAATTGAAAAAAAAAAATGGTTCATCAACCTCAACATTCTGACTTAAGGCTTTCCTCTTATTGGCGTTTTGGGTTTTGCATGTCTGCCTATTTATTGTTATCCTTAAAACCTCTTTGCCTGTGCAACAAGTTTAATTTAATGGCGTTTTAGTACCAGTAAAAACAGTTATAGTACCAGTACAATATAGACAACAACGGGCATTTTATGGCGTTTTAATAATACAAATGATGCAAGTAAGTTGGCTTCTCATACAATCAAAACATATCATAACGACTCATTTATTTTGGTGTTCAGAAACAAACTATCAAAGTTTAATTTAACGGCGTTTTAGTACCAGTAAAAAGAGTTATAGAACCAGTACAATATAGACAACAACGGGCATTTTATGGCGTTTTAATAATACAACTGATGCAAGTAAGTTGGCGTTCTCATACAATCAAAACATATCATAACGATTCATTTATTTTCGTGTTTAGAAACAAACTATCAAAGTATATTACATGATATATGAAATTTTACAGATAAATACTATAAAAAATAACCATCTGTACCATGTTTTCCTGTTTTCTTCTGCTCGGTGGGTTTTTGGCGTTTTGGAGCAGGCAACTCCCCGGATTCCTCATTCATGGAAACTGCAATTAATGATAAATGTAAAACACCTAAAACATCAATAAACTAGTATAATGTTAATCGAAGTTAACTTACTGTGTTTGTTGTTCTGGATCTTGTTTAATGGTCGACGCTATAATCTGCTAGGGTTCGCGTTTTCTAGGGTTTTCGCGTTTTCGATGGAATTGTGGGAGGTTTCTCTGGGAGTTATATGTTTTGGTCCCGTGTTGTATGGGTTTTGTAAGTGCACATTTACCTTTTCGCCCTTAATGAAGCGCGTCCATGTTCGAAAGTTCATGTTATATACGAAAACGCCACCGTGCCAATTTAATCCATTGATTGTTTTGATCTAACGACTGATGGCCGTTCTCACCGTTTTCACACTTTAAACCGTTTTCTCAAAATCATGGTCATATATATATATATATATAAGGTAGCGTTAAATCAAAAATTAAGAACATATCAAATTTAATCTATGGGAAACATGTATATAAAGCCTTAAAGATAGATGGTATAACATGTTGCAAGGCTACCTTGGTTGCAACAATAAGCCCCTTTAATACTACCATTCATATATTGAATAACTTTATAATTATTTTTAAACAACGATTGCACTAAACTAGTTTTGGTTCCGCATGCGTTGCGGGACACTAAGCTGAGTATATATTTCTTATAACATGTACGTCTGTGTGTCGGTTACTTGTACATACTACTCATAACACGATCTCAAAGACAGTTACATCGAGTCAACCAATTAAAACAAAACACTAACATACTTTTGCCAAAGAAAAAAAAACTAAAACGATGGAGAAACTAAAATTTTAAACTGGGGGCAAAACTGTATTTTTTCAGAACAAATGAGCGTGTGCCAGGTACCCACCTGACATGAATAAAAATTACACTGACTAAACGAATTAAAACAAAACACTACCATAGTTTTGTCAAGAAAAAAAACACTAAAACGATGGCATGACTGTAATTTTACACCAAGGGCAAAATCGTACTTTGACAGGGAAAAAAAAAAACAAAAAACAATGGCAAAAAAACTATAAATTTGAACTGATGACAAAACATAATTTGACATAGAAGAAAAAAGGCAAAACTCTAAATTTAAACGGGTTATCTTGAAAACGCTAAATATTGCGAGAGAACGTGAGAACAAATGAAAAAACCAATCAAGATCAATTTTTTTAATACAAACCTAATTTGTAATTAAAATACAACATCAAAATAAGCATTTACAACATCAAATAATTCATTTATCCCCTCAAAATCACTCTTATTAGATTTTTTATACATGTGTAAAAATAACAAATTTACACATGTGTAAATGACAAACTTACACATGTGTAAAATAAATTATTACGAATTCACGTAAATTTAAATGTGTAAATTATATTTATAACAATGTATTCGAATAATAATGATAAGTGTAAAAAGGAAATTTTGAATTTGAATTGTTTTTTGACCAAGTTATCCACCTCATCATCATCATTATCAACATGATCATTATCATCATCATGTTCCTCATTAACACCCTTATTTTTTTGCTCTCCTTTTGCTGACT
Organism: Scalesia atractyloides; assembly: GCA_947069175.1. Lineage (NCBI taxonomy): Eukaryota > Viridiplantae > Streptophyta > Magnoliopsida > Asterales > Asteraceae > Scalesia > Scalesia atractyloides. Next base: position 75,688,159 of record CAMTDV010000021.1, read on the forward strand.
TGTTCATGAACAACTGGTTGTAACTCTGTTTTCTTAGTCATTTTAATAGTTTTCTTCTTAATTTCTTTGCCATCTTGGCATTTTGGATCTCCACCATCTTTCCTTTTAACTAGTATACTCTCAAACATGTCAAGAGTGCTTGTTGTAACCCACTCAACTGGGTATCCTTTTTCTCATGACAACTTTTTTCTATTGCAAGCATCGTTCACCAAGGCAAGCTGTAACACAATTAAATTTGAATTCATAAAATTTGTTATTGTTCTGTTAAAACTTTTTTGTATATTGAAATTGTTTTTTCTTACCGCAAGTACAATCATTGGTCCTGTGAAATGCTTTTTTGGAGACTATGCGGTTTTGGCGTGTTGCAAGCATTGGATGAGATAAGCGCACCAGTTTAGTTGGTTTATTTGAGCGTCTGGTGTAATGTGGTGCAAGAACAGTTGGTTGACGACCGCGTTATCATTTACATGCTCAATTATAGTGAAGAATGCCACTAGGAAATTTAGGCAGAAGCTTCTACCAAAGTTGTGAATCTGAGGTAAGATGTTATCAAAGTAGATCTTCACACTTGGTCTGTCAATTCATCCAGTGTCTTTTAACTGTGCTCTCCACTCAACAACTACTTAGTCTTTATTTGTTGACCTTTTTTCCCCATCACGACCACGTTTCCATTCGGTATACCTATTAAAGAGTTTACCAATTCGTCATTGATGTGTATTGTATGGTTGCCAACATTTAGATTGTTTCTTCTTTGATTATAATTTTCAACCAACCAGTAACCAAGCATTGTGGGTATGCTGTCTATTTTCATCTTCAGCGCAACACCAAATCCCGTCTATTTTACAGCCTGCCTTTGGTCTTTATTGAGATTTATAAACCAACCAGTCAAGTTTGTATGTTTTACTCTTAACAAAACTCTAGTCCCAGTGAATTGAATGGTTCATCAACCTCAACATTCTGACTTAAGGCTTTCCTCTTATTGGCGTTTTGGGTTTTGCATGTCTACCTATTTATTGTTATCCTTAAAACCTCTTTGCCTGTGCAACAAGTTTAATTTAACGGCGTTTTAGTACCAGTAAAAAGAGTTATAGTACCAGTACAATATTGACAACAACGGGCATTTTATGGCGTTTTAATAATACAAATGATGCAAGTAAGTTGGCTTCTCATACAATCAAAACATATCATAACGATTCATTTATTTTGGTGTTCAGAAACAAACTATCAAAGTTTAATTTAACGGCGTTTTAGTACCAGTAAAAAGAGTTATAGAACCAGTACAATATAGACAACAACGGGCATTTTATGGCGTTTTAATAATACAACTGATGCAAGTAAGTTGGCGTTCTCATACAATCAAAACATATCATAACGATTCATTTATTTTCGTGTTTAGAAACAAACTATCAAAGTATATTACATGATATATGAAATTTTACAGATAAATACTATAAAAATAACCATCTGTACCATGTTTTCCTGTTTTCTTCTGCTCGGTGGGTTTTTGGCGTTTTGGAGCAGGCAACTCCCCGGATTCCTCATTCATGGAAACTGCAATTAATGATAAATGTAAAACACCTAAAACATCAATAAACTAGTATAATGTTAATCGAAGTTAACTTACTGTGTTTGTGGCTTCTAGATCTTGTTTGATGGTCAACACTATAATCTTCTAGGGTTCGCGTTTTCTAGGGTTTTCGCGTTTTCGATGGAATTGTGGGAGGTTTCTCTGGGAGTTATATGTTTTGGTCCCGTGTTGTATGGGTTTTGTAAGTGCACATTTACCTTTTCGCCCTTAATGAAGCGCGTCCACGTTCGAAAGTTCATGTTATATACGAAAACGCCACCGTGCCAATTTAATCCATTGATTGTTTTGATCCAACGACTGATGGCCGTTCTCACCGTTTTCACACTTTAAACCGTTTTCTCAAAATCATGGTCATATATATATATATATATATATATATATATATATATAAGGTAGCGTTAAATCAAAAATTAAGAGCATATCAAATTTAATCTACGGGAAACATGTATATAAAGCCTTAAAGATAGAGGGTATAACATGTTGCAAGGCTACCTTGGTTGCAACAATAAGCCCCTTTAATACTACCATTCATATATTGAATAACTTTATAATTATTTTTAAACAACGATTGCACTAAACTAGTTTTTGTTCCGCATGTGTTGCGGGACACTAAGCTAAGTATATCTTTCTTATAACATGTACGTCTGTGTGTCGGTTACTTGTACATACTACTCATAACACGATCTCAAAGACGATTACATCGAGTCAACCAATTAAAACAAAACACTAACATACTTTTGCTAAAGAAAAAAAACTAAAACGATGGAGAAACTATAATTTTAAACTGGGGCAAAACTGTATTTTTTCAGAACAAATGAGCGTGTGCCAGGTACCCACCTGACATGAATAAAAATTACACTGACTAAACGAATTAAAACAAAACACTACCATAGTTTTGTCAAGAAAAAAAAAACACTAAAACGATGGCATGACTGTAATTTTACACCGAGGGCAAAATCGTAATTTGACAGAGACAAAAAACAATGGCAAAAAACTATAAATTTGAACTGATGACAAAATCATAATTTGACATAGAAGAAAAAAGGCAAAACTCTAAATTTAAACGGGTTATCTTGAGAACGCTAAATATTGCGAAAACCGTGAGAACAAATGAAAAAACCAATCAAAATCAATTTTTTTTAATACAAACCTAATTTGTAATTAAAATACAACATCAAAATAAGCATTTACAACATCAAATAATTCATTTATCCCCTCAAAATCACTCTTATTAGATTTTTTATACATGTATAAAAATAACAAATTTACACATGTGTAAATGATAAACTTACACATGTGTAAAAAAATTATTTACGAATTCACGTAAATTTAAACGTGTAAATTAAATTTATAACAATGTATTTGAATAATAATGATAAGTGTAAAAAGAAATTTTGAATTTGAATTGTTTTTGACCAAGTTTTCGTGTTTTCATTCGTTCTCACGGTTCTCGTGATATTTAGCGTTCTCATTTAAACCCTCCCCTATATATATAATATTAATTTTATAGATTTTCTTGTTTTTTATTAATTTGAGAATTTCGTTTAGAACAACAAATTTACACTCCTACTAAATTTACTCCTAAATTTGAGTACTACCACACTCTTTGGGAGTTACTAAAATTCTTGTTCTCACTAAAAGCTCTTGGTGCCCACAAAGGCAAAACCTCTAACATCACAATTTATGGGGAGGTTTTGGTTGTATTATAAGTGGTTTTTTTTCTCTTTCGGTTGTTAACATTACAGTATTGGGTTTTCTATTTTGGTTGCTATACGAATGTTGATAGAGCCGTCTCTGAGAATTTAAGTGCCTCAACCGATGTAACAACTCTCCAAAAACATCCTAAAACGAGCCATAATTGAAGCCCCGAACACACACAACAAGACTCGACGCGAAAAAAGAAGAAATCTGATCTGGGCGTCCCAGGCGCCATGCGCCAGAATCACTGGCACCTCCCTCGACGCGCAGAAGAGTACCAGGACACGTGTCACCAGATCGCGACATGTGGCAAATCTATATCATTGACAAGGCTGACCTAGCCCTAAATGTCTTCTGTCGCGCCACGCGAGAGGATACCAGAAATCTGCCGCGACGCGCGGGAGATGCCAAACTGGACCTATAAATGCAGTGGCTTGGGACAAAAGATTTTACACCTGTTTGATTGAAACTTTCTGATCAGACACCCTTGTATCCCCGTTATTCTTACAGTACACCCCCTAACCCCTAAAATTGCGAAGCAATGCCCCGTTGTAAGTGTTTTAACCCTAATCACTGATTCGATGCCCTGTCCGATTGATCTAAAACCCAGCAACGGATGCCAAAGTGCTGCCTGTATATTAGGCTATACTTTGTTAACTATGTTGGGGTTTTGTCTCGTGATGTATCGTTAAAGTTTAAGTTGGGTTATTTCACTGACATGTGTTGCATTGTAATTTTATTAGGAACTCAGAAATAGCACCAGGAAGCTCAAGATAACAACCTTAAAAGTACAAAGTGAGTCATTCTTTCTTTTTACCAAATGCTTTACAAAATCCTAAATGTTTTTACAAGTTGTATTTACAGTGATTTGTTATCTGCAATTAATGTCGGTATGTGGGGTTTTGTATACACTACTAGTCCAGCGTTACTATTGGACGAAAGTTAGCTAATAGTAATATGACCACAGTCACTGGAACTGTCACCGTGACGAATACTGATTGAATTTTTGTTAGATAAAAACAATGTAATTGCCCTTGATACTATAAAATATAACAATGTATTTTTTTACAAAATTTGAATGAACTCACCAGTATTTTTAACTGACCCAAATGTTTTTAAACGCGTTTCAGGTAACTTACTGTGAAAGTCATAGAAGCCAGCTATGGAGCACTAAAGGTTTAAATAAAGTGGTTATGATTACCTGAATAAAAGAAGAAATCTATGTTTTGTCAATTAGGGTTTATCCCTACAAAAACATTTGAATGGAATATAGGTTTTACCCCATTTGTTTAATATTAAACTTTGGTTTTTGATAAACTTTGAAAATTTTTTCCTAACTACGATCCTGATGATAATTCCGCTGCCAATTTAATAAACACCGATACTACCGACTGACTGCTCGTGGCTTCCGCCCGGGGTGGGGTCGGGGGCCGCGACAACCAATCCGAAAAAAGGACCCTTTGGCCTAATAAATCATATAAGCTATTTTTTCAAAACGACGATTAACTTTATAGCAATGACATAGTAAAAATATAGTATTAGAATAATAGAATTACATTCCGTTATAGCTAGCTGGTAAATTTTGCGAAGCTCTCCTAGCATTTTTTATAGCACACTGTTTTATCACCTCTACGCAGTTTATACCCTCTAAGATTTTATTCTCGATAGTTATTGTCGCCAAATCCATCAAATCTTTCTTAGGATATTATGGATTGTAAGTAAGATTTCAATTATGTCAATTTCAAAAAAAAAAAAACTCTTGTTTTAGATGCCACTGTGATTGAGATAATCAACAATATTCTATATGGAATCTTTGCTTTTGGGTAATAATGAGGACTTTCAAATGCTTCAAAACACACCCAATTAACGACTAAATTATTAGAGCAAAATTGTATGAATAAAAAAATGGAACAATAAAACAAAAACATAAGCATGACTGTGGTGGTGGACTACGGGTATGATTATTGAATGAGTCGGTCGCTGCTGGAATCAAACAACGATAGAAGCAACAACATTAAATTCCCTTTTTTTGTATTATTTTAGCTTTTAACTATAATTTATGGTTATATGGATCGAAATAAGAAGATATTAGATATAGATAAAACTAAAATTATTTAGCTTAATCTTTTATTTAGAGAGTCTAATAAATTGTTTAGTTTTATATTTTTTAATATATATATATGTATGTATTATTTTTTAGGCCCCAGAATTTTCGGGTCTTGATCGGGGGTTAGACCGGCCTTGAGCATTGATACCATAGTGACCGAATCGAGGCTGATCAAATTCTGGTATCGTAATAAATTAAATTGATACCGATCGAATTTTGAGTCTGCACGCTAGTTATTAAAAAAAACCACAAGAATGAACGAATTTTGAGTCGCACGCTAGTTATTAAAAAAAACCACAAGAATGAATTTTCAGTCGCACGCTTGTTATTAAAAAAAAACCACAAGAATGAGGAGGCTATGAGGATTGAGTGTCATGACTCATGAGAATTGACAACCGGTTGTGACACGTCATCCAATGCAGGATAACATCCCCTACAAACTGCACAACTGTCACTCCACCCTTCTCCCACCAACCACATAATGGAATCTCGTATCCTCTCCTCCGGGCCCACCACCATCTCCGGCATCCCTCGCCTCACCAAACCGGCCGGAAGAATCAGCACCGTCGCTGTCTCATCTCCGACGACCGTCAACACCACCGGCGGCAACCTAATTTGGGGAAGACAGCTCCGCCCTAGCTTACTAAACCTAAATTTCTCGTCTCCGTCACCGGTAGTTTCAACTCCGGCCAATCGTGATCGTAATGTTCTCAAACCGTTTGCTACCACTGCTAGTGATTCTACCGGGTGAGAATTTGAATTTTGACATCCGTTGACTTAATTTGAATTTGAATATGAGTTTGACTTGTGTTGAGTGAGTTTTGATTGGTTGATTTGATAGGGATGCTGCTCCGGTTGGCTTCTTGGCCAAGAATCCATGGCTGACTACCGGATTCTTCTTCTTCATGTGGTAGGTTACATTGTTACAACAATAATAATCTCTTAATCAATGCGCACACTATATGTAGGTTTTTATTATTTTTTATATAGTTTTTGTATGGATTTTGTTATAGAACTAGTTTTATAGGCTATTAAATGGATGTTTGGGTTGGCAAGTGGGGAGAATTAGGGCCTCCTTGTTATAAAGGTTGGAGTGTTATTATATCTCTGAACATTTCTGGTGATTAGTTAATGGTAATAAGTCAAGAACTGGTATATAATGAAGGAGATTGTGGGGGGGGGGCATTAATTTTACAACGAATCTATAGTCTTGATAGTCGATGGGGGTCCGTGGTATTAGATTAGGCGCAGCCCAGGGCATCCATAGCGCCTTGCATCCATCAAGGCGCTCCAGCCAAATTCCAGCCACATTCTGCAAATTTTGGTCCGAAACATCCAAAAATGACCTGGAACCAGCCTAAAAAAAACTCTAGAAGTTGTCTGTTTATACTATGTGCCTTGCTTAAAAAAGGCCACACTTTGTAAGCGCTTTGCACCTAGGCCCAAAGCTGAGTGCGGCCAGCGCCTTCGACTACCTAGAATGTGAATCTGTCACTTGACGACAGTAAAATCACCAATGGATAAATTAGATCAAATGTTGCTGGGAGACGGATTATTTTGTTGTTTTGTTTTTGTAATTAGCTTATGAACACGAGGGGTATAGAAAATGAACAAAATATTCGTATAACATTGGGAATAACGTAGGTAGCTATTTTGTGAACCATATCTGAGCTTCAAGGTGTTAACTGATACAAGGCTTGGAACTAGAATATGTTACTGCATCAAGGTATGAGAGAAAGAATGGTACTCTTAAGTATAATTGATTTGACATTATCTTGTTTTGAAGGTACTTTCTGAACGTCATCTTCAACATACTCAACAAGAAAATCTACAACTACTTCCCATATCCCTAGTAAGTTGATGTTCATTCTAACTTCATATATACTGTTATTTGGACATATGATAAACAATTTGTTAAGTGCATTGTTATGTATATATGCAGTTTCGTGTCGGTCATTCATTTGGCTGTTGGAGTGGTTTATTGTCTAGGTAGCTGGGCTGTTGGTCTACCCAAACGCGCTGTAAGTCCGAAATTTCATAAAACCCATGCTACACACAATCTTCCTATGTTATGTCGGTGGGTTTCGAGAAACCTAAGTTCCGAATACAGATTTTAATATGACCTTATGTGGTTTATCTTGTGTGTAGCCCATTGACTCAAACCTTCTGAAGCTTCTTATTCCTGTGGCTTTATGTCACGCTCTAGGCCACGTGACCAGTAATGTATCATTTGCAGCTGTTGCTGTCTCATTCACCCACACAATCAAAGGTAAACTAACTACATTTACATTTGTAAACAGCTTTTTATCTTGTTTCTCAACTCATAACTCCTTGTTTCTTGTGAATAGCCCTTGAACCGTTCTTCAATGCTGCTGCTTCTCAATTTATTCTCGGACAGTCGATCCCCATAACTTTATGGCTTTCTTTGGCTCCTGTTGTTATTGGTATGACCTTTTTCTTCCAAAACAGGTTATGTTTGACGTACGATACTATGTTTAACAGGTCATTTGTACTATTTAAAGCTGAATCAAGTCCGAATGTGCAGGTGTATCAATGGCCTCCTTGACTGAGCTGTCATTCAACTGGCTAGGTTTTATCAGTGCCATGATTTCCAACATCTCCTTCACCTACAGGAGTATTTACTCTAAGAAAGCAATGGTTGTCAACTGGCTATGCTATCACCATTTTCATCATTCATCATTTTCATTTACAAACTAATTTACGTGATCAAATGAGAATCGAGGAAAATGGTCAAAGACAGAATGGAGTGTAGATTCTCCCTTATTGAAAGATTAACAACTCTGGCATGTTTTATAACAATTGTCATCGCGTTTGCAGACTGGTATGGATAGTACTAACTTGTATGCCTACATTTCCATCATTGCTCTCTTCGTCTGCATCCCACCTGCCATAATTGTGAGTAGAATACAATTATTTTTCTCTTACTTGACTATAAATATTATTGTATAGCAAGACTTTCAAGTTCTCTTGTCTTCATCTTTCGACAGTTGGAGGGACCTCAACTTCTAAAGCATGGGTTCAGTGATGCAATTGCTAAAGTGGGCATGACTAAGTTCATATCTGATCTGTTTTGGGTCGGGATGTTCTATCACCTCTACAATCAGGTATTACACATCACAAACTATTGAATTTATCTACCTGTTATAGTGATATTCAAATAATATACTAAATAAGAACTGCTTCTTTTCTTTTTGGGCTTGTTAGCTTGCAACCAACACACTTGAAAGGGTGGCACCTCTTACACACGCAGTGGGCAACGTGTTAAAACGAGTGTTTGTGATTGGTTTCTCGATCGTCGTGTTTGGTAATATTTCTTTTGGTGTTTTCATTGATTACGTGTTAAAACGAGTGTTTGGCCTGTTTTATCAACACGGCAAAATTATATGATTTGTTTAGGTAACAAGATTTCAACGCAAACGGCCATTGGTACATCCATTGCGATCGCTGGAGTTGCAATCTACTCCCTCATCAAGGCCAAGATAGAAGAAGAGAAGCGGGTTAGTTGAAATCTAATCCATATTTCTTGGATGCATGTTCACTTATATCTTGATGGCAGCGGGTTTTATATGGGACGGGTTTTAGTATTTAAAGTCTCAGACCGTTATAAAATAGTGTCTCATTCCCTGTCTAGTACCAAATCGGTTTGAAACCCGTAAAATCATGAAAGCTAATCTCATATCCTGTTCCATACTCGAATACCCGTCCTATTATTAGTCTCGAATGTTTCGGATTCTTTGGCCATCCCTACTTAACTGTTGTTTATGGGCAGAATCTGAAATCGGTGTGAGGATTGAGGGCAAGCAGAAGGAAGAAATGTATCTATATTACTTACCACTTTTGTTTCGATACGTAGCAAATTTGCTACAATTATGGTTCTTTGATTTAATGTATCACTCTCTCACCTTAATACTAATATATCATTTCTAACATTCCTGAAGAGTTTACGGTTAATGGTCTCCTTTGTTGTAAACTATATAAAAGCCCCATGTCCGTGTGGGTAAAAGTCATTTGCTTATAGTCGTTATGCATGCACTCTTGTTGGTTATTATAGTGTCTTCATCTCTATTTAGGTAACTAGGACTTGCTTATGACCAATGGGAAATATAAATCAGCCTCGTATGGGTTAGGAGGGGCGGAGTGCACACTCGTGCGAAACTAATCCGATTTACGGCTTTGACGGGGGTTAAGTGGGGCATCGCCCCAAGCGGTTCGCACTAACATAAGCATTGGTTTGTGCCAACAGACTATGCATCAATTCACACCAACCGGTGTGATAGTTTACTACCTATAAAAATGCAGTCTTTGGTCTCTTTCTAGGTTCGAAAAACTGAACAGAAACACAAAACTCGCTCTAGATTATTCATTCTAGTTTTTTTTTTTTTTCGGAATTGTCCGATAGAGATTTTAGTCACTCGTCGAAATCGAAATACTTTAACTATAAGTGTTCATCTCTTGGTCAATCCTTCGTTCTTGACATTATTAATAAACTAGCTTATAACCCCGTGTTTTATATGGGTTGCATAATTAAATGTTATACAATAAATAATATAGTTATATCTTTAAAATAATTGGTGTATTTGACAAATTAAATAAATATAATGTAATCAATCAACAATACAGTCATCAAGATATGTATTTAAATGATGAATTTGATGTATTATTTACTTATTAAAAAATTAATTAGTTTTTATTTATTTATTATTAGGTTAGAAAGATGTATGTTACACGTGGTAAAACCAATGAAATTTAGATGATTATAAATAAGCAGAAAAAAATAAAAAAAGAATTATAAATAAGTAAGAGAGATCTGTGAAGTTTGTGATTTAATATTGTTTTCTTATTTCTCTATCATGTTAAATATTAAATAATAATATTAAAAGAATAATTTAACTAAATTTAATTTAAATGAGATTAAAAATTTATATATTTGTCTGGTTCTACACAGAAAAAAATAACTTCTTCTATCTCATATGGAGAAAGAGAAAATACAAATTATATATTATTATTAATTCAAAGTTTGATAAAAAATAATTATTATCCTTATCTAGTTAAATTATTGATAGGAACTTAACCTATTTCCTAAAGAAGGAGAAATACAAATTATATATATTAATTCAAAGTTTATTAAAAAACTATTACCCTTATCTAATTTATATATTATTATTTAATAGAAAAAAGAAATTGAAAAATAAGATAAGGAAAATTATTATCCTTATCTAAATTATATATTATTATTATTTAAAAGGAAAAAAGAAATTAAAAATAAAATAAGGAGGCACTAGAGATTGACACATGTCAAAAAAAAGATTTTCGTTTATTAGTATAGAGATCTACCAAGACAAAATGAATAAACTTATTTCACGGGTATGTACCCACTTTTACACCTTTTAACGTCTTTTGTATCGAAAGTCAAATTTTGAAAGTTGCTTATGATGTAAAGTGTGATACCTATAATAACTATAGGTATAAAGTTGAACAATTTCCCTGACACTTTGGGACTGAAATATACCAAATTGCTTACATAATTGGTAACTCTTACAACCACCGCCAATGTCGCACCAAAATGTGCTCCACATGCATTAATTTCCACCAAAACTAAAGGAAGTAGGAAAATTACCTCAATGAACCTTCACACAATATACCAAGTGGTCATTGAGTCGATGGACGACATGGTGTTGGCGTTGAGTCGATGACTTGTATGTGGTGCCAACTTTTTCTCGGTTGTTTCGTACTACCATTATCTCTTTTTGTAACCGTTTGTAATCCGGGATTCGAAACATAATGGTTAATCTATTTTTAATTCATTTTATACCGTTTATTTAAACACAATAATCGCTTAATACTCGCAATGCTCTCACTCGCCCTATCGCACTTTTTTTATTTAATTATTTACGCGACGCTTAACGTCTAACGAAAACACTTAACAAATTTAACTTAACCAAAAAAAATCATACGAAAATGGCAGTTTTCATGCGAAAATGGCATTTTCCCACGAAAATGGACATTTTTGCACGAAAATTTCATCAGACTACCTTGACTCCTCTCCACCTATAAATATAACACTTCACCATTCATTTCAGCTTGCTGATATTCCACACCAAAACGCTCTCTAGCTCGTTTTCTCTGTTTCAAGTAAGAAGACTACGTTTTTCACGTGAATCACAACGATTTTGCACGAGAACTATCTCCGATTTCATCTAAACTTCTCTGTTTACGAAAACCTTCATCTTTTTCATAAAAACTTTCTGATTTTCAACTTGGATTCACACTTAACCGAGTATACTTGAGTTAGCTTTGGCTTCTCAAGGTAGAAACCTCGTTGTTTCAAACTCACCAAGTGTTTATCCTAACAAAGTTGTTTTATAAATCGATTTTCACACAAAATGGACAACAACCGACTAAGGTTTCGTTCACCAAATAGTGGAACGAAGCACTGTCGAAACCGTCATGAAATGGACTCGAAAATACATCTGTTTCAGACGAAGTCTCAGTCCCGAACGCACCAAGACGCAAGAACAGTCACTTGTGCGATCTGGACTGGCTCGCGTGAACCATATTTGGTTCATACGATCCAGTCCGAGTGGGTATGACAACTCACTCGCTCAAAAAGACCTCTCTGACGCTAGGTTGATCAGTAGCCTAAGGTTGGAGGGATGAACACTCGATTTCCCGAAGAAAGACGCGAAAACACTCGATTTTGGACACAAAACAGGCATTTTCGCACGAAAATTTTAGCACGAAAATGACAGGCATTTTCGCACGAAAATTTTAGCACGAAAATTCCATTTTCGTGCGAAAATAAGCTGTTCCCGCACAACTCTCCGTTCCGACTGTTTCGACACTCTGGAAGACTGGTGCACTTCTGTTTCTACGCGCAAGCTGAACCGACACTCTTTCTCCCCTCTCATCGACTCTCGGTGTTCGCTGTTACGCACCCACTGTGAGTATACTTTACCCTTTTTTTCGCTTAAAACACACTTTTGGGTGTTACATACGTTCTCTATATCAAAACACGCTACACACAACGCTAAACTCTTTTAACGCTAACCGCTCTCGCATGTTATACGTGAATCGCTGAATGTTTGTTTGCTATGTGTAAATAATGAGGACTTGCAGACCACCCTACTATAGTTTGGACTCAGCACCTGATTGGTTCGGGGGTTGTTAAGGCTCGCATATTAACTTTACGTGCGTGTTCGCTGTTGTGAACACGTATCGCGCATACTCCACCTCGCAGTCGTGTTGGTTAGCTTGTATCATTGTTGTTAGCATACTTAGATTCGCCTCTCTACGTGTCACATGCTGGTTATGCGTAAACGCTTTATCGGTATTATTATGCTATTAAACCTGTGTACTCACCTTTACTTTATGTATTGACTTTTATTTTAACGTACGTGACAGGTTGATGATCCTATGCTGCAAATGGATTACGGCCTTATCCTTAGAAACTCGTAATAAAATTCTAGGTTGTCGGATTTTGACTGTTTAAGAGTTTATGTAATTCGTGACGACTGTTAAAGAATATTTGTTTAATTGTATGGGAAATTAGACCTTTTAAATATTGTCATTTAATAATTGTTATGGATTCTCTTGAGCAATCTGATTCGTCTAGTGCCGCGCCCCGATGATTCCGCCATCAGTTGGGGTGTGACAATTACGTCACTTATTGTGTGTTTGCGATTTTTATGGTTCTGCTAGACATCGGTAATCTATTTGAAAATTGATTGAGGGTTTGTTAGAACTTTCTATTGCCTATCTAGATAGCTGAGAGGTGATCGATAATCAAGTAGTCTTTGCTATTAGGTGTTTAGGTACAAAGGCTCTAAGAAGGGGTTTCATTAGATTTCCTAATATCCTTGCTATTTTGGGTCTTACAAGTTGTTCTTAGGTTACCCCTTGCATCTTAGGGTGTATTGAGATCCTGAGACTGAGAGGTCATTTGTCTTTTGGGTACATTAGGGTTGTTTGAGAGACCGAGAGGTAATCCGACCAACCGTGAGTATCACACGCCCCTTAGGGTTTCTTTTTAGGTCACATTCGGAGAATGATCAAGAATTCACTAAGTTGTCTAAGGGTGTCGTATTCTAAGATCCCGGTTCCATCATAGTTTCCATAGCCAATAGTCACAATTAGGATTCCTGAGTTCATCTTAGTTGTCAGTTTGATCGTTGTTAGTTATAGTCTCTTTTGATTTAATTAAACCAATTCAAAACCTTATTTTCAAAAACCAAATCAATCAAATCGGTTTAAACCTTTTATAGTGTTTTTTGGAGTCTAGTTTTAGCTATTGTTGGTGTCTTTAGGGTTCAATATCCAAACTTCCATTAGGCTTTATTAAAATCATTGGTGTACACTTGTCTGTTATTATGGTCTAGTCTAAGAATTTTTCAGAGTTTAACTAGAGTGTCTAGGTTAGTTTTTAGCTAGTTTTTAGTAAGCCATACCAAACACATCAATCATATATCAAATTATAATTAGTTACATGTTTATAGGCCTAGTTTAACTTTATATACCCATTATGTCAAAATTTTACACATCCTTGAATGTAGTAAACCTTTGATCGTCATAACAATATATTACACAGATGGTCATGTGATAAGTCAAGATGTAAATTTCATATTTATTTAATTGCGTGTATCACTTTATGAAATGTTAACATAAACGCACTTGTTGCACGCCTTTGGGCGTCTTTAACGTCTTCTTTTCCTTTTATGGACGAGATATACCTAGACCTATAATGATGAATTTACGATGATAACTTAGATTCTAATATCTATATCTATACTATATTATAATACATATAAAATTTCAAGAGTTAAATAAAACTTTGAAAACATATGATACAATCCTTTGAAAATATTGTTGACTTTTAAACCAACTTTACTCCACAATATTTTATAAAAGGCTGAAACATTTTAAAACGTTAATATTTTTTGAAAAAAAATTACATCATAAAAACAAATATTTTGCTCTCTTTACTTTATATATGGTATTATTATAGTTTTTTTTTTAATTTAAGAAAAAAAATATCTATTTTAGTGTATACGTGCGTGTGTGGTAAACATCAAAAGACCATATGTATTACAGGCGCTAGGCATACAGGCCTAGGCACAAAGAGCAAAAAAACGTGGGTCTAAGAAAAAAAAAGCACACAATGAAAGGAATATAAAAAAATATTATGTGTTGGAAAAAATAATACTATTCTTCGAATAAAATAAGGAAAAACTATTATATAACATTTAATATCATCTATTTAGCATCGAAAATTTTAAAATACTAGTGTAGAAAAATAGTTTTCCTTGGATAAAAGTAGAAATCTGGATGAAATCTCGCCGGAATTTAGAAATTTTGGCCGAAAACTCTCTGAAATCTATGAATCTCGTCTGAGTTAAAGCGCAATTGTCTTGCCTCACTTGGAAAATGCGTCTAGGCGCAAGAGGCAATGACTTTCAACAACTATGCAAAAGACATAATAACACTAATTCTCTTCTATATTGTTTAAGCAAACATCAGAAGCAAAATCTTGTCTGGTTTTTACAAAGCAATTATCTGAGCAACTTGAAATCATAATTGCAATTAGGAAGTGGGGAACCACTAGTTTTTTTTTTAACATAAAGGAGGATAGGGGAACCACTAGTTAACCTTGTTCTTTGTAAGGAGTCCAAATCAACTTGCTAACATCGACCTCAAGACCACCACGACCTGCAGCTTTTAGATGACGATCCAACACCTTGGGATCTGCACAAATCACATGCTGCCCTTTTCGATATTGTATCAGTTCCAGTGCCTGTAGAGTTGCCAATATATCTTCTGCCCTGATGGCCGTCATGTCACTAAGCTCCTGCAGGTTCGGTCGAGTTGGGTTAGTACTAATAGAAAAGGAGCCCTAACTTTTTAACATTACAAGCAATTAATTACAGGGGCCAAAATGGGCACATCAGGTCAAAAATGGGTTTGTAATGAATCGGGTCATTTTCTAATAGGGTTGAAATGAGCTGACCCGCAAATTCTTGTCTGAAAAGATTTTATAATTATTTAATTTGTTAATCACGATAAATAGAATTATTAGTATTACAATAATGATCAAGATGTTTGAATAAAACACGTAAAGAGGTTGTATGCATTAAAGAAGACTTTGTGACTTCAAATGACTATACCCATTTTCGGGTTGGCTAATTATTTAGAGGTTTCCCGTTTGACCTGCTTGAGATGAGACAAGACTCAACTCGCCAATAATCAAAAGGAGTCAAAATTGCCTATCAACCCATTTATAGGTAAATCGGTCAATTTGGGTTAAAAGCTATCTCTAAAGGGTTAAATGAGTGGTGATATTAAAAAAAAACTTATAAAACGAAAAGAGGTCAAACTATTTGTAAATTGCATAAAACCTCCTAATTATTACCCAAAAATAAAAAACCAAAATTCTCATATGGTACTATGATCACATTAACTGTTTAGTGTTTTATATGCACACCTACCACAACCCCATCTAATGTTTAGTCAAGTTTCCCTCCTTGGTAATTATGAAACATACCCATTTTACCTTAATTATTCACACGTTAAACATATAATCTGGAGGGTATATAAAATAAGTTTAAAGCAATAGTAAGAGACCTTAATGGATATGTTGCCTTTGTGCTTTTTCAAAATGTCTAAAAGAACTCGGGTCCAATATCCCCTGTAGCTAAGCAATCCCAGGTCAGAAAGAGGTCTTTCAGGTGTCCCAACTTTACCTTCTTTCTTTGAAAGTTCATAAGCTGCAGCTCCATGTCAAAAAAAAAAGAAGCCATCCCATTATTTACATATCAAAAGCTAAAAATAAAAAAATATATATATATTCAAATAATTGAAAAATATTATTCAGAAATCTCAATTTGTTGTAAAAGAAATTCAGAAAACAGCCGGACCACCAAATGGTTCAGTTTGGAGGTTTGAACCGGGTTTTCTAAATAAAACATAATCGTTAGTTTGTTTGTATTTAATTACTAAAAATGATAAAGACTGGTTCATAGATATTATACATATGCATAACTGCATCTTCCAAAAATGAAAATAAAAATGAATTGTAAAGGTAAACATCCTGGCTTTTCAAAACATAATTTGTGAACCAAACCGTATAAATCTCAAACCAGCCAATTTGCTATGGTTTGGTTCTTTGGTCAGTTTCAAAGGTGTATAAATTTCAAGTTGTGTCATTAACCAATCGAACCATACCAAGGTATTAAATTTTTTACACGAAATTGGTTGTGAATACAAATATCATATAACAAACTCCAAAACATGTTAATGCAAAGTGACCTAAAGAAAGAACACCTAGGAGCCTAAAGAATCTAAATTTGAATAAACACTATGTTAAAAGCATTGTGATTAATAATTCCTATGCTTTTCATATACACAGATAGCATATCTACAAGAGCTATTTATCACTTTAGTTATCTAGTTACATCACTTGTAGGGATTTTAATAATCTACCAGCTGAAACTTGACTATAGGCCATTAGGGGTGTTCATCGGGTTTTTTCTTCGGGTTTCGGGTTTTTAGGGTCGGGTTGTTCAGGTTTTTGTCTAGGAACAATTGACCCGATAACCGACCCATTTAAAGTTCGGGTTAGTCGGGTTTGAGTTATTCGGGTTCGGGTTAGTTCGGGTCGGGTTATTCGGTTTTCGGGTTTAGATGTATAATGAAAAATAATTTTTTTTTTTACAAAATATCATCAAAATTCATATTGGTACTTTAAAAATGTCATCAAAGTTCAAACATTATTTGAAAATATGCTTTTATAATATTTAAAAGTCCAAAAACTTAATGTTACATATATTAAAGACCTCAAACCAAAACACTTCTATAAGAAAAAAACAATAAATGTTCGGGTTTTTATTCGGGTTTCGTGTTTCGGGTTTTTCGGGTCGGGTTGTTCGAGTTTCTGGTGGGGAAAAAGTGACCCGATAACCGAACCATTTAAAGTTCGGGTTGGTCGGGTTCGGGTTTTTCGGATATTCGCTAATTCGGGTTCGGGTGGCTTTGTATTCGGGTCGGGTGTCGGGTTTTGGATAAAAATGAACCCTATAGGCCATATTCTATAATTCAAAAGAAAACAAAAGTGTGGTGCATTTCCACAGTTTCAGAAACCATAAAATGCTACAATCTCCATTAAGTAATTTTGTTGTGAGCAACTGAGAATTTTAGTATAAAGTTGTACATTAAAAGATAGACTAAAATGTCAGAAAGATATTTATCAAGTGTTCATTCAAGTATACACATGACTAACATAGGAACTAGAACTTTCTAAGAACGCTATATTTATACCAAGTCTCCAATATGTTGTAAAGTATTACAATAACAAACAGAGCAGATATACAAGAAAGTTGGAAAATGCTAAATAAAAAAGAAGAAACTCACAAAATGCAATTAGGAATTTGCCATAGCCTTTCCTCTGATAGGGAGGAAGAGTTAAAATGCAAGCAAGATTGTATGACTCCTCTGAATGCTTCTCCTGCACCATATTAATAAATCAAACTTTATGGTTTTAGTATTAACCAATCAGGAAAGCGTGAATAGATGATTAGTTACCTTAGAGAAATAACCAACCATATGGCAGCCGCGATCGTCACACTCACACAGCACATAAAATAGGAACAAGTCAACATCATAGTAGAGGGTCTTGTGGTCAAGAAACAGTTTTGCTAGATAACAAAGATTTTGCCCATACACCTTGTTCTTTTTCCCGTCAACCTGTCCAAACACACAAAAATTCATCCTCCAATGCATTTTTTTTCCACAGGACTGGCTCAAGTAGCCAGTGTCACAACTCTACAGTCTTATTAGCTAATAATGTTGGTTAACTATTTAACTTATTCATGTTGCTCAATGTGGTGATCTTAACTAATTAGGATTAACAGTTGGCAGCAAGGACTTTCTCAAAGTTGGACCTCACATGTAACGATATACTTTCTACTAATGCTTGTTGAATTTTTATATCATTACATTTGTTACTCAAATGATATTGCAGAATTGGAGTGACAGCTAGCATTCCATGCCTAAATGAATGACATGACTAATTTACACTCATTAAGCCCTACTTCTATTGAAGTGCATCAGAGGGTAAGTTTCACTTTAAACTACTGCACACCCTCCAAAAGTGTAATAATATAGATGCAAAGTACATAATAATTAACTAAACAGCTTTGTTTATAACTTTTTTATTAGATGAAAACCTTACACATTTAAATTGTTATAAGAGGAGAGCCTAATAATTTACATGTGCAAGTTATCATCAGAGTGAACTAATGTAAAAATATAGTTATCAAATGCGCTAGGCGCACTCAAGGCGCATAGGCCTCACATGTCGCCTAGGCGAGAAGCGCAAAAAAAGCGCGGGCCTGAGGAAAAAAAAGCACAAGGAACAAAAAACATAAAAAAAATATTATGTATAAAAAAACACTTTCTTCAAATTCCAAATATTTCCCAGTACCATAATCCTTAAAATAAAGTACCACAATCATTTAAAATCACCAAAATATCCCAATAGCAACTTGTTCAGACTTGAAAACAAATAAACTTCAAAAGGTAAAAAATAGTAAAAAAGGAGAATGTTTTGCTGGCAAAAAAAAAAGAATCAGAGGAGTATGTTTTGCCGGCCAAAAAAATAAAATATTTTTTTATCAGAATAGTTCGATATCTACAGCAGAAAATTGAATAAAAAGATATGTATATCTCTTAACTTTTTTAAAATTCAAATATGTTGTTTAAAAGTAGATAAGATGAGATTTGATTGAGATAAGATTTCAAAAAAGATATATGTAGCTGTAAATAAATATCTGGTATACATATAAAAGATAAGATTTCAACAGAAAAAGGGCGGGCTTTTTTACCTAGGAGAGAAAAGCACAGAATGGTCGCCTCGCCCAAAAAGGTCGCCTAGGCGGTCTAGGCGAGCGCTTTTGATAACAGTGTGTAAAATGGTGCAGTGAAATTCCTTTAACAAACCAGAAGAAAGATTACAAGTCCCAGCGGTCATGTTGTATGCATACCAACTAACATACATGTTGGAGAGTTAGCATGTGTTAAGATATACCTCAAACATTGACAAGGTGCCGCTACGATATATCTCATCGCCAGGGGGTGCTTCAGGTCACATTTTTTCTACACAAACAAAAATCAATCACATTATAAGTTGATTGTGCAATTTCTGCATGAATGACAATTTATGATCTAACTTGACAAAGTAAAAGAAAGAGAAGAAATTGTAACATATCTTACCATATGTCTCTGAAGCTGTTGTTTGCGCTTCATAAAAGTGAGACAAAACTCACAAAAGTAGAGATTGAGGCAATCATTGTATTCTGGTGGAAAAGGGGAGAAGTACCATGTCTCTATCTCATACCTTCCAAGTTCTATAGTTGCAATATTTTTAACTTTGGTGAACTCTTCATGTTCACGTAAGCTAGCAGCATCAAGCTCTTCATGCCCCTATTATATAAATGCTTACAAATTTGTTTTGTAAAAACGTCAACAAAGCTTAAGGCTAAAATGGTTAATCAAACCTCCACATGAGTTTCGTCAATCTTGCGTTTCTGGTGACGTGTCATTTTCAAACCTGTTACCTAAAACACATTAACAAACCAAGAGTAGTAAATCAGGTAGTCTTTTTCAAACTTCAATAATACACTATAAATTTACAAGATACTGAAGAAACATTAAGAAGAGCAAACATTACCTTGTCTTCGACCTTTTCATCTACATCATTTTCTACTGAATCCAGGTCCAGTTGTTCAAGTCTAACCCATTCATCAAGCCTCCTATTGACTGTCAACAAAAGAAATGACATATGATACATGCATTAGTTCTGCAAAACATTAACCGTGTCTCAATCGTAAATACAGTAGAAGATACCAAAAGAGGTAAAAGAAAATCCAAAAAAAAGTGGTTAAGCATTAATAGTTTTTTTAAAACTTGCTTTGTCCATGGTGATGGTAATTTATATAATCTTAAAACCAAATGTCGGTGCTATTTACGTTTTTGGTCCCTCCTGCATTTGTCCTCTTTACCCTTCAGGTCTGATTTTGTGTTTGCTTTGGTCCCTGTCCATCATTTATATACTTCTTTGTTTTATTTTCCATCTGGTTTCTTATAGTCGGTGTTCTCTCACGAAGACGAAGAAGAAGAAAGTACAGTTCTGCTTCACGTATGGTATTGAGCTGCTGAACGTTGCATCAGACACAAGGTAATTGGCCATAGTGTGTATGCCTTTTCCGTTTTGTACTTCTCCGGTTCGTGTCGGTGCACATTTGGTTGTCTGTCTGCATGTACGAAATTGAACTTCTGAGTTGTCTTCAGGTGGAGTATAAGAAGAAATTGCTCCGAAGTTTGGTGTACTGCATCCCGTACATAGATAACCAACACAGATTTCTATTAATCAATTGAAGAAGGAGATGGGAATTACAGAGCAAGCTAAGATGAGAAAACTAGAACATTCACATAATTCAATTTATAGATGCCCTATGCTCTTCTTTCCAACCCCTTATATCAGCCGCTTCTCACCTAATCATTATTGGTTGGCCCATTTCCTTCTCTTGATTGGGCTGCCAATTGGGCCTGGATCACGATTCATAACATTAAATGCACCTTGTCCTCAAGGTGCAATGTTGAAAAACGTGTGAACAAACTGGCAAGAGCGACCCAAGTAACTACCTGAGGTACATGTATACGGTAATGGACTTGCATCACTATGCTTTGAACAAAGTGAGCAGATCGCCATGGTGTAGGTTGCGAGCATCCGATACAGTCAAACCACTAGGGTCACCGACGTAACGAAGTAGGTTTGGTGGTGGTTTGCATCCATAAAGGGCTACAAATTGTGTTACTACAGGAACCGAACACGCGCTGAGAGTAGCTATATTGAGCGAGTGGCGCAACTTGTTAACTGTAAACATTTGGGTCAACGGTGTGGAGTCTTCTTGTCGTAGAAGTGTTGCGCCGATTAAAAGTAAAGTGTCTATTGTTTCATCTGGCAAAAAGTGGTATGCTACTCGTGGAACGATTCGAGAATGGTGATTTGCAACAATTGTACCAGCATGCCCAAGAATCACCCATCATAGTAAACATTTAAGACTTTTGGAATCCTTTTTACCTTCCAGAAAATATGCCCAATGTTGTCCATGAAGATCGGCTCTAAGCTTGCACCAGCGGACCTTAAAGGGTATGTTTGGCAAAAGTAGCAGGTGGCTGGTGGCTGGAAGCTGGTAGCTGTAGTTTTTTAGAATATTTAGGTGTTTGGCAGAGTAGCTGGAGCTTTTAATAAAATGTATAAAATGACCAAAATGGACATTAAAAAGTTAGTACATTAAAAAGTTTATTATCTTTAGAGGTTAAATTAGTCATTTTTTCTCTAAAAGCTTGTAGCTCCTTCTAAACGCTACTAGTAGGAGCGTTTAACCAAAAGCTTCAAGCTTCAAGCTCCTTCAACCAAACAAGGCTTTTTATTAAGTAGGAGCTTTTTCTTAAAAGCTTAAAGCTAGAAGCTCCTAAAGCTTCATGCCAAACATACCCAAAGTAGCTATGGGCAGCAGATCTATACATGCAAGTATTTCAGCCTGGGCTTCGGCTGATTTAATCTTGATCTTATAAACAATAGCAGCCATGGATTCTTTTGTCTTATGAGCAAACTTCGTTGTTTGACCAGCAATCCAATTTCCTATTTTTTAGTGACAAGTACTTCATCCCATACGACAACTAAAAGTCTAAGTGCCATTAATGATCCCGACTTATCATATCCGCCTGTTGTCGAGTCAATAGTATTCAGATGCTTCGGTTTTGATGCAGAGATGCAACTTTTTAGAGCTTTCAACCATGAGTCAGCTCTGATGTTATCTTTAAGGTCAAGTTTCGTTGTAATCCAACTTTTTTCGTCCTCAAGGACAACTTATGCACAATGTTGCCATCCATAAGGATTTCTACTTTTAATCTGAAAGTATACTTTTCATGGTGACGTTTTATCTTAAGTTGCATGAAAGATAATGGCAACTTTGGTGTATTTTGGTCGCCAATGACCAGGGCAAATGTGGTATGCTTGCTTAATATCGAATGACAACGAGCCAACATCTTCGAAACTAAATTTTTTTTTGCAATAAAGCTAATTGAGGTTCTATATCTAGCTCCCATCAAGTTACCAATTAGTAGCTTATTGTTACCATGAGCATGCCCACTTGAAGTCACAGTCCCTACTTGTGGATGAACTTGTGGCACAACGAAAACAACCATGCTAGAAGAAGAATGATGGCTAAGAATACGAGGTGAGCTCAAATGCTTCAGACACTGAACCAAATCAACTGCGCGAACTGGATCCATTCCCGTTGTGGACAACCGGACATTGTGACAATTAGTTTCAGTAAACCCATCCAATATATTCACCCTATTTGCAATGCCATGATTACTTAACAGCTGGGTCACTGTTAGCATTTCCAACGGTGTAGTCATAACGAATGAACCATGTTGCCAACCTGGTTTCCATTCAAAATTTGTACGAAATAACAAATCTCTATCGAATAACACATATGGTTGCCAAAATTCCCAGATCGGGTCAAGTTGACAAAATTCATATAAAAAATTATTCTTAGACATTTGATCAAACAATTTGTGTGCATTATGTAAGCCACTTAAGGATAATCCATACGGAAATTTTGTTCTCCGTCCAGAATCAACGCCATGAACTAGTGTTGTAGCTGGTAAAAATAACGGATTATCTCTAATAAGATAAGGTTGAAAAACCAAAACCAGGCTAGTTATAAAATGGCAATTCATCGCTTGTATTTGAACAGCAGTGTATGATAAGGACCAACAGTTGCAGTAGTAGAGTCATCAAAGGTATAAGGCAAAGAACAAATATCAATAACAAGTCGTGTAGATCTCAGAAATACCTCAATAAGACTCGGTAAAGGACTAAGGTAGGGCGAGAGAGTACCAACATCGTCGTGTGTTGCCAGAAAGTCTGAATTCGGACGCTTATTATCAGAATTTTGGGGAAAATACTCCATCCCAAGAACACGACAACCGAAATGATCCACATCGGAATTACAAATAGAAGGTATCGAAGAATCGATAGGTGGATTGTCGTAATTAAGAAAAAGTGACGCATTACCAGATGAATTTGAATCAAAATTTGTAGATGCAACGGGTATGAAATCGTTTTGAAGATCCGGTAGGTTACGAACACCAAATGGAGGAGTAATAATTGGATCTATTTCAATTGGACCGGGATCAAAAGCAAAAGCCTGAAATCGATTTTTGAATCGATCCCGAAGAGGACCGGTGCCTCCCTGAGGGGTGACCTGCTCGGAATCAGAATCATACGTATCCGACGAAGGAATTAGATTTAGTTGTTGAGGAAGCATCGATTGGTTGTCATTCGTAACTGGTGCAATAGAAATCGGAGGGGTAGTAGTCACAGTTGGTGCAATAACGGGTCCTAGATTCATATTATTGTGCTTCGGATGAAGTGAACAACTAGAACGATCGGTTTCAAGTGGTGCATCCCAGGCTTTATTTGGTCTTAACTATCGATGTAAGTTTTGCTCGGCAACCACGTATCTACGTTTGGAGTTAGTATATGATCTCTTCCAAAATTGTTGAAATTTATCATTAACCAATACTTGTGACAAAGAAGACTAATAATAATTCTTGTCAATGGTTAGTTAATTGAATTGGTCATGATATCGTTCAGAAACCCTACCCTAGATGGAAGAAACCCTAAATCGTAAAACCTAATAAAATAAATAGAGAGATGATTTAAGGCTTACACTCGGTGTAATGAACATAGTACTCGTAGTCACCGGATTGAAGCCTACGGCGCTCGATCACCTTCACCGGATGATGTTTACCATCCCTCCATCGGCACAGCACGCGAGTTCCTACTTCTAGCGGCTGCATCACCTCACCTCACCACCACAATTAATTCCTCAATCACCAGGCAGGCTACCTGTTATGGGGCGTTAATGAAGGGCGTGGGCTGCCACAGGAGGTCGTTGACAAGGGCAAGCCCGTGGCTGGAACTGCGGGCGTGGGGGAAACGTCTGTGTCCTTGAGAGTTGTGATATTTCCGGATCTATGTCGTTTTTTTTCGTCGGAGGTGGTGAGCCATGGGGGATGTGAGCCGTGGATGTTTTGATGGGGTTTAGACTTGGAGATGAAGAAAGAAATAAATTACAAAAATCATTCTTTATATATTACTTATTGCAAAAGGTATCCTTTGTCTTTATTATTTACAGTAAACATACATAATGTTTACAAACTCTTATACGTTATGTTCTTTAACTTTAACTCAGTTAATTTTCATGGTTAAGTCTGACCAGTTGGATCCCACATAAGCCTATTTTGGTCATTTTACCATACATATTAAAATAAATAATTATAAAAACAAAAATAATAAATAATAGATACATTAAGTTTTTTAAAGAAGATTATACATATATATATACACATATATAGGAGAAGGATCCGTTAGGAACCACCCTTTATTTCAAGAACCGCGAGAACCAGTGTGAACACATGGCATTTTTGTAATTTAAGTGAAATTCCATCTAACAGCCTTTATACGCCTTTGTATCCTCGTTCTCTTGTTCAAATCCATTACCTGCTACCACCCCATGACAACCACCACCGCCGCTGATCGGAGATAACACATCACCGCTATCTCCATCGCGACACCACCGTGACAACTCCTTCGCCGACAAATCCGACGACGACAACTCATCCAGTGACATTCATACATCTGCTCATAAGTAACCACTGCGATAACTAATCTGGCTCGTCCTTATACGATTACTCAGTCGAATACATCATTTATCCGGTGATTACAACAAATTACATCCTTTTTATTACACCCATTTTGTTACTAGTTCCTATTTTGTTACCAATTCCTACTGTAGGTGTCGTTATACGATTACTCAGTCCGATTATATTGTCATTTGCCATCTACTTACAAATAAACATAATTTCACTTGTAACCCCTTTGTGATACAGATGGCATCTTTTGATTAATCGTATATATACCCTCGTCAATCTGATGGGTTCAGAGTTCAAGCGGCTAGAAAAGTCCTGGAAAAAGTCTGTTTTGGGTCGGATTTTAAGGTGTCCGAGTGGCTAAACTGGGTCCCTATTAAAGTTAATGGTTTCATATGGAGGCACCTGCAGAATCGGGTTCCGGTTGGGGAAAATCTGCGTGCGAGAGGGGTTAGTACAATTACTGGTTGCTGCAGAGAGAGTGCAGGGGTTTCGGAGTCGGTCACGCATGTTTTTCTTGAGTGCCCGGTAGCCAAGGCGGTGTGGAGGAAGATCTCTGTTTGGTGTAACTGGGACCTTACAGGCCTCTCGTCCCTGGAGCAGCTTGTTCGGGAGTATACGCGACTGGATTCTTATGTCAATAGTACATTGCTTTTGGGTATAATTTACTCCAATTTATGGGTAATCTGGAAGGAGATGAACAACAGGCTCTTTAAGGGGGTCAAGCGTTCTTTGGATTCGGTTTCCGAGGGTGTTATTAACCTCTCGTTCAGATGGGTAAAATATTGCTCGAAGTTCTGTGTTGATAGCTGGGAAGGCTGGGTTAGCAAGCCTTGGTAATTTGTTTTTTTTTTGTCATTTTATGTTTTGTATAACCGTGTATGTGCAGAGTATGTTCTTCACTTTTTGTCTTGTTTAGATTTTGACCCCTTGTTGCTGGTTTACCAGCTAATCGCTGGTATTTCTTTTGTGGTATGAGAAGTTTTGCGATATGGGAAGTTTTGCTGTTGTTAAAAAAAATATCATTTTCTTGATTACTCTATGTTCCTGTATCATTGTTTATTTAACATTGTTCATTTTTTTGTTTATGTGATTGATCAATACAACGATCATGCACATGTGCATTATGTTGATAACACTCATACTCGTCACCGTTCGTGCACATGTGCATTATGTTGATAACACCGATACTCATCATCCGTAAACTTTTAACCATCATTAACATGCACATGTGCATCACATTAACAACACCCCATTATCATAACTAATCATACAGTTAACCATTAATTCATACCGTGCACATGCGCATCACATTGCCAACACCCTTTAATCATCTCCCTATAATCCTATGTTAACCATCAACACGTTCCATTGCACATGTGCATCATATCGCCAACACCCTATAATTATCACTGATAAACTATTGACCCCCTCTAATCATCACTGATAACTGATAAACTGTTGACCCACTATAATCATCACCGACAAACTGTTGACCATGTATACATGGTTGACCGATAAACTGTTGACCATGTATACATCGTTGACCGTTTGAACATCGTGCGTACACATTCCATATGTTTTATTAATTATGATATTTATATCCTCTTTTTATTCATTTTATTTTTTGTTTATATATAGGAACAATTCCACATTGAGCATTGCACACATCGTACATATTATGTTCAAAAGAAGGACAACCAAAAAATACTTGAAGTACTTATATATTTATTATGACTTTGTTTTTTTGTTTACATTCCTTATTTATACTTATTGTTTATCTACTTAACGGTGTAATATTCACTGTTTTATTCATGACCAATTAACATAAATTACCAACATGTCCATCGTTTCAACATCATGCACATGTGCATTACCCAATGCGTGCGTTTTCAACATTGAAACCATACCATCTAAACTTATCAATGCAATGTTTTTTTATGTCATTATGTGTTAAGTACATGTACTCCATTTTCAACCTAACTATTATACATTGCAACGTATATATTATGCACAATTGCATTGCCACCATATACTATGTCAAACAACATTATACATTACTACCTAGTTATGCACATGTGCAATACCAACATAAACTATGCCACACATCATATCACACAAATAGGTACCTGTGCATTTCCAACATATGCTATACCATACACCATACAACATTGTAAACTACATATCCTATACCACACACCATCATACATTACCACTGTGCATAATAATATATAAATATGCACATGTGCATTGGCAACATAAACATTTATGTCACTACAATAAACACTTGTGTATTTCTAACATATACTATACTAACCAACGTATAACATTTGAAAACGTTGTAAACTGAATATAATCATCCAGAAACACATCATATATGACCGCTATGCATAGTAATTCACCTTATGCACACGTGCATTTCCAACAAATACTATATCATATTACATAAAATTACCGAATTCATGATAATATAGTTGTTATCTTCCAATAAACAAATATAGATTATCAATAAAAAATAACTAACATATAAACCACCATACAAAACAACCATAATTTTCGATATAACACGTTCTATGCAACTTTCTTTCATTAATGGTGGAAGTTTTCTATAGTCTCGTCGCCCTTATCATCCATCACATCGTGCTTTTTACTTGTTCTATTCCTTGTATTTCTTTCTTCTTCAATAACTGCACATGACATCAAACAACATCGTTCAACATGAAAGTAACAATTGGATGCACATGTGCATTTACTACCAACTGCATCATCGACTAATAACCAACCTTTTTTTGGCTTTTCGTTTAACACTTTTGTATTCACCTTCCTTATCATCAGGCAGTTTTGTTGCCCTTTCGTCATTCTATCTCAACACAGATGTTATTTTCTTCGCTTTTCTCCGTTTTATACCTACAATAATAATTAAACATAATATAACCAAAATGCAATTTCAATTAGTATGTGCATTAAACACCTTTTTCATCACCGTAAACGATATGCATTTGTGCATCTATATGCACTCTGTGCATCAATATGCACATGTGCATCATATATTCTTAAAATGATAATTATAATCAATCCATATGTAAAGTTCAATGTTATGTGCTCAAATTCAATATGCACATATCCATCACTTTAAACAACAAAAGAATCTAATTACACAAAATCATAAACACGTATATTAAGCAAAACTGCTCATGTTCGCTATGCACATGTGCATCCCCCATGAAACAAAAACACCGTCATATTCTAGTTACACAAAATCACAATAACACCACACAAAATCACGTATCTTACACAAAACTGCTCAATTTCACTATGCACGTGTGCATTACCTAAAACAACAGCACCAGCATATTCTAATTACACAAAATCATCTACCCGTATCCTAAACAAATTTGCTCAAATTCACTATGCACATGAATGATATTATTAACCTTATTTGCTCAAATTCACTATGACAAACTCATTGATACATCTATTCTTATAATCACGTTGCTCTAATTACGAACATACGAACAGATTAAAAATCCACAATGCTTATAATCACGTTGCCCTAATTACGAATGGATAAATAGTGTACGATCGATGATTATGTTCCTAATATATATTAAACGGCTAATTTATGGACGAACTTTGGGAACTAACCTCAGTTATATGATTATCTGCCGGTAAAATCTCAGATCTGAGATAAAATCTCAATCCAGATGTTTCGTGCTTCGATATGGTGAACTGATGATGTATTCGAGACGATGATGTAATCGACGAAATTTTGAGTATTGTTGAGAGATTTAGGGACGAACTGTTGAGTATTGTTGAGAGATTTAGGTTGAAGGTTGAGATATGTTGAGAGATCTGGATCTAATCAGAGGTTGGAGAGAGTGGACGTGAAAGTTTGTATCAAAAGTAATTTAATTTGTGCTTGAAGTACAATCTTTTAAAAATTGTTTGATATTTACAAAATTGTCCCGTGTTCACATTGGTTCTCGCGGTTCTCGTAATAAGGGTGGTTCTCACATGAACTCTACCCTACATATATATATAGAGAGAGAGAGACATAATTCCTCTCTCTCTATCACATTTCTATCTCTCTAACTCTCCCACCACCACCTACTAATTCCTCTCTCTCTATCACATTTCTATCTCTCTAACTCTCCCACCACCACCTACTCCCACCGTCCACCACCACCTCCACCACAACGACCACCATCACCACCACCAACAACACCACCATCACCACCACCAACAACACCACCACCACCACCCACCACGACCTACCACCACCGCCTACACAGCTATCATGGACTAAGAAATTGAAAGGCTGTACAAATATTGAATGGGGTGAAAGAAATTAAAAGGCTGTAGATAGTGGACAAAATGCATCATCAAAGTTCTCTGCCTAAGCACATGGACCAAAAGTTCCTAAAAGTCGTGTAAGTAAAAAACCCAGTTTTTTTTCTTTTAAAAAAAAAGTAAGTAAAAAACCCAAATTGACGTTAAATCATAACAAAATGTAGGAATCTCTTCTTAATACTTTTTTTTTATCGAAAATATGCTCAATTCCTCTAAGCTCACAGCAGAACCACAACCCACAACTCCTTTAATTAACCTGCTAAGATCACCAAATTGAGAAAGATGAGTAGAGATTTTGTTACTTGATTCCATGGGGAGACAATTTAACCGGGATATAAAGTGGTGGTGGGGGCGGGGGTGGTTAGTGGTGGCGGTGGATATATAACCATGAAAATGGTGGTGTGAAGGTTAGGTGGTGGTGGTGTGATGGCAAGGTGCTGCGACGGCAGTGGTGATGCGATGGCGGCGGTGCTACTATGGCGGCGGTGTTGCGATCGCGGAGGTGCTGCACCAGATTGTAGATAGAGAGAATTTGTAGAGAGGGAGAGTTGAGGCCAGTTGTAGAGAGAGAGATAGAGTAAGTGAGTATTTATTTTTGGATTTAAGGTAAAATGACCACAATACCTTCTTGTGGGTCCATTTATTCAGATTTAACAATAAAAACTAATTAAGTTATAGTTAAAGGATATAGTTTGCAATGTAATGTTAACATGACGATTTTTGTAGTTTGCTCAAATAAAAAAAATTTATGAGGCTGTGATTCATTTAGATCTAGGTTTAGGATTGTTTTTCATATATACCCCTTTAAAAATATGTTAACACCAATTAAAGTCCTTATTCAACTCTACCTTTAAATTTCTTGGTATTACTTATCCGTAAACATTAATTTACCAACTTTATATTTAATGTTTATTTTTTAATTTTGAGAACTGTATTTTTTAAACTTTAAGAAATATGAAAACAAAATAAAAATAATTAATTAGAAAAAATGATTATACTTTTATAAACAAAGCCCCTAAGCAAGCCCCTTCATTACACCCCTTTGGTTGTGTAAATGGTGAAAAAAGTATGTCTACGTATTATCTAGTTGGCGTCACATGACAATACTTTTTTCTCATCCAAGCCCCCAAATGCCCCTGTCTTTGTCATTTGCAAAAAGTTCACATATACAATGCTAGACCTTAACTTTTATACCTTCGTTTATATGGATGGGAGTTAGTTTTTGGTGTTAATGGCATGTGAATTCACTAAAATACCCCTTATATAAACAAAACACTAAAAGAAATATAATTTTAATTAATTAATAATTCAAGCGGACCCCACACTTTTTATCTAAATACAATATCTTAAACTCAACCCCACCCCTTTCTTCTCCGGTCAAAACCGTCGCCGCCTGACCACCTCGTTATTCCGGCTAGGGGTGTGTACCATTCGGATTTTGGGAAAAAGTGAAAACCGAAACCGTAACCGAAAGTTCGGTTTTTGAAAATCTTTCGATATCGGTTATTTCGGTTTTAGTTATGGTTCGGTTCGGTTTTTGAAACAAATTACGTAAGATTCAAAAATAGAAAGTATAATTCAAGTTTAAGAATCTTTCTTAAATGTTTATATTTAAGTTAATATATTTAGTCTTTTTAATTAATATTGTTCACATAAACCTAATGTTAAACCCTGAATACTAATACTAAACACTAAAACTAATGCTAAACACTGAAACCAAACCCTAAATAATAATACTAAACACTAAACTATGATAAACCCTAAATACTAATGCTATACCCTAAAGCTAAAACAAAACCATTCAACTCAATCATAGATGTACAACACTTATTTTTCAATTTTAAACATGTATATACATACTAGTGCTAGTACCCGTGAATTTCACGGGACGAACAAAATAATATGTTTTCAAATAGATAAGAAATAATTAAAAAAAACAAATAAATATAAAAACAATAAACTTGAAGCAAATTGATTTTCAATCCATAGTTACATACAATGAGATAACATTGACAATAATAGAAAAAAAATACAAAACAAAAACTATAAATTTGAAAATATGTCTTTGTAAACAACATTGTTTTTATTTGTAATGAGAACTTTGATGGTGTAGTTGTCTTGTGAAACTTCAAGGTGGTTCAGAAAGGTGATAATCATAGAACCATGAATTAACCCGTAATAAAATAGAAATTCATGGTGAATCTAAAAAAATAAGAAGTTATAAGAGAATGAACGTCAACATAACATAAAATAAACATGATTCAAAAAAGTGTTATACATGTTGATAGTGTGGTTTAGCAATAAGAAGTCATATAAATAACTTACAACAATCTAGTTTAAAAAGAAGAAAAGGTTGTTGTGGTCGATTAGATAAGAGATGGTGTTAGATGGTTTTTATAGTAATCTTTTAAAAACTAAATGATTTCAAATTTCGAAAATATAGGAAGTTATTTTATTAACCCATAATAGAAACATTTTCTAAAAAACTAATCAATATAGAACGTATCAACTTATATTAGTACGTGTTGCTTACTCTTTGGTTGGAAAAAGCAAGAGGATTGAAGGTGACCTGTCATGTGGCCATTCTTGTTGGTCTTCCATTTAGGTAAAAGTCCTGCCCATTAAAGAAAAAAGCCCTTAGTAGCAACTTACCACAAATCTTATAGCATGAACAAACTTTGGAACATATAAAGCATGCCCTACATAGATATTAATTCAAGTAACTTTAACTTATGCAACTTAATATTGATCCAGTTTATGACTTCTAAACTTTTAGATGGTAATTAAGATTCTTAAAGAAACACCAAATCTCCAAAACCAAACAACAAAACCTTTGTTTGACTATTGTTATTAACCAAACAACAAAACCTTTGTTTGACTATTATTATCATTATTAAACATAAACTTATTCAACAGTCATAATATTTGTGTAAATAACATTATTACATCAAAATCTGTATTTTATTTTAGGGATGAGAAAATGGTACCTAACACCGGTATCAAATTCCCCCAACCGAAATATTTTCGGTACCAATTCGGTATCGACTATTGGCATTTTCAGTAGCGGTTTTTACCTTCAAGTTCCAGTACCGAACTGTACTATGTATTTTCGGTACCTTATATCAAATTGTTCGATAATAAATATGGTAGTGATCCTATATATTCAATAACCTTTATTAATATTACCTAACGTATGAGTAATAGATTTTCTTAATTCAAGTCCTTGTCCCACAAAAATGGCCGGTAAAAAGTAAAGTAATTATTATCAAGCGATAGATCAACATTTGTAATGGAAAACGACAAAGATTAAAATAAGAAAAACGTTAAAAACCTAGAAAGAATCGAAGTCGCGTCCCGGAGAAAATCAAAGGCCGGCTCAACTGTTTGAGTTGCAAGAACACTTTTGCGTTTTTTTGGGTTGTGTCTAATTTATATAACGGGCCCTATATGGTTTGCACACCCTTTGAGTCGAGCCTGATTGTAACCCTAAATGCAAGTATGTAAAAATAGCGATTTTGAGCAAATACGAATCCAATTGTATTTATGATGGCTCATATAGTTTCTAATAGCCAAGCCTAACCTGCACACCCACCCCCACCATTTTGTCTCTTCTCCTATAATGCACCACCGCCTTCGGCCACCAACACTTGCAACCTAAACATGTATACTTTTCGACAATTATCAAGAGACACCACGACACCTCCATTCCCCCCTCCCACCTTCTCAGCCAGACTCCATTTACCATTGATAAATTGCCCCTCACCATTAGCATCATCACCATCGAGCCACCGAGCGACCGTCGCCAAGCTCACCGTTGATTGAAACAAGGACGAACAAGAGTCACCTAACCAATCTTCTTCATATGGTCTGCAATAAAGACCTAAACATTGTTCCAACCACCAACTGAAACCTGATTTCCCGCCACTAACTAGTCTCTAATCACCACCCACCAGTACCGTTTCTTGTCCAGACCCCACCATAAAGCCCCCCATCAGTTCTAGTTTTTTTTATTTTAATCGAGTTCACAATTTAGTGTGAGGAAGTTTGATGAGCTCTCGCAACCCGGCGGAGGTGGTGTGTATGGGGTTAAACAAGTCAAAGAGAGAGAGACATATGACTAAAATAATTGTAATTTACAATTTTAAATATATAGTACCCTCATATGTGAAATTACTAAAACACTCGCACATTTAGCAAAAAAAAAAATATTAACACAATTAGCGTCAGGAGCCAAAAGAGTTCAAAAAAGAAATGTTGGGGATTGATTTGTCAGAAGAAACCTTTTTGGGCCAAAAGAGTTAAAAGGGCCAAACCATAGAGGCTAAAATAGTAATTTACTCTATAGTAAATGATTTCTAACAACCTTTAATGATCATATGTAACGATTCTTAGCTATGACAAACTATATGAACCCTCATAAATACAATTGGGTTCATATTTTGCTCGAAATCACTATTTTTAAGAGAATAAGAGAGCTTACGATATTGTTTCGAAGAGACTATAATCATTTGAAGAAGATAACAAGAAGCTTAGGAATATCAAATTTTGCCTCATTTACGTGAATTGATCCTTGGTTCGTATGTATAGGTTGATTCTTCATCAAAGATAAGCGCACACACACACACAATGGAGTTGTCTTGGTTGATACATGTTCTTTCCCTAAATTCTAGGATTTTAAACTAAGTTCATAATCAGGTCTAAGGAAGTTTGATTAGCTCTCGCAACCCGTGGAAGTGGTGGGTTAAAAAAGTGAAAGAGATAGAGACATTTGACTAAAATAATTGTAATTTACAATTTTACATACATAGTACCTCATATGAGAAATTACTAAAACACCCACACACTTAATAGGAAAATATTGATAAGAGTTAGCGTCAGGGGCCAAAAGAGTAATGCAATGTTGGGGTTGGTTTGTCAGAAGAATCCTTTTTGGGCCAAAAGGGTCAAAAAGGGCCAAACCACAGGGGCTAAAATAGTAATTTACTCTGTAAACAATGATTTCTAATAACCTTCAATGATCATTTGTGACAATTCTTAGCTATGAGTGACACACCCCACCAAATGACGGAAACATCGAGACGAGACACAAAAGATTGTTCAAAGACATCATAGCACTAAATTTGCGATATATATTAGGATTCAAAATTTCATTGTCATATAATCAAATAAGACATTACATTGTTTAAAATTAGAAATACAACAATCGGAAATTTCGTGACTAAACATCATAAAGCACAGATAGTTTAGGTGAGTATCTAAATCTACCCTAAGTAGTTTCTTGGAACAGCATCTCAAACGTTTCCTCCAACATGTATAAAATATCCATCAACACAAAATTATGTCGGTGAGCATACTAGTTTGTTTACATAGCATAAGTAAGAAGATTAAATCTCAAATACACATGTTCATAGCATACTAAATTATGTATCATACTAGCATGCAAAAGCTAAGAATCAATCCAAAGTTTGGCAATAGCATATCCTTATCGCCGAAGTGAATAAGGCCGTCTAAAATAACTTCACAATGACCCATAAAACGGGGCAGTGCGCTAATTCTATAGCGCTATACATGTTAAGGGAGGGTTTCAAGGTTAATGATAAATAGCTAAGCATAAGAATGTTTTAGCATGTATTCACATTTAGCATAACAAATAATAACAAATAAGCATGTTTAAGGATTGAGTGTTTGAATAAGTTTGCTTGTATGTGTGTGTATGTGTGCTTAGTATGGATACATGTTGCAACCCAAATAGTATTTAAAATATAAAAGGGCCTCGTATGAACTCATGATTTGCGAAGAAATTCCACAATACGCGAGCGGGTTTGAGGGATGGAACACCAAAGTCACCCTAAAAGGTAAACAAAGGTGTATGAGTATAAGGATTTGGAGATTGAAAAGTAATCGAAAATTATGTGTATGAAAATACA
This sequence comes from Scalesia atractyloides, assembly GCA_947069175.1. NCBI lineage: Eukaryota > Viridiplantae > Streptophyta > Magnoliopsida > Asterales > Asteraceae > Scalesia > Scalesia atractyloides. The sequence continues at coordinate 75,723,626 of CAMTDV010000021.1, forward strand.
TAAAACGTACCCCCCTGAGACACTTATTTGGACACTATTATTAGTATGTTTTTCATGAGTGTTAAACAACCATTAGAAGTCCAAAATAAGGAATCTAAGACTAGGACATTTTTCCACCTTAACACATAACATTCAACCATGGGTTAGTTAATATTATGGTTTGGTTTTAGGGAAACTTTATATATATATATGTATATATATTATTATTTATATAGTTAAGCATTTGAGGTAGGGTAATCCACAAACCTCAAGAGTTTCACTATTACACAAAATTAACAACATAGTAGATGATTCGGATGGTCATGAATACAAGGAAATAAATGCATAAGTAAACTAATTGTTTTGCTAACTAACCAAGTGAGTGATGGTGGAAGTTTAGTCGTAGAACCAAGGTCCTCAACATCACCATTTATACCTTAACATAAGTCTTCCAATATTGTTTGTTTGGAGACTTAGTTTGGTTTCACTCATATAGTTGGTTGTGGATTACTTAGAGACCTAGAAGATATAAAATGTAGGCATATGAACCTCAATATTTCTGGAAACTAACCCTAGCACAAGTCCTTCAACATGGAAGCTTGTTGGTGACTTGGTTTGGTATGAAGAATTTTCAAAAACAAAGTAAAGGAAAACATGTTTATAAAGTTTGAGAAAAAACTCCATTATGGTCCTCAAAAATGGTGGTTACCATCCTCATTTACCTTGGTAAACAAGTGGTAATACTCATAGAGCTTTTCCAAATATGGTGAAGAAGAAAAAAAGTAAGAAAAGTGCAAGAAGAAGGCCAAAACTCGCAGTTTTGGTCTTTGAGTTTTCCACCCAAAGTGGAAGAAATGGAAGATTTGAGAGTGTTTGAGATATATTTTAGAGTGGTGAAAGTGTTTAGGAGGTGTTAGGGGTTAGTATTTATAAGTAGGATTAGTGTTTAGGGGTATTAAATGGGTTGGTTGAGAGTTAGAAGGAGGGAAGGGTTCAAAAATGCAAGTTGTTCGCGTATTCTGCTACCAGAGGCACCCCTTGCAGACCGCAAGGGGATCTAAATATGGTCCCCAAGGACTTCTGGAATTTTCAAAAATTCCAAATTAGTCCCTGAAGTTGTTTTGTGTGTTATTTTATGCCAAAACTCATTGTTTTGCATGCTTTTAGGTATCTGAGTGTATGCAAGCATGTAAATAATAAAAATACTTATGAAATAACATTCCAAGGAAAGCAGAATCTTGATGTGTCGTTCGGTTTTGAATTAGAATGCGTGTATGTTGAGTGTTTATACATTATGCAAGAATTAATTAGGCAAAAGTGATACAAAAAATAACTTCCATTATGATCAAGTCTCGAAATTACAAGGAATTGAAGAGAGAGCACAAATTACATTAAAGTTGATAAGAACGAAAAATACGGGACGTTACAATGAGAAACTACATGAACCATCATCGATACAATTGGGTTTATATTTTGCTCGAATTCACTATTTTTAAGAGAATCAGAGATTGTGAGCTTACGATATTATTTAGAAGAGACTATAATCATTTGAAGAAGACAATAAGAAGATTAGGAGTAGAACTATTTGCGTCATTTACGTGAATTGATCTTTGGTTCGAATGTATAGGTCGATTCTTCCTCAAAGCCAAGCACACACACATATTGGAGTTGTCTTGGTGGATACATGTTATTTCCCTAAATTCTAGGATTTTAGATTGAGTTCATAATTAGGTGTAAGGAAGTTTGATCAGCTCTCGCAACCCGGCATAAGTGGTGGGTTTATTGTTAAAAAACTGAAAGAGAGAGACATTTAACTAAAATAATTGTAATTTACAATTTTACATATATAGAACCCTCATATGCGAGAATACTAAAGCATTCAAACAATTAACAAAAACTATTAACACGGTTAGCGTTAGGAGCCGAAAGAGTTAAAAAATGAAATGTTGGGGGATGATTTGTTAGCAGAATCCTTTTTGGGCCAAAAGGGTTAAAAGGGCCAAACCATAGGGGATAAAATAGTAATTTACTCGCCAATCAATGATTTCTAACAACCTTCAATGATCATATGTGACGATTCTTAGCTATGAGAAACTATATTAACCATCATAAATACAATTGGGTTTGTATTTTGTTCGAAATCACTACTTTTAAGAGAATAAGAGATCATGAGCTTACGATATTATTTAAAAGAGACCATAATCATTTGAAGAAGATCAGGAGTAGAACTTTTAGCCTCGTTGACATGAATTGATTCTTGGTTCGTCTGTATAGGTTGATTCTTCCTCAAATTTATACACACACACATTGGAGTTGTCTTAGTTGATACATGATCTTTCCTGAAATTCCAGGGTTTTAAATTGAGTTCACAATTAGGTGTGAGGAAGGTTGATCATCTCTCGCAACCTGAAATAAGTGGTGGATTTGGGGTTAAAAAAGTCAAAGAGAGACATTTGACTAACATAATTGTAGTGTACAATTTTACATATATAATACCTTATATGCAAAATTACTAAAACACCCATGCTCTTAACATAAATTATTAACAGAGTTAGGGTCCGGGGCCGAAAGAGTTAGAAAATAAAATGTTGGGGGTTGATTTGCCAGAAGAATCCTTTTTGGACCAAAAGGGTTAAATGGATCAAACCACAAGAATAGTAGTTTACTATTGATTTCAATTATGTAGTTAAATTAAGATATTAGAAAATTGCGTTCTTGGTGGTTTGAGTCTAAATGCTAAGATGTGAAAATGCCAAGTAAATAAGGCATCTATATGTGCAAAATCATTATAATGACGTATATGATATATTAAAATCTATAAATGGTAAATATGTAGCTCAACTAAAGATTTGGTTGTGCGTGTTCATGTAAATTTTGACCTAGTTCAAACTTAATGTGATTTTGAGTAAACTGGTGTTCAAAGAATTTATAATTTGTGTATTGGCTAGTATAATTGACATATGTTGAATTTAGATGATCAATTGTACTCGCCTAAGTGTGTTGTCGGTTTAAAAGATACAAATGAAGATGGTTAAACTTGAACAAGTGAAATTTGTACCAAATGTGTTAATTTTGGTGCAAAATTATGAGTCAAGGGGACTGATCTCATATTTTTGTTATTAGAAAGTAGTTACACGAACCCCCTTAGTTAAATAAGGCTAGATGAGTTAGGCTAGGGATATAATTGGTCATTTTGATCAACTAGTAAATTCCTTTATGATTATCCATATTTGTTCATTAAAATACCAAAGTAACAAATTACAAACAAGTGGCAGGTAAACGGGCAACAAGCTGCGCCGCAACCCCCTTTTGAATTGCAAAATCTCCTACTAAAGATGAAACGGCCCTTAAAGGTTGAAAGATTACTATTAACAACCTGTTGGACCCTGTTTAGAAATTCTACAGCCTCTGGGGCTAGGGACCCAAATGTATCAAAAGCGAATGGGATAAACACGTATTGATTCTCTAAACAAGCCTTCTCGTGTTTAGCGACCTTGCCTGGTTCCGCCTTTAACGCAGCCTGGCCAGCAACAACCCATTATCCCTGAGTCCAACAAGAGGGGACACTCCTGTAAGGTCCACACAAGTGTGTTTTCCCCTAGCCCACCCAAACACAAGAATATCAGCTGGCCGAAGAGTAGACCTCCCATCGAGTGGATCCGTCAGAAAGTTCATCGGAGCCTCCTTTTTCGCCGAAATCCCTGCCCGCTTTGAACATCATAGAGAATTTCCCTTACCAAATCATGTCGGTATTTAAAACCAGGCAACTCCTTACAATGGACCGCATGTCCCCAAAAGTTTCTAAACAAGCCTTGCGACAAACTGGGCAGGGCTCATCAACCGGAAACAGAGGGATCATTAGCCGGTACTTAAGAATTGCCCGGTATTCCACTGCTGACATGTGTTGGCCTAGTCCTTCAATGGGGATAACTGTCAGAAAATCCTGAGAATGAGGTGCCCGGAGACAATCAAACACAGCTTTCTGACGAGGGGATAGACTAAACTTCTCTCCCAAATACTGGACAGTTCTACTAAATAGGGTACTCGCCAAAGCATTCTGGGCTTTAGGGGGGTGTCCTTATTAGAGAAACCACCAAGATCAAAATCCGGAAGGGACATGTGCATGCAATCCAACGCTCACACATAATCAGAATCTAACCCAACAATACCACAGTCTCGAAGAATGTGGTCCTGTAAACTCCAAGATTGCGCCCTCGAGGCCACAAAAGCATACATGGATACATCCTCAGCCGAACATAAACCCAAACCCCCAAAACGGTTTGGGAGGGATGCAAGCCTCCATTGAAGATCCCCAAAAAACGGACCCCCGCAAACCACGATATCCTCAATAGCTCTCCGAAGGCCTTTGTCAAAAACCGAAACAGCCTCCCATACAAATATGGGTTGGCACGTTCTGAGGCCAAACAACAACTTAGCAACACCCATGCAAGAGCGCAGCAAGAGAAGCTCGCATTGAGGGTCCCGCAGATGTGGAAGATAGCTCATCAGATCCACTGCACAAGATGCCCCTTTCACGGCCAACCTACTGATGAAACCTGCATCGCTACTAACAGCGCCCCCGAGGAGTTTGACACCCGACACGGGCCTCTCAATCCCACTAGGAAATAAACCCTTTTGCTTCTTAACTCAATTGCACGATGGCCAAAAAACTTCTGTTTTCTTAACGTTAAGCCACAAACAGGGCCCCATAGACCTGATGATTTCTAAAGCTTTAGCCACCTCTTTAGCATCACCTATAATTGTACCATCATCCAAGTATCAAGCATGGAAAAGTAGCTTGCATCTATCTCGTATCTGATGAATGAGAGGATGCAAAACTAAGGCAAAGAGAAGAGGCCCCAAGGGGTCTCCCTGTTGAACCCCAATGGTGGGCCAAATATGATCGTTTCCGACATATAATCTAGCCGTCTGTCCATATAGAAAATCCACCTATAAGAAAATGGAGGGCATCGGGTTCGAACTTCTGACAAAATGGCGGTTCTATCCACTAAGTTGAAAGAATTAGAGAAATCAACAGTAATCATGGCTAACGACCCATCCGAGTGGAACACATTTAAAAACCTGTTCGCACTATGGAGCACAGCCTCCGCCCCGCTAGGAATACCCACCCCAAATTGAAAATCATCGAGATATTTAGCCATCTCTTTCCCGACCCCCCCATAGCCGCCTTAGAAACTAACCTCCTCCAAATTGCGCCCACGGCAATAGGCCTAATCCAGTTGTCCGGTTTAAGTAAAGGCGTGAGGGGTGCAGAAGCAACAAACTCTGACAAGACCCTAGGGCACCTCCCCCCAAGCACAAGTTGACTACCTCAGAAATGGCCCTAAGCACCCCGATCATCAATTATATTATGAGTGTTATTTTTGTTAACTTTAGTGAACCCAACAAACATAAAATGTGAAAATAAGAGAGCTTTAGACGTATGGGTAAATCCATACGATTCTAAAATTTGAAACTGGTGTGATTATGAACTATTTGCAAATTTGTGTTTGTGTGGTAATTGAATTGCATGGGTTTTAACTTGAATTGTGTGAAAGATTCTTGATTAGAAAATATACTCTATTGAGTATAACCATGATGTAATACATGATGGGTGGGTAAGGTGTACCACTTGGTGTAAAAGTTGTACATCATCTAAATAAGGAATGATACCCTTCCTATTAAATTTAATAAACATCATTTGAAAGCTGGGAGTGAACGTTTACATTGACATCTATGAATCTCTTAATTGTGTGTTAGCTTCACTTACAAATAGTATGGCTAATGAACCTTAGAGTATGGTGTAGGAGATGTTAAAATTTTAAAATAATATTGGTGTGTGATGAGTGTGGTATGATTTTGTTAATATTTTAAGTTCGTTTTACGCATTAGTCAAGTTTTAAATTTATAAAACACGATATTGTACTAACATTAAACACACACTTGGGCAACTGCACCCATCGTGAGCGTAGTATAGTGTTGGTAAGATACCGAGGTCGTCCAAGGACACATGAGCTTTTAATACCAGGTTATCGTCAACGTCTAATCGTTCTAAATTTTTGATAAAAGTTTTAAACATAAAAGTAAATCTAAAATGAGAAAATAAATAAAATGAAATACAAATAGACAAGATAGAATCACTTGGATCCAACTCCTCTTTAATGTATTCTTTGATGATTTTCGCACTTTCAGACTTTTCAAGAGATTATCTTAGTTTAAGTAGTAGGCCCCTCTTTTGAAGGTGACATTACCCTCAACCCATTGGTCTGAGTCATTAAGGATACAATCCCAAAGGGTCGGAATATTGAAAGATAATTAAATAAGTTATTAATGCAAAAAGTAGTATGCCCCCCTTTTGAAGGTGATGTTACCCTCGGCTAAGTGGTTTGAGTCAGTAAGGATACAATCCCAAGAAGCCGGTTTAATGTTTTAATAGTAGTTTACATATGAGGGGTTCAAGCTATTCGCACCCCCACCATCCAACACCTTTGGGGAATTGAAGGAGGTTCTAGTAAGCTTGAATCAAGTCCTCGCAGGATTTATACACTGAACGAGACAAGAACTTTACCAAACCACCCTTCTAATCCTCTTCCAAGTAGTTAACGCGCTTTATATAGACCGTAAAGACACAAATAAGCAAATCAATGACATCATGAACAAATGGCTAGGAAAATTCACTTTCAACATAAGAAACTATTTATTAAAGTCATTAATTCATACCCAATTAAAAAGTGCCGAAAGATTAAAAATCAAAAGTAAGACAATAAAGACTTGTCTTCACCAAGTTATGTAAGAGATTAGCCAAGCATGACCTTTGTTTGACAAGAACTCTTACAATCAATCTTGGATCCTGAGACTACAACACACTCTAAAGATGATAGATGGATGATGGTTGTGGGTGTTGGTGTTATAGTGGTGGTGGAATGGTGGCAAAGTGAAAGAGAAGTGGTTTGCCAAGGGATGACTTTGAAGTGAACCAAGTACCCCTATTTATAGTCAGAACAGTACCCCGGCCACGGCCCCGTGTCCAATGGACACGGCCCGTGGCCGGCTTCTTCTCTTCCTTCATTAATTGCAGCAGTCAGCAGAGGGCCCCACACGCCCCCGTGGCTCTTGGATAAGGCCCTGTGGTCAACTCTTCGTCGTACTATCAAGATTTTGCAAATACAAGAGTTGACCACACCCCATAGTGAGGTGGGCACAACCCCATGGTGGGCGTGGAAGCTTCTAATTGTTTTGTCTGCACTTGTAAGGTCTGGCCACGACCCATGCCCAACTTCTGTTCTCTTGTTTTTGTCTTTGGGGTGCTGCTGAGGGGTCGGGCATATTGCGTTATTCCTTCTTCTTGTATTTATTTTGGTTTGGCTGCTTATTTGCTTCTTTTGTTCTTTTAAGCTCATTTGGTCCTGTAAATTCAAAAGGAACAAAGAAACGTGCTTTTTACAACATTAGTACTAGAAAATGGTTAGTTTTATGCCTCATTTGATGTAATTTGTATGTTGTATTTTATGCACATCAAATATCCCCACACTTGAATTTTTGCTTTTCCTCAAGCAAAACTCTTTAAATGTGGCTTACACACCCAATCGGAATAGGTAGAGAAGAAGTTTTGTGGCTTTTCTTGAGTGTCGGGAATCCAAGATCTTTATTTAATTTTGTTTTTATTTTATTCACAATCCTATTCATCATGATTTATTTAGAACATTGTTAAGAAAATTTATTTATTTGGGCATAACATGCCTCTTTAAAATTATATTTATTTATATACAAGCTCACGTAACTCATGGGAGATCACTCAACACTCGGACGAAAATGTATTTTTGTGATAACACTCGATTTCGGCATGGAACTTACTTCTACCATATGCTTGCCAAACGATCAAACATCCTCCTTCTTAACTACAAACCTTTGTAAATATCAAGAGGCCTTTTGAAAGGGTTACGCTTGGGCTAAGGGTAAGTGATTTTTGGGTTAGTAGTTAGCAAAATGGTGAAAAGCGTATAAAGCATCGGTTGTCGTAAAACTTTTTGTTTTTTTTGACATTTATTTAAACTAAGCATTTTCAAACAAGATTTTTGAGGAACTTGTTTGGTTATTGCAAGGATTGTGTGTTTTTTTGTGTCACAAGATAACCGATCTTTTTACTAAAACAAATGGGTTTGAAAGAAAAATGCTTTGGTGGTGAAGAAACACCAGATCTAACCTAGCCGGAATCAAACTATATATGTTGTCAATGTTTCTGCATAAAAGGTTAATCTCTGTTTTTTTTGCTGAACTGAAGTGGACCGCCGATAATCACTGCAAAACATAAAGTCGTCAGTCTCGCCACGGGGAGAATGGGGGTTTTCTCCGTGATCACCCTCCGGCGTGAGAATCCGTACAATGATCGGAAGTGATAAAGTGAAGTATTAGAGAGAGTAAGTGAAAGTGACTAGTTTACTTGTACCTCAAGTCTTCCTATTTATAGCTGATCGTTTTGGGCGCCAAAAGGCAGTTTTGGAGAGTTAACGGAATCTTTTTCCGCCGTTAAATAGTTATCTTACCATTAATGCACACGGATCGCACATGGATCAACGACTAGGGATTTTCCACGTGTAAAGTCATTTGATCTAGATCTCATGCTATCATCGTGAATTTAACCGCATACTCCAGATGCTGCCACGTCATATTCAGTTATAAGTGAAAGAGGCCTTGCACGATGATCTTTTACAGCTTCTAGAATGTTTACAGCTGTGACACCTTGATCTGTTGCCACATGTCCATTCTGTTGTAACAGAAAAGATTCCTTTTGTTTGAACTTGAGTTCCCTGCGCGCGGGTTTATCTGAGAGGAGAATTAATCTTCAAGCTTAACTGTTTCCTTGCACAAGCCCGCGCAAAGGAACTAAATGTAAATTAATCTTCTCAGCACCTCGGCGCATGATAACACAAGGTTGTTCCTTCCAGGTCTTATTATCTTGCGCGAGAAGCACAAGACTTGTCTAAGGTGACTGAAAGGTGATAATGGTATGGTTCTTTGCTCAGGCGCAAGGTTTTTGGGACCATACCCCTTCAAGTCCCCCCAGTCCAGTATTGCTCCTATGCGCGAATGGCACGTAGGTGGAGTACTGGACTAAATAAAAAAGTGTGCGCTTGTTGTTTGTAAATGTTTCACAACGAATTATTGCACCTTTTTGTAAGGAAACTTCATGATGAAGGTTACTCTGGATAAGGGCGAAAATTTGAATTTTGAAAAAGCTGACCTGTGATATGACAGTGTGTCAGTGGTTTGGTGAGAGAAACGTGCAAATTGTGACGTCTGAGTACTGTGTGACAGCTGTCAACAGCGTCAGACGTCCAACATTAATTGGTTTACCGCTGTTGTGTACGACATGTGCGCGTGGTGACAGTTACTGTTCCCCACTCGCCCCCTTTTTTGCTAGGGTTTCTTGATTTCCTAAAAAGGAGCGGTACGGTTTCTCATGCCATTAATTGCGATGACTACATATAGAGGCGGTTCTTCAGTTTCTTCTTTTTGTGCCTTGAAAAAACCTGCAAAAAAACCCTTCCGAGTTTTTCTGTGAGAAAATCTTTCATCTACCATCAATCTTTTTCTTGTTTTGGGTAGATCTGGTCATCATGTCGACGAGTTCGAAACCGGAGGATATCACCGAGGTGCCATCGCCGTCGTCATTACCACCATTGAAGTGGTCCAGGGAATCCTTTAATAACCTGGTTAAGAACTTCAAATTTCCAGCGATATGGGGTGCTCGATACCCGGAAGAAAATGATACTGCAGCACAAGCTCCGACCGGTTATATTACACTATTCTGGGAATATTTTTCCGATGGCAATTCCGGTTGCCGGTTACTCGTTTCATGATTGATCTCCTTGACCATTACAAGTTTCACATCTCTCAATTAAATCCAATGGGAATGGTGAGGATCCATCATTTCAAGTTTGTCTGTCGTTCAATGAACATTACACCCACAATGAACCGGTTTAGAGTCTTCTATCAGTTACACTGTTCTTTGGGCTTTTACTCATTTCAGCAAAGATTACCGGCGAAGAAGTTGTTGCTTACTCCCCCCAAATCATACCATACTGGAAACAAAAGTTCTTTTATATCAAGGCTGGAGTTATTCTAATGAAAATGACCTTCTGGGGTGTAGAAGACATTCCTTTGGAAACGATAGCAATACCAGTCAAAGAGGAATGGTATCAAGATCTAAAGGACGTTCCGAGCATTATATTACCTGAACGAGCCTTAGTTGCAGCTGGTATGAGTTTACATTGGAAAGCCGATCGCCGTGACAAACCCGTGTATTTATGATATGTTAACTGGTTCAATTTCTTATCTTTGTACTCTTGCAGTTACTGCTTTACACCTTGTGTCTTTTAAGAGAGACAAAGGAAAAATGAGCACTGTTCAGGTGGGTGCGGCGGAGCCATCCTGGTATGAGCAGATTTTGAAGAATTTTGAACTTCCTAAAGAGGAAGATTTGAATGTGCAACCATCTTCAACTGTTGGTAAGTATTCTTTGATTAGACTGTGCCTGAGTTAATATTGCAACATTACTAATTTTCTTTTGTCGCGCCTGAGTAATATTGCAATATAACTTACGGCTTATATGCGCACCCGTTTTTGATCTAGGTGATCTGATAAACTTGGGCGTAGGCCCAGATTCTAAGAAGAAGAAGAAGAAAACTACTCCTGCTGCTACACCAAAGGAACCTGATGTTCCCAAGGTGGAAACAAAGAAAGGTATGCGCCTCGTATCTGATTCTTGGTGTGATTACGTGGTGGTATCTGACTCGTTGGAAGGTCTTGCGCCTGTAGGTTTGAAGAAACCTAAAGCGAAGCCCGCGAGTGGCGCATATATCCCTGCCGCAAATCCCGACGATCCCATAGACCTTGAATCCAGCCCAGAACCATTGATTCGCGACAAATCAAAAAAATGAAAACCTGCTGATCCAGAACCACCGATGCAACCTCCGAAGAAGATGATAAGAAAAAGATTGGCAAGCAGAGCAATCTGGATGCGTTATTTGCTAAATTCTCTCATGGTAAGCCATATACGACTCCTTATTTATTTAAGTCATGGAGTAACCCTTTCATTTCTGTAGAGAAAGTAGGGGCTTCGTCTCAACCATTATCACCGATCCGTGCGGCGCATGATCCTGTTATTCTTGAAAAGACCAAAGGTGGTGAAAGGTTGGAGACTGAAGCTGAGGAGCAAGAAGCTGAATTTATAATTCCAAATTATCCAGAGAAGACAACTCCAGAAGTGGAGAAAATAATTCATGAAGCAACAAAAATCTCAACTGATGCTACTGCTGGTGAGCAGGTTAAAGATATTGTCCCCCCTTCATCAATTCATGAATCAGGTGCAACTGCAAGCGTGCAGGCTAAAGATACTGCTCTATTCTCTTCAACATTTGAGACAGAGACTACTGCTGGCGAGCAGTTTAAACATACTGGCCCTTCCCCTTCGGTGCAGGTATTTGAGTCGATATTTCATGTAAACAACTCGTGACTGTCTTTGGTGTATAAACCAATATTTACACGGAGTTAGGCCATGGAGATGGTGAGTAGCTGCCCACCGCATCTGAATTCAACAACGTCTGAATCGAATGGGTCCGCTTTGACTTTGAACTTGAATGTACTATAGAACTCCATGTTGTACTCGTAGACGGAGTGGATCTTGGCGTCAAGAGCGGTTCGAAGTGGTCACGTGACTAGCATCTCATAACGACCTCTATGTTCCACAGCATCAAGGGTGTCATAACACGTTTGCCTTGGTGCCTCTTTGTGCCTTGTTTGGAGAAGCTCATAACGGGGTTGGTATTCCAATTTCGATGACTTGAACTTTAGAAACTTGCTGGCCATCACTGCACAAGAGAACCATGAACAATTAGTGCGTGACAATTAAATTTCATGGAAAACTGAAAACAGGAGGCTGGATACAGCCACGTGGTCACCAACCACAACCCGTGTGCAGCCATTATTCCTGGCCACGCCCCGTGGTCACTGACCACGCCCCGTGGTCAGGCTTCTGTTACTGCAAAATTTAATTTTCGACCCGGTTTCGAAAAGTTGAAAATTTTTGGTTGAGTAGGGGCGGTTTTCCATGAAAATGAAACCCCAAGTGCTGTTTTTCCAAAAACAAGCCGTTTACCCCATCAATTTTAACTTTTTCGGTTTAAAAACAAGGGCTCATGGTTTATACTTGAAATTGGTAGATTCTATGACAATAGTGGTTGGTTTACTTCCTATAACATGTATGTAAACTATTATTGCTAGATCTAAACAAAAAGTTAGGGTTTCATACAGTTCTAGTTCAAGAACCCTAGATTTCCCCCTAAAGTTTTGGTGTTATTCTACATGCAAATCGTTAAACTAACTAGAGAAGATGTTAGAATCATACATTGCAGATGTTGAATGGAATGAAACGTGGAAAATGGCAGAAAATCACGAAGGAAGCAGAGATTTTTCAGGGAAACGGGTCGTCATGAAATGAAGAACTAAGAAGAAAAGGGGTTTATACCCGTTTGCACACCGACCACGCCCCCGTGGCCAGTGGCCATGGCCCCGTCGGCTGCTAAACATTATTTATTTATTTTTTTATTAACGTACGTGTGAGTGACCGTTTTCCCGAAAGATGTTCCCTTACTAAACTTACCTATTCCGAGGCTTTTTCGATGTTCATTACCTACAAGACATGATGTTAATTTACATATATACACAAATCTTTGTCTAATGATACCTCACTTGCTTGTAGCGTAATCTCTTCCTCTTCATCCTCAATGAATCCTTGGTAGAGCTTAAGCCGTTGTCCATTGACCTTAAATGGAATGTCGTTTTGAGATTTAATCTCGATTGCACCGTGTGGGAAGATATGGTGATGGAAAAAGGTCCCGACCACCTAGACTTTAGTTTTCTGGGAAATAATCAAATTCGTGAAAAAAACAATAGCACTTGATCTCCTTCTCGAAATTCATTAGGCTTAATATGTTTGTCTTGTAAGTTTTTCATATGTTCCTTATAAATTTCGGAGTTATAGTATGCTTGATTTCTTAATTTGTCCAGTTCTTTTAATTGATAAAATCGATTTGAACCGGCTGCTTCATGGTCTAAGTTTACCTTTTTTAATGCCCAGTAGGCCCTATGTGCTATTTCTACTGGCAAATGACAACTTTTTCCATAGACAAGCTTATATGAGGTGGTACCTATTGTTGTTTTATAAGTGGTCCAAAAAGCCCATAAAGCGTCGTCTAATTTATCGGCCCATTCTTTTTTATTTAATCCTACGGTTTTCTCAAGTATTCGTTTTAAACCTCGACTGGTTACTTCGGTTGTCCGTTTGTTTGGGGATGATATGCGGTTGAGATTCGATGATAGACCTCATATCTTGTTAAAATTTTTTCAAGTTGATGATTACAAAAATGGGTAGCTATAACATATTAGTGCTTTTGGAGTACCGAAACAAGAAAATAGTCGTTTCAAGAATCTTACCACAACTCTTCTGTCATTGGTTGGAAGAGCTTCGGCTTCAGCCTATTTTGACAAGTAATCCACAGCCACAAGTATATATTTGTTTCCTTTTGATGGTGGGAAAGGTCCCATAAAGTCTAATCCCCACACATCAAAAATTTCACAAACAAGAATACCATTTTGTGGCATTTCGTTTTTGGAAGAAATATTACCTGATCGTTGGCATGCATCACATGTCTTAACAAGACTTTGTGAGTTCTTATAGATGGTTGGCCAATAGAATCCTGAATCGAATACCTTTCGAGCGGTACTAGCGGCTCCGTGATGTCCTCCATACGGACCTTCATGACAATGGCGAAGAATCTTTCTTGCTTCGTTACCATGTACGCATCGTCGGATAAGTTGGTCGGCACAAATTTTAAAAAGATATGGATCTTCCCAAAAATAATGTTTTACATCGGCAAAGAATTTATTCCTTTGATGATGTGTCCATCCTTTCACTACTATTCCACTAGCCAAGTAGTTGGCGTAGTCGGCGTACCATGGTTCTTCTCGGTATTCCACCATTTCTAAAGATTCCGTTGGGAATCTTTCGTTGATGAGCTCGTCCGTAGTTGCCTCCAAAGCTGGATCTTCCAAGCAAGATAGATGATCGGCAACGGTGTTTTCAGCTCCTCTTTTGTCTTTTATTTCTATGTCGAATTCTTGGAGGGGTAGAATCCACCTGATTAAACGTGGCTTGGCATCCTGTTTCTTAAAGAGATAACGAATGGCTGCATGGTTTGTATAAACTATTGTTTTAGAAAGAACAAGATGAGAACGAAATTTATCAAAAGCAAATACTACAACTAGCAACTCTTTTCAGTTGTGGTATAATTTTCTTGTGCATCATTGAGAGTTTTACTATCATAGTATATTGGGTGAAAATGCTTATCTTTTCGTTGTCCCAAGACTGCTCCAACCGCAAAGTCACTTCCATCGCACATGAACTCAAAGGGTAATTTCCAATCAGGCTCTATCATGATTGGTGCATTGACTAGTTGTCAAAGATAAATGGTGCATCCTTTTCAAGTAATTTTGTTAAAGGTCTTGAAATTTTTGAAAAGTTTTTGATAAATCGCCTATAAAATTCGGCATGTCCTAGGAAACTTCTTATGGCTCTAACGGAGGATGGAGGTGGTAGTCGAGAGATGGTGTCGATTTTAGCTCGATCAACCTCCATTCCTTCGTTTGAGACTTTCTGACTGAGTACTATTCCCTCCGTTACCATGAAATGACATTTTTCCCAATTAAGAGTGATGTTAGTTTCCTCACATCGGGATAGCATTCGTTCAAGGTTATCGATGCATTGATCGTATGAATCTCCAAAGATAGAAAAGTCATACATGAAAATCTCCATGGTTTTTTTCTATTATATCATATAAAATGACCACCATGCAATGTTGGAAAGTTGCGGGGGCATTGCATAGACCAAAAGGCATGCGTCGATAAGCGAAAGTTCCATAGGGACATGTAAAAGTTGTTTTTTCTTGGTCTTTTGGAGCTATCGGTGTAGGAAGCAACAAGAATGTGACATGTGGTATGGAGAGATTTTAACTAAAAGGGCACTTGTGTAATTTGATATTTTATTTTATTTTAGAATTTATCTCTCATTAACTAACAATGTATTAAATTATGGAAATTGTTTCTCCATGCCACCAAGATGATCTCAACCATTAAACACACCCATCGGGTGGCCCAGATCGCTTCCTAGACTTTCTAGGAAAAACACACTTTGCGCAGGATCCCCACACTTTATATCTATCGATATCTATATATCAAAATCTAATCTTCTAAATTCTAATAAAGGATTTCAATTAATGTTACACGACATTTTCTCCGTTAACCTAAAAAAATATGTATATTTTTTAACAATTAATTAATACATAAATATCGCTTATCTTTATCAATAATAAATTATTCCAAATCATTACATAGGTTTGTGTAGTACCCGAAAGTTAATGTACATATTTATAATATTTACTCACAAATATTAACGTATTAATATAACTCAATGAGCAATGGATATATTTAATTGAAATACGTTGTTAATTGTAATACACTGCAATGAGTTCGTCATATATTACAACTAAAAAAATTAGTTTTTTAATAATTAATTAAAGAAATTTACCCTTTTAATAATTAATCAATTCACGATTCCAAATAATGTCAACTCGTGTACTACATGGGTTTTTAATACATGTATAATAATTAATTAAGAAAGTTTATAATTCATATTTTTCTTCCTTTTGATATTCAACCTTTGGAATATATGGGTTTCCATAGAATGTTACGTATCACTCACTTATATATTGGTAACAACATACTAATCTACTTATTTATTTATCAGTCTCATGATACTTATAAGCAACAAATTAACTTATCAATCTCATAATAATTATAAGCAACAAATCAACGATATTATATTTCTTAAAACTATTTGTTTACTATATTTTTTATTTATTCAACTTATGTAATACACAGGGTTCTAACCTAGTTGTGATATAAAGTAATTGTATGTGACTTCACTTATTTTTCGTATCTAAGCAGGGTGGTTCAAGAAGTGCGCCATTAAGGCATACATAGTGAAATCATTTGAATCATTGTGATTAGACAACGAAGTCTCTATTTTGTACTTTATGTGCATAGATTAAAAGATGTGTAACCATAGATTAATTTGTTTGATTCACCACACATCTCAAACCTGGTACATTAATTTATACCATCATTTCAGACTAGATCCTTCCAGTAAATGCTACCTGTCGTTATTTAATTTGAATAGGCTGAGTTATATAATCTTGCTTTTGAATCAAGTATTAGCTCAGGTAAATAGTTTTAACTTATTTTCCCCATACGAGCTTGAGATACGGTAAATTATTACCGCTTAGTCGCGTATGGGATCAATCGAATGCCGGATTGTGGCTAGTAAATCCGCATAACCCATTTTGATCTGTATTGTTTGATAACTTAAACATTGGGGGTTAACGCGACCGTGTCCTGGATATCGTCGGCTCGTTTAAGTTACTAATGGCCACGCCTAAAGCACGGGGTGTAGGCATACGCCTGACAGATGCGAATGCTAAATTTTTTACCCATAAGTTGGGGATAACTCCTTTGTGGGTTTGTAAGTGGTGTGTCGGTTAATCATGTCTCGGTTTCTACATTGGGCCCATATGTATTGACAAACATGTAAAACTGTATACGAGATTAAAATTCTTAATTGTCCCAAGTTATAAAAGATTTTTCGTGCCTTGTGCACCTAAATCTAAATTTTGAAATATTTACAAAACGAGTCAGTTAATTGTATTTACCAATGAAAACTGACGTATTTTCAAAAGACTAAGTTACAGCTACAGTACGAAATAGGCTGGAAGTTGCTCGGTAATGATATAAGAGGATCTTGCAAGTCCTTAGATCTGCCTAGAGTCTGTTGAACATCATTTTGTACTTTTTACGATCCACTTGTGGATCTTCTCTTACGAATGTCTGTATTATTATTTTGAGCTTTGAACATTTACGTTTGTAATAGTAATTTTATTCCAAGACTTCCGCTGTGCTATTCTGTGTTGTTTGTCTATGATGGTATCAACTTACGTCACGATACTCCCCACCGGGTGCACCGGGATGATATTATCAACTCTCTCTTGACTCTCTCTCGAACACCACCACCACCATGAACTCCACCACCACCACCTCCTCCCCTTTTCTCACCACTGGCACCAATCGAAAACACACAATCGAAACTACAATTTTTCGAATTCAATCAAATCACAAAATCACATAAGTCTAAATTAGGTATTTATTCTAGATCTAAACAGTTAAATCGGATCAACGACAACACAGATCTATACATAAGAATCACACAGCATAATGCAAAATGTAAAAATGTACAGATTTATAAACAACAAAATGATGAGAATTGTGTGGAGGATCGTACTGAAATCGAGAGAAAAATGTCGCCGAAGACAACGGATCGAGGATATGTGTGTTTGTGTGTTGGATTACTGGTGGCCGGAGCCACCGTAGATGGAGGCGAAGGAAGATATGTTCATTATCAGTTGGATTAACGGTGGCTGGAGCTACCGTAGAGGGCGATGTTAGGGCGACAGTGGGGTTTTGTTTTTGATTTGTGAAACATAGATCTGAAATCTGTTCTTGCTCTTGGTGCCGATGGTGAGAAAAGGGGGAAGAGGTGGTGGTGGTGTTCGAGAAAGAGAGGAGAGAGAGAGAAGAGAGAAGAGAGGGAGACAAATGGGTGTTTAGAGAGAGAGAGAGTGCAGAGTTTTGAGGGTTTATATATATATATATAGAGAGAGAGAGAGAGAGAAAGGATATATAGAAAACCCACTTGTGGTGAGAAAACCTAGGAAACTCAAAGCTCCTGACATTTTTTATTTTGAAAAAAATAGACATGTAATATACATGTTTTTAAGGGTTTTTAGCAAAAAAAATTAAAAAAGCACCGACCAGATTTTTTAAAAAATAAACAAGTTTTTGTGTAACATATGTTAAATTCATGTGTAACATATGTTACAGTCGCGTTACTGAACATTTCTTTATTTTTTTAAAATATCTACTCGGCGCTTTTTTGATTTTTTTGCTCAAAACCCTTAAAAATATGTATATTACATCTGTGATTTTTTTCAAAATAAAAAAATGTCGGGAGCTTTGAGTTTCCTAAGTTTTCTCAATTACAAGGGTTTTCTCCATATACTTACATTATATATATATATAGATAGATATTAATGTTTAAAATGACCAAAATGCCCTTCAGAAAAGGACAAAAAATCAGGTTTTTTTAGAAATCTAAGTTGACTTTGCTTGTGGACCAAAATGGCAACAAAATTGAAACTATAAGAACCCAAATGCAAAAGGTTTGTGATTTGGACTAAAGTGGCAAAATTGTCCAAACCTTAGGGACCAAAATGACAGTTTACTCAACAAAACCATATTGGCCACTAGTAAGTCTGGCCCTCAAGTTAGACACATTGTTATTTCTTCATCGCTTGTTACATTTTTCTAACAACGGATGCACACTCTTTAAAATCTATATTGGACTTAAACCGACACTACTTTAGTTAACATAAACGTATTACGCGACTAGGAAAAGAGGCTATCGGTTCTTAACTTCTTACATGCCACATTATTTATGACTTCATTCATTTTCCATACCCCGCTAAAACTTTAAGGCTTTAAATATTGAATTGAAAATATTAATAATATCACATGAATTATAAAACATATTCTTTTAATAATGAATTTAAATATTGCATTTTTGTGGTCATACAGATTTTATCCTCAACATCTAGCACTAGGAAAGCAAATAGAATATCACTTCTTCATATACGCTCCTCAAGTTCCTCCTCACGTTGAAATCTAGGTGATATTTCAGTTGTACTTTGACGAGCACAACCTTCTTGTCATTGTGTCATGATTTTCTAATCAAAACGATTCTTCTCGCCGACTCAAAAAAGTTGCATCGCGCTCCTCCTCCATGAGGCGCTTGCATGACTTTCATACATGAAATGTGTTATGATTCCCGTTCATCTCATGAGATGACAAATGTCGCTTGTGAGTTTATGACATGACCCAATCCAAAATAGTAAATGTTTTGCGAACATGTGGATTAAGCTTATCACGTTTCCGAAACAAGAATATTCACCTAGACTGAGTTAACTTTGACATGATTATTTATCCCAGTTGAAATCTAGTTTAATTCTTGCATAATCTCTTTACCAAGTTAGTTTTAGTCTTTATTGAATCCACCTAACTATAGAGGCGGAACCAGAGGGGGGTCAAGAGGGTCCGCTGACCTCCCAAAAACCATTTAAAATCTGGATTTTTCAAGAAAAACATGACTTGGACCCTTTAATTATAGCCCGTAAAGAAGATTGCCTTATTATGACCCTCGGTAAAATAGTTCTAGTTCCGCCACTCAGTCTATATTGATAATTTCTTGAACCATTATTGGGCTTGTGATTTTTTTTACTCCCACTTAAAGCCAACATATTAGATCCAAAATTCTTGTCCACACAACATTTTATTTGGCACCGTGTTCATGTTTGAGTGGCAACTATTATTGTATGCCAACTCAAGGGTGATACATAAATATCCAATTTTCCACCAAAGCAAATAATCTTGTAGTCATTATCTTACTTTTGACAAATAACCAAAGTTTTCAGATCTGTCAAAATCAAAGACGAGCAGTATGGTAGAATACGTAATAATCTTGTTTTCAGAACAAAATTTTCAAATGTGCAGGACAAAAAACTCTTTGTTTGAAATATATTCACTTATCAATAATCTAAACTTCATAAATACTTAGAACAAGGATCTATCACGATATATATAGGCCTCAAGCAGGGGCGGAGGTTAATGGTGGCCCAGTAGTGTCCCGGTCCAACCGATTTCTCGCTTGTAGTGTCAATTTTACCAAGCTTCGAGTTCTTTTGCAATGTAAAATATTGGATTTTTAACAGTCTGCCATCTGATTTGGATTTTAAGAGTCCAACCCTCACCAAGCTTTCGTTCAAACTCCACCACTAACCTCAAGGTTTAAATTCTCCAAAATCACATTAACATTGCCTTAATAGAGTAAAGATGCAAGAATCTTTTTGAGCATTCTTGTAGTCGTAGATGTGATAGTCCTACAAATAGTGTCGGGGCTTAAATGAAAACTTAGTAGGGCCCGAACTCTTAAAATCCAATATTTTACGCTACAAAAAGAGAATTTTGAATTTTTCTTTTTGATAAAATTAAAACTACAATCGAAAAAATCGGTAGAGGCTGGGGCACCCCCACCTACGGATAATATAGGTTTATTACTAAGACAAACAGACTTATCGTACACTATAAACCGACAACATTCATCACGTATGTATCACATGGTATTCGACGATAACCCTTATAGTTATCGATTACAAAAATATTTAACATTAAAACACTTAAGAGTTCATAATATCACAATAAAAACATACCATCATTTTCTAACAAAAACTAGTGTTATCTACATTAACATCAAAACAAAACAGAAATATCCGAATGAGAGGCTAGGATCATGACAACTAAGCATCCACATCAGCCGGAGCAGGATAACATCCACAACACCCGGTGCAAGATAACATCCACCCCCTGCTCATCACCACCATTCTCCCCATAACCGTTTTCTCTCAAAACCCTAACAACAACAATGGAGTCTCGAATCCTCTCCTCCGGTGCCACCACCATCTCCGGCCTCCCTCGCCTCACCAGACCGGCCGGAAGAGTCAACACCGTCGCTGTTACATCTCCGGCGAGCCTCAACACCACCAGCGGCAACCTAATTTGGGGACGACAGCTCCGCCCTAGCTTACTTAACCTAGATCACTCGTCTCCGGTGGTTTTAACTCCGGCGAAGCGTGAGGTTTTGAAACCGTGTGCTGCTACTGCTAGTGAATCCAGCGGGTGAGAGTTTGAGATCGGTTGACTTTATTTGAATTTGACTTTGATTTTGACTTTTGTTAACTGATATCATTTTTGTCTGACGAGCAATTCGATTAGTGAAAACAAAACCGTGAGTTTCTCGATAGGGAACTGAGCTTATCGGAGATAGATCGGACAATATATTTCTGATGTTAAATCATTTGTCTCGATTTAAATGTAAATTTGGATTTGAGTTTGACTTTTGTTGACTGAATTTTGATTGGTTGATATGATAGGGATGCTGCAGAGGGTGGCTTCTTGACCAAGAATCCGTGGCTGACTACCGGATTTTTTTTCTTCATGTGGTAGGTTATAAGTTACTTGTTATAAAAGTATTTTGATTAATGTGGCAATGTGCATGCTATAGGTTTTTGTTATTTTTTATTAGATAAAGTTTTTTTTATAGAGTCAGTTTTGTACTTTTTAGGTTGTTAAATATATATATAAATGGATGTTTAGGTGTCAGCAAGAGGTGGAATATTATTATTATATGTTAAAAAGTTTTGGTGATTAATTAATGATGAAAAAGGTGCTGTTCGAAAAAAAAAACAAAGAATTAATGAAAAAGGTCAACGGTTTGGATCGTGATTAAACACCTTCCAAAATAAGTATTTCATGGAATCTGAGAAACTACTCGAGTTTCAAAGCGCCTGTTAATGGTTTGCTAGCCACCGGGATAAGATAAATCTAAGGGTGTCAATCGTATCGGGTTAACGGGCTACAGATTGAAATGTGCAACCGAACCTGATCCGTATGATTAGCTTTTGTGTCAAAAATTTTAACCTTAAATCCACCACACATAAATTCGGGTCAACCCAAACACGATTCATTTAACCCATTTTTTAAATGAGACATAGATGTTGACGAGTTATAAGCGAATTATCAGAAACGTGTTAATGATGAGTATGATGTGTGACAAACATATAATATATAATATGATGTGACAAAACTAACACTATTTATAAGTTTACAACTAACCATGGGAAATGGAAGAAAAAACAAAATATTATTAATTTATTATAGAACGGTAATTTTTTTTCTGAATACTTAAAATGGGTTAATGGGTCAACGTGAACCCAATCTGTTTTTAAAGTGAATCAACTTGAACAGGGCCCGTTTCATTCTAGTGAACCTAAAACCTGTTTTTCGTGTCGTGTTAAGAATTGCCGCATCTAGGTAAATCCATGGTTGTAAAAGTACCGCCTAGGCTCCGAGTACTCCCCAAGTACTCGCTACAAGGTAAGTTGCCGAGGCCTTAGCATTGCTCGCCTAGGCTGATTACTCCCCAAGTAATCTCTGCCTAGGCCGAGTACTTCCCGAGTACTCTCAAATCCGACTACGGAGCGCCTAGCGACTTTTGCAACCATGGGTAAATCATAAGATATTGTCATAACTGAGCCTCTGCTTGTGGCATGTGCTTACAACTACACCACAACTTGAAGTTTAAAGACAAAAAACTTAAAGCAAGAACAAGTAGAATTTGTATTTGTATGATGAATAAACATAGGTGGCAAATCAGACAATAAGATTTAAAGACAAACTCTTATGTTGCTAAGTGCGAATTAAACTTTCAAGTTTAACCCTCTAAGTCATGCCATTTGACGGGTTTGGCATATTTGGTTAATTTATATGAGTGTGCACTACAGACATCTTAACTATTATTATAACTTAACTACAACCTTTTTGGCCTCATTTTGAATCCCATCATCATAAATAGCTCCAAATCACCATAGAATACTGTAAAAGTGTTAATGCATGATCAAGGTATGAGTCTATGAGATAACTAGTGGTACTTAAGTATAATTGTTGTATGTTTCAAAGGTACTTTCTGAATGTCATCTTCAACATACTCAACAAGAAGATCTACAACTACTTCCCTTATCCATAGTAAGTTGTTGCTCATTCTAACTTCACATATAATGTTATATCGGTACGTGATATAAACCATGTGTTTTTTGTATATGCAGTTTTGTGTCGGCCATTCATTTGGCTGTTGGAGTGGTTTATTGTCTCGGTAGCTGGACTGTTGGTCTACCCAAACGCGCTGTAAGTCTTGAATTTCCTAAAACAACCCTCATATATTTCTATTACTGCATGGTTAATTTACAATATAAGTAACTTCTCGTGGTTTATCTTTTGTAGCCCATTGACTCAAACCTTCTGAAGCTTCTTATTCCGGTGGCCTTTTGTCATGCTCTAGGCCATGTCACCAGTAATATCTCATTTTCGGCTGTTGCTGTCTCATTCACCCACACAATCAAAGGTAATATAACTACATTTACATTTGTAAACAGTTTGTTACCTAGTATCTCAACGAATGACTCCTCGTTATTTCTTGTGTACAGCCCTTGAGCCGTTCTTCAACGCTGCTGCTTCTCAATTTATTCTCGGACAGTCGATTCCCATAACTTTATGGCTTTCTTTGGCTCCTGTTGTTATTGGTATGATCTTTTTCTTCCAAAAAAAAGTTATGTTTAACGTTCAATATTATGTTTAACAGGTCATTTACACTATTAAAAGCTGAATCAAGTCCGAATGTGCAGGTGTATCTATGGCCTCCTTGACCGAGCTGTCATTCAACTGGCTAGGGTTTACCAGTGCCATGATTTCCAATATCTCCTTCACTTACCGGAGTATTTACTCTAAGAAAGCAATGGTATTCAACCGGCTATACTATTGCCATTTTGTTATTCATCATTTTTATCTACAAATGAACGATTGTGAACGGTTAATGACAATTGTGTATTGGTTTGCAGACTGATATGGATAGTACTAACCTGTATGCCTACATTTCCATCATTGCTCTCATCTTCTGTATCCCACCTGCTATAATCGTGAGTAGAATACTATTGTTTTATCATGCGACTACAGATTATTTTATGACGTGACTATATATCTACTCGTCTTCTTGTCTTCATCTTTCAACAGTTGGAGGGACCTCAACTTATTAAGCATGGATTCAGTGATGCAATCGCTAAAGTTGGCCTGACTAAGTTCGTATCTGATCTGTTTTGGGTTGGAATGTTCTATCACCTCTACAATCAGGTATTACACATCACAAACTAGTATATTATCCGTTTTGTGTTACATAGTTTGGGTCAAAATATCAAACTAAAAACAAAATGATAAACACCTCTTTTTGACGTGTTAGCTTGCAACCAACACACTTGAAAGGGTGGCACCTCTTACGCATGCAGTGGGCAACGTGTTGAAACGAGTGTTTGTGATTGGGTTCTCAATCATCGTGTTTGGTAATCTTTCTTTTCTTGTTTCCATTGATTATGTATTATAAGTTATAACTAGTGTTTGGCTAACACAACGTATTATATGAATTTGTGCAGGTAACAAGATCTCTACACAAACAGCCATTGGTACATCTATCGCGATTGCTGGAGTTGCAATCTACTCCCTCATCAAGGCCAAGATAGAAGAAGAGAAACGGGTCAGTTAAAATCTAATCTATATTTCTTGAATGTATGTATGTAAGTTCGCGTTTATAAACTGTTGTGTATGTGCAGGGTCTGAAAAAAACATGAGGTCATGCAGAATGGAATCGAAGGGACGAAGGTGTATTTATATTACCATGTATATTGTTTCTACATGTAGCAATTTGCTACAGTTATGGAGACGTTCTTCTTTGGTTTTTTGCGCCTATGGGGGTAAACGATTTTGAATCTCGTTTAGACATCAATAATGTATTATTCTCTCTTTACTACCGATATATTATATCTACATATTGTGGAGTTCTTCTCCTCTGTTGTAATCTATATAAAACTACACGTTCTCATTCATTAGCATCAGCTTATTAACTGAGGGTTTATTTTCGGCTGTGTGATTAAACATAGGGTTGGATCTCATGAGTCTTTATGAAAGGTCTGCATACTTGTAGTTGTCAATCTCTGTGTTCTCAGACTGACCTTTGTATGATCTTTCTAAGAAATGACTATAAATATTACAACTTATGCGTGTTATAAATACAGACCATTATATGGTCCGCCCTAATGTTTATGGGCTTTAGGAAATGAGTTGTGTGTGTGTGTATATATATATATGCAATTATTTGTAATGCAACTAGTCTCTAATGAATGAATGAAAACTAGTGGTCATGGACCTCATGGTATCATATCCCACAACCCTCAATAAACATTAGTTAACCTTAGGTCCTACACTCCTACCCACCTGCAGAACCCACCTTTCTAGCAAAACCTGAAAAAATCAAACAAATTTGGTCCGACCCGCTAAACATTATTACCAGTTCAACCAGCAACCACCCGACCCGCTATTATCTTTAGTAGGGAACTAGGGATTTTCTAACTCTTGCTGTAGCATTTTTATTTATTTAAGCTACCACTACCACCCTCACCGTCCTTGTCTCTCTATGAGCATTGTACTTTAATCTTACAAATTACCAAGGTTTTTTAGTACACATTTTTCATTTAAATTCCCGATATATATAGGGTCCCCTATTAAAAGACAACAAAAACATACCTAAGAAACGGAATTGCATATTGTTTGGTATTTAATTTTTAATAGATGTAAGTTAATTTGTAATTTCGAAAATTTGACAAACATTTTAAACTGAAAACATCCTATAAAAGAACACTTATTGTATTGTTTTTTTCATTCACAAATTTATCTACTTCTTTAAATATTATTCCTTGTGTTTATTTTGCTTTTGCTCTATATCAGATTTTTAGTTGGACTAATAGACGTGTAAATTAAATCAATCAAGGGTTCACACGTTATAAGCTAAACAAGGAAAATGCTAAAATTTGACGAAACTGTGAAGGACCTCCAGTCAAGGAATTTGGGTCTGACTATTGGGTCAAACCGCTTTTGGCCGTTTGGCACATGATCCATCTCATCGAGACCTTTCCGTCCAGTGGTTTTGGGCCATGTAGCTCCTATCTTAACCCAAGTTATGCTCATTTGAAGTTTACGTCTTTTCTTGTCAAACTGATCCTCTGCCAAATTTTAAATCTAACTCATAAAAATAATATGCTTATTTCAAATAATATCGTAAATAAATCATGTACTTATTTCATAGCCAACACATGTGAAATGTGATACAATTGAATTACAAAAATTTCAAACTTGCTTAATGGCTAAATTATGTGCATGGGGTGTCCACCAAATACAAATAAAATCAAATCACATGTTTTAATAAACTTACAAAAATTATGTAAAACACCAAAATAATTTAGCGTTTTTGATATATTGATTAACCATGATGTGATATAACTCTTTAAATGTAGAGGTGTAACCGAATTACATAATAATAACATAATTATAAAACGACAATAACCATCCTAATATTCAAACTAGAGATAAAATAATGACTAGGAAACAAACTTAAAGATAAATAAAAATCAAATAATAACTATAACAGATAATAAACTCAGCTAATAGACATAAAAATAATGATTACGCCTTGTAGTTATCAATGTTGTGTTCTATATGGTTTACACATATACATCATAACTACATAGGACAATAACTAATGGTGCAATGAGCAAAAGATGGTAATGTCCATGCGCGAGTACGCATAGTTTGGTTTATACTGACCATACGTGTATGGCATTTATACAATATACTATAGGATATCACGTGCCCAGAAAGGACTTAGACGGTTTGATATAGCGTACAACAAAGGGGAACTTTAACTCAACAAGAGTTAGAAATGATTTATTGATAGTAAAGAGATAGAATGATACATTATTAAAGTCTAAACGAGAATCGGATATGTTTACTCTCATAGACGGAAAAAAAAACAAATAAGAACATCTTCACAATTGTAGCGAATCCGCTACGTGTTGAAACAGTAGTACTGAGTAATATAACTTCATTTCATCCCTTCTGCAAGTCCTCATGCCTTTTTCAGACCCTGCACATACACAACAGTAAAGAAATAAGAGAACACACATGCATCCATACATACATCCAGGTTAAATATAGATCAGATTTCAACTGACCTGTTTCTCTTCCTCTATCTTGGCCTTGATGAGTGAGTAGATTGCAACGCCAGCAATCGCGATGGATGTACCAATGGCTGTTTGCGTTGAGATCTTGTTACCTGCGCAATCATAGAAGTCGTTGTGTTGACCAAATACTAGTTATAACACATAATCAGTGGAAACACCAAAAGAAAGATTACCAAACACGACGATTGAGAAACCAATCACAAACACTCGTTTTAACACGTTGCCCACTGCGTGCGTAAGAGGCGCCACCCTTTCAAGCGTGTTGGTTGCAAGCTAACAAGTCAAAAAAGGAAATATAAAAATTATTCATCATTTAGATTTTTTTTGAAAAAAAGAAAAGAAAAATATGCTAGTTTTTTATGTGTAATACCTGATTGTAGAGGTGATAGAACATTCCGACCCAAAACAGATCGGATAGGAACTTAGTCAGACCGACTTTAGCAATTGCATCATTGAATCCATGCTTTAGAAGTTGAGGGCCCTCCAGCTGTTGAACGATGAAGGCAAGAAGACGAGTAGATATATAGTCACGTTATAAAAAGAATATCGATAGTCACATAAGAGAAAAGAACGGTATTCCACTCACGATTATGGCAGGTGGGAGACAGAAGAAGAGAGCAATGATGGAAATGTAGGCATACAAGTTAGTACTATCCATATCGGTCTGCATACGAAACGTCGATAACGAAATTGTTATAAACCATTTGCATTTGTTCGATCGTAAATAAAAATGACGAATAACGAAAATGGCGATAGCAAAGCCAGTTGACAACCATTGCTTTTTTAGAGTAAATACTCCTGTAAGTGAATGAGATATTGGAAATCATGGCACTGATAAATCCGAGCCAGTTGAATGACAGCTCAGTCAAGGAGGCCATTGACACACCTGCACATTCGGACTTGATTCAGCTTTTAACAGTACAAATGACCTGTTAAACATAACATCAACGTAAAACGGTTTGGAAGACAAAGGGCATACCGATAACAACAGGAGCCAAAGAAAGCCATAGAGTTATGGGAATCGACTGTCCGAGAATAAATTGAGAAGCAGCAGCATTGAAGAACGGCTCAAGGGCTGATTAAAAGAAATCGCAAGGAGTCATTCGTTCAGAAAGTAGGTAACGAATTGTTTACAAATGTAAATGTAGTTAGATCACCTTTAATTGTGTGGGTGAATGAGACGGCAACAGCTGCGAACGATATGTTACTGGTGACATGGCCTAGAGCATGACAAAAGGCCACAGGAATAAGAAGCTTCAGAAGGTTCGAGTCAATGGGCTACACAACAAAAACCACAACAAGTTACTTAACTACCTTTGACGGTAGAGGTGCCAGTTTCAACCCACTTTTGATAAATGGGTCGGTTTTGGGTCCTACTTTTTTTTCTAACAGGTCAAATGGATTTAAGAAATTCCAGACTTACAGCGCGTTTGGGTAGACCAACAGTCCAGCTACCAAGACAATAAACCACTCCGACAGCCAAATGAATGACCGACACGAAACTGCATATGTACAGAACAATGCACTTAACTTGTTGATCATATGGCCAAATAACAATATATATGAAGTTCAAATGAACATCAACTTACTAGGGATATGGGAAGTAATTGTAGATCTTCTTGTTAAGTATGTTGAAGATGACATTCAAAAAGTACCTTCAAAACAAAAAAAGCAATTAGACCACTATGTATAAAACGGTTGTTATAACATTATGCATGACCTAACTTCTTTTCCCGCCAAAACAAAAGGTTGTTGCTAAAGGGTTTAACTCTAAAAAGTTATAACTTTTCTTGAACCATGCAATTGATCTCAATATAGAATAGTATAGCAATCAAATTCACATACAAACACAAATTACAATATTTTTTTTGTTGTTTCTCAAAACTTAGACATTTTTTCTTGAATTTCATGAAATCTTAGGCATTTATAGGGCCAAAAAACGTCGTTTGCAAAAGAGCGTTGGTCACAAGTCATGATCCTAACCGTATTAAATATACAAGGCATCATAACATAATGGAAAACCGAAAAAACGGAAAAAACACTATACATACATTGGTATAATTTATAATAAGAAAATTAATAATGTTGTGATATCCTAGAGTTGGTTAAAGTGTTCATCCTCTCTTTGACTAACATTGCTTCCAACCTTAACTTATTATCATTAATTAACCACCAAAAGTCCAAAACCACCAAAAGTCCAAAAGGTTTTTTAAACATAATAATATAGGTGCCTAGGGGGTCCATTCCTTCCCACTTCCCAGCCCAAATATCAGCCACTAGCCGTTCAAATATAATAATAACAACAATTATAATAATAATATACAAACAATATTTTTTTTTTCTTTTTTGAACAACAACTCCTAAAATTTCTATCATATTTTTAACTCGTAAGATTTGAACTTTAAACCTTTAAGCTGTAAAATTCACTCACATCTAAGGATGAGCTCGGTATCATACCGCTATTGAAAGTACTGATACTGAAAATTACCAAAAATCGGTACGGCACCAGTTCCAAAAGTGCTCGAAACGGTACAGTATTCAAAGGTAAAAAAGTAGATAAAATAGCGTAAAAAATGGGTACTGAATCAGTAATTGAAATTCGATCGGGATTCGATACAGGTATTTTCATTTTATACCCAGACCTTAGTTACCAATTGCTCATCCCTATCAATACGCCTCCCATATAATAATAATAAGAATAATAATAACAAAATAATAGCCATTAAAAAATTAACCCAAAGTGCACACACAAACTATTAAAAATCAATAAAATGCGCATTAATCAACCGTTTTTTTTGCTGTAACCTACCACATGAAAAAGAAGAATCCTGTAGTCAACCACGGATTCTTGGCCAAAAAGCCAACCGGTGCAGCATCCCTATCAAATCAGCCAATCAAAACTCAGTCAACAAAAGTCAACTCAAATTCAAAATTAAATCCAGACAAGACAACTAATATAAGACTAGGGGTGTGGGTGGCAATTTGGGCGTGGGTTAGGGGGCAACGCCAGCTTTCCCACCCTATGTTGGCGTTGGGCTAGGCGTGGCCCCTTTAGCGTGAGTATTCTACCGGGGGGGTGAGCTGGCTGGCTTTGGTTGGCTGGTCCAATATCCACATGGTGGGCCACGCCAAGCTAGCCAAGCCACGCCACACCACACCACAGCCCACCCCACCCCACCCCACCCCACTTTTTTAGGGTGGCCTGATGGAGCCCACATTCGCCACGTGTCATGCAAAGCTCCAAACCCAAGCTCGTACATCCTGCAGTCTAACGTCCAAAGTTAACCGCGTCCTAATATTATATTATTATCCACTTTACTCCCGTAACTCACACTTTTTATTTTTTATTTTTTTACCCCCATTATCCACTTTACCCCCAGTAACTCACACTTTTTATTTTTTTTAAAGAAAACTTGTTAAAACAAACCTCCTAACCAAACAGCCAAAATGCCAAACAAAACACACATTTTATATTCACTACTTGTTCACCCCAGACAAAATGTAAACCAGTAAAAAAAATCATTGAGTCAAATTCAATTCAAATTCAAATTCAAATTCAAATTGTAACACCTCAAGTTTACCACTTGGTCCCCGATACCAATCCAGTAACTTATGGTTTTGTTTTTACTAATTGATCACCCAGACAAAAGGCGTACAAGTAAAAAAAAAAAAGTTGTCACCACCACTTTACAGGGAAGGCTTCGTTCTTACCCTTCGCTAGCAGTAGCAGCACACGGTTTCAAAACATCACGTTTCACCGTCTTCGAAACCGACTGAACCGAGTAATCGAGGTTCAGTAAGCTCGGTCGGAGCTGTCTCCCCCAAACGAGGTTGCCGCCGGTGGTATTGAGGGTCGCCGGAGATGCGACGGCGACGGTGTTGAGCCTGGCCGCCGGTCTGGTGAGGCGAGGGAGGCCGGAGATGGTGGTGGCGCCGGAGGAGAGAACTCGAGACTCCATTGTTGTTAGCAAGGGAGAATGGTGGGGGAGGGGATGTTATCCTGCACCGGGTGAGGTGGATGAATATGCAGTGGATGTTATCTTGCTTTGGCTATTGTGCACCAATCAGTTGGCATCATCACTCAGTCGTCTTGTTTTGATATCTTTTTCTCTTTTTTTGTGTTTTCTAATTTTTTTTTATTTTTATATAAACTAGATTTAAGCCCTCGCATTGCGGTGAGGGCGTAAAATCATGACAAAAAAGCCGCATCACCATCAATGATCACAAACACTAAAGTTACGGTATGTTAATGCAAAGAAATTAGACAGAAATCTAAAACATAGAAACTAATTAAAAAGATCTGTGCGTTGCGACTAGCCTGTCAAACGGGAAAAAAATAAATGACGTAAAAAAACGTTGAACAATACACGTACGTTGCGCCATGTTAACTCGCAAAATTTAGAACAAAGCGAAAAACAAAATGTAAAAGCGTTGAACCACATACGCACGTTAGGTCATTTTAACTCGCAAAAGAAAGAAACGTACAACGAAAAATTTACGAAATATGAAAAGTATAGGGTACCAAAGTTGATTGTGAAGTAAATTAGAAAAAATAAAAACTTTTTGGTTAAAAGTAAAAAAAAACAAGGAGTTTCGTTTTAGAAGTGTAATATTATTTTATTTTAGAACTCCTTAAGCATAGATTACAATATCTCTATGCATCAAATTTTTAGTATGTAAATTTGTTTAAATATTAATATAATGTGGAAATAACTATTAGTATGTAAATTTGTTTAAATATTAATATAATATAATGTGGAAATAACAATATATTAATAACAGAAAATAATAAAATTAGAAAATAAAAATAAATTTCTATTCACATCCTTTGATTAGCAAGAAAATTGGTGTTTACGATGCTAATTGAGGATATTTTTCAAAGAGTGATCATTCCGATTATAAATAAACTAGTTTAAGAACCCGTGTATTACACGGACTGCTAAAAGAAAATATCTTCGTTATCAGCGTTGACATAAATATTATGATTTTATACACGTTAAAATACAAACGAATATCTTAGAGTACGACAAATTGAAATTCATCAATATGCAACAATCATTATTTGTTAATAATTACATATCAAATATTTTTAATTTTTAATTGGGTGTCGATAGGTGGTGTAGCTCTACATTCTTTAATATTGAATCATGATGTCCTTTGGGCCAAAGTCGAACTGTGAGACCCACTAACACGCTCTCTATTTAACCAAAAATAATGTTTCAAATCGATAAGAGCCCTAAAAGAAGTTTAAAAATGATGGAACCATTATATAAAAGACGAATATATCATGTCCATTCAAGACATCTAAAACCATGATCACCGATGATCAAAAGGCATACAACTTTTGTAACTAATTTTAAAAGATTTAGAAAAAGAAAAAGAAAAAGAAATAAATGAAACGTTGACATTATAAGTTTAAAAACGTGTAATTAAGGGTACCGTACAGTTACCATGTCTAATGCAGTGACTATTATAAACCGTAGGCCCTTGAAATCATATTTATTGCTAACAAAACACATGAGTGATAGCATCAGTTAGCTATGAAGAGTCGCTACCCCGTTGACTATTACAAACATTCTGCATCAAAACAAAAAGTCATTATAATTGTTGTCATATACCAAATACAAACATGATCAAATAGTTATAATCTCTACTTATATAACATTTTATCATTCTAAACACTTTCACTAATATAATATCGTTACACATTTTATTTTACTATGGATGTTAAATTTTTATACAACAGACCGTCTTCCTCACCCTGAGTCCACCACTACACCGCCTCTAACCATCACAGAACTACCTCTCTCCGTCTAAAAGCAACACCATTGATGTTACTTAAAGCATCTACAATGAGCATCCCACGAAACTCCGTGGAGTGATCTGCCCACTTAGGTCGACAAGTAGGATGTATAGAATTGAATCTAAAAATAGTAAAAACCAATATAAAATTGACAATAACTATTATCAATACTAGAACTTAACTGATACATAGTTTTTATTTTTTTTAACAGTAAATTTCTTTGTTGTCTGTGGGACTTGAATCTAACATCTCCCCTCCCAAAGTAATCAATATATTAATAACTTACATTAATATTTCTTATTAGTAAACTACAAATGTTAGACAATGTCTTTTACTTTTGCCATTATTTAACGACGGTTAAGGGGGTCAAGAGGGTCTGTTGATTTCTCGATCACAAGAATTTGTTGATTTTTTTACACAAAGTCCATGTTTTTAAAGAAAAACATGAGTTTGACCCATGGTTGTGACCAACAGAGAATAGAACCTTATAATTCCGCTGACTAAAATGTTCTAGTTCCGTCACTGACCTAATGATATCTATGTAATTTTAATAATCAAAACCATGGTCTATTAGCCGATAATAATCCATATTGACAATTTAACTTGGGAGACTCTTACTTTCTTTTTTTTGTTGCCAAAGACGACAACCCACTCACATAATAAATTTATACTCGGTCATATTTGCTTTCCGTTTTTCTCTCACAAGGAATGTACGTTTCTCTATTTCTTGCATAATCATCCATATGAGCGAAAGTGAGTATTAATCAAGTGTAAATCTATGATATTTATATGAGTTGTATTGCCCTTAGCAACAAAAGAGTGTCATCGGTTAATTTATCAATATGAATTATAATCGGCTGATAGGTAGTAGTTTAGTAGTTTGGATTATTACAATTCAATTTGGCTAGTATATATATATATATTAATTGTTGTAGATTGTAGACATAGCATATTTTTTATTTGTCATAAATACACCTTGTTTTTTTCTTCATAATTTCATTCATTCATTCTGATTAATTTTTATATTTTTTTTCTTGTAATTGTATAACAAACCTATGGTTACTTTTTATGCATACAAAGGACACCGAAAGAGATGTTAGTATCTCATGACCGATCGAGTTTACTGAAATCTTAATATACAAGAAAGCAAGCATACAAAAAGAAAGAAAAAAAAAACCTTACATATAAAATAAAAAAAAACTATTACACATGCCATTTAAGATCATGTAGCTAATAGTTAGTACCAAAAGTTTAAAAACTTTAAAAATAACACTAAAAATATGGTTTACAGCTGTAAAAAACCTCTGATAGAATTAAGCCCGCGCTTTTTACTCGTTGCGTCTTAGTCCGGGGCGCGCGCCTGAGCACCGCTTTTTAAAAAAAAAGCCCATATTTGCGCCTAAGCTACCACCAGGCGCTATAGCTGCGCCTCGCTGCGCCTGAGCGCCTAGGCGCGCGCCCGGCGCGCTTTTGACAACATAGGCTAAAGGGTGAAACTGTAAAAGTTAACTAACTTTTCATGAATCATGCAACATTCACAAAATGATAGCTGAACAATGATCTCAATATATAATAGTTTGGCAATTAAATTCACTTGCAAACACAAATTAATTTTTATTTTTTTTGTTCTTTCTCAAACTTGGAGGTTTTTTTTTCTTGAATTTCATTAAACCTTAGGTATTAAAAGGGCCAAAAAACGTCGTTTGCAAAAAAGCGTTGGTCACGAGTCACGATCCAAACCGTATTAAATATACAAGACATTCTATCATAATGGAAAACCGAAAAAAAAACACATTACACATATATATAGTTCATAATAAGAAAATTAATAATGTTGTGAAATCCTAGAGTTGGTTAAAGTGTTCATCCTCTATATGACTAACATTGCTTTCAACCTTAACTTATTATCATTCATTAACCACTAAAAGTCTAAAGTTTTTTTAAACATAATATTAATAGCAGCCTAGGAGGTCCCAGTCCTTCCCACTTTCCAGCCAAAATATAAGCCATTAGCCGTTCAAAAGATAAAAATAAAATAAAATAATAATAATAATAATAATAATAACAACAACAATAATAACAATAATTTTTTTTTAACCTCAGTTTCTGGATTTTCTAGAATAATTACTAGACACTGACACCCTTACCATCAGAATTGTCCCCTTGAATATGATAAAAATAATAACAATAACAAAAGTTTGAATAGCAAACTACTAAATATTCTAGAGTTAATACTTCACACTTACATCCTCCAATATTTAAACTTTAAACCTTTTACTTGTGAAATTCACCCATACCTAGGGAAAAGATGAGCTTGGAACCGTATCGGTACTAAAAGTACCGATCCTGAAAATCGACAAAAAATGGGTATCGGTACCGAAAATGCTCGTTACGGTACAGTATTCGAAGGTACAAAGTGTACATACAAACTATTGAAAATCAATTACATGCACATTAATCAACCGATTTTTGTAGTAACCTACCACATGAAGATGAAGAATCCTGTAGTCAACCACGGATTCTTGGCCAAAAAGCCAACCGGAGCAGCATCCCTATCAAATCAACCAATCAAAATT
Organism: Scalesia atractyloides; assembly: GCA_947069175.1. Lineage (NCBI taxonomy): Eukaryota > Viridiplantae > Streptophyta > Magnoliopsida > Asterales > Asteraceae > Scalesia > Scalesia atractyloides. The sequence goes on from CAMTDV010000021.1 coordinate 75,758,938, forward strand.
CAGTCAACAAAAGTCAACTCAAATTCAAAATTAAATCCAAACAAAACAACTAATATAACATCCAAAGTTAACCGTGACATATTATTAATTTTATTATCCCCCAGTAACTCCCAAATTTTTTATTCACTAGTTGCTCACCCCAGACAAAATGTATACCAGTAAAAACAAAAGTTGATTGAGTCAAGTTCAAATTTAAATTCAAATCTAGACAACTGATGTAATAGAGTTCTTATATTATGTATGTGAGTTAGTTATACTATAAGAAATGGTTGAGAGGATGAGAGATAAATGTTACTGTTTATATACGGGAACACTGTTCACCCCTTATAAGTTTTTTAATATTTTTGAAAGTGGTTGTGAGTGGAAGAGCGAGAAAATATAATGATAAAAATATAAAAGAATATTATTATTTAATTGAAAAGAAACAGAAAAAAGTTGTGTAATTATATGGATAGAGATAAAGATTTTAATGTGAATGCTTAACACCCCCAATTTTACGGTGCCATTATATTATCCGCTCTGTCCTCGATCGGTTACCCATCCAGTAACTTATGGTTTTGTTTTTACTAATTGCTCACCCGGACAAAAGGCGTACAAGTTCTTACCCTTCGCTAGCAGTGGCAGCACACGGTTTCAAAACATCACGTTTCACCGTCTTCGAAACCGACTGAACCGAGTAATCGAGGTTCAGTAAGCTCGGTCGGAGCTGTCTCCCCAAACGAGGTTGCCGCCGGTGGTATTGAGGGTCGCCGGAGATGCGACGGCGACGGTGTTGAGCCTGGCCGCCGGTCTGGTGAGGCGAGGGAGGCCGGAGATGGTGGTGGCGCCGGAGGAGAGAACTCGAGACTTCATTGTTGTTAGCAAGGGAGAATGGTGGGGGAGGGGATGTTATCCTGCACCGGGTGAGGTGGATGAATATGCAGTGGATGTTATCTTGCTTTGGCTATTGTGCACCAATCAGTTGGCATCATCACTCAGTCGTCTTGTTTGGATATCTTTCACTTTTTTTGTGTTTTCTAATTTTTTTTTATTTTTATATAAACTAGATTTAAGCCCTCGCATTGTGGTGAGGGCGTAAAATCATGACAAAAAAGCCGCATCACCATCAATGATCACAAACATTAAAGTTACGGTATGTTAATGCAAAGAAATTAGACAGAAATCTAAAACATAGAAACTAATTAAAAAGATCCGTGCGTTGCGACTAGCCTGTCAAACGGGAAAAAAATAAATGACGTAAAAAACGTTGAACAATACACGCACGTTGCGCCATGTTAACTCGCAAAATTTAGAACAAAGCGAAAAACAAAATGTAAAAGCGTTGAACCACATACGCACGTTACGTCATTTTAACTCGCAAAAGAAAGAAACGTAAAACGAAAAATTTACGAAATATGAAAAGTATAGGGTACCAAAGTTGAAAGATGAAAAATTGTGAAGTAAATTAGAAAAGTAAAAACTTTTGGGTTAAAAGTAAAAAAAAAACAAGTAGTTTCCTGTTAGAAGTGTAATATTATTTTATTTTAAAACCCCCTTATGAATAGATTACAATATCTCTATGCATCAAATTTTTAGTATGTAAATTTGTTTAAATATTAATATAATGTGGAAATAACTATTAGTATGTAAATTTTAAATATTAATATAATATAATGTGGAAATAACAATATATTAATAACAGAAAATAATAAAATTAGAAAATAAAAATAAATTTCTATTCACATCCTTTGATTAGCAAGAAAGTTGGTGTTTATGATGCTAATTGAGGATATTTTTCTTTAAGAGAGTGATCATTCCGATTATAAATAAACTAGTTTAAGAACCCGTGTATTACACGGATTGCTAAAAGAAAATATCTTCCTTATCAGCATTGACATAAATATGATGATTTTATACACGTTAAAATACAAACGAATATCTTAGAGTACGACGAATTGAAATTCATCAATATGCAACAATCATTATTTGTTAATAATTACATATCAAATATTTTTAATTTTTCATTGGGTGTCGATAGGTGGTGTAGCTCTACATTCTTTAATATTGAATCATGATGTCCTTTGGGCCAAAGTCGAACTATGAGACCCACTAACACACTCTCTATTTAACCAAAAATAATGTTTCAAATCGATAAGAGCCCTAAAAGAAGTTTAAAATTGATGGAACCATTATATAAAAGACGAATATATCATGTCCATTCAAGACATCTAAGTTGACTTGATTTGTTAAACAAACTGAAACAATAAAATGAGGTCTAGTCACTTGAAAAAACCCTACTATCTATTTCTTATGATTATCTTATATTATCTCATATTTTCGAACAAAAGTTAATTGTGTTTTGTATTCTTGAGTTTTAGATCTTACGGTAGTAAAACAATCAAGAGAAATAAGTCCAAAATTGCACTCATTTAATCAAGTAGAAATAACCCATGAAATCAATACAAATCTAAGAAAAAAAATTAAAGTTACCAATGCATGAAGACCACTCTAATGCTTAGCACGGGAATAGTGATTGTCATTTAGGTTCTTCTTGCCACTCAAAACGACACGGGCTTTCCTCACATGTGGTTGCAAAGGCGCCTTTTTGTGTAAATGTTGAGTAAACTATTCATTTGTGCAAACATGTCATCCACCTACAACATCCAATCAAATAATCAGCGTCATTCATGATAATTAGAGACGGGCCCATGACCTAATGTGAATTTTTACCCCTTTATTCTTCTTTCTGGTCTTGCGATGCAGAAACTTTTGTGGAAGTTGATCCTACCATAATATAGGATTCTTGGTTATATCATCTCTTCCTCCATGCTGGAGAGGCAAAGAAAACCGCATAAAGATCCAGCATCATGGGTACACGACCGACCGAGTGTGCAAAAATGCATAGAAATGACTAAAGAAACATATAATTATCAACAAATTATGTGATGTGTATAAAAAATTCTTACCTTTGTTCCCCTTAAAGAGACTCGAGGGCAACTCGATTTCACCCTACAGTAACAACCATTTTCCTCAAAGTTTCATCCATTCCCACAACTGGAAAAACAATTCTACCAATCTCCATTGTCACCTTGTGATAGGTCTACTTAGAGATGACCAATCTCGAGAAATAAGGAAAGGAAAGGGAATACTTTTTGATCAAATTAACCATGACCTCTAAGGGATCAAAGTACAATTTAAACAATGGAAATTGCAAGTCTGTTCCTAAAGACTAGGAACTTACTGGACGAATTCAAAATGCAAAACAAGAAAGCAACAACCTTCCTAACTTACATGCATAATTCAAACAAATAAAAAAAAAAGATAATGTTTTGACTAATCCCTTAGTCCAACAAACGAAGTGGAGTCTTCTGGATGCGAACGGGTCGGGTACTAACGGGTCGGTTCGTATCAATATCTCCCCCTTCGAAATCGACCTTGTCCTCAAGGTCGGTGGTCGGTTCTCGTCGAATATAGTTCATGAAGTCGTCAGGCAAGTAATGTGCTTCCGGATGGACCGTACCTTTAAAAGCTCGCAACAGTGAAACTTAAAAAACCGGGTGTACCCGAGAGCCAACTGGTAGTTCCAATTTATAAGCCACTTTTCCAATTCGTTGGATCACCTTAAACGGACCATAGTACCTGCGACTAAGCTTTTGAAATTTTCGATTTGCAACAGAGGACTGTCGGTATATTTGAAGACGGAGTAGAACCCAGTCACCCACACTGAATGCTATATCGGACCAGTGCTTGTTTGCTTGGTCCTCCATCCGCTGCCTAGTCTTTTGCAAGGTTGCTCGTAAGAGATCAATGAGTTGTTGGTGTCCGAGTAAGGAGTTATCAATTGAAGCAACCTTGGAGCTTCCAATAGTGTACTGTGGAATAGAAGGAGGTGGTCGGCCGTACAGAGCCTGAAAAGGTGTCATTTCAATGGCGCTATGATAAGAGGTATTGTACCAAAACTCAGCTAAGTGAAGGAACTTTGTCCATCGAGTCAGTTGGTCACATGCAAAGCATCGTAGGTATGATTCCAAACAACGGTTTAGTACTTCGGTTTGTCCATCCGTTTGTGGATGGTATGCACTTGAGTGTAACAGCGTCGTTCCCACTTGTTGGAACAACTCATTCCAAAATCGGCTTATGAGGATCGGGTCACGGTCCGATAGAATGGTTTTTGGAAGACCATGCAATCTATAAATTTGTGACATGAAAATTGTTGCGAGTGAAACGGCTGTATATGTGTGGGGCAAAGCTATGAAATGGGCAAATTTCGTGAGGCGGTCGACAATGACCCAAATAGCGGATTTTCCGTTAGAGGGTGGAAGGTGTGTTATGAAATCCATGGAGATCTCTTCCCAAACATGGTTAGGAATAGGAAGAGGCTGTAGAAAACCATAAGGTTTGTGAGTCGAATATTTGGTTTGTTGGCATATCTCACAAGATGCTATGAATGCAGTGACCTCCTTCTTTAGTTGTGGCCAAAAAAATGAGACATTAAGGCGTTTAAGCGTGGCCAAGACTCCAGAGTGTCTTCCCACAGTACTTCCAAGAAACTCTTGCAATAATTTCAAGCGAAGTGACGGAATGCGGAATGAAAAGTCGGTTGTTAACGTAGACTAACCCGTCATGAATGCGGTAATCAGTGAAAGAAATGTGGCCCGCATTGATGTTGTCAATAACTGTTCTCCCTTCTTGAGTTGTGGTATAGTAGTCCCTTAGTTCACTTAGCCATGGAAAAGTGAGAGTTGAAAGAGAGAGAATCTGTGAATCGTCAAGTCTACTCAAAGCGTCCGCCACTTTATTTTCTTTCCCAGGTTTATAGTGGATCTCGAAATCATATCCAAGTAAACGACTAGCCCATTTGTGTTGTTCCGGTGTTTGAATCACTTGAGTTAACAAGTGTTTGAGACTTCGATGGTCTGTGACTCGAAATCGACGACCGAGCAAGTAGTGTCTCCATTTTTTGACCGCTTCTATGATGGCATAAAGTTCTCGTACGTAAGCTGATGCGCTTTGCATTTTCTTTGTAAATTTCTTGCTGAAAAAAACAAGTGGTTTATCTTGTTGCGAGAGAACTGCCCCTATACCAATGTCTGATGCATCAGTAGTAACATCGAACGGTAGAGAAAAGTCAGGTAAACCCAGAGTGGGTAGCGTAACCATGGTTGTTTTGAGAGCATCAAAGGCATGCTAAGCAGTTGATGACCATTCGTAAGATTTCGAGCGTTGTAGAAGATCGGTTAAGGGTGCTGCGATATGGGCATATTGTTTGACGAACCGTCGATAATAACCCGTTAGCCCAAGAAAACCCCGTAACCCGGTTGGTGTAGTTGGTGTTGGCCAATTTTGAATAGCTTGTATCTTATCATTGTCAGTTGCTGCCCCTGTTTGAGAAATAGTATGGCCCAAATAACTCACTTCATGAGCTGCAAAAACACATTTCGAAAACTTTGCAAAGTACTGGTGTTGTGATAGTGTTTCGAATACGTGTTGTAAGTGGTGATAATGCTGTGAGGGAGTCTTGCTATAAACAAGAATGTCATCAAAAAATACTAAAACAAATTTGCGAAGTACCGATCTAAAGATGTCGTTCATAGCAGCTTGAAATGTTGAGGGTGCATTTGATAACCCGAATGGCATAACGAGAAATTCGTAATGGCCATCGGTTTTTCTAAAGGCCGTCTTATGGGTGTCTTCTGGAGCCACGCGGATTTGATGATAACCGGCTCGTAAGTCTAGCTTCGAGAAGATCTTTGCACCATGTAGCTCATCGAGAAACTCATCTACGGTGGGAATAGGAAAACGATCCCGAATGGTAACGGTGTTGAGAGCGCAGTAGTCGACACAGAAACGCCACGTTCCGTCTTTCTTACGGACAAGGACGGGTGAAGAATAGGGACTAGTACTTGGCTTGATAAACCCGTCACGCAACAAGTCGGTAATGAGGTTCGTCATTATTTCTTTTTGATAGTGTGGGTATCGGTATGGCCTCACATTTACGGGTTGTGTCACACCCCGACCAGCAGCGGAAAAGGTGATCGGGGCATGATTGGGTTATCATCAAAGCTCATGACATTTATTATGCGTTTCATATTCATTTAATACAATTTAATGGAAATTTACAATAAATATTACAACATGTTCTAACTATCAATCTAAGCTTCTTTATTCTCTTCTAAGGCATTTCCTATGTTTTCTTTGCTTCAACCTGTTCACCTGTATCATGTATAAAAAGGTTTTTGGATCAACATAAAGTTGGCGAGTGAATCTTATGGAAAACATTTGAACAAGTTTATTAAATTGATTATGAAATAAGTGCACAACCAAACATGAGTAAAAATAGATGTAAACTTATTCAACAATCATTAGATATTAAATAAAGCACACATGAACAATAATGGAACATTTAGAGGCACGCGTTGCTCTACTCGTCTCTCACGAGGAACTGATGGGCCTAATGAATGAATTGCATAAACATGATAATATGAATGACACAACTACAAACAATATAAACTCAATGATACACACATGAACAATAATGGATTGGTTTTGAGGCACGCGTTGTTCAACTCGTCTCCCGCGAGGAACTGATGGGCTTAATGAATGAATTTCATATAATTTGACAAAATGAAATAAGTAATCACAACAATATAAACAATCTAAGTTTAGATCACGATATGGTATGGCACAAGTTTAAATAAACGAGTTAATTAATTTGTGACACATGACACACCCCAAAACGTGTAATTAAAAAGGGGGAGTTGTAAGATTCACTCACAGTGGGTGCGTTCGGTTGATGATATTGAATGCACGCGAAGTGGTTTTAACCACGAGTGAAATTAACCTAGATAAATAGCATTATGGTTCGGTAAGTAAACAGATTTTATTAATCCATTTTAGTAGGATTGTTGGGTGTATTTTTGTGAGTTTAAGGCTATTTTCTAACCTTAAAAATGTTATTTTTAAGTATTTTTAATTGATTTTTAATTAAAATAAATAAATAAAAATAATAAAAAAAATTGATTTTTTTGCTACAGTTGACCGTTGACTTTGACCGGTTCGAATCGTGTAATTGTGCGCTGAGTGAGGCTCGAACCCGAGACCTCCCGTACGCGTGCACGCAGCTCTACCAACTGAGCTACGTGTCTAACCCGAAATATTTCTGTTTTTAATTATATTTATATACTAATTAGTTTAAACAGAAAATCCTTTATTTTCTAAAAACGATTTTTAATCCAAGACTCGGTGCGCTCCACAGGTCTCGAACCCGGGACCTGTGGCTTATGCAAACACACAGTCCACCGCTGGACTGTGTGTCCAACTTGTTAACTTAACTGATTTTTATTATACTTAAACACAAACTAATTATTTTTATTTCTGACTTATTTAAAAAGGTAAATAATTGTCCGGGTCGATGCAGAAGACCGGACTCGAACTCGTGCGCTTTGATTAAACATACACACAGTCCACCACTGGACTGTGTGTCTAACTTGGTTATTTTTCCGGTTATTAATATACTTAACATATAACAGTGTGACTCCAGTTCGGTTAACAAAAAAATCATTTTTATTAAGGCAGCGTGTGTGGAAACAGGATTCGAACCCGAGACGTTTGTGTTTAATGTGCACACAGTCCACCGCTGGACTGTGTGTCTAACCCGAGTTATTTCTTGATTTAAATTATACTTATGAGTTACCGTAACTTAGTCTTCTTCGTTGAGTTTTATCCAGAAATGATGACTGACTGGTTCGAAGTTTCAATCAGGTTTCTTTAGCGTTTTTAGGTTAATTACAGATGAGATATAAGTAAAAAGAAAGGAAATTAGGCGTGAAGTATACCGACTGGTTTCCTCTGTTTTCCGGCAGAATTCCGGCGACAGCAACAGGCTCCGGCGTCGGGTGTCTTGCAGCAGCGAGTCTTCAGAAAGCTTACAAATGACGTGGGTGACTTCGGTATAAGCTCAGGGGGTTTAGTAAAGCTTAGAAGTGAAGAACCCGGTTTTTCGGCGACGAGCAGAATATTTCCGGCGAGTGAGTTTTCGCCGAGCAAAGGTGCGGTTTTGAGCGAAAATGTTTGCAGAGGTTCGAGGGGGTATTTATAACGCAAGTTATCGATGAACTTGGTCTGATTTCCGACTTGATTCGTCGGTTATAATTTCTCCGGCGGTTATGGTTTGTGTCGCGGACACAGACGTCAGTTATAACCGATATAGGTTTAAAGTTTACGTTATAACGGAAGTATTTGTTAAATTATTGGCGAGATCGCCGGGATTTCCGACGACTGCATTTGGGCGCCGGTTTTGAATTCGGAAAGTCATGATATGAATTTAATGATCTTAATAATTAACAGAGAACATCAGTGGCGCAGTGGTTTAAGTGTTGTGTGTTAAGTTGTTTGATGAACCGATTACTGACCCGGGTTCGAAACCCGGCAGAACCAAAGTATTTTTATTTTCTTATTTTTGATAGTTTTTCAAAAACTAATTAAATATTCCCATATAATAATTGATTATGTATCGTTTAAAATTATTTTAGGCATTTAATTCGCAACGAAATTTTTAACTGACTGTTCGGTTAATAAACGGAGCGGGTTTGGTAAAATCCGTTTTTGACGGATGTTACAGTATCCCCTGCTTTTTAGAAATTTCGTCCCGAAATTGAAATAGTGATATATTTGACTAAAAGAATGATGGTGTTTAGTTTTGACAGTTACATGCTTAGGAAAAGTATGGGTTTAAGTTTTTGTTTGAGGCGGTAACGTTCCTTGTAAGGGTTAAGTACCCTATTACAGGAATCGCTTTTTGTTGCCTACTGTAAAAGTATTGATAAGCAGAATTTATTCACTAACTATGATATCATGCATACGAGTTTGAATATGTTTGGTAGGGTATGGTTATATCCTAAGGCAAAACTTCTAATACTACAACCTACATGGAACATAAATAAACACAACAGCTAATATTTGAACAAAAATAAACACAACAGCTAATATTTGAATCCACATTCTGATAGCATATATGTTTGAATGGTAGCGGTTCCTCTCTCGTTTGTTATGATGGAGAGGTTAGTTATGTAGAAATGGAACACAATCCAATCTCTTTAAATAGCAAGATGATATAAATGTAACACAAATTTCAACCAAAGCAATACTAAATCCTACATGGAACTTCTCATAACCGCCTGATAATGCCTCTGATCCTTTGGCAAGAATACTTATATATAGGAAGTACCAGCGGCGTATCCACCATGTTCTTGCCAAATTTTCATTGGTTTTATCCACAAGTTATGATTAGTTACCAAGGAACTAATAAATCCTACATAGAACTTCTCATAACCGTCTGACAATGCCTCTGATCCTTTGACAAGAATACTTATATATAGGAAGTACCAGCGGCGTATCCACCATATTCTTGTCAAATTTTCATTGGTTTTATCAGTGAATTATGATTAGTCCTGTATAACTCTACAACCAATACAACAAATATAAAATACTGAAATGAAAAATGTCTGTGCGATCAAGGCTCAATCAAACGGAGCCGATCGTATTGCATGTACTGAAAATGAAATTGTCTGTGCGCTCAAGGCTCAATCAAACGGAGCCGAGCGTATTGCATGTATTGAAAATGAATAACTTAATCTAAACAACAATCACACAAACAGCCTATGCATGGAACCTCTCATAACCGCCTGATAATGCCTCCGATCATTTGACAAAAATACTTATATATAGGAAGTACCAGCGGCGTATCCACCATATTCTTGTCAAATTCTCATTGACTTTATCCGCAAGTTATGATTAGTTATATGCGACTCTACAACAAACACAACAACCACAAGATACTGATAATGTAAATGTCTGTGCGATCAAGGCTCAATCAAACGGAGCCGATCGTATTGAAAATGAAAATGTCTGTGCACTCAAGGCTCAATCAAACGGAGCCGAGCGTATTGCATGTACTGAAAATGAATAACTTAATCTAAACAACAATCACACAAACAGCCTATGCATGGAACCTCTCATAACCGCCTGATAATGCCTCTGATCCTTTGACAAGAATACTTATATATAGGAACTACCAGCGGCGTATCCACCATATTCTTGTCAAATTCTCATTGACTTTATCCGCAAGTTATGATTAGTTCTATGCGACTCTACTACAAACACAACAACCACAAAATACTGATAATGAAAGTGTCTGTGCGATCAAGGCTCAATCAAACGGAGCCGATCGTATTGCATATACTGAAAATGTAAAATGAACTGTGCGATCAAGGCTCAATCAAACGGAGCCGATCGTATTGCATGTAATGAAAATGTAAAATGAACTCTGCGATCAAGGCTCAATCAAACGGAGCCGATCGTATGCGGGCACGCCAGGTTCAACCGCATAATAAAACGCTCATAAATGGGGAGCAGGCGGCCTCGGCAATTGCATATACTGAAAATAATAAACAATAATTACTCTAACAGTCTACACATGGAACCTCTCATAACCGCCAGATAATGCTTCTGATCCTTTGACAAGAATACTTATATATAGGAAGTACCAGTGGCGTATCCACCGTATTCTCGTCAAAGTTTCATTGGCTTTATCCTTAAGTTATGTTTGGTTCTATGTGATAAAGAAAAACATAAAACTAAACGATAGGAGTTGAATCTGGATCTTCGGTGAAGAGGACTAGTTGGGTATCTTCGTTTGGGCCGTCATTATCTTCGACAGGATTGGCGTTGATATTGAAGACTCTTCCTCTTGCTGGTGGCCTAGCGGTTGGGTTTTCCTGGTTTACTTGGTTAACTGGGTTTGATTGGGCTTGAGTGTTGATGACGTTAACCAGTTGAGGGCATGTGTTTCTAAAGTGGGTAGGGTCGCCACAATTGAAACAAGCTCGAACATATGGGAACATGGGGTATTGGGGTTGATGATAAGTTTGGGCCATGTTTTGAGTAGGGGAAGAGGTTTGGTTTTGAAAGGTGCGGCAAACCTTGCTTAAATGACCATAGCGTCCACAAGTTGCACATAGTCGACAAGGTAAAGTAAGCGGATGGTGATAAAAACAATTGTTGCATCGAGGGTGAGGTCCAAGATATGGTTTCTTATTTGGGTAGGTTGAGTTGGGTGCCACTTGAATGATTGGGATAGCTTGGATTGGTATGGCTTGTAAAACTGGTTGATTACGTTGGGTAGCAGCGAAAAGTTGCCCGTCTCTTTTTCTCTTAGGATTGGGTTGAGAAGGGGATTCGGTTTGGGTGGAGTCGGAGGTTTCAATTGATTCTTTATCCTTCTTCTTCTCCTCCTTGAAGTCTTTGTTTCGGATTCGGTTCTCGGTAAGCTCTGTTGCTAGCTCCATTGCTGCTTCCAAAGTTGCAGGCTTGGTACTTATTACAGGGTCTTGAATCTTTGACGGAAGACCACGAATGTATTGCTCGATCAAACGGTAGAGGGGAGTGAACATGTTGGGAACCATTTGATGTAACTCGAGGAATCTTTTGTTGTAGGTGGTGTGGTCTCCTTCCTTTTGCTTCAACGAATAAAATTCATCTTCTAATTTCTTGATTTCGCTCCTTGGGCAAAATCGTTTGGTCATGATTTCCTTCAATTCGTTCCAAGTTAAAGTCATAGCATCGTCGACGCCTCGTTTGGCTTTCTCTGTATTCCACCAAGTAAGTGCTATCCCATATAATCAACCGGTAGCATATCGCACTTTGCGATCATCTGGGCAATCGCAATTTAGAAAGGTGTTCTCCATTTCTTCAAACCAATGGAGGAGAGCGGTGACACCTTCAGTCCCTTTGTATTTCGGAGGGTCGCATGATTTGAAATGCTTGAAGGTGCATTTAGTGGTATTTGGGGAAAAGTTGATAACGTTTTGGTTTGCTTGATTGACAGGATTATCGGTGAGTGCTTGTTGTACTTGGATTACAATGTTGGGTATTTACGGCAGCCATTTGTTGAGCGATTAAGGCAGCCATGCGCTCGCGGGCTTTTCCTGCTCTCATCTTCCTACGGGCGAGGTTAGAAGACATCTACAAGGAATACATGTCAAGAGTATGAGTTGGATGCTTTTGGGTTCATGGGTCGCATTCAGGAATGAACATTCATAAAATAATTATAGAAAAATAAATCTACTACATCCATAGGATGTCTTAGGCTTTGCTCGCCATTAGGCCCTACATGCCGCCATACTTCACCTTTGTAATCATGTGGGCCCCATGAATACCGGTTCTTCATATGGTTCGCACGGGTTTGCCAGGTTGCGTACACTAAAACCCGGAGAAAATTGAGAAATATGTATACAACGTGTGATATTCGGAATGTGTCCAGGTGTAGACACGGTGACACCTCAAAGTGGGGTTAGTTCGAACGACGTTTGGTGTGGCATGCTTTGGCCTAATAGGTCCTTCGTACTCTCATCGTTGGTCTCAAACTGGTCCGTTATATTGGATTTATACGAATGCCAACCTAGACAGGACGTTCCGACTACCGGTACTTGTACCCTTCCAGTTACTACATGCCCGTCGCAGAACTTACTTTGATGAGATTTGAAAATTGCAACAAAATCTTTGAATAATGAAAGTATGAAAATGAATTGAATATATGAACATTGATATATGTATAATGAATATGTATATAAGCATGTATGTTTGACTATAAATATAAACAAATATGAAACAAATAAATATCACAAGTTTGTATGTAACCACCTAATCAATTAAAATTTAGGCAGACTATAGTATAGGCTCTAAGGGTCTAATAACCTATCCTATATCCCTATAGTCATGGCTCTGATACCAATCTGTCACACCCCGACCCGCAGCGGAAAAGGTGATCGGGGCATGATTGGGTTATCATCAAAGCTCATGACATTTATTATGCGTTTCATATTCATTTAATACAATTTAATGGAAATTTACAATAAATATTACAACATGTTCTAACTATCAATCTAAGCTTCTTTATTCTCTTCTAAGGCATTTCCTATGTTTTCTTTGCTTCAACCTGTTCACCTGTATCATGTATAAAAAGGTTTTTGGATCAACATAAAGTTGGCGAGTGAATCCTATGTAAAACATTTGAACAAGTTTATTAAATTGATTATGAAATAAGTGCACAACCAAACATGAGTAAAAATAGATGTAAACTTATTCAACAATCATTAGATATTAAATAAAGCACACATGAACAATAATGGAACATTTAGAGGCACGCGTTGCTCTACTCGTCTCTCACGAGGAACTGATGGGCCTAATGAATGAATTGCATAAACATGATAATATGAATGACACAACTACAAACAATATAAACTCAATGATACACACATGAACAATAATGGATTGGTTTTGAGGCACGCGTTGTTCAACTCGTCTCCCGCGAGGAACTGATGGGCTTAATGAATGAATTTCATATAATTTGACAAAATGAAATAAGTAATCACAACAATATAAACAATCTAAGTTTAGATCACGATATGGTATGGCACAAGTTTAAATAAACGAGTTAATTAATTTGTACACATGACACACCCCAAAACGTGTAACTAAAAAGGGGGAGTTGTAAGATTCACTCACAGTGGATGCGTTCGGTTGATGATGTTGAATGCACGCGAAGTGGTTTTAACCACGAGTGAAATTAACCTAGATAAATAGCATTATGGTTCGGTAAGTAAACAGATTTTATTAATCCATTTTAGTAGGATTGTTGGGTGTATTTTTGTGAGTTTAAGGCTATTTTCTAACCTTAAAAATGTTATTTTTAAGTATTTTTAATTGATTTTTAATTAAAATAAATAAATAAAAATAAAAAAAAATTGATTTTTTTGCTACAGTTGACCGTTGACTTTGACCGTTGACCGTTGACTTTGACCGGTTCGAATCGTGTAATTGTGCGCTGAGTGAGGCTCGAACCCGAGACCTCCCGTACGCGTGCACGCAGCTCTACCAACTGAGCTACGTGTCTAACCCGAAATATTTCTGTTTTTAATTATATTTATATACTAATTAGTTTAAACAGAAAATCCTTTATTTTCTAAAAACGATTTTTAATCCAAGACTCGGTGCGTTCCACAGGTCTCGAACCCGGGACCTGTGGCTTATGCAAACACACAGTCCACCGCTGGACTGTGTGTCCAACTTGTTAACTTAACTGATTTTTATTATACTTAAACACAAACTAATTATTTTTATTTCTGACTTATTTAAAAAGGTAAATAATTGTCCGGGTCGATGCAGAAGACCGGACTCGAACTCGTGCGCTTTGATTAAACATACACACAGTCCACCACTGGACTGTGTGTCTAACTTGGTTATTTTTCCGGTTATTAATATACTTAACATATAACAGTGTGACTCCGGTTCGGTTAACAAAAAAAATCATTTTTATTAAGGCAGCGTGTGTGGAAACAGGATTCGAACCCGAGACGTTTGTGTTTAATGTGCACACAGTCCACCGCTGGACTGTGTGTCTAACCCGAGTTATTTCTTGATTTAAATTATACTTATGAGTTACCGTAACTTAGTCTTCTTCGTTGAGTTTTATCCAGAAATGATGACTGTCTGGTTCGAAGTTTCAATCAGGTTTCTTTAGCGTTTTTAGGTTAATTACAGATGAGATATAAGTAAAAAGAAAGGAAATTAGGCGTGAAGTATACCGACTGGTTTCCTCTGTTTTCCGGCAGAATTCCGGCGACAGCAACAGGCTCCGGCGTCGGGTGTCTTGCAGCAGCGAGTCTTCAGAAAGCTTACAAATGACGTGGGTGACTTCGGTATAAGCTCAGGGGGTTTAGTAAAGCTTAGAAGTGAAGAACCCGGTTTTCCGGCGACGAGCAGAATATTTCCGGCGAGTGAGTTTTCGCCGAGCAAAGGTGCGGTTTTGAGCGAAAATGTTTGCAGAGGTTCGAGGGGGTATTTATAAGGCAAGTTATCGATGAACTTGGTCTGATTTCCGACTTGATTCGTCGGTTATAATTTCTCCGGCGGTTATGGTTTGTGTCGCGGACACAGACGTCAGTTATAATCGATATAGGTTTAAAGTTTACGTTATAACGGAAGTATTCGTTAAATTATTGGCGAGATCGCCGGGATTTCCGACGACTGCATTTGGGCGCCGGTTTTGAATTCGGAAAGTCATGATATGAATTTAATGATCTTAATAATTAACAGAGAACATCAGTGGCGCAGTGGTTTAAGTGTTGTGTGTTAAGTTGTTTGATGAACCGGTTACTGACCCGGGTTCGAAACCCGGTAGAACCAAAGTATTTTTATTTTCTTATTTTTGATAGTTTTTCAAAAACTAATTATATATTCCCATATAATAATTGATTATGTATCGTTTAAAATTATTTTAGGCATTTAATTCGCAACGAAATTTTTAACTGACTGTTCGGTTAATAAACGGAGCGGGTTTGGTAAAATCCGTTTTTGACTGATGTTACAGGTTGGGTGTTGGGTTGTAAATGAATGTGGTGGTCTTGGTTTCTGGTTGTTGGTAAGTTGGTGTGTTGGTCAAATATGTGAGAGTATGCATGGATTAAAGCTTGAACGTGAGGGTTTGCATGGGACAATGGTGTGGGGGATTCTATTTTTGGTTGGTGTTGGAATACAATGGTATGCATGGATGCAATAGCATTTTTATGCAAAAGGTGATGGATGGTACTAGGGGATACAGACGTGGAAAGGGGATCTCCTGTCAATGTGATCTGGTGACCTTCATGTGAGAAAGACAAACTTGGGATTGAAAAATCAGCCAAGATAGGTCCCAAAGTCCCCAACCAAGCGATACCCAAAACCACATCGGCTCCTTCAATGGGTAACACGTAAAGCGGAATAGAGAACGGGTTCCCAGCTAGGTGAAGCTGCACATCTGAACAAACCCGGCACAGTGTAATAGCTCTCCATTGCCGACCATAACCGGAAAGGAGGTGATGTCGGTGACCGGTAAGCTAAGGAATGAGGCTACACGGGGTTGAATAATGTTATGGGTGCTACCGGAATCAACGAGAATGGAAACCGGTTGGCCATGAATATGTCCAGTGATACGGAGTGCTTTAGGAGAGGCTAAACCAAGCAGAGCGGCGGGTGATAAAGCTAGGAATTGGTTTTGAAGGGTAGAAGAATCGGAGGATTGAATGTGTGTTGTGTGATTGGGAAGTTGGTTGTCGGGTGGGTCTGTGAAGTCTATGAGGGGTAGGTCATCACGAAAATCTTCATTATCAACGATCAACATAAACTGGGGTGGGTTGCATTTGTGACCCGGGTGGTATTTCTCTGGGCATTTAAAACAGAGACCGGCCGTTTTCCTCTTTTGTAATGCGTCTGGGGATAGGCGGGTTAACGGTAGTGTTCCGGGTGGTTCGGAAGGATTTTGTAGTAAAGGTGGGGTAGAAACGGGGGTTTGTTTCAACTGGGTGGTTTTTGGGTTTGTAGTATAGGTAGAGGTGGGAAGGGATGGAGTTGGGTCTGTAAAATAAGTAGGGGTGGGTTTTGGTAGGATTTGAGAGTCTATGGCCTTGTCTTCTATGAGTTTTGCCAAACCTACGGCCTCATGGAAAGTTTGGGTTTGTGAATGGATAGTTCTTTTTGTATGTCGTCGCGAAAACCCGAAATGAGGCAGTTTAGTAACGCCTCTTGGGGTAACCCGATGACGAAGTTGCTAAGCTGTTCGAACTCTGTGACGAATGCATCTACGGAGCTTTTTTGTTTTAGTTTGAACAATGCGGCTTGGTGGTTAGCATATGATGACGGCCCAAAACGGGTTTCGAGCTCTTTGGTGAATGCTTCCCATGTGGTTAAGAGCTTGTTGTTGTATAGATATTTATACCAACTCAACGCATCACCGGAAAGATTGAAAGTGATCATTTTCAAACGATTTGGTGGAGCGATGTTATAGAAATCAAAATATTGATTTGCTTGAAAGATCCAATCAAGAGGATTGGTACCATCAAATGAAGCTAAAGTTAGTTTAGGAGGGCGAATAGTGAAATTGTGGTCCGGCGGCGAGGATTTATTTGGTTCGGAAGGGGATGATTGAGGAGGTTTGTTGAGCGTGGTGATAAGTGCTTGGGTTTGCTCAAAATGAGCTGTCAATTGGGAAACAAGGGCATCGATTTTGGTTGTTTGGTCACGAACAGCGGCTGAGTTTGTGGACACGATTTCAGCCATGGAGGTGAGGAGTTCTTCAGGGGTTTGATTATCACGTCTAGGAGGCATGATGAACGAAGATGAAAGCACCAATTGATAGGTCTACTTAGAGATGACCAATCTCGAGAAATAAGGAAAGGAAAGGGAATACTTTTTGATCAAATTAACCATGACCTCTAAGGGATCAAAGTACAATTTAAACAATGGAAATTGCAAGTCTGTTCCTAAAGACTAGGAACTTACTGGACGAATTCAAAATGCAAAACAAGAAAGCAACAACCTTCCTAACTTACATGCATAATTCAAACAAATATAAAAAAAAGATAATGTTTTGACTAATCCCTTAGTCCAACAAACGAAATGGAGTCTTCTGGATGCGAACGGGTCGGGTACTAACGTGTCGGTTCGTATCACCTTGTTTTAAGCATGACTTTCAGTATCCAGCTACATTTCAAGTAAAACGGGTCAAAAGAGATGAGCGTGGTACCAGTACCGTACCGTAACGAACCGGTACTGAAAACGCCAAAAGTGGTTACTGAATTGGTACCGAAAATAATTCGTACCGGTACCAAATACCATATGCTCATCCCTAGTCAAAAGGCACCAAAAATGTATTTTTATGCATACAACTTCCAAACTGAGACTTTGCGAAAAAATAATGTGGTTTGAAATAATGTGGCATGATCAGCAAGTTAGTGTTGATTTGGTAGTTTTTCCTGCTCAAAATAGGATGAGTCGGGTCAGGTTAAAACAAAACACATTTTTGTCCAATTTTGTTCTTAATAAGTACTTATTGTGTTGAATAGTATTACAAAAACCATATTAATACACAATAATAATCTTAACATTTGAATTAAACAATTTTAGATATTGTGTGCAATAAAACAAACTTCGGCAACTTTCACCCTTTTGTCACTTTGACCCATTCAGACCGTCTTCTTTTAACCGACTAAAAGGTTCTAAGTTTTATAATATGAAAACGGGAAACTTTCAAATCATTTGGCCCAAACCTTTTTAGCCTTTTTTATAAACAAATTACCCCGATGATGTGTTGTAAGCTAACCCGCTCATAAGTAAATGTGTCAACTTTGAATAATCCTGAAAATGCAGCTGGCATAAGCTGATTGTTGCAATTCTTCTATGAATTATATTTTAGGTTCCTAATAGGGCTGTCCAAACTGCTCAGCGCTCGAAGATCGTTCGACGACCGTTCGAAAATGCTCGGAAATTTGCTCGTTCGAGTCTCCGTTAAAACCGAGCCGAGCAGCTCGATTCGGTTTAAAAACGAACCGAGCACGAGCATAGGTACGCTCGCTTGTCGCTCGTTCGGTTTCGATCGAATTTAATTTTATTATATATATATATATATTATATTTATTAAATAGGTTTCGATTGAATTTATTTTTATTATATATATATTATATATTTTTTGAATATAAAAATATTTAAGTTGGTGAATTTTGGTGAATAAATGGCTGTGTAGGAATGCTAAATAAAACTGAGCAAAAGCGAACCGAACCGAGCACGAGCATAAGATTTCCGCTCGATTTCCTAAATCCGAACCGAACCATAATATGTATTATACAAAGCTTACTTGGTGTAGTTGCTGTTAATCATACAGAAATTGGATGAATGATTGAAGTTAAGATACTCGTTAAATAATTAGAAACTAATATGAAAAAAAATGAATAAAAAAAGAAGACATGAGAATATGATTCTTTTTTTTTCTTTGTCATAATGTTCGGATCGAATAGAACAGAAACCACAAGCTAAAAAGGCAATAAAAAGTAAAATTTATTGATACTAATCATGAATAAAAACATCATGTGAATAAATTGCTACAAAAAATATATAAACTAAACGGAGTAGTTAAATAACATTCTTTCTTTAAATTTAATCATACCATCAACCTATAATAATATATGAAAAAACATCGCATAAATGGCTACAGTAATTTAAAGACCCTGTTCTAAGAAAATATGACCCATTAAAGTTAATGCATAGACCAAATCAACCTATTCATAAGTATTAGAAACTAACAGGTGCTGACAATGTGGGCGGGTGTATATAACCAGCAGAGAGCAGAGTCCTGAAACAATAGGCAAAAAAACATATATCAAACTGATCAAATAAGTGGGTTGCTCAAAGTAAATTATATTATTTAACAGTTTCCATTAGTATGCGAGTTGCAACCAATATACAATCCGACCCGTTACAGCTTACCAGAACTCCATGTGGCGATCTGACCACGAAATGTCACCTTCAAGCTAACCAAGATTGAAAGCGATAGTCTGACCCGTACCTATAAACCTGCTCACCGGAGTTCACCCACTGCCGCCACAAGCCCATCGTGTTTGCCTATCCCACACCACCGTCACCTTATCTGCCTTCTGTCACCACTCCGCACACACCGCCCTTAAACTTCGCCGACGAACAACCTTTGTCTTAGCCAACCAACAATGCCAGAACCACCTCATCACCACTCGCCGTCTCCGCTACTCGAGTTGAAACTACCGCCGTTGTTGCTTGTTCGGGCAGAGTTTAACAGTCGCCACCTTTAATTTGACCATTCGTCACATAAGGTAACAAAACAGTCTTCTTGTTTAAATATTTCCAGAAGAACTAAATAATAAAAAAAGTCATGCCACCTACGTCCCTTTTTACCACAAAAAAGCCGCCAACTCGCCAAGCCTAACACTCAGGTCTGCCATGTTTCATAATGTCCTCTAAAGACATCGACTTTCAATCTTCTCCAAGATATCGCAAACTTATAAATATTAAATAGAGAAAAGAAATGCCTAAGCTATAAATATATAAATAAGAAGCGCAATCTTCTTGCTTCAAGCATGTAAAGGGGTCTTCTCTTTGTATGCAACTCCTAAGTCTTCTTGTACCAAAATTAGAACCCACAAGGTATCAAATTTTACATAAATTTTAAAGAAAAAATAAAACCATACCTCAGTGTTCTCCATTTTCGAACACATGAAAAGCATGACCTATTGAAGTGAGCTTGCATATTAAAACCCGTTATTGCCTAAGAATAACTTGAATAATTCTTGTACTATTTAATAAAGAAGATAGAATGCAACTTTGGATGTCCAGTAGATCATACTAAAGGTTCACAACTAATATGGGTTATTTATATGGATAATATTTGGTAACCATACTTGTAAATTATAACCCTCCCCAAAGTAATAGACTGGCATAATGATCTATGTATCAATTAAAACCCATGGTGCGTGTTTTTTAATAACTTATTACTATCTATATAAACTAAATAAATTATGACCTTACCAAAATTAAGCAATTTATATCCAATTCAAAACTCCTTTATGCTACTGCCACAAAACCAAAGCAATGCACATGCCAGTTACCTCCCAAAACTTCTTTATGCTACTGCCACAAAACCAAAGCGATGTACCAGCCAGTTACCTCCTGATTAACTTAAAGCCATTCCGAAAGGGTCTTACAAATCTAACTTGCAACCCATAACTGATGCTACCTTCCCCAGCCTCTAACAAATTTCGAAGAGGCATAACTGAAAAGGCGGAAAACAAAGGACATGAGTGCCATAAACACTTAAAAATGTATATTAAATGAAACTTACAATTGATCACGGAATAAGGCATCCAGCTACACCGGAAAATAAAACATACAATTGCTGCACAACCCATATTAACAATAATTTAACCATAAAATGAGAAGAAATCGGGCATAAAGTAAATATTCATTTGATCTTTAAAATGAGCAACTGAAAAATGCACCTGCAAAACAACCGAAACATTAAGTAAATATTCATTTAATCTTTAAAATATAAATTTACAACTGCTAACATCGAACTGGCAACTACTTCCATGTCACTGTCCATGTCATTAAGTAATCTTGACTGCAACTGTATGTATAGCAAGCAACATATCAACCATTACCATTCCTGAAATCAGCTCTAGCAACCCTTCTAACAGCACCAGCAACAGCACTCGCTCCTGCTCCATGGATAAATGTGCATTCCCACCCGATGTTGTCACCGCATCACTGTTTCGAGCAAGATTTTGTAATCGGTAACCTCCCCTACAACCTGTTTATACACAACACCATAATATGTCAAAAGTTTGGGAAAAAGGCACCGGCTTGAATAAAAAATGCCAAGTCACCTTGTGAGCACGACCCCGTTCGTATCCCTGAAATGATCTGGATGATTGTAAACTAAAATTTGAAATAGAAACTTGATTCAATGAAATTAATATTCCACAATGATTATAAAATTGACTTGCGAGCATTCTAATGAAATTAATTCCACAATATAGTCATGGCACAGAGTTGCAATAATCTAAATGTGAATTGTGATACAACAATTACAAAAGTGGATTTAAAAACTCAATGTGAATTGTGACACATATTTGTTTTACTTGCGAGCATTCTAATGAAATTAATTCCACAAAAAATTATGTATAAAATGTTGAAACTACTGAACGTTTCTTGATTCCAATTATAGTTTTAGTCATCCAAACAAAACCACAAAAAACAATTAAAAAATCAGATAGTGGTGAATCAAATTATAATATGTACAAAACATTACCTATTTCTTCTTTTAGCGGTCAAGATATCAATGGTGGGGAGCAACATTTTTGAGTCCCCATGACACCATCGAATTGCTTTGAACATAAACCAGAATTACATGTCGAACCACAAACCCTATGCACATTCAATAAAAAACAAAACTAAAATTAAAAATGGAACCAACGATAACGATTTTACATCATATATGAATGGTACATGTCTCCCTGAAGTTAGGCTTTGAAAAAGAATGGATGGAGATAAACATACATGGTGAAATCGAGTGAAAACCAAAGGTCCAAACTTCAATCTTCGATCTTCAACAGAATAATAGATTCTAGGGTTTGAAGAAAAAAAGAGATTTGTGGAGTTGGATGGAATGGAATGGAAAAGAAAGGGCCTGGTTCGGATTGAAGGATTCCAATTTAGGATGAGAGATAGACCGGTGAGAGGTCGACTTGTAGGTTTTCGGCAATGGTGAAAGAAAAATGGGGGGAAAGAAGAGAGAGACGGCTGTGGAAGAAAAGTTACGTAGGAAAAGAGTTTGGCGCCCATAGATAACCAACGAGTATAATTGATAGATTTATCATCATTACTCAAAAGATAAAATAATGAAATAACAGAATTTTACTACTAAAATCAGTTAATCCATTGATTAGTTTTTTTTTTTTTTTTTTTTTGAAAGTAAACTTTATTAAAATGGCAAACACCTCAAACGAGACAGCCACAACAGAAAAAAAACTACATATTTACACCAATCAATCCTAGAGATGGTTTTGTTTTTAGATCTACACTTAAACCATAAATAACCAACCGACCTGATCTCGCAAATAATATCTTCCATCTTTTATAACTTTATTATTGAATTTGGCTCCATTCCTCGCCCTCCAAATGCTCCAACACCCGATTCTTATAATACCTTTTAAAGCTTCTTTTTGAGGACCCACTAATCTGACGTGCTCGTGTATCTCCAACAGGTCTCTGAACGGAAAAATAAACATGTTCGGGATCTTACAACAAGCACTAATATGCGCCCATAGAATAGAGGCCGTAATACACGAACAGAAAATATGTTCCGCCATTTCTTCTCCATCTTCGCACATAATACAAGTCGACTCTAGAACACCACAATTCCTCTTAGTGAGAAGTGATGATGTGGTTACTATTATTAGTAAGTTATTAAGTGATCTTTATCTCACTTAGAGAAAAGTTACTTACCAGTGGAACAATCTTTTGGTGGATATCAAAAAGTGTATGCTTAAGGGGTTGGTTAACATCTATTCGAACCGCTATAAATCTTTTGTTTTGTGTGCAAGTCTTTTTTTTTATTACGTATTATTTTCGAACTAAAGATTCTTCAAGAAATAACTTTTAATTATAAACAAAAAAGTATTGATGGTAACTAAATTTAAAATAATAATTCCCCTCTAGGTTCTTAAAATATGATTGAACAAGATTGACTAATTGTAATCATGTGTTGCCTAATTATCATCATGTTTGAGTAGATTGACTATGTTTGACCAATTATGTCCCAATATAGTTCACAAAATTGTCGCAATATTGGTTGCAGAGTAGTTTCTCAAAAATTTCATTACGATATTGAACTTTGGAAGTCGTATATTCATCACAAAGTAGTGGCTGATTTTGCGACCGAAAAAACCAGTCGGTAATTTTGCTATGAATTCTATAATATTTACAACCGACACTTCGTCATTAATATGTCAGAGAGAAGTTTGGTCGCAACATATATTTAGAAATTAGCAACCGACTTGCCATTGAGATTGCATGAACTATCACTAATTTAGTAATTTTACACCACTCTATATTTGCACCTAAATTTCAATGCTAATTCGTCGCTAGAAAGTCTTGTTGCAAAACTAGCTAGGTGTCATTTCGGTTGCAAATTTTGTGAAGGAATGTATTGGTGGCAAAACCGTCATAAATGCCTCTCATTATGTAGTAGTGAAGAACTTGAAACAAATTACACTAGAACATGGATATGACCAAACCCATATTTAATGACAAATCAAAAACAGGAAATCTAGAACACTTCAAGGTTATAAGGTACAAGATATGATGTCCCAAAAATATCCGGTCGGAAAATGTGGGCGATGATTAAGGGTGACGAGACGACAATTTGGTTGGCGACATAGAACGGCATCGACATTTATAGATTCATTTATTCCAATCATTTTTCACAATGAACTAGTTGATTTTCGCCCCCGCGTTGCGGCGGAGATCCAGCGTCTGCAAAATGTGTGCCGACAACGACAAGCAGATACTGAATATCAAAACATAGATAAAAATGACGTAGTAACGATAGTCACTTCGTCCTTAAAAAACTGATTTTAATTAATATAATTTATAATAGTAGGACCCACACGTCCTACACGTTGGAAATTCGGTTGTTTTCGTTTCAGTTATTACGATACAAACACGTTAAAATTGGATGAGCTCGGTACCGGTAATGGCACCGAAAGTACCGATCCCGAAAATCATCGAAATTAGGTACCGGCACCAAAAATCCTGCGTACGATACGGTAGGGATGAGCACGGTACCCATTCAGTACCGAACGAGTACCGGTACTTAAAACGGGGAAAAGTGGTATCAGTACTGGTACCGAATACACCGGTTCGGTACCGGTACCAGTACCGAAAAACGGGGGAAATGGGAACCGGTACCGAATATACCTGGTTCGGTACCCTTACAGTACCGGTATTTGAGGGTAAAACCGGTACCGAAAATGCCAAAAGGCGATACCGAATCGGTACAAAAAATGTACCCAGTTTGGTAATTCGGTATCGATACCAGTACCCGATACCAGTCGCTCATCCCTAGGTGATGTTATTGTTATAACATCAAAATAATAATAAAAATGAAAGGAAAAATCAAGTAAAAATGTATAAAAGAAAAAAAAAGACTACTATTCTACTATTCATAAGGTATGTTTTTTAATAATAGGATAATTTGGGGTTAACTTTTAACAAATAATATTTCATTCGTTTTATGTTTATGAAAAAAGAACTAATAACTTGTGGTGATTAGTCTTAGTTAATTAAAAAGGGGATTTAAAAGCTTGTGTAATTTGTATAAAGTATGGCATTGATTGAATTCCTAACGAGTTTATCTTAAGTTAGTTTTTAGACTATTTGTAGTGGTTTGAGGCCCTTACAAATGGAGAGTTTTCATTGGTTGCTAAAGAAATCCACACACCTCATGCTTCTTCCTTTCCCATCTGTTACACCATTTACACCCAAGCCCTTGGCGTCCCTTCAACACAATGTTTAGCTCCCCTTTAGGGTGTGTGGCTAGTGACGCCAAACCACTACACAAAGTCATAAAGATGTAATAAAATGATCCGAATCATCTTTACACGATCTATATTTTGTCCTCTTTATGAAATTTATTATCCACTACTAAGACTAGAGTAAGGGAACATATACAAAGGCAAAATGAGGCTTGGTTTGAGTGTTTGTTGGCTATGGGTCCAAACATGACAGGAGGTTATTTTATGTTAGTATCGAACTTTGATTCACACCAATAATAATTAAGATTATCGCAATGTTATGTAAGAATTGATGGTGGGGCTAATGTGATTTAGGAAAGGAAACCAACGAATTCAAAATATTTACACGCCAATGATACTAGAGATTCCCGCTCCAAGTCTTAACTTGGGTTCAGTCTTGATCGTATGATAGCTATTTCCAATTACTCGGGTTCAAAACTTACAAAACTAAGAAAATAAAACCAGATGTCCATAATTGGCTAGTGGCATTTTGGGATGTGATAAGGCTTAAGGACTGTTAAATTCCCAGTTGGTATTTACTGGTAATTCCTTCTACAACATGTTATATCAATCGGTTACAAAGTTGTTATAAGTCGTTGTTATAAGTTGTTATGAAATAAGGGGTTAAAGTATGCAGGTTTCATGTTGACGGGTTGCTTGGTATGGCGGTTTGACAGAAAGGACTAGAGTACAACATATCAGGGTTCTAAGTGAAACTTTACAGATGCACATATAAAAGTTGGACTTCGAGATATTTTGTCCACTATCCACTGTTTCTGAAAATAGTAATTTGCGAACTCCCGATGATGATAAGAGGGTACATAGTACTCATGGGAGTTCTAGTGATGATCAGCAGCCAGGTGTCTCTACCACAGCTGCCCCGTCTAGTAATGTTGATAGAGATCAGCCATTAGGTAATGATTCTTTGACTACTAGTGTTGAGAGTAGTAGAGGTGAGAGCACTGGTATGGCAGAGGACACTGAACTCCTACATGATGAGACTAACCTATCTGAGGGAAACAGAGTTGAAATTAGGAGATCTTCTAGGACAAGTGTTTTACCTAGAAAGTTTAATGATTTTGTGATTAATGATAAAGTAAAGTATGGTATAGAACGATCCGTTAATTACTCAAATTTGTCTGTTGATATTTTTTGTTTTGTGTCTAATTTGAATAAGACTGTTGAACCAACTTGCTATTTAGATGCTGTTAAAGACCCTAGGTGGATAGATGCTATGAATGCTGAAATGGAAGCTTTAAATCGTAATAATACTTGGATTTTGTGTGACTTACCTAAAGATAGGAAACCTATAGGGTGTAAGTGGATATACAAAATCAAATATAAATGAAATGGTGAAATTGATTGATTTAAATCTCGTTTAGTTGCAAAAGGGTATAGTCAACGTGGATGTGTCGACTTTGGAGAAACTTTTCTCCAGTGGTAAAGATGGTTACTATTCGGTGTGTTATTAGTTTAGTTGTAATAAAATGGTTGGCCTTTATTTCAGTTAGATGTTAATAATGCGTTTTTGTATGAGTCAATAACTGAAGATGTCTATATGTCATTACCCCCTAGGTATTTCTCTGAAAAAGAGACTAAAGTTTGTATATTAGTAAAATCTTTATATAGGCTTAAACAAGCTCCCAGGAAGTGGAATGAGAAGTTAAAAAGTGTCTTGATTAGTATGGTTTTGTTCAAAGTATGTGTGATCATTCGATGTATATTTTGTCTAAGAAGTCTGTGTTTGTTGTTTTGCTAGTATATGTTGATGATATAATTGTTTCTGGTATAGTGAATGTTAAGAAAACTTTAAGTGATAATTTCCAGATTAAAGACTTGGGTGTTCTTAAATATTTCCTGGGTATTGAGGTTTTATACTCTGATTCTGGATTATGTTTGACTCAGAGAAAATATTGCTTAGAATTACTTGAAGAGTTTGGGTATCTGGGTGTTAAACCAGTTAGTACCCTATCGAACCCAGTCATGTGTTGGTTAACAAACTAAGTCAAAATCATGATTTGTTAAAAGATGTTACTAACTTTCAAAAGTTAATTGGAAAGCTTATTTATTTGTCAATAACCAGACCAGATATTGCCTATGTTGTACAATTTCTGAGTCAGCTTATGCATTCTCCCAATTCATGTCATTTACATATTGCTTTAAGACTTCTTAAGTACTTAAAGCAAAGTCCTGGGAAAGGAGTTATGTATAAAAAGAATTCTGGTCTGGTTTTAAAAGGATTTGTTGATTCATACTGGGCCAAGTGTTTGGCATCCAGAAGGTCAGTAACATGGTTTAGTATTTTCTAGGTGATTTGTTAGTATCATGGAAGAGTAAAAAACAAAGTGTGGTGTCTAGATCTACAGCCGAGGCAGAGTACAGAGCCATGTGTTCTGCCTTATGCGAAGTTATGTGGATCTTAAATATTTTGAAAGAGTTGAATGTTGTGTGTGATTTGCCAGTTCGGTTATATTGTGATAGTCAATCAGCTATTTCTATAGCTTTTAATCCTGTGTTCCATGAGCGAACAAAGCATTTTGAAATTGACTTACATTTTTTGAGAGAAAAAATAGTTGCTGGTATTGTATATCTAGAAAAAATTGGTACTGAAGAACAGTTAGCTGATTTGTTCACTAAAGGATTGAGTAGTGTTCAACATGAACATTTATGCGGTATGTTGGGATTGGTTGATATGTTTGCTGTATGAATTATGGGGGGATGTTAAATAATGCCTAGTTGGTATTTACTGGTAATTCATTCTGCAACATGTTATATAAATCGGTTACAAAGTTGTTATAAGTCGTTGATATAAGTTGTTATGAAATAAGGGGTTAAAGTGTGTAGGTTTCATGTTTGAAGGGCTGCTTGGTATGGCGGTTTGACAGAAAGGACTAGAGTGCAACATATCAGGGGGTCTAAGTGAAACTTTACAAGATGCGCATATAAAAGCTGTACTTCGAGATATTTTGTCCATTATTACTGTATTGTTCTGTGTGTTTTCTCTCTGTTCATATTGTCTTCTGGTGTAAAGAGATTACTTAATCTCTGTATGTTCATTGTTGTCTCTGGTGGATCTGCTAGATTGTGTGCCGAGATCATCAGGATTTGTGTTCTTGATCAACTGATTGTATCATCAGTTGATCTTTACTTTGTATCGTTTATGGATCTTACTATTTTGTAAGATCTAGGGTTTCTAGGGGAAAACCTTTTCTGGTTTGGGTTAATAATATTTTTAGTCACTGTTTTGTCGCTATTTTGTGAGTTTGTTCATGTATTTCATTTTATATAAGTAGATCTATAGTTTTGTACAAGGACCACTAGATCCTGGGTTCAATTCTCACAAGGGGGCGATTTTTGCTGGTGGCACAATGATACTCTAGTGGTTGTCAGTGATCCAAATTTGTCGTTCAAAAAAAGAAAAGAAAATTAAACTAGATAACTACTAGAAAACTAGATAAGTAGATAGTTCATTTTCAGGCTATTAATATATCGCACCAGTACATACAAAACAGACATAATAATCATGCAGATACAGGGTTCTTGGAAGGGCTGAATCTTCCGTGTTCAAAGATACCTATTAGGTTCACAAGCATAAAAAACAAGATCCCAATGTAAGACGCAAGCATGGCGCCAGATCCTAGGTCGCAATATCTCTCAAACTTGTCGCAAACTTTGTTCCAACGTGCATGTGAGTTACCATTTCTAGCTAGTTCCCCGTGAAAGCAACCGTGGTTGCTGCACCCGATAGTACCGCAATTGTTACCTAAAACCATGATCACCGATGATCAAAACGCCTACAACTTCTTTAACTAATTTAAAAAGATTAAGAAAAAGAGAAAGAAATAAATGAAACTTTGATGTTATAACTTTAAAAATGTGTAATTAAGGGTACCGTACACTTACCATGTCTAATGCAGTGACTATTATAAACCGTAGGCCCTTGAAATCATATTTATTGCTAACAAAACACATGAGTGATAGCATCAGTAAGCTATGAAGAGTCGCTACCCCGTTAACTATTACAAACATTCTGCATCAAAACAAAAAGTCATTATAACTGTTGTCATGTACCAAATACAAACATGATCAAATAGTTATAATCTTTACTATACATTCTAAATACTTTCACTAATATAATATCATTACGACATTACACATTTTATTTTACCATGGATGTTAAATTTTTATACAACAGACCGTCTTTCTCATCATGAGTCCCCCACTACACCGCCTCTAACCATCACAGAACTACCTTTCTCCGTCTAAAAGCAACACCATTGATGATCTGCAATGAGCATCCCAAAAGTCCGTGGAGTGATCTGCCCACTTAGGTCGACAAGTAGGATGTATAGAATTCAATCTAAAAATAGTAAAAGCCAATATAAAATTGACAATAACTATTATCAATACTAGAACTTAACTGATACATAGTGTTTAATTTTTTTAACAGTAAATTTATTTTATTCTTTGTTGTCTGTGGGACTTGAATCTAAGATCTCCCCCTCCCAAAGTAATCAATATATTAATAACTTACATTAATATTTCTTATTAGTAAACTACAAATGTTAGACAATGTCTTTTACTT
The DNA here is from genome assembly GCA_947069175.1 of Scalesia atractyloides. Taxonomy (NCBI): domain Eukaryota; kingdom Viridiplantae; phylum Streptophyta; class Magnoliopsida; order Asterales; family Asteraceae; genus Scalesia; species Scalesia atractyloides. The sequence goes on from CAMTDV010000021.1 coordinate 75,788,473, forward strand.
TTGCCATTGTTTAACGGCGGTTAAAAGGGTCAAGAGGGTCTGTTGATTTCTCAATCACAAGAATTTGTTGAACAAAGTCCACGTTTTTTAAAGAAAACATGAGTTTGACCCCATGATTGTGACCAACAGAAAATAGAACCTTATAATGCCGCTTACTTAAATGTGCTAGTTCCGTCACTGACCTAATGATATCTATGTAATTTTAATAATCAAAACCACGGTCTATTAGCCGATAATAATCCATATTGACAATTTAACTTGGGAGACTCTTACTTCATTTTTTTGTTGCCAAAGACGACAACCCACTCACATAATAAATTTACACTCGGTCATATTTGCTTTCCGTTTGATTTCCCTCACCAGGAATGTATGTTTCTCTATTTCTTGCATAATCATTCATATGAGCGAAACTGAGTATTTATCAAGTGTAAATCTATCATATTTATATGAGTTGTATTGCCCTTAGCAACAAAAGAGTGTGATCGGTTAATTTATCAATATGAATTATAATCGGTTAATAGGTAGTAGTTTAGTAGTTTGGATTATTACAATTCAATTTGGCTAGTATATATATTAATTGTATATGTCACAAAATAGTAACCAAGTTTCAAAAGTGTTCTAATTAGGTCACTCGTATCGTTTTTGTCACAATTAGATAACTTAACATTCAAATCGAGTCATGTCCTTTTTCCATGTGTCAAGAGAAAAATGAAGCATAAGATGATAGGGTCGGATTATATTAATATATGAAATTTTATTTATTAAAAATAAAAACACTTTAATTACATTAAAAATTGAAAAAAAAGTTAAAATCCACGTCATCATTGGACGTTAGCATCAAATGAAAGGGAAAAAAGAAACAAAATTTCACATCATCACGGTTACCTATGAAATGGATGAAAAAACCCTTAATTTTAATAAAAAATGAATGTTGAGTGACCTGATTAGAACACTTTTGAAACTTGAGTGATCTAATTAGAACACGTTTAAAACTTGGTTACTATTCTACAAAGTTACCCCAATTTTTATTTGTCATAAATACACCTTTTTTTTTTTCGTCATAATTTCATTCATTCATTCTGATTAATTTTTATATTTTTTTTCTTGTAATTGTATAACAAACCTGTTGTTACTTTTTATGCATACAAAGGACACCGAAAGAGATGTTAGTATCTCATGACCGATCAGTTTTACTGAAATCTTAATATACAAGAAAGCAAGCATATAAAAAAAAAGAAAAAAAAACTTACATATTTGCCGGAGTGTATTGAAACTTGGCCGTCATAGTGATCTTAACAGGAGTTTTCGCGCTTGTAGCAACTGCGAAAGTGCGTGACTCTTTGTTAAGAGCCATAACAACCGTAGCAGCAGTTGTAGCAAACAATGCAAGAACCCTCAACAAGATCACCAACATCATCACCCGCCACCTTCTAATGCTACCATCATCCGCTACCTTTTCTTCGGCAATATTATCCATAATTCGATACAGAAACGAAGATGAAGATGTATAGATGGTGTTGGTCACGAGTCATGAATAATGAAACCGTATTGAATATATAAGACATCCTATGATAATGGGAAACCGAAAAAGAAACATTAAACATATACAATTTTTATTATAAATTAATAACGTTGTGACATCCTAGAGTTGGTTTAAGTTTCATCCTCTATTTGACTAACATTGCTTGCATCCTTAACGTATTATATCACTAATTAACCACTAAAAGTTCATAAAATATAATAATAGGACCCTAGGAGTTCCCAGTTCTTCCCACTTTCAGTAATAGTAATAAAACAATAGCCATTAAAAAATTCAAACAAAATGTTTATACAAAACTACTAGCGGTGAACTTTAAGGATTGAAAATTTTAATTTAAACCAATCATAAATTAATTCAAAACAAATTACATGTTACATAAAGTAATAACAAAGTGAAATTACATAAGGCCATGTGTAGTGGAGGTTATATAGCATGGCCGTGATATGCATAGTGACGCCACCATTGGTTTCTCTCTCACACTCATATATACATACATACATACATATATATGTATAATTGAAGGGGTATAACCCCATTGCACACTCAAGTTACATAACCCCTGCCCCCTTTTTTACACATTTGCCATGTGTCGTATAACCCTACATCTATGAGGGTTATGGGGCTTGACCACTACAGATTAGAGATGGGCATAATCGGGTTTTATTATTACCCGGAACCGGTTCCAACCCGGAACCGGTTCTGCTTGGATGTCATTGGAACCGGGTATGGTGTGGAACCGGGTCCGGTTCCTACCTGGGTTCACACCCAAGAATATGGAACCGTGTAGAACCGGGTACGGGTATTATGGAACCGGGTATGGTGTGGAACCGGGTATGGTGCGGAACCGGTTCCTGATAGTGTTCAGAACCGGTTCCTGACAGTAAAAACCTGACTTTTACTGTTCAGAACCGGTTCCTGACAGTAAAAACCCTGACAGTAAAAACCTGACTTTACGGTTCAGAACCGGTTCCTGACAGTAAAAACCTGACTTTTACTGTTAAGGAACTGATTCCAACGGTAACATTTTAACGGCTATAACCGGTTCCAACGGTAACATTTTAACGGCTATAACCGGTTCCAATGGTAACATTATAACGGTCAGGAACCGGTTCCAACGGTAGGAACCGGGTACGGGTAGGAACCGGTTACTACCCGATTCAAATGGTAAAATTGTGGAACCGGGTTGGAACCAACGGTATTTTGAACCCGGAACCGGTTCTACTTAATGTCGGGTAGGAACTGGAACCGGTTCCAGTTCGGTTCTACCGGTTCGGGTTCGGAACCGGTTTTTATGCCCATCTCTACTACAGATAGCCTAAGTTGTAACTTTATAAATAAACGATATGCCAGACAGACGTTAACACCTTCTCCGTATCTTTGAAATGGCTCTCCGTAGCTCATATGTAGAATTGAATGAAAAAACATTGGAACTTATATCAATCAAAATACATAATAATTTAACATGTATGATATTTCCAGGCTTCAACATTTCTATTAATAATTAAGTGTCATGATTTATGCGTATAGAGATCAATGTCGATGATAGTGACACAAATATTTGTTTAATTGTGTAATATTCAAAATAATTCTGGATATAATTCGTAAATCTGTAAATATTTATGTAAAATGAAATTTAGATATCTTACGTGTAATAATGGAAAATTACAAAGTTCAGATAGATCTTGCAAGTAAGCAAAATAAAAGTTCCCAATAAAATGATTGATTACTTATTTTATTAACTATAAAGTGAGTTCATGAGTCATCAGTGTTGAAATTCACTAGTCCCTCCACCTGCTCAACTATTTCATATATTGTATATGCATCAAGGAATATGTTACATGATGTCTTTTGTTTAATTTCAGAACACTATAAAAAAAATACTTCGCTTACGTTACTAAAATAATATACTTAAAACAAATAAATGATTATAAAATGCTTGTTATGATCCATAACTCAAGCAATGGAAGCACTAGCTCCATCATGCCATAAGTCCCTGGTAGCTTCATAGCAAAATTCATTTTGCATCTGACTTTAAATGAAATGAATAACAAAGAAATAATATTATCAATTAAGTGGGCTATAAAGCACGTAATGTTGGTGAAAAGGAAAAAGAGCGGGTAGCCTTACGATTTCGTTACTCTGGTATTCTCAAGAAGCCAACATTAATAGTGACACATGTTCAAAAAAGAAAATCAGTGGCAGATCTAGGGGGTTTGGTTTGGAAAAAAGCAGTGGAAACCTTGAACGATTTGGGAAAAATTATTGAGAATCTACCCAAAGAAACCCCTGAAAATTTTTTCTGGATCTGCCACTAAAGAAAATGATGATAGAATGGTCCTTTCCAAAAAAATGAAATTTCTAAAGCTAGTATACAATAATCATCAAATGTGGTTGTTAATGAATTGTTAAGGGATAACAAATTGTACCTGGTAATCTAGCATAAAAATATATCGTAAGACATCAACGCCTGACATGTCAAAAGTGCAACCCCAATATTGTCAAACACCTTTTGAAAAATGTTACAAAAGACCTATAATTAATGTCCTTTTATTAAGAGTAACGCTTTAAAGAAATAACACACATAACTCATGTCATTTTCATCACTCTTTGAGGTGGCTATTTTAACCCTAAACCTTATTTTCAAAAGCTTAAATTATTCTTGTAATAGTACCAAATTTGTAATTGTATGTAATGCACAAGAGATTAAACCAAGAATATCGGGCTAGACTTCCGTTTTCTTTTTTATATATTCATGGTAAAACATAATATTAATATCATGGAGACCAGACATGGAGATAAAATACATTTACCTGTTTGTGTGAACATACTACTCGACTCCACTAAATTCACCAACGTTAAATGTTTAATAAAATATAGTTATGTAACCATGTTTAACACGCTAAATGTTTAATAAAATATAGAACAATGAACAAAAAGTGTTTTGATCATACCCAACCCGTATACAACCAATCCTAAAATGACCCAATTATCCTAAACATGTTTTGATCCATCACTAAACCCCTAACCCGCCCCCTTTTCCACTTATATATACTAAGATCAAGTGAAAAGTTACTGTATAATGAATTGTAGAGATTGAGCCGCCTTACAGCCCTTACGCGATTTATCTTTGAACTGAATGATTATGTTTGGCCAACCAATTTGTGTAGTAGAACTCTGCAGCCACATTACATTATTGATTTATTTCTACATGTGTATGGATAATGAGATTGCACAAATACAGAAGCATGTCTAACAAATTGGAATTCAGCTCAGATACGTAACATTAAATACGTATTTATATGTATTTAATCTAATAGCCATCATTATCATTTATATAATATAGATCAAAATATATTAAAACCTATAATATAATTAGTTGTTAATTATTGATGGATCGATTTACCCTCATTAACTAAATGGGTTTCCCCTTGGATATATATAAGAAGATTATTAGAGAGTGATTAGGGTTAAACAATCATAACATCACTTAAAATTCGTCCATCATCTCTCTCCATACAACGAGTTCTTCAACCCTAAAAACTTGGTACTACCATCAAGAACATACATCCAAAAAGGAAACCATATCAAGCTGACTATCATGTCGAACGCCATGGCTGCATCTGTATCTGGATTCTCTGTTGGCTTGTCTGCTGTACAAGGTATTATTTACATGTTTTTCATTATGTTTAAACAGAACTGATCAACATGTGGATCAAAGCATATGTTGCTCAATCAGTTTTTTGTTTCCATGAATTTGGAATTAAAATTTGGAAAGCAAATTTTCTAAAAACCTGATAAAACTCAAGAACAAGAAATTCAACTAAACTGAATATTCACGGATTTTTATGTTCTAAACAGATGTTTAATCACATCCTAACTAATCGTAATTTTTGAAATCTGTATTAGTATGTTAAATTCTAGATTTTGGTTCCAGAATTTAATTTTATTAAAATTAGGTTTCTTCATGTTCTTAGTGAAATTCGAACAAATTCCACTATTTTGGAATGAAGTAAGGATTAAAGGTCTTTTCCTATGTTTTGATTAATTTTTTATCCCTTATGATGTTGAAAAATCTGTTAACGTTATTAAATATAATATTTCGAAATCAATGGATACATATAACATATAAATTAAAACAGGAAACAAGATATACCAAAATCCCTTAAAATATGAATTTCAACTTTATCACAATTAAAAGCTTTCAACGGCATATTTTCGAATCTTGGAAAACAAGTTTTCGAAAAACTTTGATCATAAGACTCGAAATCTCATTAAAATTTGAAATCTTAGAAAATTCGAAATCACAATTTTTTTGAAATCTTATTCAAAATCACAATTTTTTAAAATCTAATTCGAAATCACAACTTTTCGAAAACCATTTTTTCGAAAACTTACATTGTCTTTTCGTAAACCTTTTTTTTCAGAAACTTACCTTGTTCTCGAAAACTCAATATTTCTCGAAATCTCATTACTTTATCAGCTGTTATTGTGAACTAAATTTTAGCTCGGTGCTCCGCCCTGAACCCCCGTGGTGGTTTGCTATTAAATAACACTTAGTTAATCAGAATCAGATAATTTTTACAAAACCAAATAGCTTAACTTGAATGAGATTTTGATGTATCGCTTCTGCCCAAAGGTGATTTGATACATCTATTTATTGTTCAGGTATAATAAGAAACTATGTTAATTATGCTTTACAAACGTGAATGTCTCATTTCTGGCTAAAGCTGATTTAAGTCATTCATGTCTAGCATATTTAACAAGTGCATAACTAAGGTATTGTCTCATTTCTGACCAAAGCTGATTTGTCACAATTACTTTGCACACATGCTTAGATGATTACACTTTGCCCAAAGGTGATTTGTCTTCATTTAAGTAGAATATTTAAATTAGTCTATTATTTTGATAATATTAATAGACATATCACAATTTCTTCAAATAATGATACTCACATTAATGATCACTCATTAATCTTATGATCATATTTTGCCTGCATTATTTTAGTACCCATAACATTACTCATTTTAACTTTCTTCTATAAATTAGCATTACATCCACTATAATTTCTAAAATAATATGTTTTCCTCACTTAAAGTTTCTTTAGGATTAACTTTTAAATCTAATGCTTGATTATTTTTAAGGACACGATAATGAAAAGACTAATCTAATTTTATGTAATAATCAAAAGAACTCCTAAGATGCACGTTTTCATTTCAAATTCTAAACTATAAGATTAAATGACATCCATGAATACATCATAATGTACAATACCATGGCCCATAAAATAAAGGGCTCACGCAGTATATTTTTTCAGTGCATTACTACTAACTTTTCCACAAGTACAATTTGATGCCTTATAAATCAACTGTAACACTCAAAAGTACCAAAGGAAAATGAGTGTGTTGATCAGCTACATACGTACATGAAAAGAAATGCCTAAAACTGAAAAATAAGATGTGATTCATCTTATTACTAATGAAACCTAAAAGAGGGTACTTCTAAAGTTCATAGAAAATACAAGTACTAATTTCAACTCTAAGGTTCTTAGAGGGAGAGGAGAATCTCATTGCATGATTATGCCATTAGACTACGCATAAGCAACGAGACTATCCATAATTCAAAAGAGTAGTTGGCTAAAATAAGTAGTCATCTATTAATGATCTTTAAGTCTGATAATCCAAGTATTTCAATTTACACATGATATGTTGAGTCTAGTTCTATACGTTTTTCTTACCAGAATTCAACAAATAACTAACATGAGAGTTAGTGACAAAATTAAATGTTAAGGCCGGTAGACATATATAAGAACATTATAAAAAAAATACTTCGCTTAAGTTACAAAAAATGATATACTTAAAACAAATAAATGATAATAAAATGCTTGCTATGATCCATAAGAGATAATGACCTTAGGATCAACTAAATAAAATAAATAATGCATGCTATATATTTAGCCACGTTTTACTGGTGGCAATTTCTATCCATTCATTTGTGAATGGGTCAATATTGAGTTGTCTTTGACCTAAAACGGGTCAAGTGGGTCGAATAACAAAATGTTTGTTTAAAAAGAAAAATCCCCTAACCTTTTTATTCAAAAGTTTATATTATTCTTGTAATAACACCATTTTTGTAATCATATGTAATGCACAAGAGATTAAACCAAGAAAATCAGGTCAAACTTCCATTTTCTTATTTACATTTTCATGGTAAAACATAAAATTAATATCATTACCCGTTTGTTGTGAACATACTACTTGACTTCACTAAATTTACCAACATTAAACTGCATCAGAATGAAGTCATCAGACTGCAAAATTGGACATGGGACCTACAAAATGAATATTCAAAGCGCGTAATGTTGGTGAAAGAGAAAAAGAGTGGGTAGCCTTACGATTTCATTACTCTTGTGTTCTCAAAAATCCAACATTAATAGTGACACGGGCCGAAAAAAAAAGAAAAAGAAAATGATGGTAGAATGGTCCTTTCCAAAAAAAAATTTTTAAAGTTAGTGAACAGTAATCGTCAAATGTGGTTATTAATGAATTGGTAAGGGATAACAAATTGTACATGGTAATCTGGTATAATAATATATCGTAAAACATCAATGCATGACATGTCAAAAGTGCAACCTCAATATTGTTAACACCTTTTGAAAAAAAGATACAAAAGACTTATAATTAATTTCATTTTTAATAATAAAATGTGAGTAACGGCTTTAAGGAAATGACAAACATACCTCATGTCATTTTCATCACTCTTTAAGGTAGCCATTTTAACCCTAACCCTTATTTTCAAAAGTTTAAATTATTTTTGTAATAGTACCAACTTTGTAATCATATGTAATGCACAAGAGATTTTACCAAGAATATCGGCCATGCTTCCATTTTTTTTATATGTTCATGGTAAAACATAATACTAATATTATGAGACTAGACATGAAGATAAAATACATTAACCTGTTTGTGTGAACATACTACTCGACTCTACTACATTCGTCAACGTTAAATGTTTAATAAAATATAGAATAATGAACAAAAGGTGTTTTAATCATACCCACCCTTATACAGCCAATCCTAAAATGACCCAATTTATCCTAAACATGTTTTGATCAAGTGGAAAGTTACTATATGATGAATTGTAGAGATTGAGCCACCTTACGCCCGTTACACGATTTCTCTTTTGAATAATTATGTTTATAAACCAATTTGTGTAGCAGATTTCAGCAGCCACATTACATTATTGATTTATTTCTACATGTGTTGGATAATGAGATTGCACAAATACAGAAGCATGTCTAACAAATTGGAATTCAGCTCAGATATGTTTATATGTATTTAATCTAATAGTCATTATTATCATCTATATATATAATATATGAATAAAGTTTGGGACACTATTATCTTATTGTGCAACCATTATTGGTTTTTTTTTCGGGAAAATGAGAGAAAAAGTGATATTTTTATTCGGATCCCGCTATTGATATCCATACCCGTTTTTTGACCTGGGTATATAAAGAATTAAAAAAATCCTAAATGTTCTAATCACTCATTTTTCCCACCGTCATGCCAAAAACCTAGAATTCCTGTGTAGATCATCCCTTCTTATCTTCAATACATTGATTCATGATCATGTTAATCGATTAAAGGTTGGTATTTTTATCTTTGGTTATGTATGTGATATGTTAATTTAAACTGAAGTCCTTCATCTTTTTCATCTTCCTCAAAACCCTAGCTATCGTCATTGACAATGGTGTTTGCTGACATCAAACATAGATTTTACATCTTCAAGGTACAATTTTTCTCATATTTAAGTGTATATCATCTAGGAAACAATCGGCTTTCGTCTTATCAGTATTTGATTTTGAAAAAAAAGTTATGTTCATTGTTTGTTTACAAATCTAGGGTCCTGCGTTTAAGTTCATTTTATCTGTGTTTTTTACACCTATTGTACGTGTTTACTGATTTTGATTGTTCTTGAGGGTTTTAGTGATTCGGAACAACAAAAGACCGCATTTGTCATGTTTAAAGATCCAAAGGCTCTTGAAATTGCGTTATTGCTATTGGTAAGAAGTCATCCTGATATTAAATATACAGTGAGTGGATTGTGTTTTGAAGACATTGTGTTTTTGAAGACATTGTGTTTTTTAAGACACAGTGTTTTAGCCGCTCAAAAACTGCCATTTTTTTTTCAAAACTGCTTCTGGAATATGATGAGTAGCTAAACGAAATCAGACATGTATGTTTAAAGTAACATTTGACCAAGTTGACTTTTCTGATGTGGAGGAAAGTGTAAAGTAACCGGTAACTGGATGAATGTCTAACGAGATTTTCGATGTTGTTTTACTTCAGGTATCTATTATTTTGTTCGTATTCACACAATGTGGCTCCACAAGGCAAGTTTATTGCATTGGTGACGACCCTAAGAGCGAATTAAAGCCCGATGTTGACCTTCTGGGCCCGTGGATGAGGTCTTTTATAAAACTTTGGATAGATTTGAGCCAACAGATGATGGTGCTGTTAAAAACTGTTTCGTATCTACTGCAAGTAGGCGTATACACACTATTTGTGGTTTATATTTGTATGTAGCCTTTTGACTGTAAAGATGCGCCAAATATTATTGTTACATAATTCTATATGGTGATATATCTTGCAGAGTTATAAAACCATCACCATCGCATCCTCTCCTTTACACACCTTTGGTTCGTCTCTCCTTTTTCTCTGTTAATAACGATTGTTTTCTTCCAGAATCCTTTGGTTATTTGCAGATCTGTATGAATAACATCGAAAGTTTTTGGAGTTTTTTCATCAAAATCTATAGTAAAACGAAGGAGATTCAAACAGGGTTGTGTTGTTCTTGGCTGGTAGTAATACGCCGAACTTGTGGTATGTTCAATGCCCTTTTCACCGCTGCTGACTTTGGTTTTTCGGTTTCCCCTCATCCCACCTGGGTCAATTGAGCACAGAAGCTATAATGGAAGGGCGAAATTGAAGTGTAACCGGTGATGAGTTTCTGGGTTTATAATACATATTATATTTTAATAGTTTTGCGTCATTATAACTGAGCAAGGATTGCCAGGTACTGCAGGGATGATGCACAAAACTGGAAACATGGCGCATGCGCGAGATGCTAATTCTTTGGTTGACTTTCCATTGAGAAGGGTGGAAATTACCATCAATCAGATTCTCTTTATCAGGTATAATCAATCAGGTATAATCGGTACCACAAATAATAAATAAAGCTTATTTCCTAAGCTTTGAATTATAGCGCCCTTATGTGTTTATTTTTTTATTGCAGATCATTACTGCTTCTGTGTGGTGGATAACATGAAAGGACAGTTCTATTCTAAACTCAGGAAAGCTTTCAGGTATGCTTGAATCTGCCAGTCTGGCTTAGCTTCGTTGGTCGGATTTTATAACTGTTTTTAAAGAGCTTGAAAATAATGTGTATGAAATATTGAAAAGTTGAGGGTAAAGTTTTATTCAATTGAAAGCCAAATGATGCAACCCTAGACATCGATATATCGATATGATTTCTCCCATGAAGAAAGATCAATTGGAAGTATTTCGAGTTTTGAAGCTTTCCGACATGGTATTTTTGTCATTTGAAGTCCAATCTTTTACTTCCGATTGATGATAATCCCATTTTTACACTTAATGATGGTGTTTGTGTGTGTTATGTAAGGTTTAATGTGGTATGCAACATGATGATCTACAGATCACAAAAGAAGCTACCTAGAAGACTCCGACAAAAGAAAAAACCTTGGATATTCTGATTTCTAACATATTATCTCATGATATTGTAAATTTCTTACTAGCTGGCTGGAGTCAACCCAGTTTCTATTCTCTTTTCACATGGTAATTTATAAGACATTTAAACAAATAGATTGAGAATAACTAATTATTTCTTTTCAATTGACATCGATTTTGTTAAATTTTACAGGAGTTCCTACTAACAAGCAAGCTGGATGCCAAAGTCCATGGTAAACGAATATTTCAATAAGAGCTCAACACATCATACTAAGGAACATCTAGACCAAGTGTTTGACGAAATTACCCTCACTTTTGTATAGGTATGTAACGGTTCTTTACTTGCGATTGTGTGTTCGAATAGGATTTTTATTGCTTTAAGTTAAAATTGCTCGAACCTGGCTTCAATTTGGGGTTCTGTTTGCTGTAAATGTTATTGTATTATCTATATTAATTTGGCTTTTATGCCATATGTTAATAGGGAAATGGATGTGAGTATCTCCATAGTGATATTGCGCAGGTCAACCCCAGGGATTGCTGGTACTGGTTAAATGAAAATTGTTTGAATCCAAAATGTGCTTTCCGTCATCCTGTAAGTTTCAATAATCAGCTCATTTTTATTCATTTATGTCAAAAATAATTATTTGTGCCTTTAAATTTATTTCGTTTTCAGCCTCTTGATGGATTATAGGTAACCGAATTTTTTACTTTCATGGGACTAGCTGTGCCTCAGGCTCCAGTAAAGCAAGGCGTTGCTTGCATTTTCTTTCAGAAAGGTTACTGTTTAAAAGGACATTTATGCTCTTTCTTGCACGACCCACTGAACATAGTCAATAACATAGTTGTGCAGCCCCATTTGACTAAACAAGTAGAGAACTCACAGATCTCATTGACATTACTCATTAACTGTGTTTTTCTCTCCTAAGGTGCACTTCATTTAAAAAGAACTTGTAAGGAAATCCATTGCAGATACAGTGGTAAGTAAATCATTTTGATTGTTGGGAGTAGTTAATAGAGGTGAGGTGGCGAAGGCTGAGACATTGATAGTTAATTTCTCACCAATTTGACAATGACTTGTGAAGGTGAAAATATAGTAATGTGTGCCAAGTGTGGTTAGAGCAAGTGTAGCGGGGCCGTAGTGGTGAAAGAGATGGGATTAGTGAAGCGCATGTGCCGTAGGCTGCTGCCGAAACCTCTGCAGTGTCGTGTTGTACGTTGGTGAAGTTAAAGAGGAAAGTGTCACCAACGATGAAAGTTTGCTGTGAAGCCCAAGTGGTCTAAGCCGCGACGCCACCATTAAGAATGGTCGATCCCGAAGCGCCACCGGCTACGTGTGTCGTTTGGGCCATGGTGCCATGAAACTTCATAGATGCAACCATTATGGCAATGAGGACTAAATTCAAACCAAAATTAGCTGCCATAGTTAATGATAAAATATTTGTTTGTGTTTTTTCTCAAGTACCGATTTTGTAAATTAGTTTATATGAGTACTTACTACTTGATATTTGTTATAACAAATGATGTGGCTAAGAAATTGTTTTGTTTTTTATTATATCAACCCTGACATCAATCATCTCATTGTATTTATGTTCATAGTAAGCCTTAAAAAGCTATTTTGAAATCCCATGCTTTTTTAAGGATTGACACAATGTTTTTTTTTCTTGTTTGCACAACTTCAAGTCGGACAAGACACAGAAGTGCAAATGAAGGTTTTGACACACTTGAGAATATCCCAGATGCAGTTCCATCAACAATTAGCACGGCATACATTGTGGCTGGCGTCCCATAAACTTTATGGTCTTGGGAATGAACTTTTTTTTTTAGTATATCGTGATCATCAAGGGAAGCTTTTGGCATCACCTTGTAAGGTATTGACTATTGATATTTAACTAGAGGTGGCATGATGGGTGGGGCAGACGGGTTAGGTAACAAGTCACAATGGATTCAGGTTAAAAAGGGTTCTTTTAGTATGAGTGATGACGTATTTGATTCACCCACACACTTTTTTGTCTATCGCTTAAATTTGAACACATTTATTAATATTTGAAATTGTTTAATATACTCATATTATTTTCCTATATATTAAGCTTCAAGACAAATGTATTGATGAGCTGGATCGAACTTAATTAAACTCAAAGAAAATATGAACAAGGTGAGCATATGTTTCCTAAAATTGCTTCTGCTTTTGTATTGCTTTTTTTCAAGTTTTGTTTAACAATTGCAAAGTTTTAGAGTTTGTGTTTACAAGGTAGTTGGTGACTTATTTTTATAGAGTTTAAATATTTGATTTCTTTTTCATTGCGTGTATCATATGCTGCTGATGGTAACGAAGAATTGATGGTGATGAAGAACTGTTGGATCTGTATCAAGAAAAGTGGATGATGCTTGATGAGATTTTACTTAATCAAGGGACAGTCTTTTATTCATTTTTTTTTCTTTCTTTCATTTATGTTTAGTTGCTTTTATTTTACTTAATTTTGATGGTTATGCAACTAAAATCGTTTGGAAAAGATTCATAATATTTTTTTTGGTTTAATGTTGTTGCTAGGGTCGAGACATTGGAGCCGGAAGATTTAACAGCCTTCTTGGTTGCGGCTAGGGTAGTTTTATCTCAGAATAAGGATGGATAGGTTTGGTATTATGACGACACTGGTTATTTATTGTTCACAACCTCGAAGTTTGTTTGCAATCTTTCACCAGTTTCCAGCCGGTTCAAGTATCTTGCATGAATAGTTGGCTGCTTAGAAAAGTTGGGATTATGGTATGGCAAGCTATGAAGAAGCACTGCCTACTCAAATGGAATTGTTGTTTTCCGTTTTGTGGAAGAGGTTCTTAGGTATGTTGAAGAAAGGTCAAGAGGTGTTGATTCTTTGGGTCATCATCATCATCACCATCATATTCACAAGGTAGGCTCATTCGCAAACTATTACAAGGTTAGCATGGCAATTCAATATCTGACTAGAAAATTTTGATTAAAGTTTGTTAATAAACTAAAAGACTTCTTTATTAACTGTAATAGTATCATGGAGGAATGCACTTCAAAAAGACAACAAGAAGCCCGTTTATCACCACCAGCTACCACTTTGATGGTTATATAGATGAATACGGTACGCCCCACATCATCTTGGTTTTTGGGCCATCTCGATACTACTAGACCAAGAGACTTGACAATATTATTAAGCCATTTTAAACTCCTTTATTTTTGTATTTGCATTTGCAGGTTGTCTTAGGCTAGCCCAAATATGATTACCTAATGGCACTTCGTAGAGCTATCAATTTAAGTGAGCGAAACATTGTCTCTATTGATGTTGCTTTCATTTCCTTAGGAACCTATGAACAGGTTTGTTAAATACAACTCTCCAATGTACTAAAAATCAGCCTAAATCCTCCGAAAACCGTTAGTGTTGTATTCATCGTTAGTTTTAGATTCTTTTATCATAACTTGAGAGGCAATATATCCCTACGGAACTTGTAAAATATCATATTTAGACAATAGATATAAGGAGATCACTGATGCATAATCATGGAATGGAAAGAATCTTCAAGATTCAAGAGTTTCATTCCAAACTATGGTGGCTGCTTCTAACACATTTGGTACAGACATGACATGATAAGTGGCTGGGTTTCTAAGTTTGCACATGTATTGATTGTTTTGTTATTAGAAATGGTTTTTTTTCGGTTAACTTAAAAGAGTTCTGCTTTTATTTTACACATTGTTTGATTTTGTTTATAATTTAAAGAAAGTTTTCTATGTTATTATGTTTAGTACCCGACCACCGAACGGGTACTAATACTATACAATATATCACTAGATGGGTACTATACACTGTACGCACATAGTTTTTAATTAATTTCTTTTATCATCTTCAATGTCACACCTATTTTTTTATATAAAAAACTTTCATTTATATTATGTATGCCATAAAGGCTAATAAATAGTATATCTATCTCATCGGATTTGTGTGTCATAGAATGACCCACCTTTTGACAAGATGCGTATTTTTAATTTGACAAGATGCGAATTTTTAATTTGTTTACTAATACATAGTTTTTTGCCGCTTTAAATTAATATGCAATTTGTTTTGGATGATTACATTCTTTTTCTAACGGTTGGGTAGGCTCATCGAGCTTTTGTTCTTCACATAGTAAATCTTCAAAGGAAAGATGAGGTTACTCCCAGGCAAAAAAGAGGTTACTCCCAAGGCTGGTTTGTATACAAAATTTATCACTCATGTTTATTAAAAGCATATTATGTCTTAATGGGTCGGCAAAGTTGTGGACTGTATCACTGTATCAATTAGCAAGCTCTTGCTACACATCTTGAATATGAAACACCCACAATAGTTAGCTAATACTGAAACTGCATGATTATTTTAGATTTGATTCCTCTTTATTTACGACATTTTCATGTGTAATCTTGATTGACTTGGTTTACATGTGGTATGCGATAGACTGGCGCATGGGAATACTCGCGTAACAACTTTATTCTGGGTTGATAGGGGTGCATATGGATTGTGCGGATGTCAAAACGTGTTGGATTGTTGAACTCAAGTAGTTTTTTTGTTCGTTCTTAGTGTACGGTTTGTAGTTTGATTATGTAGGTAGTGTTAAGCTAACTCAATAACTTATTCCCTTTAAAGCAAAACTGTTTGGTGACATTATATGTGGGTTGTTACTTGCTAAATTAATATATTGTTTCTACCAAATACAAGTGAACTATTGGAACATTCTATATATATGAAAATTTTGAACTCTGGATTAGAGTGTTTTTCCGCAAACCTATCTCAACCATTTCGACCCAAACCGAAGAGGAATAACGTGTTAAAAATGGGTCATTGGTTGCATTGTGTTTTTTGCTCTTGATATGTTGATTATTTATATATATATATGAGGTGACTATAACATTGTTGTATTGGTGATACAACGTTTTATCCCATCCAAAAAACATTGAAATTATTAGATTACTTTCAATAGATACTTTTCTTAGAATATATATTGAATATTTGCATAACCTTTGTGAATACCTCCGTATACAGAACCTTTGTGAATAAAAATAGAACTAAAAACCCAATCCAATAAAAGAGATGTAATAAAAATCCGTGGGTGATAGTTTTGTTGTTACCGGTCCTTTGTTGTAAATTATCTCTATCAACACATGTCAACTAAATTGAAAAATAGCATAATTTAATAAAGCATATGCAAAAATATCATTTTATGACATAAATATATTAATTAAAAATAATTCAATAAACAAGTGTAAACTGGTTGACGTCTACAACTCTTCAACTCCAAGTAACGTCAAGTATTCGGATAAAGTTAGCAAGAAGGAGATTGAGCTTCCTATCTCTAAGAATTGAAAGTAGTTTATATGTTTTTTACGTCTTAAACATTGTTTTTTTTATTATTTCTGTTTGTTGACGTGATTGTTTGATCTTTATATACTTTTGATATCTATGAATAAATCTATCTTTTTAAAGCAAATTATTGTTTTTTTAACTTAATCAACCTAACATTTGACATTTAAGGCTTTGATCACCATAATCAAAGTACTCTGTTTAACATTAATCGATGAATCTTAATAAAAGAAAAACTAAAACCAAACATTTGACATTTAAGGCTTTAATCACCATAAATGACGTTGATTATAGTATCTTTATTAATGTAATTCGTTGCAAATTCAAGTAACAACATATTCAAATATAATTTCAAAAAACATAAATCAATAAACATTTTGTATGGGTTTAGAGAATATTTTTATATTGAGATCTCATTATCAATTAAAAAGGAATTAGCTTTACATGAAAACTTTGAATACATATGGAGGCAAAGAAACCGAACTAAAAATTGGTGGTGGGGAAGTGAAAGAGAATACTTAAGAGGTTCAAAGTGTTGTTTATGTACTTTTGTTTATTGAAAATTAAATTTTCCTAGCCCGGGAAGTTCCCGGGTGATAGCCTAGTTTATATAATATAGATCAAAATATATTAAAACCTATAATATAATTAGTTGGTAATTGTGGATGGACCGATTTACCCTCATTAACTAAATTGGTTTCCCCTTAGGTGTATATAATAAGATTACTAGAGAGTGATTAGGGTTAGACAATCATAACATCACTTAAAATTCGTCACTCCTCTCTCTCCATACAACGACTTCAACCCTAAAAGTTGGTACTGCCATCACGAACATACATCCAAAAGGAGAACCATATCAAGCTGACTCTCATGTCGAACTCCATGGTTGCATCTGTATCTAGATTCTCTACTAGCCTGTCTGCTGTATCAGGTATTATTTACATGCTTTCCATTATGTTTAAACAGAACTGATCAACATGTGGTATCAAAACATATGTTACTCAATCAGGTTTGTTTGTTTCCATGAATCTGGAATTAAAATTTGGAAAGTAATTTTTCTAAAAACCTGATAAAACTCAAGAACAACAAAATCGATTAAACTCAATATCCACGGATTTTTATGTTCTAAACAGATGTTAAATCACGTCCTAACTAATCGTAATTTTTGAAATCTGTATTAGTATGTTAAATTCAGATTTCGGTTCCAGAATTTTAATTTATTAAAATTTGGGTTCTTTATTGTTTTTAGTGAAATTCGAATATATTCCCTTATTTTGGAATGAATTCAGAATTAAAAGGTGTTTTCCTGTGTTTTGATTAATTTTTTATCCCTTAAGATGTCGAAAAATCTGTTAACGTTATTAAGTATAACTTTTAGAAATCAATGGATAAATATAACATATAAATTAAAACAGGAAACAAGATATACCAAAATCCCTTAAATTGCGAATTTCAACCTTATCACAATTAAAAGCTTTCAACGGCAGATTTCGAATCTTGGAGAACAAGTTTTCGAAAAACCATAAGAGATTTCGATATTTCATAAGACTCGAAATCTCTATTATTTTGATGTTAGTAATAGACATATAACAATTTCTTCAAATAATGATCCTCACATTAATGATCATTCATTAATCTTATGATCATTTTTTGCCTGCATTATTTTAGTACCCATAACATTACTCACTTTAACTTTCTTCTATAAATTAGCATCACATCCACTCTAATTTCTAAACCTAATATGTTTTTCCTCACCTAAAGTTTCTTTAGATTAACTTTTAAATCTAATGCTTGATTATTTTTAAGACACGATAACTCCTTTCTTCTGATAAAAGTACTGCAAAAGAAAAGTGGAGCATGATAAATAGGATAAGTTGAACATGATATCTCTTATGATAATCAAGAACTCATTTAACATACATGTTATCACTAAAGTTATTCCAGATTAAGTCTTTCCTAAGACTAATCTAATTTTATGGAAATATCAAAAGAACTCCTAAGATGCATGGTCTTCATTTCAAATTCTAAACTATAAGGTTAAATGGCATTCGTGAATACATCATAATGTACATTACCATGACCCATAAAATAAAGGGCTCATGCAATATATTTTTTCAGTGCATTACTACTAACTTTTCCACAAGTACAATTTGATGCCTTATAAATCAACTATAACACTTAAAAGTATCAAAGGAAAATGAGTGTGTTGATCAGCTAAGTACGTACATGAAAAGAAATGCCTACAACTGGAAAATAAGATGTGATTCACCTTATTACTAATGAAACCTAAAAGAGGGTACTTCTAAGGTTCATAGACAAAATACAAGTACTAATTCCAACTCTAAGGTTCTTAAAGGGAGAATCTCATTGCATGATTATGCCATTAGACTACGCATAAGCAATGAGACTATCCATAATTCAAAAGAGTAGTTGGATAAAATAAGTAGGCATCTATTAATGTTCTTTAAGTCTGATAATCCAAATATCCCAATTTACACATGCTATGTTGTGTCTAGTTCTGTACGTTTTCCTTACCAGAATTCAACGAATAACTAACATGATAGTTAGGGACAAATTAAATGTTAAGGCTATAAGAACCATAATAAGCAGTCTTCTAACAACGCTTTTTGGTACCTTACATATTCTTGAGGTTAATCAGAATATAGTATCAATACTTAAGCTCTGTTATGAAGGCTGTGACGTTTGCATAACCAACATATAGTCAAACTTACCTTAAAAACTCTCATATTATTTGTTCTCAATATCTTGACAGAAACATTAATAAGATGAAACTAGATGATACCATACACTTTCACAACTTTTGTTATCATGCAAATGAGAATTTGACAAAAGGAAAATGAGACTATAAATTTCATATGTTGTAACAAAAAATCATGAGAAATCATGGATGGTTAATGAGGATGATTTTTTCATCAAATCTCATTCTAAGTGATTTTAAAGCATGATGTTGAAAGCCCTAAATCATTACTTGGCTTAAGGAATAAGTATGGGTCCACTAGAAGTTATTCATTGACATTCGTGGAACTTATTCAAAATGGAATATTTAGACACAGTTCATTTATTATTTAAAAACTATCCACTTGTATCTAAATTTGTCTCATATCGCCCACAGTCTTAAAGAAATCTATTCATATATATACTTAATATGATTTCTACTAAATATGTCCCTAAGCTTCTTATGAAATCTGGACATTAAGGAAATCAAATAAAGTCTAACATATGTATGATAGGTTCCCACGTCACGTACCACATTGAAATTTATCTTGTAGCATTTCTAGAGACATCAAAGATCAGTGGGAGCATTAAGTGTCTTAATAATAACTTGCAATAGTTGCAAAAGGTGGGGAGTGAAAACTTCATATTACTTCAATTTACACCTCTTGTATAAGACACTGCTCCATCTCGACACTGTTCCATCAAAACATGTCTCCTTAAAATCTAATGCTACTCTTATAAAAAATTTTTTGTTGCTTAATTGTGGGCACACTTAGATTTCTTACCTAAACTAACATAATCCTCAACAAGAGAACCTACAATGACTAACGTCGTTAGTATGTTTTCTCTATTAGAATATGTTGGTCGTTAAATATTGACCCTAAACATGTCGAGTTCCTTAAGACATCTAAGGTCAGTGGGAGTAGTAAAAGTCTTTTTCATGATTTGCAAGGAATACAATGTAACATTTATGTAAAAAGGGTTTCAAAACCCGCTTCGTTTAATATTCAGTTTAACTTCGTTGCGTATCCTATTAGTGCCGGTTATTTTTAAATGTTTCATAATTAATAAATATTGTAGAATTTAAAAACTATAATAAATAATAATAATAATAATAATAATAATAATAATAATAAATAAGTAAATGAAAATAAAAACAAACTCTAAAAATAAAACAAACATTTGAAAGGAGTAGCCGGGTTTCGAACTCGGGTCTCCCGCGCATGCACACACATAAAACACCACTACTCTACACGCACTTTAGTGATTAAATCGGGAACAAATAATCTACATAGCAGAACTAAAAAATAAACCCGCAAATCAAAAGCTTCATCTCTGGATCGGCTGTCAAGAACAAATCGCGAAATCTGGGGTGGTAACGTCTTCTTTCGATTGAAAACAGATATAACTGATGGCAAACATCAGTTATAACCGAAAACTTAAAATCATATCATTCAAGATCGTGTAAATCGTAACCGAAGGCATTAACCGAGATGGAGATCACCTTTGCTTATAAATACCATCTATCAATCATTCTCTAGCTCACTCACACTTCCACTCGTTATTCGGAACACCCTGCTCAAACGGAATACAGTTTTCTATTCGCCGGAAATTTGGCACTGCTCGTCGGAATTCATCGTCGGAGCACTGCAATCGTCGGTAAATCTCTAAGTTATTCTTGTAATTTGTTATTACCCTGTCTAATTTACAAAACGCATAGCAACATCATTTCCACTTAGCATGATCGAGTTCAGTTCTGGGTAATATTCATGAGGAAGATGATGTATTATATAGTGTATTAATATAATTAAATGAGGGTTTTTAACCGAGTTAGACACACAGTCCAGTGGTGGACTGTGTGCACATTTATCATGCACGTCCCGAGTTCGAGTGTTGTTTTGATCCATGTTGTTAAACTTAAAACCGGTTTTCTTTTTAAGCTAATGCGCTAACTCAAAGTAAGATGTTAAGTATAATATAAATTCTGTATATAACGGGTTAGACACCCAGCCCAGTTGGTTGGGCTGGGTGCAAAACATCTCTGAGGTCGCGGGTTCGAGGCAGCTCTTTCACACTGGTTCGATAATTTTAAAAATCTTTTTAAATTAAATAATTTCTGAAATAACCTAATAAGGATATAAGAATAATTAAATTCAGAATACTTTCGGGTTAGACACGTAGCTCAGTTGGAAGAGCTGCGTGCACACGTACGAGAGGTCTCAAGTTCAAATCCCACCCATGTTGCCAATAATCCCACGCGACCGGTCAGGCCTTCTTGTCAGGTCTGATAAGATTAATTTTTTTATATTATTTTATTTTATTCTATATTATTTTTGTATACATATGGTTTTATTTAAAAATTAATTAAAAACACTTAAAGATACAATTTTGTAGGTTAAAAAAACCCCCAACAAATACCACATAAATAACCTAAAAATCTAACAAAAAGTATTAAATCAAAATAATAATTTTGATATATTTATCGAATTATTTCGTTATTATTTAGGTTAGTCTTCTTCGTCGGTTAAATCCTCAATTCGTGCACACTTTTCATCAATCAAGGAAACGTACCCACTGTGAGTGAATTCTTACAAATTCCCCCTTTTATTCATGTTTTGGGGTGTATCATGTGTCATTTGTACATTTCGTTTATTCAAACCCATGTGCTATTACCATTATATGAATTATCGTGTGATATAAATGTTGTTTGTTGTATTGCGTGTTTATATTTTTGTCAAGTTGCATGCAAATCATTCATTAGGCCCATCAGTTCCTCGTTGGAGACGAGTTGAGCATCAGATGACTCATGAGATCGGCTCCGTTTGATTGAGCCTTGATCTCATTGTTCATCATTTGGTATGTGTGTGTGTGCATTAATTGATATTATGTGTTCTGTGATTTAATTTACATATACGTATACTCATATTTGGTTATGCACATTTTTATTCAAATAACCAATATAACTAATTCTTTCAAATATTTAAATAAGATTCACTCGCCAACTTTTGTTGACTCAAAACCCTATTTTTACACATGATACAGGTGGACAGGTTGAAGCAAGGAACACATAGGAAATTGTCTTAGAAGAAAAATAAAGAAGTCATGAAAAATGTCTTTGGACATGTTGTGCTTGTATGTTTATTGTAATTTCTTCTTTAAATGGAAATAATAAATATGAAACATTATAGTAAATGTCATGAGCTTTGATAAAAAAACCCAATCATGCCCCGACTACCATTTCCGCTGCGGGTCAGGGTGTGACAGATTGGTATCAGAGCTTTTGACTATAGGGATATAGGATAGGTTATTAGACCCTTAGAGCCTATACTATAGTTGATTAAATTTTAATTGTTTATGTGGTTACATGCAAACTCATGATGTTTATTTGTTTCGTATTTATTACACACACAAATGCATGCAAACACTTCCACTATCATTTTGTGTGATGCTTAATGAGTTATACTTATTGTCAAACATAACATGCTTACATATACATACATCACGCATATATCAATGCTCACGTATTCAAATCATCCTCATATTTTCTTTATTCAAGATTTTGTGGTATTTTCGTTTTTCAATCTCCTCAAAGTAAGTTCTACGGGGGCATGTAGTAACTGGAAGGGTACGAGTACGGGTAGTCGAAACGTCATGTCTAGGTTGGCAATCGTATAAATCCAATATAACGGACTAGTTTGCCTACCTGGGGACCAACGATGAGAGTACGAAGGACCTATTAGGCCAAAGCATGCCACACCAAACGTCGCATGAACTAACCCCACTTTGAGTCGTCACTGTGTCTATACCAGGACACCCTCCGACCCTATACTTTGCAGTCATGTTTTACGATTTTCATTCGGGTGGCGCAAGTGTTAACAGGCCAACACCAATGTGAACCCTACCAGAGCTCAGTAGTCATGGGGGCCCACATGACTACCAAGGCCAAGTAAGGGGACATATGGGAGCCCAAACATGAGCAAAGCCCAAGACATCCTATGGATGTAGCAAATTAATTTTCTTCATTTGTTTTGTGAATGTTCATTTCTAAATACGACACATGACACTTTAAAACATCAAACTCATACTCTCGACGTATTCCCTGTAGATGTCTTCTAGTCTCTCTTGTAGAGGTATGAGATCAGGAAAATCCCGCGAGCGCATGGCTGCCCAAATCGCTCAACAAATGGCCGCTGTAATACCCAACATCGTAGTTCAAGTCCAACAAGCCCTTGTCGCCAATCCTATCACCCCAACCAATCTAGAAGGACAAAATGTCGCCAACCCTCCTCTCAACACCACTAAATGCACCTTCAAGCATTTCAAATCCTGCGATCCTCCAAAATACGAAGGGACTGAAGGTGTCACTGCTCTCCTCCATTGGTATGAGGAGATGGAAAACACTTTTCTCAATTGCGACTGCCCCGATGATCGCAAGGTGCGATATGCTACCGGTCGTTTGTTCGGAGTAGCACTTACATGGTGGAATACAGAGAAGGGCAAGCGAGGCGCTGAGGATGCTATGACTTTGACTTGGGAAGAGTTGAGGGAGATCATGACAAGACGTTTCTGTCCAAGAAGCGAAATCAAGAAATTAGAAGATGAGTTCTACTCTTTGAAACAAAAGGAGGTCGACCACACCACGTACAACAAGAGATTCCTTGAGTTGAATCAGATGGTCCCCAACTTGTTCACTCCCCTCTACCATTTGATAGAGCACTACATTCAAGGTCTTCCTTCAAAAATTCAAGACCCTGTAATAAGTACCACACCTGTAACTTTGGAAGCAGCAATGGAGTTAGCTACAGAGCTCACCGAAAACCACATACGGAATAAAGACTTCAAGGAGGAGAAGAAGAAGGATAAAGCATCAACCGAAACCTCAAACTCAACCCAGACCGAATCCTCTTCTCAACCCACTTCTAAGAGAAAACGAGATGGGCAAAATTTCGCTGTCACCCATGGCAATCAACCAGCTCCACAAGCCGTACCCCTCCAAGCTATCCCAATCACTCAAGTAGCACCCAACTCTATTTACCCAAATAAGAAACCTTACATTGGACCTCACCCTCAATGCAACACCTGTTTTTATCACCATCCATCTACCGTACCTTGTCGACTGTGTGCTAATTGTGGGCGTTATGGTCATTTGAGCAAAACTTGTCGTACCCCTCAAAACCAAGCTTCACCCCCTACCCAAAACATGATCCAATCATATCAACAACCCCAATACCCCATGTTTCCACATGTTCGAGCTTGCTTTAATTGTGGGGACGCTACCCATTTTAGAAACACGTGCCCTCGATTGGTTAACATCATAAACGCCCAAGCTCAAGCAAACCCAGTTAACCAAGCAAATCAAGAAATCCAGCACTACCACCAGCAAGAGGAAGAGCTTACAACATCAACGCCAATCCTGTTGAAGATAATAACGGCCCAAACGAACAACCCAACTAGCCTTCCCTCACCAAGAATCAAGACTCAACTCCAACCATCTAGTTCTTAATGTTTTCTCAATCTTTACGTATCCCTGTTATAAATTGGGAATTTATGTATCCAAGAATTTTAATGCAAATTGATATTACAGTTTTGTTTTAAATCTTTACTCATTGATTTAACTTTCATATCATCATACATCACGACGTATCTCGATCTCATCATTTAAAGAAGTTGGGTTGTGTCCCACTTTTTCATAGACTGACCCCTTCATCATAACAAACGAGAGAGGTACTGTCATCATTCAGTCATGTATTCTTTCAGATTTGAGACTCAAGCTTTGGCTGTTGTGTTTGTTTTGTAGATTTTAGAGTCACATAGAACTAATCATAACTTACTGACAAAGCCAATGAAAATTTGACAAGAATATGGTGGATACGCCGCTGGTATTTCCTATATATAAGTATTCTTGTCAAAGGATCAAAAGCATTGTCAGGCGGTTATGAGAAGTTCCGTGTAGGTTTTAATATCGTCATGGTTGAAGTTTTTGTTATATGATATAACCTTATTTTTTTTTTCAAACGTATCAATTCTCTCAAAACTTTTATGCATGAGATCATACCTAGTCAATCAACTTTGTTTACCAATGTTTCGCATTTTTATACTTTAGGCATCAAAAAGCGATTCCTGTAGCAAGGTATTCAACCCTTACTAGGAACGTTACCGCCTCAAATAAAATTTAAACTTTCACCCTCTTCTGATTATGTAATTGTCAAATTCAAACACCCTCCCTTCGAGTCAAATATACCACTACTACTTAAATTTCGGGACGAAATTTCTAATGTAGGGGATACTGTAACATTTATGTAAAACGGGTTTCAAAACCCGCTTCGTTTAACAATCAAATATTCAGTTTAACTTCGTTGCGTATCCTATTAGTGCCGGTTATTTTTAAATGTTTCATAATTAATAAATATTGTAGAATTTAAAAACTATAATAAATAATAATAATAATAATAATAATAATAATAATAATAAGTAAATGAAAATAAAAATAAACTCTAAAAATAAAACAAACATTTGAAAGGAGTAGCCGGGTTTCGAACCCGGGTCTCCCGCGCATGCACACACACAAAACACCACTACTCTACACGCACTTTAGTGATTAAATCAGGAACAAAAAATCTATATAGCAGAACTAACAAATAAACCCGCAAATCAAAAGCTTCATCTCCGGATCGGCTGTCAAGAACAAATCGCGAAATCTGGGGTGGTAACGTCTTCTTTCGATTGAAAACAGATATAACTGATGGCAAACATCAGTTATAACCGAAAACTTAAAATCATATCATTCAAGATCGTGTAAATCGTAACCGAAGGCATTAACCGAGATGGAGATCACCTTTGCTTATAAATACCATCTATCAATCATTCTCTAGCTCACTCACACTTCCACTCGTTATTCGGAACATTCTGCTCAAACGGAATAGAATTTTCTATTCGCCGGAAATTTGGCACTGCTCGCCGGAATTCATCGTCGGAGCACTGCAATCGTCGGGTAATATTACCCTGTCTAATTTACAAAACGCATAGCAACAACATCATTTCCACTTAGCATGATCGAGTTCAGTTCTGGGTAATATTCATGAGGAAGATGATGTATTATATAGTGTATTAATATAATTAAATGAGGGTTTTTAACCGAGTTAGACACACAGTCCAGTGGTGGACTGTGTGCACATTTATCATGCACGTCCCGAGTTCGAGTGTTGTTTTGATCCATGTTGTTAAACTTAAAACCGGTTTACTTTTTAAGCTAATGCGCTAACTCAAAGTAAGATGTTAAGTATAATATAAATTCTGTATATAACGGGTTAGACACCCAGCCCAGTTGGTTGGGCTGGGTGCAAAACATCTCTGAGGTCACGGGTTCGAGGCAGCTCTTTCACACCGGTTCGATAATTTTAAAAATCTTTTTAAATTAAATAATTTCTGAAATAACCTGATAAGGATATAAGAATAATTAAATTCAGAATACTTTCGGGTTAGACACGTAGCTCAGTTGGAAGAGCTGCGTGCACACGTACGAGAGGTCTCAAGTTCGAATCCCACCCACGTTGCCAATAATCCCACGCGACCGGTCAGGCCTTCTTGTCATGTCTGACAAGATTAATTTTTTTATATTATTTTATTTTATTCTATATTATTTTTGTATACATATGGTTTTATTTAAAAAATAATTAAAAACACTTAAAGATACAATTTTGTAGGTTAAAAAAAAATCCCAACAAATACCACATAAATAACCTAAAAATCTAACAAAAAGTATTAAATCAAAATAATAATTTTTATATATTTATCGAATTATTTCGTTATTATTTAGGTTAGTCTTCTTCGTCGGTTAAATCCTCAATTCGTGCACACTCTTCATCAATCAAGGAAACGCACCCACTGTGAGTGATCTTACAAATTCCCCTTTTCGTTCATGTTTTGGGGTGTATCATGTGTCATTTATACATTTCGTTTATTCAAACCCGTGTGCTATTACCATTATATGACTTATCGTGTGATGTAAATGTTGTTTGTTGCATTGCGTGTTTATATTTTTGTCAAGTTGCGTGCAAATCATTCATTAGGCCCATCAGTTCCTCGTTGGAGACGAGTTGAGCATCAGGTGCCTCATTAGATCGGCTCCGTTTGATTGAGCCTTGATCTCATTGTTCATCATTTGGTATGTGTGTGTGTGCATTAATTGATATTTTGTGTTCTGTGATTTAATTTACATATACGTATACTCATATTTGGTTATGCACATTTTTATTCAAATAACCAATATAACTAATTCTTTCAAATATTTAAATAAGATTCACTCGCCAACTTTTGTTGACCCAAAACCCTATTTTTACACATGATACAGGTGGACAGGTTGAAGCAAGGAACACATAGGAAATTGCCTTAGAAGAAAAATAAAGAAGTCATAAAAAATGTATTTGAACATGTTGTGCTTGTATGTTTATTGTAATTTCTTCTTTAAACGGAAATAATAAATATGAAACTTTATAGTAAATGTCATGAGCTTTGATAAAAAAACCCAATCATGCCCCGACTACCATTTCCGCTGCGGGTCAGTGTGTGACATACAAGAGGTGAGGGGAAGAGAGTCATTAAATTTTACCCTGATTTTAACTCTGATTACACCTCTTGTACACCATACTGCACCAACTCTTACAAACTTAGAATCCTGAAAATGATAGCAACCTAATCGAGAGAAAATCCATAAAACTGAAACTTCTAATAAACCCAATAATCAACTCAGGAGGTCATCTAGGTTTAAAAACCTACTAACTTTGATGATTACATAACCTCTCTAACTGAAGTTGAAATGGATTTTGGAAAAGTTTATTGATCCTATCTCTTCTAATTAAGTCATTAGCGTCAATTAATCTTCTAAATGGAATAAAACTGTTTCTAGTAAAACTGATTTTATGTGTTTGAATAACGTTTGGGATTTAATTGAATTACCTAAGAGCGTTCATAACTGTCACACCCCGACCCGCAGCGGAAAAGGTGATCGGGGCATGATTGGGTTTTCATCAAAGCTCATGACATTTATTATAATGTTTCATATTTATTATTACAATTTAAAGGAGATCATACAATCATATCATACAAGTTCAACATGTTCTATACATCTTTCTAGGCTTCATTATTTTTCTTCTAAGGCACTTTCCTATGTGTTCCTTGCTTCATCCTGTCCACCTGTATCACGTGTAAAAATGGTTTTTGGATCAACAAAAAGTTGGCGAGTGAATCCTATTAAAACATTTAAACGTGTTTATTAAATTGATTATAAAATAAAGTGCATAACCACTATGAGTAAATGTAAATGTAAATTTATTCACAAAACACTTAATATTAAATATTGCACACACACATACAACAATAGATTGTTTTGAGGCACGCGTTGTTCAACTCGTCTCCCACAAGGAACTGATGGGCCTAATGAATGAGTTTTGAGGCACGCGTTGTTCTACGAACTGATGGGCCTAATGAATGAGTTTTAAGGCACGCGTTGTTCAACTCGTCTCCCACGAGGAACTGATGGGCCTAACAAATAATTTGCATACAACTTGACAATATGTAATACATAACAACAAACAATATTTACATTCTAAGTTTAGATCATAATATGGTATAGCACGAGTTTGAATAAGCGAATTAGTTTAAGCGACACATGATACACCCCAAAACATGAATAAAAAGGGGAATTTGTAAGAATTCACTCACATTGGGTGCGTTCGTTTGATGATGTTGAATGCGTACGAGTTTGGAGTGTTGATCGACGAGGAAAAACTAACCTAAATAATACGGTAAATAAGTGGATTTTATTAACACTTTTAATAGGGTTTTTAGATTTATTTTTGTGAGTTTAAGGTTATTTTCTAACTTTAAAAACATTATTTTTAAGTATTTTTAATTGGTTTTTAAAATTAAATAAATAAATAAAAATATAAAAAAAAATGTTGACTTTTTGGGTTGACCATTGACCGTTGACTGTTTGACTGTGACTGTTGACTGTTTGACCGGTTCGATCGTTTGTATGTATGCGCTAGGTGAGGCTCGAACCCGAGACCTCCCGTACGCGTGCACGCAGCTCTACCAACTGAGCTACGTGTCTAACCCGAAATATTTCTGTTTTTAATTATATTTATACACTATTTAATTTAATCCGAAATCATTTATTTTGAAAAGGATTTAATTATATCAGACCGGTGCCCTCAACAGGTCTCGAACCCGGGACCTGTGGTTTAGTGTTGCACACAGTCCACCGCTGGACTGTGTGTCTAACCTGGTTAATATACTGATTTTTATTAAACTTAACATCTCTCTGCGAGTTGATCCGGTTCAGTTTAAAAAGGAAAAATTTTTATTACAGAGAATGAGATTGTGTCAAGGATCGAACTCGAGACGTGTGTTAGTTGTTTGCACACAGTCCACCGCTGGACTGTGTGTCTAACCCGAGATATCACCCGATTTATATTACATATATACACAATCCAAAACTTCATCTTCTTCGTAAACATTACCCAGAAACCAAATCCCGATTGTTTCGATAAATTAATCAATTTCTTTAGTAAATTGTGATTAACTACATATGAGATTAATAAAAAATGAGAGAGATTAGGTATAAGATATACCAACAGAGATCCCCTGTTTCGCCGGCGAGATTCCGATGACAGCAGGTTATTCCGGCGACGTGTATCTTGCGGCAGAGGGTCTTCAGGAAGCTTGAGGTGAGTGTGGGTGGCTTCGGTATGAGCTCTAGATGTTCTGTTTTTAGAGTAAGGCACAGTGATGAAATGGGTTCGGTTTTCCGGCGAGTTGCAGAAAGTTTCCGGCGAGTTGTTCTTGCCGATTAGGGACTTGTAGGGAGGTTAGCGAGTGTGTTAAGAGCTGATTCGAGTGAATAAGCGAGTTGGGTTTTCCTGACTGAAGGTATTTTTAAGTATATGTGATTTCAAGTTTTCGGTTATGAAATTCACGGTTCATGAATGAAATTGAATCGAGTTTTCGGTTATAACCAACGTTTATCATCCGTTATAGTTGCTTGATTCCGGAGTCAAAGGAAACGTCGTAATTTCGCGTATTTTCCGGCTTCTGCGGATTTGGGCGCGCTGGTTTTGAGTTTCGAGTTTTTTTATTAAGTATTAATTGTTTCAGTATTATCAACAAATAACACAAGTGGCGGAGTGGTGTGTTGTGTGTGAGTTAAGTCTTGGAGGGTTTTATCCGGCTGACCCGGGTTCGAAACCCGGCATCAGCAAATTATTTTTATTTCATTATTTATTATAAATTTTCAATTATAGATTTTAAATTCTAATATATTTATTAATTATGTATTGTATAAAATTAATTTGAGCATTAAATACGCAACGAAATTTTTAACTGGATGTTCGGTTAATAAACGAAGCGGGTTTGGTTAACCCGGTTTTTGACGGATGTTACAATAACCAAACCAAATCCTAATATAAACGTTAAGATACTAAGAATCATGATTGATTGTCAAAGGTTATAACTTAGGAAGAGATAAATTATCAAAAAATCTTCTTACCTATATTACAAAAGATTTCTTTTACGATCTTCACTGTTCTGGTAGCTTATAATAGTTTTGAGCTACATTAGATGAACATTAAAAGAACTTTCCCAACAACTGGTTGACATATTTACATGTTCATAAAACAACCTGAAAGTTCTAAACTTAAGGTTAAAGAACAGTTTGTCTATAAGCCAATAAAATCCATGTATGGGTTAATGCAGACATCATAATTAGATGAAATCTTAACGTAATTATTTTCATCAAGAACCAAGTGGATTAATATACCTACCTCAAGATGAGTGGGAGCAAATAAAATAAACTTATCTCTA
The DNA here is from genome assembly GCA_947069175.1 of Scalesia atractyloides. Taxonomy (NCBI): domain Eukaryota; kingdom Viridiplantae; phylum Streptophyta; class Magnoliopsida; order Asterales; family Asteraceae; genus Scalesia; species Scalesia atractyloides. The sequence continues at coordinate 75,819,708 of CAMTDV010000021.1, forward strand.
TATAGATGATATTCTTTTGACAAGTATATGTTACATAAGTCAAAACATTGTTAACACAAATTTTGATATAATAGATCTCAAAGATATCTTTTACATGATAGATATCATAACATACCGAGATAGACCCAATGGGACATTAGTTTCGGTCCATAAGTTTAACCTTAAATGGGTCCTTACATATGTAACAAATAATATTGCTCTCCTTTAGAGGATAATAGGATAAATGAGATTATTTCCTTATACTTCATTAATTAAGAAGTTTTATGTATATTCAAGTCTATACTCGTTTAGATATTACTCACATTGCAACACACTAGATATGTCTAGATTAATGTGAAGCATCTAATAGAGTATTATAATATCTTTAAATAAAACGAGAGGCTATAATTTAAAGAAGTGAGAATTCAACCGGCTGATTACTATAACTTTGTAACAATCAAAGATGATACAATGTAATTTCGGGTATATCCTTATGTCAGCAAAATCTATCTCATAGAGGAGTCATAATAAACTGATAACAACAACCTAAGTTACAATGACCTAATATGTTGCTGATCACAAAGCAATAGTCACTAAATGTTGTTGAAAACTTATCAGTGGAATCATAAGTTTATTAACTCCATATAAAATATATATTGAGGACTTATTGTGATAAAGTCAGCTACCATGTCTCCTTGAACAGTAACAGTTCTAGAGGTGCTGCATTAAATTTCGATACGAAATTAATTATTCGTTTATGAATGAATCGAGGAAACTAAATCTTTGGATCGAAGGCATTCATGATATGCTTAAGGATCCTATAACTGAATTCCTATCATCCATAACTATTATGTAAGCGCTTATAATAATGACGGGTTTATTGATAACTATGTGCAACTGCATATCGTACTATGAATGATTACCTATTAATTTTCCTCATCAGTTTGATTTTGTATGTCTCTAACATATGTTCTGCCGGTATAAAGACATATAGACAAATATAAATATAAATACATATCAAACGTTAAAGGGTTTACTTGCGTATTTTGATCATAAGTGTTAGGTTTTAAATTGAGGTTGTAGTACTAATGGGGTCTTGAGTCGCATAATGACTTGTATTTCTCTGCTACGGTTCTTGATTAATGATTATTAACTCCTGATCAGGATTATCTAATGCTCATAATAAATGATTATTTGGATAATTGGAAAAATGTAAGATTAAATACGTATTTATATGTATTTAGTCTAGTAGCCATCATTATCATTTATATAATATAATATAAATCAAAATATATTAAAACCTATAATATAATTAGTTAGTAATTGTTGATGCACCGATTTACCCTCATTAACTTGGGTTTCCTCTTAGGTGTATATAAGAAGATTACTAGAGAGGGATTAGGGTTAGACAATCATAACATCACTTAAAATTTGTCCCTCCTCTCTCTCCATACAACGAGATTTACAACCTTAAAGAACTTGGTACTACCATCAAAGAATATACATATAAAAGGGAAACCAGATCAAGCTGACTATCATGTCAAATTCCATAGCTGCATCTATATCTAGATTCTCTGCTGACATGTCTTCTGTATCAGGTATTATTTACATTTTTTCCATTACGTTTAAACAAAACTGATCAACAACATACACATAGATTCACAACATAAAAACTATGGTAAAACAATATTTAACATTAAAATATGACGATAAAAAAAGCACGAAAAGACCTTCGAGAGAGTTCGAGGTGTCCAAACCACATGCCAAATATAGAGTTGCAATGCCAAATATAGAGTTGCAATATTTATAATTGCTTTATACAGTTGTTGGGCATCATATGGTAATAGTTATATGCCAAACTAACAGAAGCTTGATTTATAAGACACAAGAAAAAACAAAAGCTAACAGAAAATTATCATTATCATTATCAATACAATAATTTTTTAACGATTTAAACAGTGCTTTTATAATAAAAAAAAGGAATAGTGCAAGACAGCTGGCCTGACACTCCCCTATTGGACCAGCCGTTTGACTTGGCACTCTCCTATTAGACCAGCCGTTTATTATTTGTTTACGTTCTAAAATTACGGGTTTGCCCCCGGAATAGTGTCAGGCAGCTGGCCTGGCACTCCCACATTGGACCAACCGTTTATTATTTGTTTACGCTGTAAAATTACGGGTTTGCCCCCACTTTAAAATTACGATGTTGCCCCCGGCTCAAAATAAAATTACGCTTTTGGCTCCAACAAAAAATTACGATTTTGCCCATGACCCTATTGGACCAGCCGTTTGACCTGGCACCCTCCCATTGGGCCAGCCGTTTATTATTTGTTTACGCTATAAAATTACGGGTTCCCCCGGAATAGTGCCAGGCAGCTGGCCTGGCACTCCCCCATTGGACCAACCGTTTATTATTTGTTTACGCTATAAAATTACGGGTTTGCTCCCACTTTAAAATTATGATGTTGCCTGCTCAAAATAAAATTACGCTTTTGGCCCCAACCAAAAATTACGATTTTGCCCATGACTCCAAATTACGTTTTCACCAATTACGTTTTCACCCATGTCCAAATGAAAAAAAATATGCTCTCGCCCCCACCGTAAAATTGCGATTCTTCCCCGTTTTAAAAAAAATATGATTTCGGCCTCAGTTAAAAATTACGTTTTTGCCCCTTTTCAAAATAAAATCACATTTTTGGCTCCAACTCAAAATTACGATTATGCCCTCGGTTCAAAATAAAAATGTGGTTTTGCCTCCGACCTAAAATTATGGTTGTGCCTTCCCGGTTTCAATTTCCAGCATTGGCATCACTTTAGCTTTTGGCAAATTATGATTTTACACCAGTGAAAAATATAACTTTCCATTAGTTAAAAATTACAGTATTGCCATTGTTTTAGTTTTTTTAGCAAAACTATAAAAGTATTATGTATTGTTTTACTCGATTTAATTGTTTTCTGTGTCAATGAGCTGCTTAACACTCACTCATTATTGGGCTATCGCCCGCAACGCGGGAGACGCATCTAACTAGTTAACTATAATTTACATACCTATCAGTACACATAACGCCTGTAGTGTACCCACTTTTTATTGGCCCGTTAATTCTCAAGGTGCATAGATTATGTTTGTTGGACACCTGATCAATTCTCTTCATGTTAAAAACATTTTGGTGCAGTTTGTTTTTTAATAGGTAAAATATTTGTAGTTTGCGGACCAAATCTACAGACATTTGTAGAAGACAAGGTGGACCAAACCTTTATAGTCTGCAAGAAAAAAATTGTTTGTTTTTTAACGTATGTAGACTTCTAAAATAAACTGTTGGTGGTGTACGAACGGTGGTGGTGGACGTGAACAGTGGGTGGTGGTGGTGGACGGTGGTGGTAGACGATGGTGGGTGGTGGACGGTGATGGTGGTGGTGGTGTTTAACCCTCTGCAGACCTTAGAAGATCTTAAAAGTGGTTGGGCCAATTCTGTACAAAGAAGATCTCGTAGAGACGTTTTTTAATGAAACGTCTTCGTAAAAGCAAACAGTTTGCAAAAAGCAATGTCTGCGCGTGGTCTGCACGGCGCATACAGAAGCGCCTGCGCAACACCACCTAAGTTCTTTTAGGGTAGTAATAAACTTCCAGTTCACACCAACAACAATTAAGATTAAGTCAATATTAGGTAAGAATTGATGGTGGGGGCTAATGTGATTTAGGAAAGAAAACCATTGAATTAAAGATATTAACACGAAAGTGAAACTGGAGATTCGTGCTCCAACCACTAACTCAGGTTCAACGGTGAGAATCTGATAACTATTTACTATGACTCAGGTTTAAGACTTACAAAATTAGGAAAATAAAACCAGATAGCTACTAGGAAAGCCCGGGGTTTTACCCGGATTCGAGTCCAAGGGGGGGCGCAGTTTTACCTATTCCACGGGTTTCTGCGCATCAGGGGTGTGCTACGCTTTCTAGCGGTGGTCGAGTAGTCGGCCTTTGGACATAGCTCCGAAAGGGTGGGTTTACACGTGGAAAACAGTTAGCCGTTCAAAAAAAAACAGAAAGTTCATATTCACGCAATTAATATATCACACCGGTACATAAAAAACACACAATAATCACGCTGGTATAGGACTCTTATATGGGTTGAATCTTCCATGTTCAAAGATATTGAGTAGGTTCACGAGCATAAAAAACAAGATCCCAATGTAAGACGCAAGCATGGCACCAGATCCTTGGTCGCAATATTTCTCAAAATTGTCGCAAACTTTGTTCCAACGCGTGTGAGAGTTGCCATTTCTAGCTAGTTCCCCAATGAAAGCAACCGCGGTTGCTGCGCCCGATAGTACCGCAATTGTTACCTAAAACCATGATCACCAATGATTAAAAGGTCTACAATATGTTTTAACTAATTTTAAAAGATTTAGAAAAAAAGAAATAAATGAAACTGTGTTGTTATAAGTTTAAAAACATATAATTAAGGGTATCGTACACTTACCATGTCTAATGCAGTAACTATTATAAACCGTAGGCCCTTGATATCATATTTATTGCTAACAAAACACATGACTGAAAGCATCAATAAACTATGAAGAGTTGCGACCCCGTTAGCTATTACAAACATTCTGCATCAACACAAAAAAGTCGCTATAACTATTGTCATATACCAAATACAAGCACTATCAAATAGTTTTAATCTTTACTTACTAAAATATAAAGACTTTTTATAATGCTTTAAAATTAATGACTTTGTTGCGGTATTGTACAAACTATATGGCCTTAATATATTTCTAAAGAAAACATGAGTTTGACCCCTTGATTATAAGCATTAAAGAATATAAATTTATAATGATGTTAACTAGAAAATTTTGAATCCGCCACTGATTTGTCTCTATATATAAAGGATGTAAAATACTTATAAAGGTGTATTCTTTGCACCTACCATGTCACATATGTATGACCGGTTATACTATTTCGAAGAAAAAGTCATACATGATCATAGTAATATAGAGTAGTTAGATAGACGATAGCAATTTATTTCCAGTTTTTTTCATTGTTACCTTACTTATATTTGTTCTTGGATGATATCAATTGGATTTCAATAATCAAAACTATGGTCTATTAATCGATAATAATCCATATTGATAATCTAACTTGTGAGACTTATAATTTTCAGTTTCTTTGCCAAAGACAATCCCACTCACATAATTAATTTCCACTCGATTTAGCTTTCCATCCGATTTCCCTCACAAGGTATGTACGTTTCTCCGAAACTTCTCTAGCAATTATCCATATGAGCGAAATCGAGTTTAAACAAGTGTAAATCTATAGTTTAAACAAGTGTAAATCTATTATATTTTTTGTGAGTTGTATATCCTTTGGTAACGAAAGAATTTCATCGGTTAATTTATCAATATTAGGGATTATATCCACTAACAGGCAGTAGTTTGCAGTAGTTCGGATTATTAAAATTTAATTTTCCTAATATATATTTATTGTCGATGTTATATATTTCTTATTTGTCATAAAAACAGCTTGTTTTTGTTTTTCCTGTAATACTATTTATTCATTCTAAATAATTATGTTTTTTATTCCTTCTATTGCATGACGAATTTATGATTACTTTTTATATAAAGGACAATGAACAAGATGTTAACATACAACTACAAGAAAGCAAGCATACAAAAAGAGAAAAAAAACCTTACATATCTGCCGGAGTGTGTTGGAACTTGGCCGTGAGAGTGATCTTAACGGGCGTGTTCTCGATTGTAGCAACTGCGAACGTGTGCGACTCCTTGTTAAGAACCATAACAACCGTAGCAGCAGTTGTAGCAAACAATGCTCACCCGCGACCTTCTGATACTACCATCATCCGCTACCTTTTCTTCGGCCATATTATCCTTGATTCGATATAGAAATGAAGAAAAAGATGTATAGGTGGCAGTAATAGAGTCAAAGATATATGGTTCTTACGGGAAAGGTGTATGTATATATAATGATGTACATAATTTGCGTGTGTTACAAGTTAAGTATGGTGATGTAATTTCTTTATGGAGGGTGTGACCAAAACTTGTATAGATTGGTGTTGGTTGTTAGGAAATCATGTTATGGGAGTCTCTTGGCTTAGGTGTAGATGGCTCATCTAAACTGGCGTTATTTGGCAGAATAGAAAAGAAGCAAGTGTAAAATTTTATTTTTTTAACATAGTTAAATAAATGAGTTAAAAATTGTATATTATACTTTAAAAATACATTAGTTGATTTATTTTGTTTGACTTTATTCATGTTATATAATTGTAAATATTTATTTAGATAAAATGACTAGATGAACAAAAAGTTGGAGGGAATTAGTTAATCATATCACTTTTTCTTCGAAACTCTACGAAGAGGTGTTACATTACACGACGTGGGCATGAAAATTTAGCTTGGAAGTCAGTCCACGTCAACCTAACCATCCTGAGCTCAGCGTTTACCACGGCGTTGTGTGTGGGGCAAGAAGATTTCCACCGGCGTGGAGGGCAAGGGAGGAGACAATGTGGCTGCATTGTGTTGGATAGTTCAATATATATATATATATATATTAATATATATATGTATATATATATGTATATACATATATATGTATATATATATATATGTATGTATATTCACCTCTTTAACCCCATTTTTTTAAAATAACACAGCAAATCAATCAATTTCTCTCTGCTCGATTACATATTCTCTACCATTTTGAGCATAATTTTTAAAAAATGCATGCTCAAGTTCGTCATCTTCATTGCCTTCGTCGTCGTGTGAGCTTGAGAAGTATCTTTTATCCTCGTAAGATGACGAGAGACCGGCTCTCCTAATTGCACCGGTTTAGAAAGTGGTTGAAACTATAATGGAAGACGAATGGTGCTCCTCAGAACCCAAGATGAGGAAATACATAGTACGCGACTGAATTTCCGCGCATGATTTATTGGTAAGTGATTATTTTCACCAAACCAGACGAATGAGATGATAGTGCTTTTAGACTGGTTTTCGTATGAGTCATGATTTATTTCTTAGAATATCACATGATTTATCAAGTAAATATGAATTTTTTTCGACAAATAAATGATGCGCGAGGTTGTCTAGGATTTAGCACGTTGCAAAAAGTCACAGCCGCGCTTAGACAATTGGCTTATGGGACGGCTTTCAACATTATGGATGAATATATAAAAATGCCGGAACGTATCGCGAGGGAAAGCCTCCATTATTTTTGTGCGTATGTCATTGAACTATATGTAAAAAAATATTTGAGAAACCTACATTTGCTGACATACAACAACTTTTGGAGGCTCATGAAGAGCGACATAGTTTCCATAGGATGATCGGTAGTTTAGATTGTATGAAATGGGAATGGAAAAATTGTCCAACTACGCGGCTCAAGCAACACATCAATGGATATCATAAAAAACCGATTATGATGCTTGAAGCGGTTGTTTCTCAAGATTTTTAGATTTGGCATGCATTCTTTAGTATGCCTGCGGAAAATAACGATCTAAATATTCTTAATCAATCACCCATTTTCAACGACTGTATAAACGGTGTTGACCGAAGGGTTCTTTTTTTTTTTTTTGCAAACAGTGCGGAGTATAAATACGGTTATTATCTAATGGATGGTATTTACCCGGATTATATCGTGTTTGTAAAATCATTTACACGGGAAACAACGTTAGACGAAAAGAGACATAAGTTTAGTGGTGCTCAAATGGCGGCACGAAAAGACATCGGACGAGCATTTGGTGTTTTGCAGAAAAGATGGCACATTTTGAGGATGTTGTGCAGGATTATGGAAAAATCTAGAATTCGAATTATAATGTACGCGTGCGTTATGTTATATAACATGATTTTGGAGGATGAACGACGCGTAATTTGCAAGTACTATGAGGAGGGGAGTCAGCCAAACACCATAGAAATTAGTGATAAACAGAAAGAAGCGAACTTAAATGAAATTAAACATAATATAACACATCACAACCTTCGAGCAGATTTGGTTGAACACATTTGGAGCGTTCCACGAAACGAATTTGACGAAGACGATGATTAAAGTTTATATAATTTTTTAATTTTAACTTTATGTAATATTTTAAATTTAAGTTTATGTAATTTTAATATTATGTTTTTTCAATTTATGTTGTTTATGCAGTTAATGTTAATGTTTTTTATTTAAATTTAATAGATTTATATAATTTTTAAATATAAAATAAAATAAAAAAGTGTGTGTCACGTGTCGAATAACGCCACCCTTTCACGCCCCTTACCGCTCCTCCCTTTTTTTGCACCACGCCACTTTTCTGACACGTGCTGACGTGGCTACCACATGTTGCATAACGCCCCTTTTTCAAGCTCCTCCACTCTGAATGGTCTTAGGGTGGACGGGCCACATGATCTTTGGCTAGCGGGTATCCAGAAAGTTGTGGTCGGCGGGTAGAGTGAAGGTTGAGTGCAAGCCATCTATACTGCTGCTACTACTGCTACTGCTACTGCTAATACTACTACTTAACTCACCCTATAAATACATTCACATATTACATCAAATTTATAAAAATTCAACCACACACTCACATATACTCTCATTCATCTCTATACACTTGGAAAAAATGGCAAGAAGACGATGGAACGAAGACATAACTATGGTCACATCTTGGTTGGACGTGTCTGAAAACAGACGAGGAGGCGTTTCATTTAGAACAACCGTATTGAAGAACTCCGCCAACGTGTATGTGAAACCACTCGCTCTTTGCACCAAGCTTCGGCAAGGCTTCGTATTATGTTCAAGGAGGTTTACAAATTTCATCAACTCTTCAACATTATGCGGCCAAAGGTGACGTTGAACAGAGGCATATGGGATTGCCCAGGCCCCTCGTGAATACCAAAATAGATACAATGGAATATTTATTCACATCGCGCCTTAGAAGTTACTAAGAAATCATCCACGTATGCCACTAGCTATGCATCCGGATGCCGACTCCGAGGGTTCAAGCATTGATGATTTTTTATTTTAATTATCTAGTTTAATTATGTAGTTTGTTTACGTTTATTTATTTAGTTTGTGTAGGTTTAATTATGTACTCTGTGTAATGTTTTTAATTTTAATTAATGTATGATGTGTCGCGTTTTGATATTTTTCGTTGTGTAAGTTTTATTTAGTTTATTGTTGTCTATTTTAAGTCAAAATGATATATTTATATTTGTAATAATAATATTAAAAAAAAGAAATAAAGAAGGGGACAGGAAGGTCTAAGTGGTGTCACTAAAGAGTGTAGTTTAGGGTAGTGGATGGTCTATTTGACGAGGCGCAAGAGGATTAGCGGGAATTAGGTTACCCAGTCTCGGTGGCCCTTCCCCCTTAGAGTATTCACATCAGCTTCTCTATCTTTGTCCATGTAATTACACTAAAAATCATTACATTTTCTTTCTCCTTTTCAATTACATAATACTTTTTTATACCATTATTATTACATTTTCTCTCTACACCACTCACAACCACTTTCAAAAAAATATAAAAGCGGGGAAACAATGTCTTCCTAAATAAACAGATGAACAACAACATTTTCTCTCATCTCCACTCACAACCACATCCTAAAATATGCAGAATTTACTCATAAGTATATACAGAACCTTTTGTGAATGCTCTTAGTAAAAAATAAATACAATGAAACTGTCACACACCGACCCACAACGGATTATTGATGGGGCATGATAATTGTCCATAGTTAATGGCAACTATTATAAGTTAAAATTTTTAAAGCATGATCAAGTTAAAGTGTCACACATACCATAGAAATCTCAAATATTTCATACAAAATTTCAAAGTCATAACTACAAAATATAATCCAATTTATTTAACTAAGGCATGTCCTACATGTCTTCGTCTTCAACTCTATCTTATCGGGTTACATGCATCATGCGTAAAAAGGGTTTTTTGTCAACATAAAGTTGGTGAATAGATCTAAATTTAAATAAAATATTTTCCTTTATTATTTTAATTGATTTGATTTGAAAATAATTTAACATGCAACTTCAAGTGTGATAATATATCCATAACAATCCAACAATACCAACAATCACCACAACCGACAATCACATCATATACTCAATCACAACAATACCACAACAATAAATTAAATAACCACTGATCATTCCATAGTCATGAGTAAAGGGTCAGCCTAAGAATCGTGAGGCGATCCCACATCCCATAGTCATGAGGGAGCAAATAATGGTGGCGATACCTAGTTCAACCCATGCCGTGGGAACCGGTCAACCAGTGGATCCACAATAGTAACTATAGACACAAAACGAGTAAACACATAGATACACGTATATACAACAATAAACACTAGAAACAATAGAAACATGAATACATGGAGCGACACATTGATTTTGCTTGATATTGATTTAAATAGAAAAAAAAATAGAAACAAGACACATGATACACACCAAAAGTTTAAGTAATAAAAAAAGGGAAAAGTAAAGATCTACTCACGGGTTGCGAATAATTGATCCACGAGAATTACCGTACGAAGAGAAGTGGATAAAATCTGAAATAATAACAATCACCCTAAAAATATAAGATAAACAAACGCAACAACGTCACAGGACTAATGATTTGGGTTCTTATATTTGGGGACTTTCGTGTAAAATATTATTTGATTTAAAAATAAACAGGTGGTCGCACGTTATGACATGTTAGTTTAAATGTACAAAAAAAGCATGTCACAATGTTGTATTTTAAGATGAGTGTGAAACACCTTAAAATGTTTCAAAATTTTGAATTTTACAGAACATCATATTTTAAAACAATCATGTTGTAACCAGAGGGTTTGCAGATGCATTTTTGGAGTGGAAAAGACGATGTGTGGTCAATGGAGTAATATTTTATAGCCGTTAGAAACATGTTAGTTAGAGATTACCTAACCATCGATACATGATTCTTTTAGTTAAATGTCAAATTTAAATATTTTTCTGGATTGATATTATTATGTAACGGATTGTTTTGTAGTTTTACAGGTCACAAGACATGCAAAAATGTTAAAAAGAAAACCTCGATTGAATGTTTGTGTAAACAAATTTTGATAATTGTAAAATAAAAAAAGTAAATAACTAAACCAAACAAATATAAACAAATAAATTGTATAAAAATATTTTTATATAAAATTAGTTAACTAACTAATTTTAGAAAATTTTAAAGAAATTTATAGAAACAATAATGACAAAAAAAATAAAAAAAAGGAAAGAACTTGAGTAAATTATCGACTAAGTCATTTATGAATAATTCAAAGATTATGTCTCTTCTGCAAAATGGTAATTTGACCTTAAAGTTAACTAAAAAGTTAACTCCAGATTGTTTAAAAAAACATAAAGAGTGCAAGATTTTCCAAAAATGACATCTAGTATAATTATTGAACTCAAAAAACATACTATGCAATTTGTTATACACTAAAGTACAATATATATAATTCAACATATACACTAAAATCACGTAACATCTTTTTTAATTAAAAAAACACTATACTATATCATACTCAAATTAGAGAGTTTTTCTTGGTTATTAATTCAAAACTCAACAATATGTTTTAAATGATTATATCACATATTTTGTAGAGTTAAATGCAATTTGTCTTCCTGTGGTTTGCTGGTGAGAGCAATTTCCCTCTCTGGATTATTATTTTTTTTTTGCGAGCCTTGCTCCCTTGTAATTTTTATCTTTCATAGTCTGCACTCCTGCCTCTAACGGTGTTAACATTGTATGTTAACTAATTCATTACTAGAGGGATATATCGGGTCTTTTCACATTCCTTCTAGGGTCTTTCATTTTTCGAATTTATTGCTCTTTCTAACTTCTTTCTCTACCCATTCTCTCTAGTCGTTCATACTCCTTCAAGCCATGAGTCAACCGTTGAGTGGTGTTCCACCACTAAAAATCCTACGTCCACCCGATCCACCTAATACCTTGAATGTTGAAATCGGTGAACTTGGGAAGGCTCAAGGGGTCGTTTTATCCGAGCCGCCACCTCTAATTTATGATTTTAATGATGCATATGCATCTGCCAAAACTCACCCTATAACTCCCCCGCCCTTTAATTTGCACCAATTTCGGTTATTGGTGATGATAAGAAACCTAGCGGATCTTGTAAGAGATCTGCTCAATCGAAGAAAGGGGACTACCCCAACCAAACTTTAGCGGATAAGGCTCTAGCATATGTTTTATCCTACATGCATTCCATGATGATCAGTTGATGAGGGAGGCTGAAGAGTTGCATGGTGGAACCAAGTATGTCGCTAAAAACCATGCAAAATCAGGAGGAAAAGTTCAAATTAAAGGCTTTGATAGAATCTAGAGGTAAAAATCGAAGGTTAGGTACAATCCTCTGTGGTCTAACCTTCACGTTCATGAATTTATTGAAAAAACTTCTCCAATAGTTGATAAGCAAAAACTATCTCTCCTAAATCGGGTTCCTAAGGTGACTTTAAATGGGGAGAAATAGATGTCAGATGTGTACACTAGCGGAGATGAAGAAAGAGCCTCACACGAAGGAGGATGGAATGGAAACCGAGCTCACCATGGAAACCGGTGACCAAAATCTTGACACCGTCAATTATCCATCCGATTCTGCTACCCCTGGTAAGTTACCTTCCTCGTTCAAAGGGTGTACTAGTTTTGATGCAGGGGGTACAACCCATCCATTAGAGAATGTTTGGTAGAAACATAAGGGTTCTGGTTTATCGCTGATCAAATGAAAACTAACAACACATATACATCTGATTCTGAAAGGACTTGTTGGTGGTGATTATGATGGTGGTGGTGGGTGGTTGGTGATGGGTGGTTGTAATAATAACGAAATGGGATGTGGTGATGATGTTTATCTTGAAAGATCCGGTGATTATGGTTCATCAATGGTTTTAATGGATGAAGGTGGTGGTGGTGGGGGTGGAGGTAGTGGTGGGAGTGGCCGATTGTAATAATGATGAAACCACATGGGCGCATACTTTATGTCACACCCCAACCGATGCCGGAATCATCGGGGAGGACGTAAATAGATTGCTCAAGAGACTTCATATCACTATTGTGACAATATTTAATCCAAACCCAATTTCCTTTCATTGAACATTGTTGTCGAATACAATACATGGAAACAAAGTATAACATTTGGAAAATCAAAGTACAACAAAGTTTAACATAACGACATAACAAAAACGACATAACAAAATCTAATATTTCTAAATGCGTTTCTAGTGTCGTCCCTACTAGATTTCGTCATAATCAACATCATCAACCTGCAACATGTTAAAAGTATAGTTCAACACAAAAGCATTGGCAAGCATACAAGTTTTGTTACATAGCATAATAGTGAAAAGGTTGCCTCATATCCAACATGGTAATTTGCAGTTCTATGTTACTATCATACTATCATGTGCAAACATATGTCAAACCAAAGTCTAACGCAATCGTATTTACCGTTGTCACCGAAATGACAAGGTGTAAAATAATTTACTTAACAATACCACAAGAATACGGGCGGTGCGTTAATCCTTTAGCGCTATAATTGTGAAGGGAGGCTAGCAAAGTTAATGAGCATATAGACACAAGTATACATAGCATGTGATAACAAGAATAATACAAGTATCATGTTTAAATGGATAGAGTGTGATTATGACAAGTTTAATCGTGAACCGTGATTTATATAATTGTACATGTTGCACCCAAAGTGTATAAACGGAAAAAGGGGTTCGAGTATACTCACGGTTTTGCAAAACTTTTCTTAGGAAATTCTGTGAGAGTTGGAAGGTTGGAGGATGGAACACTGAGATTACCCTACAAGGGGTAAACGAAGGTGTATGAGTATTCGGATGTGTAACGGAGGATTCGGATTCGAAAAGTAATGTACAAAAGTATGTATGCACAAAATAATCATCTAGTCTTATTACACCCGTTTTTGACACTATGACAACCCGTATGGGTGAATGTGATTCATGGGTTTAATTACCCATTAGAATCATAACGGCGTGCTTAAGGCTTAGATGATATAACCTATTGTCTTAACGAGTAAACATAACGATTATTATCAAGAGTTCGGTTATGTATGAGTTTTTATATATATATTATAGTACCTAATAATAAGTCCAACATGTATTTCATAGATGTCATATAAGTCAAGCATAGAGGTAGGATGATAATCATCCATTTAAACTCATTGTATGATTCACCAATACACAAATCACCACAAGGATGATTCGGACGGTCATGAATAAAAAGAAATATACAACTTCTTACTACACTAAGTGGCCAAGTAATCATCAACCCGGGTTTCCACTTTCGACATGGAAGGAGTTAACTAAGAAACGGGGTTAAGTTACTTTTAGGTCTAGCAAACCACTTAGGATAGCAAGGTGAAATCATCGCGTGAGGTGGTGGATTGAAGGTAGGATAGCCAAGGCTTCCAAGTAATCACACCTTTACCAAAAACTCAAGTTGTCACAAAACAAGCTTGGATGGTTTCAACACTTGTGGGTTCAAAACCCTTATAAAACAGAAAGTTTGGAGGCAATTAACACCTCCAAATTTTTATGAAACAACCTTGGGTAAGTTCACTAATCATGGACTTGATTAGTGGCATAAGAACACAAGTTTGTTTGAGGAAAACACAAGTTTAGTAAAAGTAACAACCATAATCTTTCAAAACAGAAAGCTTGGACCTCAAAATGGTGATTTCCATCTTGGTTTTCCATGGAAAACCTATGGAAACAATCCTAGAGGCAATCCAAGCTTTGTAGAAGAAGATTTGGTGAAGAAAAGTGAGTTTGAACTCACTTTTGCACTTGAAAGAATTTCCAGGAAATTTTGAGAGTTTTATGATGTTTTAGAAGTGTTTGGAAAGTGAAAAGGAGGGTTAGGAAGCTTGTTTATATAATGGGTGAGTTAGGTTTAGTGTTTAATAAGGTTTAGAGGTGATTGGGTGTGAAAAGGGTGGGAAAATTGGTCCAATCCGCGAGCTGAAAATAGCTGGCTGCGGATACGACTCCGTCGCGCCAAACGAGGTGAACATATGTTCCAGGCGCGTGGCATGAGGGAATAGGTTTTCAAAAATTGTTTATTTTGTCCAGTTTTGGCCCCTGCATTTTGTTTTTAGGTTATTTCATGCCATAAACTTGTATTTTAACTTGTTTTTAGGTTTAGAAGATCTTTGTAAGCATGTGACAAGTGTCGTGCACGTAAGATTGATGATTCAAGCGTATGACAAGTCCCGGTTTGCATGCAAATGCGTATTCGACAATTATTTGCGTATAACACAACTATAACATGTATGAGTATGAAATGAACTCTCCATTATGATCAAAGTCTCGGATTACAAAGTTGAAAATGGAATACGAATATTATACGAATACAAGTTTCCATAAATAGAAATACGATTACACTTTCTAAATAAGGAAAGTACAAAATGCGAAGCGTTATAGTCTCCCCTACTTTAGTAAAGTTCATCCCGAAATTTAAGAGGAAGGCTCAACGAAGAGATGCGGATACTTAGTCTTCATATCTCTCTCGAGTTCCCAAGTGAATTCAGTGCCACGTTTGCCTTCCCATCTAACTTTGATGTGACTGCGCCTAAGTTGCTTGGTTCCTCGGTCCATGATTTCGACCGGTTTTTCCACAAAGTGCAAGGACTTGTTGATTTGGAGATCGTCGAGTGGAACTTGATGTCCTTCTTCGGCGAGACACTTCTTGAGATTTGAGACATGAAACGTTGGGTGAACTTTGTTGAGTTCTTGAGGTAAGTCCAGTAGATATGCCACCTTGCCAATCCTCTTGAGTATCTTGAAAGGACCTACAAAGCGAGGAGCGAGTTTGCATTTCTTACCAAAATGAACTACACCCTTCCAAGGGGATACCTTGAGGAGTACATGATCACCGATATTGAATTCCAAGGGTTTGCGTCATTTGTCAGCGTAACTCTTTTGTCGGCTTCTTGCTTTAAGCAGGTTGTCACGAATTTGTAGGATCGTGTCCGTTGTCTCTTGTATGAGCTCGGGACTGGTGATTTGAGCTTCTCCGATCTCGTGCCAACAAATAGGCGCAAGACACTTACGACCATCACGGTCCGAAATGATGTCAATGGGGATACCATGACGACGAATGATTTCATCAGTGTAGATATGAGTCAATTTCTTGACTTTATAATCTTCACGAATGGGGAGAAAGTGAGCTGACTTTGTCAAATGGTCATTGATGACCCAGATGCTATCGTGACCAGAAGAAGTACGAGGAAGTTTAGTTATGAAGTCCGTAGCTATGAGCTTCTCCGATCTCGTGCCAACAAATAGGCGAAAGACACTTACGGCCATACAATGCTTCAAATGGTGCCATTTGAATACTAGCGTGATAACTGTTGTTCTACGAGAATTCTACCAATGGTAAGTGTGAATCCCAGTTGCCACCAAAATCGATTAAGCAAGAACGAAGCATATCTTCCAGAGTTTGAGTAGTACGCTCGGTTTGACCGTCGGATTGAGGATGAAAAGCGGTACTAAGATTAAGGTGAGTATCGAGAGCTTTTTGGAAGGTTTACCAAAGACGCGAAGTGAAAAGACCATCACGGTCCGAAATGATGTCAATGGGGATACCATGACGACGAATGATTTCATCATTGTAGATATGAGTCAATTTCTCGACTTTGTAATCTTCACGAATGGGGAGAAAGTGAGCTGACTTTGGGGAATGGTCAATGATGACCCAGATGCTATCGTGACCAGAAGAAGTACGAGGAAGTTTAGTTATGAAGTCCATAGCTATACTCTCCCATTTCAGACAGGAATTTCTGGTTGCTCGAGTAAGCCAGAGGGACGTTGATGTTCGGCTTTGACTTTGGAACACGTGAGACATTTCGAGACGTAGAGAACTATATCTTTCTTCATGCCAGGCCACCAATAAGACGTACTTAAGTCTTGGTACATCTTGTTGGCACCAGGTTGAATGGAGTATTGAGACTTGTGAGCTTCCTTCATCAAGAAGTCACGAAGGTTGTCACGATTCGAAATCCAAACTCGATTGAGATAGTATAACATCCCATCGGGTTTGGACACGAGTTGTTCTTCAGCACCACACTTCATCTCATTGTATAAGTGTTACGCCCCTAATTTCCACGTGTAACCCGGTGGGCCCGGTTGGGGAATATCGTGACGTAAGTTGATATCATCATTACTAAACAATACAATAAAACACAGCGGAAGACTGGATAGTTACTATTACAAACGTTTGAATGTTCAAAGTTCAAAATAATATACAACGCTTGTAACTAGATCCACAGGCGGATCAAAAAGTGATTACAAAAGGAAATTTATCAGACTAAGGCCTTATAAGCAAAGGGTTGCAACTCCTCTTAAGCTTCGCCGAGCACTTCCAGCCTAATTACGTATACTTGTCACATGCGCTTAGTCTTTTGAAAATACGTCAGTTTTCACTGGTAAATACGTTTAACCGACTCATTTTGAAAATATTTTGAAAACATTTAGTGTACACAATGGTACTTAGTTTAATAAATAACTTGGGATAAATAATTTCATGCTGTTAATTTTACATGCCAATAATACATTTAGATCCCGAAAACTATGTCGGGATCATGATTAATCGACACGCCACTTTAACACCTTTAATAGGTGCACCCCTAATGGGTATACTTTAATTTAGCATCTGATGGGTGTATGCTTACACCCCGTGCTTAGGTCGTGGCCATTTGCAATTAAATGAGCCGTGGATATCCAGGACACGGTCGTTTTAACCCCAAAATGTTTAATATTAAGCAATACGAATTAAAATGGATTATTTGAATTCCCGACTCATTGGTCTTTGATCCCATATCCAACCATGCGGTATTAGTATACCGTATCCCAAGCCCGTATAAGTGAAAATGAGTTAAAGTATTTACCTGGCTTGCAAAAATCTTTAATAATAAGAAAATAAGCAAAGCACAGCCGTAATCAATTTAAACTAGCTTGGCGACAATCTACCGGAAGTCTCTAGTCTGGAATGGATGGTATTAATAACTGATTACCTAGCTAGCGGGTCTTTATTTAGTCATTGACTTAGACCGGCTAACTTAAAATAAAGAATACAGTACGAAACGCTAGATTAAGCGATGACCGAAAAAGAATGTATTTTGGACCCGACAAGTACTAGGACTTGTATAATATGGGTTATCACTTTACATTCTGAAATTTGAGAATATTTTGATATGGTTAAACCCGTTTCGGTTAAATTACGTAAACTAGTTACGAGGGCCGAACCGTACGCATATAAGCGAAACCGGGTAACCGGGTGAGTCTTACACAAGTTCCATATGCCATTATGTTTAAAATATGTTAAAACATCAGTAAGTTATCAATATGTTAGCTCGTTATGGTTTTAAAAATAAACTATGCCTTAAAAGGGCAATTTGGTCCTTTTACAACATAATAAACAGATTTATATGTAAACTGATGTTAAGGTCATAATCATTCTGTAAAAACACTTATTTTATGATGTTATATCACTAGGATATCAATTATATGTATGGTTTATAGTTTAAGACCAAACTATGTCCCGAAAGGGCATTTTGGTCATTTCACATATAATTCGATAACTTATTTGGGAGTCTGAGTTTGGGACATGTACCTACTGTTAATAAGTTTAAAACATGTTTTGAAATTAGTAGGTATCAAGCCTTGATGCTCTAATATGGTTTTTAAACCATATTATGCGCCGAAACAGCGATTAAGTCGCTAAATGACGATTTAAATGGCATTTAAGTAAAACTGTTGTTGTGACCAGGTTTAAATGACCAAAGTATGTTAATACATATACTACATCAGGAAGTATAAGGTTTTGGTTTATAAAAATGTTTAAAACCCATTTAAAGTATCGAAAGGGCAATATCGTCATTTAAGGACATAATATGCAAACTATAGTTTATACTCAGTTTGCAACCTAAATAATTATCCCAAATAATCCTAATAATGATATTACATCAGTAGGTAATGAGTTTTGATGTCAAAATCAAGTTTAAACCATTATAGGTACCGAAAGGGCATTTTGGTCCTTTAAAAGCACGAGTTGCGATCTTTTAACAAAACCCGGTTTATGATCGGATTTAAGATATCAAAATAAGTTGAATAGTTGATCATGTCAGTTTACAAGTCATATATATGCTCCTTTATCATTGAAACCTTATTTTTATACAAGAAAGGCATTTTAAAAAAGTTTGGCATATTTAGCGGAAACTTGCGTATTAACTCGGATTACTACATGACCATGTCCTACAACTCCAGAGGGTTATAGTATACTAAAAAATGGTCATAATGAAACTCAGGGGCAGAAGCTAATGTTGTTAAATCGGGTCAGAACTGAAAGTCAAAGCAAAAGTCAACTTTTGTGACTTTCGGTTGCGAACCGACCTTTGGCCTGGAATTGACGAGCCGAACATGTTCCCACATGTTCTTATAATTATTACCAAGTTATTAGAGTGTTAAAAAAGATTTTATAACACCTACATTTCTAATTATGATTTTATTTCAAAACTGACCCGTTTGATTTTTATTAAAATAACTTTGACCCGTCAATTGATCAAGCAAACGTGGTAATCAGAAGGTGCCCCCTCTTGGGTGGTTAATACCTACCTTATTACGATCACGTAGCCATGTTTGTTATGAACATTGGCTGGACCATAATGGTCTTAGCTCAATGTCAAAGCGTTTTTACGTCAACGCTTTGACATTGGCTTAAAACTTAATAAACAGAAAAGGAGGGCTAAGAACACTTACACAAGGTCCTTAGCACGAAATAAGACTAACTAGGAAGTCCCCAAAGATCAGGAACCTCCAGATAAGATGAGAGGAGTGAAATAGAAGTGAGCAAGTCCAAGTGATGCAATGCACCACCTATTTATACTTGAGGGCTAAGCATGGGATCTTGACATGTGTTGGGGCTTGTTCTAAGATGCAAACAAGTGTTTTGGGACGTGTATCAAGCAGGAGGGGAGTGGCAATGGCGTAAAAGGTGGCAGGGCAGCAAGCTGCCAACAATCTGCCTCTTGCAGTCCCTTACGGACCGTGAGGGTTATGCCTTGCGGTCCGTAAGTACCTCTGGCGCCCACAGATTTGAATTGGTTACGGACCGTAACCATAAAGGCTTGCGGTTCGTAACCGCCTTGCTGAAACAATGTTTTGGTTACCTTACGGTACGTAACCATTGATGGTTACGGTCCGTAAGGACCTTCCAGAAAGGGAAACTTCGGCTTTTTGCCATTTTGGTCCCTCGACTTGTCCGATGCTCATTCAGAGGTTATAAAAATAACATGACCGCATCCTTAGTCCCTCTCGGCTACACGTGGCAACCAAAATTTTCAGGACGCGTGTCGGATTTTTATTTGATGAAATTTTCGAGGTGTTACAATAAGTTGTTCTCGTTGATGGACGCGTGTTGTGCTTCACGAATTCGATCCTGAAGATTACTTAGATCTGGAAACAGTGGATACCCTTCGCATGAGATTTACGACTTAGAGCGTCGGCTACAACATTCGCCTTACCAGGGTGATAGTGAATCTCGTAGTCGTAGTCGTTTAACAATTGTACCTAACGACGTTGACGCTTGTTGAGTTCCTTTTGATTGATGATGTGCTGAAGGCTCTTATGGTCAGTGAAGACCACACACTTGGTACCATAAAGGTAGTGTCGTCATATCTTCAATGCAAAAACAACTGCACCAAGTTCAAGATCGTGCGTAGTTTAGTTTTTCGAGGTGTTACATCTTCACCCCCTTAATAAAAATCTCGACCTCGAGATTTATTCAAATAGATAAGGGTACTTCTGTCGCATATTGGACTCGACTTCCCAAGTATATTCGGGACCTCGACGGGCATCCCATTTGACCTTCACAATAGGTACGTGTTTCCTATGAAGCTTCTTAACTTGCCGAACCTCGATCGCAATTGGTTTCTCCACGAAACGCAAGTTGTCATCAATTTGGATATCTTCATGAGGCATTGCTAGCGACTCATCCACTAGACATTTCTTCAAGTTGCTGACGTGGAAAACATCATGGATTCTACTGAGCTTCTCATGTAGCTTAAGCCTATAAGCTACAGATCCGACACATTCGGTTATCTCGAATGGTCTGATGTACCTTGGGCTTAACTTGCCCTTTTCCCAAAGCGCATTACACCTTTCCAAGGTGACACTTTTAACATAACCTTGTCCCCAACTTGGAACTGTAAAGGTTTACGCCTTTTGTCGGCATAGCTCTTTTGTCTATCACGAGCTGCCTTAAGTTGATCACGGATTTGCACAATCTTTTCCGTGGTTTCAAGAACACTTTCGGGTCCGGATAGTTGGGCTTCTCCAACTTCAGCCCAACACACAGGCGTCCTACATTTTCTTCCGTATAAGGCTTCAAAAGGAGCGGCTTTAATACTTGTGTGATAACTATTATTATAAGAGAATTCGATTAGGGGTAAGTGATCATCCCAACTTCCGCCTAAATCGATCACACAAGCTCGAAGCATGTCCTCCAAGGTTTGAATGGTACGCTCACTTTGTCCGTCCGTCTGCGGATGGTAAGCCGTACTGAAATTTAATCTCGTGCCTAGAGATTGTTGGAAGCTCTTCCAGAAGTTAGATGTGTATATCTCTATCAGATACAATGGATATCGGCACACCGTGCAAGGACACAATCTCATCGACATAAAGTTTAGCCAGCTTATCAGAATCATATGTTTCCTTAATTGGTAGGCTGATTTGGTTAATCTATCCACGATAACCCAAATTGTGTCATTGCTACGCTTGGTCTTAGGTAACTTAGTGATGAAGTCCATAGTTACCATTTCCCATTTCCATACTGGGATTTCAAGTTGTTGTAGAAGTCCTGACGGTTTCTGGTGTTCTGCCTTAATTTCGGAACACGTTAAGCACTTTGCTACATGATTGGCTATATCTTTCTTCATACCCATCCACCAATAACTGGGCTTAAGATCTTGATATATCTTGTCGCTTCCTGGGTGAACCGAATATTTAGAACTATGTGCTTCTTGGAGGATTACATCTCTAAGTCCTCCAAAGATCGGAACCCAGATCCGATATTAATCTTAAATATTCCATCCTTTCCAAATGCTAACTGATCAATGGTTGCACCTAGTCCTTCCTTCGTGACGTTATTCTCTGACATGGCTTGTTTTTGTGCATTTAGCAGCTTCTCATTCAAGCTATTCTTCAGCTTAATGCTCTTGGCATTGATCCTTAGAAGTTTAATTCTTTCCTTGCGACTAAGCGCATCAGCAACTACATTCGCCTTCCCTGGATGATATCGAATCTCACAATCGTAGTCGTTGAGTGTTTCCATCCATCGACGTTGCCTCATGTCCAAATCCTTTTGATTGAACAAATGTTGAAGGCTTTTATGGTCAGTGTAGATGATACACTTTGTTCCATATAGATAATGTCTCCAAAGCTTAAGTGCAAATACTACCGCACCTAATTCTAAATCATGGGTGGTGTAATTTCTCTCGTGCACCTTTAGTTGTCGTGACGCGTAGGCAATCACTTTGCCTCTCTGCATAAGCACACATCCCATACCAGTGTGCGAAGGATCACAGTAAACCACGAATTCTTCAACACCTTCTGGCAGAGTTAACACCGGGGCATTGCTTAAATTCTGCTTTAACGTCTCAAGAGATTCTTGTTGCTTTGGACCCCAGTTGAATTTAGCATCCTTACGAGTTAAGATTGTCAAAGGAGCGGCTATTCGTGAGAAGTTCTCAATGAACCTTCGATAATAACCAGCCAGTCCTAAGAAACTACGTATCTCGGAAGGTGTCTTTGGTGCTTCCCAATTCATTATTGTTTCTATCTTTGCTGGATCTACTTGGATACCACGTTCAGTTACTATATGACCAAGGAACTGAACCTCACATAGCCAGAATTCACATTTAGCAAACTTTGCATACAACTTTTCCTGTCGTAGTATCTCGAGTATACACCTTAAATGTTTCTCGTGATCAGATTGATTACGAGAGTAGATAAGTATGTCGTCTATGAAGACGATGACAAACTTATCCAAGTATGGCATGCAGACTCTATTCATGAGGTCCATAAATGTTGCGGGTGCATTAGTGAGCCCAAAAGGCATCAGTAGGAACTCGTAATGTCCATACCTCGTTCTGAAAGCAGTTTTCGGAACGTCTTCGTTCCTAACCTTAAGTTGGTGATATCCTGACCTTAAATCAATCTTCGAGAAGTAACTTGCACCTTGCAATTGGTCAAGCAAATCATCGATCCTGGGCAAAGGATAACGATTCTTGATTGTTATCTTATTGAGTTCACGGTAATCAATGCACATCCGCATTGATCCGTCCTTCTTTTTGACGAACAGGATAGGAGCTCCCCATGGCGAAGAACTAGGTTGAATAAAACCTTTCTCTAAAAGTTCGTCCAATTGGGTTCTTAATTCTTTCATCTCGGTAGGTGCTAAACGGTATGGTGCTTTAGCTATGGGAGCTGCTCCAGGTATGATGTCAATTTGAAACTCTACCTGTCTATCAGGGGGTAGGCCAGGTAATTCCTCAGGGACACGTCTGGGTATTCAGAAATAATAGGTATATCTTCAATCTTTGGTTAGGGTTCATCAACAGTGACTTGCGCCATGTAGATGACACATCCCTTCGTCATACATCTAGATGCCTTAAGCAAAGCTATTTTATCAGGTAATCCAAAGTATTTGTCTCCATGAATGGTGAGGATTTTACCAGACGGGGATTTGATTTCAATGAGTTTCTTATCACAGGCAATGTGGGCTTGGTTATGCGATAACCAATCCATGCCTAAGACTACATCCAATCCCGCTAGTTTCATAGGTAGAAGAGAGACAGGGATAGAATGATTCTTGATGGATATGAAGCATCCGTCAAGAATGGAAGAAGTGGTTTCTATAGTTCCATTAGCGAGCTCTACTTCATAGGTTATGTCTAGAGTTCTTACGCGCAAGTTTAATAGTTCACTAAATTTATGATCTACAAACGATTTATCGGCGCCCGAATCGAAAAGAACTCTAGCAAAAGCATCGTTGATAGGGAACGTACCTGTTATGACATTGTTATCTTTCACTGCTTCCTTGGCAATCATTTGAAAGGCCCTAGCAGTGGCTTTCTTAGCTTCAGTAGTTTTGGCCTTTCCTTCAGCATTGGCCTTAGGGCAATTTGTTTTGATGTGGCCTTTCTCACCACACCCATAAAAGGTAGCATCTTTTATATTTCGGTGCTCATGTGACCGATGCCCTGTTTTCTTGCAAATGTTGCATTGCTTCGGTTTTTGTTCCAAGCGACACTGTCCATAGTGTTGCTTCCCACATGCTTTACAAGTGGGCTTGTCGCTCGACTTTGAATTATCCTTGCTAAACCAATGTTTACCCTTTTTGTTGAACCTCTGGGAGTTATTATCCTCTCGTTTCCTCTTTCCATCAGTGTCAGTCTTTACTGACATTTGCCTCACATAGTCTTACGTGAGGGAGAGGGATAGCTCTACAACAGATTTGTAAGTGCCTGGCTGCACTGCCTTAACCATACTCCTGATTTCAGGAGCTAGCCCATTGATAAAACGCGCAATGCGTTTGGGCTCCGGAGTAAGTAGATAAGGCACTAGCCTTGAAAGAGAATTGTAGTCGGTGACAAACTTTCGACAATCCATGTTCTTCATAGTCAGATTTAAGAAACCTGACTCGATTTTCTCTACCTCATGAGGTGGGCAGTAGGTATCCTTCACTAATTCTACAAACTTGGACCAACTCAAGTTGTAGAGATGAACCTTGTCCGTAGACTGGACTAAGGCTTTCAACCAGATAATGGCATCACCCTTGAATGATTGAGATACATACTCAACAACATTCTTATCAGCGCAACCACTGATATCCACTACCATCTCCATTTCGTCTAACCACCTTAAGCATTCCACGGCTCCTTTTTCCACGTTAAAGTCGCGAGGTCTACAAGACACGAAGTACTTGTAGGAGCATCCATCGCCATCAACATTCAGCTTCTTAGGTTGCGGATCACTCTTTGCTCTACTCCTCACATTTGAGGAGTGTACCTCACTCTTTTTCGGCTTTGAGTGGCTAGGCTGAGATTTCGGTTTAGAAACAGGCTTGGAGCGAGAAGCACTCGACTCCGGTTGTCGTTCGGACTTGTCCTTTAAAGCTTTGCCGACTTCTGCAGCAATAACTTCTCTCAAGTCGTTCTTACTAATAATAATGTTCTCATTGGCGTCATCATCGTTGTGTTTGCTATTCACTTCATGACATGGTTCTATGACCATACAGAATTTAGATATCAGATGTGGTATATTTATATATAACCTAGGTCTCAAAAAACCATCATAGGCATTTATAGATTGGACATAGTCCAGAATTTATAAGATAGTGCTTCAAGCGTCACTACCGTTATTATTGCACATTGGCTTTACACTACTATTGAGTGTTTGAATGTTTTAGCCAGGATCCAATTTGATCACATAGGCGATAGGGTGTGGACATTGTCATTATCCAATTGATTAATTGTGATAATATTTATCACGAGGATCTGAGAGTTACCTCCCATTGAGTTGACACAGAGAAATGATAAATTTGGAAGTTTGAACATCGTTCACCTTTGCTAGACAGAAGGTTACTTCCAAAATTTTCATTTGCCAATCTATTTGATCATAGTAATTTGCTGATGGATTTTGGGATAATATAGCGGATCAATAAAACTTGAATAAAATCATGATAATTGATTGGATGGAATAAATAATAATAAGGAATTTTTTACTAAAAGGAACGTTACAAAATTAACTAATACATAGGACTTGGAATAACAAAAGTAGTTCACGCAGGAACTTAACAGAAATAACATTGTCCTCGCAGGGACTTAAAAGAAATAACAATGTCCTCATAGGGACTTCTTGGAAATTTAAATTGCATAGATGAAAATACAAAACTAGTCATCTTTCCTCCCTTTCACAGCTTTATAAAGTTTCTTGATAAATTTCGTTGCCTATTTCTTGACTTGTTGCCGCATTTCCCTTACTTGATCTTAGGCCTCATTAATGGCCTCGAGTGGTACTTGTGGTTGGGTTTGAGGTTGAGGTGGTTGCGGCTGTGGCATGCCCGGGTGTGTATATACATACGGTGGATATCTGGTAGCTGCATAGGAAGGGTAAGAAGGTGGGTAACTAGGATAAGGGGAATGATAAAGGGCATTGTGCATGGCCGCTTCAAGGTACGGATCGTATGAAGGGGCAGTGAAATCAGCACCATATCCAGACAGATATGGGTAGGTGGGAATCGGGTTACCAAAACCCGATGAAGATGGCTGAACTGCCGGTTGGGGCGTCGGATCAGCAGCAGGTTGTGGGGTTGGAACCGCCACAGGTGAAGTGTTTGAGGGCCCACCCATTTGTGGGTCCTCGGGGATAATGGGGTAAGAAGGTGGCAAAGGTGGTAGTGAACCCGACCTTTGACCAGCACGCACCGACATGCGTGCCCCACGCCTCCTGCGTGGTTGTGATGATGATTCAGGTGGTGGCTGAGGTTGATCCACCTGTTGCATATCTACATCCTCGATTTGAGATGGTCTATAAGGTGGTCTGAAGGATGGTCTGGTCATAGAGGGTCCACCTCTCATGGGTCCTTTGCCCGTTCCTCCACGTCTAAATTTAGGCGGCATTATTCCTGTTTCAAAAACAAGTTTAAACAAAATACAAAGCTAGAATAATAAGATGGAAATGATTACACCTAGGTCAAAGTCTATACTCGAAAGTATAAGAAATATGTGTTAATATGTATTCCCGAGATTAAACACAAAAGGCTAGTGTTTAATTCACTCGAGAGTTGGCTCTGATACCAACCTGTCATACCCCTAATTTCCACGTGTAACCCGGTGGGCCCGGTTGGGGAATATCAAGACGTTAGTTGATATCATCATTACCAAACAATACAATAAAACACAACGGAAGACTGGATAGTTACTATTACAAACGTTTGAATGTTCAAAGTTCAAAATAATATACAACGCTTGTAACTAGATCCACAGGTGAAGCGGCATTATTCCTGTTTCAAAAACAAGTTTAAACAAAATACAACGCTTCTAGGCAAAGGGTTGCAACTCCTATTAAGCTTCGTCAAGCACTTCCAGCCTAATTACGTACACTTGTCACCTGCTCTTAGGCTTTTGAAAATACGTCAGTTTTCACTGGTAAATACGTTTAACCGACTCATTTTGAAAACATTTTGAAAATATTTAGTGTACACAATGGTAGTTAGTTTAATAAATAACTTGGGATAAATAATTTCATATTGTCAGTTTTACATGCCAATAATACATTTAGAGCCTGAAAACTATGTCGGGATCATGATTAATCGACACGCCACTTTAACACCTTTAATAGGTGCACTCCTAATGGGTTATACTTTAATTTAGCATCTGACGGGTGTATGCCTACACCCCGTGCTTAGGTCGTGGCCATTTGCAATTAAATGAGCCGTGGATATCCAGGACACGGTCATTTGAACCCCCAAATGTTTAATATTAAGCAATACGAATTAAAATGGATTATTTGAATTCCCGACTCATTGGCCTTTGATCCCATATCCAACCATGAGGTATTAGTATGTAACATCCGTCAAAAACCGGATTTACCAAACCCGCTCCGTTTATTAACCGAACAATCAGTTAAAAATTTCGTTGCGTATTTAATGCCCAAATTAATTTTAAACGATACATAATTAATAAGTATATTGGAATATATAATTTATATTTGAAAATGTATTAAAAATAATGAAATAAAAATAAATCAATGCTGCCGGGTTTCGAACCCGGGTCAGCCAGCGAATTCAGCAATGACTTAACACTCATCCATCAAACCACTATGCCACTTGTATTCTTTAGTAATACATCCAGACAATTAATTCAAATAATGAAAACAGAAATCAAATCCAGTCAACTGACGCGCCCAAATCCGTTGACGCCGGAAAATCCGACGATTTCGTCAAACGGCGTCGGTTATCAATGACTTAACGTAAACATTAACTACTACATCGGTTATAACCGATGTCTAGTCCGCGACACAAGTTATAACCGCCGGAAAATCATTAACCGACGAATCAAGACGGAAATCGGACTAAATTCGTCAATGTTCTGCCCTATAAATAACCCCTCTAACCTCTGTTAGCTTTTTCGCTCACCGATTCTGGTTAAGTCTAACGAAGAAGACGAAGTTTCAGTATTGTATATGTTTAATTAAAATCAAGATATATCTCGGGTTAGACACACAGTCCAGCGGTGGACTGTGTGCACATAAACACGCTTACGTCCCGAGTTCGATTCTTGTCCCACGCATACTCGCTTTAATAAAAATGTTCTTTTTTTTAACTGAACCGGTTTCACTACAAATAGATGTTAAGTTTAATAAAAACCGGAATAATAACCAAGATAGACACACAGTCCAGTGGTGGACTGTGCGCGCGTTTAAAACACACGTCACGAGTTCGAGTCCAGACTACCGCACCGTCCGGACAATTATCAAACTTTTTATATAAGGCAGAAATGAAATAGTGTAGTTTGTATATAAGTATAATAAAAATCAGATTATTTAACAAGTTAGACACACAGTCCAGCGGTGGACTGTGTGGTAACCTAAACCACAGGTCCCGGGTTCGAGACCTGTGGAGAGCACCGAGCGAGTCTTTAAAATCGTTTTTAAAAAAACAAATAATTTTCGGATTAATTCAATTAGTATATAAGTATAATTAAAAACAGAAATATTTCAGGTTAGACACGTAGCTCAGTTCGTAGAGCTGCGTGCACGCGAACGGGAGGTCTCGGGTTCGAGCCTCACCCGGCGCACACAATTACAGAGTCTGACCGGTCAACAAGTCAACGGTCGCAAAAAGTCAACATTTCTTATTATTTTTATTTATTTATTTTATTTAAAAATCAATTCAAAATACTTAAAAATAACATTTTTAAGGTTAGAAAATAGCCTTAAACTCACAAAAATATATCCAATCATCCTACTAAAATTGATTAATAAAATCCGCTTATTTACCGAACCATTATGTTATTATCTAGGTTAGTTTCACTCGTGGTTAAAATCCAACTTCGTGCGCATTCAACATCATCAACCGAACGCACCCAAAGTGAGTGAATCTTACAACTCCCCTTTTTAATTACACGTTTTAGGGTGTGTCATGTGTCACTAAAAATTGACTTGTTTATTTAAACTTGTGCCATACCATATTGTGATCTAAACTTAGATTGCATATAGTGTTTGTAGTTATGTATTTCATATTGTCAAGTTATATGCAAATCATTCATTAGGCCCATCAGTTCCTCGTGGGAGACGAGTTGAGCAACGCGTGCCTCAAAACAATCCATTATTGTATGTATGTGCATTATCTAATGATTAAGTGTTTTGTGAATAAGTTTACATCTATATTTACTCATATGTGGTTGTGCACTTTATTTTATAATCAATTAAATAAACTTGTTCAAATGTTTTTCATAAGATTCACTCGCCAACTTTTTGTTGATCCAAAAACCATTTTTACACATGATACATGTGAACAGGATGAAGCAAGGAAAACATAGGAAATGCCTTAGAAGAATACAATGAAGTTTAGAATGATGTTTAGGACATGATGTAATTATGATTGTATGTTTCCCTTTAAATTGTAATAATGAATATGAAACGTTATAATAAATGTCATGAGCTTTGATGATAACCCAATCATGCCTCGATCACCTTTTCCGCTGCGGGTCGGGTGTGTGACAGATTGGTATCAGAGCCATGACTATAGGGATATAGGATAGGTTATTAGACCCTTAGAGCCTATACTATAGTTGACTAGATCTTAATTGTTTATGCGGTTACATGCAAACTTATGATGTTTATTTGTTTCATATTTGTTTATACTTACAGTCAAACATACATACATACATGCACATTCATCATACATATTTCAATGTTCATATCTTCAAATCATCTTCATACTTTCGTTATTCAAAGATTTTGTCGCAAATTTTCAAATCTCATCAAAGTGAGTTCTGCGACGGGCATGTAGTAACCGGAAGGGTACAAGTACCGGTAGTCGGAACGTCCTGTCTAGGTTGGCATTCGTATAAATCCAATATAACGGACCAGTTTGCCTACCTGGGGACTAACGATGAGAGTACGAAGGACCTATTAGGCCAAAGCATGCCACACCAAACGTCGTTCGAACTAACCCCACTTTGAGGTGTCACCGTGTCCATACCTGCACACATTCCGAATATCATACGTTACATATTTCTCGATTTTCTCCGGGTTTTAGTGTACGTAACCAGGCTAACACATGCGAACCATATGAAAAACCCGGTATTCATGGGGGCCCACATGATTACGAAGGTGAAGTATGGCGGCATGCAAGGCCCAATGACGAGCAAAGCCCAAGACATCCTATGGATGTAGTAGATTTATTTTTCTATATTTATTTTATGAATGCTCATTCCTAAATACGACCCATGATCCAAAAACATCCAACTCATACTCTTGATATGTATTCCTTGTAGATGTCTTCTAGCCTCGCCCGTAGGAAGATGAGAGCAGAAAAAGCCCGCGAGCGCATGGCTGCCCTAATCGCTCAACAAATGGCTGCCGTAATACCCAACATTGTAATCCAAGTCCAACAAGCACTTACCGCTAATCCTGTCAACCAAGAAAATCAAAACGTTATCAACCCTCCCCCAAATACCACTAAATGCACCTACAAGCATGTCAAATCCTGCGACCCTCCAAAATACGAAGGGACTGAAGGTGTCACCGCTCTCCTCCATTGGTTTGAAGAAATGGAGAACACTTTTCTAAATTGCGATTGCCCCGATGATCGCAAAGTGCGATATGCTACTGGTCATTTATATGGAATAGCACTTACTTAGTGGAATACAGAGAATGCCAAACGAGGTGTTGAAGATGCTATGACTTTGACTTGGGAAGAGTTGAAGGAAATCATGACAAGACGGTTTTGCCCGAGGAGCGAAATCAAGAAATTAGAGGATGAGTTCTATTCGTTGAAGCAAAAGGAAAGCGACCACACCACATACAACAAAAGGTTCCTCGAGTTAAATCAAATGGTTCCCAACTTGTTCACTCCTCTTTACCGTTTGATCGAGCACTACATTCGAGGTCTTCCGTCAAAAATCCAAGACTCTGTAATAAGTACCACACCTGTAACCTTGGAAGCAGCAATGGAGTTAGCTACAGAGCTCACCGAAAACCGAATCCGGAACAAAGACTTCAAGGAGGAGAAGAAGAAGGATAAAGCATCGACTGAAACTTTAAACTCCACCCAAACCGAATCCCCTTCTCAACCCACTTTTAAGAGAAAACGAGATGGGCAACTTTTCGCTGTCACACAACGTAATCAACCAATTTCACAAGCCATACCCATCCAAGCTATCCAATCACTCAAGTAGCACCCACTCAACTTACCCAAATAAGAAACCATACCTTGGACCTCACCCTCGATGTAACACCTGTTTTTATCACCATCCATCTACCTTACCTTGTCGACTATGTGCGAATTGTGGACGCTATGGTCATTTGAGCAAGGTTTGTCGCACCCCTCAAAACCAAATCTCACCCCTTCCTCAAAACATGATCCAAACCTATCAACAACCCCAATACCCCATGTTCCCATATGTTCGAGCTTGTTTCAATTGTGGCGACCCTACCCACTTTAGAAACACGTGCCCTCGATTGGTTAACATCATAAACGCTCAAGCTCAATCAAACCCAGTTAACCAAGTAAATCAAGAAAACCCAATCACTAGGCCACCAGCAAGAGGAAGAGTTTTCAACATCAACGCCAACCCTGTTGAAGATAATGACGGCCCAAACGAAACCACCCAACTAGTCCCCTTCACCAAAAATCAAGATTCAACTCCAACCGCTTAGTTTTTTTTATGTTTTTCTTTATGATTGTCTCAATTTTCCAGTATCCCAGTTATAAATTGGAATCTTATCCAAGGATCTTAATGCGAATTACTATTTCAGTTTGTTTATGTTTTAAAGTCACATAGAACCAATCATAACTTACGGATAAAGCCAATGAAAATTTGACGAGAATGTGGTGGATACGCCGCTGGTACTTCCTATATATAAGTATTCTTGCCAAAGGATCAGAGGCATCATCTGGCGGTTATGAGAAGTTCCATGTGGAATTTAGCATTGTCTTGATTGAAGTTTGTTTTGTACTTACTGATTTAGCATTTATGGCATCTTATCATTTAAAGAAATTGGATTGTATTCCATTTCTATATAGACTAACCTCTCCATCACAACAAACGAGAGAGGTATTGTCATCATTCAAACATGGATACTATCAGAATTAAGACTCAAGTTTTGGTTGTTGTGGTTGTTTTAGAGTCATATAGAACTAATCATAACTTGCGGATAAAGTCAATGAAAATTTGACAAGAATATGGTGGATACGCCGCTGGTACTTCCTATATATAAGTATTCTTGTCAAAGGATCAGAGGCATTATCAGGCGGTTATGAGAAGTTCCATGTAGGATTTAGTATGTTTTGGTCAAAGTTTGTTCATCATACATTTCAGCGTATTTCAATTTCATCATTTAAAGAAGTTGAGCTATGTCTCACTTCCACAATGACTAACCTCTCCATCACAACAAACGAGAGAGGTATTGTCATCATTCAAACATGGATACTATCAGAATTAAGACTCAAGTTTTGGTTGTTGTGTTGTTATAGAGTCACATAGAACTAATCATAACTTGCGGATAAAACCAATGAAAATTTGACAAGAATATGGTGGATACGCCGCTGGTACTTCCTATATATAAGTATTCTTGCCAAAGGATCAAAGGCATTATCAGGCGGTTATGAGAAGTTCCATGTAGGATTTAATATTGTTTTGGTTGAAGTTTGTGTTATACTCCCTGATTTAGCATTCATATTATCTCATTATTTAAAGAAATTGGATTATGTTCCATTTTCTACATAGACTAACCTCTCCATCATAACAAACGAGAGAGGTACTGTCATCATTTAAACATGTATACTATCAGAATTTAGACTCAAGCTGTGGTTGTTGTGTTGTTTATGTTTTAGAGTCACATAGGACTAATCATAATTTACTGATAAAACCAATGAAAATTTGACGAGAATATGGTGGATACGCCGCTGGTACTTCCTATATATAAGTATTCTTGCCAAAGGATCAGAGGCATTATCAGGCGGTTATGAGAAGTTCCATGTAGGATTTAGTAATGTCTTGGTTGAAATTTGTGTTACATTCACTGATTTAACATTCATATCATCTCGCCATTTAAAGAAATTAGATTGTGTTCTATTTCTACATAAACTAACCTCTCCATCATAACAAACGAGAGAGGAACTGTCACCATTCAAACATGTATGTTATCAGAATTTGGACTCAGATATTGGTTGTTGTGTTTATTTATGTTCTAGAGTTACATCATAGAACCAATCATAACTTACTGATAAAACCAATGAAAATTTGACAAGAATATGGTGGATACGCCGCTGGTACTTCCTATATATAAGTATTCTTGTCAAAGGATCAGAGGCATTGTCAGGCGGTTATGAGAAGTTCTATGTAGGATTTAGTAATTTCTTGGTACATTGGTTGTGGCGTTTATTTATGTTCTAGAGTCACATCATAGAACCAATCATAACTTACTGAAAACCAATGAAAATTTGACAAGAATATGGTGGATACGCCGCAGGTACTTCCTATATATAAGTATTCTTGTCAAAGGATCAGAGGCATTGTTAGACGGTTATGAGAAGTTCCATGTAGGTTGTAGTATTAGAAATTTTGTTTTAGGATATAACCCTATCTTTCCAAACATATCAAAACTCTTACGCATGAAATCATACTTAGTGAATCAACTCCGCTTATCAATATTTTTACCGTAGGCAACAAAAAGCGATTCCTGTAGCAGGGTACTCAACCCTTACCAGGAACGTTACCGCCTCAAACAAAAATTTAAACTCTTACTCTTTTTCTAAGTATGTAACTGTCAAACTAAACACCATCCTTTTTAGACAAATATGTCACTACTTAAATTTCGGGACGAAATTTCTAAAAAGCAGGGGATACTGTAACATCCGTAAAAAACCGGATTTACCAAGCCCGCTCCGTTTATTAACCGAACAATCAGTTAAAAATTTCGTTGCGTATTTAATGCCCAAATTAATTTTAAACGATACATAATTAATAAGTATATTGGAATATATAATTTATATTTGAAAATGTATTAAAAATAATGAAATAAAAATAAATCAATGCTGCCGGGTTTCGAACCCGGGTCAGCCAGCGAATTCAGCAATGACTTAACACTCATCCATCAAACAACTATGCCACTTGTATTCTTTAGTAATACATCCAGACAATTAATTCAAATAATGAAAACAGAAATCAAATCCAGTCAACTGACGCGCCCAAATCCGTTGACGCCGGAAAATCCGACGATTTCGTCAAACGGCGTCGGTTATCAATGACTTAACGTAAACATTAACTACTACATCGGTTATAACCGATGTCTAGTCCGCGACACAAGTTATAACCGCCGGAAAATCATTAACCGACGAATCAAGACGGAAATCGGACTAAATTCGTCAATGTTCTGCCCTATAAATAACCCCTCTAACCTCTGTTAGCTTTTTCGCTCACAATCACACTCTTTCCCGACGTAATTTCACTCGCTGGAGAACTTCTGCAACTCGCCGGAAAACCGAGCCTTTCACCTCTGTGCCTTACTCTAAAAACTGAACACCCAGAGCTCATACCGAAGCCACCCACACTCATCTCAAACTCCCTGAAGACCCTCAGCCGCAAGACACACGTCGCCGGAATAACCTGCTGACATCGGAGCTTCGCCGGCGAAACAAAGGAGCCCTGTTCGGTATATCTTACACTTAATCTCTCATTCTTTTTATTAATCTTACATGTAATTAATCACAACACCCTAAAGAAATTTGATTATAATCGTTGAACCAGTCGGACACCGATTCTGGTTAAGTCTAACGAAGAAGACGAAGTTTCAGTATTGTATATGTTTAATTAAAATCAAGATATATCTCGGGTTAGACACACAGTCCAGCGGTGGACTGTGTGCACATAAACACGCTTACGTCCCGAGTTCGATTCTTGTCCCACGCATACTCGCTTTAATAAAAATGTTCTTTTTTTTAACTGAACCGGTTTCACTACAAATAGATGTTAAGTTTAATAAAAACCGGAATAATAACCAAGATAGACACACAGTCCAGTGGTGGACTGTGCGCGCGTTTAAAACACACGTCACGAGTTCGAGTCCAGACTACCGCACCGTCCGGACAATTATCAAACTTTTTATATAAGGCAGAAATGAAATAATGTAGTTTGTATATAAGTATAATAAAAATCAGATTATTTAACAAGTTAGACACACAGTCCAGCGGTGGACTGTGTGGTAACCTAAACCACAGGTCCCGGGTTCGAGACCTGTGGAGAGCACCGAGCGAGTCTTTAAAATCGTTTTTAAAAAAACAAATAATTTTCGGATTAATTCAATTAGTATATAAGTATAATTAAAAACAGAAATATTTCAGGTTAGACACGTAGCTCAGTTCGTAGAGCTGCGTGCACGCGAACGGGAGGTCTCGGGTTCGAGCCTCACCCGGCGCACACAATTACAGAGTCTGACCGGTCAACAAGTCAACGGTCGCAAAAAGTCAACATTTCTTATTATTTTTATTTATTTATTTTATTTAAAAATCAATTCAAAATACTTAAAAATAACATTTTTAAGGTTAGAAAATAGCCTTAAACTCACAAAAATATATCCAATCATCCTACTAAAATTGATTAATAAAATCCGCTTATTTACCGAACCATTATGTTATTATCTAGGTTAGTTTCACTCGTGGTTAAAATCCAACTTCGTGCGCATTCAACATCATCAACCGAACGCACCCAAAGTGAGTGAATCTTACAACTCCCCTTTTTAATTACACGTTTTAGGGTGTGTCATGTGTCACTAAAAATTGACTTGTTTATTTAAACTTGTGCCATACCATATTGTGATCTAAACTTAGATTGTATATAGTGTTTGTAGTTATGTATTTCATATTGTCAAGTTATATGCAAATCATTCATTAGGCCCATCAGTTCCTCGTGGGAGACGAGTTGAGCAACGCGTGCCTCAAAACAATCCATTATTGTATGTATGTGCATTATCTAATGATTAAGTGTTTTGTGAATAAGTTTACATCTATATTTACTCATATGTGGTTGTGCACTTTATTTTATAATCAATTAAATAAACTTGTTCAAATGTTTTTCATAAGATTCACTCGCCAACTTTTTGTTGATCCAAAAACCATTTTTACACATGATACATGTGAACAGGATGAAGCAAGGAAAACATAGGAAATGCCTTAGAAGAATACAATGCAGTTTAGAATGATGTTTAGGACATGATGTAATTATGATTGTATGTTTCCCTTTAAATTGTAATAATGAATATGAAACGTTATAATAAATGTCATGAGCTTTGATGATAACCCAATCATGCCTCGATCACCTTTGCCGCTGCGGGTCGGGTGTGACATAGTATACCGTATCCCAAGCTCGTATAAGGGAAAATGAGTTAAAGTATTTATCTGGCTTGCAAAAATCTTTAATAATAAGAAAATAAGCAAATCACAGCCGTAATCAATTGAAACTAGCTTGGCGACAATCTACCGGAAGTCTCTGGTCTGGAATGGATGGTATTACTAACCGATTAGCTCGCTAGCGGGTCTTTATTTACTCAATGACTTAGACCAGCTAACTTAAAATAAAGAATACAGTACGAAACGTTAGATTAAGCGATGACTGAAAAAGAATGTATTTTGGACCCGACAAGTACTAGGACCTGTATAATATGGGTTATCACTTTACATTCTGAAATTGAGAATATTTTGATATGGTTAAGCCCGTTTCGGTTAAATTACGTAAACTAGTTACGAGGGCCGAACCGTACGCATATAAGCGAAACCGGGTAACCGGGTGAGTCTTACAAAAGTTCCATATGCCATTATGTTTAAAATATGTTAAAACATCAGTAAGTTATCAATATGTTGGCCCGTTATGGTTTTAAAAATAAACTATGCCTTAAAAGGGCAATTTGGTCCTTTTACAACATAATAAACGGATTTATATGTAAACTGATGTTAAGGTCATAATAATTCTGTAAAAACACTTATTTTATGATGTATATCAGTAGGATATCAATTATATGTGTGGTTTATAGTTTAAGACCAAACTCTGTCCCGAAAGGGCATTTTGGTCATTTAACATATAATTCGATAACTTGTTTGGGATTCTGAGTTTGGGACATGTACCTACTGTTAATAAGCTGAAAACTTGTTTTGAAATCAGTAGGTATCAAGCCTTGATGCTCTAATACGGTTTTAAACCATATTATGCGCCGAAACGGCGATTAAGTCGTTAAATGACGATTTAAATGGCATTTAAGTAAAAATGTTGTTGTGACCAGGTTTAAATGACCAAAGTATGTTAATACATATACTACATTAGGAAGTATAAGGTTTTGGATCATAAAAATGTTTAAAACCCATTTAAAGTACAGAAAGGGCAATATCGTCATTTAAGGACATAATATGCAAACTATAGTTTATACTCAGTTTGCAACCTGAATAATTATCTCAAATAATCCTAATGATGATATTACATCAGTAGGTAATGAGTTTTGATGTCAAAATCACGTTTTAAACCATTTTAGGTGCCGAAAGGGCATTTTGGTCCTTTAAAAGCACGAGTTGCGATCTCTTAACAAAACTCGGTTTATGATCAGATTTAAGATATCAAAATAAGTTGAATAGTTTATCATGTCAGTTTACAAGTCATATGTATGCTCCTTTATCATTGAAACCTTATTTTTATACAAGAAAGGCATTTTAACAAAGTTTGGCATATTTAGCGGAAACTTGCGTATTAACTCGGATTACTACATGACCATGTCCTATAACTCCAGAGGGTTATAGTATACTACAACATGGTCATAATGCAACTCAGGGGCAGAGGCTAATGTTACTAAATCGGGTCAGAACTGAAAGTCAAAGCAAAAGTCAAATTTTGCGACTTTCGGTTGCGAACCGACCTTTGGCCTGGAATTGACGAGCCGAACATGTTTCCACATGTTCTTATAATTATTACCAAGTTATTAGAGTGTTAAAACAAATTTTATAACACCTACATTACTAATTATGATTTTATTTCAAAACTGACCCGTTTGACTTTTTATTAAAATAAATTTGACCCGTTAATTGATCAAGCAAACATGGTAATCGGAAGGTGCCCTCTTGGGGGATTAACACCTACCTTATTACGATCACGTAGCCATGTTCGTTACGAACATTGGCTGGACCATAATGGTCTTAGCTCAAAGTCAAAGCGTTTTACGTCAACGCTTTGACATTGGTTTAAAACTTAACAAAACAGAAAAAGGAGGGCTAAGAACACTTACACAAGGTCCTTAGCACGAAATAAGACTAACTAGGAAGTCCCCAAGGATCAGGAACCTCCAAATAAGATGAGAGGAGTGAAATAGAAGTGAGCAAGTCCAAGTGATGCAATGCACCACCTATTTGTACTTGAGGGCTAAGCATGGGATCATGACAGGTGTTGGGGCTTGTTCTAAGATGCAAACAAGTGTTTTGGGGTATCAAGCAGGAGGAGAGTGGCAATGGCGTAAAAGGTGGCAGGACAGCAAGCTGCCAACAATCTACCTCTGGCAGTCCCTTACGGACCGTAAGGGTTATGCCTTGCGGTCTGTAAGGACCTCTGGCGCCCACAGATTTGAATTGGTTACGGACTGTAACCATAAAGTCTTGCGGTCCGTAACCGCCTTACTGAAATAAGGTTTTGGTTACCTTACGGTACGTAACCATTGATGGTTATGGTCCGTAAGGACCTTCTAGAAAGGGAAACTTGGGCTTTTTGCCATTTTGGTCCCTCGACTTGTCCGATGCTCGTTCATAAGTTATAAAAATAACATGACGGTGTCCTTAGTCCCTCTCGGCTACACGTGGCAACCAAAATTTTCGGGACGCGTGTTGGATTTTTATTTGATGAAATTTTCGAGGTGTTACAATAAGTTGTTCTCGTTGATGGACGCGTGTTGTGCTTCACGAATTCGATCCTGGAGATTACTTAGGATCTGGAAACAGTGGATACTCTTTGAAAGAGATTTACGACTTAGAGCGTCGGCTACAACATTCGCCTTACCAGGGTGATAGTGAATCTCGTAGTCGTAGTCGTTTAAGAATTGTACCAACGACGTTGATGCATGTTGAGTTCCTTTTGATTGAAGATGTGTTGAAGGCTCTTATGGTCAGTGAAGACCATACACTTGGTACCATAAAAGTAGTGTCGTCATATCTTCAATGCAAAAACAACTGCACCAAGTTCAAGGTCGTGCGTAGTGTAGTTTTTCTCATGAATCTTGAGTTGTCTCGACGCGTAAGCGATAACTTTGTCCCGTTGAATAAGAACGCAACCCAAGACCTTGGTTTGAAGCATCGCAATACACAATGAAATCTTCGTTTCCGTCGGGAAGAGCGATGATAGGAGCATTACAAAGCATGTCCTTGAGCGTTTGGAGAGACTCCTCTTGTTCGGAACCCCAAACAAAAGGTTTATCTTTTTTAGTCAAAGATGTGAGAGAAACGATGATTTTTGAAAAGTTCGAAATGAAGCGACGATAATAACCAACTAGACCAAGAAACGAACGACTTTAGGACGTAGACGTAGGAGCAATCCAATTCTTTACAGCTTTGATTTTTGCAGGATCAACGTGAATGCCTCTCTTGTTCACAACGTTACCGAGAAATTGAACTTCTTTTAGCCAAAATTCGCACTTGGAGAATTTGGCGTGTAGTTTTTCACGTTGTAGAAGTTCGAGGATAAGACGCAAGTGTAGTTCGTGTTCATCTTGTGTCTTGGAATAGATAAGAATATCGTCTATGAACACGATCACAAAGCGATCCAAGTATAACTTACACACCCGATTCATTAAGTCCATGAAGACCGCGGGTGCATTCGTTAAACCGAATGGCATAACTACGAATTCGTAGTGACTGTATCTAGTACGAAAGGCGGTTTTAGGGATATCTTCCTCGAGGACTCTAAGTTGATGATAACCTGAACGAAGATCGATTTCTGAAAAATAAGTTGTGCCTTGGAGTTGATCAAAAAGGTCGTCGATGCGGGGAAGAGGATAACAGTTTTTTTACGGTGAGTTTGTTGAGCTCACGATAATCGATGCACATATGAAACAAACCATCTTTCTTCTTGACGAAAAGGACAGGAGCACCCCAAGGAGAAGTACTATGGCGTATGAAACCTTTATCGAGTAACTCTTGAAGTTGGCTTGACAACTCTTGCATCTCCGAGGGTGCAAGACGATAAGGAGCTTTAGCGACAGGCGTAGCGCCAGGAATGCGGTCAATGCGAAAGTTGACTAAACGAGGAGGAGGAGGAAGAGGAGGACCAGGTAGGTCTTCGCCATATTCGTGTAAAGTGTCACCAGACGGAAGAGGTAGTCGAACAAACTTTTCGTGACAAGCGATTTCAGCATGGTTCTTACGAAGCCAATCCATACCTACTATGATATCGAAACTACTCAGTTGCATGGGTATGAGATCGATTAAAAACACATGGTTATTAAGAGTGAGAAAACAATCGTGAAGAACAGAGTCAACGGTGATAGACTTGCCATTGGCAACTTCGACGGTGAAAGATTTTGGAAGCTTAGAGCGTGCACAATTAACATTGGTTCAAATTCTACGGACACAAAACCCTTATCCGCGGCAGCATCAAATAGTAAAGAAGCATATAAACCATTAACAAGGAACGTACCGTTCACGACTTCATTATCGTGTTATGCCTGGTTTGCGTTGACGTTGAATTCGCGACCACGAGGCTGCTACTGCTGCTCTTGATTGTTTTACGGGCATTGGGGACGAAGGTGAGTAGGATCACCAAATTTGAAGTAGGCTCGAACATTGTTGGCAGGAGTTTGACGGTTTGGTTTTAGGGAGGTTGTTGGGCATGGTTGCCTTGTGGCGCTGGGCCATTTCGGCATGCGGTGGCTATATGTCCAAACCGATTGCAATTGGTGCAATGGCGGCATGCAATGTTTGTTGGGTGATGGTAATGACAAGTGGTACACTTGGGATGAGTCTGAGTGTATGGTTTTCTAGCGGGTTCTTATGCGGGATTTGGGTTGGTAATTGGTGTGATAGCGTTGCAACTTTGGTTTTGAAACTTTCGTTTCTTACCATTGTTGTTTCGCGGTTGAGACTTGGGTTCTTTGGGTTCAGTGGTGACTTGGTTAACGGATTTGGTGGTGATGGGGGTTGAAGATTGTTTGTCTCTCACACGATTGTCGTTGATTCCAGCGGCTAGGCGGTAAACCACCTCTATTGTGTCAGGTCTTGTGGCTTGGACGACGTCACAAATGGCGGGAGGAAGACCGTTGAGGTATTTCCTAATTGACGTTTGGGCGTGTTAACAAGGTCAGGAACGATGATGCTTAATTGCTTGAAGCGGGTGGTGTAACCAAGGTTATCGTCACCCACTTGCTTGAGGTGCCAAAATTCTTCCTCGAGTTTTTCCTGCTCGTGCGGAGGACAAAATTCTGCCATCATCATCTCCCTAACCTCGACCAAGGAAGTACATAGGCATCCTTGTTGGATCGGTTGTTACGCTCGTTTGTCCACCAGTTGAGAGCTCTTAACTGGAATACGCCTGTTGCGCTTCGGGTTTTCAGGTGTTCTGGACACTCACTGTTGATCAATGTCACTTCAATACTATCGAACCATTCAAGCATTGCAGTGACACCTTCATTTCCAGTTAAAGGCCTAAGGTTGCAAGCGGCAAAGTGCTTATAGTTAAACGAGGTTGGCTTAGGTTGGGCGGCTTTGGTATCGACCGACGAGTTGGGGGTACTAGCGGTAATCTTGCTCACATTATCAGGAATAACTTGAGCCATTTGCTTAGCCATGAACGCAAGCATCTTTTTGCTGGAACTTAACTTGGAACTCTTTTTGGAGTTGGAGAAACGGTTGGAAGACATCTACAAGGTTGATGAGAAAAGATGAGACTTGATCATAAAGTTTTTTATAAAGAAAATTTGCATAACTAGCATGTAAAAGTCACGTATCACGTAAGTTTCAAGTTGTTCACATAAGCATAACAAGAATTCACATTTGTATAATCACGTGTAGTGGCATAAAGATTGTAAATTTAGTTGGTTCACGAAAGAGTATTATTGTTTGAGATT
This sequence comes from Scalesia atractyloides, assembly GCA_947069175.1. NCBI lineage: Eukaryota > Viridiplantae > Streptophyta > Magnoliopsida > Asterales > Asteraceae > Scalesia > Scalesia atractyloides. The sequence goes on from CAMTDV010000021.1 coordinate 75,862,098, forward strand.
GCGGGTAAAGTGCAACTTGTGTAAATGAATCAAAGCTAAGGGCGTTCAAAATGTAAAACACATCGAAATTGATTTAACATAAAAGATAAGATTGATAAAACATTAGAGTGTTTCGGGTTGAGAAACGTCGACTATTCCAAAGTGAGTCAAAGATCCTTTCGAATTAGGGAAACGTGCTTTGGCCTATAGATAAAATAATGTCGTCGAGAAGCGATTAACACTATTTTACCCTTCCAGTTACTACAAGTCCCTAATCGATTGGAAAAATCGAAACTTTGGCGGGAATGAAAATCGAGGAGTGGGACTAGTTACAAGATGCGGGTTTCACCCCTAACTTGACAACATCGTACCCTAAATGTGGTTGTTACTTACTAAACGAGGAGCGAATTCCGACTCGTTAGTAAGATCCACAAGAGTATGAAATTGAAGTTTTCCATCAAATGTGGATATCACTCCTAACTTGATGGCATAACTTCGTGAATAATCGAATACGCGGAATGAGGGATTTCACCAAAAATTGTGGACCATTGGGTCTATCTTGGTGCAAATCGTCTCGTTGGTAAAGTATGAGTGTCTTCAAGTCTGCAAGTGTGTATTATGTAAGATGTCTTAGGAAAGACACATTGCATAATTAAGACAAAAGAAATAGAAAGAAGCAAAATAGGATGAATTAACATTTTAAGCAAGAATCAGGAATGGTCAAGTTGGTCACTTAAACTATAGACTAGGTCGAACATGGAAATACTACCTAACTCCCTATAGTTATGGCTCTGATACCAAACTGTCACACCCCAACCGATGGCGGAATCATCGGGGCGGACGTAAATAGATAGCTCAAGAGACTTCATAACACTATTGTGATAATATTTAATCCAAAACCAATTTCATTTCATTAAACATCGTTGTCGAATACAATACATGGAAACAAAGTACAACATTTGGAAAATCAAAGTACAACAAAGTTTAACATAACAACATAACAAAATCTAATATTTCTAAATGCGTTTCTAGTGTCGTCCCTACTAGATTTCATCATAATCAACATCATCAACCTGCAACATGTTAAAGTATAGTTCAACACAAAAACATTGGCGAGCATACAAGTTTTGTTACATAGCATAATAGTGAAAAAGTTGCCTCATATCCAACAAGGTAATTTGCATTTCTATCTTACTATCATGCTATCATATGCAAACATATGTCAAACCAAAGTCTAACACAATCGTGCTTACCGTTGTCACTGAAATGACAACGTGTAAAATACTTTACTTACCAATACCACAAGAATATGGGCGGTGCGTTAATCCTTTAGCGCTATAATTGTGAAGGGAGGCTAGCAAAGTTAATGAGCATATAGACACAAGTATACATAGCATGTGATAACAAGAATAATACAAGTATCATGTTTAAATGGATAGAGTGTGATTATGACAAGTTTAATCATAAATCGTGATTTATATAATTGTACATGTTGCACCAAAGTGTATAAACGGAAAAAGGGTTTCGAGTACACTCACGGTTTTGCAAAGCTTTCCTTAGGAAATTCCGTGAGAGTTAGAAGGCTGGAGGATGGAACACCGAGATTACCCTACAAGGGGTAAACGAAGGTGTATGAGTATTCGGATGTGTAACGGAGGATTCGGATTCGGAAAGTAAGGTACAAAAGTATGTATGCACAAAATAATCATCTAGTCTTATTACACCCGCTTTGACACTATGACAACCCGTATGGGTTAATGTGATTACATGAGTTCAATTACCCATTAGAATCATAACAGTGTGTTTAAGGCTTAGATGATATAACCTATTGTCTTAACGAGTAACCATAGCGATTATTATCAAGAGTTCGGTTATGTATAAGTTTATATATATATATATAGTACCTAATAATAAGTCGAACATGTATTTCGTAGATGTCATATAAGTCAAGCATGTAGGTAGGATGATAATCATCCATTTAACCTCATTGTATGATTCACCAATACATAAGTCACCACAAGGTTGATTTGGATGGTCATGAATAAAAAGAAATATACAAATTCTTATTATACTAAGTGGCCAAGTAATCATCAACCCGGGTTTTCACTTCCGACATGGAAAGAGTTAACTAAGTGTCAGCGGTTAAACGTGGTTAAGTTACTTTTAGGTCTAGCAAACCACTTAGGATAACAAGGTGAAATCATCAAGTGAGGTGGTGGATCGAAGGTAGGATAGCTAAGGCTTCCAAGTAATCACACCTTTACTAAAAACTCAAGTCTTGTCACAAGAACAAGCTTGGATGGTTTCAACACTTGTGGGTTAAAAACCCTTACAAAACAGAAAGTTTGGAGGCAATTAACACCTCCGAATTTGTATGAAACAACCTTGGTTAAGCTCACTAATCATGGACTTGATTAGTGGCATAAGAACACAAGTTTGTTTGAGGAAAACACAAGTTTAGTAAAAGTAACAACCATAATCTTCCAAAACAGAAAGTTTGGACCTCAAAATGGTGATTTCCACCTTAGTTTTCAATGGAAAACCTGTGGAAACAATCCTAGAGGCAATCCAAGCTTTGCACTTGAAAGAATTCTGCCTTGTTCTTGAATTTCCTGGGAATTTGAGAGTGTTTTGATGTTTTAGAAGTGTTTGGAAAGTGAAAAAGAGGGTTAGGAAGCTTGCTTATATAGTGGGTGAGTTAGGTTTAGTGTTAAATGAGGTTTAGAGGTGATTGGGTGTGAAGCGCATGAGAACCATAGAGTGTACTACCGCGTATGGTAACACACGGAACGTAACATTGCATCGAGTAAAGAAACGGTCGCAACGTGATCAAAACATGGTGGATACGCCGCTGGTACTTCCTATATATAAGTGTTCTCACCATGTTGCCAAACTTTCGTAATATGTGCCATGAGAAATTCGGTGTTTTACAGACCATAGTGAAACCTAATACGCAAACTTTAAAACTCACAAGCGCATTGCTAAGTGCGTGATACCCGATTATCCACGACGAGACTTCATCCCTAACGCAACATTTTCGTTGTTCAAATACACGTGCCATCCTTATATCCGTATTCGTTTATTAGATCAAGCGTTCTCTCTTATGCCTCCAGTATTTCATGCTAACCTTGTCTTTTATACAACCTCGTTTACAATCTAACGGTTGAAACATTCGAACATTAAATGCTTTCTTGCTATGGAAACTACGATCTACGGATCAACCACACTCTTCATCAAACTACACACCGTGTCATACGAAGACTTTCCTGCTTGGATGACTTATCCTTGAGTTATTCAAACTCGTGTAAACCACTCGTCTACATACACACTTGCACGTCTTACTTATGCTTAGACATTTTAGTCAGACTACCTCTTATTGCAAACCTAACCCTGCGTTGCTCTAAACTTCATGCTTTCCCTCACGTATCCAAAACTCCAAGTCTCGATCACAAGCCCTCATCCTGTAGCCAATTCCTCAAGTCTTCCTCTTGAATAAATTTCGGGACGAAATTTCCTAAAGGAGGGGAGACTGTAACGACTCGTAATTTATAAATTTTTATTTGATAATAATAATAATAATAATAATAATAATAATAATAATAATAACATATATAATAATGATAACATTCCGCGTTTTCATGACGTTCTGTTGAGAAAACAGGCTTTAGAATCACGTTTGGGCCACTAACAGGCTTAGACCCAACCTGCTCAAAACCCTATTCCTGTAAATACATCTCATTCCCTTCAAAACCCTAGCCCCCTCAAAGAACCCCCATCCCTGCTCTCCCCTGCGATTTTCCGGCGCCGTTTTCCAGCGACCGGCGTTACCTTCCCCTCTTCGACCACATACATCACCCTCCGGCCCTCCCTTCTTCAGCGAAAAACCCTCCAACCTTCGCTCTCCTCTCTCTCTCTCTGTATTCGAGGCCGCCGGCCACCATTTATGGTGGCGGCGCGCCTGTAACCAAGCCGTTGTGGTGGCGCAACAGGGACGAAAGCAATGGGGCGGCGGCAGTGGTGGCTTAGTGACGGCGGTGTAGCAGCGGCGGCGGCAGAGGCCTACAACAGTGGGTTCGCATCGGTACAAGTCTCGTTCAGGTTTCAGGTGCGGTTTTGGGAGTGGTTGCTTCCGGTTCAGTTGCAAGTTCAAGTTTTAGGATAGCTCGGGTGCACGTCGAATTCAACCTCGGTTCTGATTCGTGTCGGTTCGAGTTTCGGGTTCCAATTTCGTGTTGTCTCAGGTAAAGTTTTAAGGTTATTCAATTCATTCTCCGGTCAGTTCGATTCAATCGGTCTTTGTTCGGTTCGTTTCAGGTTCAACGCGACAGTGGTGAACGGGTTGAGTCGGCTCGGTCATACTCCTGTTCGATTCAAATTATGTTCGGGTCAAGCACGGTTCGAGTCCCGGTCAACTAAGTCAACTGCCGGTCAACTCGGGTCAAAAAGCCAACGATCGGGTCAACGCAAGTTGTGGTATAAATTAACGACTCGAAAATTTGTAATGACGTTTTCGTAACTAATTATTGTTTTAGTCATGTAGCCGAACTTTATATAATTTATAAACATAAATACATTATGTAAATAAATATTTATATTGTATCGTCGATTCTTGCATTTTTTATCGTTGTGTTTTGACAATGTATCAACAACTCGCGTTGTCGGGATCATCCAAAAACAGGGGAAACTCTGCCCGATTTTCGACTAATATATATATATATATATATATTTATTTATTATATCTATCAACGAAATATATACTTATTCGTTACATCTTTCGACAAAATATATATTGATTTATTATACTTTAGGCAATATATATATTTACACCTTTTTGCTTTTTGACAAAACCCATTTAATTATTATACCGTTCGACAACATATTTAATTATTATTCTTTTCGACAAAATAAATATCTATACACAGTATTTCTTCCGACAAAATAAATATATATTATATACTTTTCGAAAATTATACTTCTCTAACGACAATGTATATATATAATATGTGTTTCGGACGAACAATATATATATATTTAGCTACTATTCTTTTCGTTAACATGCATATGTATCTATTATCCCGTTCCGTCAAAATATACATTTATCTATTTTTCTTTTAGCAAAACTATATATTTATCTAGTAATCTTTTTCGTCAAAATATACCAATATATATACATTTACTTGTTAAATCTTTCGACAAGGGTGTATTTATTCGCTAAACCTTTCGACTAAATATGCTCCGCGATTATACTTTTTCGCCAAAATATATAAGTACACATCTATTGTTCTCGTCGACAAAACATAATAATTAACGAAGAAATATATTTATCCAACTGCAAATATCTATATATCTTTTACACTTTTCGCCAAAAATATATATATTTATTGTATTATTTTGACAATACTTTTATGGCACCTTTGACGAATTTAACTTTAGAGTCGTTACATAAATTCCGTGCTAAACGTACACGTACCTTCAACTCTGATTCGATTATTCATCCATGTTCGTTGTCATTTAAGGTGGCATTGGTGTCCCTTTCTCCAACTCATCAACTCGTCGTGGGAATTCCATAGAGGACTTAGCAATTTTGTGAGTATACTTGACCCCTTTTTACGTTTATCACTTTGGGGGTGTAACATGTTTACAATATCAACAAACACTAAACTTATGCTTTATTACTTGCACGAACAATCCATTATACATGAACGCTTTGATACATATGTGATGCTTATACTAGGACCGAACGTATGTGATACCATAGTCATTAGCTTATTTTAAGCCTCCGTTTGACATGTATACGCTATAGGAGTAACGCACCGTCCGTGAACGTTAGGTCATGTTGAATTATCATAAACATATTTGCGTAAACAGAAGGTTGACCAGAAATATCGCATGCCTTGTATTTACTCTCGTATGAACTTAGTTGCCATGTGGATTCGTTTTAAACTTATACTTATACGTATGCTTATGCTTAAACTTGTGTACTCTCCTTTGCTTTTGCATTGACTTTATTTTTAAAAATGTTACAGGTTGGTGAAGATGCTATGAAAGAAACATAGTAGGACGACATAGAAACACACCTAGATTAATGTTGATAAACATGTGGTATCTGTCATTGTACTTTGTCGTTGTATTGCAACTTATGATGTATACGAAAATCTATGTTACGAAATGAAATCGGTTATTATTAATTCATTTATCACAATTAGCGTTATGAAGTCTCTTGCAATCATGTTTTCGTCTCACTCCGATGTTTCCGCCATCGGTTGGGGTGTTACAGATTGGTATCAGAGCCATAACTATAGGGAATTAGGTAGAATTGCCATGCTTTTGATCTAGTCTATAGTTAAGCACCAAATTCGACCATACTTGCTTCACATGCTATTTTTATGAAACATATTTACGTGCTATTCTTGAAACTGCCTCGTACGTGTTATTTCTTGAAACGTCTCTTATGTGCTAAATTCATAAAATGCCTTACGTGTATATACTTGTTCTACTATTCCAACACATGCTTTTCCCAATGCATTTTACTCGATTATACTAAATTTGAAAACACTCGCATTACACAATTGGGACGACTTCACCAAAATAGGCATGAAATCCACAATTTGGCGAACGACTCTCGATCCACGTATTCTTTTACGCGAAATCCGCCTTCAAGTGAGGAGTGACATCCTCACCTTGACGGATAATTTCCAATTTAAACTCTAGTGGATTCTCGTCAACGTGTTGAACTGTAGTTTGACCCGACGAGTACCAACCACACTTAGGGTACGAAATCGTCGAGTTAAGGGTGAAACCGCACCTTGTCGATTTAGTCCCATTCCTCGATTTTCAATCTCGCCAAAGCCTCAATTCTTCGATCAATTAGATATGTGTAGTAACTGGAAGGGTAAAATACTGTTAATCGCTTCTCGACGAGAGCATTTTACCTATAGGCCAAAGCACGTTTCTCTAATTTGAAAGGAGCTTCGAATCACTTTGGAATAGTCAACGCCTCTCTACCCGAAACAATCTAATGTTTTACGAATTTCAATTTGTATGTGAACCGTATATATGCTCGTTAGACTTCACATTATTTTAAGGTTTTACACAAATCATACTAGACTTTTTCATATATCTATACGTATTTACATGCATGATTTCGAAACGTTATCAACTATAGTTATATTTCTCGAAAACCCAGAAATGGAGACCCACCGTCAAGATAGGAGTGATTTCCTTACCTTGACAATCAGACTCCGTTTCTTTCTTTCTTTAAAACGACTCCACCAACGGGTTAGGGGTGATTCCCATACCTTGGTGATCGTTACCAACCCTCCTTCTTGGAGACTTTATTATACAAACCACGCGTTTAAAACTGTACGCCTAAATCTTTTCTCGTATTGTCAAAAATTCCTACTTAAGCGAATTTCAAAACATACTACTTTATCAAATGTAATTATTATCATACGACCTGTTACATACAAATCACGTATACGTATACTTGGTCACCACGTGAAACGATTTGTTTCTCGATTTTCAAAACTTGACAGAATGCTACCTACCAACTTAATTGGTCTAATGAATACCTTGCCCACAAGTCTTATGTTTAACATAATCACTAAAACATTCTCACGCGATAACTTTACATTAAGAATTTTCATTTGTATACAAAAATCAAACCAATATCTTATAAACCATATGAGATCGCTTTACTAAGGGAGTGTTTTGGGATTGCCTTTTGCAACCTAATATTTTTATTTTGTGTTTTGAAAACGCAAATATTAAATAAATAAATAAAAAATTTGTGTTGGTAAATAATTAAACAAAAAAAAATCTAAATCTATTTTGGGTATTTGGTAAATAATTAATAATTAATAATAAAAAAACTATTTTTAGTGTTGGCAAATAGTTAATAAAAACTGATTTCTTCCGTTTGTAGAGATCAAAACTTACTTATTATTATTATTTTTTTATATACATGTATTTGCCAAACACTCAAATAGTTGATTACTTGATTATTGTGATATCAAACAACATAATCAAATCCAAACACCATCTTTCTACAGCACGATTTGTTACTGCTAATTTCCTGATTTTGATTATTCAAAACGCATAGACTATTCGTAAAACTCAACCCCAAACACCCTCTAAAATTCTTAAAAACCCTTTTCAACGATCATTAAGTCAAGCATCCCAATTTTTTTTCTCAAGGGTCGACGTTTCACAAGAACCTTTAAATTTCACATATCTTATTTTAATGTAATACCCTTTGAAAAGCGATGTGAACTCACTATTTTAAGACCTTATCATACGCCTCCCGAAATGTTACCTAAATTTCAAAACACGTGGGCAAGAAAACTTTATGAGGACCAACCATTTTCGACCTACTTAAATTTCTTCTAAAACAAATGGTAGCACTCCCGTCCTTTACAACATACGTCACGCACAATCAATAAGTACTTTATATTCTTTTGCATTCACAAACTAGATCCTACATTCCAAGTCAAATTAAACCTATTTTTAGAATCGATAACCTCAAGTTTTGCTCAAAACAACTATACATGCATAACCTCGTACATGGTTTAGTCAAATGTTGCACGACATTTTAATCATATCATTAGTTTTACATACCCTGACTTCTCGACTATTTTATGTAAATAAATTCGCTGCATTCAATTCATATCATACGCACAATCATCGTCTTTTACACTTGCTGACATTCATAATTATACCCATGATCATATTCATGTTTATGAACATACGTGTTATCACTTATACTTATATTTGCATTCCTGCATCTACACTTTATGTCCATGCTTATACCCATACACATACCTATACGTATACTCGTATTCATACATTCGTGCCTATACGCGAGCGAAACCCGAGGGATTCGCTTACGTGGGCCACATGCTTAATTGCACGCAAACATGCTTACACACTACATTCTTATTCACACGCAACTCATTTTCAAAATTTATGTATACCTTTAATTCATACGCCGCTAATACAAACTATGTGGATCATGCGAGGATCGGTATAATCACGGGTGCACACGGGATTATAGTGATAAGCGCATGAGAACCATAGAGTGTACTACCGCGTATGGTAACACACGGAACGTAACATTGCATCGAGTAACGAAACGGTCGCAACATGATCAAAACATGGTGGATACGCCGCTGGTACTTCCTATATATAAGTGTTTTCACCATGTTGCCAAACTTTCGTAATATGTGCCATGAGAAATTCGGTGTTTTACAGACCATAGTGAGACCTAATACGCAAACTTTAAAACTCACAAGCGCATTGCTAAGTGCGCGATACCCGATTATCCACGACGAGACTTCATCCCTAACGCAACGTTTTCGTTGTTCAAATACACGTGCCATCCTTATATCCGTATTCGTTTATTAGATCAAGCGTTCGCTCTTATGCCTCCAGTATTTCACGCTAACCTTGTCTTTTATACAACCTCGTTTACAATCTAACGGTTTAAACATTCGAACATTAAATGCTTTCTTGCTTTGGAAACTACGATGTACGATCTACGGATCAACCACACTCTTCATCAAACTACACACCGTGTCATACTAAGACTTTCCTGCTTGGATGACTTATCCTTGAGTTATTCAAACTCGTGTAAACCACTCGTCTACATACACACTTGCACGTCTTACTTATGCTTAGACATTTTAGTCAGACTACCTCTTATTGCAAACCTAACCCTGCGTTGCTCTAAACTTCATGCTTTCCCTCACGTATCCAAAACTCCAAGTCTCGATCGCAAGCCCTCTTCCTGTAGCCAATTCCACAAGTCTTCCTTTTGAATAAATTTCGGCACGAAATTTCCTAAAGGAGGGGAGACTGTAACGACTCGTAATTTATAATTTTTTATTTGATAATAATAATAATAATAATAATAATAATAATATATAATAATGATAACATTCCGCGTTTTTGTGACGTTCGGTTGAGAAAACGGGCTTCAGAATCGCGTTTGGGCCACTAACAGGCTTTTAGACCCAACCTGCTCTAAACCCTATCTTATAAATACATCTCACTCCCTTCAAAACCCTAGTCCCCTCATAGAACCCCCATCCCTGCTCTCCCCTGCGATTTTCCGACGCTGTTTTTCGGCGACCGGCGTTACCTTCCCCTCTTCGACCACATCCATCACCCTCCAGCCCTCCCTTCTCCGGCGAACAACCCTCCAACCTTCGCTCTCCTCTCTCTCTCTGTATTCGAGGCCGCCGGCCACCATTCATGGTGGCGGCGCGCCTGTAACCAAGCAGCTGCGGCGGCACAACAGGGACGAAAGCAATGGGGCGGCGGCGGTGGTGGCTTAGTGACGGCGGTGTAGCAGCGGCGGCGGAGGCCTACAACGACGGGTTGCATCGGTACAAGTCTCGTTCAGGTTTCAGGTGCGGTTTTGGGAGTGGTTGCTTCCGGTTCAGTTGCAAGTTCAAGTTTTAGGATAGCTCGGGTGCACGTCGAATTCAACCTCGGTTCTGATTCGTGTCGGTTCGAGTTTCGGGTTCCAATTTCGTGTTGTCTCAGGTAAAGTTTTAAGGTTATTCAATTCATTCTCCGGTCAGTTCAATTCAATCGGTCTTTGTTCGGTTCGTTTCAGGTTCAACGCGACAGTGGTGAACGGGTTGAGTCGGCTCGGGTCATACTCCTGTTCGATTCAAATTATGTTCGGGTCAAGCACGGTTCGAGTCCCGGTCAACTCGGGTCAAACAGTCAACTGTCGGGTCAAGGCAAGTTGTGTATAAATTAACGACTCGAAAATTTGTAATGACGTTTTCGTAACTAATTATTGTTTTAATCACGTAGCCGAACGTTAATTTGTAAACACAAATAGATTATGTAAATAAATATTTATATTGTATCATCGATTCTTGCATTGTTTATCGTTGTGTTTTGACAATGTATCGACAACTTGCGTTGTCGGGATCGTCCTAAAACAGGGGAAACTCTGCCCGATTTTCGACTAATATATATATATTTATTTATTATATCTATCGACGAAATATATACTTATTTGTTACATCTTTCGACAAAATATTTATTGATTTATTATACTTCCGGCAATATATATATATTTACACCTTTTTGCTTTTCGACAAAACCCATTTAATTATTATACCGTTCGACAACATATTTAATTATTATTCTTTTCGACAAAATTAATATCTATTTAACGACAAGATATACACAGTATTCCTTCCGACAAAATAAATATATATTATATACTTTTCGAAAATTATACTTCTCTAACGACAATGTATATATATAATATGTGTTTCGGACGAACAATATATATATTTAGCTACTATTCTTTTCGTTAACATGCATATGTATCTATTATCCTGTTCCGTCAAAATATACATTTATCTATTTTTCTTTTAGCAAAACTATATATTTATCTAGTAATCTTTTTCGTCAAAATATACCAATATATACATATACATTTACTTGTTAAACCTTTCGACAAGGGTGTATTTATTCGCAAAACCTTTCGACTAAATATGCTCCGCGATTATACTTTTTCGCCAAAATATATAAGTACACATCTATTGTTCTCGTCGACAAAACATAATAATTTAACGAAGAAATATATTTATCCAACTGCAAATATCTATATATCTTTTACACTTTTCGCCAAAAATATATATATTTATTGTATTATTTTGACAACACTTTTACGGCACCTTTGACGAATTTAACTTTAGAGTCGTTACATAAATTCCGTGCTAAACGTACACGTACCTTCAACTCTGATTCGACTATTCATCCATGTTCGTTGTCATTTAAGGTGGCATTGGTGTCCCTTTCTCCAACTCATCAACTCGTCGTGAGAATTCCATAGAGGACTTAGCAATTTTGTGAGTATACTTGACCCCTTTTTATGTTTATCACTTTTGGGGTGTAACATGTTTACAATATCAACAAACACTAAACTTATGCTTTGTTACTTGCACGAACAATCCATTATACATGAACGCTTTGATGCATATGTGATGCGTATACTAGGACCGAACGTATGTGATACCATAGTCATTAGCTTATTTTAAGCCTCCATTTGACATGTATAGCGCTATAGGAGTAACGCACCGTCCGTGAACGTTAGGTCATGTTGAATTATCATAAACATATTTGCGTAAACAGAGGCTTGACCAGAAATATCGCATGCCTTGTATTTGCTCTCGTATGAACTTAGTTGCCATGTGGATTCGTTTTAAACTTATACTTATACGTATGCTTATGCTTAAATTTGTATACTCGCCTTTGCTTTTGCATTGACTTTACTTTTAAACATGTTACAGGTTGGTGAAGATGCTATGAAAGAAACATAGTAGGACGACATAGAAACACACCTAGATTAATGTTGATAAACATGTTGTATCTGTCATTGTACTTTGTTGTTGTATTGCAACTTATGATGTATACAAAAATCTTTGTTACGAAATGAAATCGGTTATTATTAATTCATTTATCACAATTAGCGTTATGAAGTCTCTTGCAATCATGTTTTCATCTCACTCCGATGTTTCCGCCATCGGTTGGGGTGTTACATGATAAGTCCGGTTTGCATGTGAATGCGTATTCGACAATTGTTTGCGTATAACACAACTATAACATGTACGAGTATGAAATGAACTTTCCATTACGATCAAAGTCTCGTATTACAAAGTTGAAAATGAAATACGAATATGATACGAATACAAGTTTCCATAAATAGAAATACGATTACTCTTTCTAAATAAGGAAAGTAAAAAATACGAAGTGTTACACTTCAATACAAAAAAAAGTAGTCTGGTCTTTTCATCAAAAGTCAAACAGAAAATGTGAACACCGTTAGAGGCAGGGATTGTGAGAGATGGAAACCATGAGGGGGCAAAGTGCAAAAATAAGATTCAGGAAGACAAATTGTTCCCGTCACCAAACCATAGGGAGGTAAATTGTATGTAACTCTATTTTAAAAGTTCTAATTATTTAAACTCTTAAATTAAATATAATTACATTTTTTATCCTATTAGATGTATTATCCTATTTCTAGTAAATAATTCTAAATAATATCACATGACAACTTCTCTCCTCACTGTATAATCTCCTTAATTTAAGTAAGTTTGGATTTGGAAATCAATTTAGTTGTTGTTGAATCTTATTCATCTGATTTGTACCATGGTTGCAAAAGTCGTTAGTCGCTCTCTAGTCGGTCGACCGGGGAGTTGAGAGTACTCGGCGTAGGCGTAGAGTACTCGGATATGTTAAATTATAAAGAAATTAGTTTTGGGAAATTAAATATATGTCAAATAACAAAAAAATTACTAATATTTATAACAAAATACGTGAAAATAATATTTATTCTTTAACATGATAAGCATAGAAATTATGTTTACTTTTTTTTAAGTTAAACTCTGCCCGAGTTGACCTACTAGATCCGATTCTAGCTGAGGTTGACCACGTTTGCTCAATTCTGAGTAATTAGGCGGACTTGAAGAAAGTCGTCTCGGCAGCCTACCCTGTAGCGATTACTCAGGGGGTACTCGGCCTTGGAGACGTTGTTTTACAACCATGATTTGTACCTAAAATTATTTATATACATTTTTTTTAAAGTTTTCTTTTGATACAATAACAAACTTCCCTACATGAAAGCTTTTGAATTTAATCTATTTTCAATTTAATTTAGATAAACAACCAAGTTAAATACTACAAATATTCAATCAAATTCTTAAAAACACATAATACAACAATATGATATAATGATTTTGGTGTGATAAAAACATGATGAATATACATTAAAATAGACACCAATTTTATTGTTTGAGCTCACTTTGTTTTTGTGACGAGATATTTAGGTCTTGTTACTTTATTTGTTTGGAGAACTTGGCAGTCCATCCTCTTTCTTGTTTTGTTACAACCATAGAAAAAAAAAGAGAAGGGTTATGATGGGAGCGGGAGCTAGGCTTCTTCGTCGACTACAACAAAAAGGTACGTGATTTACGCCATCTTGAACTTGGATACTATTCATAATCTTTGATCATAATCTTCGATCTTGAAAAATATTCTCATGTGTGCATGGTCATTCTAAATTTTTTGGGTTTGAAGTATTGTCATGTATCTATTATTTTACTAGATTTATACGTTTAATAATTATCTCACTAATTTGAGTTGAACTAAAAGAATGGTTAGTTAGTTTTATACAAAATTATGGCTCCAAAGTTCCAGAAGATCTCAATATAACTCTTTTCAAACAATAAGTTCCAGAAGATCTCAATATAATTCTTTTCAAACAATACATTAAAGACAATGCAAGAGTTGGTTAGCCAAATTAAATCTTGATAAATTGATATAAATATGATGACAAAAAGTGAATGAACTTCATTTTACATAATTCAGTCATGTGTTAGAATTTGTAAACTACTTGATTATTGTCGTGTTCGTTGTATAGTTCAATGCGTGTCAAAGACTATATAATTTAATGTGTACAAACTAGATGGTGCAGAACGTGGGGTATGGTGGGACGCGGGTTTGGGGCATGGGTTGACACATAGGCTAGGTGGGTTCCACTGACAAGACCTAAAAAATTGAGGGTATGTTGGGGCTTCAGTTTGTGGCGTGGCTTGGCCTAATTCCCTTTTTTTTAAATTAATGGATAAATCATAGGGTAGGGTGCACCCAATGTCCACCCGCCATCTCAGATGATAGCTCCGTCCAACGCCGGGCTGAAAACCCTGCCCAAAGGGCCACGCCCAAACCCAAGCCCACCTGAGATGGTCACATGGGCGTTTCCCCCCAACCCACGCCCAAACCCCCGCCCTATACCCATAGTCTAAGGTACTACGCGTGGCCAACAAAAGTACAAAGTACACATTTATTACTTTTAACTCGGTATACTTATAAAACATAGATGGGAGGAATTGTAAAAATGGAATATATTTTTTTAACGGAAAATTTCGATCACTGAAGTATTATCATGTTATTAGCGGAATCACCTGATTATATCCATCTCCACTAGGCATAATGCCTATACATCAATTCAGAAAAAACTCAATAAATATGTGAAAACCCTCGATTGTGAGAATCGAACCCAGACCTAATGGTCTCAAAGCCTTATCTCATGTTGAGAATATCACAAGAGTATAAAGTCATGGACGTGTAAATCTTCCTATATTATATAATAAAGGAAGTATTAAAATTCCTAGGTGTCAATCATCTCATAAGCCCCCTTGAATTTCATCCTATCCTATGTGTAAATTTATGAGAATTTTCTCTTTTGTTTTAAAGCCTAAAGAAAAAACCTAAAACACCTCCGTCATATCAAAGCCAAAAGCCTGGTCCCACCTTTCCCTTTTCTCTTATTCTTTCCATCTGCTCTTCTTTTCAGATCATCTTCTCCTCTCTGTTTTTGAATTTCAAATCTCTACTCAATCTCTCTCTCTCTCAGTTCCCTATTCTTTCATCTTTCACGCCTCTCTCCCCCCTCTCTCTCTCTCTCTATCTTTCTATTTTTAAAGCTCTGATTAACGTAATTAAAACTTTGGAAGGTAATCGCCGTGACTTTGTTTGGGGTAAGTAAGATGAGGTGGGTGGCCTGGAGCAGGGTCCAAGCTCACAAGCGCTTGGGCGGCCTTGGGTTGGGTGAGATTCGGACCCTTAATTGGGCCCTCCTCCTGAAATGGTAAGAGAGATATAAAGACCATCCAGAGAGTGTTATTAGAGCTATTCACGGTACTCCAGGTAATGTCTCTGATATCCCTTTAAAACATGATATGGTTGGAAATTGGAAGGACATTTTATTGGTTACAAAAGAGATCAAGAAGGCAGGGGTTATAGGGGTGGATGCGCTGGGCTTGCGAGATGAAAATGGGTCTTTTTCGGTTGCGAAATTCAGGTGGAAAGTGGCTGAATATTTAGGCAGCAGAGTAAAGGCTGAAGGTTTCTGCTGGAATGTTTGGATCCCGTGTAAAGTGCTTTTTTTCGCCTGGAAAGTGTCCTGGATACCATCACAACAAAAGTCGCTCTTGCGCAAAGGGGGGTGTGTGTGTCGGATACGCGGTGCAGCCTATGCGGGTATGGGGAAGAGTCCATCGACCACCTGGTAGCTTCGTGTGTTTTGGTCAAGGCGGTTTGGTGGCACATTTGCATTTGGATTAAGATCTCCGTCTTTATACGACCTCTATCGTTCAAAGATTTGATGGATAGCATTGGGAAGCTCAAAGGGTCGTGGGAATGGAGGAAGGTCATTGTTGTGATCTTCCATGCCACGTTATGGCGGATTTGGAAAGCTCGTAATGCTTTGGTCTTTGACAAAATCCCTTTCAAAGTTACCAAAGTGGTAGAGGATATTAAAGAGGAATCATTCATGTGGGTGAAGTTTAGATCTAAATTTCATAGTCTAGATTGGGAGAGATGGTGAGATTTTAATGTTATAGACATTATTTTGTAGTTTGTTTTTGTATGTCGGGACTCCCATCTTCCAGTTGGCCCTATGTCCTATTTTTTCGTTTGAATAAATAGTCGCCGTTTCAAAAAAAAATGTATTGATCACCAATTTAAAAAAAAAAAAGTCTACTGATGTTCCATTTCAAAATTAGGAGAAATTTTTAAGCATAGTGTACCCTAATTTCATTGCAATGTTCAAAGACACTTAAATTCTTTGACATACGTTGTATTTATGATTGTTTTGTAAACCCTAACCTCCATCTTTAGCCCCAAAATTGATGTTTCTTTGTTGAAGATTGAAGATTGTTGTTTGTTTTTCAGAGGATTATGAAGAATGACTGAATTGGTGGTTCTGATTGGGTTTTTGTTTGATGTTCAATGTTTGTACAACGTTATCTACTTCGTGAATTAACAGGTATTGTTCCATTAATCCGTCTCCCACCTCCTAACTTCTCTCAAATCTCTAATGCACTATCTTTCTTTTTGTTCCTCATCTTTCCTTTTGTTCCTATTCGATCTATGTCTTTTAGATCTATTAATCGTCTATGGTTTCAGCACCATGGTTGCCGCTGCGCATCCCCAAATGTTTTCCTTCTATTCCATCTGTAGTCGTCGATGGTTTCAGCACCATGGCCGCCGCTGTGCATCCTCCAAACCCTAGATCTGGTACCGGAGCACTCTAGATAGGTATATACAACGTCGTTTCCTAATCAGTTATGCTATTGGTTATGGTTCAAAGAATAATTGAGATGACTTTTGTAGGTTAGATTACGCCTGTAGGATACGGATATTCAATTGTTTGATAGTTTTGTATATAGAAACGAAGGTTGTTTCTGCATATTTGCTTGCTTTGTTGGGAGCCTACTACATGTTTTGTTTATCTGTATAAAGTGCAATGTGTATTAATAGATTTTGATCATTGTTTGCCATAGGTATATTATGTTTTGTTTATGAGCATGTAAGCATTTGTGAATTTGATAACTGGTATATTTATTGGTGAGAAATTACTTTGGATATAAGCTACTTTTGTTGGTAGTTTTTATGCTTACTACTATTATATATGCATATAAATCAGATGT
This sequence comes from Scalesia atractyloides, assembly GCA_947069175.1. Classification (NCBI taxonomy): domain Eukaryota; kingdom Viridiplantae; phylum Streptophyta; class Magnoliopsida; order Asterales; family Asteraceae; genus Scalesia; species Scalesia atractyloides. Next base: position 75,879,596 of record CAMTDV010000021.1, read on the forward strand.
ATAACACATATTCCATGAATTTGGAAATCATATATTCTATTTACATTCTTATAGGAAGCAACCATAGTGGATTAGATTATTAGCATTACTCCTGCAAAAAATTATGTACAAAAGGTTCAGCGATTAGGGAAGATGCCATTAATGTAGCTAAGCATTTGATGAGAAACCTCAATTAGAGCCAATGCATCTCATAGAGTAAATTCTTTTGAGAAAAGAGTAAGAGTTTCAGATAAATTTTATCTTGGATCGAAAGCTTCAAGTTTAAGACAAAACAATGGTTGTGTTAATGGTGGTTGAGAGGAAACTTAATGGCACATGATTAGCTATCATTTCAAGCAGGTATGACCTTCACTTATGAATCCTACTTCCCAAATTGTAGTTAGAGACATTCTATAGTTTTGTTTAATTATCAAATTTGCTAAGATAGGTGAAACCATAATTGGTTATCGATATGTTTGGATTTTCACTATTGTAATATGTTTATTTTGTTTTATAGTAATATAATAATAAACGGTTCATCTAGCACAATTCCCTGATCCATCTAGCGCACTCTAGAGATGGTCAAACAATTATTTACTTACGGAGATGTCGGTATGAGCAGTGTTTACTTAGGAAACGTGTCAAATGGGTTGAATGTCATGCAAAGCACAGATATTTGTAATGCATCAAACTTCCTACAATGTTTTCATTCAAAACTTAGATGATTTTTGTATAATATTGTTTTGCTCACCATTGATTTAAATTTGGGATAGTCTCCTGTTTTTTTTCTTTTTTTTATACTATTTTTTATGGTTTCAATATGTTCGAAAGATAACTGTTAGTAACATCTGTTGTATTTTGATAATAGTTACTTAATCATTATTGTTATTACATTTTTCTGCATATTTCTCTTTTTTCAATGAACTGGTTTTGTTTTAATCACAACAATTGAATGGCTTAGGGCAGATGACTCGTTGGAAACAATGCTGTTGATACTATTTCAAAAAGGTCTTTGAAGGCAAATCTTATCGTCTACAATATCGTTGGGTTGCGATTATGAATAGATCCTAAGTTGATAATAATAGAAATATTGATATGATGTATGCAAGGGGAAAGAAGCGTGAGTATTTTACCACAATTCCATTAGGCCAATTAAATGGGGTCAAGAGTATTTAGCATAACTTCTATCTGATTTTTACCTCACTAACATTTAGTCTATATATTTTTTTCCAATAGGTGTAATTGTAATATTTTCATTGAATTTAGATTAAATCTAAAGAAATTCCAAGTATTTTCATTTGTTAAACCGCGTGTACCCGCGGGCTATAACCTAGTGGAATATATGGAAAGCAATAAATGAGGTGTTTTTTTAAAAAAAAAAGTGCGATCTGCAGGAAATCTTAAGGGAGGTTAAAACTAGAGGGTTTGGGTGGTTAAAAAATTGGCATTCCTATAATTGTATTAGAAGGGAGGAATGATGTCAATATCCATTCTACATGTTTTAATTTGTGTGTCTTTTGCCCGTTTGGATCGGAGGTATGTTGTATGCTGGTCTTTAGTCCTTTAGAGTCGGAGGTGTGTTTTTAGTAATGTTTACTTTTCAAAAATAAAAAAAAAAACTTATAAAATTATCAATCAATAAACATGGTGTACCTCCAACATGAGCATCTCCCATGCAAATATGCAACCTTTAACAATCAACCAAAACACAAATTCAGTTCAAGAGTGGTAGTGGTTCTCTGCCCTCTTTCTTGTTCGTAGCACAACAAAAAAAACAAATCTTAAGCCTCTCGAATTACATAAAATGAGAGAGATCATGAGCAACTGCATCTAATGAGCTTTTATTCAAGTTCAACCCATATGCCCTTTTTCTATTATTTAACCGAAATACTTTTTATTGCTGATTTGAAGTTCAAAAGTAAGCCATTTGGATTTTAGAAGCTACATTGCTATTTTTTTATAAAAAATGGTAAAGAGCAATTATTATTTTATTATAAAAAATGGTAAAGAGCAATTATTATCAAGCATAATGAACGATATTTTTTGTAAACAATTTAGAAAAAAGAAAGATAAATCTTATATCTTTCGTGTTTGTATTATATATATAAATATCTAATCTAAATCTTCTAAATATTCTATATTCTAATCTAAATCTAAATATTAATAAAACACTCATTTTAACGCCACATGTCATTCTCTCCCTCGATCTGTAATTTTATATTTATATTTTATTTAATATATTTTTTAATAATTACCAAATAGATATCATTATTACTTGACTATTATTATCGATATTAATATATTAGATTAGAATCAGAATAGAAGATATATTAGGTTAAAATATATTATTAATAACGCACACATTGATCATGAGATTAATTATTATTATTATTATTATTATTATTATTATTATATTGATATATTAGATTAGATTTCTCTTTTAACTCATTAGTAACATTATTACTGTTATTATTAATATATCTATGTTTATACATCTATCTATTTCTATCAATCTTATCTTATCTTAGGCTGTGAGGTATGTGGGGCGGGGGGTTTGGGGCGTTGGTTGACACGTGGAAAAGGAGGGGCACCGCCCATGAAGCAGCCCAACGGTGGGTATGGTGGGGCGGGGGTTTGGGGCGTTGGCTAGGCCACGTGGATTTTTTTAAATACACACAATATTGATTAAGAAAACCTAAAAATATTATTAAACATTCCTAAAACATTACAAAAAAAAACATACTTATTAAACATATAAAAAAAACCCTAAAGCGTTAAGTAGATCTCGAAGAGGGCGAGCTTGTCGAACACCCTCCTCTCCTTGGACCGGTACTCGATGTTGGCCACCTCGACCCGCTCGTCGTGGCTTATGTCCCCTCCTGGGACGCTTTGGTAGTAGGCCTTGAACCGCTCGAATTTCGGTCGTAGGTCGCGCCACTTGTGTTGGCAAGCGTTTAGGTTGTGCCGATTGTTCCCGACGTTGTGCCGAAAGCTTGCGAAAGCCTCCGGCCGAAAACGGGTTTCGCCGGCTTGGCGAGCCTTCATCGCGTTGACGACGCACGAGACAAGTGCAAGCTCTTCTTCGTTTGTCCACGAGGCCATGATCAACGTTTGGAAAGTGTCGGTTTCGGGTGGCGGTAGTGGGTAGCGAAGGTGAACCAGCGGTGGTGGGCTGTTTGGGTTAGTGGGGGGGGGGGGTTATTTATAACCGCTCGGGTTAGCCGTTTGGCCAAGCCAAACGGTTTGTTTTTAAATTTTAAAATAGCTAGGTTGACCCGCCAATCACCATCTGCCACCTCACCCACCTAGCCCCGCCCAACGCCGGGTGCCAGGGTACCGCCCAACGGGCCAAGCCCCTCCGGGGTGGTGACTTGGGCGTTGCCTGCCAACCCACGCCCAAACCCCCGCCCCACACCCCACAGTCTTACTATACTAATAAGCAAAAATCCTTTTTCACCTCATGTCATTCTCTGATAACTCACCCTTATTTATCTATTTATCTCTTCTATTAAATAATAATAATATTAATGATAATATTAAACATCAATTTAACTAAATCTCTCTTTTGTTTTCGTAATCTGAAATTGATTTCCTTTTTAACTCTAAACTTTCAGTCTTTGACAATTTTAATCTAAAGTTTCAATATTTGATATTTTAACCCTTTAATTAATATTATTTTTCATACTAATTCAAAAAATTTCATCTTTACAATTTAACCTCTCTAATTTTTTTTACTTTCAACCCAAAGCTTTTCCTCTTTTGAATGAAAACTCAACACTTTTTTTACTTTCAACTTTAGTCTCTTATACTTTTCATCTGTTATAAGTTCTCCTTTAACGTGTCGTTCTAAATTTTCCGAGTTAACACGCTACAATGTGCGTGTGGGGTTCAACGTTTTCTCATCTATTTTTCCCATTTGACAGGTCCGTCGCAGCGCATTTTTTCCCCTTTTGATAGGTCTGTCACAACGCGCGAATCAGAGATCGACTTAGTTATTTTTTCTCGGTTTTACACACAGGCTCGTGGTCATATAAGAAACATTTGCCTTTGATCTAACATGATATATAACTAACGAATCCACCGCCGCACTGCGGCGGGTGGTAAACCTAGTTATTAATAAATAAACATCCAATGATAAGTATCATTTATTTAGGTCATTTTTCTTCTTTTTCTTATCGTAATATTTTAAATTACTTTAATTAGTTCATTAAAACTGATAAGATTTATAGCTTTTAACTTTTTATTAATTAATATTATGAAAATTATTATAAAAATGTTTTACGCAAGTTAACCAATTCAATACCCCACATATATTTCTAAGAATATTATATATATATATATATATATATATATATGAGTAAAATGAGAACCACATTGGGTTGTGAGAATCGTAGAAACCAATGTTAACGATTGATCAAGTTGGTTTTAATGTATGAGATTAAAAGACAATAAAGCAATGTAAGATTGTGTTTTTATTAATAAAATTTTGTTTTTTAGTAACAAAGGGGCATATTTGTCTTTTTACTATAGCATTAAATTTAATGATTGGTATAATTATTGATTTTGTTTTAATTAATAAGATTATTTTTTAAAAAAATTTAAACATGCATTATTGATTTTCTTTTAATTCTCAGTTAATTTTTTAAACATGAATTATTAATTTTGTTTTAAACATTAATTTTAATTATCGGTTAATTTTTTACGCGCGGTTTTAAACTTTTTTAACGCGCAGGTTTAAAAACTTTTTTAATCTGCCGGTTTTTAGATTTTTTTTGCGTGAGGTTTAAAACTTTTTACGCGCGGTTTTAAACTTTTTTTACGCGTCAGTTAGAATTTTTTTACGTACCGGTATAAAACTTTTTTACGCGCGGTTTTAAACCTTTTTTACGCGTCGGTATAAAACTTTTTCTACGCGCGGTTTTAAAAAATTTTTATGCATGGTTTTAAATTTTTTATACGCGCTGGTTTTAAACTTTTTTACGCCCGGGTTTTAAACTCTTTTTTCGCCCCGGTTTTAATTTTTTTTTACGCGCCGATTTTAAACTTTTTTTGCGCGCCGATTTTGAACTTTTTAACGCGCCGGTATAAAAGTTTTTTTACGCGCCGGTTTAAAACTTTTTTAAGCGCAGGTTTAAACTTTTTTTACGGGCCGGTATAAAAAAAAATTTTACGACCCGGTTTTAAAACTTTTTTTACGCCAATTTTTAACGGTTTTAAACTTTTTTACAAAAAAACTAATGGGATTACCCGCGCTCCGTGACGAGAATTCGATTCGGCTCGTCACGGTATCGGCCCGACTCTCGTATGTTTACAATACCGAATAAGCAAACTACGTATTCGTTTTTTTAAGAAAGCTAACAAACGTATTAAAAAAACAATTAGTAAAATCATTAGAAACTTGTATCACATATATAGTGTGGGGTAGAAAATGAAAAGTAAAAGAAAAAATTTATTTATTTATTTTTCTTCGCACCAAAACCAATCATATCAAACTAACCTACATTTTTTACTGCACAATACACAATAATGACTAATTAAAAGTTGCAACTTAACAAAATTTTACTCTGGAAAAAGAAAGTCAAATTGACCAATCAGAAAGAAGCACTGACATAGCATATTAATATTATGTATAATAGATTTTTTATCAATTTTTTTTTTATATTTTAAGAGAGAGAGATAGAGAGAGTAGATATGACATTTTGATGGGTGATAAAGTTTGATAAGACTTTAAGGAGAGAGGGATGTTGCGAATATTCCCTTATGACTATCTCTTTAGGCTTCCAACGTCTTTCTTCTAACCGCCATGAACGAGTCTTCAGGAAAACCAAGTCTTGTGATCATTTGTACCTTGCATACAAAGTAAACCGTTAGTAACGAGTAGGATACCCCCGCAGGATGTTACCAATATCCTGGTTCAGTATCCTAGTCGTTGTAATTAACATGTAAAGTCAGGATATATCTTCGGGATATGAGTTAGAAAATTCCACCGATAACAATTGTCCCAAAAAATATAGCTGTTGGGATCCTGGGGTCCAAACGGTTGTATTTTTTCTTGCGTCGATCAAGGCACTTATTGAGATGTAGATGTGATGTGACACGATGCAACTTCCGATGCGATTTTTACTCATTGCTATATATCTCTTGCCTATATCTTTCCTTCTTTCCCGAATACTTATCACAATAATATCAGGAATTTAGGTAACTTCTTCTCTCCCTTCTCTCTTTTTTCTCTGTTCTGCTCTCGATTCCCCCATGGCTATTCGAACACGATCGCACACCGGCGATTCTGTTCCAACCTTCGTCGAGCAAAGTCTGCTCAAAGATCCCGCGAAGGAGATCTGTTCCTTCGACAACGCTGACATTGCCGCTCTAAGAGCCTCCGGCGCCTTCCCTGCCAGAGCGATTATCCGTCCGTTTGATCGGAACCTCCGATCAGACGTATCTTCTACTGAGTGGGTCTGTTTCTTATTCTATCCCTTTTCTATTGGACTTCAATATCCTTTCTCGGACTTCATCATGCGCTTTTTTCACCTTACCAGCCTTAGTTTCGCCCAAACCATGCCCATGGTTTGGAGGGTGCTAGCGGTGCTGGACCGGGTCAAAACTCATCATATCCCTGAGTTATGCGTCGAAGATATAGCCATTGCTTACCGTCTACGATCCCATGGTTCTAGCCGATTCCTTCTTTTCTCAACCTCCAAACACCCCCTCATTCTTAAGGCAACAAAAAATGAGGATGAGTGGAAACGGAAGTTATTCTTTGTAAAAAAGGACTCCATTGACAAGGGTGTTGATCTTCCTGTGAAATGGTTGACTGCTGGTAGGATTTAGGGTTTTGAGAATATCCCCAAATGTATCCTGACCTTACATCCTGAACTGACATCTTTATTTCTTTTTGTTGCAGTGAATCTCAAGAAACGGGCCCCTCCATCCGCAGAATCGGAAGAAAGAATCAACACCGTCTACCAGCTACCGGAAAGCGAGAGAAGTTTTTCTGTACTCTCCACAAGTTTAAGCCAACATTCAAGCTCCAACATGTCTTGTAAGAGTGCCTATATCGCATATTCCTGCATACGTTCAATTAATTAGGCTATAAGAGTATAGAAGAGTTGAGAGTTCCCCCTTTTGTGCAGACCCAGCCAAAACGCCTCAAGTTTTTGATCTCGATGAACTCGACATTTACTCTGGCCCTGTCCAAGTGAAGAAGGAACCCAACTCCAAGCCCTCCTTCGCATCGAAGCCCTCTTCAAGCTCCAAGCCAGCCGTTGTTCCTAAGCCTTCCTCATCCTCAAAGCCCCGGGCTTCTAGTTCCCCGAAAGAGAAAGGAGACAGACTCTCCCGCTGCATCTGCTGAAGTCTCCGTTTATGAGAACCTTGGGTTCGCAGAGTCCAGTGGTCTGATTAGCCAGGTAAATATCATGATCCTGTATCCTGCAAGTATATACTAAAGTGATATCCCGGACATATATATTGATACCAGTGTCCGGCTTTGTAGGGTCTAAACCGTCTGCTGGCCGTGTACGAGGAAGCTTATGGGACAACTGTTTTTCATGAAGCCAGGGCCAAGAAAGCAGAGACAACCGCCGAGGAGCTAAGGACAACGGCTGCCACCAGGACCCGCTTTTACGAGGATAAACTGAAGAAAGGTCTCACAGGATGCTAAGGCCGCTCTCGAGAAAGCTACTTCGGATGCTCAGGCCAAACTGGATGCTGCACAAGCCCAGCATGAGCAAGATATGGTCTCCTACCGGGAAGGTCTCAAAGGTTCTGTCGTGATTTCCCTCCTTCAAGCCAGGCTGAAAATGACGTAAGCCAAAGCTGAGGGCTTTGAATGCCCTGCCTAGAATATTACCGCTTGGGAGGCGAAATTGAAGGATCTCGGCGGCAATCCTGCGGAATATCTTGCCAAGCCAACGGTTGCTGAGTCTTCCAAGGTGACTGAGGTGGCGGTTGAGGCTGAAAAGGATCCTAGGGCTGATGCTGGAGCGATGTCGGTGGCGAGGCTGGTGGTGATGGTGAAGATGTGGGAAGTGATGCTGCCAAGGATGCTGCTGAAAGTGCTGCAGCATAATGGCAGTGAAGTGGGCAATGATGGATATTATTGCTTAGGCTGGAGCCCACTTTTTAAATTTGAATGGTCTGTAATCCCTTAAACAATTTTACTTTTCCTGCACTTGAACAATTTATATTTCCTGCACCTTAAACATTAGTATTTTGTGATGATCTAAGGTGGAGGGATCCTGGGTTTCAGGACGAAGCCTTTGGTCATCATTGTTTATATGCTTTTAGACCTTATCACATTCTTGGTGGATGGGTTTTGGTTTAAGACGAAGCTAAGAATGTGACATTTTGGAATGTTAATAATAAACTAACCTTTTAGCCTTATCCGATGTTGTTATGTTATTATTCTAAAAAACATGATTTGGATATCCTGACTGAATATCCAGGTCAGGATACTGATGAAATGTTCAGCATTTTTGTTACCTTTAATCAAAATGTTAGACAGAAACTCAGTTGAATAATATGAAATTTGGATTATGTAGACAAGGCTTTCAATAAAAATTATACCAGAAACACTTGTGCAATAACTTTCAATTCCAACCTTTGAATCCTTTGCAATGTCCCCAGCATGGATGTCCCCTGTCCGTGCAGGATATTGCGTCAGTATATGACATACTTGAGTATCCCTTCATTTAATGATCGAACTTTGTAACGTTTCCTCCATGAAAGGATGTGTGTGATCATGGTCACATTTATGAAATCTTTCAAAGACTATAGTTACACTGGGGATAAACCCTTATCCTGGGATAAACCCTTAATATCTTTAGGTTAAACCCTTGGTATCCTGGGGTTAAACCCTTGTTTTCGTGCGCTACAGGCGGGAGTGTATAAACTCCAAGACTTAGAAAGGTGAAAACCTTTAAACCTTAGAGAGTATGAAAATACCCTTTCGCGAGAGAGGGTGATCAATCCTCATATACCGTAAGGATCCGGGATATAGCCAGCAATAACAAAATTGTTAGCCACTTTTACATGAACTGGTCCCGCCATCTTGAACTATACCCGGATACTTGCGCTCCAGGCTGGGTGTTTAAACCCAATTCGGAAGAAAGGTGAATACCTTTAAACCTGTGAAGGGATCTGAATCCCTTAAACGTGAGAGAGAGTTCTAATCTTTCGATTCATCTTGAGCAAGTATCTTGAAGCATATCCTACAAAACACCTTTAAACTAAGGTGGGTGTTAGCTTGGCTAACACCCCTCCGATGCTTAAGTCAGTATTGGGTTTCAAAGAAAATAACTCAAACCAAAAATATATATTTAAAAGATATAGAATTCATACCATCCTGAGTTAGAAATCAAATTCTTAACTCACTTGAAATAAGCCTTAAGATGTATAGCATTCCAGGATCTCGGTATCATTTCTCCCTTCATGGTCTTGAGCCGGTATGCTCCTTTTCCTGATTCTGACTCAATCTCGTATGGTCCTTCCCATTTTGGAGCTAACTTTCGATCAGCAGGATTAGTCGTATTCTGAAACACTTTTCTCAATACCCAATCTCCAACTTGGAATCTCCTAGTTCTTAAATTTTTGTTGTATGACTTGGCTATCCTTTGTTGATATGCTGCCATCCTTAGCTTTGATGCGTCCCTCGTTTCATCTATGGTGTCTAGTTCCTGATATAAGACTTCAGGATCCCGTATCTTGCGGTAGGTATCACCATCTCTGTTGGAATCACTACTTCTGCCCCAAACACCAAGGAGAATGGAGTTTGTCCAGTAACATTCTTCATAGTTGTTCTATCAGCCCATGGACAATTGGTAGTTCCTCTGCCCATTTTCCTTTCTTGGCACCTAGCCTCTTCTTCAAGTTGTTGACAATTATCTTGTTGGAGGATTCTGCCTGTCCATTAGCTTGAGGGTGCACTGGTGTTGATGTGATCATTTTGATTCCCCAATTTTTGCAAAAATCAGTGGTTCTTTTGCTGATAAATTGAGAGCCATTGTCACAAATTATCTCGGCCGGTATCCCGAACCTTGTCAGGATATTCCTTTTGATGAAAGATACCACTTCTTGATCCCTTACTTGGACAAAGGCTTCTGCTTCAACCCATTTGAAAAAATAATCCGTCATTGCCAGCATGAAAACCTTTCCTCTAGAAGCCTTTGGGAGTTTTCCTACTATATCCATCCCCTACTTCATAAATGGCCAAGGGGATATGATAGGACATAATGGTTCTGCAGGCTGATGCAGTATATTGCCATGTCTTTGATAGGCATCACACTTTCGAGCATACTCTGCAGCATCCTTTCTCATAGTCGGCCAGTAATATCCCGTTCTTAATGCCTTCGAGAATAAAGATCTGCCCCCAGTATGGTTGCCACAATCTCCTTGATGTATATCCTGAAGTACCTTTTTGGTTTCAGGATCTTCCAAGCACCTCAGATATGGACCTGCAAGGGATTTCTTATACAAGACATCATTTATAATAGTAAAACGGGATACCTTCATTCTGAAAGCTTTGGGATTCTCGTCCTTTGGAACATCTCCTTCTTGTAGATACTTCATGATTGGAGCCATCCAGGACTCAGGATCCTCTCCAGGACGTCCATCACCAGGATCCTAGATACCTGCTACTTCCTAATCCTGAGGCTTGAAAAGTTCCATCGCAGGATACATGATATGTAGTATTGGTATCTGAACTCCTTCCGGTATCCTAACAGTAGATCCTAGATTTGCTAAAGCGTCGGCCTCAGCATTTTCTTCTCTTGGTACCTGTTCAAGTGTAAAATTTTCGAAGTATCCTGCTAATTTTTTAACAATTTCAAGATATTCAGCTAACTTTTCACCTTTGACTGCATAAGATCCATTGAAATGGTTGGTAATCAACAGGGAATCAACATACACTTGTAAACATTTAACGTTCATATTCGTAGCCAATTCTAATCCTGCTATAAGGGCTTCATATTCAGCTTCATTATTAGTAGCAGGAAATTAACATTTAATAGCCTGGGGTAATATATCCTCCTGTGGCGATTTTAGTAGTATCCCTAATCCTACACATCTTACGTTAGATGCACCATCAGTATACAATATCTGAGATTCTGAATTCTCACCTAGTTGTTGTACTTCTAGGTCAGCTTCATTTTCAATATCACTACTAAAATCAGCCACAAAGTCTGCTAGAGCTTGAGATTTTATAGCATTTCTAGGTTCATATATTAAATCATATGCACTTAATTTTACGAACCACTTAGCCATTCTACCAGACATTTCGGACTTCCTAAGCATGTTTTTAATAGGATAATTGGTTTTAACATGAATCCTATGTGTTTCAAAGGAATGTCTAAGCTTAGTTGATGCCATTACTAGAGCTAATATTAGTTTTTCTAAATGTGAGTTCTGGTTTCAGCATCTAACAAACTTTTACTAACATAATAAACAGGATACTGCTGACCTTCGTGATCCTTTACCAGAACAACACTTACTGTATTCCCTGACACTGCAAGATATAGGGATAAAGGTTCACCATCCTCGGGCTTCATCAGCAGAGGTGCACTTGAGAGATAATGCTTTAATTCTTTCAAGGCAGCTTCATGTCTTTCTCCCTATTCAAACTTTTTGTTCTTCTTCAGGATATCATAAAATTCCTTGCATTTTTCTAAGGATCTTGATATGAACCTGTTTAATGCCGCTACTCTCCCTATTAGCCTTTGAACATCCTTCATATTGAATGGTGATCTGAGATCCAGGACAGCTTTAATCGGTTCTGGACTTGCTTCTATTCCCCTCTTGGTCACCATATATCCTAGAAATTTTCTTGCCCCCACTCCGAAGTGACACTTAGCAGGATTTAGCTTCATATTATACTGGTCCAGGATATCGAAAGCACATTCAAGATCCTGGAGATGATCCTCAGCTTTCTTGGATTTTACCACCATGTCGTCAATATACACCTCCATTGTGTCCCCCAGTTTGTCTTTTAACATCATATTGACCAGCCTTTGGTAGGTTGCACCTGCATTTTTTAAACCAAAAGGCATGGCAGTATAACAGTATATACCTGTAGGTGTCATGAATGTTGTATCTTCCTGATCAAATGGCTCCATTTGGATTTGCTGGAATCCTGAAGACGCATCCATAAAGGTCAGCATTTCATGGCCGGTAGTTGCATCCACCATCGAATATATATGAGGCAATGGGAACGGGTCTTTTAGACAAGCTTTATTGGATCTGTGTAATCTACACAAACTCTCCATTTCCCATTCTTCTTTTGAACCACCAATACGTTTGCTAGCCACTTAGGGAACTTGACTTCCCTAATCATCCTAGACTTCAATAATCTTTCAACTTCCTCTTGTATAATCGCATTTTTTCAGGAGCAAGTTTCCTTCTCTTTTGCTGAATTGGCTTGAAAGACCTGTCAATTCCAAGTTTATGAGTTATAATATCTTTTGATATACCTGTCATATCTTCATGTTTCCATGCAAACGTAGACACCCTGGATTTCAAAAAGTTAGTACGTTGACTCTCAATATCCTGAGGGATATTGGCCCCTACAAGCACCGAGATATCAGGATTATCTTGATCCAGGATAATCTTCTTAACATCCTGCTCCGAAGTTTCCATGATATCCTGGGCTTGTATCTTTAATTGCTATCCTGCCCTGGATTTTGTTGTTGCTTTCATTGAAGAGGAATAGCATTCCTTTGCTTCTTGTTGGTCGCTTTCCACTTTGACTACCCCCCAAGGAGTAGGGATCTTGACACATTGATGATAAATGGAAGGCACGACTTTCATATCATGAATCCATGGCCTGCCTAATATAATATTGTAGCAGGATAATGAATCCATGACACAAAATCGTTGCATAGAATTTACTCCCTCAACGTAGACAGGTAGCTTTATCTCTCCAACAGTGTTCTTTGCTTCTCCACTGAACCCTACAAGCACGGTGGATTTCGAGGTAATTTCCATTTCTGGGATGTTCATCCTTTTCAGGATCTCTAACTGGATGATGTTGACCGAGCTCCCGTTGTCCACCAGTATCCTGCGTACAAAATGGTTAGCGATATACAAGGTAATTACCAGCCCATCATGGTGAGGATCCTGGATGTTATCCCGGTCGTCACTATCGGATGTTATGACTTTGTCATTTGTAAGCATCGTCATCCTCGTTGGCTTATCCCCTCTTTCTGCCTTTGCCTCTTTGGCATGCCTTTTAGCGGCAGAATAAGAGGTCCCACAAATATCAGATCCTTCGAATATGAAATTGATTATCTTGGCATCTGGGGGAGACGATGCTGCTCGTTCAGGATCCTTGTCAGTATCCTGACCCTTATTCTTCTTCCTGCCGATAAGATCTTTCAAGTAGCCTTTGCTTAGCAGATAACTTATCTCCTTTCTCAGGGCTATGCAATCATCTGTTACATGTCCAAAATCTTCATGGAAGGCGCACCACTTGGATTTATCCTTCTAGTCGGCCTTTTGATGGTTCTTCCTATGCCACCTTGCTTTATCTCCTAAACCCTGCATGGCATATATTAGTTCAAGAGAATTAACAGAAAAACAGTATTCGGATAACTCAGGATATTCTTCGCCATCTTCATCCTCAACAGCATTCACTTTCTTGCTGTCGTTTTTACCATACGGCCTAGTTTGTATAAGGATTCCGATTTCCTGTTTGTTGATTCGTATGTTGAGGATGCATTCATCCTCTTTTGCATTTTCTTGTCATCTTCAAGCCTGATATATCTTAGAGCCCTATTCTGAGCTTCGTCCAGGTTCCTGCAAGGTTTCATAACAAGATCTTGATAAAATTGGGAATCCTTCTGTAATCCCATCTTGAATGCCTGAACAGCCGTAACAACATCAAGGTTCGGGATATCAGGGATTCCCTACAAAATTTGTTCACGTAATCCCTAAGGGATTCTTGAGGTCCCTGTGTTATCTTGTAGAGGTCACTTGTTAGTTTTTCAAAGCTTCTACTTCAAGAAAATTGACTGTTAATAAATTAACCAAATAATCAAATGATGTAATTGAATGAGGTGGAACGCTTAAGAGCCACTTCAAGGCTGATCCTGTCAAAGTAGAGCCGAAGCCCTTGCAGAGACATGCTTCTTTAAGATCCAGTGGAATAGGATTCACTTCCATCCTCTCCCTATACTGAGCAATATGCTCCTCAGGATCCGTCGTCCCATCATAAAGCTTCATGTTGGGAGTTTGGAATCTCTTTAGGATTTCAGCATCACAAATGTGGGGAACGAAGCGGGATATGTTGTGACTATCCCGGGACACTTCCGGTATGGGCTGCACTACCCAGGTACACTTGATATCATATCCTTCAGCTTCTGAAGCTCTCTGGAGAGTGCTGAGGTTACACTTGTATCATGCGAAGATCCAACATTGTTAGTAGCAAGAGTATTAACATTATTAGATAAGTTACCAGTCTGTTGATTCTGGCCATATCCTGGAGCGTATCCTGGGCCCCTCACAGTTGATATCCTGGCTGATGAGGGTATTTCAGGAGCATTGCTCCGGGAATGGTTTGGTACGACATTCTGATTATCCTCAGTATATACTGCCGAACTAAAGTTCAGCATCCTGGGCTGCAAAGGGGTAACAATATCCTCAACAGGCCTCTTGGAATTGGATTTCAAGAGTTGTATTTCATTTATCATGAGTTGGTTAGTTTCCTGTTGTTTCTTCATTTGTCCTGTATACTACCAAACAAAGATAAGATTCATCATTAGAAGCAAAAAAGCGGAGTTCTTGCCGAAACTCCGGATCTGGAAGCATTTTGAGCAGCAGTAGCATCCCGAGCTGTTTGGCATTCACTCCTTTTTCTGAGAAGTCTGGACTGATGGAGGAGGAAGAGGTAATGAACCAGTTACAGCTAAGCTTGACGCGGGCACCGAGGAATAGCTCAAACCTGACTGAGAAGCCATCAAAAATAATCTCGCAAAAACATTAGAGAATAAAAAACCGATTAGTGTTTTTTAGAAAACTTTTGATTAGAAATAGCACCACCTGCCCCACGGTGGGCGCCAAATTGTTTTGGTAAAAAATTACCGAAGCAATTTAGTGATCAAACTTAGTATGTGAGGTAGCATGCTGTTGTGATTCGTATAAATATGTTAAATTGATCGTTTGTGAAAACAGTTTCAGGATATAGTTCCAGGATAATGAACTATATTAAAATAACAAGTAGATACGATAAAAGTAGAAATTGACACAGGAAGTACGAGTAGCCGTTGACCAATCTAGATCGCCGGCATAAAACCTCGGGAGCTGACAATCGCGAGTTGCCTTGTTCTTCTTATTGATTAAACAGCAGGATACAACTTCGGGATACTGCTTGGATTAGCTCTAAGTGTTACAATGATCGAATTGTGTAAGTGTTGTGAGAGTTTGTGATTGTTGCTGCAATTAGAAAGTGAAAGTGTACGAGATTTCGTGTGTCTTACTGCTGATCCAAGTCCCCTTTAAATAGTAAACAAAGATAACTAACTATCCTATATTCTAGGGATGCTGCGAATATTCCCTTATGACTATCTCTTCAGGCTTCCAACGTCTTTCTTCTAACTGCCGTGAACGAGTCTTCAGAAAGACCAAGTCTTGTGATCATTTGTACCTTGCATACAAAGTAAACCGTTAGTAACGAGTAGGATACCCCGCAGGATGTTACCAATATCCTGGTTTAGTATCCTATTCGTTGTAATTAACATGAAAAGTCAGGATATATCTTCGGGATATGAGTTAGAAAATTCCACCCATAACAATATATATATCTTATCTTCAATGTTTATTTAAACATTAGATGTCACGTGTTGACTTTTGATGACCTATAGATTTTGATAAATATATGACATCTTATTTAAAAAACATATGTAATACACGGGTCTACCAAAATTTTGGTAAGTCAAATATTCAATATCGTATTTTATGTTAATAGATATAATATCAAATTTAAATTCGTACTTAAATTATGTACAAACTTTTTTTTGTTTTTATTTGTATAATGATTTTATGAATTAAGTTTCTCATTTATAGTAGTCCTTTAATGACAAGTTTACCATTAAATTTACTAATATGATTAGATTATATAAAAAACGTATAGCTTAAGAAATATCAATTTAAAAAGATAAATAATACCTATATTTTTTTCATTTTATTTAGCCCCGCGTATTTCTAACACATAAGATAAAAGAAAACAAATTTCTCTTATTGTATCTTTACCGATTACAGTAAATAAAATTCATGGACAATTGTTATTCAGATGTGGTTTTGTTTTTAAAATAACCAGTGTTTTCATGTTTTCATATGATCCGAATGTGGTTTTTTCTATAATCAAAAGTAGAGATGGGCGTAAACTGTTAATTGTTGTTGAATATGGTAATCTTCCGAGTACGACATTTAATGTTATCTACAAAGTAATTTTTAGAGTTTTGTAATTTGTATTAATAGATTTGTAAATTATAAATGTAATATTAATTTGTAATTTTTCAATATTACATGTAATGTAACATGTAATTATTTATTATAAATATTTTTTATTGGATCATTTCTTGTACCAAATCACGTGTAGTACACGGGCTATTAACCTAGTATATTTTTAAAATCAACACAATACCACATTATTAAACACATACACAGTTTTAATGCAAATATAAAAAAATAACAAAAATAAAAATAAAATGTCATCCGTAAACTACGTAAATATCTTAATGTGATTTTTTATTGAACGCATACTAGGTTAAAATCCCGTGTATCACACGGGTTGCATAAATATAATTTTATATAATAATTAATAATAAAAAGGTATATTTAAAAAAAACTCGTATATTTTACATGTTAAATAAAATATAATGTCATCTTTCTATACTAATAAATGAAAATATTTTTAGGACACATGTCACGTTTTGGTGCTTTCTCATCTTATTTTTCGATTTATGTGTCAAACAATTTTTTTTAAAGATAATTGTAAAAATAGTTTTTGTTTAAATTAAATAATGATAATTTCTGTAAAACTATTATCTTAAAAGTGTGAGGTAAATTATAATTGGTTTTTTTTATTTATTATAATATCTTTTAATAAGGATAACTTCAATTATCCCATAAAGGTAGTATTTCGTATTTATATACTATCCATCCACTATGGAAACATAAACTAACACATAAATTTATATAAATTAATAATATTTTAAAATCGTTAATTGTTTTGAATAATATAAAATATCGTGATTAATAAAATATATGAATGATAATCAAGTTAGTATAAATATTTCTATACTAATAAATTAAAAAAATAATTTGACATGTGTCACTTTATAATGTAATCGATTAATACATATGGTCGTCAATATATGTATTTAAATGATAAATTTGATGTACTATTTACTTATTAAAATTTTAATTTATTTTTTATTTATTATTAGGTTAGAAACATGTGTATTACATGTGGTAGAACCAATGAAATATTAGATGATTATTAATAAGCGGAAAAAATATATTAAATCTTCTACTAAATATTAAATAATAATAATAGTATTAAAAAATAATTATCCATTATATTATATTTATTTAACTCGTGCAATATACGGGGTATTTTAAAGATAAAATTATATTGTTTACTATATATAATTAAATTAATGCGACCCGTGTGTGAGTTTATGGAGTTTGATGGTGGGAAATGCATTCGGGAATTTATAACTAGGAAAATACATGGAATATATCTTTACTTAGATATTCATTTGGACACCATTTTAGTTAGTGTTTTTCATGAGTGTTACACTCATTAGAAGTCCAAAATAAGGAACCCAAGACTAAAATAAGTTCCACCTTAACATATAACATTCAACCATGGTATCGGTTGATGTTATAGTTTGGTTTTTGGAAGTATTACATAGGTATATTATAAGTATATTATAGTCATGTATTAGAGGTAGAGTAATCCACGAACATGGTTAAGATTGGAGACTCGGAGCCGTTTTGTTCACTTTGCTTACTTGAAAGTTACTTGCTGACTTAGATTATATAAAAATGGAGGTATATGATTTATGAATTCATACCTCAGCACAAGTCTTCCATCAATAGAACTTGTGTTGGTAACTTAGTTTGGTGCAAAGAAATCCAAGAAACAAAGTACAAGATGAACATGTATGATAATTTTAACAAAATTCAGAAAATAATCCTCACTTTAGACCTCAAAATAGTGATGTACCAACTTGTTTTACCTTAGTAAACTTGAGGTAACACTCCTAAAGGTTCTTAAAGTAGGAGGAAAACAAAAAAAAAAACAAGAAGAAATGAGTTCAAAACTTATTGTTTTGAACTTAAGAACAATCTGCCAACACTTGAATTCTAAGGAGATTGAGAGATTTGAAAGTGTTTAGAGAGTGTGGAAAATGTTTAGGAGGTGAGGAAGATGTGTATTCATAAGTAGGTATCAGTGTTTGGGTTTAAATGAAAGTAGTTAGGAGTTGGAGTGGAGGGAAGGTTCAATAATGACAAAATTCGTGAGCTGAAATGGAGTCTGCCAGACCAGGTCCTTGCGGACCGTAAGACCTAAAAATAAAATTTTCAAAAATGTCACTTTTAGTCCCTGCAGTTGGGTTGCGTGTAATTTCATTCTATAATTACATAGTTAGGTATGTTTTAGCAATTTTAAGGTGTAGACAAGCATGTGTAATGTGTGAATATGTTTGAATATAATTCCTAGAAAATATATCATCGGTATATGACTCGGTTTTTAAATACGAATGCGTATTTCGTGATTATTTGCATATAATGCAAAATTAATTGTGCAAGTATGATATAAAATGCGATTTCCATTATGATCAGAATCTTGGAATTACAAGGAATGAATTTGAAATGTGAACTACAGTACATTGAAAATGAAACGGAAAATACGGAACATTACACATTGTGTCTTAAATCCACATAGAGGTTCCTACCCTTCCTGTCATATTTGAAAAACTAAAAAAAAACCTAAAATCACCAAAAAAAAAAGTATATTCATGGATGCCTGATTTCGGTGTTGCTGAAACTGCCTGATTTCGGTATTACTAAAACCTAGACTTACCCATTGACGACACAAAGGGTTTAGGTATGATGACACTTAACCAAGATTTATAAAAAATGATGGGTTTCGGTATGTTGAAATGGCATATAGGATCCCTTTCAGTATCTCGACAGATAGTTAAATTTTGGAAAAATTAATAGGGTTTTAGCATGCTGGTGTGGCATACTGAAGCTTTGATTTCGGTAACCCTACAGTTAGCCAAATAATAAGAAACTTGGGGTTTCAACATGTTGTCATGGCATACCGAACCCCTTATCCTTTACTTAACCATATCTCAACACTTGGGTAATTTCAAATTTGAATGTCGTTGTTCGTCTTTAACAGGAGCTCTAAGGAAATCCACAACAAATAATTTACACTCTCAATCATACAGTTGGGTAGCAGCAACACCAAATTGCTAATGTCACCATAACTGTAGAGAACCGGGGCTATTTTGATTAGGGAGTTGACTTATGTTCAGGAATTTCAATAGAAACAAATTAGCTCTCAACAAAATTAAATCGATGTTTTTATCAAAAATGATTTTCAATATGTAAAAGGGTGTTAATGGGAGATTTAAGGAAAGGATAACAACAATGATAATCCAAAAGATGACCTAAACAAATAATAACCAAATTAAAATAAAGATGAAGAAGATAAAGATTGGGGAGGTGATATAAACCCATATTAGAACATGGATGCTGATGATCGGGGAGCTCAGTGGCAATACTGAGGAATTGAATCTTTATGGGGGAAACTAAGAAAACAAATGAAAAGGACAAGGTGGTTAGTTAGAATGTGGAAAATGTTGAAGCCTCGACTCCCAAACTGTTGAGACAACTATTAAAGATGAGAGAGTTGTGACTGAGAAAACAAATGAAGTATTATTTGAGGGGTGGCTTGTGAAAACATCTTATAAAATATGGGTCCTGAAATTGCTGACATGTTTCAGGAAGAGGAAGCAAAGTCTTCACCCCTAAGTCTTTAACTACAAATCCTTCGATCCTGACTAATGATGATGGGATTTTTTTACCATGGCTTATGTTGACGAAAGAATAGTTGAAAGGCAAAGACAAACATGGTGCTGATACATGACATTATTTGAATCACTGATTAGAATAAGGATTAAAATATATTTTAGGGTTTATGGAACTGATTTTTTATATCGTCTTTTAGATGATTGATTAGGGAACCCAAATGAATGAACCTTCTTTTGCCATGTGTTACACCTTTTAGCAAACTATGTTACGTGTAACAAGCAGATGTTGTCACGTGTTATGTGTAACAACTTTTGCAGACTTTTAGCTTTTTCTAAAAAAGTAAAAGCTGTTACATAACACATGACAGCCTCTGGTTGTTACACGTAACACGTCTGCAAAAAGGTGTAACACGTGGCAAAAGAAGGTTCATTCATTTGGGTTTCTTAGTTTTCTTAACTAATATGAGATTTCTTCCTATAATTGCCCTATATATATGAAAGAATTTTTACCCTAAAAATGGTCAAACTTCTTAACATTAATAAATAAATATCATAACATAGACGTTATATAATAATACAAACAATATTATAATTTTAATTTATAATGTACCACCTCTGCATAATTTTTACAAACAAAAAACATTGAATTTGTTACATAGAAAATTTAAATAACAATAATATAATTTATGATACAATTGATATGCCTATCAATAACATAATTTATTTATCGGTTGTCATGGTGTGTTATACGTTCTGAATTTCAACCGTGTCCTTGCGCAATGCGCGGGTAACTACGACCCTAGTTACATTTATTAACCATGTTGCACATTTTTATAAAATTATAATTTATATTTCTTCAACCGTGCGATAAAATTCATGAATTATGAACGTATAAGATTATAATATTATTACATTTTTAACCGCATGATAAGAATTATATAGAAGCTTATGAATTACATCTTTTTGATATTCAACCTGTGTAATACATGGGTTTACAACACATATTAATTTTTATAACTTTCAGTCTTAATTTTTTTAATATTCAACTCGTGTAATACACAGGTTTGTAAACTAGTGTGCGTGTGTGTCTCTCTCTATATATATATAGAGAGAGAGAGAGAGTAAAGCAAACACATCTTCATTTTAATCTACGTGAACTTATGTTGATAACAACACAGACTCTCATTCGGTAGCAACCTTCGCAGTGGCGAAGCTTGCCATCGAAAACCGGGGGGCGAAAACGTATATACCAAAAAATTTCTATAGAACCGGGGGGGGGGGGGGGGGGGGGAGGGGCGAAAACGTATATCCCTAAAAATTTCTATACGGAAAACACATACGTAACACTACTGACCGAAAAGTTTGGGGGCCGGGCGCCCCTCCCCGCCCCTCACATGCTGCGCCCCTAAACCATCGGCTAAATCATGCATATCCCCAATACGAACCGGTCTTGTTTTTATATGTTTTCTAATATCCGTTCTAATGTATTTCTCAACATCATCTTTGTCATATTATGCTTTCACCATCGATACATCATTTAGGCTAGTTTTATACTTCTATTGTTAAGTCACCTATACACTTCAAAACTTTTAATGTTGAGACTATAATTACAAAAATATAAGTAATTTGAATCCAATTTAATCAAATTACCTCATATGTTTAGTTACTAGCATGATAAGAGTTTTATACTTTTATTTTTTAAATAATGTTAATACTTTTTTTGGTGTTGGATTTACATCAATATTCGACATATATCACATATATAATACTAGTCAAATTCGGAACAACAAGTGGAAGAAAATCCAACGTGACCTATTCCTATTGGATAGAAGCCGTGTCAATTATAAAGACTCGATGACATGTCCGGTTTTACAATTTACAAAATGCACCCTCCTTGTTAAGTCAAATGTCGGAACATCCCTACATTTTAGAAAAAAGTTCAACAATCTACAAATTGCAACCCATCAAATATGCATGGTAGAATAGTGCATGTGTTTTCTTTCATTTGTATACGAACTAGTTGATGCCCCCGCCCGCGTTGCGGGGTGATGGCCGAATAATAAGTAAGTGTTCGGCAGCTCCTTGACACGAAAAACAATTAAATCGAGTCAACCAATTAAAACAAAACACTTTTATAGTGTTGCTAAAAAACTAAAACAATGGCAATACTGTTATTTTTAACTAAGGGAAAGTTTTATTTTTTACTGGGGTAAAATCGTAATTTGCCAAAAGCTAAAGTGATGACAGTACTGTAAATTGGAACCAGGGGCAAAATTGTAAATTTGCTTAGGGGCAAGTTCGTAATTTTGAACTTGGGGTAACATAGTAATATAAATTTGAACTACAGGCATAATTGTAATTTTAGGCTAGTGGCAAAACCATAATTTTAGTTTGAACCGAGGACAAAATTGTAATTTTGAGTTGAAGCCAAAAACGTAATTTTATTTTGAGCAGGGGCAAAAACGTAACTTTGAACTGCGGGCGAAATCATAATTTTTTAAACGGGGAAAATCTATTTTTGAAGAGAGGGCAAAATCATAATTTTAGTATGGGGGCAAAAACATAATTTTCTTTTGAACTTGGGCGAAAACGTAATTTTGAGCTGAGGGCCAAATCGTAATTTTGAATCGAGGGCTAAATCGTAATTTTGAGCTGGGGACAAAAGCATAATTTTATTTTGAGCAGGGAGCAAAAACGTATTTTAAGCTGGGGGCAAAACCGTAATTTTGAAGTTATAAAAAATAATAAACTGTTTGGTCCAATGGGGGAGTGCCAGACAGCTGCCTAACACTATTCCTTTCACACCCCAACCCGCAGCGGAAAAAGGTGATCGGGGCATGATTGGGTTTTCATCAAAGCTCATGACATTTTTTATAAAGTTTCATATTTATTATTTCTTTTTAAAGGAGAATCATTACAATCAATCTTACTAGTACAACATGTTCTATACATTTTTCAAGACTTCATTATTTTTCTTCTAAGGCAATTTCCTATGTGTTCCTTGCTTCAACCTGTCCACCTGTATCATGTGTAAAAATGGTTTTTGGGTCAACAAAAAGTTGGCGAGTGAAACCTATGTAAACATTTAAACATGTTTATTGAATCAATTATAAGATAAAGTGCATAACCACATATGAGAAAACGTAGATGTAAATTATTCACAAAACATATAATATTAAATATTGCACACACATACACCAAATGATTGTTTTTGAGGCACGCGTTGTTCAACGAACTGGTGGGCCTAATGAATGATTTTGAGGCACGCGTTGTTCTATGAACTGATGGGCCTAATGAATGTTTTTGAGGCACGCGTTGTTCAACTCGTCTCCCACGAGGAACTGATGGGCCTAATGAATAATTTGCACACAACTTGACAATATGTAACACATCACAACAAACAATATTTACATTCTAAGTTTAGATCATATAATGGTATAGCACGAGTTTGATTAAGCGAATTAATTTAAACGACACATGATACACCCCAAAACATGAATAAAAAGGGGAATTTGTAAGAATTCACTCACAGTGGGTGCGTTTCTTGGATTGATGATGAATGCGCACGAATTTGGATTTAATTGGCAAGGAAACTAACCTAAATAATAACATAATAATTCGATAAATAAATAAACTTTTATTTGAGATTAATATTTTTAATTAGTGTTCTTAATGGGTTTGTTAGATTTATTTTTATGAGTTCAAGGAAATTTTCTAACTTCAAAAATATTATTTTTAAGTGTTTTTAATTGATTTTTAAATAAAATAAATAAATAAAAAGAAAATAAAAATTTTGACTTTTTGACCGTTGACCGGTCGGACCGTGTGTTTGTATGCGCTGAGTGAGGTTCGAACTCGTGACCTCCCGTACGCGTGCACGCAGCTCTACCAACTGAGCTACGTGTCTAACCCGAAATATATTGAAATTTAATTATACATATACACATACTAGAGCTAACATATTTTTATTTAATTTAAAAAGGTTTGGATAATTTCAGGGGCGGTGTAACTAACCGGATTCGAACTCGAGACCTTGGCTTCGTGTTGCACACAGCCCGACCAATTGGGCTTGTGTGACTAACCCGAAGGATATAAGATTTTTATTAAATTTATATATTTACTAGATTATTTCGTTAACTGGTTTAAAAAGGTTGTGTATAATTGGCGAACCGGAAAGCATGTAAAGACTCGAACTCGGGACCATGGTTTGAAATTTGCACACAGTCCACCACTGGACTGTGTGTCTAACCCGGTATATTTACCGATTTTAATTTCCCTTAAACACATTTCGAACTTCATCTTCTTCAATTTATGAAACCAGAGCATTAACCCGACTGGTTAATCAAATCTTATTGAATTAGTTGATTGATTATTACTGATAATGAAAATAATTTAAACAGAAAAGGATTTAAGGATGTTATACCGAAAAGGTGTGATCTCCGATGAAGTTCCGGTGACGGAAAAGAAATTCCGGCGAAGTGTATCTTGCGACAGAGGTTCTATCAGAAGTTTGAGGTGAGTGTGGTGCTTTCTGTCTGAGCTCTAGAAGTCTTATTTTAGAGTAAGGCAGAAGAGATGAAATGGGTTCGATTTTCCGGCGACTTGCAGAGAATTCCGGCGATGTTTCAGAAACAGTAAAATTGCACAGAGGGTAAGGATTGAGAGCTTGCGCGAGTTGGTTTGGATGATTAGAGTCGGTATTTATAGAGTTACAACATCCTGCCTTTAATTATTTCGGTTTCAAGATTTCCGGTTAAGTCTCTCCGGCGGTTACGTCTGGAATTGACTGTAGACGTCGGTTATAACCGATGTCGTAGTCGGTTATAACGTTATAGTCAAAATGAATAATGGCTGAACTCGCGGATTGCCGGATTTTCTGGTGATTGCGAGTTCTGTCGCGCTGAAAGTCCGATTTCGAATTCAAGTTTTATGTTAAGTATTATTTATTTCAGTATTAATCCAAACTTAAGCGTGTGGCTGAGTGGTGTGTTGGTTGCTTGTTGAACCGGCTGACCCGGGTTCGAAACCCGGCAGCCTCAAATATTTTTTTATTCTCTTATTTTTTATGATTTATTAATTATGTTTTAAAATTCTAACAATGTTTATTAATTATGTATCGTTTAAAATTAAAATAACCAATATATACGCGACGAAAATTATGACTGACTATTCGGTTAATAAACGAAGCGGGTTTTGGAAACCTGTTTTTTTTACGGATGTTACAGTACCCCTACTTTTAGAAATTTCGTCCCGAAATTTAAGTAATAGTGGTATATTTGACTTGTGGAGAGGGTGTTTTAATTTGACAATTACATAATCAGAAGAGGGTGAAAGTTTAAATTTTATTGGAGGCGGTAACGTTCCTAGTAAGGGTTGGATACCCTTCTACAGGAATCGCTTTTTGATGCCTAAGATAAGGAATATTGATAAACAGAGTTGATTGACTAGGTATGATCTCATGCACAAGAGTTTTGAGAGAATTGATACGTTTGGAAAGATAAGGTTATATCCTAAAACAAAACTTCTACCACTAAACCTACATGGAACCTCTCATAACCGCCTGACAATGCCTCTGATCCTTTGGCAAGAATACTTATATATAGGAAGTACCAGCGGCGTATCCACCATATTCTTGTCAAATTTTCATTGGCTTTATCAGTAAGTTATGATTAGTTCTATGTGACTCTAGAACATAAACAAACACAACAACCAAAGCTTGAGTCTTAATTCTGAAAGTATACATGTTTGAATGATGACAGTACCTCTCTCGTTTGTTATGATGAAAAGGTTAGTCTATATAGAAGTGAGACACAACCCAACTTCTTTGAATGATGAGATTGAGATATGTTGAGATGTATGATGATATGAATGCTAAATCAGTGAGTATAAAACAAACTTCAACCATGACATTACTAAATCCTACATGGAACTTCTCATAACCGCCTGACAATGCCTCTGATCCTTTGGCAAGAATACTTATATATAGGAAGTACCAGCGGCGTATCCACCATATTCTTGTCCAATTTTCATTGGCTTTATCAGTAAATTATGATTAGTTCTATGTGACTCTAAAACATAAACAAACACAACAACCAAAACTTGAGTCTCAAATCTGAAGGTATACATGATTGAATGATGACAGTACCTCTCTCGTTTGTTATGATGAAGGGGTTAGTCTAGGTAAAAGTGAGACACAACCCAACTTCTTTGAATGATGAGATTGAGATACGTCGAGATGTATGATGATATGAATGTTAAATCAATGAGTATAAAACAAAACTGAAATAGTAATTCGCATTAAGATTCTTGGATAAATTTCCAAATTATAATTGAGATACGTGAAGATTGAGATAACATAAAGAAAACATAAAAACTAAGCGGTTGGAGTTGAATCTTGATTTTTGGTGAAGAAAACTAGTTGGGTGGTTCGTTTGGGCCGTTATTATCTTCAACAGGATTGGCGTTGATGTTGTAAGCTTTTCCTCTTGCTGGTGGCCTAGTGGTTAGGTTTTCTTGATTTGCTTGGTTAACTAGGTTTGCTTGAGCTTGGGCGTTTATGATGTTAACCAATCGAGGGCACGTGTTTCTAAAGTGGGTAGGGTCGCCACAATTAAAACAAGCTTGAACATATGGGAACATGGGGTATTGGGGTTGTTGATATGTTTGGATCATGTTTTGAGTAGGGGGTGAGGTTTGGTTTTGAGAGGTGCGGCAAATCTTGCTCAAATGATCATAGCGTCCATAATTCACACATAGTCGACAAGGTAAGGTAGATGGATGGTGATAAAACAGGTGTTGCATTGAGGGTGAGGTCCAAAGTAAGGTTTCTTATTTGTGTAAGTTGAGTTGGGTGTTATTTGAGTGATTGGGATAGCTTGGAGGGGTACGGCTTGTGAAGCTGGTTGATTGTGTTGAGTGACAGCGAAAATTTGCCCATCTCGTTTTCTCTTAGAAGTGGGTTGAGAAGGGGATTTGGTTTGGGTGGAGTTTGAGGTTTCAGTTGATGCTTTATCCTTCTTCTTCTCCTCCTTGAAGTCCTTATTTCGTATGCGGTTTTCGGTGAGCTCTGTAGCTAACTCCATTGCTGCTTCCAAAGTTGCAGGTGTGGTACTTATTACAGGGTCTTGAATTTTTTAAGGAAGACCTCGAATGTAGTGCTCGATCAAACGGTAGAGGGGAGTGAACAAATTGGGGACCATTTGATTTAACTCAAGGAATCTCTTGTTGTATGTGGTGTGGTCGCCCTCTTTCTGTTTCAAAGAATAGAACTCATCTTCCAATTTCTTGATTTCGCTTCTTGGACAAAACCGTCTTGTCATGATTTCCTTCAACTCTTCCCAAGCCGAAGTCATAGCATCTTCAACACCTCGCTTGGCCTTCTCTGTATTCCACCAAGTAAGTGCTACTCCAAACAAACGACCGGTAGCATATCGCACCTTGCGATTATCGGGGCAGTCGCAATTGAGAAAAGTGTTCTCCAACTCCTCAAACCAATGGAGGAGAGCGGTGACACCTTCAGTCCCTTCGTATTTTGGAGGATCGCAGGATTTGAAATGTTTGTAGGTGCATTTAGTGGCTTTTGGGGAAGGATTGACAATGTTTTGATCTTCTTGGTGAATTGGGTTGACGGGATTAGCGGTAAGGGCTTGTTGAACTTGAACTACGATGTTGGGTATTACGGCCGCCATTTGTTGAGCGATTTAGGCAGCCATGCGCTCGCAGGATTTTCCTGATTTCATTTTCCTACGGGAGAGGCTAGAAGACATCTACAAGAAATATGTATCAAGTGTATGAGTTTGACGTTTTAGGGGTCATGTGTCGTACTTAGGAATGAACATTCATAAAATAAATGAAGAATAATAAATTTACTACATCCATAGGATGTCTTGGGCTTTGCTCGTAATTGGACCTTGCATGCCGCTATACTTCACCTTCGTAATCATGTGGGCCCCCATGATTACCGGGTCTTTCATATGGTTCGCATGTGTTAGCCTGGTAACGTACACTAAAACCCGGAGAAAATCGAGAAATATGTATGTAACGTATGATATTCGGAATGTATCCAGGTGTGGACACGGTGACACCTCAAAGTGGGGTTAGTTCGAACGACGTTTGGTGTGGCATGCTTTGGCCTAATAGGTCCTTCATACTCTCATCGTTAGTCCCTAGGTAGGCAAACTGGTCCGTTATATTGGATTTATACGAATGCCAACCTAGACAGGACATTCCGACTACCGGTACTGTAACATCCGTCAAAAAACGGATTTACCAAACCCGCTCCGTTTATCAACCGAACAGTCAGTCAAAATTTTCGTTGCGAATTAAATGCCCAAAATATTTTTAAACGATCCATAATAAATTATTATACGGGAATATATATTTAGTTTTTGAAAAACTGTCAAAAATCGCAAAATAAAAATATTATGCATCTGCCGGGTTTCGAACCCGGGTCTGTACCGAGTCACTCAGTGACTTATCACCTCACACACAAACCACTGCGCCAACTGCTTTGTTTGTTATCTAGTAGAATCATTTAATTGATAAAGTGTTGTTACGAATTCAAAACCGGCGCCCAATCAGTTCAGTCGTCGGAATCCCGGTAAACTCGCGAGTCTTAACTACGATTTACGTTATAACGTAAACCATTAACCAGACATCGGTTATAACCGATGTTTGAAGTCCGCGACACTTTTCAAAACCGCCGGAAATTTTAAATAAACGAATACAGTCGGAATTCAGACCAGATTCTTCAACGATTTGCACTATAAGTTCACCCACAACCCACGACAAACACTTTTGCTCAAAATCACAGCTTTTCTCGGCGTAATTCCACTCGCCGGAATTTCCTGCTCATCGCCGGAAAACCGACTTTCTTATTTCTGAACCTCACTGAGCCCCTGAAGCTTATCCCGGAGATACCCATACTCTTTCCAAGCTTTCCGGAGACTCGCTGCTGCAAGACACCTGACGCCGGAGTTGAATTCTGTCGCCGGAGTTCTGCCGGAAAACAGAGGATCCAGTCGGTATAATTCTCCGCCAAATTTCTTTTCCTTTTTTTACATTTATCTCACCGTAATGAACTGTAAAACACTATCAAACCGATAAAAACTTTGAACCCGTCGATTTCCGAATTCTGGTTCAACCTTGATGAAGAAGACGATGTATTTCGTTATATTATAAGTATAATTAAAATCAACTTAGTAATCGGGTTAGACACACAGTCCAGCGGTGGACTGTGTGCACATAAAACGTTAAACATGCAAAGGTCTCGAGTTCGATTCCCGTTTCACACACGCTGCCTTAATAAAATCCATTTTTTTGTTTACTGAACCGGAGTCGCCTTAGATATATGTTAAGTATATTAATAACCGGAATAATAACCAAGTTAGACACACAGTCCAGCGGTGGACTGTGTGTTTGTTTATATCACAGGTCACGAGTTCGAGTCCGGTCTTCAGCACCGACTCGGACAATTATCTCCTCTTTTTAATTAAGGCAGAAAAGGAAATAAATAAATAGTATTTAAGTATAATAAAAATCGAATGATATAACGTGTTGAACACACAGTCCAGCGGTGGACTGTGTGTTAGATTAAACCACAGGTCCCGAGTTCGAGACCTGTGGAGTGCAAGACCGGTCCGGTTAAACTGTTTTTAAAATAAAAACGATTTTCTGTTAATTCTAATTAATGTATATATGAAATTAAAATCGGATATATAACGGGTTAGACACGTAGCTCAGTTGGTAGAGCTGCGTGCACGCGTACGGGAGGTCTCGGGTTCGAGCCTCACCCAGCGCACAACAATATGCCTCGAACCGGTCAACGCCAGTCAAAGTCAACAGGTCAAAGTCACTGTAGCAAAAAAAAATAATTTTTTTATTATTTTTATTTAATTATTTTAATTAAAAATCAATTATAAATACTTAAAAATAACATTTTTAAGGTTAGAAAATAGCCTCAAATTCACAAAAATACACCCAACAATCCTACTAAAATAGTTTAATAAAATCCGTTTACTTACCAAACCATAATGCGATTTATCTAGGTTAAACCTCACTTGTGGTTAAAACCACTTCGCGTGCATTCAACGTCATCAACCGAACGCACCCACTGTGATTGAATCTTACAATTCCCCCTTTTAAAATTACACGTTTTGGGGTGTGTCATGTGTTATGAAATTAATTAATTTATTTATTTAAACTTGTGCCATACCACATCATGACTTAGACTTAGATTGTTTCTATTGTTGTGATTTACTTATATTCCTTTTGTCAAATTACATGAAACTCATACATTAAGCCCATCAGTTCCTCGTGGGAGACGAGTAGAACATCGCGTGCTTCACATCAAATTCATTATTGTTCATGTGTGTATCATTGAGTTTATATTGTTTGTAGTTGTGTTAGTCATATTATCATGTTTATGCAATTCATTCATTAGGCCCCTCAGTTCCTCGTGAGAGACGAGTTGAGCATCGCGTGCCTTTAATTGTTCCATTATTGTTCATGAGTGTTTCATTTAACATCTTATGATTGTTGATCAAGTTACATCTAATTTTACTCATGTTTGGTTGTGCACATATTTCATAATCAATTTAAATAAATTGTTCAAATGTTTTCCAGAGGATTCACTCGCCAACATTATGTTGATCCAAAAACCTTTTACACATGATACAGGTGAACAGGTTGAAGCAAGGATAACATAGGATATGCCTTAGAAGAGAACAAAGAAGTTAGATTGTTAGTTAGATCCTGTTGTAGCAATCATTGTAAATTTCCATTTAATTCGTATTAATGAATATGAAACGCTTAATAAATGTCATGAGCTTTGATGATAACCCAATCATGCCCCGATCACCTTATCCGCTGCGGGTCGGGGTTGTGACAGGTACTTGTACCCTTACGGTTACTACATGCCCGTCGTAGAACTCACTTTGATGGGATTGAAAAATGAAAAATGCTACAAAATCTTGATTAAAAGAATGTGAGGATGACTTGAATATGTGAACATTGAAATATGCATGATGAATGTATATGTAAGCATGTTATGTTTGACAATAAGTATAACTTATTAAATATCACACAATATGATAGTGGAAGTGTTTGCATGCATTTGTGTATTATGAAACAAATAAACAACATGAGTTTGCATGTAACCACATAAACAAGTAAAATCTAATCAACTATAGTATAGGCTCTAAGGGTCTAATAACCTATCCTATATCCCTATAGTCAAAAGCTCTGATACCAATCTGTCACACCCCGACCCGCAGCAGAAAAAGGTGATCGGGGCATGATTGGGTTTTCATCAAAGCTCATGACATTTATTATAAAGTTTCATATTTATTATTTCTTTTTAAAGGAGAATCATTACAATCAATCTTACTAGTACAACATGTTCTATACATTTTTCAAGACTTCATTATTTTTCTTCTAAGGCAATTTCCTATGTGTTCCTTGCTTCAACCTGTCCACCTGTATCATGTGTAAAAATGGTTTTTGGGTCAACAAAAAGTTGGCGAGTAAAACCTATGTAAACATTTAAACATGTTTATTGAATCAATTATAAGATAAAGTGCATAACCACATATGAGAAAACGTAGATGTAAATTATTCAAAAAACACATAATATTAAATATTGCACACACATACACCAAATGATTGTTTTTGAGGCACGCGTTGTTCAACGAACTGATGGGCCTAATGAATGATTTTGAGGCACGCGTTGTTCTATGAACTGATGGGCCTAATGAATGTTTTTGAGGCACGCGTTGTTCAACTCGTATCCCACGAGGAACTGATGGGCCTAATGAATAATTTGCACACAACTTGACAATATGTAACACATCACAACAAACAATATTTACATTCTAAGTTTAGATCATATAATGGTATAGCACGAGTTTGATTAAGCGAATTAATTTAAACGACACATGATACACCCCAAAACATGAATAAAAAGGGGAATTTGTAAGAATTCACTCACAGTGGGTGCGTTTCTTGGATTGATGATGAATGCGCACGAATTTGGATTTAATCGGCAAGGAAACTAATCTAAATAATAACATAATAATTCGATAAATAAATCAACTTTTATTTGAGATTAATATTTTTAATTAGTGTTCTTAATGAGTTTGTTAGATTTATTTTTATGAGTTCAAGGAAATTTTCTAACTTCAAAAATATTATTTTTAAGTGTTTTTAATTGATTTTTAAATAAAATAAATAAATAAAAAGAAAATAAAAATTTTGACTTTTTGACCGTTGACCGGTCGGACCGTGTGTTTGTATGCGCTGAGTGAGGTTCGAACTCGTGACCTCCCGTACGCGTGCACGCAGCTCTACCAACTGAGCTACGTGTCTAACCCGAAATATATTGAAATTTAATTATACATATACACATACTAGAGCTAACATATTTTTATTTAATTTAAAAAGGTTTGGATAATTTCAGGGGCGGTGTAACTAACCGGATTCGAACTCGAGACCTTGGCTTCGTGTTGCACATAGCCCGACCAATTGGGCTGTGTGACTAACCCGAAGGATATAAGATTTTTATTAAATTTATATATTTACTAGATTATTTCGTTAACTGGTTTAAAAAGGTTGTGTATAATTGGCGAACCGGAAAGCATGTAAAGACTCGAACTCGGGACCATGGTTTGAAATTTGCACACAGTCCACCACTGGACTGTGTGTCTAACCCGGTATATTTACCGATTTTAATTTCCCTTAAACACATTTCGAACTTCATCTTCTTCAATTTATGAAACCAGAGAATTAACCCGACTGGTTAATCAAATCTTATTGAATTAGTTGATTGATTATTACTGATAATGAAAATAATTTAAACAGAAAAGGATTTAAGGATGTTATACCGAAAAGGTGTGATCTCCGATGAAGTTCCGGTGACGGAAAAGAAATTCCGGCGAAGTGTATCTTGCGACAGAGGTTCTATCAGAAGTTTGAGGTGAGTGTGGTGCTTTCTGTCTGAGCTCTAGAAGTCTTATTTTAGAGTAAGGCAGAAGAGATGAAATGGGTTCGGTTTTCCGGCGACTTGCAGAGAATTCCGGCGATGTTTCAGAAACAGCAAAATTGCACAGAGGGTAAGGATTGAGAGCTTGCGCGAGTTGGTTTGGATGATTAGAGTCGGTATTTATAGAGTTACAACATCCTGCCTTTAATTATTTCGGTTTCAAGATTTCCGGTTAAGTCTCTCCGGCGGTTACGTCTGGAATCGACTGTAGACGTCGGTTATAACCGATGTCGTAGTCGGTTATAACGTTATAGTCAAAAGGAATAATGGCTGAACTCGCGGATTGCTGGATTTTCTGGTGATTGCGAGTTCTGTCGCGCTGAAAGTCCGATTTCGAATTCGAGTTTTATGTTAAGTATTATTTATTTCAGTATTAATCCAAACTTAAGCGTGTGGCTGAGTGGTGTGTTGGTTGCTTGTTGAACCGGCTGACCCGGGTTCGAAACCCGGCAGCCTCAAATATTTTTTTATTCTCTTATTTTTTATGATTTATTAATTATGTTTTAAAATTCTAACAATGTTTATTAATTATGTATCGTTTAAAATTAAAATAACCAATATATACGCGACGAAAATTATGACTGACTATTCGGTTAATAAACGAAGCGGGTTTTGGAAACCCGTTTTTTTGACGGATGTTACAATTCCCCCATCTTAGTTTTGTATAGTATAGAAGCCTGGCACTTTTTCCCATTCTTAGTTTTGTATGGTATAGAAAATTCAACTCAATGTAAGGCGAGTTTTAGTTTAGAGTAAATTACATGGTTTGTCCTTTATCTTTACACTAACTTGTATCGTGTGTTCTTTATCTTTAGAAATTACACAGAGTGTCCTTTTTTTGAAACTTTTGCACACCGCATGTCCTTTATACTAACCTCTATCCATTTTCATGGTTAAAACCAATTATGTGCCTCTTGTATGAGGGGCAAAATTGTCGTTTTATCATTTTCTATATGAGATTTTATATTTCACATATGTAAACTAACTTTTTTTACATATATGTAATTACTTATAACGTGTATATATAATTTGGTTATTACATATATGTAAATTACTTTTAACATGTATCGAATCATAAAAATACATAAATAAAAGGAATCATGGATTTTAATAATCCAAACTTTTAGTCATTGGCCGGCAACGGTCCAACTTAAAAAATAGCTGGTGGTGGTCCCAACTTTTCACATATTGTAAACAAATGGACTTTTACTAAAAAAAAACCTTAATTTTCGTTGTCTCTTTATCTTTTTCGGTTTAGTAAAGGTTCATTGGTTTACATTATACGAAAAAGTTGCCGAAAAGGATAAGGATATAAAAAGAAATTAAGGTTTTTTTAGTAAAAGTCCATTGGTTTACAATATACGAAAAGTTGGGACCACCATCAGTTATTTTTGAAGTTGGGACCATTTCCGGCCAATGACTAAAAGTTTGGATTATTAAAATCCATTATTCCTAAATAAAATGATAAAATATCACACACACACATATATTTATATATATATATAATGATTGTTTATTAGGAGTTTTGAAAGTTAGTTTAAATGAGCAACTAAAAAACTACCAAAAATAGCCTAAAAATATACCAACTTTTTTACAATTATTTTATTAAATTTCGCTATTTTTATTATATATAAAATTTAAAAAATAAATACTACACGTGTGCATTACTACGAAAAAACCTAAACCCCTAACCCACCCCAACCTCCCCCTCCCCTCCCCAAAAAAAAAACGTGTGCAACATATATACATATAATATGAGATGTTTTTTTAGTTTTCTCATTTATATCTAGTTTTCTTATTATCCTCTCCCTATATATATAAACATGCGATGTTTTTAACGACAATACACGTAAATTAAATAAAATGACAAAATAATAGTTTTGCCCCTCATGTGAGGACACATGATTGGTTTTAATCATGAAAATGAATGGACGTTAGTATAAAGGACACGCGGTGTGCAAAAGTTTCAAATAAATGACACTTGATGTAATTTCTAAAGATAAAGAACACAAGATGCAAGTTGATTTAACGTTAAAGGACAAACTGTGTAATTTACTCTTTAATTTATTTATTATTAAAGCAAAAGATGGTTTAATATAGTAAACGAATAGAGCGAAAACATGCTCTTGTAAAAATCTAGATAGTATTACGGTATTGAAAAATTATTATTGTATAAAATCCATTTCAACTATTGATCAATGTGTAGTTAACATCAATATTGTTATAATATATAATATAATATATTATATATAATATCAAGGTGACCTCTTATGTAACAAACCAACAAATATACAAATTTAATAAAATACTTTTAGTTTTGAAAGCTAACATATTTTGTTGTGGGTTCTTTTTAACAAACAAATTTTTATACTTAAATACTATCTAATTCTGTACCTACAAAAGTTTAAACCTATACAACTTTTGTAAAGAACAAACACCATACCACTAGGTCATAAGTATTTTTTTTTGTTATTTCCGAAGTTTGGCATCTCGTTTTAGTCTTAGGGTTAGATACTTACAAATAGGATTCTACTTACAACCAATAGAATCTTTTGACACCCAATATACTATTCGTATATGAGTCGTATATGCTTTATTAGGTAACGTGTCGTATATTTGTATACGAGTGACGAGTCGTATGATTCATATAAAAATGATTTACAAGTCATATAATAATGAGTGTCAAAAGATCCAATTAAGTACTTGTAGGAGTAAGACTCAAATGAGACACCAAACTTGAATTAAAAATAACAAAACAAAATATGACCACTAGTCGTGGAGTTTGTGTTGAAGATAAATGACATTTCTTGTAACATTTTCTCTTACACGGTCCATAACCGGAGACTTTTTGTTCTTTCTCCATTCATGATAAACCATCCCTCCACTATAAAACCCTAGGCCTCTCATTCCACCAATTTCATCAAATCTCCACTAATTCAACCGCTGTAAGTCTTCGATCTATATCATCAATCTGCTAATTTTCAAAGTTTTACGCTTAAGTATCATCTCCAATTGTGTTTCCCTCGAAAATCGATGCAAAACGTTACAAATTAACTCCTGTACGGCTCGATCTGAACTGATTTTGTAACTGATAACTGATTGTTGAGGTTTATTGCTGAGATGTTGGATTTGTAAATGATTTTGTTAGATTTAGATCTGTTAAAGTTTGTGTGTGATTTGGATCAGAAAATCAACGCCACGTTTTCGTGTTTGATAAGTTTGACTGATTTGGATTTTGGTGAAGTGATAGGATTGGTAGGTTGCGTAAGTTAGTTAATGAAATGTGTTTTAGAAAACTGTAGGTGTTAAACAAAGTTTGATATCTTTTGAACTTGACAATTTTGTTTGGAAACAGAACCGTTTGTGAACTGTTCGGCAAGGAAGTTTGTTTATTTAATGTATGAATGGACATGAGCTAAGTTTTATGTTCATTTAATTAAACGAATGAACATGAACACATGTTTGGTTTG
Organism: Scalesia atractyloides; assembly: GCA_947069175.1. Classification (NCBI taxonomy): domain Eukaryota; kingdom Viridiplantae; phylum Streptophyta; class Magnoliopsida; order Asterales; family Asteraceae; genus Scalesia; species Scalesia atractyloides. The sequence goes on from CAMTDV010000021.1 coordinate 75,916,123, forward strand.
TTCATTTACGTTGTGCGTTAATGCTCATGCATTTATGGTCTTTTGTTTACGTTCATTTATGTTAAATTCGTTTGTGTCGGTCTGTGTATATTTATATTTTTGGTACAAAAGTTCATCTATGTCTGTTTGTGTTTGCTCATTTGTGCTCATTTATGTTCATGAAGTGTTCATTTAGAAATGAGAATGTTAATGAATGAGCACAAACGAACACGAGGGTGTTCATTTTCTTAACGAACAAACATGGACAAGAAAATCCGTCCGTTTAAGTGTTCGTGTTCGTTCGGTTCGTTTACAAGCCTAATGGAAACCTGGTTTACTTGTTTCAATTGCTCTGTTTGTCCTTTGCAAATACGAGTTTCTTAAAGCACATTGGCATGTACTGGTCTGTATCTTGTGGAAATATGCATTCTTTAAGTGAAATTTGTTTCTGATATTGATATATGTGTGGTGTACCAGTTTGAGAAACCAAATGTGATGTTTTTCAATTTCTGTTAATAACTGCTATGTGATACTGATGGTTGCAATGATACAAATGGCTTGAACAGCAGGTTTGGCTGACTTGTTACAATGGGAGGTGGTTTCAGAGTATTACATCTTGTCAGACCATTTCTTGCATTTCTTCCAGAAGTGCAGAGCGCAGACAGGAAGATCCCGTTCAGAGAGAAAGTCATCTACACTGTGATTTCCCTTTTCATCTTTCTGGTGTGCAGTCAACTTCCTCTGTATGGCATACATTCAACGACGGGTGCGGACCCGTTTTACTGGATGCGTGTTATTCTTGCGTCGAACCGTGGAACTGTCATGGAGCTTGGTATTACTCCCATTGTGACTTCTGGATTGGTTATGCAGCTGTTGGCTGGGTCAAAAATTATCGAAGTGGACAACAACGTTCGTGAGGACCGTGCACTGTTGTGAGTTCACTAGTATTCAGTAGCACATGGCAGTCTTGGAATGTGTATATATATTCATAAAATTTAAATGCTTTCTTATATTATATTAAACTTATGCTTGTGATTTTTCTAGGAATGGTGCTCAGAAGTTGCTGGGAATCTTGATTGCTGTTGGTGAGGCCGTAGCTTATGTTCTATCAGGAATGTACGGCAGTGTTGGTCAACTCGGTGTTGGGAATGCTATTTTGATCATTGTTCAGCTATGTTTTGCCGGAATTATCGTTATATGTTTAGACGAACTTCTCCAGAAAGGATACGGGCTCGGGTCTGGAATTTCATTGTTCATAGCCACTAATATCTGGTAAGCCAGTGGTCTGCTTTCTGCAACGATTTTCGGTTGCTTGATCTTATGATCTTTTAACAAGTATTTTCATCAATTTTGCAGTGAAAGCATCATCTGGAAAGCATTTAGCCCCACAACCATTAACAGTGGGCGAGGTGCTGAATTCGAAGGTGCAGTTATCGCCTTGTTCCATCTCTTGATTACTAGATCGGACAAAGTTCGTGCGTTGCGTGAAGCTTTTTACCGGCAGAATCTTCCTAATGTGACCAACCTGCTGGCTACCATTTTGATATTCCTTATCGTTATCTACTTTCAAGGCTTCCGTGTTGTTTTGCCTGTGAGATCAAAGAACTCTCGTGGACAACAAGGCTCATACCCCATCAAGCTGTTCTACACTTCCAACATGCCAATCATTCTTCAGTCAGCACTTGTAACAAACCTTTATTTCATTTCTCAGGTATCCATATCATGTCTGAATTATTAAAATCATAGTTGTTAATAGCACTCATAGCGAGAGCTATAGCGTATAGCGTAGCGTAGCACCCATGTGACACTATTTGATTTTGGCGCCTCCATAGCGGGATTTTAGATTTTTTTTTTGTTTTTTTTCGGCTTTAATATAAATAGCGGGATTTTATAGCTGTAAAATAGCAGGATTTTAGTGTTTTTGTTAGGTATACATATAAAACAGCGTATAAGAAAGCATATTTGGATATGATCTAAGCAATTAATACGGTAAAATATCGGATATCAGTCAAGGAACGATTTGAGATACAGGTTATCACGGTGGGATATTGGTAATTTTAATATCATGCAGAATTTTTATATATATAGCAATTTAACACTAACAATTCAGTATATCCTCCTACTATTAACAAATTAACCTTTTGCAACTTGCAAAACACTAACAATTGTAGCAAGTAGGAACTGAATAAGACTTAAAGCAACAACATTTAACACTAACAACTAAGACTTAAAACACTAATAGCAACAATAAGAAGAAAGACGAATGGTAGAAGTGTAGAACTAAGAAGAAAGGTACTGATATCAGGAAAATTGGTGATATATTGGTCAATATCGCCGATAATATCGGTACCAATATTCTGACTGATATTTGACACCGATATTTTACATGGGAATTGGTAACAGATATATCACTGATATTAACTGCATAGGATATAATATACATATAAAAATTTTCTAAAATTTTCTCCTAGTGTGTCGCTAAACATAAAATAGCATCCGCTATTTCATCGCTATTGCTACGTAGCGTATAGGTAGCTTGTCGCTATCCGCTATTCGTAATTAACAACTATGATGATTAGACTACAAGAATCTGTAATGCATATATTGGATGAAGATAGCTTATATTGTTATCCGATGCCTGCAGTTGCTCCACAGGAAATACAGCGGGAATTTCTTGGTTGATCTATTGGGAAAGTGGAAGGAGTCCGAATACTCTGGCCAATCTGTACCGGTTGGTGGCATTGCTTACTATGTGACCGCACCATCAAGGTATGAGACACCGACACGCACCTTCTTTATGATTTTCAAACAAACTAGTTTTGGCTTGTTTAGTTAATGCTTAATTTTTTTTCTTTTGTTTAATTATTGTTGCATCAGCTTGGCGGATATGGCAGCCAACCCATTCCATGCTCTTTTCTACTTGGTGTTCATGCTAACCGCGTGTGCACTATTCTCGAAAACGTGGATTGAAGTTTCTGGATCATCTGCCCGAGATGTTGCCAAGCAACTCAAGGTACGGCGCACCTCAATTAGGTTGTGGGGCAAGGGTGTTTTCTCATCGTATTTTAAAGTTACTAAACTATTTGAGAACTCGTGATCTTTGCAGGAACAACAAATGGTGATGCCTGGACACCGAGACTCAAACCTTCAGAAGGAACTGAATCGATACATACCGACTGCAGCTGCGTTTGGAGGAATGTGCATTGGTGCGTTGACAGTTTTAGCAGATTTCATGGGTGCGATCGGTTCTGGAACTGGAATTCTGCTTGCGGTTACCATCATTTATCAATACTTCGAGACTTTTGAGAAGGAGAAGGCTAGTGAACTAGGTTTATTCGGGTTTTAAGTTACGGGTTTTTTGACACTTGTTTTAGCTACCTGTTTTTTAAAGTTTTGTTTGTAGAATTAAATCTTTTATTTCTTTTTTGAATTGAGATTCGACAGACAGATACGTTACTCTTAAGGTCAATCAAAATTACTATGTAACCTTTTCTTTAACCTGGATGATACAAAAACCTTTTTTTTCGAATATTCGCATTATATGTTGTATTCATTTCAAAATGTTCGTGTTCTCCTTGCTATATTTATTTCGAAATATTCGCGTTATCACTGCAAGTAATTTAATAAAGAGCAATTCTAAATATGTTGCATCTATTTAAAAATATTCGTGTTCTCGTTGCAAATAAACGTAATAAAGAGCAATTGTAACGACTAGCTGTTTAACAAGTCGAGCAAATACCGGCCCCAACTAAGATCAAAACACTCTTTCCATCAGTTATAAACATGTTGGCGGGTTAAATGTGTTGACTGGATATGAGTACTATACTATGGGTGTAAACGAGCCGGGCCCGAGCTTGTATTAACTCGAGCTCAGCTCGTGTATAGGTTTCAAGCTCGATCTCGACTTGTTTTTATATTTATTAATAATTTAATGACTGCATATATAAAATATAATTTTATTATTTAATTATTGTTATCATAACTTTGTATTTAATATTAATATTAATTATTACATTAATATATATTTAACATGTTAAATAAAAATCTTATAAAACTCGTTTAGACTTCCGAGCCGGCTTAAGCTTGATATGTGAAGCGGGCTCGAGTTCATTTATTAAACGAACCTCAATAAAAGCTTGAGCCCGGGGTGTAAATGAAACAAACTAATTACAATTTATAATTATAAATATTACTTTTAACTAACGTTATTTTATTCAAGTAATTGATTTTAATTTTTAAATAAGATAACTAAATTAAAATTTTTTAAAAAGTATTATGAAAGTACAAATAAATTTATTGTGGTTTAAAATATGTAGTGCTTATATATATCACTAACCTTTTGGTTTAAAATATGTAGTGCTTATATATATCACTAACCTTTTTACATTAAAATAATATATAAACTTAAAAGGTACAACAGTTTTATTTATTTAATGAAGGGTCATAGAACAAGAAGATATTTTCATGCGACAATAATATCTTTATGGTCATTTCATCCCGTTTTTGTCAAGATTAGATAGCATCAGATGATATTTTTTATTTTACTTTTTTAAATTAAAACAGAAACAGACCAAATGTCAGATAATATTTAAACATAAATCATATTCCCACTTAAAAAAAAGTGATTTTTAAGTATCTCAGATTTGTTTGTAAATAATAATAAATAACTTTATCATCTAGAAGAAAAGAAATGAAATTTAAAGTGATTAATAATCTAAATGCGGACCACTATATAATTATAAAATCAATATCCACCGTTCTTTAAAATATGATTCAAAGTCCAAATAATAGTTCATAATGTTCACAAATATTTGATGATTGTCACGAACTAGTGGGATTCGTATTCACTAGTAGGAAGATATACATCATCTCAATCGTGATCAAATACAACTTATAAATAAATTATTTATATGCGTTATATAAAAAAATTTCATTTTAATCTTCAAAAGTTTTGCTTCTTCATTTTGCCCAAGTATTTCATTCTCCATTCACTCTATTCATGGACGAATCGTACGTACCTCAACCGTGTACTTGTTGTGGACAGTTTCTTGATCCTTTTGGACGTGTGATCTTTTGGTGTTTCTCTAGGCCTGTTAGTTTTGTCCGAACTTAGCACGGTTGATCCATATCAACGTTCATCTCTATGCCCGTGAATATACGAGTGAATGGAATGAACGAGGTATCATGGGCGGAACTAGTGTTTAAGTAGCCGTAGCACAACGTATTCGTAGTTTATTTTTTCGGTTTTATACAAAGGATCCCCTAAAAAAATATGAGGATGCACCTAACCAAAAAACCGGAGAGTTGATATTACTAAAATCTTAATTTTTACAAACAAAATTTATAGAATAAGGGAGCCCGAATGATTAGATAAGCCCAATTGCCCAAATTAATGACAATATGATTGAAAGAGTGGCCAAGCTAATAATAATATGATTAGTAATGAAGCTAGCTTTGGTTTTACCGGTTGCAACCGCAACTGTTGAAATATGTTTTTTTTGTAAATTGAAGCTTGTCAAGACGGATTTACGCAATCGAATGCGTCCAGAATTTTTGAACAATGTCATTGTTTGTCCGGTCGAAAAAGAAAATTTTGATAAAGTAAAAGACGATGATGTGATGTAACGATTTCAAGCTATGAAAAACGGAAGATGACAAATCTATTAGGTATTTGTTTTACTTTATTTATTTATTGTCGTTTTTTAATATTGTATGATTGCACGGTAAAAAGTTTTTTTTGGGGATACCCCTAATTTAATGGGCTAGCTCCGCCACTGCGAGGTAATGAAATGGACAAAGAAATGAAATGGATCATTATTCGATGATCTTGTTTGGTTACCATGTGAGAATGAAATGAACCAATATCTTGTGTTGTTTGGTAGGCAGGAAAAGACGAATTGAAGAAATAAAACCGGGCGATGGGTGGCGGTGGTCACTGGCGGAGGGTGGCGATGACAGGTGGCGGTGGCGAGTGGAATTGCCGGTACCCGGGGATGGCGGTGGTTGTTGGTGGTCGGTCGTGGTGGCGGTGTTTTTGCCGGTGGTCGATGGCGGAGGGTGGGGGTGGTCGGGGGTGGCGGTGGTGGGTGATTATGGGGGACTTTAATGTGGTGCGTAATCAGGAAAAAGAAGGAACTCTAAATTTAATAAAACATGTGCTTCAAATTTTAATAATTTAATTTTTGAAAATGAGTTAGAGATTACAACACGAGAGGGAGGAAATTCAAGTATCTTAAGGACAACGGTAACAAGAAAAGTAAGATTGACAGAGTTTTGGTTTGTCACGATTTTTTCTCTGAATGGCCGGTGGCATGCCTTACGGCAATGCCTAGGGTTCACTTGGACCATTGCCTTTTGGTCTCAACTTGTATGGATAAAAATTCTGGCCCCAAGCCGTTTAGAATTTTTCAAGTCTTGGTTGGAGAGAAAGGAGTTTGACAAGGTGGTGCATAAGGCGAATGATAATTTTTTGGGTGAGGGAGAGGCAAATTTGGTTTTAATGCAGAAATCTAAGGCGATCAGGGAAAGTATTAAAAATTGGAAAAAGATGTTTTATCCAAGGAAGGGGAAACAAAAATGGCTCTAAAGGAACATTAAGAAAAACTAGATGAATTGGTGGAAGGAAAAGAGTTGTCAGAAGAGGAGGAGTGGTCCAAATTGGAATGTTTGAAAGATTTAAAGGAGCTGGAGGATTATATAATTAAAGACCTCAAACAAAGAGCTAGGATAAGATGGGATCTGGAAGGAGATGAAAACTCGGCTTTCTTCCATGGATACCTCAACAGTAGACGTGTGATCAATAATATCTCGGGGCTTTTGATTGATGGGGTTTGGACATCAAAACCATCCATGGTCAAAAAAGAGATAATGGGCTTCTTCAAAAAGGCGTTCGAGGAAAAAATCGGTGCTAGACCAAAACTTAGTTGCCATAATATCAGGAGGCTTTCGGAGGAGGAGGCGGGATCCCTGATGGTTCATTTTAGGGATGAAGAGATTAAGAGTGCGGTGTTCTAGTGTGGGGCTGACAAAGCACCTGGGCCAGACAGTTTTAATTTCAGATTCATCAAAAGGTACTGGAATTTCTTTAAAAACGATTTTAATAACATGTTAACTTCCTTTTACAGTAAAGGCACTATATCGGTTGGGTGTAGCTCTTCTTTCATAACTCTGATCCCTAAGAACAAGGATCTGGTGGGGCTAAAAGATTATAGACCAATAAATCTGATAAGGGTGATAAGCAAAACAATTTCTAAGATTCTTGCAAATCGCCTCAAGAAAGTTATCGGGTCTATAATCTTGGAGAATCAGAAAATGTTTCTTAAAGGGAGGTACATTCTTGACAATCCTTTAATGTTAAATGAGTTAATTGCTTGGATTAGAAAAGATTAAAAAAGGCTTTCCTTCTTAAAATTGATTTTGAAAAAGCATACGATAACGCTAAGTGGAAGTTTCTTTTGGATATCATGGGTCAAATGGGCTTTCCTATGGTGTGGTGCAAATGGGTTGAAAGGGTTTTAGCGTCGGCGAGCTCATCGGTCTTAGTAAATGGGTCTCCTACTTTCGAATTTAAATGCTCCAAAGGTATTAGACAAGGAGACCCTTTGTCTCCGTTTTTTGTTCTTCTTGGTTATGGAAGCTTTATCTAGCATTTTTGGTAAAGCTGGAGTAGAAGAGTTGTTTAAAGGAATTCAAAACCCTAATAACGGCCCGGAAATCTCTCATCTTTTTTTACGCTGATGAGGCTCTCATTTTGGGGGACTTGGATTGGGTGAACGTGGCTAATGTGGCTAGATGTTTGAGAATCTTTTATTTGTGTTCTGGTTTAAAAGTTAATCTTCATAAATCAAATTTATATGAATAGAATTACGGTGGGGGCAAATATATGAATAGAATTACGGTTAGGTGTGGAAAATTTTGATATCACTGAGTTGTCTAAGCTGATTGGGTGCAAAACTGATAATATTCTGCTCTCTTACTTGGGAATTACGGTGGGGGCAAATATATGAATAGAATTAATAACTGGGACCCTATAATTGAGGTTTCGATAAAAGGTTGTCGGTTTGGAAAGCTATAACTCTGTCGATAGAGGGGGAACTTACTCTGATTAACTCTGTGTTTGAGAGTCTCCCTATTTATTATTTTTCCTTACACAAGGCACTTGCTGGATTTATTAAGATTCTTGAAGCTAAAATGAGAAAATTCCTTTGGGCGGGATCTAGTGATTCTAATAAAATGAATTGGGTGGCATAGGACTAGATCACTTGGCCCAAGAAAAAAAAGAGGTAAACGAGACACTTTTAACTAAATGGGGGTTTGGAGGTATAGGGTGGCGAATCGTAATCTTTGGAGGAAGGTGGTGGAAGCGTATCATTTAAAAAAAACCAAAGAAACTTCCTTCCGCATAACAATAACATCGCGTGGTGTTGGAAAAAAATTTAAATCTGGTTTTTTAAAATGAAGATAAACGAGAAGGGTTTAAATCGTTTGATTTTGGGTAAGGTGGGGAACAGGTATGAGATTTGGTTTTGTGTTGGAACTTTTGAGATCATTGATACTTGATTAACTAGGTTTTGGATAGTTTTAAGTTAGTTTACAATGTTTTAGATTGTTCAGGGACTGAAAAAGTAATTTTGGGAATAATTGTACAGTAACTATAAATATGTTCTTAATGAAAACCCTAGCTCCAAGGTTCTTGGACTAGTGATTTTGGTGATTTCTTGTGTTGTGATTCTTATGAGTATTCTTGTGCTTAATCCGTATATCCAGGTGCTTAAATCGTTGTACTAATTGGGATTCAACATACAACACTTGTAGTTTCTACCAAAACAAGAATCTTCATCTTCTACCTTGATTTTTCTTATCTTTACACATATAAACACCTAACCCATTGGTGTTTGTGTGTTTACAATCAAATCACTGTGATCCGTAGTCGATTTGGGACTCACAATTTGGTATCAGAGCCTTTGTGCTCTTAATTGTTTGATTTTTGTTGAGATTTTTCAAGTTTTGAAGATATTTCAAAAGTTTTCAAAGTTTCAAGGTTTTTCAAAATTTTGGGCTTAAGTTGATTTGGTGTGATTAATTGTTGGGTTGCTGTTAATCAGTGTTAGACAAACAATTGGGTCATTTTAGTACAAATAATCATGGATTTTGAGTCATTTTTGGGTGATTAGAGGGTTTTTGTTCGTGTTAAAACCCTGCTGGGCGTATTTAATCTTGAAGATAGCGTAGATAATTTTAAATTTAGCGTAGATATCTTTGAAGACAGCGTAATTGTCTTTGAAGGTCGCGTAATTAACAAATACGCTGGAGTCTCACCAGCGTATTTGTTGATCTTCTGCGAAACAGTATCAGCGAATTTAATCGAAGGCGACTTCGAAGTCAGTAATAAGGATCCTCAGCGACCTTATTACAGTGATCGGCGAACTTAACAGAACTCTTGTTTGTGTTGTGTTTGTCAGCGGATTTAGCATTTACGCAGGAGCAGAACTTGTCCAGCGAACTTAAGTGAGGGTCAGCGTACTTAGCATCAGGATCAGCGTACTTAGTATCTACCACTGTTACCGGCGTAATTAACAATCTGATCAAGTTCTTAGATCCAAAACGTTAATCAAAATGTCTCTAAGTCAATTGACCACTGTCGCTCAAGCCGACTTGAAACTGGAATTGCAACTAGGCCACCTAAGTTGAAAGGATCCGAGGACTTCAGCAGTTGGAAAACTCGCATCAGGGCGTTCTTTGAGTACACTGATTACACTCAATGGACGTCTGTCACCGTTGGACCACATATTCCAGTAATCATAGAAGATGATGTCCGGGTCGTAAACGAAGATCCTACTACCTTCACGGATGAAGATAGAGCTCTGATTTAACGTGACCTCCATGCTCATGCCGCTCTAACTATGGCATTGAACAAGGAAGACAACAACCTGTTCGAAGAGTACACTTCAGCTATGAACTTTGGTTGGCACTCATTGAGCACTACGAGGGAAATCAAGAATTGATGGACAACAAAAGAGATTATGTGGCAAAAGGAGTATGATATGTTTGGAAGTATCCAAGGAGAAAGTCTATCTGATCATATCAGCCGTTTTCTAAATGTGCTGACCAAGATGAAGAAAGTGGGAAATCATGTCGCCAACTATGCATCCATGAAGAAACTCTTTGACTCACTTCCTAAAGAATGGAGCTTGCAATGCATGATGATAAAAAGAACATTTTTGCATAGTACAACCCCCGTCACTCAGTCAGATATGATTACACTCTGAAGGCATTTGAAATGGACGTCATCAAGAGAGAAATGAATCAATCTAGTCAAAAATCGGTTGCTGTCATCATGCCTAAGAACATGGTTTTTCTCGCACCAACAAGCTCAGGAGGTTCAGGCTCTCAAAGTGCTCATGCATCCCACAACAATGCTTCCGCAAACTCTGCTACATCTTCACAGTCTAAATCCTCTGTGGTCGCGGATGCTCAAGCACTCAAAATATCAACTGAACATGTTGCTTTGTTCAATACCTTCATAAGCAGTTATGAAGCTCTTATGTCCGGGGAATTGAAGCGAAACTACCTCACTACTGAAGATATGTATCAGGTGGATCCAGATGACATGGAGGAGATGGATTTGAAGTGGCAAATTGCTATGATCACTCTTCGCTTGAAAAAGTTCCAGGACAAAACAGGGAAAAGATTGTCTCTCGGTAAAGCTGGATTTGACAAATCAAAGCTACTTTGTTACAATTTCAAGGACCTTGGTCACTTCAAAAGAGATTGCCCTTTGTTAAAGAAAGATAATGCTGAAATTGCTCCTGCTCGAAGGGCAATTGCCATTGAAGGAAACCCAAATGCTACCGACAATGCTCCAAAGGCGCTAGTTATGGAGGATTACAGATGAGATAGCTGAGACAAAAGAAGAAGTAAACAAAGCACTGATGGCTAAAATCTCAGAAGAACCAAAAGCATCAGTTCAAGTCTCCGCAACCAAGTCTACGAATGAATCAGCAACTGCTCCCAAGAAATACATCCAAAACAAAGTGATAGGAATCCCAAAGGAAAATTCTGTTGACAAGGGGCTGAAAAGCATTGCTAATCCATCAAACCATGAAGCGAAAAGGGAAACTCCAGAGGATAGCAAAGCAGAACAGAAGCAAGATGGTGAGGCACATGCATCTACAATGAAGACTGAGTCGGCAAAGGAGAAGAAGGATAAGGAACTGGTAAATAGCATTCCATATGAGTTCAAAGCAAAACTGTGTTCAAAGCCGTGTATGAACGTCGTGGCTCACTACAAATCAATCAACCGTGACCTTATTATAGAAAAAGAAAAAGTTTTACGAGGAAATAAAGAAAGGAAACTAAACAAAGCTGCATATCAGAGAAAGTTGAACTCAACTTTAACTGAAATGCAGTCTTTAAAGGAGTTGCTTTTTAAAAAGGATTTCATTATTAATGATCAAGCTAAACGTTTAGAAAATTCAGAAATAAAAAACATCAAATTGCAACTCACTATTGATAAATGGAATGTCAGCAAAAAGGCACTGGTTGATATAAAGAATAGCCAACGACCAACATACGTGAAAGATGGCGTTGGGTACAAAGATAAGCTTGGAAATGAAAGAAAGATATTTCCTCCTCCCCATAGCAAGAACTATGTACCAATGCCAAATCCTCATCCTGAAAATGATTTAATTGATAAAACTGACGTAATTGCTCAAAGTGTCGATTATTTGAATGATAAAAATACTAATGTTTCTATGAGTAATGCAGATGCAAATGAGCGTAAAGGAGATGTGTGCGATGAGGATGGTGAAGGCACAAAAATAGGGATAGGATATTCAGGCGACAGTTATACTACGGTTAACTGGTTTGCCTGGAATTGTGGAAAAACAAAAGACAAATCTATTTGGGATGAATGTAATAATTTAACTAGGATGGATGACTGTATTAAACCTAGTCTAAATATTTGGGATGACTGTAATAGGCGTATGCCTAAACCTTTGACCCAAAGCCATGAGAATGTAGTGGTTGAATGCATGAACTTGAATTCTGTCTTTTGTGATGAAAATGTTGCTCGTGATTCACCCATGTTTGTTCCAGAATTGAAGAACAACAGATTCGGAAGATTCCTTACTAAGGAAATTCCCGAGTTTGTACCATCATGTGCAGGTGTATCAAAAGATCATAAAGACTCAAGTCAAGAAAGTAGCAGTTAAGAAGACTCAAGTGATGATCAAAGATTAGATGACTCAAGTTTGAATCTAGAATCATACTCATCAGAATACGAGTCAGAAGATGAATGCATTGAAGATGAGAGTCGGATTGACAAGAAATTGAAGAAAATGATCAAATCAAGAACCGACAAAACAAGCAAAGATTCTAACAAATCAAGAAACTCATCACATACATCATCTTCAAACGCCTCATCCTCGAAACGAAAGAAACGACGTTGCATGAAATGTTTTCGTTGTAGTCATTTAGGACATACAGCGAAACATTGCAAAAACAAGAATTTTCCTGAACCAAAAACAAATTTTGTCAAAAACTTCACGGTGCAATTTGATAGTTTTTCAAAATCAGTAAAGAATTTAGTTAATTCATCGTGTTTTTGGAAAAGAAAAGAAGGTCTAAATATTCAAAATCATGATAGACCAAAATTAAAACAAGTTTGGGTTCCGATATCTAACTAACTTGTATATATTTTTGTGTGTTGTTATATTATAGAATAAATTGCAAAAATGGCTTCGAATGCTCATGGAGTACATTTGGCATGTGGATAGCGGATGCTTAAGGCATATGACGGGTTTAAAGGAGCTGTTAAAGAATTTCTGATTCATCAACGGAGACTTCGTATCATTTGCAGGAGATGAAAAGGGTGGAAAGATTGTCGGTATAGCAGATGTTGTGTCAGAGGCTCTTACCTTGGAAAAAGTGAACTATGTTCCAGAGTTGTGTTACAACCTTATGCGTGTATCACAAGTTTGTGACAAAGGAATTTCAGTTCTTTTCAATGACGTGGAATGTCTCTTTCTCAAGCCAAAATACACAGTTCCCGCTGAAATGATCATGCTAACTGCTCCTCGCCAAAACAACACCTACGTGCTCAACATGAAGAATGCCAAAACAAATGAGAAAATGACTTGCTTAATTTCTAAAGCCTCAGAATCAGAATCACTGCTTTGGCACAGGCGCCTAGGGCATGTGAACTTCAAAAATATGAACAAACTTTCAAAATTAAATCTCGTAAGAGGTTCACCTTTAAAAGAATTTCTTTTTTCTGAAAAATGTATTGCATGCGCCCAAGGCAAGCAACACAAAAAGCCACACAAATCCAAAGCAGTAAATTCTATCACAACACCATTGCAATTGCTGCACATGGATCTTTTCGGTCCTATTAGTGTTAATAGTTTAGCTAAAAGATCTTATTGCTTGGTGATTACAGATGACTTTTCTCGCTTTTCATGGGTTTACTTTCTTGAAGCAAAGAGCAAAACGGGATCTATTATTCAGACATTTATTCCTATGATCGAGAATGTCATCAAACTGAAGGTCAAATCAATTAGAAGTGATAACGGATCAGAATTCAAAAATCAATAGGTTATCCCATTCTGTGAAGAAAAAGGGATTCGACTTCTATACAGTGCAACAAGAACTCCTCAGCAAAACGGTGTAGCTCAACGCAAAAACATGACACTTATCAAAGCCGCTAGACCCATGCTGGAAGACTCAAAGCTTCCAATCATCTTCTGGGCGGAAGCAGTGAATACAGCATGCTATGTCTTAAATCGAGTTCTCATTGTCAAACCTCATGGAAAAACAACATACGATCTTCTTTTCAAAAGAAAGCCTCTGATAGATTTCTTTAGACCGTTTGGTTGCTCGTGTACACTCCTCAACACTTGAAGACAATCTTATCAAGTTCGAAGTAGTCGGTGATGTGTGTTATTTCATGGGTTATTCATCTACTCAAAAGGCATATCGTGTCTACAACAAACGAACCAAAATGGTGGTTGAGTCTTACTACGTAGATTTTCAAGAAGGAAATTACACCGACACTGGGAACTCTCCTGATTGGTTCTATGATACAGACATCATCTTCAACACCTTCGTCATTCCAGAACCTATTCCTGAACCTGCAGAAACCACTCCTGTAGAACCACTGTTTGATCTTTCAGACATTGGTTTCCTCCTTTTACCACTCGTTTCACTCCCTTCTCTGCGATCCTATTCTTCCTGTGGAAGAAACAAATGGTGACACTTCGGGTGAGAATGCATCTGCAAATGATGCCTCTTCTTCACAAACGAACGTGAATGAACCAACACAGGAAGATGGATTACCAATCATTTACGTCGATGAACACTTCTCAAATCTACCACAGCAAATTGAAACCCACATCAATGCAGGATACAAGACAAATCGGAACCATCCTCTTGAGAATGTTATCGGTCAAGTGGAAGATGGTGTACGAACTCGTGGCCAAACTTATGTCATCAACAAAGGATTGTATGCCGCCTTCCTATCGCAATTAGTACCTCACGACATAGAAGAAGCTTTCAAGACTATAGTTGGGTGCAAGCGATGCAGGAAGAACTGTCTCAGTTCTGGAAACTTAAAGTATGGGAGCTAGTTGATCTGCCTGACAGGAAGTTTCCGATTGGAACAAAGTGGGTATTTCGTAACAAAATGGATGACCGTGGGGTGGTTACTAAGAACAAAGCACGATTAGTTATCCAAGGGTTTCGACAAGAAGAAGGGATTGATTATGAAGAAGTTTTTGCACCTGTTGCACGTTTGGAAGCTATCAGAATATTCTTGGCATATGCATCATACAAGAACTTCAAGGTATTTCAAATGGACGTGAAAAGTGCATTTTTGTACTGAGATATTAAGGAAGAAGTGTATGTCTGTCATCCTCCTGGTTTCGAAGATCCACACTTTCCCAAACGATACTACAAGCTAGACAAAGCTCTCTATGGTCTTCACCAAGCTCCTCGAGCATTTTATGAGACTTTTTCGACCTATTTTCTGGAATGTGGCTACACAAGAGGTAAAATTGACATGACTTTCTTCACAAAAAAGGATAGGAGATAATGTGATGTTGGTTCAAATTTATGTAGACGATATCATTTTTGGGTCAACCGATGAAGCGCTATGCAAGGAGTTCGAGAAGGTCATGAAAGCAAAGTTCGAAATGAGTATGATGGGCGAACTCACCTTTTTCTTAGGATTGGAAGTGAAACAGAGAGAGGACGGGATTCTAATTCATCAAGCTAAATATATCAGAGATATACTTGTCAAGTACAACTTGTCTGACTGCAAGACTGCAAGTACTCCGTTTACCCCTCAAACCGAACTTACTCTCGATCCTCAAGGAAAGTCGGTGAATAACTCCTTCTACCGTTCAATGATAGGCTCCTTGATGTACTTAACAGCAAGTAGGCCTGACATTATGTGGTCAGTTTGCATCTGTGCATGCTTTCAGACGAGACCCAAAGAATCTCATGAGACAGCTGTCAAAAGAATCTTCCGCTATCTAAAAGGAACGCCCAAGCCTTGGCTTTGGTATCCTAAAGATAGTAATTTTGATTTAATTGCTTTTTCTGATAGTGATCATGCAGTTTGTAAAGTCGATCGAAAATCTGTCTCAGGTGGTTGCCAATTCCTAGGAAATCGTCTGATATCGTGGCAAAGCAAGAAGCAGACAACAGTGTCCACCTCTACGGCTCAAGCTGAATATACGGCTGCTTATAGCTGTTGCTCACAAGTCCTTTGGATACAAAATCAGTTTGCTGGATTATGGTATCAACCTCATGAAGACTCCTATATTCATCGACAACGAGGCGTGTCTAGGAATTGTGAAGAATCCTATCCATCACTCGAGAACCAAACATATCTAGATTCGTATTCACGCAATTCGAGATGCATACGAAAAGGGTTACATTCAAGTGGTGCCAGTGGATACCATGCAACAGAAAGCCGGCATTTTCACAAAAGCCTTTGATAAAACTCGTTTCAACTAGTTGGTAACCTGGTTAGAAATGGTTAATTTCCTTGAGTGGAAATAAACCTTGCAAAATTGACGAATTGTATATACTCTATCCAAAAAATAATATTTTTTTTAAGTATTGTAAAATTGTCCACAGCAATTCGATTTTCTGCTCTTTAAAATTTCCATCTCAAAAAGTGGACACTCGAAAATAAAATTTTAAGGGGGGAAGAATATCCAGAAAATTAAATGCCTCTGATCTACGTTTGTCACCTGTCTTGAGAAATGATAGAAAAACTACTAACACTCTTGTTGATCTTTGAAACAGAAAAAGCGAAATCAAGATAATATGCAAAGAAGATCGGGGCACCAAGCAACGACGTGTCAGTAGATTCAGTAACACTCTCGAATAAACTGCGATTAGGCGTCAAAAGAAAAAGATTACACAAGAATTCTGGATACCCGCAATAATGTGCTTCCTGCGGGTAACACGTTGCGGCATATAACTTAATGGTCTTAAATCTTGCATTGACAGATTGCCAAAGTCTGAAATTTCGGGTCTTTATGCCGTTTATCATTCGGGGATATCATAGTCGCTCTTCTGTTGCATCAAGAAACATGCAGACCTAGACACGATTATGATATCCTATCTAAAAGAGTCCAAGAGGTCAAAACCTTTGAAATGAAAAAGCTCAAATCAAAAGAGCAAATCAAATTTAATCATACCACAACAAGGTATCCGCCTAACCCTGGTCAGGACCGCAACTGGTCTTTTTGACTGCACGAAAGTGCATACCTGTTCACCATTGCGCTGATCTTGTATCTCTCAATCGAATGAACTCGACATACTCACCCGCTATGATGAATTTTTGTGCATACCTTGATCGTGGGGGTATGTCCTGATGTGGGACTGACGGACACAGTGTTCTTATCTTCTAGCTGGAGTGGGGGCCATTGCAATTCTTGTCAACATTACCACAACATGATAAAACGCGAACCGAAAGCATGTTGAAAGAAGGATGCATGGATTTAAGTGGACAAACATACTGACAGTTTTTCATATGCCTCGATCGTTCAAAATTCTAAAATATCTGATTAACAAAGTGTTAACAGTATGATCTTTTGCAGGAATGTCACGGAGTGTCAAACAAAGCTTCCCATTGATTTCGGGGTCCAAAATGGCAAAATTTTCACAGTTTAACCTTATCTTTCCAAAAGGGAGCACAATTTCCGAGAAAGTTTAAGATTTTCGAGCGTATTTGTTTTGAGTTTCTTAATCTAGAAGAATTCTTGAAAAAAATCTTCTAAGCGGCGTAATTATCTTACCAACGTAATTAATAAGTACGCTGGTAGATATGTTTTTGTATATAAACTCAATTTTTTTTCAGTTTCAGTATGTATCTTCCCTTCAAAACCACCATATCTATCTTCTCTTCAAAACCAAGTAACCAATATCCATATTGAATCATCAAAACAAATTCGCCTTTGTCAACGATTCGACATACATTCGGTATGGATATGTGATTACTTCGTTTTAAACTGTGTCAACATTCACAAGAAGTCTCATTTTGTTTAAACAGAGAATCGGTGTGCAATTTGAATGTATTTGGTTGTTGGGTTTTTGAAGGGTTTATGAAGAATTTTTGAATTCTGCGACTTTAACTTGAATACAGCGTAATTAACATGAATTCAGCGTTTTTTTTTTGGATCGTCGGAGACTGGCGAAGTTAAGTCTTGAATGCGAGTTCAAGCAACCAGCGAAATTGATTAATTACGCCGGTAGTACAGCGTAGATAAGCTTCTACGCTGATCAAGAACTCAGCGAACTAAGAATTAACTACGCTATTAATCTCCGGGGTAAATAATCAGCGAAATTAAAACTTGATCCGGCATAGATAGCAGCGTTTTTATTGTGTTTTGCTTTGTGTAAATATTTCTAACACACTTAACTTATATCTATATCTCTCTGATCTCACTTTGCTCGTTTACATGGTGAAAGAAGTGTTATAGGATCCAACCATGAAACATAACCAGCCCGTGGCACTTGATGATACCATAAAGGATTTTGAAGATGTGATGGACTGGTTATCCCGAAGCAAGATCAGCTATGCAGTTCAAGCAAATCCCGACATCTACACTATTCACATAGAGGAATTCTGGAAGACTGCCAAAGTCTCATCAGTGAATCAAGTCCGACGAATTACCTCAACAGTTCGAAACAAGAAAATCATTGTAACTGAAGAAAGAATTTGAAAAGTTCTGTGTCTGGGTGACTCCTCAGGAGATCCTCTAAGGTTGAGCAAAGACGACATTCTCGATGGTTTTCGAGGAATGGGTTATCAGGGAGACTTCAGAGGAAAGAACGAGATAAAGAGGAATGGGTTAACTAGAGACTGGAGATATATCCTGCACACGTTTGCAGTAAGTATTGCTCATCGAAAAGGAGGATATGACGGTCTAAATCTTGAATGGTCAACAGCAATGCTCAATCTATGTACAAACCAACCATTCAATATCTCAGGTCTGATCTTCTACTGCATGGTTGATAATGTCAACAAAGGACCATGGGCAATGTACCCCGTTTCATACAACTGCTAATAAATGATAATCACAAAGATCTGCCTCATGACGGGTACCGATACATGTTCTCATTGCCAAAGGGAAGGCAGTTTACGGAACTAAAGACAGAGCAATGGGTTATGCTCCACAATCACATGTATAGAGCCGAAAGAATTCCTGTGGTGCAGGCCGCATACAACAAATACAGAGAAGAAGTAAGAATGGCAAAAGAACGACAAGAAAGACTAGCTGCCGAAGAAGAGGTTGAAGTTGAAGAAGAAGCTTCATTGGTTCGAAAAAGGAAAGGAAAGAAGAAAGCTAAGGAAGAACCATCCAAAAAGAACAACAAGAAAGACACTTCGGGGGGTGAACGTTTGATGGATGATAGCATTAGAGCTGGAATGTCTCAAGAAGAAATATAAAGAATGCAAGCTATTCATGCTGCGAGAGAAGCGGAAAAGCGTGAACGACGGCTAAAGAGAAGGGAAATGACTGAATCTGAAACTCCGGTGGTAGTAACTGATGAACAAGAAAAGTTGGATCAATTTGTTGAGAGCTTAATAAGTGATCCAGCTGAGACCGGACCAAGCAAGTCCCCAGTGCAAAAGAAACGAAAAGCTGATGAAGGCTCTTCAAAAGATGTGCCACCAAAGCCAAGCAAGCCAACTTCTGCTACTCCACCACGAGTTCCATCTAGACCACGTCCTTTTCCAGGACCTTTTCGATCGCCTATCTAAAGACATTGGAAAGTTTCCTGCCAAAGAAATATGCTTGCTAAAGAATCATGTGAATGACACAAATCTGCTTCGTGAAAAATTCAAGGAGCAGCGTAAAAAGAACAAGGAAGTGAGTTTGTACGTCTCAAAGCAAACCGACTTCATCAGATTTCAACAAGATGGATTGAAAAAGCTGCACGAGCTAGTTCAAGATTTATACAAATCGGCCAATCTGAAACTAAAATACTCAAGTGATGAAATGTTAGACTTTGATAGTTTCAGAAAAAGAGAGGAAAAGCGCAAGACTGAGCTTTCCGAAAAGAAAAAGAAGCGTCTTGAGTCGGCAGTAGAAGTCACTCCTAGGGAAGATAGTGATGAAGAAGAGGTAGACAGGCTTAAGATGGCTGAAAAGTTTTTAGAGTGGGGACTGGAGGATGAAGTTGTGTATGAGTCTGATGGAGGTGATGAGTTTGCACCTCAACACCCTGAATGGTTCAAGAAAGAAAGAGCTAAGTTACCATATTTTTACCAAGTTATCACTGTAGAGAAAACCGAGGTAACAGATCGGATCATCAGCTGGAAATATAATAATCTAACACGGTGGAAATGCCATGCAAAGCTTACCCACATGGGATATCAGAGAACTGAGCAAGCACGACATGATCAATCCCACCAACAGCAGCATCGGTGGAGATTTCGAAAGATTAATATTGAGAGAGTGCGCTCGTGGATTCACCGTCTTCAAGCCTCAACGACCACGCCGTAGAATATCAAAAACCACCAAAGATCCTCTCACCGGAAAAGGCAGAATTACTTGGGTTATAAAATCCAGCAGATGTGGTTACCAGGGTTAACTTCCTCCAGAACAACCTGTCATGCTCAAAGACTTCAAGAAATGGTTTTATGATGGTCAAACAGGTGAGGCCGTGATTCGATCCAACTCAAACGAAGACATTAGATTACTGGATCCCATGGAAGTGTTCATGTTCTGTTTGTCAGACTTGAACCTTCTCTACGGCAATAAAATTCACGTTGGGGCAGGGAATGTTTTTCTGGAGGAAGGAATGCTGTTTCAAAGAGCTGTTGAGCGTGCTAGAGAAAGAAAGATCGAAATGATGGAAATTCTCAGCCGAATTGAAAAATCAAGTCAAGAAAAGAATACTGAGAAAGCTACAGAGACACAACTGTCATCATCTCTCCCTCAAGGCCTTCCACCACAATCTGATCCTCAGGTCTTTGTCCCACCGCCTCCGACTTCATCCACATATGAAGTCACTATGGAGGACCAACAACCAACAAGTGAAGCTATTTTTAATCAACCACCAACAACTAAGGCACTGCCAGATCAGTCTTCTGAACAAGATGCAACAAATCCAGAACCAGAAGCCAGCAAGTGAAGAACAGTCAAGTACGCAACGATCTACGGGGGATATTGTTGGAACTTTTGAGATCGTTGATACTTGACTAAACTAGGTTTTGGATAGTTTTAAGTTAGTTTACAATGTTTTAGATTGTTCAGGGACTGAAAATGTAATTTTGGGAATACTTGTACTGTCCAGCGTAATTAATCATCTAGCGTAATTATTAATTAGATTAATTACGCTGGATGGTCAGTAACTATATATATGTTCTTAATGAAAACCCTAGCTCCAAGGTTCTTGGACTAGTGATTTTGGTGATTTCTTGTGTTGTGATTCTTGTGAGTATTCTTGTGCTTAATCCGTATATCCAGGTGCTTAAATCGTTGTACTAATTGGGATTCAACATACAACACTTGTAGTTTCTACCAAAACAAGAATCTTCATCTGCTACCTTGATTTTTCTTATCTTTACACATACAAACACCTAACCCATTGGTGTTTGTGTGTTTACAATCAAACCAATGTGATCCGTAGTCGATTTGGGACTCACCTTTTGGATTGACACCTGGGTGGGCAATCTTCCTTTCATGGAAAGATGGCCACATCTGTTTGGTTTGGAATTGTTTAAATCTTGCAGGGTAGCAGATAGGATTGATATGAATCAGGAAAATAGTAGTTCTTCATGGAATTGGTCTAGACAGCCCGAGCCAGATGCGGAGCTTTTGGAATGGCAGGAATGCCAAGATATTGTCAACTTAGTTACGCTTTCTGATGTTAAGGATTCTTGGTATTGGGATGGTGGCGACCCGGGTGGGTTCTTAGTGAATGCAATGCAGTTAAAGAGGCTTTAGTTGTTGATAGAGGGGCAAGCATCCTCCCTGATTTTGTTTGGTGTAAATGGGTGCCTCTTAAATGCAATATTATGGCCTCGAGAGGCAATTTGGATAGGTTAGCTATGAGAGTCAATTTAAGAAGAAGGAACTTACACATCACATCGGTTTTGTGTCCATTCTGCAATGAGTACGAGGAAACGGTAGAGCACCTAATTATTGCATGCTCGGTGGCTAATCGGGTTTGGTCAGGTTTCGGTGTTTG
This sequence comes from Scalesia atractyloides, assembly GCA_947069175.1. NCBI lineage: Eukaryota > Viridiplantae > Streptophyta > Magnoliopsida > Asterales > Asteraceae > Scalesia > Scalesia atractyloides. Next base: position 75,937,816 of record CAMTDV010000021.1, read on the forward strand.
ATGCAACATCCCTCCAATTTATTCTTTCGATTTCAAAGACATTTTGGATATTCATAATTTCTCTGAATTGGGTAAGAAAGCGAAGTAGATCATTTATGGATTAGTGATTATCTCTTGCTGCTGTATTTGGAAAGGAATGAATGAGAAGATTTTCAAACAGATCAATCGAAGTCCGCAAGGTATTATAGGGGAGATTAAATCAAGGGGTTTCGGTTGGATAAAAATATAATTTCATGTAAATATATTAATTGGGCGGAATGGTGTAAATACCCGTTGTATATGCTGTAATTGTTTGCCCTTTGCCCGTTTGGGTCAGGGGTGTTGTTTGTTTGGCCTTTTGCCCAGTTAGGTCAGAGACGTGTTTTAATGAAGTTTTCTTTAAAAAGAACGAAAAGAAATATGGGCGGTTACATGACTATAAGGTACAGGTGTACATCAAGCAATAGGTACAAATAATATTTCTTGCTTTTAGTTATAACATTCCCCTATCATTTTAACCTCACAAATTTATCAATGTCAATTATTTTCTTTGATAGTTTCATGAAACTCAAATCGTGTTAGGTAGTTTATATTAAACTAGGTATAGTCTAACCGTAAATCAGGGTAACTTATATATTCATAACGTTTTTTTTTCAAGTATGTAAGGATATAAATGTTTAAATACATACGTTTACTACGTATTTAAATCAAATGCTTAGCAATAAAAACAACCAACCTAGTCGTGATAGACTCAACTACCTTTAGTTTAACGGTACCCATGTAATTATCAATAATCAAATATACATATAATTAATTACATGCATAAATAGTTGTACAAGTTTGATATTTGAAGATTGATTTGACATTACTTGACAAAATTATAAAAAGAAGGTTATAGTTACAAGAAAAAACTCACTTGCAATTGTGTGTATTACTAAAAATGGTGGGCATCTTTTTTGGATATTTATGTTGAGTAGAGATGAAAGGACACTCAATGGAAAAGATCAACATCAAAACTAACTACAAGCAGGCCAACAGGGGAAGGTATATGTCATTTAGGTCCATTTTTGCCTTTTATGATATCGATACAACATCACTGACCACTAAAATTGTTTTTCTTCAACAAGAACCTTTTACTTCTTCATGAATCTTATGTATGTATATACACGCATGCATACACACCTATACATTATATACATGCATACACACCTATATAATGCATTATTTGTGGGATTCCATTGGTGAACTTAACAATTTCTAAAAATGGTTCTCAGGTAATATACTATAGATCGTTCAAAACACGACCGGCCACCTTTAAGGAAAGAACTATATGAACCATAGATGCATGTAAATATTGTTTTAGTTATGATACATGCGATGCATAAGGTAGTATGTAACCACATAGCCGACTCATTCTCTCTCAATATACATTGAGAACACTACGTATAAATGTTTTATTGCTATGTAAATCAAACGCTTCTCTACGTAAATTTGGTTTTTAATAAACGCGTGTTCGTAGATGACTTGTGCACCGCTATGTTATAGTAGATTGTAGTACCATTTGCTGTTAAATCTGTAGTTGGTGAATGGTGATGTAGGAATCACTTTTTTTTCTGTGTTTGGAGCATATGTACCTAGATATTAGATGCAAAATGTCTATTATGGATAGACAAGATATAATCTAAGCATTTTACCAAACATGATTTCTAAGAGCATATACAACTCGAATATGCAAATAGTCAAACCAAGGTCAAACTTTAAGCCCCAAACCAACCCAATTTTGTACTGTCCCACTGAAGGAGACTCTGCAGGGCGGTTTCATAGCAAACATCAGTATTGGTTTGGATCAGCAGGACCACAAATAGATGTGGGAATGCGATTTTGACCATAGATCGAAGCGCAACAACAAGAAGGACACGTATTTAGAAGCGAAAAAATAGAAAATGAAGGAAACATTAGATGTCACATGATCATTAAATACCAAGATTCATTGGTAAGTCACCACCAACCAACATAAAAATTAGGTTTGTGGAAACCTACCTCACCTTTCCTTCCTTTGACTTCAAACAAACAAAATAATACAAAATTATCATAAACAATTCAAAGAGCTTAGACACATATGAAATCTAAGTAATCTTTATATAACATTTAGTTCCTTTACAGTATACAATCATATGGTCAAGTAGTCACCATGATCACCAACCAAGAACACTAGAGTAAGTCATATGGTCAAGCACACACCATGATCACCAACCAAGCAACCAATAACACTAGGGGTACAACTGCGTATCCGATATTTTTGATCAAGCAAGTACTCAGTTAGCACTTTCGGAAAGCATATAAAACATGACTAAAGATAAACACCATCAATATCATACAAACAAAACCATTACAAACTATAAGAAAAAAGAATCAAATCATACCCTTTTAATTCTTTTTTCGTCATTTATTCAGTATCAGAAGGTAGATGTGACGATTCACATTCACCCGATTGATCACTATGCATAAGTTCACGTAGTCTCGGTCTAAGTTCCTGTTCCAAAAACTCGTCGTATTCTCCTTTATCCCCTGCTTTCTTCTTAACCTCCACCACTCTTAAAATCGGCGTTAACTCGAATATTTCCACCGCTATCGTCAACGGGCCTTTCACCCCCTCTCTCGACCCTTCCAAACTAACCCTGCAATCCTTTTTCCTCACGGAAAACTTAACCACCTGCGCAAGCTCCTCTAGCTTCGAAATTATTTTAGAAACCGGCGCTCGTGACACAAATCTCGACTCCTCAACCCCGTCTTCAAACAAACCGGATAAACTAAACCCTCTAGAGAACGAAATCAGATCAAACGCGTTCAAACTCGCAGGTCTCGGCAATGTCAACCCGCTCCTACTATCCATCTCACTTTCCGACTCAGAATACGACGACTGATCCGACGAATAATCAATCCCATCATCTTCAACCTTAACCCGATCATCACCATCCTGCACACTACACAACTTATCACCCTCGAAATAAAACCTAACCCGCCTAAACCCTTTCTTAAACCACTTATTCTCCATAATCTCCGGAATCGTAATCCTCGTCTCGGGCGTCGTATCCAGCACCCGTTTACACAACCTCGCGAGCTCAGGCGAAAACCACCTCGGACACCTAAATTCGCCTCGATAAATCTTCTTATACATCACCATAATATTCTGATCATGAAACGGCAAGTAACCCGCCATTAACACAAACAAAATCACCCCACACGACCAAATATCCACCTTCGACGCTTCGTACCCTTTTCGCCCCAAAACCTCAGGGGCAACATAAGCAGGCGTCCCACAAAAAGTGTGAAACAAACCATCCCCTTTTATTTGCTCGCTAATCGCAGACAACCCGAAATCGGACACTTTCAAATCACCCGATTCGTCTAACAAGATGTTTTCGGGTTTTAAATCTCGATGAAACACACCACGCGAGTGGCAAAACCCAACAGCGGAAATTAGCTGTTGGAAATACTTTCTAGCAACATCCTCTTTTAATCTACCTTTGGCGACTTTGTTGAACAGCTCGCCGCCTTTAACGTATTCCATGACGAAGTAAATTTTGGTTTTGGTGGCCATAACCTCGTAGAGTTGTACGATGTTGGGGTGGCGGACACGTCGGAGGATGGAGATCTCGCGTTTGATGTGGGAGATTAAGCCGGTTTTGAGGATTTTTTCTTTGTCGATGACTTTAATGGCGACGTGTTCGTTGGATTTGAGGTTGCGTGCGAGGTAAACTTTGGCGAATGAGCCGTGACCCAGAAGTTTGCCGATCTCGAAGCGGCCGAGGAGGAGGCCTTGACCGTCTTTTCGGGTGGTGGTGGTGATGGGAGATTTGGTTGAAGACATTGGGTTGTGGGGTTTGGAGATTGAAATTGGGAATGGGATTTGGGGGTTGATTGTTGGGTTGGGGATTGTTGAACATTTGAAAAATGAAGATTTTTTTGGGGGTTTGATTTTGATGGAGTTGTTAAATATGGGTTGGAGCAAGAGGAATCGGAACAGAGTGTCATGGGGTGATCCAAGCACCGTCTGTTAATATTATTTTGTTTTTTTTTTATTATTATTTGGTGTGTTTTGAGTTTTTAAGTTATTGTTTTTTATCGATTTGAAGTTCTACCGTTTTAAGTTTTCAAGTTATTGTTTTCTATCGATTTGAAACTCTACCATGTCATTGTCATATAAATGGCTTCAAACGAATCGAATGAGTTGGTTCTATTTGTTTATTAAGAAATATATGTGTTTACGAACTGTTTATTAATTCTTATCGAACGAGATTTTATGTATGTGCTTGTTTATTAAGGAAAGGAAGTTGTTCGTGTTCGTTTGTTCAATAAACGAACAAACACAAAAAAACTTCATGCCAAACGGTTCATGAACTGTTTGTCAAACGTTTGATTCATTTGCATCCCTAGTCTCATACTTACTCTCAAGGTAAAAAGAATCTAAAAAAGCATTCCTCCCTCCCACTTCTCTCCTTGTTTTATTTTTTTAAAGAAAATGTATAGAAAAAATTACGAAAAATATACTTTTTTAACACAAAAATTCTAATAAGATAACTTGAGACGGCTGATGCTAAGTCGACGCTTTTGGACACTGAATATCCTGAAAAACAGAGGTTTGGGACACAAAGAAACCAATCAGATGAAGACACCTAATCACTTGACGGTTGAAACAGGTGGTCGATTCACGTATAACAGTCGGCCATGTCACGTTGCTATACCGGTTGAATTAGTCATCGGGTGGCGTTGTCTGATTGGTTTCTTTGTGGCCCCCACCTATGTGTTTCATGATTTTCTGTCACACCCCGACCCGCAGCGGAATAGAAGTTGGGGCATGATTGAGTTATCACCAAAGCTCATGATATTTACTAACAAGTTTCATATTTATTAAATTCAAATTAAAATTCAAACATCCAACAAAATTTCATACAAACACAAATAATAATCTAAATGCTTGTTCCAACGAAATAACTTGATTATTCTTCTAGGCCATCCTAGGTGTTTCTTTCCTCAACTTGATCACCTGTATCATGCGTAAAACAGAGGAAATTTTGGGTCAACAAAAGTTGGCGAGTGAACCTTGATAAAACATTTAGGTAAATCAATTTTATCGTTGTTTAAATAAGATTGTGCATAATCACATATGAACAAATGTATAATGTAACAAATCACAGACCACATTGAATGAATATATGACATGAATGATGATGTATCTGAGATCAAGGCTCAATCGAACGGAGCCGATCTAATGAGGCACCTGATGCTCAACCCGTATCCCACGAAGAACTGATGGGCCTAATGAAATGAGTGCACTGAAATGATAAAATGTATCCACATATAAACCACACTACAAGCAATACATATTTGATCACGAAATGATATTAGCACAAGTGTTAAATAAAATAAAGAAATGATACGACACATGATACACCCCAAAACGTGATTTAAACGAGGAATTTGTAGAGATTCACTCACATTGGGTGCATATTCTTGAGCGGGAAAAAGAGCGCACGAGTTGTGGTTTATCAACGAGAAAGTACTAACCTAGAAATAGTAACGCGATAAATAAGCAAACTAATATTTCTGGTTTTTAGATTTTTAAGTTCTTTTCGTGTATTGTAATGATATTTTAACCCCTTAAAAGAATATATATTTAACCTTCCATTTAAATAAATACAATAGAATTGGAATAAATAAAAAAAAATAAAAAAAAATCTTGTCAGTCTGACAAGATCCCTATCAGACCGGCTCAATGTGTGGTAGGCATGCGTGTGTATAGAGTCTAACCCGACATATTCTGGATTTTAATTATATTTATACACACTTTAGATTATTCCTAATTTGATTAAATTTACAAAAAGATTTTAATAATTCGACCGGTGCGTGCCAAAGGGCTCGAACCCGAGACCTTGATGGTGTGATTGCACCCAGCCCAACCAACTGGGTTGGGTGTCTAACCCGGCTATACATGCATTTTAACTATACTTATATACTAAATAAGTTTCCACAGAAAAGGTGAATTTAAGAAGGGTTTTAAAATGTCAGGCCGGTGTGAGGGCGTGGACTCGAACTCGGGATCACGCGTATAAAATGCACACAGTCCACCGTTGGACTGTGTGTCTAACCTGTTTAAAACACATGTTTTAATTATACTAATCAGTTAACGGTTATAGTTCATCTTCTCCGACGAGTATGATTTCAGATCAGAACCCGACATTCCTCAGATTATTATGAATTTCATTAGTATGATACGAACATAAAAGAAGGAAGATTAAGGATTTATACCACTGATGTCGCCGGATCTTGGCTTATCTTTACCGGAGTGGTTAAATTCTGACGACAAAACTGTGGCTCCGGCGAGACAGAGGGGGGTGTTTAGCAGAGTTAGCTTGAGGTTAGAAGTGAAAAGGAGGGAGCGAATTTAACAATGAGGAGTTCGATCAGTATTTATAGGCTTGAAAGGGGTTGCTTGAATTTCGAATTCGGAAACCGAATTGAGTGATTGATTGCTCGCGATTTGAATTGATTGGTTCTAAATTTGGGAAGGGTTTACGTGGACAAACAGCTGGTTCTTACCGGATTCCAGAAGCAGGGACAAGATCGGCGGGTTGCTGATTTGAATTTACAGGAAATCACTCGGGTTCATATATATATATATATAAGATTATTCGAAAATCCTAACAAAAGGTGTGTGTGTCTCGGTGGTGTTTGTTGTGTGTGTTTACCCGGGCGACCCGGGTTCGATCCCGGTTCCCTCTTTTTTTTTTGTTTATGTTATTATTTTATTATGCCTATTTCAAATCATTTGTTATTATTAACTAAACATATTTAATTGATTATTTATTTTATTATTTCATTTAAGACTATTTTAAAAATAAATTTTAAATATTTGACAATAATAAAAAAAATGCTAGGAATAAACGTAACGACATAGATATACATACTTGATTAATAATTTGGCGCGGGTTTTCGAAACCCGATTTACACAAATGTTACAGTATCCCCTATTTTTAGGAATTTCGTCCCGAAATTTAGGTAGTGGTTACCACCGGAAAGAGATGCGGGTATTTCACGCGCATTGAATCTTCACGTTCCCAGGTAAACTCGGGCCCTCGTTTTGACTCCCAAAGCACCCTGACGATTGGAATACGACTTTGCCTCAAGCGCTTCTCACCGAAATCCATGACTTCTACTGGTCTTTCAACGAAGTGCATTGATTCATCAACTTGAATGTCTTCTAGAGGGATATGGAGGTTTTCGTCAGCGAGGCACTTTTTCAAGTTTGATAAATGGAACGTGGGGTGAATTCTGTTAAGCTCTTCTGGTAGGTCAAGCTTGTATGCTACAGGACCTACTCTTTCGAGTATCTTGAAAGGTCCTACGTAGCGTGGTGCTAGTTTGCCCTTCTGGCCAAAACGAACGCCTCCCTTCCACGGTGATACTTTCAAAAGTACTTGATCACCAATGCCAAACTCCAAGAGCTTTCGTCGTTTGTCAGCATAACACTTTTGACGACTTTGAGCGGCTAGAAGATTGTTTCGTATTTGAATGATTTTGTCGGTTGTTTCTTGAATCAATTAAGGTCCGTTGATTTGCGCTTCACCAATTTCGTGCCAACATACTGGAGATCGGCATTTACGACCATATAAAGCTTCGAAAGGAGCCATGCCGATACTTGAATGATAGCTATTGTTGTACGAAAACTCGACTAACGGTAGATGAGCGTCCCAGTTCCCTTTGAAGTCTGTGACACATGCTCGAAGCATGTCTTCAAGGGTTTGGATGGTGCGTTCAGATTGACCATCAGTTTGAGGGTGAAAGGCGGTGCTAAGGTCTAACCGTGTACCCAAAGCGGTTTGTACGGCTCGCCATGTTCGTGAAGTGAAACGACCATCACGGTCTGAAATGATGCTTAACGGTACACCATGACGGCTTACGATCTCGTTGATGTAGATACGAGCTAACTTCTTGTTCTTGAAGTCCTCGCGAATCAGAATGAAGTGAGCTGATTTTGTAAGACGATCAAAGATTACCCATATGGTGTCAACCCACTGGAGGTGCGAGGTAACCCGGTAATGAAGTCCATGGTTATGTTTTCCCACTTCCATACAGGTATTTCGGGTTGGACTAGAAGTCCTGAAGGTCTTTGATCTTCAGCTTTGACTTTGGAACAAGTAAGGCACTTGGAAACAAAAACAACGATATCATTTTTCATGCCAGGCCACCAGTAGGTCTATCGTAGGTCTTGATACATCTTATCGGCTCCTGGGTGTACAGAGTATCGTGTTTTATGTGCCTCATTCATGAGGAAATCATGAAGGTTGTCGCGATCGGGAATCCATATGCGGTTTAAATAATATAGAATACCGTCGGATTTGGTTTCAATTTTGAGTTCAGCTCCACATGACAGCTCATCGCGTACGTCATTTTCCGTTACAGAGATATGTTGAGCTGCCCGGATTCGATCCTTGATATCGGTTATGATTTGCGAACATAGAAGACGAATAGAGTTCGCATATCCCTTTCGACTGAGCGCATCAACCACCATGTTTGCCTTGCCAGGATGATACCGAATCTCGCAGTCGTAATCGTTGAGCAGTTCGACCCATCTTCGTTGCCTCATATTCAACTCTTTTTGATTGAAGATATGCTGGAGACTCTTGTGGTCAGTGTATATTTCACATTTGGTACCGTAAAGATAATGTCTCCATATCTTGAGAGCGAACAAAACGGCTCCAAGTTCCAGGTCGTGGGTGGTGTAATTTTTCTCATGGACTTTGAGTTTCCTAGAGGCATAGGCTATCACCTTTCCTCTTTGCATCAATACACAGCCTAGACCTTGCCCTGATGCGTCGCAATAAACCACAAAGTCATCGCAACCCTCAGGGAGTGTAAGGATAGGTGCGTCACAAAGCCTTTGCTTTAAAGTTTGGAAGGCCTCCTCTTGCTTAGGTCCCCAAATGAAGGGTTTTCCCTTGTGGGTCAAGGCCGTGAGCGGAACGACGATACGGGAAAAATTGGCAATGAAGCGTCGGTAATAACCAGCCAAGCCAAGAAATGACCTAACTTCAGTAGGGGTGCGTGGCGCTTGCCATTCTTGTACTGCCTTGATTTTCGAAGGATCGACATGAATCCCTTTATCATTGACGACATGACCAAGGAATGGTACTTCTCCTAACCAGAATTCGCATTTTGAGAACTTAGCGTAAAGCTTTTCAGTCCTTAAGAGTGTAAGAATGAGTCGAAGGTGTCGCTCATGATCGGTTTTTGACTTGGAGTAGATAAGAATGTCGTCGATGAAGACTATGACGAAACGATCGAGATAGGGTTTGCATACCCTATTCATCAAATCCATGAAGACAGCGGGGGCGTTGGTTAAACCGAAGGGCATAACCATGAACTCGTAATGACCATAACGAGTTCGGAAGGCAGTTTTTGGAGTATCTTCTTCGCGCACTCTAAGCTGATGATAACCAGAACGATGGTCGATTTTTAAAAAACAGGTGGCGCCTTGAAGTTGGTCTAGAAGGTCATCAATACGAGGCAGTGGATAGCGATTCTTAACCGTCAACTTGTTGAGTTCTCTATAATCAATGCACATGTGAAACGTTCCATCTTTCTTCCTCACAAAAAGAACGGGCGCACCCCAAGGCGATGAGCTAGGACGTATGAATCCTTTGTCAGTCAGCTCTTGCAGTTGACTGGCCAACTCTTGCATCTCGGATGGGGTTAACCTATAGGGAGATTTTGCGACCGGTGTAGCGCCAGGCACAAGATCGATTCGAAATTCGACTTCTCGCACAGGAGGAAGTCCTGAAACGTCGTCAGGAAAAACTTGCGGGAATTCTTTCACAATTGGAATATCTTCGAGCTTCCTCTCCTTGCCTTCCTTCTTGACGACGTGAGCTAGAAATGCGACGTAATTCTTGCGAAGATAACTTCGTGCTTGAAGGCAGGACATCAATTTCAGCCATTTCGAAGGAGTTTCCCCAAAGATACGTAGTGTCTCACCGTCGGTGAGAGGAATACGAATGAACTTTTCATGGCACACCACTTCAGCGTGATGCTGGCTGAGCCAGTCCACACCGATGATAATATAGAAACTTCCCAATTTCATAGGAATGAGATCAATTGAAAAATCATGATCATTTAGGGTGAGAGTACAATCGCGTATAATAGAATTTAATGAAATGGGTTTTCCGTCAGCAACTTCCACCGTCAGAGATTCAACGAGATTATCACGAGGTTGGTCGAGAATAGATCCGAATTCTAAAGACACAAAGCTCTTATCCGCACCAGTATCGAATAATATAGATGCATAACTACCATTTACGAGAAACGTATCATTGACCACATTGTTGTCAGCCCTGGCTTGATTGGTGTTGATATTGAAAGTTCTTCCTCTAGCAGGTGGAGGAGCTTGGTTAGCTTGGTTTACCGGGTTTGCTTGAGCTTGGGCATGAATGATGTTCACCAGGCGTGGGCAAGTATTCCTTAAGTGGTTTGGGTCCCCACAATTGAAACAGGCTCGTATGGATTGCATCATGGGGTAGTTGGGTTGGTAGTAAGGTTGGGCTGCGAGTTGTGCAGGTGGTAGAAGTAAGGGTTGTTGGGCTTGGCCCACCATTTGATTTTGGGTTTGGGTTGGAGGTTGACTGCAGTTCGATCGCTGAAGGGTACGGCAGGTTTGGATAGTGTGACCCGCACGGCCACAACTTGTGCAATGTTGGCAAGGGTTTTCAGGAGGGTGATGGTATTGGCAATGGTTACACTTTGGGTGTGGGCCAGTGTATGGCCTTTTGAATGGTGTGGCTGGAGGGGCAACTTGGGTGATTGGAGCAGCAGTGATGGGGTTGGTTTGGTGACAGCAAAATTCTTGCCATTTCGCTTCCTCTTACCAGCAAACTTCGAGGATGAACCTGAGTGGTTTGGAATTGGGGTCTCAATGGGTGTTTTCTTCTTCTCATCTTTAAAATTGCCATTTCGAATGCGATTTTCAGTGAGTTCCGTAGCTAATTCCATTGCGGCTTCGAGTGTTGCAGGCGAAGTGCTTAAAACCGAATCTTGGATTTTCGAGGGGAGGCCTCGAATGTAGTGATCAATTAAGCGGTATAAGGGGTGAACAGATTGGGAACCATTTGGTTCAACTCAAGAAACCTCTTGTTGTAGGAGGTGTGATCCCCTTCTTTTTGCTTTAGAGCATAGAATTCATCTTCAAGCTTCTTGATCTCGCTTCTAGGGCAAAAACGTCTTGTCATGACCTCTCTTAATTCTTCCCATGATAAGGCCATGGCATCATCTACACCTCGCTTACCTTTTTCCGTGTTCCACCAGGTAAGGGCTACCCCAAACAATCTTCCAGTCGCGTAACGTACCTTACGGTCCTCAGGACAGTCGCAATTGAGAAAGGTGTTTTCCATCTCCTCAAACCAGTGGAGGAGAGCGGTGACACATTCAGTCCCTTCATATTTTGGGGGATCGCAAGACTTGAAGTGTTTGTAGGTGCATTTAGGGGTTTTGGGAGGAGGGTTGGCGACGCTTTGGTCTTCTTGGTTGGGAGGGTTAATGGGATTAGTGGTGAGAGCTTGCTGAACTTGTAGCACGATGTCAGGAAGCACTACGGCCATTTGTTTAGCAATTTGCGTGGCCAAGCGTTCGTTTGACTTTCCTGACCTTCTACCTCCACATAATTGCCTAGCAGACATCTACAGGAATATATGTAGGGAGATTGTGAGTTCAAGAATTTCCTAGGTGTCATGTGTCGTAAAAAGAATGAAAACAACATAACTGAAAATAATTTAACTACATCCATAGGATGTCTTGGGTTTGCTCATGTTTGGGCCTCCAAATGTCCCCCATACCATTGCCTGTATAGTCATGTGGACCCCCATGACTATTGGGTTTGGTAGGGTCTGCATTGGTGTCGGCTGGTTAACATTCACATTACTCGAATGAAAATTGTAAAACATGATTGCGAGATGTAAGGTTGGAGGGTGTCTGTCACACCCCGACCCGCAGCGGAAATAAGAGTCGGGGCATAATTGGGTTATCACCAAAGCACATGGCATTTACTATTATGTTTCATAATTAAATGAAGTCAAAGTTACATTTCTCAAACATCCAAACATGTTCATTCATTACAAGGGAAAATAACCAAACATAACAATCCAAATACTAAATCGTTTTATTTCTTCTAATCCAGGTCCTATGTGTTCCTAGCTGCTGCTGGTTCACCTGTATCATGTGTAAAATAGGAGGTTTTTGGGTCAACATAAGTTGGCGAGTGAACCTTATTAGATAAACATTTGATAATGATTTTCTGGTTAGTTTATCAATAAAATATTGTGCATAATCATAAAAGAGCAAATGTAAGTAATCAAGCATTGGCAAATAGCAGTTACAATTATAACATACAATAACACTTGATAGCATACATGAGCATACCAATATCATAAGATAACTAACATAAATGAACTGTGCGATCAAGGCTCAATCAAACGGAGCCGATCGTGTTGCATGAACTGGAAATGTAAATTGAACTGTGCGCTCAAGGCTCAATCGAACGGAGCCGAACGTATTGCATGAACTGGAAATGTAAATTGAACTATGCGCTCAAGGCTCAATCAAACGGAGCCGAGCGTATTGCATGTATTGAAATGTAAAATGAAATGACCGATCAAGGCTCAATCAAACAGAGCCGATCGTGCGGGCACGCCACAGATCAACCGCATAATAAAATGGGGATCAAGCTCAACCTCATGGATGGGGAGCTGTGGCCTCGGCAATGCATGTACTGAAATAATAATTTGCATCCAATAATAACTACTTAACAGCAACAAACTAATACACGTGTCATGATATGATGTATGCACAATAGTTTCGTTATAATATGTAAATAAACAAAGACACATGATACACCCCAAAAAACGTGATTAAAACGGGGAATTTGAAAGGTTCACTCACATTGGGTGCGTTGGATTGAAGATGGTGAGATGCGCACGATTTAGATGAGCGGATCGACGAGGAATACTAACCTAAATATAATGGAAAAATATATTAAATGGATGGATTTTATTAAGGATTTTAATGGGATTTTTAGATATATTTTTTGTGAGTTTATGGCTATTTTCTATCTTTAAAAATGTTATTTTTAAGTATTTTTAATTGATTTTTAAATTAAAATAAACAAATAAATATATAAAAAAAATATTATTTTTTTTACTGTTGACCGTTGACCGTTGACCGGTTCGGTCAGCGGATATTTCTGCGCCGGGCGGGATTCGAACCGGCGACCCTCCGTTCACGTGCACGTAACTCTACCAACTGAGCTACGTGACTAACCCGTTATAAACTCGGTTTTAATTATATTTATATACTTATTTGAATTAACCGAAAATTCCTTTATTTTGCAAAAACGTTTTAATTCCATGGACCGGTGCTCGTGACAGGATTCGAACGCGCGACGTGAAGTTTATCTTGCACACAGTCCACCGCTGGACTGTGTGTCTAACCAGGTTATATTCTTGGTTTTTTTATACTTAACAACTACCTGTTTTAACCCGGGTTAGTTCATGATTAAAAAGGAATGTTATTACACAAGCGTGCGCGTAGCAAGGATCGAACTCGGGACGTGAATATGAAATTTGCACACAGTCCACCGCTGGACTGTGTGTCTAACCCGTTTAAAATACCGATTTTAATTATACTTATGTTCTGATAGAACTTCATCTTCTTCACCGATTACACAGGCAACATAACTCGACTGATTACGATTGATTTGTGGTTTACAAAGTTTTTAGACATTAACAGCAATTCAAGAGTAAGGAATGGAGAGAGTTTAAGGAACAGAATTTACCGATTGAAGATAATCACAGAAATCCGGCGAAGGTTCGTCGGTACTGGAAATGAACTCCGACTGTTGAACCAATTAACAGTGTGGATCGATTATTCATAAAGTTAAATCACCTAAACAAGGTTTAAAAGAAGTGCAGGATATCTTACCAGTTCACAGTGGGATTCCGGCAATCTCAGGAACTTTCCGGCGAAGGTAAGATTTCCGATAAACGTTGGCTAGAATCGATTCTGGTGATAGAGTTGTGTTAGAGACTGATTAATCACATGTTTTAAACTGAAAGAGTCGGAGGAATTACCGTGAGAATGTGAGTCCCGGTTTTCCGGTGACTTGCAGAAAAATTCCGGCGAACAGATTCAGAAGATCTTATGGTTCAGGAATGCGACGAAAATGAAATTGGATATTGTTGTGATAGTTCTGAATCGTGTAAATGATCTGGAGCTCGAAATAAATCAGAACTTGATGAAATTTTCGGTTTCAAAAGCCGAAATGATAAAGCTTAATGTTCAATCAATTCTGACTTAATTAGAAACCGTCGCATATCGGTTATAACTGAAATTGTGAGGTAAACAATCGATTGAGCGATTGGTTTACCGATTACCGGTTTTCAGTTGGTAATATTGATTAAACTGAGTTTGTGTATAAGTTTCTTTTGTTTTCATATAGTTAACAGAAAATACATTGTGGCGGAGCGGTTTGGGGAATGGATGTTAAGTCTTGGCGACTCAGCTGACCCGGGTTCGAGTCCCGGCAGCTTCACTATTTTTTTATTTGTTTTATTTTAACTTTTTATCAAATATGATTTTTATAGTTTAGTTCATTTATTAATTATGTAACGTTTTAACTCATAATAACCATAATTAATGCACTTCCATAACTTAGCACTTGATTACAAAATGGAGCGGGTTTTGGAGACCCGATTTTTACAAATGTTACAGTGTCCAGGTGTAGACACAATGACAACTCAAAGTGGGGTTAGTTCACACAACGTTTGGTATAGCATGCTTTGGCCTAATTGATCCTTCGTACTCTCATCGTTAGTCCCCAAGTAGGCAAACTGGTCCTTTATTTTGGATTTATACGAATGCCAAGCCTAGACAGGACGTTCTGACTACCGGTACTCGTATCCTTCCAGATACTACATGCCCGTCGTGAAAACTCACTTCGATGTGATTTGAATAATATGAAAACATTGCAAAAATCTTTGAAAAGAAATAATGGAAATTGGGAGATCGTGAGGTGTGTGCTTTCATAGATATGTTATGAGGGTAGGATCTATGATGAGCATTGCATATTAACATGTACTTGTGAGAGTGCTTGCATAATATTGTGTGAAAATAAACATGAAACATATAAGCATCATGAATTTTGCATGTAACACATAACAATCTAAATCTAGTCAACTATAGTATAGGCTCTAAGGGTCTAATAACATATCCTATATCCCTATAGTCACAAGCTCTGATACCAATCTGTCACACCCCGACCCGCATCGAAATAGAAGTTTGGGCATGATTGGGTTATCACCAAAGCTCATGATATTTACTAACAAGTTTCATATTTATTAAATTCAAATTAAAATTCAAACATCCAACAAAATTTCAGACAAACACAAATAATAATCTAAATGCTTATTCCAAAGAAATAACTTGATTATTCTTCTAGGCCATCCTAGGTGTTTCTTTCCTCAACTTGATCACATGTATCATGCGTAAAACAGAGGAAATTTTGGGTCAACAAAAGTTGGCGAGTGAACCTTGATAAAACATTTAGGTAAATCAATTTTATCATTGTTTAAATAAGATTGTGCATAATCACATATGAACAAATGTATAATGTAACAAATCACAGACCACATTGAATGAATATATGACATGAATGATGATGTATCTGAGATCAAGGCTCAATCGAACAGAGCCGATCTAATGAGGCACCTGATGCTCAACCCGTATCCCACGAGGAACTGATGGGCCCAATGAAATGAGTGCACTGAAATGATAAAATGTATCCACATATAAACCACACTACAAGCAATACACATTTGATCACGAAATGATATTAGCACAAGTGTTAAATAAAATAAAGAAATGATACGACACATGATACACCCCAAAACGTGATTAAAACGAGGAATTTGTAGAGATTCACTCACATTGGGTGCGTATTCTTGAGCGGAAAAAAGATCGCACGAGTTGTGGTTTACCAACGAGAAAGTACTAACCTAGAAATTGTAACGCGATAAATAAGCAAACTAATATTTCTGGTTAAAACCTTTGTTTAGATTTTTAAGTTCTTTTCTTGGATTGTACTGATATTTTAACCCCTTAAAAGAATATATATTTAACCTTCCATTTAAATAAATACAATAGAATTGGAATAAATAAAATAAAAATAAAATAAAAAATATAAAAAATAAAAATTTTGTCAGTCTGATAAGATCCCTGTCAGACGGCTCAATGTGTGGTAGGCATGCGTGTGTATAGAGTCCAACTCGAGACCTCACGTTCACGTGCACGCAGCTCTTCCAACTGAGCTACGTGTCTAACCCGACATATTCTGGATGTTAATTATATTTATACACACTTTAGATTATTTCTAATTTAATTAAATTTACAAAAAGATTTTAATAATCCGACCGGTGCATGCCAAAGGGCTCGAACCCGAGACCTTGACGGTGTGATGCACCCAGCCCAACCAACTGGGCTGGGTGTCTAACCCGGCTATACATGCATTTTAACTATACTTATATACTAAATAAGTTTCCACAGAAAAGGTGAATTTAAGAAGGGTTTTAAAATGTCAGGCCGGTGTAAGGGCGTGGACTCGAACTCGGGATCACGCGTATAAAATGCACACAGTCCACCGTTGGACTGTGTGTCTAACCTGTTTAAAACACATGTTTTAATTATACTAATCAGTTAACGGTTATAGTTCATCTTCTCCGACGAGTATGATTTCAGATAGGAACCCGACATTCCTCAGATTATTATGAATTTCATTAGTATGATACGAACATAAAAGAAGGAAGATTAAGGATTTATACCACTGATGTCGCTGGATCTTGGCTTATCTTTACCGGTGGTTAAATTCCGACGACAAAACTGTGGCTCCGGCCAGACAGGGGGGGTGTTTAGCAGAGTTAGCTTGAGGTTAGAAGTGAAAAGGAGGGAACGAGTTTCACAATGAGGAGTTCGATCAGTATTTATAGGCTTGAAAGGGGTTGCTTGAATTTCAAATTCGGAAACCGAATTGAGTGATTGATTGCTCGCGATTTGAATTGATTGGTTCTAAATTTGGGAAGGGTTTACACGGACAAACAGCTGGTTCTTACCGGATTCCAGAAGCAGGGGCAAGATCGGCGGGTTTGCTTATTTGAATTTGCAGGAAATCACTCGGGTTCATATATATATATATATATAAGATTATTCGAAAATCCTAACAAAAGGTGTGTGTCTCGGTGGTGTTTGTTGTGTGTGTTTACCCGGGCGACCCGGGTTTGATCCCGGTTTCCTCTTTTTTTTGTTTATGTTATTATTTTATTATGCCTATTTCAAATCATTTATTATTATTAACTAAAAATATTTAATTGATTATTTATTTTATTATTTCATTTAAGACTATTTTAAACATAAATTTTAAATATTTGACAATAATAAAAAAATGCTAGGAATAAACGTAACGACATAGATATACATACTTGATTAATAATTTGGCGCGGGTTTTCGAAACCCGATTTAAACAAATGTTACATTTTCAGTGCCTAAAAATGTCGGGTGAGTTTTCTCGGCCAGCGAAACCTACTTGACATGTTTTGATTGGTTGTGACAGGGTTTAAAAGGAGTAAGAAGTAGCATCTTTTTTGGGAGTATTTTTTTTATCAAAAAGTCTATTTTTGTATTTTTCCAAATATACAAAGAAAAAGGAACATAAAACAAACTAAAAACAAGTCAAAAGCCAAAAGCCATCTATCTAGAAATAGGCAAGTGGAGTGCTACACCACAACAACCAATTCAGCTTTTGAAACTTGGATTTGTGCTTAATCCATAGATAGTAATGTGATTTTACCTCATCCACAACCTTGAATGGCGTTGATGCACCTTCCGGAATAACAGCTTAACAATGTGAATTGTTAAAGACTTCACTTCCATCTCGTATAATGTTTCTAAATCAAATTAATACATTTGGAACTCCAGATATTTTTAAAATTACACATATTATGCTTAATCCTTGTTTTACATGATCCAACTAACTTCATCCCGTACACAGATGACACATAAAAAGTCACAAGAACATCACATGAACTAAAAACATGATCTAAAAACGTCATTGAATGTGCTAAGGGTGTTATCTTTTTGAACGAGACTCGAACTCAGATCATTTTACTTCAGACAAGACTCGAACTCATGACTTACACTTTAGAAAGCCATAAGGCTGCAATGCTCCTAGTGTTATTATGATTTAATTTCATCATCAGTTTCTTAAATTTATTTTTTAGATATAATGACTTTTAAACTATACTAATAAATATATTTGATGGGTATAGTTTGGTTTTTGTTTTATTTTAAACTACACCTGTGTAACAACTATTTTTTCTATTATACACACAAAGACTAACAAATTACAAGTATCGGTATCTTAATATAACTCGAAACGTATACTTCGGTTACAAATTACTCAAATTAATGGCTAAGCGTATCATAAACCAACTTTAAAAGTGTTTCGTGTTGGGTTGTGACAAGAATAATGTTAGCGGTTGGCATATAATCACTCACCACCCTAGTTTTAATGTTTCTTTTATTTAGTGATAGATAGGTTCATCTCTTACTTTTCTTCCTTAATCCATTCTTTTCTCTTGTGCAGGGTTGTTCACCTCCTCATGATGCCAAACATTAATAAACCTAAATAGGGTATAAATTCCTCCCCATTATACATAATAACAACAATGTCAAATACAACATATAAACGATGAGACTTTATTAAAATTTTATAAAATGACATTCGACTTTTATTTTGGAAAAAAAAAAAGAAAAAGAAAAGATTATATAACCTTATTCAACTAAATTACAATTTTTATCTTTTATGTTGTACTATGAACGAGATTATATAAGTTTGTATCTTTCACTCAATGTCCTTAATATCCATTATAAACATAGGGACTCCAATATAACAAAATAAGCATTGGCGAAGCTTTTAAAGGGTGGGAGGGGGCGGTCGGCCTCCCGAACTTTTCGCTAAGTAGAGGAGAGTATGTAGTTTTCCTATAGAAATTGGGTATATACGTTTTCGACCCCCCCCCCCCCCGGATTTATAGATTTTTAAGGTCCGGTGACTTCCGTCCTCCCGCACGGAAATCGCAAGCTTCGCCACTGAAAATAAATAATTTTTTTGAGTGTGTTCTTTTCCTATGCAAGGATTAGAGAGAGTGAAAAGTAAGAAAGTTTTCTAGAGTGTTTAACATTATTTAGTAATATCTTGAGGCGGATAAGTTCTCAAATATTAATAATACCAAAAATAATTATACACATCATGGATAGAATTTAACCTTAAAAACTTGAAAAGTTATCAATTTAAAAACAAAAATGTTATTATCATCATCCTTTATTCCAGGGCCGGCCCGGAGAGGGTGCCGGGTGGGCGACCTCTCAGGGCCCAAACCCTCCGGAGGCTCGATTTTTTTTTTAGTTTTTTTTATATTAAGTGTATATATAAATTTTGTTTCAAATGTAATAAACAAAGACATCAATGGTTCCAGTGGTCATCATCTCTATTTAAAACATGTCGTTCGCAAGGGCTACCCGGTTCGATTAGAGAAGGAGCATTTTTCATGCAGCTTCGTTTTATTTTTTTCTCTTTTGATTTTGTCACTTAATATTTCCTTTTTTTATTCCTTATTGTATTTTTTGTATTCTTCCTATTTCAGTTTCAAAGTTTTTTTTTGCTAATACAAAAACTGAAATATTTTTTCTATTATTTACTTTGTTTGTTATTTGAATTAAATATATAGCTAAACAATTTTGAAATGGTTTTATCCTTTTATTATACAAAAAAAACTAGTGAAGCGAGCACATTTTAGACATATTGCGACTATATATTTTTTTGAGTTAATTACCCGGATGGTCCTTGTGGTTTCATATTTTTTCATGTTTAGTCCTCACCTTTTGGAAATAGTAGGTATGCTCCCTATGGTTTGTATTTTGTTACTCGAATAATCCCCTGAGTAAATGTCAGTTAGTTTGGAAATAGCAGGTATGCTCCCTATGGTTTGTTATTTTGTTACTCGGATAGTCCCCTGAGGGCATACCTGCTATTTCCAAAAGGTGGGGACTAAACGTGAAAAAACATGAAACCACAAGGATCATCCGGGCAATTAACTCTTTTTTTAAAATTTTTCCTTTCGTTTGCTATAACGAGTACATTAAAACATACAAAGTTTTCACCCGGCGCAACATGCGGCTTTGCGGTTCATTTTTTCATTTATTCTTATGTTTTCTAATATTAAATATGTATTTATTCAAATGTATTTATCTTTTTTTTAAAATTGAGTTATTGATTTTATCTTATAAGGGTCATTTTTCTGCTCGTACAGGGCCTAAATTTTTTTGAGAATTTTCAGAGACGGCTCTGCTTTATTTAACCATAAAAATGTCAAAATTTTGGGTAAATCACTTTGAAACATTCCAACATAAGCGGATAAAGGTTGATGAGTCGGCAATTAAGATGGTGTGTCACCACCGGCGACCTTTCTTTCCGACGGGTCAGACGATGGTCGGTGCCAGCTGAAATGTCAACGTTTGGTCGGTGCTTCTTTTGACTTGGATATAACGTGCGCAGCTGGCTTTGCATGCCTAATTTTTATTGTTATTATAATATATTAAAATGTTATTACCATAAAGTTTACAAAACCGTTATGCTCTTTTTCTCCTACACAATGGGGGATTACAATCAAACCCACTAAAATCCTCACTTATATAAAAGCTATTGATAGAGTCAGAATAGTTGGACAAAGATAAGTCGAACCGTATCTCTACCTGAGAAAAGAAAAACTACTACCAGTATGACCCTTGACAAATTTGACAGGTCTCATCTATGGGTTAGTTGGTCACTATATCCTTAAATATGAGGAATATGCGAGTGAGTGCATTGTGACACATTATACACTAGTAATTTTGATAGATAAAAATGCAAACATCAAACATGGTTGTTAAATATAAGAGAGTTATTTTTTTAAAAGAACGATTAGAAATGTAAAGACGCATCAATTGAAGAAGTAAAGAATAACAAATGGGCATTAAGAGGATTGTTGACATGGATCGACTGTACTAAGTTTGGGCAAACTAACAAGCCTAGAGAAATGCCAAAAGATCACATGTCCAAAAGGATCAAGAAACTATGCCAATCAGTGCACGACTGAGGCACGATTTGTCTGTTCATCCTGGATGACATGCTTGAACAAAATGAACAAGTCAAACGAAAAAAATACGTATCACTAGACGTTTAAGACATACTAGATTGTTGCTATAGTTGTGCGTTGCGGCGACGACGTCTTGGTTGCTTACAGCTGGCGACATGTTATGTGATGCATTAACCATTTAAAAACACGTGTTTCGACGTACCCAATCTAAAAGTGTACTAACTTACTAAGTCGGCAAAACCAAAAACCATTTTATACGTATGTCATGTGTATCACGAAAGGCTTTCTTGGTCAACATTAAGCCAAGAAAAGAAAATCACCTTTGACTTTGTTTTGTTTCTTTTCCATATTGACGTCACAAACTCACAATCACAACACCAAGACAGTCGTGAGTCAATTTGTCGTTGGCAAAAGCCACCTGTTGCCACCGACCTTTGATTATAAGATATAGTAAATTATAGGATAAGTGGCGTTTTATTTCAAAGTGGGCTAGTTTTTGAAGATTGAATGTAACATTTTTTTATAACACTTATAAAAATAAGTATTTATAAATTAAGTTATATGTTTTATAAAATAAATTGAGTTCATAAAAGTTGTATTTGATCAAGATTGACTTGATGTATATCTTCCTACTAGCGACTAGCGAGAAAAATAATCACCGAAAGATGTAACAAACGATGAATCTTGTTTTTTACCTTCGCCACAATTATCTTTGTTAGTGCCTTGTATTATACTAATAACCTATTAATAAACAGCAAACTTGCCACGTCGATTTTTTGACCAAGTGCGTACCTACATGTATTAAGGGGGGCAACCGCCCTTTTAGAAAAGAAATTAGTGTATTATTTATGAAAAAATCCTGATTGCTCTCCTTAAAGTTTGACTAAACCTCCCAGTTACTTACCACAAAAAAAACCCTAAGTTACGCACTAGTTATGAGAGTTATGGTTTCATAGGGATAAAGCCACTTACCCTAATAACAATATATGTTGACCTAAAAGTAATGTAGTTGGTAGGAGTTGCCATCAAATCAACAAAGTTTCCTTAGCATGATTGTAGACGTTATTGATGAAAGTGAATGTGTCACACGTTAGGCAGAATCAACACGTTTTAAGATATAGTTTGAATCCAAATAATTCCTACAACATTATACGTATTATTATTATTAGTTAGTACAAATAACATACACTATTAATATAAAATCCCAAATGATGATAATTGCCATATCCGATTTAAATACATGTTATATATGATGTATTAATCTACGTATACACATATGTATTTGGGATAGAACCATTACGTAGTTGTTTATATATATATATATATATATATATATATATCAATACAAAAGAATGAAAACCAAACTAAAATCAATAGCATTGAAATATTTTTACCTATAAACGTCCTTCTTTTTTTTGAAACAAAAATCAATGTTGTTGAAAATTAAAAATCTTTTGGCAGCATTCTTAATTCTGGAAAAAATAAAAACCAATTGTGAAGAACGAAAATCAAAGTAAATGGCAATTAAATATCAAAACAAACTTGTTATTGAAAGGAAACTAAAACCAAAATGAAAATATTTTGACAGCATCTTGATTCTTTGATTTCTTTTATGAAAATAACATCAACGGCATAATCGTTGTACAAACCTGGAATATTTTCTTCTTTGTCGTTGTCAAACTCGATGCAAAACTCTGGTAACATTAATTTAAGCATTGTTGGTGGAGGCTCCATGGTACATTAATGGTGGATCTCGTACTAAAGATCTTGGTTAAGAAGATGAATAAATTTTGAAAAATTTCCATGGTGGAACTCGAACTCAAAGAGATGTTGAGAAAGATGAAGAAAATTTGAAAACTTTATTTATTAAAATGAGAAAGGTTAAAAGATATGATGGGTTGAACAATTGATGTGACATGCAAGTACAAAAGGGGACAAGATCTTTGGGGTTTGGGAGGTTAAAAACCAAATTACATAAATACCCTTAAAAGCAAAAGGTAGTATGTGATTGTCTTTGAAAACGTGGAAGGATATGGACCACATATAAGGTTTTCAATGTTTTCTTAATTTGAAAGGTTTTCTACCAAGCATTATCCTATATATATATAGGGGAGGATTATCTTGAGAACGCTAAATATTGCGAGAACCGTGAGAACGAATGATAAAACCAATCAAAACCATTTTTTTAATACAAACCTCATTTAATTAAAATACAACATGAAAATAAGAATTTACAACATCAAATAATTCATTTCTTCCCTCAAAATCACTCTTCTTAGATTTTTTACACATGTGTAAATATAACAAATTTACACATGTGTAAATGACAAACTTACACATGTGTAAAAAAATTATTTACTAATTCACGTAAATTTTGACCAAGTTTTCATGGTTTTTTCATTCATTCTCACGGTTATCGCGATATTTAGCTTTCTCATTTAAACTCTCCCTTATATATATATATATTTATATTTATATATATATATATATATATATATAATATATATATATATATATATATATATATATATATATATATTATTTAAAAATGTAGAAATGAAAATGAATATATAACGTTAACGTTGACTTATATTAATGACTTAATACACTATCTTTTATCCTTATATTAATGACTTAATACACTATCTTTTATCCGTTCTCATTAAGGGGCTGTTTGTTTACCTTTTAATGATGCTCTTAGTGGTTCAGACCTCTTACTAGTTCAGCACTTAATGGTTCAAACTGTTTGTTTCACGAGCAAATGGTCCAGACATTTGCCTCTGAATGGTTAAGCATTATATTGTGTATGAATGGTTCATACCTCTAATCTGAATTGATGAGACATTTGCCTCTGAACAGTTAGGCATTATACGGTCTCTTAATGGTTCAGACATCTTACTAGTTCAGCACTTAACGATTCAGAAGTTGTCAAACAACCCCTAACTCGTTTAAATGGAAATTATAGTAAACGGGCAACAAGCTGTGTTGCCATCTTTTTTTAATAGCAAAACTAAGTCATGTAAAAACTACATTTATAAATCATGGGCTCATAACATTACTATACATGACCCTTTAGACTCGACTAAGTAAGTCCACAGCCTATGACGCAAGGATGTACTTTTTAAAAGATTTAGTTTTGTTATTCTTGTTTTTGCAAGGACTACTAAATATCAAGTATGTACTTATCTTATTATTTTTACATATTAATGTTTACTTATTTTTGCAACCAATATTAATTGTTGATATAATGAAATTGATTCATTGCGTAAAATGCATAGTTATATATATATATATAATGCATAGTTTTATATAAAACGTATAAAAGATTGCAAAGTTTATATAAGATGAAATACATATAATGAACATGCACAAGATTTATTTAAATCATGCCTCCTCACACTCGGTCTCTACGAAAGGTGATAGAATAAAAAAGGGGGCTTGCTATTCACACACCCCCAACTTATTTCCACACCCTGCAGTGTCGAGCTGTGGCTAAAGCGCAACGTTTTGGTTCGGTCAACTAGACAAAGACTGACGGGTCTGTTGACCGGACCAAAACGCCAAGCGTTGACAGCGTTTTGGTCATGTCAACCAGACAAAAGACTAAAGCGCAACGTTTTGGTTCGGTCAACTAGACAAAGACTGACGGGTCTGTTGATCGGACCAAAACGCCGAGCTTTGGCCGCGTTTTGGTCGTGTCAATCAGACAAAGACCAAAACGCCGAGCTTTGGCCGCGTTTTGGTCCTGTCAATCAGACAAAAGACTGACAGTCAGTCTTTTGTCTGGTTGACATGACCAAAACGCTGTCAACGCTTGGCATTTTGGTCCGGTCAACAGACCCGTCAAACACCCGTCAGTCTTTGTCTGATTGACCGGACCAAAATATCACGCTTTAGCTACAGCTCGATACTACAGGGTGTGTGAATAGACACAAGAAGTGTGTGTGAATAAACATGGCCTAAAAAAGAGTGATATAGTTTATTCATTTAAATGGTGCAAAGTACAATATAATACATATTGACCAACTGCTTTTGCATTCTTCCTCTTGTATATAGAAGCCGTATGTGCAAAGGTTTTTTCTTTTTTTATATGCAAAGGTGTTAGATTTATTTAATAGCTTTCCTATACTTGCAAGTACAAAAGTTGATGGTGTGTAAGACTTACTTATTCTTTCGTATATAATATTCTTGCTTTTCTTTTACGCATGATGAAAACCATAAACCTTCCATAGTAGATGGTAATTTGCGGTTTTATGGGTGGTAAGCTGAAAAGGAAAGAGGCGTATGACTCTCGGTATACAGGGGTGTAAAAAAACGATAACCGAAAAAACCTGAAAACCGTATTGTATTCGTGACTGTGAAAGACTGAACTGAATCATAAATTTGGTTTTCGGTTCATTTCCTAAGCATATCCAGACTACGAATTTTTTTCGATTCAGTTATCGATTCCACAAATCTTGCTTATTTGGATCACCCAACCAAATAATTACCGGTTTAATCGGATAACTAAACCAAACAAATTGGTTTAATAAGTTGATTCAGTTTGGCTAGACACATTTCTAATTTGGAACAATTCTGATTTCAGTTAGGGCAAAATGAAAATAAAAACTAAATAAACTGATATTGATCAATAAACACCCCTATCAATAGAAAGTATGGTTATCTTTCTTTTTTCTTCTTTCAAACACACTAAACTTTAGGTTTCAAACAGGGGAGGGTAAATTTTGGTTATTGGGTAAAAAATGAGACAATAAAAAGGGGGTCTTAGTTAATCAAGTTGACATCTTGACATCCCAACTTGTTTGGCTAGAACCGACTCAGTTGATAGCTTGACACAATTAAACCTCTTACTCTATTTTTATAATTACACTAAAAAACACTACATTCTCTTTCATTTTTAATTAAATAATATTTTTTATATTTTTATTATTACATATGTACTTTCCTTCATTCACAATCACTTTAAAAAAATATTAAAAAATTATAGAGGTGAACAGTATCTCCTCCATTCACAACAATTTACAACCACTTTCACAAAAATAGAGAATCCATTGTG
Organism: Scalesia atractyloides; assembly: GCA_947069175.1. Lineage (NCBI taxonomy): Eukaryota > Viridiplantae > Streptophyta > Magnoliopsida > Asterales > Asteraceae > Scalesia > Scalesia atractyloides. Next base: position 75,964,138 of record CAMTDV010000021.1, read on the forward strand.
AATGCTCTAAAGTCTTAACCAACTTTGTGTGTATTTGATGTACTACCATGCATGAATGCACGGTGATATAAATTGTGTTATGCACAGCAAGTTTTTTGTTAATTGTGATGGATTTTGATTTGGTTATATATATATATATATATATATATATTCTTTCACATGGGTATGCGATTATAACTTTTTATTAACTGCTAAAAAAGGAAACTCACTAGCAAGCAGCTAGCTGGACGAAACAAAACAACTACAAGAACGAAAATAAAACGATAAACTAGTAAGATACTGACGAACGACATATAGAAAAGAACTAGACAAAAAAAACCTATGAAGATGATCCAAAAAGAAAAGGCAAATTAGAAATAAATAATCTAAACTTTCTCAATTTGGCCGACAATAATCCGAAGTCAATTATTAGCCGATAATAATCCGAACAGGTCAATTTCTTTTTGTAAAATAGTCTGCCGTTAAAATAGCTTAACAGAGTTAGGTTTTTTTTTCCGATTTACAACCCGTTGTTTTAGGGCTTTTGATCAGAACGAGAATACGAGTCGATTGATTTCAAAATACTGCCCCCAACCCACGAAAACGGTGCTTCAATTCGGGTGTTTAAACTTTAATTAACAAAAATCAAGCCATTTCGAGCACAATTTCGAGGTAAGTTTTACATTAATCGACTCGGATCCTTGTTCTGATCAAAAGCCCTAAAACATCGGTTTGTAATTCGGAAAAAAACTTAACTCTGTTAAGTCATTTTAACGGCATACTATTTTACAAAAAAAATTGACCTGTTCGGATTATTATCGGCTAATAACTGACTTGTGATTATTATCGGCCAAAGTTAAAAAGGTGGGATTATTTATTTCCAATTTGCCAAAAGAAAATCCAAGCGTAACATCTACTACTGTCACACTCCGACCCATTACGGATTATCGACCGTGACATGATGATTGTTCACCGACAACTAATTAAAAGTTAAGTATTATTCATAACTGGATTATACAAATGTCAAAATAACCAATAAAATATTCAAATAATCCAATCTAGACGAAACAAAACATTAGCATCAAGAAAATCCGGTTCCTTATCTAAGGCATATCCATACATGTCCCCATCCCCATCACTTCAAACATGTTCACCGTATAATGAGTAAAATATATTTTATTTTGTGGGTTTTTTCCGGTTGCGTCGGTGGTTCCGACCATGCCTTTTTCACATGAGCCCTCAGCTTTAGAGATCTTACACATTCAACCCCATCTTTTGGGAAGTGATATATTGACCCTTAACTTTTGATAATTGTCAACTTTGACCACCCATTTTTTCTACTTTATAACTTCACACCTCATCTTCTACAATATTTCAATTATTTTGTTTAAATTACTTTTACGACTTCACACCACAACGTGCGAGACATTATACTTTTCTTTATCTATGCCAAACCATGTTAATGTCACGAACGTAACGTACGTGACAAAGTAAAAAACATGTCACGTCGCACGCGAGTATCATGCGTTAATATCATCACCATAACGTGTGTAACAGAGTCGCGAACACGACATGAGTAAAAAATGTAGTTGTAAACAAAAGATAATCATCCTCTATCTTGGTTCTAGACTTCTAGTAAGGCCCATTAATTAGCCCCATTAACTGTACCAACAAAGTGTAGCATTGATGGCCCAAGCCTAATTTCTGAATTAGGAAGTTAGGATTACCGATTAGTTTTACTTGAATATTGATTTTTTTTATAAGCCTAATTTTTTTACTCGCATAACACCTTTGAATTCTCTTAAATCCTCAAGGACAACCTTGCATCTTGCACTTGCTGAAAACATAGAATACCTACTGATGTTTCATATCTACAAAACTCAGGTAAAAAACACATTTTCATAAATGCTTAAACAATACAAGTTTTAACAAGTTTATAGAAGATGCGAGGTTTAAATCATTATATTTAGGCTCTTACTATTCTCACATCCCTACAACTTATTTTTACATTCTTTTTCATTCTTTCTCTTTCTATATATCTATATTTTTTTTGAACGAAAAATTTGGATCACTAGAGTATCATCTTGCCACCAGCAGAACCACCCGATCATATCCATCTCCACTTAGGCATAATGCCTATACACCAATTCAGAAGAAAACCCAATAAATATGGGAAAAACCCCCCTTGTGGGAATCAAACCCATGACCTATTGGTTTTAAAACCTTATCCCACCATCAAAATGACAGTATCTCTATATGTATAGAGAAAGAGATAAAGTAGTATATTTATTGGTATGATTATCTTTTGTACTATTGAGCACCATTCTATGCATCTTCCTTAAAGTGTCTTGATAACCTCACTTAAAAGAAAGAAAACAAAAGGTACATTTGAGCAATATTTGCCCAATGAGTGGATGAGGATAATATAACGGGAATATTTTATTATTGGTAAAAGGCTTAAGTTTTGAAATTCATTATTCATCTAGAAGTATATATGTCTAGAAATTAAATTTAAATCATACTTGTCATACTCAATTTCTCCACTTGTGGTCTATTGGTAGGAGAGTTGGGTTTTTCAATAAAGACTCAAGTTTAACTCTCACTTGTGTCATATTAGGGTGGATATTGGGCAATGATGGTGACAAACCCACAAGGGGGTTCGATCCTAAGCCGCACCCCGGTTTTCATCCGGCTGTTACTTCAATGAGACAACTCGTGTGGAGGCAGTACGGTTTCCTAGGGAACGCCATAACCAAATCTGACCAACCCAGCGCGGACATGATTAAGACAACTAGCCATACTCATTCACCCAAAAATAAACAGGTGCTCTTTAGAGCAATCAAGCATCCTGAAGCACGGACAAACATTACTTGTAAATGTCTAAGTTCGTAATTCGTAAACTTATGAACATGTAATCTCGTAAAATTGTAAACTCATAAACACGTAACTTGCAAAGCATGTATATCAAAATCTAAAGTTTTTGGTTTCTTTTCAAATACAAACAGATATATTTATATAATAAATCAACACTTCTAAAATATTAACTTTGATAACTAACTTAAATTTCTAGTTACTGATACGTTTTAAAATAACGTTATTCAAATTTACTAGTTTAGTATATTTTTTTCAAATTTTGAAAATATGTAGAAATTTGAGCAAATTCATGTCTTTTATTGGTTTTTTTCTTTTTGGTTTTTATTTTTTTTATTTTTTGATATAGGAACCTTTTAAATTTGTAATAAAATTTTAACTTTTTATAATTTTGCGGCAAAAGTTAAACGGGTTTATTTTTATTAGTTTTTATTTTACGTTTGTTTTTTTCTGGATTTGTTGTCGTTCGGTTGTTACTTACTACGGTATTTTGTGGTTACATTTGTTCCATCAAGTTTTAATACCCGATAGACTTTCTAATATGTGTCGGTATAAATTTTATTTCGTTTGTTTATTACGTTACATGAGTCACTTTGTGTCGTAAATGTTTTTGTTTTACGTTTTTTTTCCGGTTTTGGTCGTTGTTCGGTTGCTACTTAGTATGATTTTACACCTCCTAACCCCGCAACGCTGGTTGCACGCTTTTTGATGCTCCTCGCCCCACGACGCGGGGGACTTAAAGACTAGTTTAACCAATAAATTTGTAAATGTTTTGAAGACATTTTAATCGAACAAATTTTGGGTTAATTTAGTGGTTGTATGTGGGCTAGATGATGACGGAGGTGGGCTCCAATGGATCTGACACTAGAAAAAGTTTAAAACAAGGGGACCCATATCTGCTCTAGATCTACATGTGCTCAATTGTAACGTAAATGTACACTTTTTTAACATTTTATACCTATTATCATTAGATTTTTACACCTAAAAAATGTACACTTTTTAACATTTACACCTAAAAAGTAAATACCACCTATTTTATCATCTTCTTCACCAACTTGCTAGAAGAACGAAAGTTTTCGTGAAAACCGTTTTTTTGCGATCTAAGGAGTTTTAGAATGCCAAGATACCACCAAACATTGTTAACAAAATAACGGAGGAGATGGGTATCAGAAATGACTTACTGACTTTTTAAAAAAAAATTAGTAAGTTAAAAAATGTTTGTCATTAATAAAAGTGATTTTTTATTTTGGTTTTTGAAAATAGATAAAAAAAAAAAACTCTTTTCCTAAAGCCACGAAAAACTAGGCTTTTTAAATAGCTTTTAACTTTTTGAACGTAAAATTATCAAACAAATAACATATGCACACATCATCACCCACCATCCACCACCGACGCTACACCAACCCCCCAACCCCCCACTTGGTTCTATTGGTGTAAAGCAAGCATTGTTATTAAAAAATAAAAAGAAAAAACTTATTGGTTTTTCTTACCACAAAAGTTAATCCAAACACTTTTAAAACTTTTTAAAAAAGTAATAAGTCAATAAATACTGCGTTATTCAAGGCTGTAAACCCATCGGTCTCGCATATTGTGGAGGAAGTGAAGGCCCTTTCTTGTGGGTAAAGCACCGGTCTCGCAGAAGCAGTCTTACGTGGGAGAAATGGAAATGTTTCAGCTCGTAGTTTCTTGCGGTTTGTTTTGTTTCTGGTCTGCGGGCTTTTGTATCTTAACCCAGCTTCTTGCTGTATGTTTTCTTAATAATACATCAAGGTTTTTGTTGGCCGTTTAAAAAAATAAGTCAATAAATACTTTTAAAGTTAATTAAGCAATTCCAAACATCGTTAGTTGACTTTATTTATGGATGGTTGGGTTAAGTTGCAAAACAGTTGAAGTCAAGAGTGGAATATTAAGGTGGTGTTTGTTTTTTCAGAAAAACCTCTTCTGGCCTCTTATGTCTGCGCCGCGCAGACCACGCGCAGACATTTAGCTCTGCAGGCCGTTTGTTTTTTAGAATACATGAAAAATGTCTTCAAACCTCTACGCGTCCTCTTCCCTACGCACACATGGTCCGATGTCTTCCCACCTTTTCCAACCTCTTCCACAAAACTCTCTCCTCCCAATCGACACCTCCACCTCCTCCGCCATCACCTCCACTTCGCCACCACCACATCTCCGCCCCCAACTCCACTTCCTCCACCACCACCTCCCAGCCGTCACCTCCACCTTTCGATTCAGCTTGAAGTTCAGGACTGTAAACAGAGTCGTCACCGCCACCATCATCTGCTCTGTTTCGGTCTGAATCTGGTCCGACATTTAGATAGGCGGTGGTTGTTGGTGATTTGTTCCGGCAGAAAACAGAGGGGTTTCCCAGTGCGGTGGTGGATGCCGGTGATAGCGTCACCATACTTATTATCCACGGTGGTTTGTGTGTGGTTCCGGTGATCGGAATTGGAAGGGGGAAGGTGGTTGAAAAAATGATTTGTGTGTGTCGTGTGGAAATTTGTTGTGGCTAAAATGGGAGGGTGGTTTTCATATGGTTGTAGGAAGTTGAGCTCCCAATAGGATTTTTAAGGGTTTTGGCAAGGAAGATAGTTTGCAGATGTGGGTTTTAATCAAACACTCTTTTTATTACACTCTGCAGACATCTAGTCCACCTCTTCTCATGCAGACGTTTGCAGATGTGGTACGCAGACTGCAGACCTTTTACATCTGAAAAAACAAACACCACCTAAGAGTTGAAACCATAGCTGTAGTTGTTGTCTACTACGAACCATCTGTTGATCTCTTGCGGTTTCGCATGGCAGGTTTGGGGGGCGATTTCACTCTGGATAAAGACCCCATGTCGCACCCCTAATTTTCACGTGTAACCAGGTGGGCCCGGTGGGGAATATCGTGACGCAAGTTGATATCATCATTACCAAACAATACAATATAACACAGCGGAAGTCTGGATAATTACTATTACAAACGTTTGAATGTTCAAAGTTCAAAAATATATACAACGCTTGTAATTAGATCCACAGGCGGATCGAAATGTGATTATAAAAGAAATTTAACAGACTAAGGCCTTTTAAGCAAAGGGTTACAAATTCCTCTTAAGCTTGTCGAGTACTTCCAGCCTATTTACGTGCATATGTCACCTGCGCTTAGTCTTTGAAAATACGTCAGATAAATCTGGTAAATACAATTAACCGACTCATTTTGAAAACATTTTGAAAACATTTAATGTACACAATGGTACTTTTGTTTTAAATAATAACTTGCGAAAAAATATTTTCATGTTATCATTTTTACATGCCAACAATACATTTAGAGCCCGAAAACTATTCGGGATCATGATTAATCGACACACCACTTTAATACCTTTAATAGGTACACCCCTAATGGGTTATAATTTTATTTTAGCATCTGTCGGGTGTATGCCTACACCTCGTGCTTAGGTCGTGGCCATTTACAATTAAATGAGCCGTCGATATCTATGACATGGTCGTTTTAACCCTCAAATGTTTAATATTGAGCAATACGAAATAAAATGGATTATTTGAATTCCCGACTCATTGGTCTTTGATCCCATATGCAACCATGCGGTATTATTATACCGTATCCCAAGCCCGTGTAAGGGAAAATAAGTTAAAAGTATTTACCTGGTTTTGCAAATCTTTAATATATAAGAAAATAAGCAAAGCACAACCGTAATCAATTAACTAGCTTGGTGACAATCTACCGGAAGCCTCTAGTCTGGAATAGATAATATTATTAACCGATTAGTTAGCTAGCGGGTCTTTATTTAGTCATTGACATAGACCGGCTAACTTAAAACAAAGATAACGGTACAAAACGCTAGATTAAGCGATGACCGGAAAGAATGTATTTTGGCCCCGACAAGTACTAGGACTTGCTAAATATGGGTTACCATTTTACATTCTGGAATTTGAGAATAATTTGATGTGGTTAAACCCGTTTTGGTTAAATCGCGTAAACTAGTCACGTAGGCTTAACCGTACGCATATAAGCGAAACCGGGTAACCAGGTGAGTCCTATGTAAGTTTCATATGCCATTTGTCACACCCCAACCAATGGCGGAAACATCGGGGCGTGGCACTAGGCGAATCAGATTGATCAAGAGATTCCGTAACGATTATTTTAAAGATAATAATCAACATTCAACATCCCATACTTTCAAACTCATAAAATCCTCAAACAATCATTATATATCAAAACAATCTCTTAAACATAACATCCGATTCGATCTTCCCTAGATTTATTACATGATTTTTCTAAAAGCAAAAAAAACTAAATCTAAGTGTCCAAAGCAATATCCTCAACCTGCCACATATGTTAAAATAAAACGTCAATACAATTAAGTAAAGGTGAGCATACAAGTTTTCGTACAGCGTTTAGCATACACCGCATGACATACGTAAGAGATGTGAACTATGTAACTACTTAGATTCAAGTAAACCAACAAACCGCGATTGTTCGAGGCATGCGAACAAGTGTCCACATCCTAAAAGAGAAAATAAATGAGAAATAAAAATGCGAGCCTTAACAACCCCGGGCCTCCGGGTGGCGGGTCAACCTCTAGTATACTATCATGTTAAGGGTGGCGTACAAGCAATCAAGCAATACACACGATTCAGCAGATTTCACGTATAGTCATGTAATTCAGTGGGTTGCGAATAAGCGTTTGAGAGTTGTGTGATGTGATTTGATATAGGAACATATGTGACACCCAAAAGTGCGTTTAAGCGTAAAAGGGTTCAAGTCTACTCACCGTGGGTGCGTTTCTGGAGAGAGGCGGGATCTAATGTAAGTTGGGGAGAGCGCCGGATCAGTATGTAAGCAAACAGAAGTGCATCAGTCTTCCGAAATGCTGAAACGGTGAACGGGTGAAAGAACAGTAGACAAGTTCGGGCGAACTTGACCTGTTTGCTTACTGGAGGCACAAGTCCGGGCGAACTTGTCTGGTTTCCTGAGAAACAGGACAAGTTCGGGCGAACTTGCCCTATTTTGTTGAGAGGTGATACAAGTTCAGGCGAACTTGTCTGATTTGTTGAAGTTTAAGGCAAGTTCGAGCGAACTTGGTCACCATTCTGGTGACAACTTCGAGCAAACTTGCTCTATTCCGAGCCAACTTGACTGTTTTGGCATCCAAATCATGTGTTTTTGCGTAGTTTGCTGAGAAAATCGAGTGTTCATCCCTCCAACCTTAAGCCACTGAGAAAAACTTAGGCTGGAGAGGTCTTTTGCAGCAAGTTTAGCCATTTTATAGAAACTCGGGCTAATCCGAGCGAACTTGATGGTTCGTACGGATTAGTCCAGCTTGTGTAAAGTGACGATTTCGTCCTTGTGCTTCCAGATCTGATGTTTTGCTTGACCACGCCTCGTCCCACTTCACAGTGAACGAAACACACGTCATTTATTCCGGAATTTGTGTAAAAATTGATGTTTAAAAGGTTTTACTTAGATCTAGACATAGATCTGAGTGAAAAACAGAAGTTTTGTATAAAAAGATGAAGATTTTCGTAAACAGAAGAGATTTGATGAAAACGAAGGCAAAGCCTTGTGCAAAATCGTTGTAAAACGTTGTTGAACGTTGTAGCTGAAAACGGGTTGAATCTTACTTAGAAAACAAAGGGTTTCGGTTTTGGGGAGCTCTGGGCGAACTTGCAGCAAGTTCAAATGAGAATGAGGAGCTGAGTATTTATAGGTGAGGTGAGAAAGAGGGCTGAAACATCAAGTTCGGGTGAACTTGTATGTTTTGTTGAGTTTTGAGACAAGTCCGGGTGGACTTGTTAGTTTTGTTGTGTAATGAAGGCTTACAAGTTCGGGCGAACTTGTGATAGACAAGTTCGGCCGAACTTGACCTATTAGCCAAGCTTTGTTCGATTATTTCGCGTTAATATAGTTCATTTGGCGATTCGGTTTGTATTAAATAGTTATATTAAGTGTTATAATTGATTTAATAGTGCGATTTAGCGATTCGTGTGTATGAGAGCATTGCGATAGCGAGCGTTGCGATAGCGATTGTAACCAAACGTAAAAAATACAACACACATAAAACATAATTCCACATAATTAATTACGATTTGTGATGCGATGAGGTAAGCGATGCGATGGCACAAGCGGTTATTATACAACAACACACTCGGCTATTAGAGTAACATAGACTTGTGTTTGCGATTGAATTATTGTTGAGTTTAATAAGCGATTAGATGCGATATAATTGTAAACAAACATAATTAATTAACATAACTTTCTCATAATCGGAATCTCGGAGTACAATAAGAAATACAACGGAAAATAAAAGGAAAAAGATAACAACGAATTAACGAGTTGTTACAGTCTCCTCTACTTTAGAAAATTTCGTCCCGAAATTTAAGTAGTGGCCGTAACAAAGAGATGAGGGTATTTGGCCTTCATATCACTTTCCAATTCCCAAGTGAACTCTGCCCCGCGTTTGCCCTCCCATCGGACCTTCACAATAGGGATGCGAGAGCGTCGTAGTTTCTTGGTTTCTCGGTCCATGATTTCTACCGGCTTTTCCACGAAATGGAGAGTCTCGTTGATTTGCAGATCTTCGAGAGGGACATGGAGATTCTCTTCAGCTAGGCATTTCTTGAGGTTTGAGACGTGGAAAGTCGGATGTGCGTTGTTAAGTTCTTCTGGTAATTTGAGTCGGTAGGCCACCTTGCCAGTTCTTTCCAGAATCTTAATGGGACCAACGTATCGTGGCGCTAGTTTTCCTTTCTTTCCGAAGCGGATCACCCCTTTCCAAGGTGCAACCTTTAAGAGAATGTGATCTCCCACTTCGAACTGTAGGGGCTTGTGGCGTTTATCGGCGTCACTTTTTTGACGACTCCGAGCTTTCAAGAGATTGTCTCTGATTTGGAGGATCTTGTCAGTCGTTTCTTGAATGAACTCAGGACCGGTGATTTGTGCTTCTCCGATCTCGTGCCATGCAATAGGTGATCGACAATTTCTTCCATACAATGCCTCAAAAGGAGCCATTTGAATACTAGTATGATAGCTATTATTGTACGAGAATTCAATTAATGGTAAATGCGTATCCCAATTACCACCGAAATCTATGATGCACGCACGAAGCATGTCTTCGAAGGTGCGGATCGTGCGCTCAGTCTGACCGTCAGTTTGAGGGTGAAAAGCGGTACTGAGATTAAGCGTAGTGTAACAACTCCGATTTTCGTTGTTATGTTTTTTCTTTTATTCCATTGTATCTATCCAATTGTACTCCGAGATTCGGTTATGCAAATGTTTGTGTAAATTAAATTATGATGAATTACAGTTATAACGCCTATTAAATCGCTTATTAAACGCATCGCTAATCTAATCGCAATCACAAGAAATTATGCTACTATACGAGCCAAGTGGGTTATTGTTAATAAACACTTGTGCCATCGCATCGCAAATCGCAGTTAATTATGTGGAATTATGTTTTATGTGTGTTATGTTTGTCATGTTTATGATTACACTCGCTATCGCATCGCTCTCGCATATTCGAATCGCTAAATCCCACTATTACATCACTTATAACGCTTAATATAACTATCTAATACGAACCGAATCGCCGAACAATCAATAAACGAACGAAAAACGAAGAAAACCCAACATTTGGGTCAAGTTCGGCCGAACTTGACTGGCCAACACAAACCTCCATCTTTCCCACAAGTCCGCTTGAACTTGCCTTGGTTCTTCACAGAATCAGCAAGTTCGGCCGAACTTGTCTTGCATCCTTTGAGAAACTAGCAAGTTCGCCCGAACTTGCATGAAATCATGCAAGTTCGACCGAACTTGACTCCCATCAGCACACATTTTGCCCTCACCTATAAATACTCAGCTCCATTCTCTCATTTGAACTTGCCCGTAAGTTCGCCCAGAGCTCTCAAAACCCGAAACCCTTTGTTTTCTAGTAAGATTCAACCCGATTTCAACTACAGTGATGTTCAACAACATTTTACAACGGATTACAACGATTTTGCACAAGGCTTTGCCTTCGTTTTCATCAAATCTCTTCTGTTTACGAAAATCTTCATATTTTTATGCAAAACTTCTGTTTTTCACTCAGATCTATACTAGATCTGAGTAAAACCTTTCAAAAACATTGATTTCTACACAATATTCGGACTAATGACGTATGTTTCGTTCACTTTTGAGTGGAACGAGGCGTTGTCAAGAAAGATCTCGGATCCGGGAGCACAAGGACGAAATCGTCACTTTACACAAGTTGGACTAACCCGTACGAACCTTCAAGTTCGCCCGGATTAACTCGAGTTTCTGTAAAATGGCTAAGTTCGCTCCAAAAGACCTCTCCAGCCTAAGTTTTACTCAGTGGCTTAAGGTTGGAGGGATGGACACTCGATTTCCTCAGCAAACGACGCGAAAACGCAAGATTTTAGACCCGAAAACATCAAGTTCGCTCGAGATTTACTGATTTTATACAGCTCAACAGTCAAGTTCGCTCGAACTTGCACCCTCTGTGTTAAGTTCGGCCGAACTTGAGTCAAAAACCTTCAACAGAACACCACAAGTTCGGCCGAACTTGCAGATCCTGTCAACACCTTATACAAGTTCGACCGAACTTGTCTCAAAACACAGCAAGTTCAACACAAGTTCGCTCGAACTTGTATGATCACGTACAAGTTCGCCCGAACTTGTCCTCTACCCATTCCAAACTTAACCGTTTCAGCAATTCGGAAGACTGATGCACTTATGTTCGCTTACAGGCTGATCCGGCGCTCTTCCGACTCATCTCAGATCCTTCATCTCTCCCGAAACGCACCCATAGTGAGTATACTTGAACCCTTTTACGCTTAAACGCACTTTTGGATGTCACATATGTTCGTATATCAAAACACATCACACAAATCTCAAACGCTTATTCGCAACCCGCTGTTACATGATTATGCGTGAAATCTGCTGAATTGTATGTATTGCTTGATTGCTTGTACGCCACCCTTAACATGATAGTATACTAGAGGTTGACCCGCCACCCGGAGGCCAGGGGTTGTTAAGGCTCGCATTTTATTTCGCATTTATTTTCTCTTTTAGGATGTGAACGCTTGTTCGCATGCCTCGATCAATCGCGGTTTGTTGGTTTGCATGAATCTAAGTAGTTACATCATTCACATCTATTACGTATGTCATGCGGTGTATGCTAAACGCTTTTATATATAGTATGTACGCAAACCTGTATGCTCACCTTTACTTAATTGTATTGACGTTTTATTTTAACATATGTGGCAGGTTGAGAGTTAGCATTGGATGCATTGGATTTGCTTAGTTGAGTTGTTTTAGTTGTTTTGTTTTGTGTAACATCCGTCGAAAAACGGGTTTCCAAAACCCGCTTCGTTTATTAATCGAATAGTCAGCTACATTTTTCGTTGCTTATTTAATGCTCTTTTTAATTTTAAACACTACATAATTAATAAATATATTGGAATTTATAAACTATAATTCATAAACAATAAAAACGGTCGAGAAAAAAATAAATGTCGCTGCCGGGTTTCGAACCCGGGTCAGCCGGCTCATTTAACACACAAACACTTAACCACTCCGCCACTTGATTCATTTGTGTAATCAATGAATCATATAAAACTTAAGTTCCACCAAGAATTCATCTGTTTGCGCCAAAAACTGAAACCGCTCATCGGCTTTCAACTATCCAGACTTTTGAGTGATCGCGAGTTACTTAATATAACCGATAAATCAATTACAACCCACGTTTTCTAATCAATTCTGTCTTCAATGAACTCGCTTCATATGATTTTCGTGTTTGAAAACCGAAATCATATTACTCCTGTTTTACACTGATAATTCCATCGTCTCATAACTCGGAAACACTCGCAGAACCTTCAATTTCATTTTTCGCTCTAAGTTCTGTTCGTCGGAATCGTTATCTGCTATCCCCGGACTTTCGCCGGAAAACCGGGACATACGTCAAATCGGTAAATTTCTCGATTCTTTCATTTTCAATCCATTGTTAGACTTTCACTAACTTAAATTCTTCAACCAGAATCGGTCCCAGACGACGTTACCGGATATTCTACACTCGCCGGAAAATCTATGGACATTTCCGAAAACACGCTGTGAATCGGTACAAACATCTAAACCCTCTGATAATCTTTGTTTAGTAACTCAATTTCACAATTAGTTGATCAAAACTGTTAATTGATCCGCTCAGACGGAATTCATAAAACAGAGCCGACGACCTTTGCTGGAGTTCTGAGAAAAACATCTTTTCCGGTACATTCATTTCCAAAACCTTCTTTATCCATTACATTTCAATCATTTATATGTCCGACGAATGATTTAAACAAGAACTGTCGAATATCGGTTGTCTGTGTCTTTGAACGAAGAAGATGAAGTCGAACATTAGGTATAAGTTCAATTAAAACAAGATGTTAAACCGGGTTAGACACACAGTCCAGCGGTGGACTGTGTGCAAACACATAGCGCACGTCACGAGTTCGAATCTTACAAACGCACCGGCTTTCCGAATTAAAACCAATTTTTTTAAACTGAATCAGAGTAGGTCCCAGGATGTTTTTAAGATTAATATAAACTGTAAGTTTAACAGATAAGACACACAGCCCAACTGGTTGGGCTGTGCGCTTACAAACCAGAGGACCCGAGTTCAATCCGGTTTCCCTGCAACCGGTTCAACCATTTAAATTCTTTTAATATAAAACCAAATAAATTAAACATTTAATTAGTATATATATAATTAAAACATAGAATATTTCGGGTTAGACACGTAGCTCAGTTGGTAGAGCTGCGTGCACGCGTACGAGAGGTCTCGGGTTCGAGCCTCACCCAGCGCACACATAAGCCACTGTCCGACCGGTCAACGGTCAATGGTCAACAAAAAGTCAACAAAAAGACATCCCATGAGAGAAGTCGAATTCCGCATTGATCTTATACCTGGAGCTACACCAGTTGCAAAATCTCCTTATAGGTTAGCCCCATCCAAAATACAAGAGCTGGCCAGTCAACTGCAAGAGCTGACTGACAAAGGATTCATACGTCCTAGCTCATCGCCTTGGGGTGCACCTGTCCTTTTTGTGAAAAAGAAAGATGGAACGTTTCGCATGTGTATCGACTACAGAGAACTCAACAAGTTAACGGTCAAGAACCGCTACCCATTACCTCGCATCGATGATCTTCTTGACCAACTTCAAGGCGCCACCTGTTTCTCAAAAATCGACCTTCGTTCTGGATATCATCAACTCAGAGTACATGAAGAAGACGTCCCAAAGACCGCCTTCCGAACTTGTTATGGTCATTACGAATTCATGGTCATGCCATTTGGATTAACCAACGCCCCAGCTGTATTCATGGATCTAATGAATAGGGTATGCAAACCCTACCTCGACCGCTTTGTCATAGTCTTCGTCGACGACATCCTCATCTACTCAAAGTCTAAGTCTGATCATGAACGACATCTTCAACTCATCCTTACACTCTTAAGGACAGAAAAGCTGTACGCTAAGTTCTCGAAATGTGAATTCTGGTTAAGGGAAGTACAATTCCTTGGACACGTCATCAATGACAAGGGAATTCATGTTGATCCCTCAAAAATCAAGGCAGTACAGGAATGGCAAGCGCCACGTACACCTACCGAAGTAAGATCATTTCTTGGGTTGGCTGGTTATTATCGCCGTTTCATTGCAAATTTCTCCCGTATTGCTGTACCACTCACGGCTTTAACTCATAAAGGAAAACCCTTCATATGGGGACCTAAACAAGAAGAAGCCTTCCAAACCCTTAAGCAAAAACTCTGTGACGCACCTATCCTCACACTTCCTGAAGGTTGTGATGACTTCGTGGTTTATTGCGACGCGTTAGGGCAAGGACTAGGCTGTGTACTGATGCAAAGAGGAAAAGTGATAGCTTATGCATCTAGGCAACTCAAAATTCATGAGAAGAACTACACCACCCACGACCTAGAACTTGTAGCCGCTGTGTTCGCTCTTAAGATATGGAGACATTACCTCTACGGTACCAAGTGTGAAATTGACCACAAGAGCCTCCAACATATCTTTAACTAAAAGGAGTTGAATATGAGGCAACGAAGATGGGTTGAACTTCTTAATGACTACGACTGTGAAATTCGGTATCATCCTGGCAAGGCAAACGTGGTGGCCGATGCGCTCAGTCGAAAGGGTTATGCGAACTCCATTCGTCTTCTATGTTCGCAAATCATAACCGACATCAAAGATCGAATCCGAGAAGCTCAACATGTTTCAGTAACGGAAAACGACATACGCAAGGAGCTGTCTTGTGGAGCTGAACTTAAAATCGAAACTAAATCCGACGGTATTCTGTACTATCTAGATCGCATATGGATTCCCGATCACAATAACCTTCGTGATTTCCTTATGAATGAGGCGCATTGTGCACGGTACTCTGTACACCCAGGAGCCGACAAGATGTATCAAGACCTTCGATACACCTACTGGTGGCCTGGCATGAAGAAGGATATCGCTGTTTTTGTTTCCAAGTGCCTTACATGTTCCAAAGTAAAAGCTGAACATCAAAGACCCTCAGGACTTCTAGTCCAACCTGAAATACCTGTACGGAAGTGGGAAAACATAACCATGGACTTCATTACCGGGTTACCTCGCACCTCCAGTGGGTATGACACTATATGGGTAATCATTGATCGTCTTACAAAATCAGCTCACTTCATCCCGATTCGCGAGGACTTCAAGAACGAGAAGTTAGCTCGTATCTACATCAGCGAGATCGTAAGCCGTCATGGTGTACCTTTAAGCATTATTTCAGACCGTGATGGTCGTTTCACTTCACGAACATGGCAAGCCGTACAAGCCGCTTTGCGTACACGATTAGACCTCAGTACCGCTTATCATCCTCAAACTGATGGACAATCTGAACGCACCATCCAAACTCTTGAAGATATGCTTCGAGCATGTGTCATAGACTTCAAAGGGAATTGGGATGCTCATCTACCATTAGTTGAATTTTCGTACAACAACAGCTACCACTCAAGTATCGGCATGGCTCCTTTCGAAGCGTTATATGGCCGTAAGGGCCGATCTCCAGTATGTTGGCACGAAATTGGGGAAGCTCAAATCACCGGTCCAGAATTGATTCAAGAAACGACAGACAAGATCCATCAAATTCGAAACAATCTTCTAGCAGCACAAAGTCGTCAAAAGAGTTATGCAGACAAACGACGAAAGCCCTTGGAGTTTAACATTGGTGATCAAGTACTTTTAAAAGTATCACCGTGGAAGGGAGTAGTTCGTTTTGGCCAGAAGGGCAAGCTAGCACCATGCTACGTAGGACCTTTCAAGATACTCGAAAGAGTAGGACCTGTAGCATACAAGCTTGGCCTACCAGAAGAACTCAACAGAATTCACCCCACGTTCCACGTATCAAACTTAAAGAAGTGCCTCGCCGATGAAAACCTCCATATTCCCCTAGAAGATATTCAGATCGATGAATCTATGCACTTCATTGAAAGACCAGTAGAGATCATGGACTTCGGAGAAAAACGTTTAAGACGGAGTCGTATTCCAATTGTTAGGGTACGCTGGGAGTCGAAACGAGGACCTGAGTTTACTTGGGAACGTGAAGACTCAATGCGCGAAAAATACCCGCATCTTTTTCCTGTTACCACTACTACTTAAATTTCGGGACGAAATTTCTAAAAGTAGGGAATACTGTAACATCCGTCGAAAAACGGGTTTCCAAAACCCGATTCGTTTATTAATCGAATAGTCAGTTACATTTTTCGCTGCTTATTTAATGCTCTTTTTAATTTTAAACAATACATAATTAATAAATATATTGGAACTTATAAACTATAATTCATAAACAATAAAAACGGTCGAGAAAAAAAATAAATGTCGCTGCCGGGTTTCGAACCCGGGTCAGCCGGCTCATTTAACACACAAACACTTAACCACTCCGCCACTTGATTCATTTGTGTAATCAATGAATCATATAAAACTTAAGTTCCACCAAGAATTCATCTGTTTGCACCAAAAACTGAAACCGCTCATCGGCTTTCAACTATCCAGACTTTTGAGTGATCGCGAGTTACTGAATATAACCGATAAATCAATTACAACCCACGTTTTCTAATCAATTCTGTCTTCAATGAACTCGCTTCATATGATTTTCGTGTTTGAAAACCGAAATCATATTACTCCTGTTTTACACTGATAATTCCATCGTCTCATAACTCGGAAACACTCGCAGAACCTTCAAATTCATTTTTCGCTCTAAGTTCTGTTCATCGGAATCGTTATCTGCTATCGCCGGACTTTCGCCGGAAAATCGGGACATACATTCGGTAAATTTCTCGATTCTTTCATTTTCAGTCCATTGTTAGACTTTCACTAACTTAAATTCTTCAACCAGAATCGGTCCCAGACGACGTTACCGGATATTCTACACTCGCCGGAAAATCTCTGGACATTTCCGAAAACACGCTGTGAATCAGTACAAACATCTAAACCCTCTGATAATCTTTGTTTAGTAACTCAATTTCACAATTAGTTGATCAAAACTGTTAATTGATCCGCTCAGACGGAATTCATAAAACAGGGCCGACGACCTTTGCCGGAGTTCTGAGAAAAACTTCTTTTCCGGTACATTCATTTCCAAAACCTTCTTTATCCATTACATTTCAATCATTTATATGTTCGACGAATGATTTAAACAAGAACTGTCGAATATCGGTTGTCTGTGTCTTTGAACGAAGAAGTTGAAGTCGAACATTAGGTATAAGT
Organism: Scalesia atractyloides; assembly: GCA_947069175.1. Lineage (NCBI taxonomy): Eukaryota > Viridiplantae > Streptophyta > Magnoliopsida > Asterales > Asteraceae > Scalesia > Scalesia atractyloides. The sequence goes on from CAMTDV010000021.1 coordinate 75,981,768, forward strand.
TTAATTAAAACAAGATGTTAAACCGGGTTAGACACACAGTCCAGCGGTGGACTTTGGGCAAACACATAGCGCACGTCACGAGTTCGTATCTTACAAACGCACCGGCTTTCCGAATTAAAACCAATTTTTTTAAACTGAATCAGAGTAGGTCCCAGGATGTTTTTAAGATTAATATAAACTGTAAGTTTAACAGATAAGACCCACAGCCCAACTGGTTGGGCTGTGCGCTTACAAACCAGAGGACCCGAGTTCGATCCGGTTTCCCTGCAACCGATTCAACCATTTAAATTCTTTTAATATAAAACCAAATAAATTAAACATTTAATTAGTATATATATATAATTAAAACATAGAATATTTCGGGTTAGACACGTAGCTCAGTTGGTAGAGCTGTGTGCACACGTATGAGAGGTCTCGGGTTCGAGCCTCACCCAGCGCACACATAAGCCACTGTCCGACCGGTCAACGGTCCGGTCAACGGACCGGCCAACGGTCAATGGTCCACAAAAAGTCAACATTTTTTTTATATTTTTATTTATTTATTTAATTTAAAAATCAATTAAAAATACTTAAAATAATATTTTTAAAGTTAGAAAATGACCTTAAACTCACAAAAATAAATCTAAAAATCCTATTAAAATTGTTAATAAAATCCACTTATTTACCGTACCATTTCGTTATTATTTTAGGATAGTCTTTCCTCGTCGATCAAATCCCAAAACTCGTGCGCATTCAACATCATCAAACGAACGCACCCAATGTGAGTGAATCTCTACCAATTCCCCGTTTTAATCACATTTTGGGGTGTATCATGTGTCGCTTAATATTTATTACATTTAAACACTTGTGCATCCATCATATCCATGATCAAATGTGTATCCAATATGTATCAATTGTTTGTGTGGTTAATGTTTAGATTTAATTTATCATTTTCAGTACATACATCATCATAGGCTCGTCTGTTCCCCATTACCTATGAGCGGAACCGTTCCCAATTACCTATGAGCGGAACGTGGCGTTGCCAACATACGATCTGCTCCGTTTGATTGAGCCTTGATCGCACATACATCATCATAGGCCGTCCGTTCCCCATTACCTATGTGCGGAACGTGACGTTGCCAACATATACATTATCATTCATGTCATATACTCATGCAAGGTGGTTTGTTATTGTTTGTTTGATTATATACGTTTGCTCACATATGATTATTGCACAATTTTTCCATATTAAATATAATGAGAAATCAATATCAAATGTTTTTAACAAGGTTCACTCGCCAACTTTTGTTGACCCAAAATTCCCCGTTTTTACACATGATACAGGTGATCCAGTTGCAGCAAGAAACATATAGGACGACCTAGAAGAATAAATCAGTTTAGGCTTTGGATTGTTTGCTTAGTTACTTTTTCCTTGTAATTGTATGAACTTGTTTGGAATATTGAAGTTGTAATTTGAATTTAATAAATATGAAACATATTAGTAAACATCATGAGCTTTGGTGATAACCCAATTATGCCCCGACTCTTATTCCGCTGCGGGTCAGGGTGTGACATTTTGGAACTCATGTATTAAAACTAGGGATATCGAACCTGATTAGTTCTTATGAGAAAAACAAAGTTTCTGTAATAATTGATTGGAAATGTTATGTTTGATAGTATGGGATGTTAAACGTTATGTAATGTTGCTAGTTAATTATTATGGAATTCTCGTGAGACAATCTGGTCGCCTAGTGCCACTAACACCGATGTTTCCGCCATCGGTTAGGGTGTGACAGATTGGTATCAGAGCCATAACCTTAGGATAATTAGGTAGAATTGCCATGTTCAACCTAGTCTACGTCTAAGTACCCAATTTGACCAATCTTTGACATAAATGCTTAAACTACTTGTCATGAATGCTCAAATGTGCCTTTTACTAAGGCTAACACAATATACACATGTGAAAAACGCTCGTACCATGCAAACGAGTGATCGAGTTGAGATTAGGTGTGAAAACCAAGAACTTTCGATAAGATCATTCACTCCACGCATCCTCTGTCGCACGAGATACTTTCATTGAGTTAGGAGTGATATCCAAACCTTGATGGAAAATCTCCATTTCTATCTAGTGGAACTCCTGACTCGATCGGTGAGTGTGTCCACAACTAGGAATGAAGTTGTTAAGTTAGGGGTGAAACCCGCATCTTAATAACTAGTTCCGCTCTTCGATTTTCAATCTCACCAAAGTCTCGATTAATTCGACGACTTGGAACACGACGTAACTAGAAGGATGAATGCCGTTAACCATTGTACGACGAGAGCATTTGTCTATTAGGCCAAATCGTGTGTCCGAACTCGGAGAATTCTCGAACCATTTTGGGTAGTCAACGTCTCAAAACCCAGGACGCTCCCAGCTGATTTAAGCCTATATCGTCGATTTACGCATCATCGAGTTTATTACTATTTATGTGTTTAAAATTTTGAGAATTTTTTCTTGTTCGATTTCTCACTTTATTGATTTATCGTATTATCGATTTCTTGATTTATCGCTTTACGCTCCATAAACACATGCACTACTCGCACAGCTCTCGAAATCTAAAACGCTAATTAATACACCAACCAAACTAATCGCTTAACTCGCTTACGCCTATGAGGACATGTGTGCCTCATGCGCGGTATTACTCGCTTATATATCGCTTATGTCTCGCTATTATATCGCATCTCGAACGCGCTATGCTTTACTTATAAGAAGGTGAATACGTGCAAAGTGTACGTTTATGTGACTTATGTGCCTACGTGCTTACGTGTTTATGTGCTATGTGCCTACGTGTTTATGTAATTTGTGCCTTGTATGAATAATAATAACAAATATTTTAAACATAAACTTATTATAATCGAATCTCATCCAATCAACTCCTTTATGTAGATGTCTTCAATGGGATCGCACACCAGAAGGAACCAACAGCACAGCCAAGCTGACAAGCGCATCGCCTCACTAGTGGCCAAGGAAATGGCCAAGGTGATCCCTCAAATCATCAACGAGATTCAAGCTGCCAGCAGCAACACTTCTGTAGCCTCCAAAGCCAACCCGCCCAAGACATCCTTCAGTTTCAAGCAGTTCAAAGCTTGTGGACCCCTCACTTTCTCAGGCACCGAAGGACCAAGTGCCATGTTCCACTGGTCCGATGCTATTGAGGTCACATTCCGCCAGAGTGGGTGTCCCGAACACCTTCGCACTATTAACGCTACCGGCGTTTTCCAGTCTAGGGCTTTCGACTGGTGGACTGCGGAGCGTAAGAGGAGGGGAAACGATGAAGCCTACGGACTCGCATGGGAGGAACTTAAGGAATTAATGATAAAAGAGTTATGCCCACCTCATGAGATCCAGAAGTTGGAAAATGAATTTTGGGGAATCAAGCAAGACGGACCCGACAATGCTGGTTTAACGGCTCGATTCAAACAGTTGAGCATCATCTATCCCGGTTAAGTGGACACGACCGAGAAAGCAATCAAGAAGTACCTCAACGCTCTCCCCGATTGCGTCGCGGACGTGCAAGCAGCACGCCCTGCTACTATCGAGGAGACCTACCAGCTAGCCGCCGAGATCAACGACAAAAGGGTTCATTCTGGTTACTTTAAGAACACCAAGGACGCAAATTAGGCAGTCACCGAACCAGCAGCTCCTACTGATCAGCCTCGAGAGTCAAAGAACATTCGCCGAGGTCGCAAAAGGGAAACCCCGAGCAAGAACTATGCACTCACCGCAGAAATGCGCGAGCTATCAAGCCAACTTCAAGAGCTTCTTGATAAAGGTTTCATACGCCCGAGCACTTCGCCTTGGGGCACAACCGTTCTTTTTGTGAAAAAGAAAGATGGGACATTCCGAATGTGCATCGATTATCGTGAACTAAACAAGCTCACGATAAAGAACCGCTACCCTCTTCCCCGAATCGACGACTTATTTGATTAGCTTCAAGGTGCTACTTGCTTTTCTAAGATTGATATTCGTTCCGGTTATCATCAGTTTCGCGTACTAGAGGAAGATATTCCGAAAACCGCCTTTCGTACTCGTTATGGCCATTTTGAATTTGTGGTCATGCCTTTTGTCTTACCAATGCACGTGCGGTCTTCATGGATTTGATGAACAGTGTGTGTAAAGCTTTCTTAGATCATTTCGTCATTGTTTTCATCGATGATATCCTTATCTACTCGAAGTCGAGAGACCAACACGCGCGCCATCTCCGTTTAATTCTCGAACTTCTCCAGGGTAATTGCCTTTATGCTAAGTTCTCTAAATGTGAATTCTGGCTTGAAGAAGTCCAATTTCTTGGCCACATCGTTAATAGTGAGGGAATTCACGTCGACCCTGCAAAGATCAAGCCGCCAAGAGTTTGATTACACCGAAGAATGCATCCGAAATCCGTTCTTTTCTTGGATTGGCGGGTTACTACCGTCGATTCATCGCCGACTTCTCAAAAATCGCTGTTCCGCTTACCGCTTTAACTCATAAAGACAAACCTTTCATTTGGGATTCCAAGCAAGAGGAAGCTTTTCAAACTCTCAGCGTATGCTATGCAACGCTCCTATACTCGCTCTACCCGACGGAAACGATGATTTTTTCGTTTATTGCGATGCCTCTAATCTTGGTCTTGGTTGTGTTCTTATGCAACGAGATAAAGTTATCGCGTATGCATCTCGACAACTCAAAATCCACAAGAAGAACTACACAACCCACGATCTCGAACTCGGTGCAGTTGTTTTTGCATTGAAGATCTGGTGAAACTACCTTTACGGTACCAAGTGGTCTTCACCGACCATAAGAGCTTATAACATATCTTCAATCAAAAGGAACTGAATGTGCACCAACGCCGATGGGTTGAACTTCTCAATGATTATGATTGCAAGATACGCTACCATCCCGGCAAAGCGAATGTCGTAGCCGATGCTCTCAGTCGACGAAGCTATGTGTATAGTGTTCGTGACTCTCAAGCTTTGAATGATCTTGAAATTCTTATTCGCTCCGCCCAGTTTGCTTGTTTTAACGAGAATACCCTGCAAGAAGAAATGAAATGTGGTGCCGAAATTCAGCTAGTTGCTAAACCTAATGGTATTTATTACTATCTCGATCGCATTTGGATTCCTACCCGTGATAATCTTCATGATCTGCTAATGACCGAAGCCTGTAAATCTCGATATTCCATTCACCCCGGAGCCGACAAGATGTAACAGGACCTTCATCCTAAGTATTGGTGGTCGGGCATGAAAAAGGATATCGCCGTTTATGTCTCAAAGTGCTTAACTTGTTCGAAAGTTAAAGCCGAACATCAAAGGCCCGCTGGCTTACTCGAACAACCCGAAATACCGATGTGGAAGTGGGTGAGTATAGCTATGGACTTTATTACAAAACTCCCTCATACTTCCTCTGGTCACGATAGCATTTGGGTTATCGTTGATCGTCTTACTAAATCCGCGCACTTTATTGCTATACGAGAATACTTTAAGGTCGAACGGTTAGCCCGAATCTATACCGACGAAGTCATTTGTCAACACGGGACGCCTCGTGACATCATCTCTGACCGCGAAGGTCGATTTACCTCACGTATCTGGGAGACTTTTCAATCCGCTCTCGGTACTACTCTCAATCTCAGTACCGCTTTTCACCCTCAAACCGACGGTCAGACCGAGCGCACGATCCGCACTCTCGAAGACATGCTTCGTGCGTGCATCATAGATTTCGGTGGTAACTGGGATACGTATTTACCTTTGATTGAATTCTCGTACAATAATAGTTCTCACACCAGCATACAAATGGCTCCTTTTGAGGCACTGTATGGAAGAAAATATCGATCGCCTATTGCATGGCACGAGATCGGAGAAGCACAAATCACCGGTCCTGAGCTGATTCAAGAAACGATAGACAATAGACGATCGACATTTTTCATGCTCGAGATTTACTGATTTTATACAGCTCAACAGTCAAGTTCGCTCGACTTGCACCCTTTGGGTCAAGTTCGGCCGAACTTGAGTAAAAAACCTTCAATAGAACACCACAAGTTTGCTTGAACTTGTCAAGTTTCTCAGGAAACTTCACAAGTTCGGTACCGAGAGCGGATTGAAAAGTCTCCCAGAGACGTGAACTGAAGCGACCGTCGCGGTCAGAGATGATGTCACGAGGCGTCCCGTGTCGATAAATGACTTCGTCGGTAAAGATTCGTGCTAATCGTTCTACCTTAAAGTCTTCTCGTATTGAAATAAAGTGCACGGATTTAGTGAGACGATCAACGATAACCCAAATGCTATCGTGACCAGAGGAGGTGCGAGGGAGTTTCGTAACGATTCCATGGCTATACTCTCCCACTTCCACATAGGGATTTCGGGTTTTTCGAGTAAGCCAGAGGGCCTTTGATGTTCGGCTTTAACTTTCGAACAGGTTAAGCACTTTAAGACGTATACGGCAATATCCTTTTTAATGCCCGGCCACCAATACTTAGGACGAAGGTCTCTATACATTTTGTCAGCTCCGGGGTGAATGGAATATCGAGATTTATGAGTTCGGTCATTATCAATTCTCGAAGATTATCACGGCTAGGAATCCAAATACGATCAAGATAGTAATAAATACCGTTAGGCTTAGCGATGAGTTGTGTTTCGGCTCCACATCTCATTTCTTCTTGAAGGGTATTCTCGTTAAAACAAGCAAATTGGGCGGCGCGAATCAAAATTTCAAGATCATTCAAAGCTTGAGAGTCACGAACACTATACACATAGCTTCGTCGACTGAGAGCATCGGCGACGACGTTTGCTTTGCCAGGATGGTAGCGGATCTCACAATCATAGTCGTTGAGAAGTTCAACCCATCTGCGTTGGCGCATATTCAGTTCTTTTTGGTTAAAGATATGTTGCTCTTATGGTCGGTGAAAACCGTACCCTTTGTACCATAAAGGTGGTGTCGCCATATCTTTAATGCAAAAACAACTGCACCGAGTTCGAGATCATGGGTAGTGTAGTTCTTCTCGTGGATTTTGAGTTGTTGAGACGCATACGCGATAACCTTGTCTCGTTGCATAAGCACACAACCAAGGCCAAGATTAGAGGCATCGCAGTAAACAATGAAATCGTCGTTTCAATCGGGTAGGGCGAGTACAGGAGCGTTGCATAGCATACGCTTGAGAGTTTGAAAGGCTTCCTCTTGTTTGGAATCCAAACAAAAGGTTTGTCCTTATGAATTAAAGCGGTAAGCGGAACAGGGATTTTTGAAAAGTCGGCGATGAATCGAAGGTAGTAACCCGCCAATCTAAGAAATGAACGGATTTCTGATGCATTCTTTGGTGTAATCCAACTCTTTACGGCTTCAATCTTTGCACGGTCGACGTGAATTCCTTGACTATTAACGATATGGCCGAGAAATTGGACTTCTTCGAGCCAGAATTCAGATTTAGAGAACTTGGCATAAAGGCGACTACCTTGAAGAAGTTCGAGAACTAAACGGAGATGACGCGCATGTTCGGCTCTCGACTTCGAGTAGATAAGAATATCGTCGATAAACACGATGATGAAACGATTCAAGAAGGCTTTATACACACGGTTCATCAAATCCATGAAGACCGCAGGTGCATTTGTGAGACCGAAAGGCATGACCACGAATTCGAAATGGCCATAACGGGTACGAAAGGCGGTTTTCGGAATATCTTCTTCCAACACTCGTAACTGATGATAACCGGAACATAGATCGATCTTAGAAAAACAAGTAGCACCTTGAAGCTGATCAAATAAGTCGTCGATCCGAGGAAGATGGTAGCAGTTCTTTATCGTGAGTTTGTTAAGTTCGTGATAATCGATGCACATTCGGAACGTCCCATCTCTCTTTTTCACAAAAAGAATGGGTGCGCCCCATGGCGATGTGCTCGGGCGTATGAAGCCTTTATCAAGAAGTTCTTGAAGTTGGCTAGATAGCTCGCGCATTTCAGATGGTGCGAGACGATAGGGAGCTTTAGCAACGGGAGTAGCACCGGGAATCAAATCGATACGAAATTCAACATCACGAGTAGGCGGTAAACCGGGTAAATCGTCAGGAAAGACTTTAGGAAATTCACAAACAATGGGAACATCTTTAAAGGTTTTCTTCTCTTTCTCCAGGTTCACGATGTGGGCTAGGAAAGCTACACATTGCTTTCGCAAACATTTGTGTGCTCGAATACATGACAAAAGCATCAACTTCTTTGAGGGTGTTTCACCGTAAACATTTAGTGATTACCGTTTGGAAGAGGGAAATGAATCATCTTATCAAAGCAAACAACTTCAGCATGATTTTCACAAAGAAAATCCATGCCTACTATGATATCGAAGCTACCTAATTGCATAGGTATGAGATTGATCGAGAAGATGTGGTTGTTGAGATCGAGAGAACAACCACGTAGGACGGAGTTAACGGTAACGGTTTTTCCGGTGGGGACTTCAACATCGAAAGTCTTTGGGAGTTTAGCGCGTTTACACTTTAAAACCTTTTTTGAATTCTAACGTTACAAAACAATTATCGGCACCAGTATCAAATAAACATGAAGCATAAATACCATTGACAAGGAACGTACCGTTGACAACATTGTTGTCGTTCTGAGCCTGGCGATGATTAAGGTTAAAGGCGCGCCCACGCACATCCTGTGGTTCCTGGTGCTGAGGCTGTGGTGGCTGTGGCTGCTGCTACTGCTCTTGCTTCACGGGTTTGTTTGGGCAGACATTGCTAAAGTGGTTTGGATCACCACAAGTGTAACAAGCACGTGCCTTTAGGGCTGGTGCTTGCTGCTGGAACTGCTGCTGATTAGTCTGAGGAGCTGGTAGAGCTGGTGCTGCTGGGGCTTGAGGAGCTGGCTGACGCGGACCTGAACGGCAGCTGACAGTGAAGTGGCCGTAGATGTTGTAGTTGGTACAGAAACGGAAATTGCCTCCAACCGCATGGTGATAGGTGCACTTTGAGCACAATGGATGAGGACCAGTGTACGCACGCTTAGAAGGAGGTGCGTTTGGTGTAGTAGAATGAAGCGGCTGAGGGTTTGGTGGTGCGGTAAGTGCACAGTTCTTGCTAGGGTTTTCCCTTTTGCACCACGGCGACTAGACTTTGGCTCTCGAGACTGATCGGTAGGAGCTGCTGATTCGGTGATGGCCTGGTTTGCGACCTTGTTGTTCCTGAAGTAACCGGCCTGAACGCGCTTGTCATTGATTTCGGCTGCAAGCTGATAGGTCTCCTTAATAGTAGTAGGGCGAGGTGCTTGAACAAAATCAGCAACACAGTTAGGGAGAGCGCAGAGGTATTTCTTGATCGCTTTCTCAATGGTGTCCACCTGACCGGGACAGATAGTACTCAACTGCTTGAAACGAGCTGTTAGACTAGCATTGTCGGGACCATTCTGCTTGATATCCCAAAAATCGTTCTTCAAATTTTGAACCTCATGTGGAGGACAGAACTCTTTCACCATGATTTCCTTGAGTTCCTCCCAAGTGAGCCCGTAAGCTTCGTCGTTCCCGCGCTTGTTGCGCTTCGCTGTCCACCAATCGAGAGCCCTCGATTGGAACACGTCGGTGGCGTTGATAGTGCGCAAGGCTTCGGGGCATCCACTCTGGCGGAAAGTAACCTCGATAGCATCGAACCAGGGGAAAATAGCACTCGGTCCTTCGGTGCCGGTGAAAGCGAGAAGTCCACATGCTTTAAATTGCTTAAAGCTGAACGAAGACTTTCGCGTGTCGTTCTTTGAATCGACCGATGAATTACTGCTGACTGCGTGAATCTCGCTGACGAACTGGGGAATCACTTTGGCCCTTTGCTTGGCTACCAGGGAAGCGATGCGCTTGTCAGTGTTGTTGCGCTGGATGTTCCTCCTTGTGTGAGATCCCATGGAAGACATCTACATGAAGGATTTATATTAGATGAGATTCGATTATAATAGGTTTATGTTTAAAGTATTTATTTTTAATATTATTCATGCAAAGCACAAAACACATAAGCACGTATCCACGTAAGCATATAACACGTAAGCACATAATCACGTAAGCACGTAAGCACATATTTTGCACGTATTCACCTCTAGTTAAAATCATGTGTAGCGTGTATGAGATGCGAGATATAAGCGTAATAAGCGATATATATATAAGCGAGATAAGCGAGTAATACCGCGTATGATACCATACGCGTAAAAGAGATGAGCATTTTAGTTTGGTTGGTGTTTATTTAGTGTTTGAGATTACGAGAGCTGTGCGAGTTGTGCATATTTTCGGTGGAGTGTAAAAGCGATAAATCGAGAAATCGACAATACGAGAAATCAATTAAAGCGAGAAATCGAATAAGCAAAAATTCTCAAAATTTAAACACATAAATAATAATAAGCTCGATGATGTATAAAATCGAGGATAATAGGCTTAAATCAATTTTGGAGCGTCCTGGGTTTTGAGACAGCGACTACCCAAAGTGGTTCAAAAATTCTCCGAGTTCGGACACACGATTTGGCCTAATAGACAAATGCTCTCGCCGTACTATGGTTAACGGCATTTGTTCTTCCAGTTACGTCGTGTTCCGAGTCATCGAAATAATCGAGACTTTGGTTAGATTGAAAATCGAGAAGCGGAACTATTTAATAAGATGCGGGCATCACCCCTAACTTAACAACTTCATTCCTAGTTGTGGTTACACTCACCGATCGAGTCGGGAGTTCCACTAGATAGAAATGGAGATTTTCGTCGATGTTGGGATATCACTCCTAACTCAACGAAAATATCTCGTGCAATAGAGAATGCGTGGAGTGAATGATCTTATCGAGAGTTCTCGGTTTTCACACCTAATCTCGACTTGATCACTCGTTTTGTGTGATACGAGAGTTTCCAAGCGTGTAAGTTGTGGTTGCTTTAGGAAAAGCATAGTTTAAAAGTTCAATTCAATGGTTCTGGTCAAGTTCGGGCGAACTTGGCATCAGCCGAATGTAAAGTTCGAGCGAACTTGATCACTCCAAGTTGAAGTTGTTTGATGTTGAGAGGGGTCAGGCAACTCCGGGCGAACTTGGGTCAAGTTCGGGCGAACTTGATCAGGTTCGGGCGAACTTGATCTGGTTCGAGCGAACTTGCCCTAAGTTCGGGCGAACTTGTCAGTTCGTATCAGTTTCGAGCGTTTAATCGATGCGTAGCGGTCTGATTTGGTATCCTAATTATAGACTAGGTCGAACATGGCAATTCTACCTAATTCCTATAGTTATGGCTCTGATACCAATCTGTCACACCCCAACCGATGGCGGAAACATCGGGGCATGGCACTAGGCTAATCAGATTGATCAAAAGATTCCATAACGATCATTTTAAAGATAATAATCAACATTCAACATCCCATACTATCAAACTCATAAAATCCTCAAACAATCATTATATATCAAAACAATCTTTAAAACATAACATCGGATTCGATCATCCCGAGATTTATTACATGATTTTTCTAAAAGCAAAAAAACTAAATCTAAGCGTCCAAAGCAATATCCTCAACCTGCCACATATGTTAAAATAAAACGTCAATACAATTAAGTAAAGGTGAGCAAACAGGTTTTCGTACATAATAGATAAAAAGCGTTTAGCATATACCGCATGACATACGTAAGAGATGTGAACTATGTAACTACTTAGATTCAAGTAAACCAACAAACCGCGATTGATCGAGGCATGCGAACAAGTGTCCACATCCTAAAAGAGAAAATAAATGGGAAATAAAAACGCGAGCCTTAACAACCCCGGGCCTCCGGGTGGCGGGTCAACCTCTAGTATACTATCATGTTAAGGATGGCGTACAAGCAATCAAGCAATACACACGATTCAGCAGATTTCACGTATATGTAATTCAGCGGGTTGCGAATAAGCGTTTGAGAGTTGTGTGATGTGATTTGATATACGAACATATGTGACACCAAAAGTGCGTTTAAGCGTAAAAGGGTTCAAGTATGCTCACCGTGGGTGCGTTTTTGGAGAGAGGCTGGATCTGATGTAAGTTGGGGAGAGCGCCGGATCAGCCTGTAAGCGAACAGAAGTGCATCAGTCTTCCGAAATGCTGAAACGGTGAACGGGTGAAAGAACAGTAGACAAGTTCGGGCGAACTTGACCTGTTTGCTTACTGGAGGCACAAGTTCGGCGAACTTGTCTGGTTTCCTGAGAAACATGACAAGTTTGGGCGAACTTGCCCTATCTTGTTGAGAGGTGATACAAGTTCGGGCGAACTTGTCTAATTCCTTTGGGAATTGGACAAGTTCGAGTGAACTTGTCTGATTTGTTGAAGTTTAAGGCAAGTTCGGGCGAACTTGGTCACCATTTTGGTGACAAGTTCGAGCAAACTTGCTCTATTCCGAGCCAACTTGATTGTTTTGGCATCCAAATCGTGCGTTTTTTGCATACTTTGCTGAGAAAATCAAGTGTTCATCCCTCCAACCTTAAGCCACTGAGAAAAAATTAGGCTGGAGAGGTCTTTTGGAGCGAGTTTAGCCATTTTACAGAAATTCAGGCTAATCCGGGCGAACTTGATGGTTCGTACGGATTAGTCCAACTTGTGTAAAGTGACAATTTCGTCCTTGTGCTTCCAGATCTGAGGCTTTGCTTGACCACACCTCGTCCCACTTCACAGTGAACGAAACACACGTCATTTAGTCCGAAATTTGTGTAAAAATCGATGTTTAAAAGGTTTTATTTAGATCTAGACATAGATCTAAGTGAAAAACAGAAGTTTTGTATAAAAAGATGAAGATTTTCGTAAACATAAGAGATTTGATGAAAACGAAGGCAAAGCCTTGTGCAAAATCGTTGTAAAACGTTGTTGAACGTTGTTGTAGCTGTAAACGGGTTGAATCTTACTTAGAAAACAAAGGGTTTCAGTTTTGGGGAGCTCTGGGCGAACTTGCAGCAAGTTCAAATGAGAAGGAGGAGCTGAGTATTTATAGGTGAGGTGAGAAAGAGGGCTGAAACATCAAGTTCGGGCGAACTTGCTACAAGTTCGGGCAAACTTGTATGTTTTGCTGAGTTTTAAGACAAGTCCGGGCGGACTTGTTAGTTTTGTTGTGTAATGAAGGTTAGACAAGTTCGGGCGAACTTGTGATACACAAGTTCGGCCGAACATGACCTATTAGCCAAGTTTTGTTCGATTATTTCGCGTTAATAGTTCATTTGGGGATTCGGTTTGTATTAGATAGTTATATTAAGTGTTATAATTGATTTAATAGTGCGATTTAGCGATTCGTGTGTGTGAGAGCGTTGTGATAGCGATTGTAACCAAACGTAAACAATATAACACACATAAAACATAATTCCACATAATTAATTACGATTTGCGATGCGATGAGGTAAGCAATGCGATGGCACAAGCGGTTATTATACAACAACACACTCGGCTATTAGAGTAACATAGTTACTTGTGTTTGCGATTGAATTATTGTTGAGTTTAACAAGCGATTAGATGCGATATAATTGTAAACAAACATAATTAATTAACATAACTTTCTCATAATCGGAATCTCAGAGTACAATGAGAAATACAACGGAAAATAAAAGGAAAAAGATAACAACGAATTTACGAGTTGTTACACCATTATATTTAAAATATGTTGTAACATCAGTAAGTTATCAACATGTTGGCCCGTTACGGTTTTAAAATCAAACTACGCCTTAAAAGGGTAATTTCGTCATTTTATAATGTACTAAATGAGCTTATATGTAAACTGATGTTATTGTCATGAACATTCTGTAAAAACACTTATTTTATGATGTTATATCAGTAAGATATCAATTATATGTGTGGTTTATAGTTTAACACCAAACTATGTCCCGAAAGGGCATTTTGGTCATTTCACACATAATTTGATAACTTATTTAAGAATCTGAGTTTGGGACATGTGCCTACTGTTAATATTTTGAAAACGTGTTTTGAAATCAGTTGGTATCAAGCCTTGATGCTCTAATATGGTTTTAAACCATATTATGCGCCGAAACGGCGATTAAGTCGCTAAATGACGATTTAAATGGTATTTAAGTGAAACTATTGTTGTGACCAGGTTTGTATGACCAAAATATGTTTATATATATATATATATATATATATATATATATATATATATTACATCAGTAAATATAAGGTTTTGGTCCATTAAAATGTTTAAAACCCATTTAAAGTGCCGAAAGGGCAATATTGTCATTTAAGGACATAGTATGCATACTAGAGCTTAAACTCAGTTTGCAACCTGAATAAACATCTCAAATAATCCTAATAATGATATTACATCAGTAGGTAACGAGTTTTGATGTCAAGTTTATGTTTAAACCATTTTATACGCCAAAAGGCGATTCGGTCACTTTAAACGTGTTAATTACGTTAAATAATCAAAACATAGTTCATGACCAGGTTACTAACATCAAAATAATTTCATTAGTTTAACAATTCAGTTTACAACTCATTTATATGCTTGTTAGTGATCAAAACCTTAGTTTATAACAAAAGGGCATTTTAGGCATCTTTAACGAATACTTGCATAATGACTCGGATTACTATATGACCATGTAATATAACTCCAGAGGGTTTTGCTACAACATAACGTAGTCATAATGCAACTTAGAAACCGAAACTAAAGTTGCTAATTTGGGTCAGAACTGAAAGTCAAGGAAAAAGTCAACTTTTGCGACTTTCGGTTGCGAACCGACCTTAGACCTGGAATTGACGAGCCGAACATGTTCCCACATGTTCTTATAATTATTACCAAGTTATTAGAGTGTCAAAACAGATTTTATAACACCTACATTACTAGTTATGATTTTATTTCAAAACTGATCCGTTTGACTTTTTTATTAACATAACTTTGACCCGTCAATTGACCAAGCAAACGTGGTAATCAGGAGGTGCCCTCTTGAGGGATTAACACCTAACTTATTACGATCACGTATCCATGTTCGTTACGAACATTGGTTGGACCATAATGGTCTTAGCTCAAAGTCAAAGCGTTTTTACGTCAACGCTTTGACTTTGGTTTAAAGCCTATCAAAACTGAACAAGAGAGTTGGAGCACTTACTAGTGATCCAAAGAAGTACTAAGAACTCAGAGGGTGCTCCCAAAGATCTCAGGAACTCCCAAATGTGCATAGAGGAGAAGATTTGTGAATGAGCAACTTTGGAGCTCATCCAATGTTGCTATTTATAGCAATGGAGGATGCATAGGATCAAGACAAGTGTTGGGGCTTGTTTCCAGATGAGAACAAGTGTTTTTGGACGTGGCACAAGTAGCTCAAAGGGTGGCATTTGCGGGAGAGGTGGCAAGGCAGTAGGCTGCCAAGGAATCTGCCATTCGTAGTCCCTTACGGACCGTAAGGGTAAAGCCTTGCGGTCCGTAAGGACCATAGGCGCCCACATATTTGAATTGGTTACGGACCGTAATCATAAAGGCTTTCGGTCCGTAACCGCCATACTGAAATCCAAATTTTGATTGCCTTACGGTCCGTAACCAATGATGGTTACGGTCCGTAAGAACCTTCCAGAACATGAAATTTGTCACTTTTGCAGCTTTGGTACTCAAACTTTTCCGATGCTTGTTCAGAGGTTATTAAAATAACATGACGGCGTCTTTAGTCCCTCTCGGCTACACGTGGCAACCAAGAATTTTCGGGACACGTGTTGGATTTTTATTAGACGGAATTTTCGAGGTGTTACACCCCACTGCCAATATATTTATTGAGTGTGGTAGAACTGATGGAATTCATTGCGTTTAAGGGGGCACAAGAAAAAGGCAATTTACATGATCATGGCGGCAACCTGTTGGTCTCTATGGTGGCACGTAACAAAACTATTTTCAACAGTAAATCAATTCAAGTCTAGAAAATTACAGGGGAATCAAGGACCTATAATTCCTGTGGATCAGTTCAAGGGCGATATCAATCAAGGCGGATTGGACTCAATGGCGTGATTTTAGTTTGAGTTGGTAGTTTTGTTCCATGTAACAACAATGTACACTTTTCTTTCTTTATTCCCTGTACCTGTAAAACAACTTGAGCATCTTGCTTAAGTTTATTTTCAATGCAATTGCCGCCTTTAAAAAAAAAGTTGTTGTCTTCTTTAAATTTCTTTTACTTGATGTTATTCGACACACGCGTTTTTGTATTATTATCCTTCATGGTCATCAAGTTTTAAACCATTAACTTATTGAAAAAGTGTTGCCAAAAAAAACTATGATTTATAATGCTTGCACTTTCAATCCAATCACTTAATTCCATTCATTTTTCCAATTAATTTAAAGGGTATTTTAATCTTTTTGCTTAGTGTATATGTTTTAAATAAAATACACAAATAAATGAATAATACGGTGAAGTATAGAGAGAAAACCCATTTGAGTTGAAAAAACTCAAGAAAACCCTATGTAACATTTTTATTTTTTTCTAAAAAAAAATAGGGAATGTAAATTACATGTTAATGAACGTTTTGTAACAAAAAAAAAGCACCGAATGGTTTTTTTTATAATTTTTTTTTAAAGATTTCAGTGTTTACAAAAAAATGCTAGAAAACCGAATTTTTGAATTTTTTTATAAAAAAATCCACTCAGCGTTTTTTTTTGTTACAAAACGTTCATTAACATGTAACTTACATTCACTATTTTTCTAGAAAAAAATAAAAATGTTACATAGGGTTTTCTTGAGTTTTCTCAACTCAAGTGAGTTTTCATTTTATCCTTCCCTGGATAATACAACCTACGTATGATCAACAATCTAATTTGGAAGATTATTTTAGGCAGCAAAATGTTAAGTAACAGTTGCCGTTACCAGAACATGTTGCAGGTTTTCCCGATAACATACTTCATAGTGCTCCTTGGTCTATATGAATGTAAATATTGGGCACACTGCGTAATACTTTTTTTAATTTAACGTTATAACGATAATTTGACTAAAGAGTTAAAAAATCAATTTTCAAATTTAAAAATTTTATACTTCTCCCACCAAAACCATTGTAAAACAACCCTACATTTTTTCGCATAAACATTTTTTTCGCTCAATTCTATGTATTTTCAACACTTCTTTCTAACAATGTTAAAATATAAAACATTTTTCTAGTCAATTTCTTTACTGCATTGCATAACGTGCATTTTATAAAACTTAAACTTTGTTTTGATTTTTGTGTTTTCATGTTACCATAAAACAAGACCAACTAGTTATGTTCTTATTTATCATTATCACAATCTACATGGTAACAATTGGAGCACAACAGTTCTTTTACGGTTTTAATGTTACTTTTTTAACGGCAACAAAACTTGTAAAGGTATGAAAAGAACTAGTCAAAAGCTGGATACATGTGTGAAACAATATTACAAAGGAAAATTTGAGAAAATAAAATTGAACAATTGCTACCATTCCAAATTAGGAATTTTCGATCTATACTTTATCCATAAGAATGCGTTTAATTTCATCTCTTCCACTATTTCATGTCAGAATTGGGCTGGTTATTGAAAACTTCGTTATTATGCGCTCTCCATAAAAGCCAAATTGTGGGCAAAAAGATACTTTGAATCGCTATCTTGTTTGAAATCGAGTTGGCTAAACTTAACGGGATCTTTAATAATTTTTCAATTGAATTAAATTGCAGCGGTGAGAGTCTGTATTAATAGCAAAATTGTAACCAAATACTCTTTGCAAAAGAGCAATACACAAGTGGTTGCCCGATTCATATGCTTCATCACAAAAGACGCAACCGTATGGGTTAATGTTGATTCCACGTTTTGATAACGACTCCTTAACACAACGTCAAAAGCTATGTAACACCTGCTAAATTCAGGTTCATTTTGAACTTTTCAAAATGCCAATAAATTTATTTTGGCCGTGCGATGTTTGGACAGACCAACAAGCCATACCAATACCAAAATATCACACGTTGAAAAGGGTCAGAAATATTAGTGCACGAATGAGGCACACTTTAGCTGTGAATCGACCTTAACATGTTTGTGTAAACTGAACAAGTCTAAGTTTGTATTCAAGTCATACAACAATCATATCATAATACAAATCTTTCGACATTCAATATACACCAAATTCAAGGATAAGTGATTTATTATTACTATTATTATTATTAATATTAATATTATTATTATTATTGTATCAGATAAGAATGCGATGATGTGTATGTTAGAAAGGAAAGTCAAACCTCAGAGCTAATCCCAGCTAATCAACAGCAACCGAGAGTGGCAGCTAATCAACAGCTGGACATCCCAGCTAATCAGCAGCCGAATCAACAGCCGGACCTTATGCAATGCAATTCTTTCCTTCTTTATATTCCTCTTGTAAAGCATTTAAATAACCTGCATTTGTAATAAAAAATATAACACACAATTATGAATGAATAAGTCTTGTTCGGTAATCCACTCTGAAACTCTGATTTATGACATGGTATCAGAGCGGGTTATTTAGACTGCTCATCATCTACCCAAAACACAACCGAGCCACAACCGAGTCACCATGTCCGGAGACGGTAACTCGAGTAGTGATCTCACTTTACAACTAGCCAACCTTCTCAGAAATTCCCAATCAAAAAGCCCCAAAATGTCCGATAGTTTACAGATAAATCTGAAACTAAACGGCCAGAATTATCCACTATGGACCCGAATGATTCGAGTCGCCATAGGCGGAAAATCAAAAATCTTGCTGCAACATTTAACCACAAATCCCCCAGACCCAAATCATGAAACCTACGAACAGTGGGAGCAAGATGACCTAATCGTCTTTTCATGGTTAATTCAGAATATTGAACCTGTTCTTGCGGGTAACCTCACCGAATTTCCCACAGCGAAATCGTTGTGGGATGCCTTGGTAGTTACATATAGCAGTGGACGGGGCAAGCTCCAAACCTTTAATCTTCATGTCAAAGCGAATGACATCAAACAGAACAATACTTCTCTCGAAGAATTGTGGATCACCCTCCAAGGCGTATGGGGAGAAATCGACCGAATTGATCCGAATCCGATGACTTGTTCAACGGATATTCAAACATACTCCAAAATCCGAACTGAGCAAAAACTCTTCCAGTTCTTAAATGCCCTTGACCGGAAGTATGACCCTATAAAAAGGGAAATACTCCGGTCGGAACCACTTCCGACTGCAGAAGCCGCATATGCCACTGTCCGCAAGGAGGCCGCTCACCGAAACATTCTCGGAACACCTCTCAATGACGCACAGGGCATCGCAGCAGGTCTTATTGCCACAGAAATAGAAGGGGCAGGACTTGCATCGAAAGGGCTCCGACGGGTCGACGGAAGAAGAACTGGATCTGTAAGCAGAGATGACAAAACTCATCTCAAATGTGACCATTGTGGCATGACTAAGCATACCAAGGAACAATGTTTCAGACTCGTCGGATATCCCGATTGGTGGTCTGACAGAGAAGGCACAAAGGCCACTGCTCACGAGAAAGGAAAATCACCCAGCACCGGCAACCGAGAGGTTCCAGGAGATGGAAGCCGGAGTAGGGTGGGTTTCGGCGGAATGGCCGACGCAACAGGTGAAGGAGACGAATGGTTAGGTAAAGGCGGAGAAGAAGAAGAAAAAGGGAACGGGTTTGGGGCGGATAGGTTTGGGGCGGATAAACCGTGGATATATAACCAAAATGTGAATATGTCACATTTGGTCCCTGAAAATAATGGGAATGCTAATATGGCCCTAAAACATCATGGAAAACAAAAACGATGGATATTCGATTGTGGCGCAACCGACACAATGACTTATGAGTCATCGGATATTATTTCAACAACTAAACCAGAAAAAACACATATTCAAACGGCGAATGGAGGGATAATGGATGTAAAATCGGGAGGGACTATTGAGATTTCACCCACAATAAAAATCTCTAATTGTCTTTATGTTCCCTCATTGTCGCATAAACTGCTTTCCATTAGCCACGTCACTAAAGAACTCAACTGTATTGTCCTAATGTACCCTACGTTTTGTATTTTACAGGATATCAGGACGGGAGCGATCATTGGGCGTGGCACTGAAAGTTAAGGGTTATATTATGTGGACGAAGTAACTCAAAATGGTGCTGTGATGTTAACCCATGGTACATCGGAACGAGAAGCATGGCTATGGCACCGGAGATTAGGTCATCCCTCTACAAGTTATTTACATATTTTATTTCCAAAACTATTTCCAGTTAATTCTATGTCACATTGTGAAACGTGCACTTTAGCAAAAAGCCACAGGAAAACTTTTAAACCCAATAATACTAAGGTTGCTTTGCCATTTTCATTAATCCATTCTGATGTATGGGGTCCTGCCCCTGTTCTTGGGGGCAAAACCTTCGTTACTTGTGATGTTCGTTGATGATTGTACCCGAATGACCTGGGTTTATTTTTTAAAAAACAAATCCGAAGTCTTTGAAAAATTCACTATGTTTTACGCCATGATCCAAACCCAATTCCAAACAAACATCCAAATTTTCCGATCAGATAATGGAGGTGAATTTGTTAATACCTCCTTTAAATCGTTTTTCCAAAACAAGGGAACAATCCACCAAACTACATGTCCAAACACTCCAGAACAAAACGGTGTCGCCGAAAGGAAAAATCGCATTTTGCTGGAGATGACACGAGCCCTCCTAATTGAATCCCAAGTCCCGAAACATTTTTGGCCTGAAGCCTTGCTACCGCTACCTATCTTCTCAACTGACTCCCAACAAAAATCCTCAAACTTAACACCCCATTACACACCCTTTCAAAATTTTTCAAACTACCCTCAGTCCTTACTCTTCAACCACGAATCTTTGGATGTACCGCTTTTGTTCACATACCTAAATCAGATCGAACCAAACTTGACCCTTGTGCTGAAAAATGTGTCTTTGTTGGGTATGGAATGAATCAAAAAGGATACAGCTGTTATAACCCAAAGACACGTCATATGTTCACCACAATAAACTGTGACTTTCTTGAAACCGAGTATTACTACAATTCCCAACTCAGTGGTCAGGGGAGAAGGAATGTTTAGACACACTAAGTTGGTTGAAATATGTTCCCTATGTACCAACTACAGAGTCACCAGAGTTCAATTTCAGTGCCACTGAAGGCCCTAATGTTCCTCCTAACTTGGTATCCGAGGTAAGTAATACTCACCCTATTCAGTCTGGTGATACTTTTGGAGTCTCTAATGACTCCGAAGATACCAATACTTCTAACCATGAAAATGCCACAGAACAAGCTGAGAATTTACAGGCAGATGAACCCATACAAGAAGAATCACCATCAAGATATGTGTTACCCCCTAGAACAAACAGAGGAGTTCCTCCGAAACGGTATTCTCCTGGAAAAGAGCCAAGAAGGTCTAGTTATCCTATAGCTAATGTAGCTAATGGAAATCTCACTAAGGAAGCCAAAGCGTTTATCTCATCCGTTTATTCTGAAGAAACTCCCACAAACGTGGATCAAGCCTTAAAGTCTAAACATTGGAAGGAAGCAATGAAAACAGAAATGGAAGCCTTAATCAAGAACAATACTTGGGAAAAGTGTACTCTTCCGTTGGGAAAGAAATCCGTGGGGTGTCGTTGGGTCTATACGGTTAAGTATAAACCAGACGGTACAATTGAGAGATATAAAGCCCGACTGGTAGCAAAAGGGTATACCCAGACACATGGGATTGATTACGCTGAAACGTTCTCCCCAGTTGCAAAAATGAACACAATTAGGGTTCTTTTTTCGATAGCCGCAAATGAAGGGTGGCAACTTCAACAGTTTGATGTAAAAAATGCATTCCTACACGGGGATCTAGAGGAAGAGGTATTTATGGATGCTCCTCCAGGATTCACAAAAGATTTCAAATCCGGGGAAGTTTGCCGTCTGAAGAAATCTCTGTATGGTTTGAAGCAATCTCCCCGAGCTTGGTTTGGCAGATTTACTGTAGCTATGAAAAAATTTGGATATAAACAAAGTAATGCCGATCATACTTTGTTTCTCAAAAAAAGAGGAAAATTCGTAACCTGCCTAATTATCTATGTAGATGATATGATCATTACAGGGAACGATAAAGAAGAAATGGGAAAACTAAAAGAAAACTTGTTTGCCGAATTTGAAATGAAAGATTTAGGCAGGCTGAAGTATTTCCTCGGAATTGAAGTGCTAAGGTCAAAACAAGGAATTTTCATTAGTCAGAAGAAGTATGTCTTAGACTTGTTGGCAGAGATTGGAATGATAGATTGCAAACCAGCAGACACTCCTATGAGTGTAAACCAAAAGCTCTATATGGAGGAAGGAGCAAAATTAGCAAATAAAGAGAGATATCAACGGCTGGTGGGAAAACTAATATATCTCTCACATACTCGCCCAGACATTGCATATGCTGTAGGGGTGGTAAGCCAGTTCATGCACCAACCTCAAGAGTCCCATATGGAAGCAGTTTGGAGAATTATTAGATATCTCAAAGGAACAGTGGGTCATGGAGTCCTGTTTCAATCACATGGACACCTAAATGTTCAAATCTATACTGATGCAGACTGGGCAGGAGATAAGGGAAGCCGGAGGTCAACAGCAGGATACTTCGCTCTAGTTGGTGGGAATCTTGTCACTTGGAGAAGTAAAAAACAAAAGGTGGTTGCTCTCTCAAGTGCAGAGGCTGAATTCAGAGGTATAGCTCGAGGTCTAAAAGAAGCCATGTGGATGCGAAGACTCTTAGCTGAGATTGGCTTTCCTTCAAGAGAAACGAGCAAGATTATGTGTGATAATAAAGCTGCAATTCAGATTTCAGAAAATCCAGTACAACATGATCGAACTAAACACGTAGAAGTTGATAGGAACTTCATCAAAGAAAAATTAGAAGATGGTACAATTGAACTACCGTTTGTTCGATCAAAAAATCAGTTAGCAGACATACTAACAAAGGCTGTCAGTGGGAGAGTCTTAGGCGAATACTTAGACAAGTTGTGTATTGGAAACCCCACTACTCAACTTGAGGGGGAGTGTTAGAAAGGAAAGTCAAACCTCAGAGCTAATCCCAGCTAATCAACAGCAACCGAGAGTGGCAGCTAATCAACAGCTGGACATCCCAGCTAATCAGCAGCCGAATCAACAGCCGGACCTTATGCAATGCAATTCTTTCCTTCTTTATGTTCCTCTTGTAAAGCATTTAAATAACCTGCATTTGTAATAAAAAATATAACACACAATTATGAATGAATAAGTCTTGTTCGGTAATCCACTCTGAAACTCTGATTTATGACAGTGTATAGTCTTGATGTTGAAAACACAACTTCTATAGATTACAAGGACAACCCTAATCTTAACAATCTATATTACCTTAATGCACTTGTAATCTATAATAGTTATGTATTTATCAAGTGTATAAAATCCCTCTAGCTGGTTTTGGACGTAGTTGATTAGATTGATTCTTGCCCCTTTAGTTTTAATTTCATATTGTTCGTTTTAGTTAATGTTGTTCTGGATTACTGTTTTAAACATTTCTCTTTTAAAAGAATGCACCTATGTGAATACATAGGTTTTGAACATGTTAGTATCCCACAACAAGCAAGCTGATATTTCATAGGAAATACTTAACTTGAAACATAATAAGAAAGGCTTACTAGAATGAGCCTCATTAGCTTTGTTTCTTGATCTTCCAAAAAAAAAAGATTTTAACCCGTCTATAGGGTTTTTTAGCCCAAATTTTATTTATAATAAGCATGATAAACTCTATATTAAGTAAAAAATCATCATAATGATGATCCTGTAACACAAATCTTTTACGTAGTCTTAGAAGCTAATACAAAATTTGTCCTTTGGGATATAATAAATCGATATTTGAGACACCAACATGACAATGTCGTGAATGAAAGTAGATGGGACACACAATTTTAATGCATAATTTATAGAATAATAAACACTATTTTTAAGAATTAATTACTTAGATAATCTCTATGGTATATCCATATTGCAAGTTTGGTCCTTAAGTTTTAAAAATATATGTGTGGTCCTCAATGTATTAAAGTCGTAATACAAATGGTCCTTGCAGTGGATGAATGCTAAGTTTTTCTATTAAAATGGTACAAGATGACCAAATTACCCTTTAATATTAAAAAATTGCAATATATTAGAATAATCAATTAAATAAAAACCTTATTGGACGCTCATCAATCCCCAATCCCTTCTCGTTGAGTTCTTGTTCTCCCCCGTTTGAGTATGCCCTTAGCCACCTCCTTTATCATTCCTCCTTCAACCCTAGGTCGTTGTCTAAAGAGAGAGAACCATCATCATTTAAACCACCCATTCTTTTTTCAATTTGTCGCTATGTACATGTTTAAGATATGTGAGCATCAACATCGAACAAAACAAATGTATTCACCCAATCTTTTCCCATGGAATATGTGTGTGGGGGGGGGGGGGGGGGGATAGATCGAGTGAGAGAGGGTGAGAGAAATATGTGTTGTTTTGCCCAATGTTGATGGTCTGGTCAGCGAGTTTCATGTGGTGTTGATGCTCTGGCTTGGTTTAGGTGGTGGTGGTGATGGTATGTGTGGCCGATGAAGAAGAAAATAGCCATTACGATTTCAGGGTATGCAATTTCTTTTTAAATAAACAAAATATAAATCACTTCCCATCCACTTAACATTAAAACTTAAATTTCATCAACTCTAAAAACCATGGATGTTTCAATTTTAAAACACTAGCAGTCACACTTGTGCTTTTTAATCTTAAAAACCAAATGAATATACCACAAAGAACTTCCTTACTCCTTACCAATCAACTATTTTCTAATTGTATACACATGTTTAAATCTTTATTTTGAACGTTAAATTTGGATCACTGACGGATCATTGGATTATTATCGTGCCATCAGTGGAACCATCTGATCATATCCATCTCCACTAGGCAATAATGCATTTACACCAATTCAGGATGAAACCCAATAAATGTGAAAAAAAACCCCTTATGAGAATCAAACCTAAAACGTAATGATCTCTAAGTATTATCTCACCCTAAGATGCCACGAATACATGTTTAAATGTATATCTAAATCTTAAATCTTAAACTAAGATTTGACAAAAAGAAAAAAGCAAAAGTGCAAATACGAAGCCACAATTGACATTTGACTAGGTTTCTCCCACCAACCAATGAAAATCAAGAAAACCTTAATAAAAGTCATAGATCTTCCCAATCTCCACAAATTCATGGAAGAGCCTCGTCAAACCGCACACAACAAGATCCATCCACATTTTCTCCTCTTTCTTCGCTGATTTCATCCCCTATCTTCCTGCCTGCCTGCCTGCTCATTAAGGTTCGATCTTTTCCGTAAAGCATTATCTTTTTTGCTCTCATTATCAATGGCATTCACCTTTCTTGATTTATTTTATCTGGGTATTTCTTCAATTCTTAAACCGTTTTGACTAGGGTTTTATTTTCAATTTTTTGGATGACATTGATGTGCATACGGTTTCCTAATTGATCTGATTTACTTGAATCTGTGCGATGTAATGTTGTGGGAATTTGTATTTGATTAAGATAATTGTTTCAGTTAATCTTGATTTATTTGATGAATAGGAAAGATAACTAATTTTGTGGATTAATGTCAAAATTGTTACTTTTTTATAATATATTTATATATGTGGAATAATGGGTAGTTGGGAATATTGGTGCACATGGAAAAGAGAAAGTGTTGTAGATCTCCTTAAACAGATTCATTTTTTTTTTGTTTTTTTGTTTGTTTTTGATGTTTGTACTTTTCAGATTATTTACATATGCATTCCCAATAGGTGCCTATAGTAGATCCATATGCTAGAAACCTTTGAAAGTTTGAATACTAGGTTATACGTACGTCGAGAATTATGAGGTGTAGAGTTTGATTAAGAAGTACTTAGTGCATTGTGCATTCAAAGGACTCGTTGTATGTATGTTTGTATCTGAGTATGTGTATAGAGGGTCGTTCAGAATTGCAAGATTTTTTATAAACATATGTGCATATTGCTTTAACTCTGATACATAAGGCGGTTATGTAACCAAATAACTTCTTCGCTTTCTCTCTCCCACTAAATCCAGTATGCGTTGAGCTATGCAGTTAATGCGGTAAAATATCGGATATCGGTCAAGGACCGATATTTGAGATACAGGTTATCTTGGTGAGATATCGGTATATTAAATATAATGCAAAATTTGTGTATATAGCAATTTAACACTAATAATTCAGTGATATATTGGTGATATATCGGTTATATCGGTCAATATCGCCGATAATATCAGTACCGATATTCCGACCGATATTTGACACCGAGATTTTACTAGGGGGCCGATATGACTGAGATAACCGATATATCACCGAGATTAACTGCATAGGGCCGTTGAGTACAAGTAATTATTTAGTTTTCTACTCAAAATTGGTTTTATAATGAACACTCCCCTATGTAGTCTTGGTTTGTACTGGAAAGTAAAAAACTAAAAGTAGTAAGTAAATTATATTGCTTTTCATCATTTTGTCATCTTACAAATTAGATGCTAAAATGTTGAATTTGGCGTTGCATGGTTCAATGGGTCCCACTTAAAGGCTGCAGCATGCCGATATCTAAAGCATGCAGTGATTCTCTAACTTGATTCCAGGATGGGCCTGGGCTTTCCAAGCGCTCTTAACGTTTTTGAATAATAAGAAAAAGTTCTTCCAGCCGATACTATGAGAAAGAATATCAGTTTCTCTTCCGCTCAAATCCTAAAAAGGGGTTCGAGTACGAAATTGGTAATTAAATGCATTGCTATTTACCATTCACAATTAGTAGTTAGAGGTTAACATGGAATGGGCACTTCTTATATGTATATAAAATTTAATGAGTTGGTCTGAATTTTGCAAATAAATCACAAAAGTAGTGTACAAACATGCTAGAACATTGAGTTGTGTCCTAATCTATGCTGTCAAAGGCGCATAGGCCTCACCCGAAGCATAGGCGCTTAAAAGGCGAGGACGTTTCTAAGCGAGGCACATAGTACAAAAATGCCATTCTAGGGGTTTTAGACATGTTTTAGGTTGATTCAAGGCTTGTTTAGGGCTAGTGTAGGCATAGTTATTAAAGCGATCGCCCAGGCGCAAATAAAGCCCCGGGCCCAACAAATCGCCATGAGTGCGCCTCGCGCCTTTAATCTTCAGGTTAGTTCATGTATGCCAATAATGTTATTAACGCGAGCGCCCGGACGCGCCTAGGCGCAAATAAAGCCCCGGGCCTAACAAATCGCCCTGAGTGCGCCTTGCTCCTTTAATAACTATGAGTGTAGGCTGACTCAAATCTGTTCAGACGATTGTTTTCCAGAACTTGGCCAGAACTTGGCCTGAAAAGTGAGTGCCTGAGAATGCGCCTATTCTTCTGCGCTGCTGGGCCTAGGTGCACAACTAGTGCGCTTTTGACAACATAGGTCTTAATATTCACATATGGCATGTCTTTTGTCTTTTTGGCTGTGGAAGGCTTAGGGGCTGTTTGGTAACCCTGCGCCAGTGAGTGCTGCGCCATTAAGAGGTCTGATTGAGTAAGAGACTTTGAACCAGTAAGAGAACTGACTTGGCCCGGCCTGATTGGTTGTTGGTGGAGGAGGTGGTGCATGAGTGGCCGGCTGAGGGTTACAAACACAGGTGGATGGAATCATTAAGAGGCTACCAAACAGCCCCTTAGTATTTCCATCTGTTACATACATCTTTGAAGCGAAAAGAAATACATTTGGGGTGTCCAATCATGTAGCAGACATCACTAACGTGAGAGATTACTCGTCTGTATTTTAAAGGTCTTGAATTGTGCTTCTTTAACCTTG
The DNA here is from genome assembly GCA_947069175.1 of Scalesia atractyloides. NCBI lineage: Eukaryota > Viridiplantae > Streptophyta > Magnoliopsida > Asterales > Asteraceae > Scalesia > Scalesia atractyloides. The sequence goes on from CAMTDV010000021.1 coordinate 76,009,526, forward strand.
CCTTATATAAGCTGGATGCATTCATTCTATATCTTTATGCATGTAACACGATTTATTAATTTACAATATCCAAATCCTGTCATAGTATTTTATTTTTCTCCACTAAGTATTTCTCTTGAATGCATTGGTATGTAATAATGGTGGGGTAGATGGGAGATGAGGGCCAAAGGTACAGTGTGGATGACGCACTTGCAGCAGTCGGCTTCGGGAAATTCCAAATTCTCGTGCTTGCGTATGCAGGGATGGGCTGGATTTCAGAAGCCATGGAGATGATGCTTCTTTCTTTTGTTGGACCGGCACTCCAGTCCGCATGGAATCTTTCTTCTCATCAACAGAGCATGATTACTAGCGTTGTCTTTGCCGGCATGTTGGTTGGCGCTTATTCATGGGGTGTTGTCTCAGATAAGCATGGAAGGAGGTATAGCTTCTCTTTGTTATATTTTTATAATGTTAACTCTCTACCATTACAACTTCAAATTTTGAAGGAACCACAGAGTATATTACCTAGGTGGAGATTTCAATCCGTTTACTTATGGAACGGTTGATTTGGTTTTTTTTTGTATGGCAAACGGATTAAATAAAAAATAGCTAAAAATAGAATGTTTAAATGGGTCGAACGGGCACGGTTGTCAATAACGGTTATAGCACTCGCTGTAACGCTATGTAGTGTTGCGCCCATATGTCGCTGTAGGGTTTATGGCGACAAATAGCGACTGTAATTAAATTTATTTTACAAATATAATTAGTTATGCCCATTAGGGATCTTTTGTTTCATGATTGAAAAAAGAAGCGTACTTAGTTGGAATATACATGTAAAAATTGCGTATTTTGATAAAATAGACATGTAAAATATTTCTTAAATTTTGTACTACTTTATCGCTAAACATAAAACAGCAGACGCTATTTCGTCGCTATCGCTACGCCGCCACGTAGCATATCAGTAGCTTGTCGCTATCGTCCGCTATTCGCTATTAACAACTATGCGAACGGGCTTGAAAGTTCCCAAGAGTTATCATTTTATTCAAAACTATAGATCACTAATGAATCATCATTGTTCTAGTAATCATAACTATCACATTAATTAGAATATATTGCTATTAAATTTGCAGAAAGAAAAAAAAATCAGCTTTATATATGTGTTGTTAACTATCTTGCAGGAATGGGTTCCTTATGACTGCAATGGTTACTTGTGTGGCTGGTTTGCTGAGTTCTTTAGCTCCTAATTATATTTGTTTGGTTATTCTACGCTGCTTAGTTGGTATCGGTCTTGGAGGCGGGCCCGTACTCTCTTCTTGGTTTTTAGAGTTCATCCCCGCTCCAAGTAGAGGCACTTGGATGGTCGTGTTTTCCGCCTTTTGGACCGTAGGAACTATTTTTGAAGCCTCCGTTGCATGGGTATGGTTCACTTCCACTAGATGGTTTTCTAACGTCAAGTTGCTTGCAATAATTCGGTTTTCTATGTTTGGGTAAACAAGCTATGCTTCTGATTGTCTGATTGTTTGGATCATCAGTTTCGTACTAGCTTCCCCAAATATTGGTTATCGAAGGTTTAAACAAATAAAAGTACCTGTTTACCCCTTATTTTATCGTGATTTATGAGATTTCACACATTGTCGATTTGTCTCTTTGTTTTTCCCTTGAAAATGTCAATTTTTGTCATTTTGTTAGGCCTGTAAATGAAGCGAACGAAATTTAACTTTAACTAAACACGAACACAAACATATAATCGAACACATTTTTTTAGTTCATGTTCGTTGATTGAGAAAATGAGCATGTTTGTGTTCGTTCAATTAAAACCTAAACGAACAGTTCAAGAACGTAAACGAACATAAATAAACAAACATAAATGAACATAATTTTACAAACAATAAACAACACAAATAAACATAATTGAACAAACATAAATGAACACAAATTAACATAATTGACTAAACATAAATAAACGAACATAAAATATTTTTTTTATATAAATCAGTGATTAATCACGGTATATTCCATTGGAAAACCCATCTTTATTATTAGAAAGCCCAACTACCAATTAGTTATAGTTATATAAGTATTTAGAAAGTTTCTTTGGTGTTTAATACTTATATTAATATAACTACTTATGTATTTAAATTGAAATGAACATAAACAAATGTAAATAAACGAACATAAATGAACAAACAAAACGTGTGTTCATGTTCGTTCGTTTATATAAATGAACAAAAAATTATGTTCATGTTCGTTTGTTATTAAATAAACGAACTTCCCACCGGACAGGTTTGCGAAAAGTTCATGAACTTTAGTTTATAATTTATTTATTTATTTAATTTTGTAGTTTGTGATGCCAACGTTGGGATGGAGATGGTTACTCGCGTTCTCATCTCTTCCATCATCGCTGCTGCTTATTTTCTACCGCATAGTCCCGGAATCCCCAAGATATCTATGCTTAAAAGGGCGGACAACCGAAGCGCGTATAATCTTGGAAAAAGTTGCAAAAATTAACGGGCGGCCACTTCCTGAGGGCGTTCTTGTTTCCGATCACGAAATCCAATTGAATGAAAAGCCAACTGAAGCCGAAGAGGCACACTTACTCTCCTCCCCCAATGGTGAAACGATTGATCATGGTACAAAACAAAATGGCTCAACAATGGCTATGCTCTTTTCACCTGAACTGATCAAGCCCACCCTGCTGTTATGGGTTGTCTTCTTTGGGAACGCTTTCTCGTATTATGGTCTGGTTCTTTTAACCACTGAGTTGCATAATGGTCGAAACAGCTGTGTACCTGCTCATTTGCTACCTAAACATCAGGAGCTTAGCTATAAAGACATTTTCATCACTAGTTTTGCAGGTATGCACATCATGCTGCACTCTTGTAAGCATTTGCATACCAATTCGGGTCGCTACCGACCCATTTGACATGATGGAAATTAATGTTTGACGGGTCAATAATATCATCAAAAACCAATATATTTTCTTATTTTTTCCAAAAAATTCCTCAACGTATAGTTTTGATATGGTAAAGTCCCTAAGCTAATTGTATGACTTGTTAACTCTTAGAGTAAAAGTACAAGGCCAAAATTTTGGATTTGGACCATCGCTTTCTAAAAGTACACAGATGATCCCTGTGGTTTGCACTTTATAACGCATTTAGTCCCTAGCCAACATATAGTTAAGGACCAAATGCGTGACAAAGTGCAATTTACAAGGACCATCCATGTACTTTTGGAAAAATCCAGGGACTAAATTCGTTACAAAATGCAAACTACAGGACCATCCGTGTACTTTTGAAAAGCTAGGGACCAAATCCAAATTTTTGGTAAACCATAGGGACCATCCGTGTACTTTACTCTAACTCTTAAGTTGGTTAAAAAAGATAGTATAGTTTTTTTCTGCAAAAATGTTGAATTTCACTTTATCAAAAGTTGATCAACTTACGAGTTAACAAATCATTAAATCAAAAAATTATAAGCACGTACATCTTAAGACAAGTTTAGAGACTTTAATATAAGAAAATTAGTTTAGTGACTTTTTATGTGTCTTTTACAAGTTAATGGACTTTAATATATCATAATTATGTCGAGGGACTTTTTTTCATCAGAAAATATAGTGGTTTTTTAATGACATGAACCCTATATTGTTTTTATACATTCTTCACTTTGGAATATGACTGACCTTTAATTTGCTTCTAGAGTTCCCGGGGCTGCTTATATCGGCGTTTACAATCGACAAGCTTGGTCGTAAGCTCTCAATGTCAATAATGTTCTTCCTCTGCTGTCTTTTCTTGCTCCCATTGGTAGCCCATCAGCCTCAAACCGTCACAACCGCTCTTCTATTTTTGGCTCGTATATGCATCACCACAACGTTCACAGTGGTCTACATATACGCCCCAGAGGTGAATATACAACCGCTCTTTTAACTTGAAAATTTGTCTATGTGAACTTACTTAAAACTTTCAACTGTCATCTGTCATTGTAGATATACCCGACATCAGTGAGAACAACGGGTGTTGGTGTGGGCAGCTCGGTGGGACGAATTGGCGGAATGATATGTCCTCTGGTGGCGGTCGGTTTGATACATGGATGTCATCAAACTGCAGCCATCTTATTATTTGAGTTTGTTATTTTTTCTTCAGGTGTATGTGTACTGCTTTTTCCGTTTGAAACAAGCGGTCGTGATCTCACTGATCATGCTACTACTGTTCCTGAAAAGGTGAGTACGGTAACTACAGCGTGAAGGACGGGTTATTTCCGCCATCCGATCGGTTGAGGTGTAGTAGAATGAGTGTTTTGGCACATCTTCATGGAAAGATGTTAAGTTAGTTTACATATATCATATATGGTAGCTAGGAAAAGGAACTCTATCAAACACATACAATGGTCATAGTTGTAATTAAGAGGGGATATGTTTGTAGTTTACATTGACATATTGTTTCATGTATGAATAAGAAATTATTTTTTGCATTCCATTCCATGTTGATTATTTATAAAAAGAAAAGATTAAATAAGTATGGTTTTAGTGAAAAGGCTAGGAAGTAATAAGAATGTAACACGTGGTATAATTAAAAATTTAAGAAAGGGGCCTTTTAGTCAATCCCTGTCTTTCAAAACTAAAACCCCATCTTCCAGATCTGAAACCACCGCCATATCGTCCAATTGCTCCTGGTACTTTTCAATTTCCAATTTAATTAATTACTACACCTCTCTCGATGCTTCCACTTTGTTTTTTATGGATTCAATTTATTCTTTTTTCGAAAGGCATGAATTCAATTTATTTGATCTCTTTTACTTCTGTTAATATTTATTATTTATGTTGGAACAATTGGTGTCATGGTAGCATAATTAATTCATAAGGACTTTGGGTATATTTTAACCTATCTTAACTCCATCTAAGTGTTACATCAACCTTTTTTTCTCTATTTCACTTTGCCTCACTTCAAGGAAATGGTTTAATCCCATTAACTTCATCTAACCTTATCTTTTAGTGGTTTTTTTTTTCTAAAAAAGAATAATTTAATTCAATCTCTTAATATTTGGTTAACACATAACCTATTTAATGCTCTTTAACACAAAGAGAGAGTAGTTTGCAATGTCATTTAACATTTGTTAACACTTTAAATGTTAGAGTACACCCCATGGCCTAAGAATTTAAAAACCATATGCCGGAGTCATACTTGCAATGGAAAAAATTGTTGAAAGATTAATGGCTAAAACGCAATGAAAGAAATATGTGTAAGTTGAATGACACAATGATAACACATTCGGTTTATTGCGTTTTAAAATGGCAAATTGGAAATAAATAATCTCACCTTTTTAACTTTGGCCGATAATAATCCCAAGTCAGTTATTAGCCGATAATAATTCGAACTCGTCAATTTTTTTTTGTAAAATAGTCTGCCGTTAAAATAACTTAATGGAGTTAAGTTTTTTTTTTTCCGAATTACAAACCGATGTTTTAGGGCTTTTGATCAGAACAAGTATACGAGTCGATTAATGTAAAACTTACCTCGAAATTGTGCTCCAACTGGCTTGATTTGTGTTAATTAAAGTTTAAACACCCGAATTGAAGCACCGTTTTCGTGGGTTGGGGGCAGTATTTTGAGGTAAGGTTTACATCAATCGACACGTATTCTCGTTCTGATCAAAAGCCCTAAAACAACAGTTTGTAATTCGGAAAAAAACTTAACTCCGTTAAGCTATTTTAACGGCAGACTATTTTACAAAAAAACTGACTAGTTCGGATTATTAGCGGCTAATAACTGACTTGGGATTATTATCCGCCAAATTGAGAAAGTTTGGATTATTTATTTCCAATTTGCCTTTTAAAATTGTGTTTTATAACACACCCAGTTCATTGTGTTTGAATTCATTGCGTTTTTCAATCGTGTTAAGTCCATTGCGTTTTATAACACAACGAAAAAAACACATTTTTTGTTTTTAATCCATTGCGTTTTAGGAAAAACTCAATTTTTGTGTTTTTTTTGTCCTTTGCGTTATACAAAAACACCATTTTTTGTGTATTTAATCTATTGCGTTTTAGAAAAAAAACATTTTTTTACAAAATTAGTGCATTGCTTTTTCTAAAAACACATTTTTGTGTATTTTTAGTCCATTGCGTTTTAGAAAAAAACCCATTTTTTTGTGTTTTTAGTCCATTGCGTTTTAAAAAAAAAGACACTTTTTTCTGTTTTTGTCTATTGCGTTTTAGAAAAAAACACTTTCTTTTGTGTTTTTAGTCAATTGCGTTTTAGCAAAAACACTTTGTTTTGTGTCTTTGATTCACTGCGTTTTAGAAAAAAAAAAAAAAACTTTCTTTTGTGTTTTTTGTCCATTGCGTTTTACGCATCTGGGTTATCGAAAACTTTTTTTTCAAAAGTATAGCAATAGTGTGCTCGTTTTAAAGATAAAACAACGCTCGTTTTTATGGTGCAATTTTTATAAAAATATAATGTCGTATGAAAAAAGTTATTAACGTTTTAAAAATGGAAGGGAATTGGAGGAGAGAGAAACTATTGACTTGGATAGACTAGAATACCCTTAAACAATCTCACGCGCCTCCAATTTTGTTCAATTTAACTCATTTGATTCAAGCCCTTAATTATTTAATGGATGGTCAAGATTGCTTCATATCCTTCTTACACTAATATATCTTCATATTATATCCTGACCCTATTTATAAAATACCGGTGTGATAAAAATGATTAGACACACAGAGATTGGATAAGACAAATATTTGGATATTTACATACTATAAAGAGTAAACTGTCAAAAAGGTCCCTGAGGTTTGGTCACTTTTGCGACTTTAGTTCAAAACTCAAACCTTTTGAATCTGAGTTCCTGTGGTTTCAATTTTGTTGCAATTTTCATCCAAAATCAAAATCTGTTCAGATTTTTTAGTTAACATCCAGCTTTTTTTTTTATCTTTTTCTTCCCTTTTAGTGAAGGGCAAAATGGTCATTTCTTTAATTTATTATATAAAACGTTAAAAGACCATTGCCCTTCTTAAAAGGGAGGTAAAAGACAAAAAAAACTGGATGTTAACCGAAAAATCTGACCAGGTTTTGATTTTGGATGAAAATGGCAACAAAACTGAAACTACAGGGACTCAGATTCAAAATGTTTGAGTTTTGGACTCAAGTGGCAAAAGCGATCAAACCCTAGGAACCATTTTGGCAGTTTACTCTACTATAAATTAGTAACTTTTGTATTGATAAGGTGTTATATCATATGCTTTTGGTGGTTCTAAAAAAATGAAATTTTACTTTTAACTTAAATCTTTGAATTTCTTGCAATTTTTAACTTCACACAATTGAACTTTTTTACTTTAAAGCCAAAAATGATCTTTTTTTTTACAATTTAACCTCATAACTTTTTTACATTCAACTTTTGTCACCTATACTTTTCATCTTTCACAAATTTTCTTTACGTTTCGTACTAAATTTTTGCGAGTAACCACGGAACAACGTGTGTGTTGTTCAAAGTTTTTACGTTCCATTCATAATTTTGCGAGATAAACGTCCATGTGTAGTTCAAGGTTTTTACGTCCATTGTTTTTCATTTCATAAGTTCGTCGCAACGCATGAATCATTGATCAACTTTGTTTTTTATATATGTTTTATCTTTCGGTTTCTTTCAAATTTAACCTTAGGAAAATGATTTTTTTAACTTTTAACCCACAACTTTTTATCTTTTACAATTTTACCTTACAACTTTTTTATTTTCAACTTTGGTCCCCAATACTTTTCATCATTCCCAATTTTTTGTTTTACGTTTCATACTAAATTTTGCGAGTTAACACGGCGCAACGTGCGTGTAAGGCCCATTCCAATTAAACGTTGACTTTTATATAATTTGCATACAAACATATTTGCATATTGACATTTATAGCAGTTTGCATACAAACATATTTACATATTGTCTTTTATAGTAGTTTGCATACAAACATATTCGCATATATATGCAAATTTAAAACGTAACTTGAATTTAAATCGCGTATCCACCTTTGACGACCTATCAGATTTGCCTCCCCATTATAAGTTGTGGGTTTACATGCCATGAACTTGTCCTACGGACACGTCTTCTTTTCTTTCACTCTATCCCATCCATGAGTAAGATCATCCCTTAGCTCACTTATTCTTCTACCCACCGCCGTAAGTATGGTAGCTTGTAACATATCCATGAATCCCGGTAAGCTAGCTTCAAGGGCCTTTCCGATTTCCTAGGAAATTTTTTCTCGTATCTCCTCCTTTATGAGAGGTGTTGTATCATCGTCAGTTCCTCCCGACATCTCTTAGCTGAAATGTCCACAACGATTTGGTAAGCAATTTGTTTAATCATTCCCATATCATTCTATGGGAATTTATCCTCGTCACTTGATGTTACTCGTGAAGTATCTTTCTTATTTGATTAGGCCATGTATATAACTTGCCTTGAGCATTTATACCTGGTGCATTTCCCGGGTTCGAGTGTCTAAATACACTCCTCCTTAGCACTTTCAATCATTTCTTTACTATTGTATTTCATTGAAATTTGTTCTTTAATTATTTCTTACCGGATGTCTTGATCAAGCCTCGAACCGAACACATTCAATCTTTAACCTCCCATTCCAATTAAACGTTGACTTTTATAGTAGTTTGCATACAAACATATTTGCATATTGACTTTTATAGTAGTTTGCATACAAACATATTTGCATATATATATATATGCAAATTCACAACGTAACTTGAATATTATCCGAACCGATTAAAACTTTGTTTATACAAAAGAAACTTCATAACTATTTGTTCGAACTTGATTTCATAAAGAAAATATGCAAAATACAAAATATTGGTCTCAATACTATGTTCGGTTCGTCCTCAGCTTGATCGTTATGTTATCTGAGTGTTAGGTTAGGAGTACCTAGTCACGAAAAACCCACATTTACGTTAGTAAATACAAGGTATAAGCGGGTCTAAAGACCTAAAATAAACGAAATAATTTTTTTGCCAGCTTTAACATTCGCCGCGTCGCATCTTTTATGAGTTATGCTACCGTTACTCGGCTTATGCATAGGATTAATTGACCGTTCGTCAACTAAAGCATTAAGCTTATATCGTTCGTATCTTTTAGCAAGGATCGTTCCCTACTATGTTTCCCATTTCCCGGGCTCTCTAACCTTGCACTTCACGCTTCCATTACCCGGTTTGCGTTTGTGCTTATATGACCTGTTAGGTTTATTCATGTGAAATCCATCACTTATGAACAACCAAACCTTATATTTTTTTTATTCGAACCGTTTGGTTTGTTCGTGTGAAATCCATCACTTATGAACTACCAAACCTTATACTTCTTTTATTTGACCCACCCGTTTGGTTTGTTCGTGTGAAATCCACCACTTTTGAACAACCAAACCTTATACTTCTTTTGTTTGACCTGTTTGGTTTGTTCATTTGAAATCCATCACTTATGAACTACCAAATCTTATATTTCTTTTATTTGACCCGTATGGTTTGTTCGCGTGAAATCCATCACTTTTAAACAACCAAACCTTATACTTCTTTTATTTAACCCGTTTGGTTTGTTCGTGTGAAATCCATCACTTTTGAACAACCAAACCTTATACTTCTTTTATTTACGATCTAATAACATAATAAAAGAAATGACGAAGTGTGTGGCCACGTACCTTAGAGTTTTTCTTTGAGCCGCGTGTCACTTCCGACTTGATCACCCGGCTTTTCTCTCGAGTCGCCTATAGCATACAAACCGACTAATCATTAAATTGTCATTATGATGACCATTTCACTATATTTGCTACTAATCAATTCATATGGTCCATATCCAAGTTTCTCATACTTTACTAGCAACCAACTTTAGAGTTTTCCTTTGAGCCGCATGTCACTTCCGGCTTGATCGGCCAACTTTTCTCTCGCGTCGCCTATAGCATACAACCCGACTAATCATTAAATTGTCATTATGATGACCATTTCACTATCTTTGCTACTAATCAATTCATATGGTCCATATCCAAGTTTCTCATACTTTACTAGCAACCATCTTTCACTCAGGCATTTCATCATACACCTTAAGTGCATAGATTTCTAGCTTTCATTTTGGTTAGATTTATTAATTTCCTACACCTAAATTTTCATAACATTATGAGCATGCTTTCACTAGAACTAGATCAATGATGCAATTACAATTATCAAGATCATTATACATAGCTAGTTCGTACACAATTTTGGAGTTTCTCATGCTAAGATCAAAACCCATTTCTCCTATAATTCCAAGGTATCCTATTATCATGTTCATATCAATTATTTCATAAATTCAGCAAATATGATGTTTCTAAACAACCACATGTCATTGATTACACCAAAATAACTATAACCCAAGAATCGCAATACATGGAGTTCACCAAAATCTTTTACTTCAACAAAAATTGTATTTTAACATAACTTATGATTCTCCTAGCATGTAGGGGTGTTAAAGATCGGATTATCATGTTTTCGGATATTCGAAAATTTCGGATAGTGAATATTAATATCCGAACCCATATCCAAATTCATAAAAAAATTCAAAAAATTCGTTTCGTGCTTAGATTAAAACTAAACATATATTCGATATCAAAATTTTTCAACGTTAAAAACAACGAACTTTTATAAATTCACATCCGAATCCGATATCCGCTATTTTTTTTACTATATTTCAAACTAAACATAGTGCTCATATACTATATATATGTATATATATATATATATATTGGTTTTTGGATATCGAAAATTTAAGAAATCTACATCCGAATCCGAAAATTTGGATTATTCGGTTTTCGGATATCTGAAATTTCGGATATTCGGGATTCGGTTTTGGATTTGGATTTTTTTGAACACCCCTACTAGCTTGGGTGATTAATATTCTTGATTCATGGGATTAAGATATTTGTGGCCTTTCAATTTGTAGGATTTGATGATTTAGGGTTAAAATGGGGTTCTCCTTTTCTTTCCCTGCTCCTGATCGACACACACACACTATGTGTGCATGTTGTGTTTTATTTTTTTGTTTTTAAAATACAAGTTACTCTTTTGACAGCTTTGGTCCCTCAAATTTGGTTTTGGTTATAAAAGTTTACAACTCGTTGTTTTTATTACCCATTTATATATTACTAACTAGGTTAATTTTTTTTCCTAGTTACCACACTCGAAATATTTATCAATATACATATATGTAAAAGTTTGTGTGTGTATATATAATATTTAATATTTTTCGGGTGTGCGTGTGTAATTCAATGTTTTTACGTTTCGTTCATAATTTTGCGAGTTAACGCGGCGCAACGTCTATGTATTGTTCAATGTTTTTACATCTATGTTTTCTCATTTGACAGGTTCATTGCAACACATGAGTCCTAGATCAACTTACTTATTTTTTAAATACTCTACATTTTGGTCTATTTCTTCGCTTTAACACGCCACAACGTCAGCGTTGATGACGTTGACGGTTGTGTGACATTGGTGCTATTTGACATGCTTTTACGCACCCGTCGTAACACGAGAGTGCTTAATTCTAGTTAAAGTAATATTATAACTAGACTTTGTGTCTTTCCAAAAAAGAAAACTATATTGTGTTGTAGAGTTGATTTACTATACGTCTTTTCATAGGTTAAACATCACGAATTAAATGTGTTGTTCTTTTGATTTCCACATCTTATTCCTCATATTTCTTTCTATTAAGTTAAATAATATTTTTATATATTTTATTTTTATTTCACTCACATCCAAAATTTTTTTTTATTTTTCTTTCACTCACATACACTAAAAAATGTAAGGGATGAATAGTACAAAACAAATTTAAAGAATTTGTTTGTTTTCCTTCAAAAAAATATGAAGGATGCAATAAATGAATTAGAGCAACCACGTAAATGTGTTCTACCGATAAAATGTTAAAGCATTTTCAACACATAAAAGTAATTTTATAACTAAATTGTGTGTGTTGTACTATTGGTTTGCCATACTTCTTGTTATAAGTTAAAAATTAAGGGGGTGTTTGGGATTGCTTATTTTAGTCAACGTAGAGCATTCACATAGGACCCTCTATCTATATTTATATAATTTAATTAAAAAACACATTTTTTTCTAAATTAAATTTACTTTTCAAAAACCCCTCTGTCTATTTCTTCATCAGAATAAAACCTCTAAATAAAAATATAGAGGTATGGAAATAAGCCTTTAAATATAGAGGTTTACTTTACTATCTATACAACTTTCTCTATTATAGATATTCCAATTTAGTAGTGTTTTTATTGTTTTCTCTATATCTTCCTATATATTTTATAATATTTACTAATATAGAGGTTCCAATGTGAATGCTCTATAACTTATTTACCTTTTAAAAAGTTAAATAATGTTAGAGATTGGGAGTGTATGTGAGAGGAAAAATCTATAAGTTCTGTATGCCTTTCCCAAAAAGAAAACTATACTCTGTGTGTTGTACTTTCCAAAAAAGAAAGTCATACTCTGTGTGTTGTACAGTCGATTTGCTATACGTCTTGTTAAACGTCACAAATTAAGTGTGTTGTTCTTTTAATTCCCACATCTTATCCATTAAATTAAATATGACTTTTATATATTTTATTTTTATTTTTATTTCACTTACATCCGCATAATTTTATTTTTCTTTCACTCCCATACACTCATAAAAAAGATATAAGGGATGAATGGTTTAAACAAATTTAAAGATTTTGTTTGTTTTTTCTTAAAAAAAACGAGGGATGCAAATGGATGAATTAGAACAACCACGTAAACGTGTTCTACCAATGAAATGTTAAAAACATTTTAAACACATAAAAGTAATATTATAACTAGACTGTTTGTTGTGCTATTGGTTTGTCATACTTCTTCTTGTAAGAGCATTCCAATGGATCCTCTAAGTTAATGTAAGTGTAACTTCTAAATGTTTTAAAATGATTGTAAATGGTTGTGAGTAGCGGAGAAAGAAAAAGGAGAAACAATTACTGTTTATTAGTAAATTGGAGGAGATACTGTTCACCTCTATAATTTTTAATATTTTTTAAAAGTAGTTGTGAGTGGAGGAGAGAGGAAAGATAATAACAATAAAAATATAAAAAATATTATTTAATTGAAAAGAAGAGAAAAAATGTAGTGTTTTTTTAGTATAATTATAGAGATAAGAGCATTCACAATCAAACCTTCTTCTCATCTTTATAATTACACTAAAAAGCATTACTTTTTCTCTCTCATTTTCAATTAAATAATATTTTTATACTTTTATCATTACTTTTTCTCTCTCCCCACTCACACCACTTTAAGAAAATATTAAAAAATTATAGAGATGAGCAGTATCTCCTTTAGATTTACTTACGGGTGAACAATAACTTTTTCTTCTTTTTCTCTCTTCTCCACTCACAACAATTTACAACTACTTTCACAAATATAGATGCTACACTCACACAAAAATAGAAGATCCATTGTGAATGATCTAATAAGTTAAACATTAAGGGGGTGTTTGTGATTGCTTATTCTAGGCAACTTAGAGCATTTACATTGGAGCTTCTGTCTCCATTTATATAATTTAATCAAAAAATAATTTTTCTGTAAATTAAGTTTACTTTTCAAAACCTCTCACATCCAATACTCTATCTATTTCTCTATAATACTCACAATCACTTATTTTATTATATATATTTCTTTTTTCCTACACAGTCAGAATAGAAATATAGAGGCATGTATATGAGCCTATAAATATATATTTTTACTTTAATATCTATAAAACTTTCTCTATTATAGAGATTCCAATTTAGTAGTGTTTTTATTGTTTTCTCAATTTCTTCCTCTGTATTAGATAATATTTACTAATATAGAGGTTCCAATGTGAATGCTCCTATAACTTATTGAATTGTTAGGATTGAGAGTGTATCTGAGAGGAAAAGTCTATAATTATGTGTGCCTTTTCAAAAAAGAAAACTATACTCGATGTGTTGTACAGTTGATTTGCTATACGTCTTGTCATTGGTTAAACATCACAAATTAAGTGTGTTTTCCTTTTGATTCCCACATCTTATTACTCATATTTATTTCTATTAAATTAAATATAACTTTAATATAATTTATTTTTAATTTTAGGGTTATTGGATTTTATCACCCCCAACTATTGGCGTTTTGCCACTGCCACTCTCAACTTTAACTTTGGCTCCCACCACCCTCTACTTAACACTTGGGTTGCTCTATCACTCCGGAGTTAACCAACCACTGACTCTGTTAGTTTTTAGCCTACATGGCATGTTGACGTGACCTTTTTCCCACGTGACTTGCTGACATGTCCTTGTTATGTATTATCTTTTGTGTTTACTATTTAGATCTGATTAAAAAATATAAAATTAGAAGCTTCTTTTTTTATAAAACCCACATAAGACATCACCCTCCCTTTTCTATCTCCCTAGCTCCAACACCACCGCTGCCACCGTTATCGCCATCAATTGCCACCATCATCATTAACCACCCACCACCACAGTCACCATCATCATCTCCACCAACAACCCCCAAACATCACCACATCAACCTGAAGGGGTATGGTCCCAAATCCTTGCGCCAAGCAAGGGACCATACATATTTCTATTTGCCAAGCAATCCTTGCGCAGACTATGGTACAAAAGAAAGGCTTCATAAAACCCTGCGCCTGTCACCTAAAAAGGGAAAGAATCATTTAACTACCTTGCGCGGGCTCGCGCAAGGAAAATAGTTAACCTTGAGTGAATTTCCTGAGTAATCATCTTACTCTCAAAAACCTTGCGCAGACTATAGTACCACAGAGGGGCATTATAAACCTCAGCGCCGGTCATCTAAGGAGGAAAAAGATTATTTAACTACCTTGCGCAGACTCGCGCAACGAAATAGTTAACCTTGAATATTTTCCTTTGCTAGATGGCATCTGTGCATAAGATGAGGTGCAGAAACAAAAAGAATCTTTTCTGTTGTAACAGAAAGTATACGTGGCAAATAATAAGAGGATTACAACGGTATATTCTAGAAGCTATTAATGCATAATCGTGCAGAGGTACAAACGGTTACAACAGAATTACACATGGCACGATCTGGCACAGTCTCGAGAGTCACGATGGTGGCATGATTTTGGGATAGGCATAGGGTCATCAGCACTAGGCACGTGAAAATTCCCCAACCGTCGATCTTACCACGATCCGTGTGTCTTGAAGAACAAGTTAATAAATTAACGGTAGATCTTGACACCATGAAATCTCTCCCTCTCTCTATTTTGGCGCCTAAATCTGGCTATAAATAAGTATCTTGGCGACAAGGAAAATGTATTCACTCTCACTTACTCTCTCTCTTACTTCACTTAAACTATTTCCCACTTCCGATACTTATTCTCACGCCGGAGGGTGGTCACGGAGAGAACCCCCATTCTCCCCGTGACGAGGCTGACGGCGTTCTGTTTTGCAGGTATCGTCGGAAATCTAGTTGTGACGATCATCATCGGACGAAGCGAAGGATTAACCCTTTTTATGCAGAGACTAAAACCTAGATCTGACTTGATTCCGATCAGTTAGATCTTTGTTTCTTCATTGGCGCCCACCAATTTTCTATTCTCTTTTCATTTTTCGTTTCGTTTCATTTAGATCTATAGCATCATGGCTGATGGATCATCGTTTCCAGGAGGTCCTCGATCTGAGATCTGTCGCGTCGTTGGTTGTCCTCAGATTGACGGACAAATTATGGAGGACTCGTCTGGCGAAGCTGATGCTCCGTATGATCCAGATCATGCAAGCATTCCAGTAACTCCGGCAGCTCCTCATGTTGATGTTGCATCAATTTTACCGCCAAGCAGACTCCATTGTCTTGGCTAATCAAATCTCAAACCGCTTTAAATGCTATGTACGCTCAATTATGTGCTCAGACCAGAACTCCAGCTTTTCAAGCTCCGGTTAACACTCCTCAGGTCCGTGCTTTGCCGGCACCTCGAGTGTTGAGTTATGATTCACAGATCCGTGGACGTGCACCTTCGCATGTTTCTGTAGAAGGAACCGAGATGTACTCTCAAAACAGGAATGATTCCGCTCATTCTGGCAATCGATTATCTATGGATCATGTCAACTATAGCCTAAGATCCGTGCAACATACAATCCCGAAGCGGAACATGATTACAATCTGGTTTATCGACTCGCTGAAGCAGCCGAACAATCAAAGTTTGTAAGAGAAATAACGTTGGCTCCGCTAGAACGAGCAAACATACCATCCAATGTGGGAAAGTTTAATGGTTTAACTGATCCTGA
Source organism: Scalesia atractyloides (assembly GCA_947069175.1). Classification (NCBI taxonomy): domain Eukaryota; kingdom Viridiplantae; phylum Streptophyta; class Magnoliopsida; order Asterales; family Asteraceae; genus Scalesia; species Scalesia atractyloides. Next base: position 76,025,787 of record CAMTDV010000021.1, read on the forward strand.
TGATCACATGCGCCTCTTCACTGGCGCGGGGCTAATTGGAGATTGGACGTTACAAATGTGGTGTCATCTGTTCGTACAAACTCTTATCGGCGCCGCGCGCCTTTGGTTTGATAATTTGCCCACAGGTAAACTTTCTTCTTGGAATGATCTAAAGGAGAAATTCCTTACGCATTTTAGTCAACAAAGGCGATATATCAGAGATTCCTCAGATGTGATGAACATCTGGCGGAAGGATGACGAAAGCCTAGAAGATTTTATCACTCTTTACAATAAAGAAGTGTTAGAAATTGGAGATGTACATGAGGACCTTATCCGCGCACAGTTCAAATATGCGGTACGATGTGATGAAATGATAAAAGTACTTTCTGGAAAAATTGGTCTTCCAAAGAGCAGGGATAAACTAATGGTAGCAGCCAAGGTTTATGCGCAGACAGAACGGAATCTTAATTCCAAAAGACCACCACTACCTCAGAATCGCCCTCAGGATTTGGGTAGGGGCGGACGGAATTTTAAAAAAGCCTGGAAGGAATCGAACCAAAGTTCATATTCTCCTTATTCACCAATAGATGCTCGCGCAACGATTAACAAAATTACTACACAGAAAGCAATTAAACAAGAGAAACGTGATCGACAATGGACTCCTCTAACAAAATCTCCTGCTGAAGTTTTGAGCACCGAGAACTATCAGTTTAAGCAACCTCAGCCCATGAAGAACAAGAAGGGTCAGGACCTAAACCTCTTTTGTGACTTTCACAAAGACACTGGGGCACACAACTGACAACTACATCAATTTGCGCATAGAAATTGAAAAAGCATTGAAAGGTGGTAAACTGACACACTTAGTATAGTCAGTATGTAAGGAAGTCAGTCAACTTACGCGCGGGATGAGGGTTCAAGTAATAAGAAAATGAAGCAAGTTTCTATGATTCAAGGAGGTAAACCGCATAAGCACAACTACCAGCGGTTTCGAAACGATAACTGGCGAGAACAACAAGTGATCTTCCCTATTGTTCCTGGAGGACCACAAGAGGAGCGGCCAATGGTAATTACAGGTATTTTCGGTCATTATCAAACTGACTACATGTTTATTGATCCTGGGAGCTCCATGGACATCATATATGAGCAGTGTTTCAAACAATTGGACCCAGAGGATAAGGCACGCCTGTAACCAGTTGATTTTCCCTTAACTAGATTCTACAATGAGGCTGTCTTTCCTCTCAGACAGATAGTTTTTCCTGTCACTCTTTCAGAGGAAAACATTCACGAACCATTCAAGTAAACTTTATGGTGATGCCAGTGACTTCTCGTCATGACTTTTTATTAGGGCGTCGTGCGCAATGTGATTTCAGCATGATCACGTCTGCGCCACACGCTGCTTGTGGGTTCCCAACGCCAACAGGTGTAGCTATCATGCATGCTCGTAAAGAGATTATGTCTATCGAAGAACCCGTTGCCAAGGCTGCTAAATCTATATCGACAAACGAGCCTGAGAAATGGATCCTAAACAACAAATGTCCAGACTGTAACATTTGTCAAAAACGGGTTTCCAAACCCGCTCCGTTTTGTAATCGAATATCAAGTTATAAATGTTCGTTGCGTATTTATGCCTATTTTGATTTTTAATGTTACCTAATTAATAAACAAACTAATCTATAAAAGTTATAATTGATAAAAAGTAAAAATAAAACAATTAAAAATAAAATGAGGCTGCCGGGACTCGAACCCGGGTCAGCCGGAAGAGATCTCAACGACTTAACACACACACGCATAACCACTCCGCCACTTGTTGTTTTCTGTCAACTCTAGGGGACAAATGAGCTTTATAGTCAATCATAGATCAACCGGTTGCGCCAACTGAAAACCGTAATCGGCTATTCAACCGTCCAAAATGTTTGATTAAACGTGAATTCTGGTTTATAACCGATGCACCGACGATTCTAATCAATTCAGACATTGAATTAACTTAAATTCTAATGATGATCGGTTTTATAACCGAAGATATTCAATACCTGAATTACTTCAATCAAAGACCTCTTTCGCGACTCAGAAACACTCTACAAACCCGCCATTTCACTTTCGTCATACACTCAGTTCATCAGAAACGTTTATTTTACTCGCCGGAAAAATTCTGCAGTTCGCCGGAAAACCGTATTCTTCATCAAAACGGTAAGTCTTTCAATACCGTCGTGGTTTAACAATTGTTAAGCTATTTCTAACTCAAACCTTCCAATTGAAATCAAATTCAGACGCTGTTATCGGATAATTCCAGTCGCCGGAAAACTTCTGGAAATCTTTACTTTCATCTGTGAAACGGTAAGGACATTCAAACACTCTGTAAACATTTGTTTAGCACTTCAATTCCACGATTAGCTAATCAAAACGAATAATTTGCTTGCTCAGTTGAAGTTTATAAAAAACAGAGCCGATGCCCTGCCGGACTTCTGAGTTGAATTATTCCTCCGGTATGTCTGTTTCCAACACAGTCTTTGTCATTTCATCTCAGTCTTATGAATGTGTTAATCGTTTTAAAACAAGAAAACAGAGGGGTAATCGGCTGTCTGTAAAAACTAACGGAGAAGATGAACTGTGCAAACATTATAAGAATAATTAAGATTGGTATTTTAAACGGGTTAGACACACAGTCCAGCGGTGGACTGTGTGCAAATAATACGCACACGCCGCGAGTTCGATCCCTGATACACGCACCCACTCAGTTATAAAGATGTTTTATTTTTCTAACTGAACCGGTTAATTTACGTTAGTTGTTAAGTATAATAAAAATGTGTATATTAACCAAGTTAGACACACAGTCCAGTGGTGGACTGTGTGTAATGTTAAAGCACAGGTCCCGGGTTCGAGACCTGTTGGTGACACCGGTTCGAAGATTTAAAATGTTTTTGAAAATAAAAGAATTTTGAATAAACTAAATTAGTATATAAGTATAATTAAAAACAGAATTATTTCAGGTTAGACACGTAGCTCAGTTGGTAGAGCTGCGTGCACGCGTACGAGAGGTCTCGGGTTCAAGCCTCACCCAGCGCATGTATTTACACAATAAACCGGTCAAACAGTCAACAAGTCAAACGGTCAACGGTCAGCAAAAAAGTCAACACATTTTTATATTTTTATTTATTTAATTTAATTTAAAAATCAATTTAAAATACTTAAAATATTGTTTTTAAAGATAGGAAATAGCCTAAAACTCACAAAAATATATCTAAAAAGCCTATTAAAATTAATAATAAAATCCACTCATTTACCATATTTTTCGTTATTATTTAGGTTAGTAATTCTCGTTGTTCAACTCTTCCAACTCGTGCGCATCTCACCATCTCCAATCAAACGCACCCAATGTGAGTGAATCTTTACAAATTCCCCGTTTTAATCACGTTTTGGGGTGTATCATGTGTCTTGCTACTTATTATACTTAAATCATTGTGCATACATCATATCATGAACAAATGTGTATTCAGTTTGATTCAAGTGTTTGTGTGGTTATTGTTAGATTTAATTCATTATTTTCAGTACATGCAATTTCATAGGCCGCCGCTCCCCATTACATTATGAGCGTTGAGCATGTTCCCCATTACATTATGAGCATGAACCTGGCGTGCCAACATAAGATCGGCTCCGTTTGATTGAGCCTTGATCGCACAGACATTTTTCATTTTCAGTACATGCAATACGATCGGCTCCGTTTGATTGAGCCTTGATCGCACAGTTTCATTCATGTTATCTATTTATGCAAGTTGTTATGTTATGGTATGCTGTTGGTATGTTATTGTATGTTATAGTTTGTGGTTAACATTGTTACTGATTGATTATTTTCATTTGCTCATTTATGATTATGCACAATTTTTCCTTGATAAAATAACAAGAAAATCAATTATAAATGTTTATCTAACAAGGTTCACTCGCCAACTAATGTTGATCCCAAAACCCCCATTTTTACACATGATACAGGTGAACCAGCTGCAGCCAGAAACACATAGGATTGGCCTAGAAGAATAAAATTGTTTAGAGCTTGGAATTGTTTTGTTTGGTTATTTTCTTTGTATTGTATGGACATGTTTGGATTATTGGGAATGTAATTTTGACTTTAATAAATATGAAACATATTAGTAAATATCATGAGCTTTGGTGATAACCCAATTATGCCCCGACTCTTATTCCGCTGCGGGTGGGGTGTGACACAGACCGACCAATTATCCTTGGTCCGACGCTATCTATCGCGATCTGCGCAAAGCTCAAGTCATTGTTGTTTCGTAACATGGACATCTTCGCCTGGACACCTGCAAACATGGTGGGTGTCACGCGCGACGTTGCTGAGCATTGTTTAAACGTCTTTCCATCAGCAGAACCAGTGGTTCAGAAAAAGCGCAACCTAGGTACCGAAAAAACTCAAGCTATGAGGTTGCTGAACTGTTACACGCTGGCATTTACGGGAAGTTAAATACCAAACTTGGGTGGCGAACCCTGTCATGGTCAAAAAACATAATGGTGTTTGGCGCATGTGCGTTGACTTTAAAGAATTGAACAAGGCGTGCCCCAAAGATTGTTACTCTCTTCCCGAGATTGACAAGAAAGTTGATTCCTTAGCATCGTTCCGTTGGAAATGTTTTCTTGACTTTTATAAAGGGTATCATCAAGTGCTGATGAAACAAGAGGATGAAGACAAGACGGCCTTCCGCACGGAGAAGGGTATTTTCTGTTATACAAAAATGCCTTTTGGTCTTTGCAATGCGGGAGCCACTTACCAGCGGCTTATGGATACAGTTTTTGGTGATGACATTGGGGAAACCGTCGAAGTGTATATTGACGATCTAGTCATCATGAGCCATATGGAAGAAACAATGTTGGAGAAAATTCAAAAAACTTTTGATTCATTGCGAAAGGTCAATTTGAAGTTAAACCCCAGCAAGTGTTCCTTTGGCATGGGGGAAGGTAAATTCCTTGGATTCATCGTCACAAAGGATGGGTTCAAAGTTAATCCAGAAAAAGTCGAAGCAATTCAAAGCATGACATCTCCGTCAAGTGTTAAGGAGATGCAACGACTAGCAGGACGGTTAGCTGCCCTCAATCGTTTCCTCGCCAATCACGCTGCAAAATCTTATCCTTTCATCCGTACTCTACGCAATTGCGTAAAGAAAGACAAATTCCAATGGACAATAGAGGCGGTGAAAGCCTTTCAAGATATGAAGATTGTTTACTTCAATTGCCAACTTTAACAGCTCCGCGCGATAAAGAGCCTATGGTCCTTTATCTTGCTGCATCCGAAATGGCAGTCGAAGCCGTTTTACTGGTCAAAAGAGAAGGTGTTCAGACACCTATTTATTATATTAGCAAGATGTTGAATGATCCAGAGTCTCGATATTCGATGATGGAAAAGCTAGTACTTGCGCTAGTCCATGCCTCGCGCAGACTTCGTAGGTATTTTTCTGGCCACGTTATAAATGTTTTAACAAATTATCATCTCGGCCAGATTCTTTCCAAACCAGACATCTCAGGACGATTAGCTAAGTGGGCTATCGAACTAGGTGGTCGCAATATTGTATACAGGCCGAGACCAGTGATTAAAGGGCAGATTCTTGCCGATTTTGTAGCTGAGGTTCCAGCAGACAAAGTCCAAGAATGCGAAGAAATGCAAAATCCGGTTTCCGCCATGGATGGTAGAGAATGGTCATTACATACAGATGGCGCATTGAATAGTGACGGTGCCGGTGCAGGCCTCCAATTGGTTAACCCAGATAATCAAGAGTTCACTTACGCCATACGTCTGGATTTCAAAAGCACAAATAATGAGGCTGAGTATGAAACATTTCTCGCAGGCTTACGCCTCGCTATAAAGATGGGTGCTACAAACTTAATTGCACATGTCGATTCTCGCCTTGTACCGGAACAAATCAATGGTACTTATGATGCATGGGGCGACATTATGGAATTATACTTAGAACAAGCTAAGTCTTTAATCAGTCAGTTATGACAGTTTAAAGTCGTACACGTCAACAGAAGCGACAACAAACATGCTGATACATTGAGTAAACTGGCTGCTAGAAGTTTCCAACATTTGGCAAAAGAGGCCAGAATTGAAGTCTTAAAAAATCCACCTGTTCCGCTAAAGCAAGTCAATATGGTTGAAGTGGGGAGTGTAACAACTCGCAATTTCGTTGTTAATTTGATTTCCGTGTATTTCATTTGTATCTATCGTTGAACTCTGGGATTTGATTATGGAAAAGTTTATGTTAAAATAATTATATTTTGCCACAACTACATTACATCTAATCGCTTTTTAAACGCTAACTCAAACGCAATCACGAGTAACTATGTTACTTTAATAGTCGAGTGTGTTGTTGTACAATAACCAATTGTGCCATCGCATCGCTTATCTCATCGCATCGCAAAACACAATTAATTATGTGGAAGTATGTTTTGTGTGTGTTATGTTTGTTATGTTATGGTTTGTTATCTCTAAAACGCTCACACCCTCATGCAACTCGCTCTCTCTCAATACAATGGTCATACAACGCTTAACGCTTCATTAGAACGCTTAACATAACTATCTAATATGAACCGAATCGCCAAACGAACACCTAACGCGAAAATAACAAACGAAACTTCGCCGGTTGGCCAAGTTCGGCCGAACTTGCTCAGGCCATCATCACATCTAATATCACCCAAGTTCGCTCGAACTTAACCATTTTCAAGCAGAACTGGCCAAGTTCGCTTGGAAAGTGGCAAGTTCGGCCGAACTTGATCCCAATCAGCCCAATCTTCACCTCACCTATAAATACTCAGCTCCTCTTCTCATTTGAACTTGCTGCAAGTTCGCCCGAAACCTCCCAAAACCGAAAACCTTTGATTTCCAAGTAAGAATCAACCCGTTTTCATGCAAACAACAACGTTTTACAACGATTTCTCACAAGGTTTTACCTTCGATTTCATCAAAACACTTCTGTTTACGAAAATCTTCATCTTTTTCTACAAAACTTCTGTTTTTCACTTAGATCTATATTTAGACCTAAGTAAAACCTTTTAAACATCGGTTTTCACACAAAATACAGACTAATGACGTATGTTTCGTTCACTATGAAGTGGAATGAGGCATTGTCAAGCAAGATCTCAGATCCGGAAGCGCAAGGATGATGTCGTCACTTTGCACAAACTGGACTAACCCGTACGAACCATCAAGTTCGCCCGGATTAGTCCAAGTTTCTGTAAAATGGCTAAAACTCGCTCCAAAAGACCTCTCCAGCCTAGGTTTTGCTCAGTAGCTAGGGTTGGAGGGATGAACACTCGATTTCCTCAGCAAACGACGCTAAAACGCACGATATGGATGCCAAAGCAGTCAAGTTCGCTCGGAAAACATCAAGTAGCTAGAACTTGTCATCTGATTGGTGACCAAGTTCGCCCGAACTTGATCAACTTTTGACAGAAACACACAAGTTCGCCCGAACTTGTACTCTTCCAAGGGATGTTAGCACAAGTTCGCCCGAACTTGTACCCCAAGGTACACGTTCGCCCGAACTTGTCTACTGTTCCTTCAACCGTTAACCGTTTTAGCAATTTGGAAGACTGATGCACTTCTGTTCGCTTACAGGCTGAACCGGCGCTCTCCTCAACCTACATCAGATCCCGCCTCTCTTTCAAATCGCACCAACTGTGAGTATACTTGAACCCTTTTATGCTTAAACGCACTTTGGGGTGTCACATATGTTCGTATATCAAAACACATCACACAACTCAAAACGCTTATTCGCAACCCGCCTTTACATGACTATACGTGAAATCTGCTGAATTGTATGTGTTACTTGATTGCTAGTACGCCACCCTTAACATGATAGCTTGCTAGAGGTTGACCCGCCACCCGGAGGCCCGGGGTTGTTAAGGCTCGCATTTTTATTTCTCATTTATTTTCTCTTTAGGACGTGGACACTTGTTCGCGTGCCTCGCACTCGCGGTTTGTTGGTTTACTTGAATATAGTAGATGCATAGTTCACATCTCTTACGTAATGTCATGTTATGCATGCTAAACGCTTTTATATCTATTATGTACGCAAACCTGTATGCTCACCTTTACTTAATTGTATTGACGTTTTATTTTAACATATGTGGCAGGTTGAGGATTATCTACTTTTGAAAATGGATTAGGATTATTTCTAGAAACGCATGTAATAAATCTAGGGAAGATCGGATTGAATTTTATGTTTAAGAGATTGTTTAAATTGTAATAATTATTTGCGGATTGTATTGTTTAATAGTATGGGATATTGAACGTTTAAATATTGTCGCATAAATAGTTTTTATGGAATCTCTTGAGCAATCGGATTCGCCTAGTGTCGCGCCCCGATGTTTCCGCCGGTTGGGGTGTGACAGGGAGTCCATCTTGGATGTCTCCGATTATCTTGTTTCTGCAACATGGTCAGCTTCCTGAAAACAAGGCGCAGGCACGAAAGATACGGTGTAAGGCCTTAAACTACGAAATGGCGGACGGTATTTTATATCAAAAGTCATACATGGGTCCTTTATTGCGATGTGTTGATAGGCATGATGCGCAGTACTTAATCAGAGAAATCCATGAAGGCTTATGGCATACACGCTGGACAACGTATGGTCGTTGCCAAAGTAATGGTCGCAGAATACTACTGGCCAGGAATGTGTGTAGACGCTGTTGACACTTTATGCAAATGCATGGCTTGCCAAAGGCGTGCGCCAAAAACGTTGCGCCCCAAAAATCCACTTGTCCCAGTAACATCGGCATGGCCTTTTCAACAATGTGCTATTGACCTTGTAGGTCCTTTCCCTGACGCGCCAGGCGCAGTAAAGTTTATTGTTGTTGTTGCCGTTGATTACTTCACAAAGTGGGTCAAAGCAAAGCCGTTAGCCTCGACAACAGCTATCGTAATCCGAAAATTTATCTGGGAACATATTATGTGTCATTTCGGGTTGCCCATGCGCATCATCACAGACAATGGCTCTAATTTAGCATCCGAAGATCTGCATAAATGGATGTAAGAGATGAACATTGAACATGTTTTTCCTCCGTTGCGCATCCTCAGGCGAACGGTCAGGTTGAAAGTATCATCAAGCAATTAGTTGATGGCATCAAAGCCCGCCTTGGCACATCGCGGCCTGGATGGGTAGATGAGCTGCCCAACATTCTATGGGTGCATCGAACAATGCCCAAGACAAACATGGGAGAGACTCCGTGCAGTTTGGTATATGGAACGGAGGCAGTAATCCCTGCTGAAATAGGCCTCCCATCTCCAAGGATGCTTGCCCTGGAAAAACAAAGCAATGAAGAGCAGCGCCGATTGGATCTCGATTTGATTGAAGAAAGACCCGAAACCGCAGCTATCTGCGAAGCAAAATATAAATCCCAATTGGAGAAGTATTATAACAAACGGGTACACGTTTGCACTTTTCTACCAGGGGATTTCGTCCTCCGTGATAATGAAGCCTTTAATGCTGAGACCAGGAAAGCTTCTGCCAAGATGGGAAGGCCCATACGTAATTAATGAAGTCCTTGGCAAAGGCGCCTACACTCTAAAGTGCATGGATGGCACCGGTGTTCCTCGAACCTGGAACGCCCAACAATTGAGTCGTTGCTACATGTAATCTCAGTTCTCAATGTGACAGCTTAGCGCTGCGCAAAGAGATTGCTTAAAGTTTTTCTTGTTTTTGTAATCTTAGTGACACTAATAGCTCGATGCTTTATCAATAACATTCTATTCTGTCGCTACTTACATCTAATTGTCTACGAATATATTTCTTACAAATGCATGCAATTACTTTGGAAATACAAAAACACTAAGGCTACTAGCAACTCATGAGCTACAAGACTACACAACACTTACGCTCTTACATGAGTTAGCCATTTATGTTCATTTGTCTGTCCTGATCAAGTAATTGTACTCATGCACACATTGTAATTCAACGATATATTAATAAAAGTTAAGTACTTGCATGGCCGCGCACCTGTACATATAAAAATTATTACAAAATATTTCAAATTGTCTTAAACAAGGCCACTATATTTTGAGGTTTTCGTTGCGCCTTCTTCTTCCACCTCAGCAAATATTTCTTTAAGCTTTCAACAAAATCATCATGTTACAAGGCATTGTCAACCAGATCCATAATAGGAATATGTAGATGATTATAACACTCTTTAGCAGAAGTAAAAGCAGCACCAGTATTAACTCCATGGGTTGTCGAGCGACTATTATCCCATTCTACTTTTAGCACATGGGACACATGTTCTGAACACTCTGTATATCCCTGGGCATATCCATCGCTCCTCACTGCAACCATGACCTGAGCAACTGCCTTGTCAAGCTCAGTGGAATTCAAAATCGAGTTGGCAATCTACATACAGATACAAGGGTCAGGAGATATAAACAGTAAGCCATCAGTACTTATAAAATTATTCACTTACATTGATGATCCCAGATTGTTGAATCCAAATTAGCTTGTTCATAAGGGATTCAGAAACACTCTTCGCCGTCGCGCGAGCAGTTTTTGTTGCTTCAATCTTTTGCTCGCTTTCCAATAAACGCTGAGTCAGCTCCGCCTTCTCCACCTCATGCAACTTGACATCTTTCTTCAGGGAGTCTACTTCCGCCCTCAATAACACCTGGTCAAGAAACATGGAAGTAAGATCAGCAATTTCTTTATCTTTAAGTAAGAGCAGCATTCTGGTTTCTAGCTCATTCTGTTCACTCCACTCTCGGTGTGAGCGAGCTTCTTCAACAGCAAACACAGCGTCAGCTTTCTCTTGCATGAGTTTTTCAATTTCATTACGCAAGGAAAAATTTTCATTATTGTCTCGTTCGCAAGCTTGCAACCACCGCTTGTGATCGTCGGCATGCTACGCTGCTGCTGCTTCAGCTTTTTTCTTCCATCCCAAGGCGGACCATTCCTCCGTTTTCTTCTCCTCTTCTAACTTACACTTCTCCACCTCTAAATCCACCTTCATCTTCCTCACCTTCTCACTTTCGATCCCAACTTTGAATCTTTTGGATTCAAATTCGTCCCATTCCTTGTTCATACTACGCCACTCGCGCACAATCCTATGAGGCACAGAAGAGGCTTGCGCCGTATCTAATAAATAAGCCTGGTATATTTAGTCATGAGATTTATCTTCTTGACGTTTCACCTCCGCCGGTGGCTAGATTCCCTTGTTCCATTCCCTGCAAGCTTGCAGGTCGGTAAAGGTATCGCTTTGCTTAAGCTTCCACACCGGCTCATGAAGGGCGGAGGCTCTCTTGGTTGAATAGGAAAGATAATAATAGTCCCCAAGTGTCTCCTTAGGACGAATGGGAGATTCTTCAGTTCGGTCATCAAAAACTGATTCAAAGTTTGGCGCAACAAAGGATGAGCCAGTATTCTTTGCTTGCTTATCGATGGCTTTTTTCGAGTGAGGCGGAGGCATCTTTGGATCCTCAACAGGGTGTTTTTCAACATTGGTAGGGGCAGTATCTTTTACCTGCTCGCCAGCAGGATCTTCAACAAATGATTTTATGTGCTCTTCTTCCGGAACAGTTTTCTCTGGCATGTCAGGCATGATGGGGTCGGAACCAGAACAAGTCGCGCTTGGGTTCACATCTTCCCCTCTCTTCTCAACGCCTTCACCTTCAGGTTTGCACGTTGTTGGCAGTGATAATGATGTGGTTTGCACCACCTTCACCGTTTTTTCTGCATATAAAAAGCACTGATGAAAAACGGAATTTTGGTATATAAAGGACAAGTTAGGTATCCTTACCAGGAGAAAATTTTTCTGCAAGCGCATCCAGGTTGTTTTTATTTCCTATACGGACCCTAGCGACCTTTTTGGGTGGCGGCGCAGGCTTCTCGGGGTTCGCACCTTTTCTTTTCTTTGGTTCTCTAACCAATGGTTCAGGGCTGGATTCTAGATCAATGGGATCGTCAGGGTTGGCTGTCGGTATATCTGCGCCGCTGATGGGCTCTGCCTTAGGTACCCTTAAACCTACAGGCGCAAGATCTTCTAGGTCAGACATGACCACAAAGTCACACCAAGTGTCAGATACAAAGTGTTTACCTTTCTTGGAACCTTTTTTGTAACCTTAGGTTTCTCAAATTGTGGGATAGTAGGAGCGGGTTTTTCTTCTTCTTCTTCGAATCTAAGCCTACGCCCAAGTTTGTTAAAACACCTACTTGATCAAAATCAACAAACATCGGCGCGATATAAGTTATATTGCAATATTACCCAAAATCTAACATTAATGGTAATATTGCAATATTAACTCCGGCTCGATGTAAAAAATACTTACCAGTGGTACAAGAGGGTTGCGATTGGAGATCTTCTTTCTTCGGAAGCTCAAAATTCCCTAGGATCTGCTCGAACCAAGGGGCCTCATCTTCAACAGTAGGCACCACTCCCAGATTTCCTGTTTTCCTTTTAAACGCCACCAAATGCAAAGGCGTAACTGTATCAAAGAACCACAATGAACATAAGGAGCAGGGCACATATAATATTTACAGGGAGATGCGCAAGCAACTTACCAACTCCATCTTCCATATATACTGGCTTTTTATGATGGTCGGATTTCCATAAGATACTCATCCCTGCAGCGATCAATGCTCTTTCCGGCAATATAATGTTGGGCACATCCTTCAGATCCTGATACCATACTTCATTGCTCGGGATCGCCGTTGTCTCTAACTCAATGTCTTCCCCCAAACGGAACGACATTTGTGTTGGAATCACAACAGATTTAATATAGAAAAATTTCTGTTTCCAGTCATGATAAGATTTGGGAGGCACAAGCAACAGTCTTTTGGCTTGAAGACGTTGTTGGAAGGAATAGAAACCCATAGAGCAATGTAATTGATAAAAAACCATAAATTTTTCAACACTAAGGGTGAGGTTCATCGACCTAAGAACAAACTCGAAATGTCTGATTTGCACCATACCCATGGGATTCAATTGAGAAATATGAAATTTGTAGAAATCCATAATCTATAACAGGAAATGTGTCACTGGAAGATGAAAATTGCCCTCGGCAAAATAATCATAGAACAGTGTAATGTACCCAGCCGGAGCATTTGCTGCTGTATCAGTCTCCTCAGTATATCTAGCATCCAAAGATCTGGCAAATAAGAAATTCGAAACGATTCTGTCGAAATCTTCTCGTTTCCACTTCAATGTCGGCAACGTGGATGTCATTGGCAACTCTGATTTTTCTACTGGTGTTGCACTCTCAGCCATGAACAAATCTTGAAGATAGTGAAAATTTTCTGGTCACAAAGGGAAGAGATTGCAGAGAAAAAGATGAAGAAAACAGAGGTTTTTTAAAAGCATAAAGAAAATGATGCACAATTGAGGTAAATATATATAGGCATCGCCATAAATGTCTGCAGCAAACGTGCTGAAAAAATAGGGTTTTTCATCAAATCCTAGGCGACAGAAGGGCGAGTGGTGAACAGTAACCGTCCCACGCGCGCGTGCAGTCGACGAAGGGCCATCAGGCAATTAATGATGTACAATTAATACTGTTGACAGCTGTTATACAGTACATCAAACGTCACTTCGTCACGTACTTTTCACCAAACCCTGACACAGTGACACGCTTTTCAAAATTCAAAATTGGCTTTCCTTAGCCAGAAAGTTTTCTTCATGAAGATTGTACTTTCCTTCAGCACAACGAAACTATTTACAAGAATACAGCAAACACTACAATTTTTAATTTAGTCCAGTGCTCCACCTACTTGCTACTTGCGCATAGAAGCAACACTTGACTGGGGGACTTGAAGGGGTATGTTCCCAAATCCTTGCGCCAAGCAAGGGACCATACCTATTTCTATCTGCCAAGCAATCCTTGCGCATACTATGGTACAAAAGAAAGGCTTCATAAAACCCTGCGCCGGTCACCTAAAAAGGGAAATAATTATTTAACTACCTTGCACGGGTTCGCGCAAGGAAAATAGTTAACCTTGAGTGAATTTCCTGAGTAATCATCTTACTCTCAAAAACCTTGCGCAGACTATAGTACCACAGAGGGGCATTATAAACCTCTGCGTTGGTCATCTAAGGAGGAAAAAGATCATTTAACTTCCTTGCGCAGACTCGCGCAACGAAATAGTTAACCTTGAATATTTTCCTTGGCTAGATGGCATCTGTGCATAAGATGAGGTGCAGAAACAAAAAGAATCTCTTCTGTTGCAACAGAAAGTACACGTCGCAAACAATAAGAGGATTACAGCGGTATATCTTCCAGAAGCTATTAATGCATAATTGTGTAGAGGTACAAACGGCTACAACAGAATTACATGTGACACGATCTGGCACAGTCTCGAGAGTCACGATAATGGCACGATTTTGGGATAGGCATAGGGTCATCAGCACCAGCCACGTGGCAGTTCCCCAACCGTCGATCTTACCACGATCCGTGTGTCTTGAAGAACAAGTTAATAAATTAACGTGGATCTTGACACCCTGAAATCTCTCCTATCTCTATTTTGGCGCCTAAATCCAGCTATAAATAAGTATCTTGGAGACAAGGAAAAGTTATTCACTCTCACTTACTCTCTCTCTTACTTCACTTCAACTATTTCCGACTTTCGATACTTATTCTCACACCGAAGGGTGGTCACGGAGAGAACCCCCATTCTTCCCGTGACGAGGCTGACGACGTTCTGTTTTGCAGGTATCGTCGGAAATCTAGTTGTGACCATCATCGTCGGATGAAGCGAATGATTAACCTTTTTTATGCAGAGACAACCATAACCACCAGAATCCTCACCATCAACCACCTACCACTCTCTCTCTCTCTCTCCCTCTCTCGCTCTCATCACCTCTATCAACCACCTGCCACCATCACCTTCAAATCCCTTTGCCGGTCAAATGCCGACGAAACCCTAATCCACCCCTAATTTATCCACTTCTAACCGGATGTACGGCCGGAAACATAGTCCTTCAACCGACGTACGAAGCACAAATATCCGGACTCGATGGTCATAGACCGCCGACCATGGCGGCCGGAAAGGTGAGTAGACTCCGAGCTTCAACTGGTATGTGTTTGAACGTGGTTAGGTGAGCTGACACAAGCTTTTTTGTGTTTGTTTTTGTAGATCTGGTATGTGTTTGTTAATTCGGTAAGAGGAGGAGGTGGTGGTGATTGGTGGAGGTGATGATGGTGGTGGGATGTGGGAGCTGCTGGTGGAGGCAGTGTTAAAAGAGAAAGAGATGAAAGAGTTTTTAATCGGATTTTTAAAAAATAATAAATACAGATTTAAAAAATTACACCTCACCATGACATGTATGATAAAATGCCCCATCATCTCGCCACGTCAAAAAAATATGCCATGTCAGCCAAAAAAACTAAGTCGGTTAGAGTCTTTTTAACTGAGAGGTGATATCGCAACCCAAGTGTTAAGTAGGAGGTGGTGGGAGCCAAAGTTAAAGTTGAGAGTGACACCGACCAAACACCAATAGTTGGGGGTGATAAAATCCAATAACTCTTATTTTTATTTCACTTAGTGGATGTTTTCATTTTTCTTTCACTCACACACTCATAAATAAAGATATAAGAGATGAATAGTACAAAACAAAATTAAAGACTTTGTTTTTCTTTAAAAAAATATAAGAGATGAATTAGAGAAACCACGTAATGTGTTCTGCCAATAAAAAAAAAACATTTTAAATACATAAAAGTAATATTATAACTCGACTGTGTGTGTTGTGCTAATGGTTTGCCATACTTCTTGTAATAAGTTAAACATTAAGGGGGTGTTTGTGATTGCTTGTTTTAGCCAACTTAGAGCATTTACATTAGAGCCTCTATCTTAATTTATATAATCTAATCAAAAAGTATTTTTTCTCTAAATTAAGTTTACTTTTTAAAACCTCTCATATCCAACTCTCTATCTGTTTCTCTATCATACTCATAATCACTTATTTTATTATTTATTTCTTTTTTCCTCTACATCCGGAATACAAATATAGAGGCATGAATTTGAGCCTCTAAATATAAAGGTTTAGTTTAATATCTATAAAACTTTCTCTATTATAGAGATTTCAATTAGTATTTTTTATTATGTTTTTTATTTTTTCTTATTTTATTAATAACATTTACTAATATAGAGGTTTCAATGTGAATACTCTTATAACTTAATAATTTTTCAAAAAGTTAAATGGTGTCTGGGATTGAAAAAAGAAAACTATATTATGTGTGTTGTACTTTCAAAAAATAAAACTATACTATGTGTGTTGTATAGTTGATTTGTTTAGTGTGTTGTCCTTTTGATTCCCACATCTTATTCCTCATGTTTATTTCTATTAAATTAAATAATACTTTTATAAGTTTTATTTTATATTTTTATTTCACATACATCTTATTTCTCATAAAGTAATATACCAAAAAAATGTGCCTGAGTTATTTTTGCACTTCATTCCAAAAATAAAATCTTTTGTTTCTAGGTTCTTAAGATTTCATTTTTGTTACCATTTTCATTTAATTGGCAAACTGGGTTAAAATTTTCTGTTAACTTCTCTATTTTTTGTCGTTTTCTACGCAATTCATTACAAAAATAAAACCTTTTGTATCTAGGTTCTTGAGGTTTCATTTTTGTTGTCATTTTCATCTAATTGGTAAATTGGGTTAAAATTTTCTATTAACTTTACTCATTTTTGTCGTTTTCTACATTTAATTAAAATATATTATGGTACAAAATGACGATTATACCCTTTATTAAATGAGGAAAACGACAAAAAGGGGAGAAGTTAATAGAAAATTTTAATCAAGTTTGCTAATTAGATGAAAAGGATAACAAAAATGAAACCTTAGGTAAGTCTTATTTTTGGACTGAAATCGCCTAAACTCAGGGACCATTGTGGCATTTTACCCTTTCTCATATTTATCTCTATTCAATTATATAATATTTTTATATTTTTCTTTCACTTATATTCAACCATAAAAATATTAAAGAAAAAATACGGGGATGAATAGTGAGAAACAAATTTGAGTGATTTGTTTGTTTTTCTTTTAAAATATGGCGGTGCTAATGGGGGTGGGATGTAGAGCTTTTTCTGTGGTTTTTTTTCTTTTTTTTTTTTTTTGTCATTTTTCTCAAATTTGAGAATGATATAGGGGGATGATGGATTAAATATGAATGCCCTAATATGCCATTAATTTCTTCTTGTTTTTATGTAAAGAGTAAATTACGATTTTAGCCTCTATAGTTGTTTAACTTTAATCGTATCAGCTAAAAAGATTTTTGAACATCTGAGCCTCCAACGTTTGTTTTTTCTAACTCTTTTGACCCGCATCACTTACTCCATCCGTTTGTTTAGTTAAAAACTAGTCACATGCCTCTCACATAAAGGGTATTTATGTCAATTCACCTAACTATTTATAAACCCTTAAATAAATGAAAAAAAAATACACATTCAATCATGCACACACTCATGCACAATCTGCACACCTGCGATTTATACACACATACTTCAACACACGCATACATACTTCAACATACTCATGATTAAACACATACATACACCCATCCTAGTTTGATGGATGCTTGATGTATAAGAATTTATACATCTTTTAACGTTTTTATTCCCGTTCATGCGAAAACTCTTTATATTTTCATTGATTTTGGTACTTATTTGAGTTTTTTGTGAAAATACAGGACCGGGCTTCGGCCCGGTGGTAAAACGAAGGCTTGTGGAGCAAAATAAAGCAAAAACGGATGATTCCAACAAACTGCCAGATATGGCACGGTCATGCATTCCTGGAACGGTCGTGCCCGGTCATCCGAGTACGAGGACCATCATACCAAACGCCAACACCATCCAAAATGAACAAGATTTCTGATTGGCACGGTCATGCCATCCCCTAGTAGGCCGTGCCCAGTCATCCGAGCACCAGCATCATCATGCCAAACGCCATCACCAACCAAAATGAACAAGAATTCTGATTGGCACAGTCATGCCACCCATTGGCATGGTCGTGCCCGGCCAAATCAATCCAGTTACAACCAGTTCACGAGATTGCATTCGAAGATTACCGCTGAAAACTGACCTTGCACGATCATGCCAAAATCTGCCACGACCCTGCTCGCCTCGGGAAATTCTGAGCGGGATTTTGTCAAAAATGGTAGCAAACAAGAATGACAGACGAAAAGAAAAACTAACACAAACCAAGCACGAGCATGCAAAACCCTGGCATGGTCATGCCGATCGACCAGTTGTATAAATACGAGTTTCAGCGCATTTGTGAGGTGTGTTGGGTCTTGGAGATGATTTCTCTTTCAAATTTTGTATTTGGGGAGCTTGAAGGAGCCAAAGAGTAGTCCAGCACCGCTCAAGAGTCAATCATTCAACCTATAATCTTGCTTTTTGGTGGTATTTCATAATTCCATGTTGAACTCTGAAGTATTTACAAGAATTGTTTATGTTGACATGAACCTTATGGATAAACATATGAGTTGCCTAAACTATGGTTGAAACTTTTGTGATTGTGATGATATGGAATTAATTGCGATGGCAAGTTCTTTTTAATCTTCATGATAAAATTTTAGTCTTGTTCTTAGAGTTCATATGCATCTTCAAGTTGTTCTTCATGAATGTTTGATTATAATTTTGCTCATGACATGTTGGAAAACCCACGTGTTGATTGTAATTGTTGAATCTTGTTACTTGTAATTTGGCTCATCGCATGATACTAGGAATGGTGATTGTTAACATGTAATGGATGATGATTTGAATTGTGTATAAATTCTTGCATTTGGATTTGGAAAGATCATAGTAATGTTAATGGGAATTCTATAGCATGTAAATGTGTAAGTATGATGATTTAGGGCAAATTTATTATCTAGCATAATCATGCTTGTGATTCCTATCAAGAACAACACTAGGATACTATCTAATTAAAAGCATTTTTAGATGATGAGTGTATTTTTCATATTAGTTTTCCTTAACATGTCGAGTTAGGAGCTTTGACAAACGACTAACTCTTGTCTAAAGTTTAGCATTAACTTACGAACACGCTTAAAAGAAAATGATTTTTAGGTGGGTAGAATGTTATTTCATTTTGAGTAAATTGCCAAAATCATCCATGAGGTTTGGGTACGTTTGTCAGTTTTATCCAAAACAATTTTTTTGTACCATATTATCTGTCGCTTTTGAGATTTTTTGTTACAAACGTCTAACTTTTTTTTTCGTGAGAATCGTCCCTTAGGTTTGAGATTTTGTGCCACATCCAAATATTTAACAGAAAAAATAAAGATTTGGATGAAAAATAACAAAAAATCTCAACAGTCAGGGACAATATGGTATAAAAAATTTTTTATGGATTAAAATGATAAAAAATCTCAAAAGCCAGGGACGATTTTGGCAATTTACTCTTTCAATTTAATTTTCCAAAGAAATTATAAAACTAGGGAACCTTGATCGGGACCTAGTTAATTGAGAGTTTGTGTCATCACTAGTTCTTCCTTTAGGTCATTGCATAAACATTAGTACATACTCGGTTTAGTCAACTTCTTGGTTGATCTTGTTGAAATTTGTTAACTTAGAACTTTTATTATTTTGCATGATAATTTAGAAAAACCCAAACTTGTTAAGTGAAAAGGCTTTAGAGTAACAAAAGTTAAGTATCGAGAACCCGCGTCCATAGATTGATATTCGGTTCTTGCCCCACAATTATATTACTATTCAATGGGTACACTTGCCTTTCGTGTGTGTGATTTAGTTTTAGGGTAAAAACTCTTTTTAAAACTAAATTTGTGTGAACGATTATCTTCATAAAAATATATAATTCATGCACATCAATGCTTAATTACAATTATTAGTGAGGGAATGTGAAAGAGACGGTTCTAAAGCGAAATGAGAAAACTGTCCGGATAGTCCCTATTGTTTACTCCGTTTTCACCTATAGTCCATACACTTCTAAAATTACAGCTATAGTCCCCAACTTTGGCACTTTCCTTCTCGAATAGTACCTGACATGGATTGAAATTAGTTTTTGGTGTTAAGTGGGTACGAAATAACTAAAATGCCCAAACTAATAAAAATATTATTAGTTATCTATTTAATTAATTATATAGATAATACTAAAAGAAAGTAGGACCACCCCACCTATACCCCATCTCCCCCTTTTCTCTATTTCATTCTTGTCTACAACTCCCATCTTTCCACCATCACCATTCTACCTCCACACCACCATCAATCACCTTTACTAATAAAGTATTCTTTATTCCACATTCTCTCTGATCAAAAAACATGTCTTCTGACCAACCGCTACTCACTTCCATCGACACCGAAACTGCCTACGACCCAACAGAAAAAGTCAACGTCCTCTTAACAGCCGACGACCCAAGCAAATTCAACGAGTACAGAACCCAAATGCCGTCGTTTTCATGGCACAAACTATGGCTCTTCACCGGACCCGGGTTCTTGATGAGCATAGCCTTCTTGGACCCGGGTAACTTGGAGGGTGACCTCCAGGCGGGTGCAATTGCAAGATACTCATTGCCATGCCTCCTGTTGTGGGCTATGGTTCATTCGATTTCGTCCATATCTGAGTTTCTGATATACTTATTGCCATGAAACTGATATACTTACAAATCCGTTCTGGCAGTGATGATGGTGGTGGTTGTGGCGGGGGTTGGTTGTGGCAGTGGTGATGATGGCAGCGACGATTTGTGGCGGCGATGGAGGAGAGGGTGTTGTCATGGTGGTGAGAGGGTGATGTTGTGGTGGCGATGGTGGTCCTGGTGGAGTGTGGTGGCGGGAAGGTGAGGGTCTCCAAAGGAGGGTGGAGTAGGTTGAAGATGATTGGGTGAGGGGTTGAGTGGGGACATTGAATTTACAAATGTTATATTGTTTTGTACTAAGGGCATTTAAGTCATTTCACACCTACTTAACGTTAAAAACTAACCATCATTCACGTCAGGGACTATCCGAGAATAAAGGTGCCAAAGTTGAGGACTATATGTGTAATTTTGGAAGCATAGGGACTATAGATGAAAATAAAGTAAACCATAAGGACTATTCAGACACTTTTCTCAAACGAAATATATTCTAAAACTGTAATCCATCTTTTAATATACTAGATTAAGTTTATTCAATAAATCAACTTATTTCAAAGTATTATAAACTACTCGTTTAATTTTTCAAAGCTGCCTTTCAAAAGTAGCTCAAAATACCCATAAAATTAAAAATAACTGCTGACAATAATTGTTTTAATTAATATTTCATTTTATTTAAGGGTTTTTAGAAGTGGATAGTTGTTATTTGAACGGTGACTTTCTTTTTAAGTGATCTAATGTCACACCGCCTAATCGGCGGCTCTAGCCAAGATCTGTCCAGACTACGTTGTTTTAACCGGGCCCACGCTGGGTTGGTCAGATTTGGTTACGGTGTTCCCCAGAAACCGTACTACCTCCACACAAGTTGCCTCGCTGAAGTAACAGCCTGATGAAAACCAGGGTCCAGCTCAATATCGAATCCCCCTCGTGGGTTTGTCACCATCATTGCCTAATATCCACCCCAATATGACACAAGTTAGAATTGAACTTGAGTCTCTAATGGATAACCCAAGTCTCCTACCACCAGGTCACAAGTGGGGGAATTTATTAGAAGTGTATAGTTGAATTGACATAAATGCTCCTCATGTGAGGGGTTCATGACTAGGCTTTAATTATGAAAATGGATGGAGTTAGTGATTAGGACCAAAAGGGTTAGAAAAAAAAATACGTTGGGGGCTCAAATGATAAAAGATTCCTTTTTGGACTGATATGGTTGAAGTGAAACAATCACAGGGACTAAAATCATAATTTACTCTTACGTAAATTAAAAAGAAGAAAAAAAATGATGTCATATGGTGTTTGCTCGCTATAAAAGTGAGGTGAGTTTGAACTAAGATTAGGTGGTATTAGATAGGGATGAGTTCGGTACCGAAAGAACCGTTACTGAAAATCCCCAAAAGTGAGTACTGGTACCGAATATACTCGGTACGGTACGGTACCGGTATTTGAGGTAAAAACCGGTACCGTACCGGACCGGTACCGAATCGGTACCAAAAATGTCAAAAGTGGGTACCGAATCGATACCGAAAAAGTACTCGGTTTGGTAATTCAGTACCGGTACCGGTTCGATACCGGGTACCATTTTTCATCCCTGGTATTAGACGTAAAATGTTTTTAAAAAGGTAAAAATAAAATAATGGTTTTAGTAAAATAAAAAATATGGTTTTAGTATGGAATTCCCTATAACAACAAAAACAAGCATGGGAATACTTTTTTTTGCAACAAGTGGTGGAAATGGGTGGTGGCCCATTTTTTTTTTTTTGCTTTTCCAACTGCATATTTAGTTTGTACTCTTTTATTGGTTCGGGTATGCTACGATTCGTACTCTCTTATTGGTTCGGGTATGCTACGATTTTACCCCCAGTTAAAATTATGCGTTTGCCTTATGCTTAAAGTTACGGTTTTGCCCCTGGTTAAAAATTACAGTGTTACCATCACTATAGCTTCTGGTAAATTATGATTTAACCCAGCCAAAAATTACGCTTTTCCCTCAGTTAAAAATTACAGTATTGTCATTGTTTTGGCTTTTTTAAAAGGTGTGTGGGGAATAGTAGGTATTGCCATTGGGACATGTACCCACTGTTAATAATTTTAAAATATGTTTTGAAATTAGTAGGTATCAAGTCTCAGTGCTCCAATATGATTTTAAACCACATTATGCGCCGAAATGGCGATTAAGTCGTTAAATGACGATTTAAACGATATTTAAGTAAAACTGTTGTTTAGACCAGGTTTGTATAACCAAAATATGTTAATACATATATTATATCAGTAAGCATAAGGTTTTGGCTCTTAAAAATGTTTTAAACTCATTTTAAGTGCCGAAAGGGCGGTATCGTCATTTAAGGACATAATGTGTAAACTAGAGATTAAACTTAGTTTGCAACCTGAATAAATATTCCAAATAACCTTAATAATGATATTATATCAGTAGGAATAGAGTTTGATGTCAAAATTATGTTTAAACCATTTTATGTGTAAAAAGGGCGTTTTAGGCATATTTAACGGATACTTGCATAATGACTCGGATTTCTACATGACCATGTTCCATAACTCAAGAGGGTTATAGTACATTATAACATGGTTATAATGCAACTTAGGGACAGAAGGTAATGTTGCTAAATCAGGTCAGAACTGAAAGTCAAAGCAGAAGTTAAACTTTGCGACTTTCGGTTGCGAACCGACCTTGGACCTAGAATTGACGAGCCCACATGTCCTTATGATTATTACCAAGCTATTAGGATGCCAAAATAGGTTTTATAACACCTACATTGCCAATCATGAATTCATTTCCAAACTGACCCGTTTGACTTTTTATTAACATAACTTTAACCCGTCAGTTGACCAAGCAAACGTGGTAATCAAGAGGTGCCCTCTTGAGGGATTAACACCTACCTTATTACGATCACGTAGCTATGTTTGTTACGAACGTTGACTGTACCATAATGGTCTTAGCTCAAAGTCAAAGCGTTTTTACGCTAACGCTTTGACATTGACTTAAAACTTAATAAACTGAAAAGATAGGGTTGGAACACTTACTAGTGAACCAAAGATGACTAAGAGACACAGAGGAAATCCCCAAGAAGCTCAGGAACCTCCAAGTGAGTAATAGAGAGAAGAAGATAAGGATGAGCAAATTGGGAGCTCACCCGTGGTTGCTATTTATAGCAATGGGGAATGCATAGGATCAAGACAGGTGTTAGGGCATGCTCCTAGATGAAGACAAGTGTTTTTGGTCGTGGCATAACCAAGGAGAAGAGTGGCATGGCGAGCAAGGTGGCAGGGCAGCAGGCTGCCATGCATTCTGTCGCAGGCAGTCCCTTACGGACCGTAAGGGTTATGCCTTGCGGTCCGTAAGGACCTCTGGCGCCCACAGATTTGAATTGGTTACGGACCGTAACCATAAAGGCTTGCGGTCTGTAACTGCCTTACTGAAACCAAGGTTTATTTATCCTTACGGTCCGTAACCCGAAGTTGTTACGGTCCGTAAGGACCTCCAGACTATTGAAGTTTGGCATTTTCACCACTTAGGTCCCCCGACTTTCCTCGATGCTCGTTCAGAGGTTATTAAAATAACATGACGACGTCGTTGGTCCCTCTTGGCTACATGTGGCAACCAAGAATTTCCGGGACACGTGTCAGATTTTTATTGGACGAAATTTTCGAGGTGTCACATCTTCACCCCCTTAATAAAAATCTCGACCTCGAGATTTATTTAAATAGATAAGGGTACTTTTGTCGCATATTGGACTCGACCTCCCAAGTATATTCGGGACCTCGACGGGCATCCCATTTGACCTTCACAATAGGTACATGCTTCCTACGAAGCTTCCTACGAAGCTTCTTCGTGAGGCCTTGCTAATGACTCGTCCATGAGGCATTTCTTCAAATTGCTGACGTGGAACACATCATGGATTCCACTGAGCTTTTCCGGTAGCTTAAGCTGATAAGCTACGGGTCCGTCGCATTTGATTATTTCGAGTGGTCCAATGTACCTCGGGCTTAACTTGCCCTTTTTCCCAAAACACATTACACCTTTCCAAGGTGACACTTTTAACATAACTTTGTCCCCAACTTGGAACTGTAAAGGTTTACGCATTTTGTCGGCATAGCTCTTTTGTCTATCACGAGCTGCCTTAAGTCGATCACGGATTTGCACAATCTTTTCCGTGGTTTCGAGGACGATTTCAGGTCCAGATAGTTGGGCTTCTCCAACTTCGGCCCAACATACAAGCGCTCTACATTTTCTTCCATATAAGGCTTCAAAAGGAGTGGCCTTAATACTTGTGTGATAACTATTATTATAAGAGAACTCGATTAGGGGTAAGTGATCATCCCAACTTCCGCCTAAATCGATCACACGAGCTCGAAGCATGTCCTCCAAGGTTTGAATGGTACGCTCACTTTGTCCGTCCGTCTGAGGGTGGTAAGCAGTACTGAAGTTTAATCTCGTGCCCAGAGATTGTTGGAAGCTTTTCCAAAAGTGAGATGTGTATCTTGTTTCTCTATCAGATACAATTGATGTTGGTACTCCGTGCAAGGACACAATCTCGTCGACATAAAGCTTATCCAGTTTGTCAGAGTCGTATGTTTCCTTAATTGGCAAGAAGTGAGCAGATTTGGTTAGTCTATCCACAATAGCCCAAATCGTGTCAGTGCCACACTTGGTCTTGGGTAACTTAGTGATGAAGTCCATTGTTATCATTTCCCATTTCCACACTTGGATCTCAAGTTGTTGTAAAAGTCCTGACGGTTTCTGGTGTTCTGCCTTAATTTAAGAACACGTCAAGCACTTTGCTACATGATTGGCTATATCTTTCTTCATACCCATCCACCAATAACTGGGTTTAAGATCTTGATACATTTTGTCGCTACCCGGGTGAACCGAGTATTTTGAGTTATGTGCTTCCTGGAGGATTACATCTCTAAGTCCTCCAAAGATCGGAACCCAGATCCGATTTTTAAGTCTTAACATCCCATCCCTTCCAGGTGCTAACTGATTGATAGTTGCACCTAATCCTTCCTTGGCAATGTTGTCCTTAGACATGGCTTGTTTTTGTGCATTTAGCAGCTTTTCATTCAAGCTGTTCTTCAGTTCAATGCTCTTGGCATTTATCCTTAAAGGTTTGATTCTTTCCTTGCGACTAAGCGCATCAACAACTCATTTGCCTTTCCTGGATGATACACTTTGTTCCATATAAATAGTGCCTCCAAAGTTTGAGTGCGAATACTACCGCACCCAATTCTAAATCATGGGTGGTGTAGTTTCTCTCGTGCACTTTTAGTTGTCGTGATGCATAGGCAATCACTTTGCCTCTCTGCATAAGCACACATCCCATGCCAGTGTGCGATGCATCACAATAAACTACAAATTCTTCAATTCCTTCTGGCAGAGTTAACACCGGGGCATTGCTCAACTTATGCTTTAGCGTCTCAAAGGATTCTTGTTTTTTTGGGCCCCAGTTAAATTTAGCATCCTTACGAGTTAGGATTGTCAAAGGAGCGGCTACTCGAGAGAAGTTCTCGATGAACCTTCTATAATAACCAGCCAATCGTAAGAAACTACGTATCTCAAAAGGTGTCTTTGGGGCTTCCCAATTCATTATTGCTTCTATCTTTGCTGGGTCTACTTGAATACCGTGTTCAGTTACTATGTGACCAAGGAACTGAACCTCACGTAGCCAGAATTCGCATTTGGAAAATTTTGCATACAATTTTTCCTGGCGTAGAATTTCAAGAATGCACCGCAAGCGTTTCTCGTGATCCGATTGATTTCGAGAGTAGATGAGTATGTCGTCTATGAAGACAATGACAAACTTATCTAAGTATGGCTTGTAGACTCTATTCATGAGATCCATGAATGCTGCGGGTGCATTAGTGAGTCCGAAAGGCATCACTAGAAACTCTTAATGTCCATATCTTGTCCTAAAAGCAGTTTTCGGAACATCTTCGTTCCTAACCTTAAGCTGGTGATATCCTAACCTTAAATCAATCTTCGAAAAGTAACTTGCACCTTGCAATTGGTCAAACAAATCATCAATCCTGGGGAAAGGATAACGGTTCTTGATCGTTATCTTATTGAGCTCACGGTAATCAATGCACATCCGCATTGATCCGTCTTTCCTTTTGACAAAAAGGATAGGAGCTCCCCAAGGCGAAGAGCTAGGTTGACTAAAACCTTTCTCTAAGAGTTCATCCAGTTGGGTCCTTAATTCTTTCATCTCGGTTGGCGCTAAACGGTACGGAGCTTTAGCTATGGGAGCTGCTCCAGGTATGATGTCAATTCGAAACTCTACCTGCCTATCAGGAGGTAGGCCAGGTAATTCTTCTGGGAACACGTCTGGATATTCGGAAATGATAGGTATATCTTCAATCCTTGGTTTGGGTTCATCAACGGTGACTTGTGCCATGTAGATGACACATCCCTTCGTCATACGTCTAGATGCCTTAAGTAAAACTGCGTTATCAGGCAATCCAAAATGTTTGTCTCTATGAATGGTGAGGATTTTACCAGACGGGGATTTGATCTCGATGAGTTTCTTATCGCAGGCAATGCGTGCTTGGTTATGCAATAACCAATCCATGCCTAAGACTACATCGAATCCCGCTAGTTTCATGGGCAAAAGAGAGACAGGGATAGAATGATTCTTGATGGATATGAAGCACCCATCAAGAATGGAAGAAGCGGTTTCTATAGTTCCATCAGCGAGCTCTACTTCATAGGTTATGTCTAGAGTTCTTACGGGCAAGTTTAATAGTTCACTAAACTTATGATCTACAAACGATTTATCGGCTCCCGAATAAAAAAGAACTCTAGCAAAAGCGTCGTTGATAAGGAACGTACCCGTTATAACATTGTTATCCTTTATTGCTTCCTTAGCATTCATTTGGAAGGCTCTGGCAGTGGCTTTCTTTGCCTCTGAGGTTTTGGGTTTACCCTCGGTATTTGCCTTTGGGCAACTTGTTTTGATGTGGCCCTTCTCACCACATCCGAAGCAAGTAGCATCCTTAATATTGCGGCACTCATGAGACCGGTGCCCAGTTTTCTTGCAGATGTTGCATTGCTTCGGTTTTTGTTCTAGGCGACACTGCCCATAATGTTGCTTCCCACACATTTCGCACGTGGGTTGTCGCTCGATTAATGACTGTCCTTGTTGAACCCATGTTTACCCTTCTTGTTAAACCTCTGGGAGTTATTATCCTCCCTTTTCCTCTTTCCATCAGTGTCAGTCTTAGCTGAAAATTGCCTCACATAATCCTGTGTGAGGGAGAGGGATAACTCCATAACAGACTTGTAGGTGCCAGGCTGCACTACTTTAACCATACTCCTGATTTCAGGAGCTAGCCCATTGACGAAACGCGCAATGCCTTTGGGCTCCGTAGTAACTAAATACGGGACTAGCCTGGAGAGAGAGTTGTAGTCGGTGACGAACTTCCGACAGTCCATGTTCTTCATTGTCAGATTTAGGAAATCTGACTCAATTTTCTCCACCTCATGAGGTGGGCAGTAGGTATCCTTTAGCAAGTCCACAAACTTGGACCAACTCAGGTTGTAGAGATGAACCTTGCCTGTAGATTGAACTAAGGCTTTCCACCAGATAAGGGCATCGCCCTTGAACGATTGAGATACATACTTAACAACATTCTTATCAGCGCATCCGCTGATGTCCACCACCGTTTCCATCTCGTCCAACCATCTCAAACATTCCACTGCTCCTTTTTCCCCATTGAAATCGCGGGGTCTACAAGACACGAAGTACTTGTAGGAGCATCCGTCGCCATCGACATTCAGTTTCTTGGGATGCGCATTGCTTTTTGATATACTCTTTACATTTGAAGAGTGTGCCTCACTCTTTTTCAGTTCGGAGGGGTTAGGCTGAGATTTGGGTTTGGAAACAGCCTTAGAGCAAGTAGCACTCGACTCTGGTTGACGATCAGATCTATCCTTTAAGGCCTTGCCAACTTCTGCGGCAATAAGTTCTCTTAAATAGTTCTTACCAATAAGGATGTTCTCATTGGCTTCATCGTCATTGCGCTTGCTTTTTACTTCATTTGAATCAGCCATTGCTGTAGTTTACTTCAATATTTTGAGATGGATTCAGTTAGTTGCTATGGTGTACCTTTATTCACGACATGGTTCTAAGACCATATATTATTGAATGTTAAATCTAGTACATTTATATATATATATAACCTAGGTCTTGAAAGACCATCATAGGCATTTATAGATTGGACATAGTCCAGAATTTATCAGTTAGTGCATCAAGTGATACTACTGTATTTTGCACATTGGCTTTACACTACCATTGAGTGTTTGAATACTTTTGCCAGGATCTAACTTGATCACTTAGGCGATATGGTGTGTGCATTGTCATTTACCCTTTTTAATAATGTGGCAATAATTGTCACGGGGAATTAAAGGGTAACTCCTCATTGAGAGTTAAATATAGAGAAATGATAAATTTGGAAGTTGAACACTGTTCACCTTTGCTAGACAGAAGGTTACTTCCGAAATTTTCATTTGCCAATTCCTAGTTGATCATAGTCATTGGCTAATAGATCTTGGGATAATATAGCGGATCAATAAAATTTGATTGTATTATGAAGATCGATTAGATGAAACATAACTTGGAGAAATTCCATTAAAGAAAACATTACATAATTGCCTAATATATATAGGACTTGAAATAACAAAATGGTTCACGCAGGAACCTAACAGAAATAACAATGTCCTCGCAGGGACTGAAAAGGAAATAACATTGTCCATGCAGGGACTTTTGGAATTTAAATTACATATATGAAAATACAATACTAGTCATCCTTCCTTCCTTTTACGGCTTTGTAAAGCTTCTTGATAAATCTCGTTGTTTTCTTCTCTGATTTCTTGACCTGTTGTCGCATTTCTCGAACTTGATCCAAGGCTTCGTTAATAGCCTCAAGTGGTCTTGTGGTTGAGGCTGAGGTGGAGGTGGTTGCGGCTGAGGCGCAACTGGATACGGATACCCGTAGGGCGGATATCCGGTAGTGGCATAAGGAGGTGGGTAACTAGGGTAAGAAGAATGGTAGATGTTATTATGAATAACCGCATCATAATAAGGATCCTGCTCCATTCCATGATGGATGTAATTATACAAGCAAGGAGGGTCAACAGTGTGAAACCCTGATGGTCCTGTATATGCAGGTATTGGATTGGCAAAATCCGGCGGCGGTAGAGGTGGTTGAGGCAAAGGCTCAACAGCTGGTTGCAGCGGGGGTTCCGCCACTGGCGAGGTGTTTGAGGCTCCACCCATTTGTGGGTCCTCAGGGATGATGGGGTAAGAGGGTGGTAAAGGTGGTAGCGAACCCGACCTTTGACCAGCACGTACCGACATACGTGCCCCACGCTTTCGGCGTGGTTGTGATGATGATTCAGGTGGTGGCTGAGGTTGGTCCACCTGTTGCATTTCTACATCCTCGGCTTGAGGATGTGGTGATGGGGAGTGCTGTGGTAGGAGGGCGTGATTACAAACACATATTGCACCCATCGTTGCTCATAATCATCAGGACCTCGGAACGGAGATCCTGCCAGGGAGTTCGAGCCACTAGACAGCTCGATAGGGTGACCGTACGATCCGGTTTGTGGAAATTCCTCCGGGTCGGAATCTTCCTCCATATGGGTTGGTGAATCAACTGGATGGGTTTCGGGTGAGGGTTGGTTGACTGGGTTATCGAAATAGGATTTGAAGTATTCTTGTTGGGAATGAGAGTGCGAATGGTGAGATTGATGGGAATGGTGTGAATGGTAGGAATGCTGAGAATGTGAATGAGGTGGGGAGTATTCATGTGAGATCGAATGTCGGTAAGGTTCAAAGGGGGATGAAGAATCTCCGGATCCTTCGTAAGGGTTGTATTCAGGTAAATTGGCTGCTCCAGCTAAAGAGGGTCTGTATGGTGGGCTAAAGGATGGTCCAGTGAAAGATGGTCCAGTCATTGAGGGTCCACCCCTCATGGGTTTCCCCGTCGAACTTGGCCATTTTCTCTCCACAAGTTAACTAAATTAATATCCTAGATATAAGATACAATGTTAAATAAAAACTAAGGTCAAAGTCTATGGTCACAGACTCGAAAGTCTAAGAGATGTGTGTTATTATGTATTCCCGAGATTAAACACAAAAGGCTAGTGTTTAATTCACTCGAAAGTTGGTTCTGATACGTACCTGTCACACCCCTAATTTCCACGTGTAACCCGGTGGGCCTGGTTGGGGAATATCGTGACAGGCGGATCGAAATGTGAATAAAAAATGAAACTTGACACACTAAGGCCTTCTAAGCAAAGGGTTGCAATTCCTCTTAAGCTTCGCTGAGTACTTCCAGCCTATTTACGTATACTTGCCACCTGCGCTTAGTCTTTTGAAAATACGTAAGTTTTCACTGGTAAATACATTTAACTGACTCATTTTGAAAACATTTCGAAAACATTTAGTGTACACAATGGTACTTTGTTTTATAAATAACTTGGGATAAATAATTTCATGTTATCAGTTTTACATGCTAATAATACATTTAGAGCCCGAAAACTATGCGGGATCATGATTAATCGACACGCCACTTTAACACCTTTAATAGGTGCACCCCTATTGGGTAATACTTTATTTTAGCATCTGACGGGTGTATGCCTATACCCCGTGCTTAGGTCGTGGCCATTTGCAATTAAATGAGTCGTGGATATCCAGGACACGGTCGTTTTAACCCCCAAATGTTTAATATTAAGCAATACGAATTAAAATGGATTATTTGAATTCCCGACTCATTGGTCTTTGATCCCATATCCAACCACGCGGTGTTATTATACCGCATCTCAAGCCGTATAAGGGAAAATAAGTTAAAGTATTTACCTGGTTTGCAAAATCTTCTAAATAATAAGAAAATAAGCAAAGCACAACCGTTATCAAAATAAACTAGCTTGGTGACAATCTACTGGAAGTCTCTAGTCTGGAATAGATGGTATTATTAACCGATTAGTTAGTTAGCGGGTCTTTATTTAGTCATTGACTTAGACCGGCTAACTTAAAATAAAGATAACGGTATGAAAACGCTAGATTAAGTGATAACCGAAAAAGAATGTATTTTGGACCCGACAAGTACTAGGACTTGTATAATATGGGTTACCATTTTACATTCTGGAATTTGAGAATATTTTTATATGGTTAAACCTGTTTTCGGTTAAGTTGCATAAACTAGTCGCGTAGGCTTAACCGTACGCATATAAGCGAAACTGGGTAACCGGGTGAGTCCTATACAAGTTCCATATGCCATTAAGTTTAAAATATGTTATTATAACAATAGGTTATTGATATGACGGCCCGTTATGGTTTTAAAAGAAAACTATGCCTTAAAGGGCGTTTTCATCATTTTTAAAATGTAATAGACGGGCTTATATGTAAACTGATGTTATTAGTATAAACGTTCTGTAAAAATACTTATTTTATGGTGTTATATCAACAGGACATCAATTATATGCGTGGTTTATAGTTTAAGACCAAACTATGTCCCGAAAGGGTAATTTGGTCATTTCACATATAATTGATAACTTATTTGGGAATCTGAGTTTGGGACATGTATCCACTGTTAATAATTTTAAAATATGTTTTGAAACTAGTAGGTATCAAGTCTCAATGCTCCAATATGGTTTTAAACCACATTATGCGCCGAAATGGCGATTAAGTCGTTAAATGACGATTTAAACGATATTTAAGTAAAACTGTTGTTTAGTCCAGGTTTGTATAACCAAAATATGTTAATACATATATTATATCAGTAAGCATAAGGTTTTGGTTCATAAAAATGTTTTAAACTCATTTTAAGTGCCGAAAGGGCGGTATCGTCATTTAAGGACATAATGTGTAAACTAGAGATTAAACTCAGTTTGCAACCTGAATAAATATCCCAAATAACCTTAATAATGATATTATATCAGTAGGAATAGAGTTTTGATGTCAAAATTATGTTTAAACCCTTTTATGTGCAAAAAGGACGTTTTAGGCATATTTAACGGATACTTGCATATTGACTCGGATTTCTACATGACCATGTTCCATAAGTCCAGAGGGTTATAGTACATTATAACATGGTCATAATGCAACTTAGGGACAGTAGGTAATGTTGCTAAATCGGGTCAGAACTGAAAGTCAAAGCAGAAGTCAAACTTTGCGACTTTCGGTTGCGAACCGACCTTGGACCTGGAATTGATGAGCCGAACATGTTCCTACATGTCCTTATGATTATTACCAAGCTATTAGGATGTCAAAACAGGTTTTATAACACCTACATTGCTAATTATGAATTCATTTCAAAACTGACCCGTTTGACTTTTTATTAACATAACTTTGACCCGTCAGTTGACCACGCAAACGTGGTAATCATGAGGTGCCCTCTTGAGGGATTAACACCTACCTTATTACGATCACGTAGCTATGTTCGTTACGAACATTTACTGGAACATAGTGGTCTTAGCTTAAAGTCAAAGTGTTTTTATGGTAACGCTTTGAAATTGACTTAAAACTTAATAAAACTGAAAGGAGAGGGTTGGAACACTTACTAGTGAACCAAAGATGACTAAGAGACTCAGAGGAAATCCCCAAGAAGCTCAGGAACCTCCAAGTGAGTAATAGAGAGAAGAAGATAAGGATGAGCAAATTGGGAGCTCACCCGTGGTTGCTATTTATAGCAATGGGGAATTCATAGGATCAAGACAGGTGTTGGGGCATGCTCCTAGATGTAGACAAGTGTTTTTGGTCGTGGCATAACCAAGGAGAAGAGTGGCATGGCGAGCAAGGTGGCAAGGCAGCAGGCTGCCATGCATTCTGTCGCTGGCAGTCCCTTACGGACCGTAAGGGTTATGCCTTGCGTTCCGTGAGGACCTCTGGCACCCACAGATTTGAATTGGTTGCGGACTGTAACCATAAAGGCTTGCGGTCTGTAACCGCCTTACTGAAACCAAGGTTTATTTAACCTTACGGTCCATAACCCAAAGTGGTTACGGTCCGTAAGGACCTCCAGACTATTGAAGTTTGGCATTTTCACCACTTAGGTCCCCCGACTTTCCTCGATGCTCGTTCAGAGGTTATTAAAATAACATGACGGCGTCGTTGGTCCCTCTCGGCTACATGTGGCAACCAAGAATTTCCGGGACACGTGTCGGATTTTTATTGGACGAAATTTTCGAGGTGTCATAGGAATGAATTGCAGAGTATACAGGGAAGAGAAATGAATTACAGGTGCTGGGTTTTTTTTTGAAGATGATGAGTTTTGACTAAATTGTCCCTCCTTATGTTTTTTCATCTTGCCACATGTCCTCATCCTATTGTTTCCAATCCTTCCTACCCAAATTAAACTTCCTATTTGATCTTTTCCCATAAATGTTATACATAACATAATGTGTTTGAATTAGACGTCTGTTGCGAAGTTCACCTGTTAAAAAACATAATGTGTATGAATATGTAGTTTAGGAATATCGAATTTTAATAATCCCAACTATTCGTCATTGTCAGTCAATAATTCCAACTTAAATAATAACCGCTCGCAGTCCCAGCTATTAACATATCCCCCTTCAATAACACTAGCTAACAGAATCCCAACGCCCTTAGTCTCAGGGCGCCGGAAAAACGTTTTTGGCTGGAAAACTCAATCTTTTCGTCCCAAACCTCCTTATAACTTTATTACGGACCTCTATTGTCACACCCCAACCGATGGCGGAAACATCGAGGCGGGACGAAAGAGATTGCTCATTGCTCATAATACTAATTGCGACAATATTTAATGAAACCGGATTTCATTTCATAAGTAAAATATTCGAGTACAATACATGGAAATTCAAATACAACAATAATTAAGGCAAAATTTGATACAACAATTATAAACCTAACGTCTATGTGTGTATCTAGTCATCAACACTACTCCAATTTCATGGCATCATCTTCATCAACATGTAACATGTTTTAAAATAGAGTTCAATGCAAAAGCAAAGGCGAGTACATAAGTTTGGTGATACATAGCATAAGTATAAAAAGGTATAACTCGAATCCACATGGTAGTTGTAAGCAAAGAGTATACTAATCATGCAATACTAGATCAAACCCCGAGTTTCCACAAAAGTTTTACGAGATCGAGCTTCCCTTGTCACAAGAGCAACAAGACTAAAATGAGTATGGTAATCTTAACATAACCCCGACGGGTGGTGTGCTACTCCTATAGCGCTATATATGATAAGTTGGGCTAGCTAAGTTAATGATCAAGCATGTATAAGGATTGAGCATGTAAAGCATGAGTTTGTAATATGTGTATTTTGATAGAATAAACATGTTACAACCCAAAAGTGATTAAAACGGTAAATAGGTCGAGTGTACTCACGTTTTTGATAAAGTGTTCCACTTAAAGAATCCCGCGAGCTTGTTGTGATTAGGGTTTGGCACCTTGTCCTTCTACAAGAAGAACATAGGTATTAGTTATGAGTGTAACGAAATATTCGGATTATTCGAGCAAGATTGAAAAGGGAATAAGAATAAAGTATTATAGTATGAAAATAATCACTAAGATATAGTTCTTGTTCTTGACACTATGATAACCTGAATGGGTTTGATATGGTTTCATAGGTTCGAGACCTATTAGAATCGTGACAAGAAACTACATACTTTAGTGATAAAACTTAATAACTCAATAGATGATTACTTAGTCATTATCAAGGGTTCGGTTTTTAGGATTATATTGTAACATTCGTCGAAAAACGGGTTCGAAAACCCGCACCGGTTATCAATCAAATATTCGGTTAAAAGTTCGTTGCGTATTTAACGTGTCGGTTATTTAAAATAATACATAATTAATAAATATTTTAAAGATTTAAAGACCACAATTAATAAATAATAATAATTAATGAAAATTAAATAAAGAAACAGAATGAGGTAGCCGGGTTTCGAACCCGGGTCTCCCGGATATACACATACACAACATACCACTACACCACTTGCCCACATCTGCTACATCTCAAAACAATTATAGATTTGTAATCACATTCCTTTGATCCGGATTCAAACAAAGAAACAGCCGCGCTAAGTCACCGGCTGTCATCAAGATATCTCGGATCCCTCTCAATCATTGAATGTAACCGATCACGTAATAGACTCAATCAGGGAGTCAACAATCCCCAAATCAGTTATGCAATCATCTCGGCAATTACACCTTGACCGAAATTCTTGAAACCGAAATCGGTAAGCTACTGGTTACTCTATAAATACTAATCGTTTTCACCACAAACGAATTCGTTCAATCTCTCAAACTCTCTCTTAAACTCTCGCTAAAACACTCTAACGTTGTCCCTGCAAGTCGCTGGAATTCTCAGTTACTCGTCGGAAAACCGAAGAACCCTTTCCATTATTGCCTTACTCTAAAATAGGACTTCTAGAGCTCAGACAGAAATCACCCACACTCACCTCAAACTCCCTGTAGAGCATCTGTGGCAAGTCAAGCTTTGCCGGAAAAATTGGAACTCGCCGGAGTTGGTCACCGGGATCATCAAAGTTCTGTTCTCCAGTAGGTATGAACCTTTAAAACCTTTTTATGTTCATATTTAATTCCGTTAGTTCGTAAACCAGTAACCAGAATTGATAAGATATAGATAACAGTCGGATTTTGTTTCTGGGTAATGTCTAGGAAGAAGATGAAGTTTTGCCTAGAAAATAAGTATAATTAATCTTGATGTTTTAACCAGGTTAGACACACAGTCCAGCGGTGGACTGTGTGCAATTATAAAGCATACATCCCGGGTTCGAGTTCTGTTTGTGTTCCGATCCACTGAAATAACATACCCTTTTTATAAAAGCCAAATCCTGAAGCATGTGATAAGTGTATAAGTATAATAAAAACCGGAATAATAACCAGGTTAGACACACAGTCCAGTGGTGGACTGTGTGCAAAAACAATATGCACGTCGCGGGTTCGAGTCCAGGCTCTCACACCGGTTCGACAGTTTAAATCCTTTTTAAAAAAATTGAATAATTTCTGAATAATCTAAATAGTATATAAATATAATTAAAAACAGAAATATTTCGGGTTAGACACGTAGCTCAGTTGGTAGAGCTGCGTGCACGTATACGAGAGGTCCCGAGTTCGAACCTCACTCAGCGCATATAAAAACACAGTCCGACCAGTCAACGGTCAACGGTTAAAAAGTCAACCTTTTTATTTCTTTTTATTTATTTATTTAATTGGAAAATTATTTAAAAATACTTAAAAATAAGATTATTAAAGTTAGAAAATTTCCTTAAACTCACAAAAATAAATCTCACAATCCCATTAAGAGCACTGATTAAAAATATATTAATCTCAAGTAAAATTTATTTATTTACCGAATCATTTCGTTATTATTTAGGTTAGTTTTTCCCTCGTCGGTTGAATCATAATATTCGTGCGCATTCATCGTTATCAAGGAACGCACCCACTGTGAGTGAATCCTTACAAATTCCCCTTTTTATTCATGTTTTGGGGTGTATCATGTGTCGCTTTAATTATTTCGTTTATTCAAACTTGTGCCTTACCATTATATGACCTAAACTTATGATGTAAAAATTGTTTGTTGTGATACGTGTTTACATTTTGTCAAGTTGCGTGCAAATCATTCATTAGGCCCATCAGTTCATCGTGGGAGACGAGTTGAACATCGCGTGCCTCATTAGATCGGCTCCGTTTGATTGAGCCTTGATCTCATTGTTCATCATTTGGTGTGCGTGCTTGTGCATTTATTGATATTATGTGTTTTGTGATTAAATTTACATTTACGTTTATTCATATTTGGTTATGTACAATTTTATTCAAATAACCAACATAACTAATCCTTTCAAATGTTTAAATAAGATTCACTCGCCAACTTTTGTTGACCCAAAACCTTATTTTACACATGATACAGGTGATCCGGTTGAGAAAAGAAACACGTAGGATGGCCTAGAAGAATAAACAAGTTAATGCTTGGAATGAACGTTTAGTTTTGTTTTCCTTTGTAATTGTACTCTAGTTTGTAATTTGAATGAAAATGTATTTGAACATGATGTGTTTGTATGTTTATTGTAACTTCTTCTTTAAATAGAAATAATAAATATGAAACTCTATAGTAAATGTCATGAGCTTTGATGAAAACCCAATCATGCCCCGACTACCATTTCCGCTATGGGTCAGGGTGTGACAGATTGGTATCAGAGCTTTTGACTATAGGGATATAGGATAGGTTATTAGACCCTTAGTGCCTATACTATAGTTGATTAGAATTTAGTTGTTTATAACTCATGATGTTTATTTGTTTCGTATTTATTACACACACAAACGCATGCAAACACTTCCACTATCATATTGTGTGATACTTAATGAGTTATACTTATTGTCAAACATAACAAGCTTACATATACATTCATCACACATATTTCAATGTTCACATATTCAAATCATCCTCATATTTCCTTTATTCAAGATTTTGTCGCATTTTTCGTTTTTCAATCTCATCAAAGTGAGTTCTACGACGGGCATGTAGTAACTGTATGGGTACAAATACCGGTAGTCGGAACGTCCTGTCTAGGTTGGCATTCGTATAAATCCAATATAACGGACCAGTTTGCCTACCTGGGGACTAACGATGAGAGTACGAAGGACCTATTAGGCCAAAGCATGCCACACCAAACGCCGTTCGAACTAACCCTACTTTGAGTTGTCATTGTGTCCATACCAGGACACCCTCCGACCTTATACTTTACTGTCATGTTTTACGATTTTCATTCGGGTGGCGCAAGTGTTAACAGGCCAACACCAATATGAACCCTACCAAAGCCTAGTAGTCATGGGGGCCCACATGACTGCCAAGGCCAAGTAAGGGACATATGGAAGCCCAAACATGAGCAAAGCCCAAGACATCCTATGGATGTAGTAGGTTATTTTATTCATTTGTTTTTGTGAATGTTCATTTCTAAATACGACACATGACACCTAAAACGTCAAACTCATACTCTCGATACGTATTCCTTGTAGATGTCTTCTAGTCTCTCTCGTAGGAGTATGAGATCCGGAAAATCCCGCGAGCGCATGGCTGCCCAAATCGCTCAACAAATGGCTGCCATAATCCCCAACATCATAGCTCAAGTTCAACAAGCCCTTACCGCTAATCCCGTCAACCCAATCAACCAAGAAGTTCAAAACGTTGTCAATCCTCCCCCAAATGCCATTAAATACAGCTTCAAACATTTCAAATCCTGCGATCCTCTAAAATACGAAGGGACTGAAGGTGTCACCGCTCTCCTCCATTGGTTTGAGGAAATGGAAAACACTTTTCTCAATTGCGACTGCCCCGATGATCGCAAGGTGCAATATGCTACCGGTCGTTTGTTTGGAGTAGCACTTACATGGTGGAATACAGAGAAGGCCAAGCGAGGTGCTGAAAATGCTATGACTTTGACTTGGGAAGAGTTGAGGGAAATCAAAGACGTTTCTGTCCAAGAAGCGAAATCAAGAAACTAGAAGATGAGTTCTACTCTTTGAAACAAAAGGAGGGCGACCACACCACATACAACAAGAGATTCCTTGAGTTGAACCAGATGGTCCCCAACTTGTTCACTCCCCTCTACCATTTGATCGAACACTACATTCGAGGTCTTCCTCCAAAAATTCAAGACCCTGTAATTAGTACCACACCTGCAAATTTGGAAGCAGCAATGGAGTTAGCTACAGAGCTCACCGAAAACCGCATACGGAATAAAGACTTCAAGGAGGAGAAGAAGAAAGATAAAACACCAATCGAAACCTCAAACTCCACCCAAACCGAATCCCCTCCTCAAACCACTCCTAAGAGAAAATGAGATGGGCAAAATTTCGCTATCACCCAAGGCAATCAACCAGCTTCACAAGCCGTACCCCTCCAAGCTGTCCCAATCACTCAAGTAGCACCCAACTCTACTTAACCAAATAAGAAACCTTACATTAGACCTCACCCTCAATGCAACACCTGTTTTTATCACCATCCATCTACCGTACCTTGTCGACTGTGTGCAAATTGTGGGCGTTATGGTCATTGGAGCAAAACTTGTCGTGCCCCTCAAAACCAAGCCTCACCCCTACTCAAAACATGATCCAAACATATCAACAACCCCAATACCCCATGTTCCCATATGTTCGAGCTTGTTTTAATTGTGGCAACCCTACCCACTTTAGAAACACGTGCCCTCGATTGGTTAACATCATAAACGCCCAAGCTCAAGCAAACCCAGTTAACCAAGCAAATCAAGCAAACCCAGCTCCACCACCAGCAAGAGGAAGAGCTTACAACATCAACGCCAATCCTGTTGAAGATAATAACGGCCCAAACGAATCACCCAACTAGCTTTCCCTCACCAAGAGTCAAGACTCAACTCCAACCGTTTAGTTTTAATGTTTTCTTTATGTTATCTCAATCTTTACGTCTCCTAGTTATAAATTGGGAATTTATGTATCCAAGAATTTAATGCGAATTGATATTACAGTTTTGTTTTATACTCATTGATTTAACATTCATATCATCAAACATCTCGACATACCTCGATCACATCATTTAAAGAAGTTGGGTTGTGTCTCACTTTTACATAGACTAACCCTTCATCATAACAAACGAGAGAGGTACTGTCATCATTCGATCATGTATCCTTTCAGATTTGAGACCCAAGCATTGGATGTTGTGTTTGTTTTGTAGATTTTAGAGTCACATAGAACTAATCCTAACTTACTGACAAAGCCAATGAAAATTTGACAAGAATATGGTGGATACGCCGCTGGTACTTCCTATATATAAGTATTCTTGTCAAAGGATCAACAGCATTGTCAGGCGGTTATGAGAGGTTCCGTGTAGGTATTAATATCGTCATGGTTGAAGTTTTTGTTTATGATATAATCTTATCTTTTCAAACATATCAATTCCCTCAAAACTCTTATGCATAAAATCATGCCTAGTCAATCAACTCTGTTTATCCATGTTCCGCATTCTTATACTTTAGGCATCAAAAAGCGATTCCTGTAGCAGGGTATTCAACCCTTACTAGGAACGTTACCGCCTCAAATAAGATTTAAACTCTCACCCTCTTCTAATTATGTAATTGTCAAAATTAAAACACCCACCCTTCAAGTCAAATATACCACTACTACTTAAATTTCGGGACGAAATTTCTAAAAGTAGGGGATACTATAACATTCATC
This sequence comes from Scalesia atractyloides, assembly GCA_947069175.1. NCBI lineage: Eukaryota > Viridiplantae > Streptophyta > Magnoliopsida > Asterales > Asteraceae > Scalesia > Scalesia atractyloides. The sequence continues at coordinate 76,066,566 of CAMTDV010000021.1, forward strand.
GAAAAACGGGTTCTAAAACCCGCACCGGTTATCAATCAAATATTCGGTTAAAAGTTCGTTGCGTATTTAACGTGTCGGTTATTTAAAATAATACATAATTAATAAATATTTTAAAGATTTAAAGACCACAATTAATAAATAATAATAATTAATGAAAATTAAATAAAGAAACAGAATGGGGTAGCCGAGTTTCGAACCCGGGTCTCCTGGATATACACATACACAACATACCACTACACCACTTGCCCACATCTGCTACATCTCAAAACAATTATAGATTTGTAATCACATTCCTTTGATCCGGATTCAAACAAAGAAACAGCCGCGCTAAGTCACCGGCTGTCATCAAGATATCTCGGATCCCTCTCAATCATTGAATGTAACCGATCACGTAATAGACTCAATCAGGGAGTCAACAATCCCCAAATCAGTTATGCAATCATCTTGGCAATTACACCTTGACCGAAATTCTTGAAACCGAAATCGGTAAGCTACTGGTTACTCTATAAATACTAATCGTTTTCACCACAAACGAATTCGTTCAATCTCTCAAACTCTCTCTTAAACTCTCGCTAAAACACTCTAACGCTGTCCCTGCAAGTCGCTGGAATTCTCAGTTACTCGTCGGAAAACCGAAGAACCCTTTCCATTATTGCCTTACTCTAAAATAGGACTTCTAGAGCTCAGACAGAAATCACCCACACTCACCTCAAACTCCCTGTAGAGCATCTGTGGCAAGTCAAGCTTCGCCGGAAAAATTGGAACTCGCCGGAGTTGGTCACCGGGATCATCAAAGTTCTGTTCTCCAGTAGGTATGAACCTTTAAAACCTTTTTATGTTCATATTTAATTCCGTTAGTTCGTAAACCAGTAACCAGAATTGATAAGATATAGATAACAGTCGGATTTTGTTTCTGGGTAATGTCTAGGAAGAAGATGAAGTTTTGCCTAGAAAATAAGTATAATTAATCTTGATGTTTTAACCAGGTTAGACACACAGTCCAGCGGTGGACTGTGTGCAATTATAAAGCATACATCCCGGGTTCGAGTTCTGTTTGTGTTCCGATCCACTGAAATAACATACCCTTTTTATAAAAGCCAAATCCTGAAGCATGTGATAAGTGTATAAGTATAATAAAAACCGGAATAATAACCAGGTTAGACACACAGTCCAGTGGTGGACTGTGTGCAAAAACAATATGCACGTCGCGGGTTCGAGTCCAGGCTCTCACACCGGTTCGACAGTTTAAATCCTTTTTAAAAAAATTGAATAATTTCTGAATAATCTAAATAGTATATAAATATAATTAAAAACAGAAATATTTCGGGTTAGACACGTAGCTCAGTTGGTAGAGCTGCGTGCACGTATACGAGAGGTCCCGAGTTCGAACCTCACTCAGCGCATATAAAAACACAGTCCGACCGGTCAACGGTTAAAAAGTCAACCTTTTTATTTCTTTTTATTTTTTTATTTAATTGGAAAATTATTTAAAAATACTTAAAAATAAGATTATTAAAGTTAGAAAATTTCCTTAAACTCACAAAAATAAATCTAACAATCCCATTAAGAGCACTGATTAAAAATATTAATCTCAAATAAAATTTATTTATTTACCGAATCATTTCGTTATTATTTAGGTTAGTTTTTCCCTCGTCGGTTGAATCATAATATTCATGCGCATTCATCGACATCAAGGAACGCACCCACTGTGAGTGAATCCTTACAAATTCCCCTTTTTATTCATGTTTTGGGGTGTATCATGTGTCGCTTTAATTATTTCGTTTATTCAAACTTGTGCCATTACCATTATATGACCTAAAATTATGATGTAAAAATTGTTTGTTGTGATACGTGTTTACATTTTGTCAAGTTGCGTGCAAATCATTCATTAGGCCCATCAGTTCCTCGTGGGAGACGAGTTGAACATCGCGTGCCTCATTAGATCGGCTCCGTTTGATTGAGCCTTGATCTCATTGTTCATCATTTGGTGTGTGTGCTTGTGCATTTATTGATATTATGTGTTTTGTGATTAAATTTACATTTACGTTTATTCATATTTGGTTATGCACAATTTTATTCAAATAACCAACATAACTAATCCTTTCAAATGTTTAAATAAGATTCACTCGCCAACTTTTGTTGACCCAAAACCTTATTTTACACATGATACAGGTGATCCGGTTGAGAAAAGAAACACATAGGATGGCCTAGAAGAATAAACAAGTTAATGCCTTGGAATGAACGTTTAGTTTTGTTTTCCTTTGTAATTGTACTCTAGTTTGTAATTTGAATGAAAATGTATTTGAACATGATGTGTTTGTATGTTTATTGTAACTTCTTCTTTAAAGAGAAATAATAAATATGAAACTCTATAGTAAATGTCATGAGCTTTGATGAAACCCAATCATGCCCCGACTACCATTTCCGCTGCGGGTCAGGGTGTGACATATATTATAGTGCATAATATATATATATATATATATACATAGTTATATAATCATGTAGGAGGTGGGAGGATGAACCATCCACTTTATACCCCTAAGTATCATGTAAGTCAAGTATGAGGTGGGAGGATTAACCATCCACTTTGGAACCTCTTATGATGTTCACCACTTCACAAGTCACCAAAGGTAACAAGGAGGGTACTAGAACAAGAATATCAACAAGAATGTAAATGACAAGAATATAATGTGTGTCACCATGATATCAAGTAGTCAAGTGAAATACAACCCGAGGAGCACACATTGACACACGTTAACGTCTAGGCGGGGTTCTGATACTTTAGAACTAGCAAACTACTTGAGATAATGATGAAAATCATCAAGTGATGTGTGGTCTCAAAGTTTAGGATAGCCAAAGCTAACCAAGGTGGACACACATGAACAAGTTATGAACTTGCACCACTTGTGAGCTTGAAGCTCTATGAAAACAGAATTATTGTGATGATAAATCCTCTTGTTTGAATGTCTCAACCTTGTTTTTAAGCCTAATCAACCACAAATAGTGTTGTAAGCATTCAGACATAGGTTTGAGATGAGTTAGACTCAAGTTTTGAATAGATTAAACAAGTTTTGAAAGAGTTTTGTTTAAAACAGAAAGTTTCTTGCAGTTCAACCTCAATTATGAAGGATTTCCATATTTGTTTTCCATGGTAAAACCTAAGGAAACAAGCCTAGAGGTGTCCCAAGTGCTAAGAAGGAAGAAACAATGAGAAAGGAGAGGTAGAAGTGAGCTAGAACTCACTTTGAAGACCTTGAACTTTCTGCTCAGATTCTGAGTTTAGCAACTGATTTTAGAGTGTTTAGAGGGAGGATTAGTGAGTTTGTAAAGTAGGAGAAGTGTGGGAATGAGTTGGTTTATATAGGAGGTGATTAGGGTTAAGTTTGGTGTGCATTTAGTGCAAGAAGCACAATCCTTGTGCCTTAAAATTGACCAACCCATGAGCTGATTAAATTTTCTTCGGATAAGGGCGACTGGCGGGGAGCAAGAAGAAATGGCCCACACGCTCGCGGCCCGGGCGCCGAGTGGCTGGAGAAAGTTTGATTTTTGTCATTTTAGGTCCCTGGAGTTATTTTTGGTGGATTTGAGGGTGTTTTCAGCATAAAAAGTGCATTTTAAGTATATGTAGCATATCATAACATATGTGTATGTACCAAATGATCGAGATCGAGTATAAAAGTCACGTATAATGTATGTATAATGTATCTACGTCGCATATTAACAAGTATGCCACATCTTCGAGTATATGCATTATGTATATGTATGTATGAATAAGTATGATTGTGTATAACAAGTATAAAGATAAACATGTATTTTCCATTATGATTCAAGTCTTGATTACAACGAAATGAAGGATACGAATACAAGGATTTCCAAAAATAGAATTACAACATGAGCTTGCTACAAATAGAAAGTATGGAAATCACGAGGCGTTACAATCTCCCCTCCTTTATGAAATTTCGCCCCGAATTTAGGAAGATGCAACAAACAGATGCGGATACTTAGTCTTCATATAACTCTCGAGTTCCCAAGTAAACTCAGCGCCACGTTTCCCTTCCCAGCGAACTTTTACGATAGGGATACGACTGCGCCTCAATTGCTTGGTTCCTCGGTCCATGATTTCAACTGGTTTTTCCACAAAATGCAATGTCTCGTTGATTTGAAGATCTTCGAGTGGAACTTGAAGTCCTTCTTCAGCTAGACATTTCTTGAGATTCGAAACATGAAAAACAGGATGAACGTTGTTGAGTTCTTGAGGTAGGTCTAGTCGGTATGCTACCTTGCCAATCCTTTCCAAGATCTTGAAAGGACCTACGTAGAGAGGATCGAGTTTGCCTTTCTTACCAAAGCGAACAACACCCTTCCAAGGAGATACCTTGAGAAGTACATGATCACCAACATTAAATTCCAAAGGTTTGCGTCTTTTGTCTGCGTAACTCTTTTGACGACTTCGAGCTTTGAGGAGGTTATCACGGATCTGTAGGATTTTGTCCGTCGTCTCTTGTATTAATTCTGGACCGGTGATCTGAACATCTCCAATCTCGTGCCAACAAATAAGCGAACGACACTTATGACCGTACAATGCTTCAAATGTAGCCATTTGAATACTGGCGTGATAACTATTATTGTACGAGAATTCTACCAAAGGTAAGTGCGAATCCCAATTGCCGCCAAAATCGATTAAACAAGAACGAAGCATATCTTCCAAAGTTTGGATTGTACGCTCGGTTTGACCATTAGATGAAAAGCGGTGCTAAGGTTAAGACGAGTGCCAAGGGCGGATTGAAATGTTTGCCAAAGACGGGAGGTGAAACAAGCGTCGCGATCAGAGATAATATCGAGTGGAGTACCATGACAACTGATGACTTCATCCGTGTAGATACGAGCCAATTTCTCGATTTTGTAATCTTCACAAATGGTGAGGAAATGGGCGGATTTGGTCAACCGGTCAATGATAACCCAGATGCTGCCATGACCAGATGAGGTACGAGGCAACTTAGTGATAAAATCCATGGCAATGCTCTCCCATTTCCAGATGGGGACTTCTGGTTGTTCGAGCAAACCAGAGGGACGTTGATGTTCGGCCTTGACTTTGGAACACGTAAGACACTTTGAGACGTAAAGCGCAATATCTTTCTTCATCCCAGGCCACCAATAAGATGCTCGAAGATCATGATACATCTTGTCAGCGCCAGGATGAATGGAGTATCGGGATTTGTGGGCTTCGTCCATCAAGGAGTTTCGAAGATTGAGACGGTTGGGAATCCAAATGCGATTATGGTAGTAAAGAATACCGTCAGATTTAGCTTCGAGTGAGTTTTCGACTCCACAATTCAACTCATTATCGAGGTTACCCTCGTTAATGACGGCAAATTGTGCTTGACGAATCAACTCGTTGAGTTTTCCCACGATATGGTAGCAACGAACACTCTTAACATGAGTCTTACGACTGAGTGCATCGGCCATGACATTCGCCTTACCAGGGTGTAGCGAATATCACAGTCGTAGTCGTTTAACAGTTCTACCCAATGACGTTGACGCATGTTGAGTTCCTTTTGATCAAAGATATGTTGGAGGCTCTTATGGTCGGTGAAGACCGTACACTTTGTACCATAAAGGTAGTGTCGCCAAATCTTTAATGCAAAAACAACCGCACCAAGTTCAAGGTCGTGCGTAGTATAGTTTTTCTCATGAATTTTGAGTTGTCTCGACGCGTAAGCGATAACCTTGTCCCGTTGCATAAGAACACAACCAAGACCTTGGTTTGAAGCATCTCAATACACGACGAAATCGTCGTTTCCATCGGGAAGTGCAAGGATAGGAGCATTACAAAGCATGTCCTTGAGGGTTTGAAAAGACTCCTCTTGTTCGGGACCCCAAACAAAAGGTTTATCCTTTTGGGTCAAAGACGTAAGCAGAACAACGATCTTAGAGAAGTTCGAGATGAAGCGGCGATAATACCCAGCTAGGCCCAGGAACGAACGAATTTCAGAAGGCAATTTAGGTGCATTCCAATTCTTAACAGCTTCTATCTTTGCGGGGTCAACATGAATACGGTGTTCATTGACGGTGTGACCAAGGAATTGAACCTCTTTAACCAAAAATTCACACTTGGAGAATTTGGCATAAAGACGTTCGGTTCGCAAAAGCTGAATGATAAGTTGCAAATGTCGCCCATGTTCTTCTTTCGTCTTGGAGTAGATGAGAATATCGTCGACGAATACGATTACGAATTGATCAGGGAAAGGTTTACACACGCGGTTCATGAAATCCATAAACACTGCAGGCGCATTGGTTAAACCAAAAGGCATGACCACGAACTAGTAGTGTCCATAACGTGTGCGGAAAGCAGTTTTTAGTACATCTCCCTCGAAAACTCGAAGTTGATGATAACTAGAACGGAGGTCGATTTTCGAGAAACAAGTCGCACCTTGAAGTTGGTCAAAGAGGTCGTTAATTCGAGGAAGAGGATATCGGTTCTTGACTGTAAGTTTGTTGAGTTCATGATAGTCAATACACATCCAAAAGGATCCATCTTTCTTCTTGACGAACAAAACGGGAGCGCACCAAGGAGAAGTACTAGGGCGTATAAAGCCTTTATCAAGAAGCTTTTGAAGTTGGCTAGATAGCTCTTGCATCTCAGAGGGTGCTAAACGATAGGGAGCCTTCGCAACAGGAGTTGCGCCAGGGATGAGGTCAATACGAAAATCAACGGATCGAGGAGGCGGAAAACCAGGAAGATCCTCGGGAAAGACATCGGGAAAATCGCAAACGACATGAACGTCACTTACACTCGGACCCTTGTCTTTCTTTTCCACAACGTGGGCCAGAAAGGCGAAGTATTACTTGCGCAAGAATTTGTTTGCTTGAATACACGACATAAGTTTGAGACCTTTAGAAGGTTTCTCTCCATAGACGTGCAACGAATCGTTGTTAGGAAGGGGGAGGCGAATGAACTTTTCGGAACAGACAACTTCGGCACGAACTCGCCTAAGCCAGTCCATACCTACTATAATATCGAAGCTTCACAATTGCATGGGAATGAGGTCAATCGAATACGTATGATCGTTAAGATTCAAGGAGCAATTAGAAAGGATGGAATCAACGGTGATGGATTTCCCTTTAGCAACTTCGACAGCGAAAGGATTAGGAAATTTGGAGCGTTCACACTTAAGTAAAGGTTCAAATTCGACAGACACAAAACGTTTATCGGCACCAGTATCAAACAGACATGAAGCATAAATATGGTTGACAAGGAACGTACCAGTAATGACGTCATTGGAGTTTTGAGCCTGAGCGGAAGTAAGCATGAAAGCTCGTCCTTTAGCAGGCTGAGGCTGTTGTTGCTGTTGGAGTTGAGGCTGCTGGTTGAGTAGAGGACACACATTCGCGAGATGGTTGGGATCGCCACATTTGTAACACGCTCGCACAAGAGCATTTTAGCATTGAGGTTGAGGCTGGTTTGGGTTAGGGTTAGGTATGATGGCTTAGTTGTTTCGGGGTTGGCGACAATGGCTAGCGAAGTGCCCCAACCTGTTATAGTTGGCGCATTTTCGACACGGGGTGGATGGGAGATGGTGGTAAGTGCACCGTTCATATTTAGATCAAGTACCGGTGTAGTTTCGCTTGGGTGGCTCGGCGTTTTGGGTAGTGGAGACGGCGTTTAGTGGTGCGGGGTTGGGTGGAATAACAACCGCATTATTCTGAACAGAAGCCTTCCGCTTCTTTTTCCTTTGGTTGTTGTTTTGTTTCTTGGCTTGGGAGGGAGGTGACTCGGTGGTGGTGGTGGTATCGGCGATGGCTTGGTGTGCATGCTTCGTGGAGACATTGTCATAGGCTCCAGGACAAATGCAGTTGTGGTCTATCTCAATCGTGGTGCTATAAGCATCTTCGAGAGTTTTGGGGCTAGCGGCGGCGACATGGTTTGTTAATACCCACAAGAGGCAACGAATAAGCTTGGCAATTGCCTTGGGTACGGTATCCACTTGCCCAGGGCAAAGGGTACTTAACTGTTTGAATCGCGTGATCAATCCTTCGGCGTCGCTCCCCTGTTGAGTGAGATTCCAGAATTCGTTTTCGAGTTTCTGGGTCTCGTGAGGAGGACCGAATTGGTCCTTCATGAGCTGCTTTAGCTCTTCCCAAGGTACTGCGTGAGCTGCTTCATTGCCACGCTTGTTTCTTTTGGTGGTCCACCACTCGAGGGCTCTCTCACGAAAGACCCCGGTGGCGTTCAAGGTTCGGAGCTGATCAGGGCATCCGCTTTGTAGAAGGTGAGTTCGATCGCGTCGAACCAGTTCATCATGGCAGTAGCGCCATCATTACCAGTGAATTCCATGGGCTTACAAGCCATGAACTGTTTGAACTGGAACGTTGCTTTGGGAGGGTCCACCTTTGAGTCAACGGAGGATTTGGGGGTTTCATGGACGGTTTGGATTTGGGTCACAATGTTTGGGATGATTCTAGCCATTTGGTCGGCCATTTACTCCGTGATCAACCCGACTAGTTCTTGTTTGGAGATAGAGTCTCCTTGGTTGTTTGAAACTCTCTTGGAACCCTTGGGTTTCTTTGAAGAACTTGGCGAAGAAATCTAGGGTTGAAATAGAAGGGAAAAGGATGAGACTTGATCATAATGTAAAAATAAGTTTTGCATGTATAAGCATGGGCAATTCACGTGTTTTGCATGTATTTAACGAGTATCCAACAAGTATTTAACAAGTATAACCACGTATGAATGCGTATAAAGAGTATAAATTTAGTTTGTACACAAGGATTATTATTGTTTTTGATTGCGATAAACATGCAAATTGTGTAACGGTTCGAAACGAATAAGGTAACAAATATAAAATCACATATAAATTGAGATAACATAAAAGAATTGGCTCATAAAACATGTGATTGTTTCGGGTAGAGAAACATCGACAATTCCAAAGTGAATCGAAGATCCTTTCTAATTAGAGAAACATGCTTTGGCCTATAGGTAAAATGCTCTCATCGAGAAGCGACTAACTGTATTTTACTCTTCCAGTTACTACACGTCTCTAATCGATTAGAAAATCGAAACTTTGGCTAGAGCGAAAATCAAGGAATGGGACTTAATCGACAAGGTGCGGGTTTCACCCTAACTTGACGATTTCGTACCCTAAGTGTGGTTGTTTCTTACTAAACGAGGAGCATATTCCGACTTGTTTGTAAGATCTACTAGAGTATGAAATGGAAGTTTCCATCAAGGTGTGGATATCACTCCTAACTTGATGGTATAACTTCGTGTAAAATCGAATACGCGGAATGAGGGATTTCACTAAAAATTTTAAGTCATTGGACCGATTTTGGTGCAAATCGTCTCGTTTGCATTGGGAGGGTCTTCAAGTCTTCAAGTGTATTATGTAAAATGTCTTATGAAAGACATTATCTAAATTTTAAGACCAAAAGATAAGGAAGAAGCAATGAGGAAGCATAAAGTTTTAAGCATGGCATAAGAATGGTAAAAAATGGACACTTAAACTATAGATTAGGGCGAACATGGCAATTCTACCTAATTCCCTGTAGCTATGGCTCTGATACCAATCTGTCACCCCAACCGATGGCAGAAACATCAAGGCGGGACGAAAGAGATTGCTCATTGCTCATAATACTAATTGCGACAATATTTAATTAAACCGGATTTCATTTCATAAGTAAAATATTCGAGTACAATACATGGAAATTCAAATACAACAATAATTAAGGCAAAATTTGATACAACAATTATAAACCTAACGTCTATGTGTGTATCTAGTCATCAACACTACTCCAATTTCATGGCATCATCTTCGTCAACCTGTAACATGTTTTAAAATAGAGTTCAATGCAAAAGCAAAAGCGAGTACACAAGTTTGGTGATACATAGCATAAGTATAAAAAGGTATAACTTGAATCCACATGGTAACTGTAAGCAAAGAATATACTAATCATGCAATACTAGATCAAACCCCGAGTTTCCACAAAAGTTTTACGAGATCGAGCTTCCCTTGTCACAAGAGCAACAAGACTAAAATGAGTATGATAATCTTAAGATAACCCCGACGGGTGGTGTGCTACTCCTATAGCGCTATATATGATAGGTTGGGCTAGCTAAGTTAATATTCAAGCAAGTATAATCAAGCATGTATCTAGGCATAACAAGTATTCATGTATAAGGATTGAGCATGTAAAGCATGAGTTTGTGATATGTGTATTTTGATAGATAAACATGTTACAACCCAAAATTGATTAAAACAGTAAATGGGTCGAGTGTACTCACGGTTTTGCTAAAGTGTTCCACTTAAAGAATCCCGCGAGCTTGTTTTGATTAGGGTTTGGCACCTTGTCCTTCTACAAGAAGAACATAGGTATTAGTTATGAGTGTAACAGAAGATTCGGATTATTCAAGCAAGATTGAAAAGGGAATAAGAATAAAGTATTATAGTATGAAAATAATCACTAAGATATAGTTCTTGTTCTTGACACTATGATAACCCGAATGGGTTTGATATGGTTTCATAGGTTCGAGACCTATTAGAATCGTGACAAGAAACTACATACTCTAGTGATAAAACTTAATAACTCGATAGATGATTACTTAGTCATTATCAAGGGTTCGGTTTTTAGGATTATATTATAGTCCATAATATATATATATACATAGTTATATAATCATGTAGGAGGTGGGAGGATGAACCATCCACTTTGTACCCCCAAGTATCATGTAAGTCAAGTATGAGGTGGGAGGTTTAACCGTCCACTTTGGAACCTCATATGATGTTCACCACTTCACAAGTCACCAAAGGTAACAAGGAGGGTACTAGAACAAGAATATAAACAAGAATGTAAATGATAAGAATATAATGTGTGTCACCATGATATCAAGTTGTCAACTGAAATACAACCCGGGGAGCACACATTGACACACGTCAACGACTAGGCGGGGTTGTGATACTTTAGAACTAGCAAACTACTTGAGATAATGATGAAAATCATCAAGTGATGTGTGGTCTCAAAGTTTAGGATAGCCAAAGCTAACCAAGGTGGACACACATGAACAAGTTATGAACTTGCACCACTTGTGAGCTTGAAGCTCTATGAAAACAGAATTATTGTGATGATAAATCCTCTTGTTTGAATGTCTCAACCTTGTTTTTAAGCCTAATCAACCACAAATAGTGTTGTAAGCATTCAGACATAGGTTTGAGATGAGTTAGACTCAAGTTTTGAATAGATTAAACAAGTTTTGAAAGAGTTTTGTTTAAAACAGAAAGTTTCTTGCACTCCAACCTCAATTATGAAGGAGTTCCATATTGGTTTTCCATGGTAAAACCTAAGGAAACAAGCCTAGAGGTGTCCCAAGTGCTAAGAAGGAAGAAACAATGAGAAAGGAGAGGTAGAAGTGAGCTAGAACTCACTTTGAAGACCTTGAACTTTCTGCTCAGATTCTGAGTTTAGCAACTGATTTTAGAGTGTTTAGAGTGAGGATTAGTGAGTTTGTAAAGTAGGAGAAGTGTGGGAATGAGTTGGTTTATATAGGAGGTGATTAGGGTTAAGCTTGGTGTGCATTTAGTGCAAGAAGCACAATCCTTGTGCCTTAAAATTGACCAACCCATGAGCTGAATAAACTTTCTTCGGATAAGGGCGACTGGCGGGGAGCAAGAAGAAATGGCCCACACGCTCGCGGCCCGGGCCGAGTGGCTGGAGAAAGTTTGATTTTTGTCATTTTAGGTCCCTGGAGTTATTTTTGGTGGATTTGAGGGTGTTTTCAGCATAAAAAGTGCATTTTAAGTATATGTAGCATATCATAACATATGTGTATGTACCAAATGATCAAGATCGAGTATAAAAGTCACGTATAATGTATGTATAATGTATCTACGTCGCATATTAACAAGTATGCCACATCTTCGAGTATATGCATTATGTATAAGTATGTATGAATAAGTATGATTGTGTATAACAAGTATAAAGATAAACATGTATTTTCCATTATGATTCAAATCTCGATTACAACGAAATAAAGGATACGAATACAAGGATTTCCAAAAATAGAATTACAACATGAGCTTGCTATAAATAGAAAGTATGGAAAACGCGAGACGTTACATCTATGAACCTTTTTCTAAGTAAAAGCCCCAATTGTTGAGGTTGGCGAAAAACTCATTTTTCGCCGGAAATCTTTTTTTTTTGTCGGAAAACTCAACATTTTTGTCTCAAACCTCTTTGTAACCTTAGATCAGACCTTTAGGAACCTTTTTCTGGCCAAAAATGTTTTTCCGACGAACGAAGACTAACAACGTTAGGGTTCTATTAGTCAGGGTCCATTGGAGGCCAATATGTTAAATACCTGGAACTGCCATTGATTATTTTTGAAATTGGAACTGTGATTATTCAAATCCAATATTTCTGTGGTTTATCATATTTTATAAATAATAACTATTATTATATTCAAATAAACATTTAGTGTATTAAAAATAGGTCTGTTTAGGCTCCCGAACCGGTTTGAGTTCGATAAGTGAAGCTCGGTTTTGGGCTCATTTACTAAATAAATTTATTTTTAGGCTCATACTCGTTTAAGCTAGGCTTAAGTTGGATATTGTGTTAGATGGTGTAATCGGTGGGAAATTTAGTTAGATGTAATAAACATGACAGGAACATATATGACATGAGATTGGAATGATGATTATTAGACATGTATGTATTTGTACAATGGTATTATAGTCTTTTTCTACAAAGTTTGTTACATAGTTTGTGTATAGATTTCTTTTCTCCGTCATCTATATATATGATGAAATGCTTGTACCCTTAGAATATATGATTATCAATATGAATAGAATTTATGCATTCCTCATAAAACCCTAGTAATGATGACGATTCTTGAGTATGGTGTTTATATACTTCTTTTTATACTATGCGCCTTAAAAATACCGTTCAAGTGAGGCGCATAGTATAAAAATACCGTTTTAGGGGTTTTAAACATATTTTTGGCCGGAACTTGCACTTGAGTGACTGAGAATGTGCCTATTCAGACGATGCGCATATGTTGTGCTGCGCTTGTGCATCTAGTGCGCTTTCGATGTGAATGTATGTTTTTGGTTTATTTATTATTATTTCTTTTCTACGATGTGAAATGTAGGGCCCTTTGAAGGATGATGGTACGCACAGAAATCGTGGATGTCGGGTTGTTGCAGGACTGCCTTGAGTTGGGTAGCAATGATTTAAAGGGTGTGATTCAGATACTAAAGGATCTTACTTCACAGTATACCACTAGCAACAGCAGCAAGACGGAGTCATGAGTTGGTATCCTGACTTTGATGTACCTTCCATCAAGTGGTGCCTTTTCTTTAATAATATATAGGTTCAAATGATAATCATTATGAACCAAAGTGACTACTTTATGCCATTATGGTTCTTGGATCTTTTTGAATGGATGGTTTACATCTTCTTGTTATGTGTATATTAGTTTTGGGTGTTTACTTGGATCTTTTTGAATGGATGGTTTACATCTCCTTGTTATGTGTATATTAGTTTTGGGTGTTTACGGTCTGGTTTTGATAGTTTTTATGTCAAACCATAAGGCAGGCAGTTAGTGACAATTTTGATCCTTGTAAACAGAACCAGAATGTTGAAAATTAAAACTGAACCGAACCGTTGCTAACAACATGGTTTTGTTTTGGTTTTATGGTTTGGGATTATTAAGCCTTTATAATGAAATAATTGCATAAATACGATTAAAATAAAGAAGCGATAATGTTCTGGTGGTTAAAATAAAATAGGCCGACACATTTAACCAAAGTCAAATCATTGAAAATTAAAACTGAACCAGACAAAACATTTATTAACGATTTGACTTTATCTGGTGTCGTGAATTATGCTTATTAGGCCTTTATAAATAAAAATTATAAAATATGATGAAAATAAAGAAACGATCATGTTCCAACTCTTAAAATTTAAGAGAACGACTCCTTAATCATGTATAGCCCAACTTAAATAATAAAAAAGCACAAAGTAAAATATGAAAAGATATATAATTAAAAATTTTGTTTAGCTTGATTTTCCGATCGGTTTCAAGAATAAACCGTGAATCAAACTGTCTGGTATGGTTTGTGATTGCTAAACTGAGATTCAAAAAACCCATCATGAAACTAACCTGAGGACCAACTTCGATGATTTCACAACTTTTGAATTAAAACATAAACACCCGTGTAAGTAGCTATTTGACACCACATTTATGTAGTTTCTTTGGGAGTGAGTTGAGCCACCTTCAGCTCGGGCTTGAAGTTAAACAAGCCAGCTTAAATTAACTCGACTATCTTAATGAGTTGGGATTTTGAGCTCGAGCTCAGGTAATAGATCTTTTGCATAAATGCAAAATTTATAAATAGATTTAAAATAGCCAAACAAGCGGATCCAAGAAAAACCAACCAAGTATATTTCAAACTAGCTCGCCATTGTTATCATCATTATTACTATATTATATGTAAAAAAAATAAAACTTGTTTGGGCTCGTTTAGGCTCGCGAGCCTAAACGAGCTTTGTATTTCAGGCTCGAGCTCGACAACCAAACGAGCTCTATTTCAGGCTCCAGCTCAGGCTCGGGCTTGTTAAAGCTCAACTCGTTCGAGCTTTTAACCGAACCAATACGAGTAGCTCTCGAGCCTTTGGGCTTGTTTACACCCCTACACACAACCAAGCGTTACACAATTGTGCATCTTAAAATCACACTATCTCTTCTAAATTAGGCTAACGTACGACCATCTATCCCTAACCCACACAAAAACAAATATTCTTTAATGGATTCCACCCTTGTCAATGTAGAGAACTTAACGTTATTGAATTCTTTGTCATTTCTAGCCTTTCAAATTCTTCACATACTTTTTTTGAACGTCCAATAAAGCTCGGCCATCCAGGTACACCCATTTGTATAAGACAACCTACATTTGCGTTCGTAGCCAGCACTCATGATCCGACCCTCACCAATTCCAGGGGAAACACACACCCGATGACCCACTGTGATAAAAACCTAAGCTAGCATATGACATTTTGTCACAAACAAGACTCCAATCAACGACGCGAAACCACAACTTTTGCCATTCTACATACTAGAACAACACACCACTAGGGGTGGGCATGGTACCTGTTCGGTCCGGTACCGGTATTTATTGATGTTTTATCTGCAAATACCAATACTGTACCAATACCAAATATACCCGATACAGTTTGAGTACCAAATATACCCGATACAGTTCGAGTATACTCGTACAATACTGATGACACCTGATACCAAATGCACATCACTTCCATCACCAAATTCCATTTTTGCCGTTTAAATTCTAATCGCCTTTGAATCAATTTTCTCTTTCTATCAAACACCCAAAACCCATGGCCATCGGAACCCCTAAATCTCCGGCGGTTCTCTTCACTCTCATCCTACTAATTACCACACTACCCTCCTCTACCCCCCTCCCCCTCCTCACCCCCACCACCTTCCACTCCCTCTTCTCCCTCTCCCACTCTCTCCTCACGCGTGTCGCCAACCTACGCGCTGCCCGCGGTGACTTTTCCGGCTCAACACGAGCCAGAACCATAGCCGAAAACATTCAGAAACACAGCAACGGGTTCAGCTTCTATGGGGTCATGTGGTTTGTTGGGTGGGACTATTTGAAAAACTATGCGTGGCGAGATGTTAAAACGGCGTCGTTTGAGATGGTGGGTGCGGTTTCTGAGATGAACGAGTTGGTTAAAGGGTTGGGTGAGTTTACTGGGTTTAACTCGGAGGTGGATCGGGTTGAGTGGGCGAGGAAGAATTATGGGAGGTTGTTTAAGGTTTCGAAGTCGCTGGTTAATCGCTTGCTTAAAGTGTTCAGTCAACCGGTGAGATTTTTGAATTGTTACACTCTTTTTAAGTTTTAATTGTTTTCTATTGTTTGATGATAACAATTTGCTGGTGTAAACGAGCCGAGCTGATCCCAAGCTCTTACAGTTAGGAGAGCTTGAGCTTGGCTTGGTCTAGAGCTCAGGTCGTTTATTATTTATCAGTTAATTCATACCAAGTATAATTGTTTTTTTTCTTTGTTAATGTTATATATAACATAATGTGTATATATATAGTTCAGTTAATTCATACTAAGTATAATTGATTTTTTTCTTTGTAAATGTTATATATAACATAATGTGTGTATATATAGTTATTTTTATCACATTTTTTAAAGAATAATAATTATTATAAAAATATACAGTTAGTATATTATCAAATGAAAAATAGGTTTGTTTATGCTAGCGTTCTGGCTTGAGCTTGATAAGTGAAGCTCGGGGGTCTGGGCTCGTTTACTAAACAAGCTTATTTTTAGGCTTGGGCTGAGGGGCTTAAGTTGGATGTTGTGTTAGATTGTATGTAAAAAAAAATATTAGATGTAATAAACTAGTCTCCAACACAGCAAACAACATTTTTATTCGCCGGTAGAATGGATTTAATAGGCCACACTCCTTAAGAAATGTTGATTTGCGCCATCTATGTGTCTCCGTGTGCGCACGTGTAAGGACTCTTTTTGGTGTTTTGCCATTAATCGATGTCGAATACTAAAAAGAATAGTAGTTTGCACACAAAGGTTTAAGCTAGCGTTCACAATGCAGGTACCTATATATGCTTCTAGGTAGTCTAAGTCGCAAGGCGCAAACAAGTGCACGCCAGAGAGAAGTAAAAAAAACACAATAATACTAATTGGTTTGCCTCGCGGCCTCGCCTGCGCCTAGCCAAAGACGCAACTTGTGAAAGTGTCTCTTCTTACTTATGCACTTTTGACTTGGGTTATACTTCATCTGCTTAGGTTTTGAAATGAAGCTAGGGTCACATACTAATCTTTCCAACAACTTAAACTAGGTTTTGATATTATTGTGTTTTGATCTATGTTGTCAAAGGCGCAAATGCCTAGCCCGGAGTTTGTGCGCAAGGCGCTTAAAAACGAGAGCTTTTTTAAGTGAGATGCATAGTATAACAATACCACTTTTAAGGGTTTTAGAAATGTCTTAGGCTGTTTCAGGTTGATTCCAGGCTTGTTTAGGGCTAGTGTAGGCTGTTTTAGACTTGTTTAAGCCTGTTTAGCTGATTTTTTGCCGGAATTTGGCCTGAACGTGGCTGGAACGTGCACTTGAGTGCCTGATAGTGCCTATACAGGCGAGGTTCATATGCTGTGCTGCGCTTGTACGTCTAGTACGCTTTCGACAACTTGAGTTTCAATTATCACATATTCGAGGTGTCAGGAAGGAAATCACTTGCCATATTTAAATATATTTCGTCACTAAACCCAGAAAGTGAATGAAAATTGCTTCGATTACGTCTTTAGATACATAGTAATCTTTTTCTCATTTTGTAAGTTTCAATCTTAATCAGACCTATGCTAAGGTCAACTATACGATATCTAATCATCACTCGCCCACAACCTCTTAGAATGGTCTTTTGGTCACCCGTCAGGCCACCACTTATGCAATTGACTCCACCAGTGATACGGGATTCTCTTGATGTTTAATCAAGTATTATCTGTGTATATAAAAGTAGCATGTATGTTTTTGGTTTCATTTTTTTGTGATGTGAATGTAGGGTCCGTTGAAGGATGCAGTTGAGATGATACGGACAGAAATCGTGGATGGTGGGTTGCTGCAGGACTGCCTTGAATTGGGTACCAATGATTTGAAGGGTGTGATTCAGATACTAAAAGATCTTGCTTCACAGTATACCACCACCAGCAGCAGCAAGTCAGAGTTATGAGTTAGTATCCTGACTTTGGTGTAAATTCACTTTAACCCTTCATCAAATGACGTTTTTAAAAAAAAAATAATATCTGAGACAATCACTGCAGAAAAACAATCTGGTAGATTGGTATTGTAAGAGTAACTGAGTAAGCATGTCAATACTTAGATTGAGGGAGGTTCAAAAAGAGAATCATTAGGAACCAAAGTGACTGCTTTTTGGTTCTTGGATCTAATATTTGAATGGATGACTTTGATCTCGCTTGTTATGTTTGTACTAGTTACGTGTGTTTACAGTTCGGTTTTGACGGTTTTTATGTTAAACCGTGAGCCAAACGATTAGTAATCGTTTTGATCATTGTTAAAAAAGAACCAAAATGTTGAAATTAAAACCGAACCAAACCGTTACTAACAGTTTGACTTTGGTTTGGTTTATGATTGGTTTATTGAGCCAAAAAAGCATATAAAAGCAATTAAAACAAAGAAGTGATAATAAAAAAGGTTCACGCTATGTATTGTATTTAGAGGTGTACATAGAAAACTGTTTGGTCCCGCCAAACCGGTTCATAAACTGACCCTATAAACAAAAAAAAAAAACGGTTTGTGCCAAAGTGGTTTGAGCCTGACCCAGCCAGGCGGTTTGGAAACAATTCGAGATTTCAAGTGCCAATTTGGTTTGAGCCTGAATCATTTAAGACCGTTTGAAAAACTGGTTTGGGAAGTAAAAAAAAACCGGTTTTTCCCGGTTTCACTGTTAGAGCCTCCTAACGACTATATAGCCGTTAGGGCCTGAGAAACCCCATGTTCGTTTTTTTTTTTGCAAAATTGGCTCTGAACTAATAATTGGTTGGGTGTTTTCACTGTTACAAATTCAACTATGCACGCCCGAAATTTTGTTCATGAATCACACGAGCTCTCTTCTTTCTTTCCATTTGCTCCATAATCAAGGGCTAAACAGTTTATATAGTTTATTAGGTATTCTTAAGAGTAAATTACAATGTGCCTCCCTGTGCTTTAGGGCAAATTTCACTTTGCCTCCATACTTCATCTTTGTTGCACAATGCTTCCCCGTTGTTTGATTGTGTCAAGTTGCCGTCCAAAAAGTGTCTCAAAAGACTGTTATACCATTGTCTTCAATATCAAGCCTTTATTATCTTCCCACGATCAGATGATTGTCATTTTACAAGCCCTAATTTCAAATTCGAACGTCCAGCTTCGTCTTCAACATCCACCTTTTCAAATGACAATGTCTCAGTTTTCGTCAAGTTCCTCTTGGAGATTCAGGTCACAAATGTCGGAATTGAAATGTCTGCGTGGTGTAGGCACTTGCTACAAGGTGTCCAAGACTGCTGCTAACCCGAATTGTCGATTCTTATGTTATGTATGTGTTCAAACTATGTAATTATGTGTTTATTTTTCTTGTTGAAATTTAGAAATGACAATTGTTGATTTCCTTTGCCCATGTACTAGGGTGTTTGACCCATATGTAGTTGTACTAGCGTGTTTGTCCCATAATGCAGCTATTGCGTGTTTACAGGGCATCCGTGTCAAATCCCACCTTCTGCATGAGAATGTTTCATATCCACATTGACCACACCTAGAACCTGTCACCTGTCAATACAATATTCACCATTAGTAAACTATCTCAAAATCAGATAGAATTAAGGATTGTTTCATATGAGAATGTAGTACAAACATGTGATCACAGGCTTTTCTCTAGCTCCAAGTAATTGCATATTAAACACCTCAAAAATGTTGTTCAACGAGATATCGCATTTTACCCTACCTGAAAAATGAGCTCTTGACCAGGATTCGGGGTGGGATTTGGAGTAACCAATGATGTAGTTTAGGGTCCGCATCCTTTACTCATAGAAGTGTTGATATAGGGCACACTGGTCATCATAGCTACTTTCCTTAACATGTTCTTAAACAAATTCCCTTGCCATTGCTTTTTCATGTTCTCGTGTATGTATCTAAGACAAAACTTATGCGCAACATTGGGGAAGACTCCCTCTAGTGCTGGAATTAGACCCTAGAAAATATAAATGGACCGAACATGTTAGACTACATTACATAAATTTACTTTGCACATAATTGGTTACTTACCTTTTGACGGTCACTGATAGATGTGAAATTTGAAGTGATTGTTACGTCAATGTCATCCTGGAGGATACTTAAAAACCATGCCAACTCTAATAAGTTTTTGCTTCAACAAGAGCAAAAGCAAGTAGATATATCCCATTGTTACCATCCACACCCACAGAACTCAATATCTGTCCTAGATATGGACCTTTCATGAAACAATCGTCCAATCCGAGAAGATCTCTTCCACATATCTTAAATCCCCTATTCATTTTAGCAAAACATATGTATATCCTTCTGAATCGCCTAGTATCACTATTAGGGTTAGTGAACGGCTCCACATCTATCTTGATACTGCTTCTAGGATCGACCCTCATCAATTCTTCACAATAACTTCTTAACAAACCATATTGATCCTTTTAATCACCATGCATTCTTTTGGTAGCAATTAACTCATTTGATCATCAATATTTTCAAATCCTATTAACTCATTTGAATCATCAATATCAGGTGCTGGTGTACTACATTTTAGGTGATTTCTAATTTTTGAATTTAAAACTTGCGTAATTGATATATTTTATATGTACCATTCACATGCATCACCGAGTCATCTGCTCCAGCTCCCAATAGACTAAACCGATTCATCAAGTCATGTATGAGCAACTAGTTAAAGGAGTAGAGAAGTTTGCTGCAAAAGAGATTGTCACTCTGAAAAGTCAGGTCGACGACACCAAAACTCTCAAAGAGAAACTAAAGGAAGTTAAAAGGAAAAAATCATGGATAAGAAAAGACAGTTTATGAACAAACGGTGTTTATGAAATTCCAGTATGGTGTCATGATGAAGATGCATGTGATGATTAAGGAACTTCTAGCAAGCACCTAAGAATGTTAGAGATTAGAGTGTGGACCCATCTGGGGCACAAACTCTTGATGTTGGTTCATCAGAAGCTAGTAGTGGAGAAGAAAGTGATCAAGAATCAGTGAGTCTAAATGAGATGCCTCCAAACTTCATTGAATGGGGTCTTGAAGAAGAAACAGTTTATGTGACGTTAGATGGAGAAAACCTGGAGCCCGCGAGCTTGACAAGATGAATTAAGAAAGAAAGATAAAAGCTTCCCGAGTTCAAGAATATTATCAAGGTTCGTAAGACAGAAAAGCTTGACAAGATGAATTAAGAAAGAAAGAGAAAAGCTTCCCGAGTTCAAGAATATTATCAAGGTTCGTAAGACAGAAAAGCTTGACAAGATCATCTCATGGAAATACCCTTGAGTTGAAGGGCATGTTTATTGTCGAACGAAAAGGTGGAGTTATTCAACACTTTCGAATAGGTCAAGATCTTCAATCCTTGCCAAGGTGGGATGCAAGAGCTTTAGGAAGACTAGACTTGATAAATCCAACAAACTGTTTAATTGAGTCGTGTCAAGAGAATCTAATTATCAGAGATTGTCTTCGAGGGTTCAAAGTTTTCAAAACTAAATAGCCGAGGAGAGTTTCAAAAACAACAAAGGAACCTATCATTGGAAAAGGGCGGGTTACATGGTTTGTCGACCAGCTAAGGTGGTTATAACAACGATGGTTCCTCCTGAGCAACTAGTCATGCTTTAAAGATTTGATAAATGGCTCTATGACAATGTAACTCGTGAAGCTGTGCTCAAAAGAATTGATGGATCTGAAATCATCAGAGTTTTTGATCCCATGTTCATGTTCCGTCTCTCTGACTTGAACACATTGTATGGCAACAAAATATGTGTTGGTGCTGGGAATGCACCTCTTGAACAGTGGCGAAGCTTGAGATTTCCGACCGGGGGGTCGAAAACGTAGACACCCAAAATTTCTAACCAGGGGGGAAACGTATATACCCAAAACAATTTATACGAAAACTACATACTCTCCACTACTGAGCAAAAAATTCGGAGGTCGGCCGCCCCCTCCCGCCCCTATTAAGCTACGCCGATGCTCTTGAAGAAGCGATGTTGTTTCAAAGAGCCGTGGATAGAGCAAGAGACAAAATGATAAAGGTGTTGGAAAGGATTGAGGCAAGAGAAAAATTAGCAGAAGAAAAGAAGAGTGAAGTTGAGCATGTTGCTTCTTCATCTTCAAACAAATTCCAAACTCAAAACAATCAAGAAGCTGAAGAAACCACCACACCACCAAGAAAATAAGTGATTCAAGAAAACCAAGTTGCGGAAGCAAAGGGCTAATTAACACACCAATACCTAGAAGTTTGAAGAAAAACAATCGAGTATGCAACATTCTAGGGGAGATATTGTTGGAACCATTAAAGACCGTTGATACTAGATTAATAGTTTAGAGTGTTTTTTGGGAAAAACCATAGCCAAGAGGCTAAATTGTAAATAAGGAAGATAATCCTTGTGGTCTGCATATCACCAGTCATATGTGTGTGTATGTGAAAACTTTTCGGGTTATGGGTTTTAATGTGTGTATTTGACAGTGTAATCACAATTTAGTGCTTTCATTATGTATCTAGAAGTTGAATCAATATATCATTTAGGATCTTTATCTTCTTATGTTTACTTGTGTGTCGGTTATCCTTTCCATCTAGTTTTCTACTCGGTTCATCTGCTGGACATCCAAACACCTAATCGGTAGGTGTTTGTGTGTTATATCAATCGCCAACTCTGTGATTCGAAGTTATTGGGATCTGCAATTGATCGGAGTGTCGCGCCCCGGTCAAAGATAATACTTATATGCCCAAATTACCCTTAACAATGCGTTAGTGGTAGTAAGGGGTCGATCCATGAAGAGTATGTGGTTTACGTATGGATTAATTCGATTATGAATGTGTCACAATTTTATGAAGCTTGCTAACTTGATCTGTTTAGATATTTGAGAAAAGATGTTGAAACTAACCAACGGTAATTGTAATTTTTATTGACTACTCCGAATGATTGACTATAATTAACGAAAACACAACTAATGATTCAAACAATATTTGAGAAAAAGGGTTCACACCCGGTTTCGGTAATTGCCAACCTAGGGTTTCTACACGTTTTAGACTCAAATTAATTGCATAACGATTAACGGATTTAGTGTACCGTGACTTAGGCGCCAATAACTATCAACGTTTCGAAGAACGGACAAGAATGCACTTTGTAATCACAACAAGTAAAACCTAACCAAGACAACGCATAAATACACATAACCATTTCGTAAAGTCATAACTTTATAATCGTTCGACAATTTACGAATACGAAACAAATGTAAACAATTGTCAAAGGTTTCAAAAATCAATACAATTTGTCACAAAGTTAAATCAAGAACAATTCGAAACCTAAATTAAACAACTACCTACACCGGGGTGAAACCGAGGTGATTAGCCGCTCATGATTGAAGGAACTTGATCATCGGATGATTGGAACTTGAAGCCGGACATCTTGAAGCTTCGAGGATGATGATGATTAGGGTTTGCAATGGATGGTGAAGGTGAATGAATGGATGGATTGATAGAAAGGATGATGGTATGCTAGGGTTAGATTAGAAGGATTGATGATTTGGGATGATGGAAATGGATTCGGATTGAAGTGGATGGTGATTCTTGGCTCCAAGAGGTGTTCTTAGGTTCAAAATTGCGTAACCCCCCAGAAAAAGTCAAAAACCATGTTTAAACCCGTCCCCAACTCAACAAACTCAAAATTTCGCGAAGCAGGTTTAGGAGGCCCGTCGTCGACGGCCTAATGCCCCGTCGGCGACGGCCTATATTTTCTGGCTTTTCTCCTGACGCTTAATCCTCCTGTTTACGGACATTTTCAGGCGACAGAGGGAATGCATGGTTCGTCGCCGACGGCTTGGTACCCCGTCGGTGACGGACTCTCTAAATTCCGTTTTCTGTTTTCTTTGTTTCTTGGTTCCGGTTGCTCCAGTTCACGTTCCGGTGTTCCGTTAAGCTCCCGATTAGCTCCTTAAACTCCTTAAGACCTGCAAAACACAAATCTTATTAAAAGTAGGCTATCCGGAATTAAAAGTCACGTAAAAACATAGACTTATGCATAAACAAAAGCCGGCTTTCGACCACGTATCACATCCCCACACTTGTCTTTTGCTTGCCCTCAAACAAATCTGTTTTTCACTTTCACGTGGGTTGAACAAGAAATACATTTCCCATTCTTGAGACGTAAGTTAAGGTCTAATGTCATACCCAGTTATAGCTTTTTACAATTTTCAAAATATTCTAACGGTAAACGATTAATCACATCAAAATATGTTATCCAAGATTAACCCGCCCTTGAAACTCACAATTCATACACATCTCTCACACTGTTCACTCCACTCGGTTCATAACTTGGCTAATTTTTGATGTATTAGCACTTTTGAAAATAATCACTCAAAACCGACTAGAACACGTACCCGCATAGGCTTGCAACTCAATCATTCTCCACCACCGACACGAATACTAAGCACAAGTCAAAAGGTCTTCAAAGGGTTGTAATGAGGCTAGGCGAAGGGTAGGAAATAGGATGTTTTGAAAGTGGCTAAGGTGATGAAAATTCGATTTTTATTATAAAACCCCTACTCTAAACAAAACGAACCATAGATATCAAATACGAGGTAACCTTTTTTCGCCTTTTATTCAACTACTCAAAACTCATCTTTTTTTTATATATTTTTCTCAATAATTTTCTATTCTTTTTCGCAACATTTTCTGATTTTTTTTTAACAAAACACAACTTTACAAACAACTAATTTCTAAGATCGAATTTTCATCACACGGGTTAAAAGAGGTTTAATGGTTAAGGGCTAATTTGGGTGATCAAATGAAAGGTTTAGGCTCAAAGTTGGTGACTAGGGGGTAGATTTCGGTAAGGGTAAGCAAATGGTGTAAAAGAAAAAGGTTTACCTAATGCCTTAATCATTCTTGTGCTTGTACTCGGTCTATGGTCTCAAACGTATCAAAAGATGCAAGTTCTACAATACATGCCTAATGGTCCACTCAAACAAAGAAATATGTGTATATATAATGCATACAAGTGGATCAAAATCTCACGTATAAGGGTATGAAGTATGATATGCATAAATTCCAAGTTTTTTAGGCGGGTTATTCCCAAATAACCACCCGCTAAATATATGTCATGCTATTAACTTGAACTTGACCATGATAAAAGACCAAATGGGTTTGTGCCATCCCTCGCTAACTTAGTTACTTGTGCTTTTATATTGCTTCAAACAAAGACATTTTTTGAAAATTTTTTGAAATTTTCCCCCATCCCCACACTTGAGGTCAATATTGTCCTCAATGTGTAGTGTTTAAATGAACGGGTCAAAATTGAAAAACTTTTACTCCCCATCCCCACACTTGAGGTAAACATTGTCCTCAATGTTTAAGAATTGGCTTTTTGAATCGCACAAGGGATGTGACACGGCTAACTTCCTCGAAATTTCACCCCGGAAAATACTATACAATTTACAAGCCACTTATTTTCTGACTAAAATATAAAAAGTAAAAAGAAACGTATGCACCTGATTTTTCGAGCTCGTTCGTCAAGTGCTCTTCATTCTTCAACAAAATGGTCGCCTCACGAACATGATGTACCTACAAGTCTTAATCCTTGTGTAGAAGCATGCTTCTCACAATCATCAAAATTTGTTAGCAACCTAGTTCTACCATTTTTATGAACATTTACCCAGCCATACATTAATTTACTTTTGAATAATGTGGAAATAATATACAACAATAACAATCCTAACTCACTTTCGTAGGAATCACGGCTGCATTTAGCTTATGCAACAAGCCCTTTTAAACCTTCCGATAGCTCGGAAGGACGAGTAGGTCTCGTGAGGGTTATATAGAGAACACACCCACAACGTTCATTTAACTAAGAAAACAATAAAAATTATCTAATAAAGCTAAAAACAAAAATTACAACAACATAAAACATACCTCGCCTACCTTTGATAACGCTCGTTTGGGTCTTTAGGCGGGTACGGGAACCCAGTGAGGGAAGACAGGATATCCTTCAAATTATCAAGCGGTCCAGGTTTCCTTTCTGCTGGCGGCGGTGGCTGTATCAGGAAGAAACTTGAACCCGACATTTCGGGCCAATGTGGAGATGGGTCGGAGGGTCCTTGAGGCACGGGAAGGTCCTCATAACTGTGCCATGGTGTATGTTGCTGAAATGGCAACCCGACCATCAAATTCCGCTGATGCCTCTCTTGACCATGCAAGATCTTGGCATTATTGATGGCTATTTGTTGATCTGTGGCGGTCGCCATCCAACGCCGATACTCATAGGTATTTTGTTCTATCCGGAGGCGATCTTGTTCTTCATCCCATGCTCTTCGTTGAGCATTTTCTTGAATCCTCCGTTGCTCCATCAACTCCAATTGAGATTGTTGCTGCGCTTGAAACAACTGTTGCTCTTCCCAATATTGCTCAACCTTGGCCCGATGCGTTGCTTCCTCATTCCAATGAGCTTGGTACTGTGTTTGGAAGGTTTGCTCCCATTGGTGCCTTTGCTCATGGTATCCACGGTTCTTCCCAATGCCCGCAGATACGTTATCATAGATACTTTGGTCTCCCCGATTGTAATTGCAATGGTCGGGTTTTTGTCGGGAGACCACAATCTGAGCCACCTCAATCGAGACCTCTCGGTGAGCTCTTGCGTATCTTTGACGAGGTCTTCTATCAACACCCTGCTCTTCTTCTTCCTCTTCTTCACCCAGCTGTACATCCCCTTGGGCTTCTTGATCCACAAACTGAAAACTGTTGCCCTGCTCATCCTTGACTGTGTACTGCTTCCCAAAAACCGAAACATGAAACTTCCAGTGGCGCTTCATTGATGCAAAAGAAATTTGATCGATTGGTTTATCCACCCATAGTGACTCTGCAGGTAAAGCATTTTGCTGCAGAATCATGGCACTGATTATCCTCACATAAGGGATCATCTTTTTGTTACACTGCTCTCTTGTGTCCCATCTATTCAGGCGCCACGACAGTTTTGGTGAACCGTATAACAGAGCATGCAACACCCGACAATCGGGGGCCTTTACCTTCACACGGTCTCCGAACCGCACCATCACATTCTCCAATATGCCTTGAAGAATTTTTTCTTCCAAAGGCAGATCATTCCTTGATTCTCCCAAACCCCCTGATTTCACCAACACCGCCGCCAACATACCCGGCGGATCAGCACCATTCATCTTGTTATCCAGAAACTGATCACTTGTGTAGTAATCATAAGCATCGACCCCCAATGAGTCAAATCGAGCTATCGCGTTCATATGTTCAAATGACATAATCATTTGGTTCTTTCCAATGTCACCCACTAACTGCCACGTGTAAGCGGGCCCATCCTAGTTAACAAATCTTAGCATTGACAACCACTCACATATAGCCTCTAAATAAACTCGGGGTGTGATATCCTCACACCAATCCAGCGCACGTTCCCAACCAAGTTTCTCAAATTTCTGAACAATCCCTATTGCTCTGAATTCCTCCACATTAACAGATCTTTCTGGCACAATTCGTTCCGGCACCGAAGTGGTAACATTCCCTGAAACCATCTTCCATTTTTACATTTTAGCTTCTAACTTTTTGTTGTTGTATCGTGAAAGAGGTTTCTTCTTCTCGTTGTTCCATGCCGATGCGGTACGACTATTCTTGAACTCTTCCCAAGCCCAATCTTGTCGATACAATCTTGCCGATACAATCTTGCATCCCTTTCTTCGACCGCACTCAATTGTTCCCATTTTCGTTGAACATAACCCGAGCCAGAACCGGCTCCCGAGGATGAGCCTTCACCGGAAGTCTTACTCCTCTTCCTTCCAAACATAGCTACAATCACAAACAACGGAAACAATTAGCTAAACCCACTTCAAAAACTTCTCAAACCTTGAACATAGTCACAATGTTGAACCAAAAATCAGATTTTAAATGTAAATTAGCTTGTTTAAACTAGAAAAGTCGCAAACTTTATCATCTAGTACTAATTCTTTCATGTTTCACTCTTAAATTATTAAAAGTTCCACAAGATTCAACATTATATGTATGTTCAATCATGTAAACAACAAGTGTAGTCACGTCACTATAGTTGTACCATGCTCAAAATCCACCTAAATCAAAGATTCAATCTCAACTTCAAGCCACAACATCACAAATTGCAATAAACAACCTACTCTAAGCAAAAAGCTTAAAAATTTCAGAAGAAATCAACTAACCATATGATATTCGTGCTTGAATTTAATTAAAAACCATACTTTTGATGTTGTCTAAGCGAGAAGAACTAGAAAAAGATGGAAAGCTTGAAGCTTGATGAGCTTCTTCAAAAACCCGGCATTCACGCCCAGAAATCTTGCAAACTAGCAAGAATTACTGAAAACAAATTTGGAGGTTTTGTTCCTCTCAAAAAACTAAACAAAATAGGATCAAGAATCACTAGATTTGGTGGAGAATTGAAGGATTTATGGAAGCTTGAAGATTAGGGTTCTTGGTTGAAGAAGATGGAGAAGATGAAGTTGAAGGAAGTTGTGGTGGAGATGAATGCAGAGAATATGTGGTGATTTGAAGTTATGAATTAGATATGGGGTCTACCGGGTCGAATTTGTGGTCAAAATAAGGTTCGGGTCAAGTTTGGGTGGCTAAAAACGTGCTTGGGGTCGAAATTTAACGTAACTCAAAAATCACCGTCAGCTGACAAACCAAGACCCGTCGCCGACGGGCCTCTGGTGCGTCGCCGACGGACTGCAGATTTTTACACTTCCTCCGACGCACTAACCACCTGTTTACGGAACATTTTACCCGACGCCATATTTCCGCAGCCCGTCGCCGACGCAACCCCTATGTTTCATTTTTTTTTCACGAGAATATGGACAAAAATAATATTTTTAAATAAAGGGAGACTATGCTAGAAAAATCCTAAAAATTATTAAAAATCTTTTTGAGCGACTTTTTCGGTTTTAATACTCACTATCAACCTATCGTTGTATGATACTACCACCCCCCGAATAGTCGTGTATTGTCCTCAATACACATAAACATGTTCAAAAACATACTTCATGTCTTCAAGACTCGTTCATAGCTTCCGGAACTTCACACATCTCAAAGAGTTGTTAGATCGAAACGATAAGCATAACTATTTAAAACAAAGCAACTAAACAATGAAAAATATACAAAACTTTACAAAATCGTGTTACCGTCCTCTTTCAATCGACCTCATACACCGGAATGGTTGCCAAGAAGCTCACCACTTCCTTGCCATGTTCTACGCCTTCGTTACCATCAAGAAATGGTTTGAGTCTATGACCATTCACCGTTTGTCGCAACCCATCCTTTGGATCCTCGATCGTAACATCACCCAATTGTCCGACCCTGGTGATCATATATGGTCCTACCCATTTACTTCGGAGCTTCCCGGCGAAAAACTTGAGTTTAGAATTGTAAAGCCATACCTTTTGCCCCACCTCAAACTCTTTCTTCTTTAACTTGGCATCATGCGCTCTGTTCATTCCATCCTTGTATTTGGACGCCCATTCATATGCCATCTCCCGTAGCTCCTCTAGTTCGCACAAATTGAGCTTCCTTTCCTTACCTGCATCATCATATTTAACATTAACCTCTTTAATTGCCCATATGATCGATGCACCAATTCGACCGGTAAATGACAGTTTTTACCATAAACTAGTCGGTAAGGAGTTGTGCCAATGGGTGTCTTATACGTCGTCCGGTAGGCCTATAAGGCATCGTTCAATTTAATTGACCAATCCTTACGGTCCGTCCGTACGGTCTTTTGCAAGATCTGATTGATCTTCCAATTTGACACCTCCACTTGTCCGCTCGTTTCCGGGTGGTAAGGGGTAGTAATTCTATGGTCAACACCATACCGTTTTAATAGTTTGCCAAACCGAAAGTTTTTAAAATGAGATCCTCCATCACTTATAATGACACGAGGAATCCCAAACCTTGAGAATATGTGGGATTGGACAAAACTACGAACGACGGTATGGTCGTTCGTCTTGGTAGCTATTGCTTCGACCCATATCGACACATAGTCAACGGCCACCAAGATGTACAGGTTACCATAAGAATTGGGAAAGCCGCCCATAAAGTCAATACCCCATGCATCGAAAATATTAACAATGAGAATTGGCTGCATGGGCATCTTGTCCCTCTTTGAAATGCCCCAAACCTTTGGCAATCAACACAATTTTTAGCAAACTCAAATGCACCCTTAAATATAGTTGGCTAATAAAGACCACTATTTAACACTTTATGTCCCGTTTGTGACCACTAAAATGGCCACCACATGCAAAGGAGTGCACATGTCTCAACACGCTACGAATGTCTTCGTCGGCAAAACACTTCCGGATTCTCTGATCCGCACATTCTTTCCACAAATCCGGTTCCTCTAACCTGTAATACTTGATTTGAGACAAAAAATGTTGTCTCCTTCGTCGATCCCAATGTTCCGGTAAGTCACCTGTAACAAGATAATTAACAATGTTAGTATACCATGGCAACTTAGATAAACTCAAAATATTCTCATCCGGGAACGACTCATTGATCTCTACCGATGTAGGATCCTCCTCAAAAACCACTCGGGACAAGTGGTCGGCCACCACATTCTCACTTCCCTTTTTGTCCCGGATTTCCAAGTCAAATTCCTGCAACAACAAAACCCAACGAATTAGTCTAGGCTTAGCATCTTTTTTTTTTCCAAATGTAAGCTCTAAACTTATCCAATGCGTATACCACCGCAAGTAGCTCTTTTTCGGTTGTCGTGTAATTCAATTGTGCATCCGAAAGAGTCTTACTTGCGCAGTACACCGCAACAGGTTTCTTGTCAACCCTTTGACCCAACACGGCCCCAACTGCATAATCACTTGGGTCACACATAATTTCAAATGGAAGTGACCAATTTGGCGATTGTAAAATTGGGGCTTCAACTAACTTTTGCTTCAAAATGTTAAAGGTTTCTTTACGATTTTCATTAAACTCAAATGGGACGTCTTTTAATAAAAGATTACATAAAGGTTTTGTAATGTCACTAAATCCCTTAATAAACCTCCTATAAAAGCCCGTGTGTCGCAAAAATAACCTAATGCCTTTAACACTCGTGGGGTAGGGTAAAGTAGAAATAACCTTAACTTTTGCCCGGTCTACCTCTATCCCACGACTTGACACCATGTGTCCCAAAACTATCCCCTCTTGAACCATGAAATGTCTCTTCTCCCAACTCAAAACCAAGTTAGTTTCAACACATCTTTTTAGTACTTTTTCAAGTTGGTCTAGACAAGTTTCAAAAGATGATCCAAAAATGGAAAAATCATCCATGAAGATCTCCAAAGACTCCCCCACCATATCCGAGAAGATACTCCTCATGTACCTTTGAAAGGTGGCGGGGGCGTTACATAATCCAAATGGCATTCACCTAAATGCGAATGTGCCGTATGGACACGTAAAGGTGGTCTTTTGTTGATCTTCCGGATGAAAAGCAATTTGATTGTATCCGGAATATCCATCCAAGAAACAATAAAATTTTTGTCCGGCTAGTTTCTCCACAATTTGGTCAATGAATGGTAAAGGAAAATGATCTTTAGAAGTAGCGTTATTCAATTTCCTATAATCTATACATATACGCCACCTGGTTACCGGCCGGGTAGCTACCTCCTCACATGCGTCATTTTTGACGACTTGAATACCTGCCTTCTTGGGACGGTTTGTGTGGGACTCACCCACTGGCTATCAGAAATGGGGTAAATGATACCCGCATCGAACCACTTCAACCCCTCTTTCTTGACAACTTCCCGCATGTTTGGATTCAACCTCCTTTGTGCATCACGGGTGGGTGTGATGGTGTCATCAGTGATGATCTTGTGCATCACTACCGAGGGACTAATACCCTTCAAATCCGTAATGGTCCATCCAATAGCCGCCCTATTAGTGACCATAATCCCCATCAACTTCTGCTCTTGTTCTTCGGTCAAATTCGAAGCAATTATGACCGGAAGTGTGTTGCCCTCTCCAACATACGCGTACTTGAGATGTTTGGGCAACACCTTCAACTCAACTTCCGGAGGCTCTACTAATGATGGCTTCAACTTTGTATCAATAGTCTCCGGTAAGCTCTCCACTTGGTGCGTCCATGTTGGTTTTCCCTCTTTAACCGCAAGCACCTCCAAACTCTTCACCTCCACGTCTATGCTCCCGTTTGTCTCCACCTGTGACCTGTCAAACATAGAACATTCCTCCATTGTGTTCTCCTCATCCACGACTGTGTCGCAAAGAGGTATACACTGGTAAATAACATCTGCCATATAGAATTCATCGTCAACTGAAGGATTCATCAGTCCGGAAAAAACATGTAATCTCCACCTACGATTTCCAAATGTTATGTCAACCGTCCCCTTTTTACAATCAATTTGGGCATTCGCTGTTGCAAGGAACGGTCGACCCAATATCACTAGGTTGTTTGGTTGGGTCCATGGCCACAAAATCAAGTACCAAAAAGTCCACCGGATAATAAAAGTCCTCGACTTTCACTATCACATCGGAGGCAATCCCACGGGGTAATTTAGGAGTCAAGTCGGCTAACACCACGGTGGTATTTGCCGCTTGAAGGGGCCAAAGTCATATTGGTCATATAAACTACCCGGTAGGATGCTCACGCTAGCACCAAGATTAAGGAGCGCCCGGTTGATTTTAAAATCGCCCTCTTGGACCGAGATAATGGGTGCACCCGAATCTTGAAGCTTGGGTGGAAGTGCACCCGAAAGAATCGAACTCACATTTTCGGTCAAGTCTAATTTCTTTGGAAATTTATGAGTTCGTTTTTGGGTACACAATTCTTTTAGGTACTTAGCATAAGACGGAACTTGTTTAATTGCATCCAAAAGAGGTAAATTGATTTTTACTTATTTAAAAACTTCTAACAACTCTTCTTGTTGTGGACCTCTTTTGTTTACAATCTTTTTGATGGGTCCCTTCAATGCTTCGGGATAAGGGGGGTGTTACCCTTCACACCCTTTTCCATAGCAATGGGGACGGATGTGGTCACAACGGGTGTTTTTTCATCATTTTTAGTAACTTTCTCGTTTTGACCCGTTTAACCATCATCACTCTCTTCTTCACTCACATCTTCCACCACCCCTTCAACAAACTGAGACGGTGGGGTTTTGACACCATTATCAACGACTCGACCACTACGTAAAGAAATTTTATTGATGGGTACCTCACGTGTGTTCTTTCTGGAAGAGCCTTGATGTTTTGGATTTACCGTGGTATCGCTTGGAAGCCTTCCTCCGCTACCTCTCATTTGAGCCATTTCCTCCGCTAGTTGGCCCACTTGCTTCGCCAAGGTTTCATGTGATTTGTCTCGAATCTCATTCTCCTTCTTAGACTCTTGCATCATCGAAAGCATCGCATCCATCTTGCCGTTCAAATCACTACCACCCCCACTTTGATTTCCCGTACCACTTCCACCGCCGCTTTGGTTGTTGTAATTTCTTTGGTACCCACCTTGATAATTACTAGTGTCACATCCTTGGTACCCTTGATTGTAGTTACGTTGATAACCTCCTTGGTTACCCCCTTGACGGTTTTGGAAGGAAGATCCGCCCTGGTTACCCGCATGAAAATTCAGGTTCATTTGGTTTTCGGTGTTCCTGTAGCGAAAATTCGGGTGATTTCTCAAACCGGGATGGTAAGTGTTTGAGTTCATATCGTTATTCTTGCGATCGCCAAACACTTGATTCACTTCTTCAACCTCTTTGGCTTTCCCCATTTGACATTCACTGGTCCATGGTCAAGTCTTCCACATCCGTCGCAACCTGCGAATTGTACCGCATTCACATCTTTTTTCTTCATGCGTGCCAATTCCCATTCTAAAGTAGCAATTCGATCTTTGGAACTAGAATCAAGATCGGGAAGTGACCGGGAGATAGGGTGCTTCTTAGCTCGGTCGGCCGACTCTTTGCTTTCGATCTTTTCGCCATCCTCTCAAGGAATTCCCAATCTTCGTCCTCGTGGTTGCTTAGTATCGTCCCGTTGCTAGTCGACTCGAGATGGTTCCATGTCTCACCATCTAAACCCGGTACAAAACATTTCACCAACTCCCACTTCTCAATTTGATGATGTGGACACTTTCGAATTAGTTCCTTATACCTCATGAATGCTTCGTGTAACGGTTCACTCGTGTCACACCCCAACCGGTGGCGGAAACATCGGGGTTAGTGGCACTAGGCGACCAGATTGATTTCACGAGATGTCCATAACAATCATTTAACATATGACAACCTGTTAATATCCCATACTATTAAACGTAACATTTAAACGATTATTATAAAACGGAGATTTCTCATAAAATTCAACCGGGTTCGATTTCCCCTAGATTTCATACAGAAGTTCCAAATCAAAAATACATAAACAAACTAACTAAACAAAGCAAACTAAACTAAGCATCATCCAAGCATCCATGCTAAATCCTCAACCTGTTACATACGTTAAAATACAAGTCAATACAATTAAGTAAAGGTGAGCATACGAGTTTGAATAATACTAGTATAGTCGAGAAAGCGTTTGCGAGACAATCTAATTACATATCATGATACACCAAAACACTTAACATAACATAGGCTCATTTCTCATGCTAACTACCGTGAGAAGGCTTGCGCGTCCATCCTAACTAGACCCCGTCGGGTGTAAGCCACACTATAGTACCATACTAGCTAAGGAGGCAAGTTAACGAAAATAAGTCCTAGTCACATGTTTCTAGTATCACGTATAGAGCATATACAATCAGATCATTCGCATGTGATTTGTGTTGTGATTTTGATATAGGAACGTATGTAACACCCAAAAAGTGCGTTAAAGCGAAAATGGGTCAAGTATACTCACTGTGGGTGCGTTTTAGTTAGCTTAGAGATTCTGTGGAGAGTCGAGAAAAGCACCGGGTCAGCCTGCATACGTGAATGGGAGTGCATCAGTCTCCGATAAGCTGAAACGGTTAAGTCTTGGTACGACAGTAGACAAGTTCGAGCGAACTTGTATAGAATTGGTGAGATTTATAGCCAACTTCGGTCAAACTTGATGAGATTCTTAAGAATCTTGTCAAGTTCGGGCGAACTTGTGGAGAACCCTTACTGAGGAGACAAGTTCGGGCGAACTTGTATAGTTTCCTAAGAAACTATGCAAGTTCGGGCGAACTTGCAAGAAAACTTGGCGAAAAGTACCCAAGTTCGGTCGAACTTGACCCATTTGGGTACAAGTTCGGTCGAACTTGACTTGGGGAACAAGTGATTCTCGAGCGAACTTGATGTATTCGGGTCCAAAATCTTGCGTTTTCACGTTGTTTGCTAAGGAAAATCAAGTGTTCATCCCTCCAACCTTGTGATACTGAGCAAACTTAGGTCGGAGAGGTCTTTTATAGCTGTTTTAGCCGTTTTTCAAAAGCATGGGCTAATCCGGACGAACTCGGGGTTCGTTCGGATTAGTCCGGCTTCTGTAAAACAACATAAACGTCCTTGTGCTTCAAGATCTGGGATCTTGAATGATAGATACTTCGTTTCATACCAGAAAATGAACAAAACATCACCAAAAGTCCGTATCTTGTGTAGAAATCAATGGTTTTCAAAGGTTTTTCTCAGATCTAGAACTTACAAGCCGAGATCTTGCAGAACCCGTGTTTGGGAAGCCTCTGCTAACACCAAAGAACTCGTATTGTGTAGATCTAAGTTAAAAACATAAGTTTTGAAGAAAAAGATGAAGATTTTCGTAAAAAAATGGGTTTTTGATGAAAACGAAGGTAGATCCTTGTGCAAAATCGTTGTAAACCTTCGCTGGTTGTTGATAAACATTGTTGTAGTCGAAATCGGGTCGATTCTTACTTAGAACACAAAGGTTTCGGGTTTTGAGAGCCCAGGGCGAACTTACAGCAAGTTCAAATGAGAGAACAGAGCTTGGTATTTATAGGATAAGGCAAAAATGAAGGCTGGTGGGAGCCAAGTTCGAGCGGACTTGAGAGATTTTGGAGAGCATGGAGTTAAGTTCGGCCGAACTTGCTGAATCCCTAAAGATTCAGGCAAGTTCGAGCGAACTTGAGTTAGAGGAGAGAACCTGAGTTTTGGCCAGTCAAGTTCGGCTGAACTTGACCCAAAAGTTGGGTATTCTTCGATTATTTCGCGTTAAGGGTTCGTTTGTTTATTCGGTTCGCATTAGATAGTTATATTAAGCGTTAAGCGTTATGGTTGATATAATAGTGCGATTTAGCGATTTGAGAGTGCGAGAGCGATGCGATAGCGATTGTAAACATAACCACAAACACACATAACACATAAATAATATAACACACATAAATAAATGCGATTTGCGATGCGATGCGATTAGCGATGCGAGTTAATAAACGATTTAATGCGATAATAACGTACAATACCATAATTAATTAACATAAACTTTATTATTAACCGAATCTCGGATTACAAAGGATAGATAAACGGAAAACAAAAGAAAAGATAACAATCGAATTTTCGAGTTGTTACAACTCGACAATTGTTTAAAAGATCGGATTTCATCCCGAGCATCATCAGTTTTGGACATTGAGTAGTATTCATCCAAGAATGCTTGTTGCATCTCAACCCATGTACGAATACTATTGGTGGGCAGGGTCAGGAACCATTGCTTTGCCTTGTCTTTTAAAGAGAACTGAAATAATCGAAGGCGAATCTCATCTTGGGAAAAGTACCCCACCCATGGTACTACAAATTGCCAAAAATTCTTGTAAGTGCGTGTACGGCTCATCGTTTGATCGCCAATTGAAATGTGGAAGAATGTTGATGTAGTTGGGCTTGCAATCGAATACTAATCTTCCTCGAGGTGGTACGATTGGAGAATCATTCTTCGATATCATTGGTTGAAACCGACCATCAACCCCTTGTGGTGGGCGTTGGTTGTTGCGGTTGTCATTTCTCAAGGGACCATTCACCTCTTGATTGACCGGTGGTCCACGATGTACTCGTCGGTGTTGTGGTTGATTAGCCATACCCACAAACGCAGGAATCCGAATGTTGTTATTGTTCCGATTGTTGTTCGGATTCCTTTGATTGTTGTTCCGGGGTTGGCGATTTTTTGATAACCGACATCTTGGTTGTACCCACCATCATACTCGTTTCCATAACCGTACTCGTCATCCCACTCTTCATTCCCGTAGTTGATGTTGGCATTTTGATACCCCTCTTCACGGTCGAAACCCCTACCATCGTAGAAGTTCCCATCATTGTCATTCTCCCCGAAGCCATCATCCCTCTCATCTTTCGATTGCCATGTGTTAATGCTAAACCGATCCGGTGACCGGTAACTTGGAACACTAAATCTAACATCATATAGAATGTTGTTCCTTAACTCTTCGTAATGCGGTTCATACTGATTTGCATCATTCGGGTCTACCCGTTCGAATTCGAGTTGATTGAAATTTTGCTCAGGACCCAAGTTCTGGTTGCGGTTACGGTTGTTAAGGTTGGGTAGAGGGTTTTGGGTTTGAGGTTCGTTTTTTCGAAGTGGGTTGGCCGGTGGGCGGTTGTTGTTGCCCCCGAGCGATTGTTATGGTTTTGAAGGTTTGGGTTTTGTTGGTGTCACACCCCGACCCGCAGCGGAAATAAGAGTCGGGGCATAATTGGGTTATCACCAAAGCACATGACATTTACTATTATGTTTCATAATTAAATGAAGTCAAAGTTACATTTCTCAAACATCCAAACATGTTCATTCATTACAAGGGTAAATAACCAAACATAATAATCCAAATACTAAATCGTTTTATTTCTTCTAATCCAGGTCCTATGTGTTCCTAGCTGCTGCTGGTTCACCTGTATCATGTGTAAAATAGGAGGTTTTTGGGTCAACATAAGTTGGCGAGTGAACCTTATAGATAAACATTTGATAATGATTTTATGGTTAGTTTATCAATAAAATATTGTGCGTAATCATATAAAGAGCACATGTTTGTAATCAAACATTGGCAAATATCAGTTACAATTATAACATACATTAACATTTGATAGCATACATGAACATACCAATATTATATGATAACTAACATAAATGTACTGTGCGATCAAGGCTCAATCAAACGGAGCCGATCGTATTGCATGAACTGGAAATGTAAATTGAACTGTGCGCTCAAGGCTCAATCAAACGGAGCCGAACGTATTGCATGAACTGGAAATGTAAATTGAACTGTGCACTCAAGGCTCAATCAAACGGAGCCGAGCGTATTGCAAGTATTGAAATGTAAAATGAAATGACCGATCAAGGCTCAATCAAACGGAGCCGATCGTGCGGGCACGCCAAGATCAACCGCATAATTAAATGGGGATCCAACTCAACCTCGATGGATGGGGAGCCGCGGCCTCGGCAATTGCATGTATTGAAATAATAATTTGCATACAATAATAACTACTTAACAGCAACAAACTAATACACATGTCATGATATGATATATGCACAATAACTTGGTTATAATATGTAAATGAACAAGACACATGACACACCCCAAAAACGTGATTAAAACGGGGAATTTGAAGGGTTCACTCACATTGGGTGCGTTGAATTTGAGATGGTGAGATGCGCACGATTTAGACGAAGCAAGTCAACGAGGAATCACTAACCTAAATAATAATGGAAAAATATATTAAATGGATGGATTTTATTAGGGATTTTAATGGGATTTTTAGATATATTTTTGTGAGTTTATGGCTATTTTCTATCCTTAAAAATGTTATTTTTAAATATTTTTAATTGATTTTTAAATTAAAATAAACAAATAAATATATAAAAAAAAATATTATTATTTTACTGTTTGACCGTTGACCGTTGACCGTTGACCGGTTCGGTCAGCGGTAAATGTTTGCGCCAAGCGGGATTCGAACCGGTGACCTTCAGTTCACGTGCACGTAGCTCTACCAACTGAGCTACGTGACTAACCCGTTAGAAACTCAGTTTTAATTATATTTATATACTTATTCGACTTAACCGAAAATACCTTTATTTACAAAAACGTTTTAATTCAATTGACCGGTGCTTGGGACAGGGTTCGAACGCGCGTCATGAAGTTTATCTTGCACACAGTCCACCGCTGGACTGTGTGTCTAACCCGGTTATATTCTTGATTTATATTATACTTAACAACTACCCGCTCTAACCCGGTTAGTTCATGAATAAAAAGGAATGTTATTACGTAAAGCGTGTGCATAGTAAGAATCGAACTCGCGACGTGATTATGAAATGTGCACACAGTCCACCGCTGGACTGTGTGTCTAACCCGTTTATAAACTGAATTTTAATTACTCTTATATTCTGAAATAGATTCATCTTCTTCGTCGGATTACACTGTCCGCGTAAATTCAACTGGTTAAGGTTGATCTTGCGATTTACTAAGATCTTAGACACTAACAGTAATTCAAGAGTAAGGAATGGAAAGAGTTTAAAGAACAGGATTTACCGATTCGAGATAAACACAGAAATCCGGCGAAGGTTTTGTCGGTACAGGAATTGAACTCCGAATGTTGAAACAATTAACAGTGTGGATCGATTATTTATAGAATTAAATCACCTAAACAAAGTTTAAATGAAATGCAGGATATCTTACCAGTTCACAGTGGGATTCTGGCAATTTCAGAAACTTTCCGGCGAAAGTGAGACTTCCGATAAGCGTTGACTAAGATTGATTCTGATGATGGAATTGTGTTAGAGATTGACTAACCACGTGTTTTAAACAAAAAGAGTCGAAGGAATTACCGTGAGAATGCGAGTCCCGGTTTTCCGGTGAGTTGCAGAAAAATTCCGGCGATCGGATTCAGAGGATCTTACAGTTCAGAATCTTGACGAAAATGAAATTGAGTGTTGTTGTGATAGTTATGAATCGCGCAAATGATCAGGACTTGGATTAAATCAGAGTTTGGTACGTTTTCGGTTTCAAATACCGGAAATGATGAAGTCTTTATGTTCATTCAATTCGGACTTAATTAGAAACCGATATTCATCGGTTATAAGCTGGCCGAAAGAAGTCGAAATGATTTGGCGATCGGTTTACCGATTTCCGTTATTCAGATGGCTTTAACGGTTGATTCGTGTTTGTGTATAAGATCCAATTGTTTTCCTAAGGTTAACAGAAACACTTGGTGGCGGAGTGGTTTGGGAAGCGAATGATAAGTTGTTGGAGACAGCTGACCCGGGTTCGAGTCCCGGCAGCTGCAATTGTTTTTTATTTATTTTATTTTAACTTTTTATCTAATATACTTTTTATAGTTTAGTTTATTTATTAATTATGTAACGTTTAAACTCAAAATAATCATAAATAATTAATGAAATTTCATAACTTGGTACAAGATTACAAAACGGAGCGGGTTTTGGAGACCCGATTTTTTTACAAATGTTACAGTATCCCCTACTTTTAGGAATTTCGTCCCGAAATTTAAACAGTTGAAGTAGTAGGGAAAAGATGAGGGTATTTTTCACGCATTGAGTCTTCACGTTCCCAAGTAAACTCAGGTCCCCGTTTCGACTCCCAGCGTACCCTAACAATAGGAATGCGACTTCGTCGTAGACGCTTTTCTCCATAGTCCATAATCTCCACTGGTCTTTCAATAAAATGCATGGATTCATCAATCTGAATATCCTCCAGTGGAATATGAAGATTCTCATCAGCGAGGCACTTCTTCAAGTTCGACACGTGGAATGTGGGATGAACCCTGTCGAGTTCTTCCGGTAGGTCAAGCTTGTATGCTACAGGACCTACTCTTTCGAGTATTTTGAAAGGTCCTACGTAACGTGGTGCTAGCTTTCCCTTTTGACCAAAACGAACTACTCCCTTCCACGGTCATACTTTTAAAAGCACATGATCACCAACGCTAAACTCCAAGGGCTTCCGTCGTTTATCTGCGTAACTCTTTTGACGACTTTGAGCCGCTAGAAGATTGTTTCGGATTTGATGAATCTTATCTGTGGTTTCTTGGATCAATTCTGGACCAGTAATTTGTGCTTCCCCAATTTCGTGCCAACAAACAGGAGATCGACACTTTCGACCATATAAAGCTTCAAAAGGTGCCATGCCGATGCTAGAATGATAACTGTTGTTGTACGAAAATTCGACTAACGGTAGATGGGCGTCCCAATTTCCCTTGAAGTCTATGACACATGCTCTAAGCATGTCCTCAAGAGTTTGAATGGTGCGCTCATACTGTCCATCAGTTTGAGGATGGTAGGCGGTACTGAGATCTAATCGAGTGCCCATAGCGGATTGTACTGCTTGCCATGTTCGTGAGGTGAAACGACCATCACGATCAGAAATAATACTTAATGGTACCCCGTGCCGGCTTACGATTTCGTTGATATAAATACGAGCAAGCTTTTCGTTCTTGAAATCTTCTCGAATAGGGATAAAGTGAGCTGACTTTGTAAGTCGGTCTATAACCACCCATGTAGTGTCATACCCACTAGAAGTGCGAGGTAACCCGGTAATGAAATCCATGGTTATATTTTCCCACTTCCATACAGGTATTTCTGGTTGAACTAGAAGTCCTGAGGGTCTTTGGTGTTCAGCCTTCACCTTAGAACATGTGAGACACTTGGAAACGAAAACGGCAATATCTTTCTTCATTCCAGGCCACCAATAGGTGTACCGTAGGTCTTGATACATCTTATCGGCTCCTGGGTGTATAGAATATCGCGTCTTATGAGCTTCATGCATGAGTGTTTCACGAAGATTGATGTGGTTAGGGATCCATATATGATCCAGGTAATACAAAATACCATCAGATTTAGTTTCAAGTTTTAGCTCGGCTCCACAGGACATCTCTTTTTGTACATCTTCCTCTGTTATTGAAACGTGTTGAGCTTCTCGAATTTGATCCTTAACATTGGTTATAATTTGCGAACATAGAAGATGAATGGAGTTCGCATAACCCTTTCGACTAAGTGCATCAGCCACCACATTTGCTTTACCAGGGTGGTATCTGATTTCACAGTCGTAATCATTTAGGAGTTCGACCCATCTTCGTTGCCTCATATTTAACTCTTTCTGATTGAAGATATGTTGAAGACTCTTGTGGTCAGTGTAGATTTCACACTTCGTACCATAGAGATAGTGTCTCCATATCTTAAGAGCAAATACAACAGCTCCAAGTTCAAGGTCATGAGTGGTGTAGTTCTTTTCGTGTGTCTTGATTTGCCTTGAGGCATAAGCTATGACTTTTCCACTTTGCATGAGAACGCAACCTAATCCTTGCCCTGACGCGTCGCAATAGACTACAAAATCATCACAACCTTCAGGAAGAGTGAGGATTGGTGCATCACAAAGTTTTTGCTTGAGAATTTGAAAAGCTTCTTCTTGCTTGGGTCCCCATACAAATGGTTTCCCTTTATGGGTTAAAGCCGTGAGTGGCACAGCAATGCGAGAGAAGTTTGAAATGAACCGACGATAATAGCCAGCAAGTCCAAGAAAAGACCTTACTTCAGTTGGTGTACGTGGAGCTTGCCATTCTTGAACTGCTTTGATCTTTGATGGGTCCACATGTATTCCTTTGTCATTGACTACATGCCCGAGAAATTGCACCTCTCTTAACCAGAATTCACATTTAGAGAACTTGGCAAAAAGCTTTTCCTTTTCTAGAAGTCCAAGAACAAGTCGTAGATGACGCTCATGATCAGCTTTAGATTTTGAATAGATAAGAATATCGTCGATGAATACAATGACAAATCGATCAAGGTAAGGTTTGCAGACTCTATTCATTAGGTCCATGAAAACAGCTGGTGCGTTGGTTAATCCAAACGGCATAACCATGAATTCATAGTGACCATATCGAGTTCGAAAAGCAGTTTTAGGGACGTCTTCTTCATGCACTCTAAGCTGATGATAGCCAGATCGAAGGTCGATTTTTGAAAAGCAACTGGCACCTTGCAGTTGGTCAAGAAGATCATCTATGCGAGGTAAAGGATATCGATTTTTGATGGTTAACTTGTTAAGCTCTCTGTAGTCGATGCACATCCGAAAAGATCCATCTTTCTTCTTTACAAAAAGGACAGGTGCACCCCAAGGCGATGAGCTGGGGCGTATGAATCCCTTGTCAGTCAACTCTTGCAATTGACTGGCTAGCTCTTGCATTTCGGAGGGGGCTAACCTATATGGAGATTTTGCCACTGGTGTGGCACCAGGTATAAGATCGATACGGAATTCGACATCTCTGATTGGAGGAAGTCCTGAAATGTCGTCAGGAAAGACTTGTGGAAAATCTTTTACAACAGGAATATCTTCAAGTTTCTTTTCTGAGGTCCCCTTCTTGATGATATGGGCTAAAAACGCGACATAATTCTTGCGAAGGTATTTTTGAGCTTGAAGACAAGACATTAAGTTGAGCCCTTTTGACGAGGTCTCTCCAATGATTCGAAGAGTCTGACCGTTTGAAAGAGGAATACGAATAAATTTCTCACGACATACAACTTCCGCATGATGTTGACTGAGCCAATCCATTCCGATTATGATGTCGAAACTTCCCAGCTTCATAGGAATAAGATCGACTGAGAAATCGTGGCCGTTTAGGGTGAGCGTACAGTTGCGTAAAATAGAGTCTAACGAAACTGGTTTTCCGTCCGCAACTTCCACCGTTATGGATTCCGCGAGCTTATCCCGATTTTTACTTAAGATAGGTTCAAACTCTAATGACACGAAACTTCTATCCGCACCAGTATCAAATAACATAGAGGCATATCTACCATTTATAAGAAACGTACCGTTGACCACATTGGCGTCAGCTCTGGCCTGGTTTGCGTTAATATTGAAAGCCCTTCCTCTAGCAGGTGGAGGAGCTTGGTTCGCTTGATTCACAGGGTTGGCTTGGGCCTGAGCATGAATAATATTGACCAGCCTTGGACATGTGTTCCTGAAATGACTTGGATCACCGCAATTGAAACAAGCCCGCATAGGTTGGCCCATAGGGTAGTTGGGTTGATAGTATGTTTGGGCTAAATGTTGAGTGGGTGGAAATGGTTGTTGTTGTTGGGCTTGACCCATTAATTGTTGGTGGGTTTGGGTTATAGGTTGGTGGCGGTTTGATCGTTGAAGCGTGCGGCAGTTTTGAACAGTGTGTCCGGCGCGACCGCAGCCGGTACAGTATTGGCAAGGGTAATCAGGGGAGTGGTGATACTGACAACGGTTACATTTTGGTAGTGGCCCTGTGTATGGTTTTCTGTATGGCGCGGGTGGAGGAGTGGCTTGAGTGATGGGTGCAGCAGGAACAGGGGTGTTGGTTTGGGTGACTGCAAAGTTCCTGGTGTTACGCTTCCTCTTGTTAGCAAATTTAGAGGAAGGAGTGTGGTGGTTTGAGGTTTGTCCCTCAGCAGGGGTTTTCTTCTTTTCCTCCTTGAATTTCCCATTGCGAATTCGGTTTTCGGTCAGTTCTGTTGCCAACTCCATGGCAGCTTCAAGGGTTACCGGTGAAACGCTGAGGACCGAATCTTGGATTTTCGAGGGTAGTCCTCGAATGTAATGTTCGATCAGACGGTAGGTTGGAGTGAATAAGTTTGGAACCATTTGGTTCAACTCCAAGAACCTTTTGTTGTAAGTAGAGTGGTCACCATCTTTTTGCTTCAAGGCATGAAATTCATCCTCTAATTTCTTAATTTCACTCCTAGGACAAAATCGCCTAGTCATGATTTCCCTTAACTCCTCCCAAGTTAAGGCCATCGCATCTTCTGTTCCCCTCTTTCCTTTCTCAGTATTCCACCAAGTGAGAGCTACACCAAGTAGTCTCCCGGTGGCGTAACGAACTTTGCGATCCTCAGGACAATCGCAGTTTAAGAAAAGGTTTTCCATCTCCTCGAACCAATGTAGGAGAGCAGTGACTCCCTCAGTCCCTTCGAATTTCGGAGGATCACAGGACTTAAAATGTTTGTAGGAGCATTTGTTGGTAGGAGGGTTGTTGATGATCTGGTCCTGTTGTTGAGGAGGGTTAGTAGGATTTGCAGCAAGGGCTTGTTGTA
The DNA here is from genome assembly GCA_947069175.1 of Scalesia atractyloides. Taxonomy (NCBI): domain Eukaryota; kingdom Viridiplantae; phylum Streptophyta; class Magnoliopsida; order Asterales; family Asteraceae; genus Scalesia; species Scalesia atractyloides. The sequence continues at coordinate 76,111,372 of CAMTDV010000021.1, forward strand.
CTTGTACCACAATGTCCGGCAATATCGTGGCCATTTGATTCGCGATATGAGTGGCCAAACGTTCCCGAGACTTTTCCGATTTCCTACCTCTTCGATGCGGTCTAGACGACATATACAGGATCATAAAATTAGAAGATTGTGAGTTTATGGTATCTTTTTAGGTGTCATGTGTCTTTAAGAAAATGAAATTAACATAAATATCAATAATGCAACTACATCCAAAGGATGTCTTGGGTTCGCTCATGTTGGGCCTCAAATGTCCCCCATACCTTCACCTACATAGTCATGTGGGCCCCCATGGCTATTGGCTTGGTAGGATTCACATTAGTATTGGCAATTTAACACTTGCATCCCCCGAATGCAAACCACAAAATATGTTCATGAGGTGTTTGGTCGGAACGTGTCCAGGTGTAGACACAATGACAACTCAAAGTGGGATTAGCTCTCACGACGTTTGGTATAGCATGCTTTGGCCTAATAGGTATTTTGTACTCTCATCGTTAGTCCCCAGGTTGGCAAACTGGTCCTTTATTTTGGATTTATACGAATGCCAGCCTAGACAGGACGTTCCGACTACCGGTACTAGTACCCTTCCAGTTACTACATGCCCGTCATGAGAACTCACTTTGATGAGATTTGAAAAACACGAAAATCATTGTAAAATCAATCATGATGTGGTGTGTGCTTGCATGGATGTGATATGTTATGATCATACGATTTCATGATAGGCATTATTTGATAATACATACATATGAACATGCTTGAACAATATCAAATGTAAAATTTAACATAAACATATAAACATCATGAAATTTGGCATATAACACACAAAATTCTTATAAGTTTCTAATCGACTATAGTATAGGCTCTAAGGGTCTAATAACCTATCCTATATCCCTATAGTCATGGCTCTGATACCAATCTGTCACACCCCGACCCGCAGCGGAAATAAGAGTCGGGGCATAATTGGGTTATCACCAAAGCACATGACATTTACTATTATGTTTCATAATTAAATGAAGTCAAAGTTACATTTCTCAAACATCCAAACATGTTCATTCATTACAAGGGTAAATAACCAAACATAATAATCCAAATACTAAATCGTTTTATTTCTTCTAATCCAGGTCCTATGTGTTCCTAGCTGCTGCTGGTTCACCTGTATCATGTGTAAAATAGGAGGTTTTTGGGTCAACATAAGTTGGCGAGTGAACCTTATAGATAAACATTTGATAATGATTTTATGGTTAGTTTATCAATAAAATATTGTGCGTAATCATATAAAGAGCACATGTTTGTAATCAAACATTGGCAAATATCAGTTACAATTATAACATACATTAACATTTGATAGCATACATGAACATACCAATATTATATGATAACTAACATAAATGTACTGTGAGATCAAGGCTCAATCAAACGGAGCCGATCGTATTGCATGAACTGGAAATGTAAATTGAACTGTGCGCTCAAGGCTCAATCAAACGGAGCCGAACGTATTGCATGAACTGGAAATGTAAATTGAACTGCGCACTCAAGGCTCAATCAAACGGAGCCGAGCGTATTGCATGTATTGAAATGTAAAATGAAATGACCGATCAAGGCTCAATCAAACGGAGCCGATCGTGCGGGCACGCCAAGATCAACCGCATAATTAAATGGGGATCCAACTCAACCTCGATGGATGGGGAGCCGCGGCCTCGGCAATTGCATGTATTGAAATAATAATTTGCATACAATAATAACTACTTAACAGCAACAAACTAATACACATGTCATGATATGATATATGCACAATAACTTGGTTATAATATGTAAATGAACAAGACACATGATACACCCCAAAAACGTGATTAAAACGGGGAATTTGAAGGGTTCACTCACATTGGGTGCGTTGAATTTGAGATGGTGAGATGCGCACGATTTAGACGAAGCAAGTCAACGAGGAATCACTAACCTAAATAATAATGGAAAAATATATTAAATGGATGGATTTTATTAGGGATTTTAATGGGATTTTTAGATATATTTTTGTGAGTTTATGGCTATTTTCTATCCTTAAAAATGTTATTTTTAATATTTTTAATTGATTTTTAAATTAAAATAAACAAATAAATATATAAAAAAAATATTATTATTTTACTGTTTGACCGTTGACCGTTGACCGTTGACCGGTTCGGTCAGCGGTAAATGTTTGCGCCAAGCGGGATTCGAACCGGTGACCTTCAGTTCACGTGCACGTAGCTCTACCAACTGAGCTACGTGACTAACCCGTTAGAAACTCAGTTTTAATTATATTTATATACTTATTCGACTTAACCGAAAATACCTTTATTTACAAAAACGTTTTAATTCAATTGACCGGTGCTTTGGACAGGGTTCGAACGCGCGTCATGAAGTTTATCTTGCACACAGTCCACCGCTGGACTGTGTGTCTAACCCGGTTATATTCTTGATTTATATTATACTTAACAACTACCCGCTCTAACCCGGTTAGTTCATGAATAAAAAGGAATGTTATTACGTAAAGCGTGTGCATAGTAAGAATCGAACTCGCGACGTGATTATGAAATGTGCACACAGTCCACCGCTGGACTGTGTGTCTAACCCGTTTATAAACTGAATTTTAATTACTCTTATATTCTGAAATAGATTCATCTTCTTCGTCGGATTACACTGTCCGCGTAAATTCAACTGGTTAAGGTTGATCTTGCGATTTACTAAGATCTTAGACACTAACAGTAATTCAAGAGTAAGGAATGGAAAGAGTTTAAAGAACAGGATTTACCGATTGGAGATAAACACAGAAATCCGGCGAAGGTTTTGTCGGTACAGGAATTGAACTCCGAATGTTGAAACAATTAACAGTGTGGATCGATTATTTATAGAATTAAATCACCTAAACAAAGTTTAAATGAAATGCAGGATATCTTACCAGTTCACAGTGGGATTCTGGCAATTTCAGAAACTTTCCGGCGAAAGTGAGACTTCCGATAAACGTTGACTAAGATTGATTCTGATGATGGAATTGTGTTAGAGATTGACTAACCACGTGTTTTAAACAAAAAGAGTCGAAGGAATTACCGTGAGAATGCGAGTCCCGGTTTTCCGGTGAGTTGCAGAAAAATTCCGGCGATCGGATTCAGAGGATCTTACAGTTCAGAATCTTGACGAAAATGAAATTGAGTGTTGTTGTGATAGTTATGAATCGCGCAAATGATCAGGACTTGGATTAAATCAGAGTTTGGTACGTTTTCGGTTTCAAATACCGGAAATGATGAAGTCTTTATGTTCATTCAATTCGGACTTAATTAGAAACCGATATTCATCGGTTATAAGCTGGCCGAAAGAAGTCGAAATGATTTGGCGATCGGTTTACCGATTTCCGTTATTCAGATGGCTTTAACGGTTGATTCATGTTTGTGTATAAGATCCAATTGTTTTCATAAGGTTAACAGAAACACTTGGTGGCGGAGTGGTTTGGGAAGCGGATGATAAGTTGTTGGAGACAGCTGACCCGGGTTCGAGTCCCGGCAGCTGCAATTGTTTTTTATTTATTTTATTTTAACTTTTTATCAAATATACTTTTTATAGTTTAGTTTATTTATTAATTATGTAACGTTTAAACTCAAAATAATCATAAATAATTAATGAAATTTCATAACTTGGTACAAGATTACAAAACGGAGCGGGTTTTGGAGACCCGATTTTTTTTCAAATGTTACAGTTGGTCCATTGGAACGGTTTCAACAGACGGTGTAGATGGTGAGTTATGGGTGTTTTGGTTAGGGGCAAGTGTTGCCTCTAACCGGCTTGCTAAATTTCTTCTTGCCACTCGCTCGATTTCTGGTTCGTAAACTAATGGTGACGTTCGCCCAGAATTCCGTGTACGCATGCACTACCTGTAACCTGCACAAGTAACACACCCCGCATAACACAAAAGCAAATAAACTGAAAGAAACAAGCAGTTAAACAGATAATCACAAAAATAAATAAATCCAAACGCAAAGCGCACTAACTCCCCGGCAACGGGGCCAAAATTTGATTGGAGTGTCGCGCCCCGGTCAAAGATAATACTTATATGCCCAAATTACCCTTAACAATGCGTTAGTGGTAGTAAGGGGTCGATCCATGAAGAGTATGTGGTTTCGTATGGATTAATTCGATTATGAATGTGTCACAATTTTATGAAGCTTGCTAACTTGATTTGTTTAGATCTTTGAGAAAAGATGTTGGAACTAACCAACGGTAATTGTAATTTTTATTGACTATTCCGATTGATTGACTATAATTAACGAAAACACAACTAATGATTCAAACAATATTTGAGAAAAAGGGTTCACACCCGGTTTCAGTAATTGCCAACCTAGGGTTTCTACACGTTTTAGACTCAACTCAATTGCATAACGATTAACGGATTTAGTGTACCGTGACTTAGGTGCCAATAACTATCAACGTTCCGAAGAACGGACAAGAATGCACTTTGTAATCACAACAAGTAAAACCTAACCAAGACAACGCATAAATACACATAACCATTTCGTAAAGTCATAGCTTTATAATCGTTCGACAATTTACGAATACGAAACAAATGTAAACAATTGTCAAAGGTTTCAAAAATCAATACAATTTGTCACAAAGTTAAATCACGAACAATTCGAAACCCTAAATTAAACAACTACCTACACTGGGGTGAAACCGAGGTGATTAGCCGCTCATGATTGAAGGAACTTGATCACCGGATGATTGGAACTTGAGCCCGGACATCTTGAAGCTTTGAGGATGATGATGATGATGATTAGGGTTTGCAATGGATGGTGAAGGTGAATGAATGGATGGATTGATTGAAAGGATGATGGCATGCTAGGGTTAGAATCGAAGGATTGATGATTTGGGATGATGGAAATGGATTCGGATTGAAGTGGATGATGATTCTTGGCTCCAAGAGGTGTTCTTAGGTTCAAAATTGCGTAACCCCCCCCCCCCCCCCCCAGAAAAAGTCAAAAATCAAGTTTAAAACCCGTCCCCAACTCAACAAACTCAAAATTTCGCGAAGCAGGTTTAGGAGGCCCGTCGCCGGCTTTTCTCCTGACGCTTAATCCTCCTATCTACGGACATTTTCAGGTGACGGAGGGAATGCATGGTGCGTTGCCGACGGCTTGGTACCCCGTCGGCGACGGACTCTTTAAATTCCGTTTTCTGTTTTCTTCGTTTCTTGGTTCCAGTTGCTCCAGTTCACGTTCCGGTGTTCCGTTAAGCTCCCGATTAGTTCCTTAAACTCCTTAAGACCTGCAAAACACAAATCTTATTAAAAGTAGGCTATCCGGAATTAAAAGTCACGTAAAAACATAGACTTATGCATAAACAAACGCCGGCTTTCGACCACGTAACAGCAATACCCTCCCTATTACATGGTAATGCACTACTTACATGGTCAACTGATAGGTCGTCCTTAAATCGGCAACTCACAGTACCAGCCCGAGTCACTTGAAATACGCAATCCCACCTCATCCCGACAAAGGTATGCCCAAATACAAGGGGATGGCATAATACACCGGCGTTTCGATCATATTGATCTGAGTGTCCCAATAAAAGGGTGGCATAGACATATCGATTTGTAGGGATTTCATTTTGGTGTTTTACCAGTTTAGGGTCAAAACACGACGACTGGCCATTCCACATGCTAGAACATCAAATACGTTTTCTATAATTCTCCAATTTTATATGGTTCGTGATTGCAATAAATTATTTATCTAAGACGATTGGTTTTAATATCGTATATTAAATCAACGTGTGTCGTTGTCGCGAATCGATTTTAAACTATTAATAAACTCCTTTATCAAAGTTTGAGTTTTTACGCAAATAGATTTTAAACTATTAATAAACTCCTTTATTAAAGTTTGAGTTTTGACGATTAAAATTTAATTTAATTGTATTATTCAAAACTCCCGATTTTACATTTTGAAATCACAACTTTATTTTATAGAAACCTTTCACAAGATTACTTCATATCTCAATTTTAAAAATCCGACCATTTTAATTGTGTTGTTATAAGTTTTAAACTCTTTTAAAACCGTTTTGGCCATTTTATAAAATCGACATTTTGAACCTAAATGCGAAAAATAAAGCAACCACAAAACACATGCATATCAGTCCACTAAATTGTTTGGTTTTGCTAGAGCCACATAGCGTAACCGGATGGTCAAACGGGACTAACAAAACATCACAAACGTCATGATTGCTCGTCATGATTGCTCCAACTTGCTTCAAGATCTCCATCTTTCTCCTTGTCGTCTCGGTTTCTTGATATTCAACATTTTGTCTTGTCTTGATTTTACAATTTATAAAATAGTAAACCTATTCTATTACGAAGACTTCCAAAACAGCCAAAAAGTACAAGATACAAACAACATACAATAAACCATAAAACAAAAACAACCACGGTCTGGAGTTTCATTCGCAAACAACACAATCATCACAAAATGTAAAGGAAGCAATTTTTGACAAAAAAATTTTTGGATAGCTATTATAAATAAAATCTGTTCTAGTTGTTCGCAAAAGTGGACCTGATGCCACTGTTTGGATTTATACACGTGTTTTAAAATAATTTAATGAAGCGGAAATGAATATGCATGAACGGATCCAAACCAAAAATTTGGATCGCCCACCAGGAGCAGGTGCAAAGTAAATAGAAACCAAAACAACCTTAGGGTGTTTAAACTTACCTTTTACGAAGAAACATTAACTAAGTTGTAACACCTTGATTCAACAAACGGTTGCTTGATTCATTGACACGAAACGTCCCAAAGCTATACACTTTTTAACTTATTTGTACCACTTAAATATGTGCACACGTCTTACCATGCAATATAAAGAATGCTAGGCTGGATACAACTACGAAGGTAATGAACCTTCGCTATGTGATAAAAGGCTATCACTACTATAAGGATAGTTGTAATCTTTACTCGTTCTTTCATAACTTGCTGAAGTTGACGATGATGATTCAATGTGTGCGTTAAGCCCTATCAATTCCATAATGCCCTCTAGCTCTTTCACGACTTCACTCATAGTTGGTCTTTGATTTCCCGTATCCTCAACACACCTAAGAGCCAAATCCACGAACCTCTCCAAACCATTGAGTTGGCTACTAAAACCAATAGTTGGGTCAAGGACCTCTTTTAAGTAGTATAGCTCTTTATTCTTATTCATTGCTTCTTTGACTTCCCTCACAATGTACCTGCCTTTCTCGATTGGGTTTCTTGCGGTTATTATCTCCAACATCACAACTCCAAAGCTATAAGTGTCACTCTTTTCAGTCAATTGTTGAATCATGTAATGCTCGGGATCCATGTAACCCTGCATCCATGAATATTCTCACAAATCAGTAAAGCTAAGTGCAATTTACACCATTTATATATGCATGAGTAGATTCGAATTACATACATTCTCTAACTTGTAAATTAGAAAAATGCATACAATACCATAGCCCAATTCCACCCTCAATCATCACATGTTTTGACTCATTATCCAACATGCGCAATAATTGTGTTTTATACATATACTATGTCAAAACTACACTTATGTAGGTGTGGCGATTGTGTTTTATTCATATACTATGTTGAAACTATACACTTATGTAGGTGTGGCGCTATGATAATAAAATGAGCACTCATTGTAAAGAAGATTTACTGACCATGGTCCCTTTGACTTGAGTGGTTACAATTCTATCAGCATCGATGAATGGCTTGGATAGACCGAAATCAGCAACTTTTGCAACTAGTCGTTCGTCTAGTAAGATGTTATTTGTTTTAACGTCTCTATGTATGATTGGAGGATCAGCATGATCATGTAAATATTGCAAGCCTCTTGCTGCTCCAAGTGAAATTTTAAGCCTCCGCATCCAGTCCAACCTAATGCCCGATCTCCCTGCACATATAAACGTTTTGAACCAATTTAGACTAAAATATGAGTACCAGAAAGACTATCCTTGAGTGTACCATATAAACTCATTTAAGGTGCCAATTACACTAACACGACTAGAAGAAAGGAGTTCAAATATGAGTACCGCAAAGACTATCCTTGAGTGTACCATTCACGATATACTCATAAACCAACATTTGTTCACCCTTATCAAAACAAAATCCGATGAGGCCCACCACATTCTTGTGATGAACTCTTGAAAGAAGTTCAATCTCATTCTTAAACTCGAGCCCACCCTGTGAAGATCCTTCTCGAGCTCTTTTGATTGCAATCAGCTGCCCGTTCGGAAGACTTCCTTTATATACCTACACAATATTGTTTGATCATTAATGCATGAAGCTGTGATATGCTGTTAATCGCTGTTTGCAATGTATACCAACACTAACCATCCCATATCCGCCTCTTCCTATGTTGTTAATCTCCGAAAAGTTGCTTGTGTATTTCTGAAGTTCTTCAAAGGTGAAGGCCCTTGCTCCTTTTAACTGAGGAACACCACCACTCCCGCTGGTTGGATCCCAGAGTGCTGCAAGTATTTATGTTACAAAAAAATCTCTCTCTCTCTCTCTCTCTCTCTCTATATATATATATATAAGTGGCTACGAGAAATATGTATATAATTGGTTTGAGGACAAGACTACCTTTAATATATTTAGTACCTAAATATGAAGTTTTTTTATATGATTTCAAGTGTTAATAACTTAACAACAATAAGTAGGAAACTTTCATATGTGGTTAGGAGACATATGTATATAATTTGTAAATTTGTTGTATCGCGCATGTTTATGACAGTATTTACCAAAGGGTTGGGCCTGTTGGGGGGTACTTTCAGCTCGTTTTTTCTGACGAAAAAAATACATTCCTACAAGAACTACAAACGCCCCAAGCACACAACCACCAACCGCGGATCCCACGATAATTCCAGTGTTGGATGACTTATGTTTGGTACTCTTATTCCAGGCTAACAGTACCTGATACACGAATACAAATCAGTGATCGTATGAGTTTAATTAAAATGATAACATGAATTAAGAAAGACATTACCTGGCAAGAAGTCATAGTTTTCAGGAATGAAAAAGTAGATGTTAAACCCCTCTGGAGGATTGAATTTTTGATGGCATAGGGCGAACCCGAGCCTAAGAATCTCTGTCCTATTGAATATTGGTTCTCCATATGGGAAAAATTCAAGATCAATCTCAAGATAATCATCCGCATTTCTCCTAGGATTCTTTAATGACACTGAATCTACAGAGAGACTAAGGTTCTGAAATAGTGCCATCAATGAATCCTGAAGGGAGTCGTAAATGGTGGAGTTTTCTAGCGAAGAGAACGAAGGAGCTTTGAAGACAATTGACCCCTTGTATGGACATGCACAATGACAATTTGGACTCAAAACCAGGTTAGAACTACATGAAGCAGATCCACATTTTTTCCATGGCGTCGAATATGTAGTAGTATTTATGTGAGTGGAACAATATCGGTCCGTCACACCAGATTCTCTACATATTAAGTTATCGGCAAGTCTGCATTCGTAAATTTTATATGTTTTAGTCATGTAAACAACAAATGAGACGCATTTTGATTTTTCGTTTTAGTTATTTCTCGTTTTCAATTGTAGTTTAAATTAAATTTCGTTTTGCCACTTTTATAAAAGACAGATGCAAATGGAATGTAGTTACAAAACCTACATTAAACCAATACTATCTTTATATCGATCGTGTTGCTTAAAGCACGAAATTTGGTTATGTTGAAGATCAACAAGTTGAAGTTGTGTGCTAGGATTTGATGAAATATCCAAAGAGCCATTTATCCTGTTGTAACTTAAATCACTGTCAAAAGTCAAAACGATCGTTTGGAGTTAATATGATATTAGCATGTCGAAACCTTTTTAAACATTCAACAAATTGATCATATATACTAACACGGTCTGTAACTGAGGAATGCGGAACAAGGCAGATGGCAGTTCTCCTTCAAGGTTAGTGTTGTGCATCTTACTGCGCGGATAACATTTGAGCATAAATAAGTCATCCATTTGGGGTGAGATATATAGAGCTTTTTAATCCGAATAGGTTTACTTACATGGTTGTCAGATCCTGTAGAGTTGAAAACCATGACGGTGCTGGTGACGGATCAAAACTGTTGTTGCTTAAATCTCTGAAAATGTGTGGTAAATAATTAATATAGAAGAAAATAGGTTCGTTAAGACCTTTTCTTTTGAACGAACAAACGGATGCTACAATGTCTTCTTACTTACACATAGTTCAGGAGGTGCATGCCTGTAAGATCGGGTATAGGGCCGGTCAATTGATTGTTCGACAAGAACCTACGAAACTCAAATTATCAAACCTCTTATATATTCAATCTAAAAACAACACAAAACTTTGTGTTTGAGGTAGTGGAATTTACATGCCGCTAATATTGACAAGATTGTTGATGTTTGCCGGGACATTGCCACTCAGAGAGTTCCTATCAAGTCGTCTGATTCAGTTCAAAACAAGACATTCGATCAGTTTCCACGTAAAAGGCAGATCGAATAGCGAATCTGAAGTTAAAAGTTAGATACTCACACAACTTCAGGAGACGTGACAAGTCCAAGCGTGGAAGGTATACTGCCCCTAAGCTTGTTGTTATCTAACAACCTGATAGATCGCGTAAAAGTTCATGTCTGGTTATCTAGTTATCGTATATGCTTTAATCATGTATTAGTCGTTGATATATTGGATCGAATGAAACGTACACATGAATTAGTGTGATGTTGGAGTTGAAGAGCCCAGGTAGGATATCACCAGAAAGCTGATTGTCTCCTAAGTGACTGATCGAAAACGAGAAAAACATAAGTGACCTTCGGTTTACTAACTGGACTAAGGGGAAAGAAAAAAGACATTATAAACATACAAGTGCTGGGCATTAGTTAACATATCGAGACCAGGTGTTCTCTCGCTAGAAATCGGTATACTCCCTGTGAGCTTGTTACCAGTGAGATCTAACCAATCAAGATTTCTAGGCTTGCCAATTGAAGCTGGAATCGATCCCGTGAAGCTGTTTGCATTCAGAGATCTATGCAATATCCATTGTCAAGTCAATATACTGTAAAACTCACTACTAGACATTGATTTAAATTGGTTTTATTGAGACCAAATTTAGAGGCCGCTTCAACTATTGCAAATCTTGGAAATGAATTGCGATATTTACCTGCCATTCTTATGTAACTTCTTTATCGTTAAGACTTAAAAAAGAGTTTTGAAACAATAATGTCGCAACCCGTCGCAAAAAATTGCAATCGTTTTTTCTGGTCGCAAATACTTGGCCGGTCAGCATATGTCATTCTTTAAAGACAGTGACGGACCCAGGAACTATTTTCTGGGGGTGCGTACGAGGGGTCAGCATATGTCATTCTATACAGACAATGGCGGACCCACCCAAGCCACCACTTGGGCATGCCACTATGTAAAGATCAGTTTGAGTTCATCCAAAATATATTTTGTCCCATTCAATTATTAGATTTCAAAATATATGTTATTACTATGATAATAATACAGTTTTTGAATGAAGGAGAGTTACCATACACTGACCCTCTTCATTCATTTAAACTTCATTTTATGACTATCCATTTTGTTTTTTTTTGCATAATGGAAATAAAACACAACCACACTCCCTCAATTCAATTATTTGGTATGTGGGTCTGGGTTAATTAATAATGTCTAGAGGAATTTTCTTACAAAGAGGTAAGACTTTCAAGGTATCCAATGGTGTCTGGAATAGGACCAGTGAAACCGCATCCAACCAGGGTTCAGAAAATACAATATAAGTACGTAACAAACTGTATCCAATAGTGTCTCGAATCGGACCAGTGAAATCACTTACAATTCTGTTAGTTTCTTCAAATTTTGGACTTCCGGAAGGAGTGAACCGATCAATTCTTTATTGTACGACAGATCTCTACATTCCAAAACAATTCTTAAAGATTTCTTAGAAGTAAACCATCAAAACTACTGTAGATACATAACTGGACTAAAATGTCCGAGCAATAAAGTAGTTACTTCCATCAAAGCGGGACATAATAAATATCCGGCCTCCATACAGGACGCACATCAAAAGGTGCGTCCTGGATGAATGACGTCATCCAACAAGCAAGTATAAATACCCTTCTCCAAGTACGCTATTTTTCTCTCTCTACTTTCTCTCTCTAAACAAACACTTATCCTCACGCCGGAGGGTGGTCGCAGAGTGGCTCTCCCACCTCTGCGACAAGCCTAATGGTTTGCTGCTTGTGCAGGACCAATTATTTTGCATGTTTAAAGATCTGATCAAGCTTGGCCAGTTTCTGGCCCAGTTTTTAGATCTTCAACTACCATAAATAAACAAGTTAGGACTTACAGAATCTGCAATTCGGTAAACTTCCAGATGTGTCCAGAGAGTTCCCCCGTCAATCGCATGCTTGCCAAGGTGCTGAAAAGTTATATAACATTAACATAATCACTCTTTTGGTACTAAAACACTTGGTTGTAAATGTAAATGTCACAAATCGATCAAACGACTCACATTCTGGTCACACGACCGTTTGTGCAGCTGATGCCATCACACGCATCGTAACTATGATCCCAACTAGGTGGTGTGTTCTTCCAATCATCCTTGAGAGCCCGAAGGAATACAACTAAGAGATACGAGTATTACAAGATTTTCATTCGCCTGTAACAAAAAATATGTGAAACCAACCATAGTAGAAGAACTAAACTTACCATCATCATCCTGAGCTGATATTACTGAAATGATTATGCATATGACTGAAAGTATTTTCCCAATTTTTGAACCCATCATTCAACGTAAATCAAGATTAGTGTTGGCAAGAACACTTAAACTGCACAGACCAAATAAGAGACTATTCGTTTAGACTTGAATAGTCCACTGTGATGGCTGCAGTCATTTATTAACGAGGATGACTAGTTTGTAGTGTTTAAGATTGATTGAGAGTGACTTCAGGATTCAATTATTCAAAAAAGTCATTCTATAATCTATAGTTAATCACTCTTTTGTTTAAATTATTCAAACATTTTGTCTGACTAGAGTAGTTATAAGACTACCCATTGTGGCTCACTTGACAACCCGGATTCATCCTTTAATATTGCAACACATGGCGCTAACTAGACGCCTACTCATCACCTTGCCCACTCACGCCTCCCCTCGCTTGACCCTGTTGTGGTTAACATCTGCTCGCCCAAGCTACCACACCCCCAAACACCCCTAAAATAGCCGCTCGCCCAAGCGACCACACTCACCCTTCAGCGCTCGCGCCCCTGCTCGCATGTAGCACCCCGTTGTGGTGCTCGCGAGCCACATAGACGACGACGTGGCTCACCCCACCCTGCTCGCGGTGCACAACATGAAATCTAATTGTTATTCGTTAACCCTATTCTTTGTAACGGCATAAAACTGAATTCAATGAAACATATATTCAACATTAGCTAAAACACCGCTATGTGTGTAATATTTGTAATGAGGATTTACCATGGTTATCAAATGCGCTAGGCGCACTCAAGGCGCATAGGCCTCGCCTAGGGCCTAGGCGCAAGGCGCAAAAGAAAAAAGCGAGGGCCCGAGGAAAAAAAACGCACATAAATAAAAAATAATTATAAAATGTATTATGTATTGAAAAAGATAATAAATGTATCTTGTAGGTGTATAAAACTAATATTACTCTCTAAATATCTCTGTAGAACAAATATAATTAGATTTCAAAATCATCCAACTAGTTTCAAAAAAATTTAAAACCTTTTAAGATAATTTTTGTAAAAGAAATTCTAACATAGTTGAATACTTGCTATAATACGTTAAAATATTTTGAAAGAAATATGAATTTTGTTAACTGTTGACACAATCTCCTTTCTGCACAGTGCACACTGCCTATCTTTTTTCAGCAAAACATAAAGTAAGTTTTTAAGCAAAATTTGTGCTCTCTTCTTCAAAAGTCAAAACGTAGTCTCCTTTCTTGCAAGCCATGCTCTCTTTCATTCTTTCATGTTTTTCTTCCTCTCCTCTTCAAATTTCCATATCCGTTGATCCATCCACAACCACAAATCTATCTATAGGGAAAGTGGCGCTAATTTGTAGAAGTTCGCCGGAAACTGGAAAGGAATCTGGCCGGAAGCTTACCAGAAGAACGCCTTTGAGGGCACAAGGCGGTATGGTTGCGCCTCGCCTGAGAATTGTACCTAGGCGCACCAGGCAAGCGCTTTTGATAACTATGGGATTTACTATGAGGAAGGGTTATATTTGTGTAATGTCAACTTCAACCTGTTACCTCTAGCTATATTGCGTAGTATCACCTATAACTAGTTGTAAATACATTGTCTCTAATATTTCCCCACAAGCTAAGGAAGAGAAAATACCTGTAGCTTGGATCGTAAAAATGTAAATCTATAAGTAGGTAGAGACTTTAATTTTCCTTGTACAACCTTTTGTTAGAAAGGAAAGTATGTCAGAAGATATCCGAGGGATCAGCTCGACATCATTTCCCGGTTTAGGCTCCATAATCACAGCTGCAACTCACAAATATATGATCATTGATGTCTTTCCTTTTATGTAAATCGATTATAAATTAGAACACTGGTTCTTTGTAATAGACATACAAATTCGACAACAATAAAAAGAGTTCATGTATGCCCTATGATTTATCAAAGCGGTGTGATCGATTCTAGGATCACAAAGCTCATCATCTACCTTGCCAAGCCGCCATGTTTGGTTTAGACGATGACTTGGCTGTGATGAACAATGATCTAGCCACCCAACTCACCAATCCCCTCAGAAGCATACCCTCTACCGGAAATCTAAACCCAAAACAATCCGACAGTCTCTCCATTAAACTTAAATTGAATATCCAAAACTACGCCCTATGGGCTCGATGATTCGAGTTACAGTAGGGGGAAAGTCGAAAAACTATTGAACCATTTAACCATAGACCCATCGGCGAATATAAATAACAAATACGAGCAGTGGGAACAAAACAATTTAATTGTATTCTCATGGCTCATCCAAAATTTGTGGGATTGCGCTAGTATAAATACGCACCCAAAGGTAAGTGTCACTAACCCCTCTTTTTATTGCTTTATATAATGTTTCGGGGGAAGAACACGCCTTAAAAGAATAATTATATGTTTTTGTATAAGACAAACCTTTGAATAAATTATAAATATATTCTCATGGAAAATATGATTTGGAATGAATATAAATATGTTTCGGGGAGAATGTAGAATCAAATCGAGCTAAAAATCTGATTTTGTATAAGAATCAAGATGAACACACACAAAATATAACTTTAAAACCCTTGAAATGATTTGCAAAAGATGAATACAATTAGCCCCCAAACCTTTATCTAAGTGTGTTGCCCTAAAACCCTAAATCTCTATCTATTTATAGCCTAAACCACTTTAGGCTAATTACATTTAGGACCCTAGAATTAATATCTTACCAAAAGTAGCAATAAACATGAAGACTAATTAAATAAGATAATAAAATATTTTGTCTAAACAAAATATATTTAATTATCCAAAGCAATATAACTATGAAATCTCGATCTTCCACATGCCATATATATTTCTTCGATCTTCTCGTATCGACTTGCTTGTTGACTTTGACTTCTTTGCGTTGACTTTGTTGACTTGATTCATTGATAACATTAGACTACACGTTTTAGACCCAACAATCTCCCCCTTAGGCTAATGTTATCAAACTCTTGTATCATCTTTAGAACCGTCAACTTCATGTGTGTTGGGATCTTCAATTTCGCAAGCTTCAGTCTCAATTTTAGACCCAACAATCTCCCCCTAGACTGATGCTTTCCAATTTTTCTTTTCTCAAGATCTTCTTTTGACACTTTGCTCTTTGAGTACTTTATCTGGATAAGCTCCCCCTTCTTGCATGCATCATCTTTGGCAAGTCAGAACAAACTTTTCTACCTCTCATTTTCTTGAGTGAATCAGAAGACGTAGGAGGAGGATTTCTAGCTCGGTATCTTCTACAATCTTCAGGAAACAGGTGCTTTGGTCTGGTATCTTGCTCAACTGATGATCGGCCATCATTGCAGCAAATAGTCAAAGTAACTTGTTCACAATCACAAACACAACTCCGAATTTTCTTTTAGATAAATTCAACATACAGACAAAACCGTATTCATCTGTAGTGTGCAATCAAATGAGTATCTCAAGCAGTTTGAGACACGACTAATGTGATATGGAAGACTTAGAAAAACAACTATACATACATCAAAATATTTTTGGATTTTAGATTTTGATTTTTTTTTAAACTTTCAACCTTTGAGATATAGAGCGGATCAAATACAAGATCATACCAAATTGAAAAGCCTAGGCACACTTTAACTTTCTTCAAGATAGCTACGACTCAAGAACGATTGTTGGTATGTTTGTCCGTTTAAATCCATGCACTATTCTTTCGACATACATTCGGTGATTAATTATCATGTTTTGGGTATATTTAGGATGAAGCTAGTGGACCCCACACATGCTCGGTTAAACTTTTCTGTCCTCATGGTCTTTTGAGATGCATAGCTTAACAACTTAGAAATAGTATCTACTAGGTGATGAGAGCTCCAGATTTATGTTTCCATAAACAGAGGAGATGATCACCTTAAATCATATGATGAGAGCTTCAGGTCTATCTTTCCATAAGCAGAGAAGATGATCATCTGATTAGAGAGCATAGCTAATAAAATATTTACTTAATATATGTACGCGCTTTGGCGTATTTTTTTTTCCTATTGCATGACATTAACATTGCGTGTCTTTTTGCTCTTTTTGGGTTGCACACATTAGTGTCTTTTCAATAAATATATATATATATATGCACAACATTGTGTGTCTTTTGAACGCCTAAATTTAATCTCGTAACCCCTTTTGGACATAATCGGTTTGTGCAATCCTGCAACAAGATGGGTATCCACATTATCATATGATCTTTATCTTTTATCACCAAGATGCAGTTTACTTGTCTGAATGCTGAATATACCGACATATCGTTAACTTGGAGCCGCATCTTCCATCAGATCCTATTCATGTGAAGACATAATCAAGTTAGTTCCTATCATTTCTCATATAAGATCATGATTATTTTGCAATAATTGCATCCTGTGGTCAAGAAAATATTTTAATACTCCCCCTAAAATCTTATTTTTTTTGTACGACTTACTGAAAAATGAAAAATTATAAAACATGTATTTACAAAATAAAGTCTTCCACACTAGGCACACACAAACATATGTCAGCAAGAAAATGAGTGTGTCACAGCAGTGCTGATTGCGCAACCAGGTTAGATACCATAACCAAACCTTTGATTTTCCTCTTTAACGTTATATTTGAAACAACCACTGATAATAACTGGTGTTACTAACAGTCCTCCTTGGATGTTCCTACACTTATAAGCAATTTAGTTAGACAGTGGAACCCAAGCCATTGTAGTCTTGGGTTGTCCCCTTTCATCAAAATAAGAAACCTCCAGATATGCCAAATCTTTACCCTCATTGATTTCTTTTACAACCTTTGGTTTAACTCGCCAAACCTGTGTTGGTTTAAAAATTTTGTTTGTAAAAGACTTAAAGTTTGAAATAATTTTATGTTTAAGACCCGGAGGAAAAGATTGAGTTTTTGATGTGTTGGTCCTTTTCATCTTTGAGTCATGTGAAATCGGCTTCACATGTGGAGATCTGGATGGAGAGTTTTCCATCCGCCCTTTCAAAGATGTGTGATTTTTACCTTTTGATCCAGAGAAGCAATATTGGTTGCCTTTACGGTATGGATCGTGTCGCTCTGGGCATTGCTTGAGCACATGACCTTCTTTTCCACACCTAAAACAAGCCTTGAATGGCTTTTGAGACTTTGGAGTTCCGTGTGATGTAACTAGGGGCGGGGATTGCTTTGAGCTTGACTCAGCATGTTGACAAACGTGATGTTCGACAACTTCAGATGATCTTTTGATCTTTGACTCCCCAAGACTTTCATTTGTTTTTGACTCATCATCTGAACTTAGGCAATCATCAATATAGAAGTCTTCTTCCAATGGATCTTGATTTACTAGACTTGAAGAGTCATTTGGGGTTGTTCGATCTTGAACACCCGGTGGTTCAAGGTTATCAGCATCTATTACTGAAGTTTCCGAGTCATATGAGCTTTCCCATTCTTGGCATGACTGAAAATCTGAATCGCTTTGAGAATTATTGCTGCCTGAAGTGATGTCTGAAGATGACGTAGAAGGGCTTGAACTGTTAATTTTCTTTAGTTTCTTATCGAGACGACTCTCATCTTCTATGCAGTCTTCATCATTTTTTATGTCTGAGGACGCATCTGATCCTTGATCTTCACTTGTATCATCTGATCTTTGATCTTCACTTGAGCTTCCTTCGTTGATTTCAGAAGTTGTTGAGCTTGAGTCTTCACTGCTACTTTCTTGGTTTGGTTCTTTATTAGACTCTAACATACCTGTATAAGATGGAACAAACTCGGGAATTTCCTTTGTTAGGAACTTTCCGAATCTGTTTTGTTTCAATTCTGGAACAAATACAGGCGATTCAAGCATGACATTTTCATCACAAAAAACAGATTGCAAATCAACACATTCAACCACCACATTCTCATGGTTGTGGGTCACAGGTTTAGGCATATGCCTTTTACAGTCATCCCGAATATAAGTATCGTTTGTTTTACCACAGTTCCAGGCGAACCAGTTAACCGTAGTATAATTGTCGCATTAATACCCTATTCCTATTTTCTCTAATAAGGTCACGGTTGAGCGATTTGTAATGAGCCACGACGTTCATACAAGGTTTTGAGCACAATTTGGCTTTGAATTCATATGGGATGTTGTTTACCAATTCCTTATCCTCCTTTTCTTTGGCTGACTCGACTTCCGTTGCTTCTTCAGGAATCTTTTCTTCTATCTTTCCACTTGTTGCATTGCTACCTTCTTCCTCCTTCATAGCTTGAGCATTATCGACCACAATAGTTTTCTCGTTAAACTGTGGAGCCTTTGCAGAGTTTGAGGAAGCATTAAAGTATGATGTACCAGCAGCCTGGGAGTTTGAACCACCGGAGGTTATGGGGGCAAGTAATGCCATGTTATTGGAAGCAGCAACAACAGTGGATTGGACAGATTTCTGAGAGTATGCGACCTGATTCATTTCTCTCTTAAGCACGTCCATTTCAAAGGCCTTTAGTGTGTTGATCAGATCCGGGAGACTGACTGGAGTTGTACTACACAAGAAGTGTCTATTGAACATCATACATTGTAAGCTCCATTCTTTTGGAAGAGAGTCCAAAAGCTTCTTGATTGAAGCATAGTTAGCAACGGGATTACCAACTTTCTTCATTTTTGTTAACACAGTTAGAAAACGGTTGATGTGATCTGACAGACTTTCTCCGCGAATACTTTCAAACATGTCATATTCTCTCTGAACAAGATCTTAGGTTCCAGTGTTGGTTTCAAGTTCAACTTATGCAATGCGGGTTAATTGATTTAGAAACATTTTTTTTAATTTCAGAAAAAAAAAATATTTGTATCAACTCGAAACCCGGTTCGAATTACTTTGAAAATGTCACTGTATCAACTTCAAAATTTTAATAGCACTTGGCCCAAATAAACTTGAAACTCCTGCCCGGTTAAATTTTGCGAGCACTAGTTAATTTTAAAAGACCCAAAAATAAACGATTGATACCCGGCCCAAAACTTATCGAAATTCTAGGCCCACAAACAAGAATTTTAAGACCCGGGCTCACACGAAAATTGGTCTAATATGTTCAACCAGAATCTATATCAGTCCAAAGACCTCTCAAATATTAATCAATCTCGAACCGGTTCAACAAACTTTGTAATCCGACCAACTCACAACAAATAGCAGTATCTACAAATTTTGATTTATTAGTCAAACTGCCGACAATTAAAATCCTTTAAATAAAACTTGTGTCAACCGATCACCAAGTCCAACTTAAAATAATAAAATGGAGCTCAAACTTTACTTCACAACTTTGATATTTTCAAAGTGTGGTCAGATGGACTTTCAGATTTGATTTTTTTTTAATAAACCAACCTATCAAAATAAATAAATAAAAAGTTATTGATTTAAATCAACCTAGAATCCTTATTTTGAAAGTCAGCCGTTGCAAGCATACAAGTTCTTTTTCTATGCATTCACAAATAAACCCTACTTCAAAACATCCAGCCGCCACCTCTTTCTCCACCCTATCTTTCAAGTCTCTGTTACTCTCTCTAAGCACATACAAACCCTAAAATTCAAACACTTCAGCCGCCACCTGCTAAAGCTCGATCTCTCCCTCACTCTACCACACACAAGTACGTTGGTGGTGACAGGGTGGTAGAATGTTGGAGGAGGTTGGTGGAAACGGACCCGCTGGGGTACGATGGGTTTTACGGTGGTTGAACAGGGGTTTTGAAGGGTGGAGGCTTTTGGTGGAACAGTGATGATGGTCACCCGGCGGCGGTTATGGGTGAGGTGTGTGGCCAAGACAAACAACGAATTTAAAATCTGTTTCTACTCTTTCTTTATGTTTATAAACAAAACACACCAACAACTAAATCTTAAATCTAAAATACAAGTAGTATGGTGAATGATGATTAACGGTGGTGGTTCAACGATGTTTGTTGATGACAGGGATGGGTGTAATGGCTAGGTGCGGTGAGGAGAGAGGGGGCGTAGGTGGATGTTTATAGAGGCGCGGTGAAGAGCGGAGGTTGGTGGTGTTAGGCGTTGTGTCGTGAGGGTGGTTGAACGTGGTGGGGGTAGTAAATGACGGTGGCGGCGGGCCTAGTTGAGTTTTGGTGAAGGGCAGTGGAAAATAAAGGCGGACGAGTGAAGGTGTACAGCTGAGGTCAGAGGTTCGATGGAGTTTATAGGTGGTTTATGATACTCAATGGCGGTGATAACATAGATGCTAGTTATCGGAAGCAGGTTGCCGGAAAAATGGTGGCGCCGGAAAAACTAGTCGGAACCTTAATCTATAGGCCGGAAGTTTGCCGGAGACGGAATGTTTCAAAACAATTTTTTTTATCTATTTACGATGACAGAATCTCCTTCTACCCCTTTCTTTTTTTTAAATAAATTCGCTGATCAGAATAAAAAAAAACAGAATAACGTTGTTGAAAAAAAAAAACAGACTTACCGGCGCATTTACCAAATATGCCGGAGGACTTGAACTCGCGTTCAAGATTTAAAATCGTCGGAAATTAAGTACGCCGGAAAAGTCGCCGGAAATTTTAATTACGCCCGGAAAGTTGCTGGAGTTCTTTAAATACGTCGGAAAGATAAAAACGCTAAATTCATCAATAAAAACGTCCAGAAACTTCAAAAACTCATCTAAAACATTCTGATTTGAACTGAAACCTCTTTAAATTATATGAAAATCACTATGAATATTTCTAATAATACTAATCTCAATTCTCAATCAGCAAACAAATGGTTTAAACTTTTAAAACAAGATTGTTTGAAGAAAAAGTGGATAAAATCAAAAACCCTAAAAGTTTAAAGACTTTCAAATAAAATCAGATTTTTAGGATGGAATTTGAAAATTGTCGAATCCCAAATTCAAGTACCATGCTCTGATACCAAATTGTAGAATCAAATCAAGCTAAAAATCTGATTTTGTATAAGAATCAAAATGAACACACACAAAATATAACTTTAAAACCCTTGAAATGATTTGTAAAAGATAATACAATTAGCCTCCAAACCTTTCTCTAAGTGTGTTGCCCTAAAACCCTAAATCTCTATCTATTTATAGTCTAAACCACTTTAGGCTAATTACATTTAGGACCATAGAGTTAATATCTTACCAAAAATAAAAATAAATATGAAGACTAATTAAATAAGATAATAAATATATTTTGTCTAAACAAAATATATTTAATTATCCAAAACAATATAACTATGAAATCTCGATCTTCCACATGCCATATCTTTCTTCGATCTTCTCGTGTCCCTTGCGTGTTGACTTTGACTTCTTTGCGTTGACTTTGTTGACTTGATTCATTGATAACATTAGACTACACGTTTTAGACCCAACAGAGAAACGTGTTTGATTGGAAATAAATATGTTTCAGGGAGAAACAAGTTTGATTGAAAATAAATATATTTTGGAGAGAAACGGGGAGGATTACGGTGTTTGGAGTAAAACGACCGTATAGATTTAAAGATGTTTAAATCTAAGTTGTGACGAATTTGCTTGATCTCAAGAAAGTAAGTATCGGAATAGGCTTACGTTTCGGTGGGGACTTCGGGGAATTCGTACAATGCAAAATATTAAATTTATCATTTTTGTAGGATATACATATTCTTCATGAGGCAGATACTATCAGTGACCCGATATGTGGCACTTGCGCGAATTTAGCCGTTAAATCATTAACACCAGTATGCGTAAAATTGTTGATAGATCTATAGGGTTGACCACCCGTCGTGATGGTAGCTCCGTGTCAAGTCAAACGACGAATTTATATTATGTGATTGTCTAGCGTTGATTATGCCCTTGTTGTTAAATATAGCTCGTAGGCCTTGCAAACTTACGAATCCGAATATTTGATGTGAGAAATTTAATATATAAATAAACCTTGGGAAAATGTTTGTGTCGAAGTTCTTACACATCTAGAACTTGACAAGATAATACATTCTCGGTCCTTACCTACTAATCCATGTAAGTAAATGATTGAGCCACGACTATAAACCCTTTTTCATTTCAACATTATTTTCCCTTTTCATCTCCCCCAAAGAACAAAAAGCCCTTAGTTAACCCTTTTGAGCCTAAAATCTTTCTTTTCAAAACCCACAAAATACAAATTTTGCATAAATCACCAATCACCCTAAAGCTTTTTATTTTTACACCGTTATTTTTGTAAAATTCGGTTCTTTGAAATATATAAAATGTGACTTTGCTATCTTGTGAATATTTTATAAAAATAAAATAAAAAATCTCTGGTTGCTTGAAATAAAATAAACAAATTTATTATTTATAAGTCCTTAGTTTATATCTAAGTCACAAAGAAACAATTTTTTTAAAAGGAAAACCAACATTTTATGCCTTTAGTCACTTTTCAAATAAAAATATCATACCCTTAGCCAAAACCTAACATTTTAAAGTCCTCTTAATATTTACAAATGTTATGTCAAAAAAGAGAAGGTTTGATTACTGGTCAAGCATATGGTATGAGTAAATTACATACCGGGACAGAGCGTTTCACTTATACATTTTCGGCCGAGTGTTGAGTAATCACTTGTGAGTTGTGAATTTGTATATAGCTTAATGAAATTTTAAAGGGCATGTTATGCCTAAAAATATTTATTTTTTTAAAAAGAGTTCTAAATAAATCATATCAAATAAGATTGTAAATAAAATAAAAACATACATAAAAAGAACTTGGATTCCCGACACTCTAAACAAGACCCAAAAACTTCTTCTCTACCTAGTCCATTCGAGTATGTAAGCAATATTAAAGAGCTTTGCTTGAGGACAAGCAAAGATTCAAGTGTGCGGGTATTTGATATATAAGGTATAAAATAGGGATGAGCTCGGTACCGTTCGGTATCGAACGGTATTGGAATCGAAAGTACCGGTACCGAAAATCCTCAAAAGTGGGTACCAGTACCGATATACCCGGTTCGATACGGTTTGGTACCGGTACGGTACCGGTATTAGAGGGTAAAAACCAGTAAATAACGGTACCGAACCGGTACCGAAAATGTCAAAAGTCGGTACCGACCGGTACCGAGAATGTACCTGGTTCAGTAAATTTGGTACCGGTACCGGGTATTTGTTCATCCTAGTATAAAATCGACCCTTTTATGTACTAATGTTGGAAAAAGTGCGTTTCTTTGTATACTTTTGATTTTAGGATTAAAAGAGCTTAAATGTACAAAATGAACAAATTAACGGCAATAATCAACATAAATACAAAAGAAGAGAAGTTGATACATCATATCGACCCTCCGAGCTTCACCCCAAGACCAAAAACAACAAATTAGAAGACAAGCACGGGGTCGTGCCCCACTCCATATTCCAAGAAGAAAAAGACAAACAGAAGCAGACAATAGACACAGGTTGTGGTTAACTCCCAGATATGCAAAATTTTGCATAGTACAGCAAGTACAAGGCCACGAGACCATGCCGTTGACACACGGGGCCGTGTGAGCATACGAATTGACACAACTCATTAAATGAAGACAGAGAAGAAGGAGGCACAGGGCCGTGTAAACTGTCTGTTTCCAGCTATAAATAAGAGTGCTTAGTTCAATTGCAATCCATCCCTTGGCAGCCCTCTCTCTCACTTCACCACCACTCTGTCACTATCATCCACCACAACTGTTAGAGTTTAGAGTGTGTAGTAAGAGCTTTTCTCAAACTATGGCCATGCTTGACTAATCTCTTACATTACTTGGTGAAGACAAGTCTTTTATGTATTACTTTTGATTTCAAGTTTTGGTTAACTTTTTAATTGAGTTTCTGTTAATGACTTTAATAACTAGTTTTTTTATATTGAAAGTGAATTTATTCTATCATCTTTTCATGTTTTGTTGATTCACTCAATCGTGTCTTTACGGTCTATATAAAGTGTGTTAACTGCCTGGAAGGGGGTTAAAATGGTGGTTTGAGTAAAGTTCTTGCCTCGTTCAGTGTATAGATCATGCGAGGACTTGATTCAAACTTATTAGGACTTCCATTAAGACAGATAACATCAAATCGAGGGAAGTAAGAACGACTTGAATTCCTTATAATAAAACTACTATTAAAACTTTAAACCGACCTTGCGGGACTGTATCCCTGCTGACTCAGACCAATATGGCAGAGGGTAGGGTTGCCTCCAAAGAGGAACATGCCACAGTTTGTATTAATAACTTACTTAATTATCTTTCAATATTACGCCATTGCGGGACTGTATCCCTGCTGACTCAGACCAATATGGCTGAGGGGAGACATACCACTATAATTAAGATAATTTCTTAAAAAAACCCAAAGTACAGAAATCATCCTGTCAGAACCAAGTGATTCTTTCTTGTCTATTTGTATCTTTTATTATTTTAGCTTCTTTCTTCAATTTTAATTTATAAAAATATTTTCTCAAAATTTGGTTAGATTAGACGTTGACGATATTCAAGTATTAAAAGCTCTTGTGTCCTTGGACGACCTCGGTATCTTACCATCACTATATTACGTCGACGATGGGTGCACTTGCTCTAATGTGTTGTAGAGAGTGATAGTGTTATATCGTGTTTTATAAATTTAAAGTTTGATAAACGAGTAAAAAATGCTTAAAATATATTAAAAATCATACACGCTCGCATACACATCAATTGTACGCCTTAAACAATCACTCATCATATTCGAGCATTGTTGAACAACTTTGTAGCAGTGAACATCGATTTATGGTTAAATCAATTTCCTTAATGTTTTCTTGAAATCTGATTGATTATATGACACATCTTTTGCTCATATATAACTTTTGTTTGTTGTTACTGGAAATGTTGGGCTGCCTTCTCTAGAGTTTTTTGTTTTACATGTTATTAACGCAAGAGTTTGAGTGTCATTAGAGTTTTTAACATTCTAGATAGTTATTATTGTTGAGTTTATCATATATAGATTTTTCGATTTTGCATTTTTTCTGTCTTATATGCAGGTAGTAAGTGGTATGATGAAAAACCATAAAACTATAAAAGTCATACAAGGGCTATGATAACTAATGGCTTTATTCATATATTTGAATTTCAGGTTGTGAGTTGAAGTGGAAGCAAGATGCCCATGACCATGCACAATTTCTTAGACAAAAACAAAGGATTGACGAAGTAGCGAAAAAACTTCAAGATGAAATTCGTAAAATCAAAACACAAAAGGTCCTTTTTTCCTGCTTTAAATATTTCTAAGCAGCGCTTTTAACATAACTTTGTACTAAATCCATGTGGTACTTCCTTTGTGAATGTGGATACGCAGGTTGAATTATAACAAAAATAAAGCAAGATTATGAGCAGTTTAGCTTATGGATTGCCTCACACGAAAAAGAAGTACTTCAGGTATAGATATGTCACGGATATGTCATTGATGAAAAGGGTACAACTGGATCTCATGACACAGTCAGTGATGATCAGCAGCTAGTTCCCTCTACATCTGCCACTCCTGGATCGGTTGACTTAGGTCATAATTTAAAATCTCGTGTAGAAAATAGTGATAGGGAGGAGTCTGGCGAGGCAGAGGACACTGTTGTGTCAGATGCTGAGATCAACCCATCTGAGGGAAACCTAGTAGGTCTTAGAAGATTATGAGCAGTTTGAATTATAACAAAAATAAAGCAAGATTATGAGCAGTTTAGATTATGGATTGCCTCACACGAAAAAGAAGTACTTCAGGTATGGATATGTCATTGATGGTAGTTTATGCTAATGCTTTAATATGTTTTCTGTTTTTTTGTTTGTTTTTCTGAAAAGCCTTATATGGTAAAGTGTTTTACAAACTATATGTTAACGTTTTCACAACTGACACGCTTAGGGTGAACGGTTCGGACCCGCTAGAACTGTGGATCCAACCCAAAAATACCATTGGACAACCATATGTAGTATAAGGGTTGGTTATCTAATCACTAAAGTTTCCTCAGTTCCCAGTAAATCAAGTGATATATCTAATCACTAAAGTTTTCTGTTACTACGATCTCAAAGGCCAAATCAATAAATTTTGATTTCTGATTATCATGAGGAATTGATTAGGTTTGATGAATCAACGTCTTCTTATTTTTTTGGCCTATGAATTATTTAATACCCTGAAAAATGTGAACTTTTTGGTCAAATTCAAGATCTTTAGACAATGATTGAAAAGAAACCAAGAGGATATCCTTCTCACAATATCCTATAGAAGTTTACTGATTTTTTTGTGTGCTATATGTTAGGTTTTTTAAATGCCTAAATCAATTTTCATTACCTTGAAATATTTAACACATTTTGCTTTTTTTAAGAATAATGTATTTGTTTATAACACAGGAAAAAAAAACATATAACATTAAAATGCCTGACCATCGGTGACTCGTATAAATTTAATTCGCTTTGTGTATTCATTTGGATGTTTTAGTAGTCGATAGCCAATTTAAATACTCAATGTAATCCGAGTAATTAAAATTGTTTACAACGTTGCTTTTTCAAGTTTTTAGGTATATTATACATAATGAC
Source organism: Scalesia atractyloides (assembly GCA_947069175.1). Taxonomy (NCBI): domain Eukaryota; kingdom Viridiplantae; phylum Streptophyta; class Magnoliopsida; order Asterales; family Asteraceae; genus Scalesia; species Scalesia atractyloides. The sequence goes on from CAMTDV010000021.1 coordinate 76,138,562, forward strand.
GGCTTGTTGGTGTATGTGGGAAGCGAGGAAAGAGCTAATTTTCTCAAACAAGGAAACAAACATTGCGAAGATCATTGAAGACACAAAGTCACTAGGATGCTTATGGATAAAAAAATAGGTCTCCGTGCACTACTAGAAAACTGCTACTATTCTGCAGTTACCCACGGATTTCCCACGAAAATGGGCTGTAGGAATTTTACTCGTGGGTAATCTTCAACTGACGCATTTCCTACTGATTTTCCTACTCCTTTCCCACACATATGTTTCGTTGGAATTCTCCTACTTATTTTTCACGGAATTATTTTTCTTAACTTTCCGACGCATTTCCCACGGAATATTTATTTTTTTATAATTTTGTGTTTAAATCAATTATATTAATATTTATTATATAATATTTATTATATTTTAATTTTCTTACATAATTCCTACGAATTTTTTTTCTTCCTACACAATTCCAACGGAATGTATTCGGATCCCCTACACAGTTCCTACGGAAATATTTTTTCCCTACACAATTCCAACTGAATGAATTCATTTTTCCTAGGCATTTCCTACAAAATTAGTTTTTTTCCTACGCAGATCCTACAAAATTAGTTTTTTTTCCTACACAGTTCTAACGGAATGTATTCCTTTTTCCTACGCAGTTCCCACAAAGTTAGTTTTTTTTTCCTACACAATTCTAACAAAATGTATTCTTTTTTCTTACGCATTTCCTACGAAACTATCTTTTTTCCTATAGATTTCCAACTGAATCTGACGAAACCAGTTTATTCTTTTTCCTACACATTTCTTACGAATAAGTTTAAAAAATAATAGAAAAACAAAAAAAATACCTGTTTTTTTCTACTAAAAGATGCATATTGATAAATAAAATTCGGTATAAATTTAATAAAAACCATAACATAAATTCGGAACACGTTTAAATTACAAAATCATCCATTGTAAAACATAAAGATTCGGAATAAATAACAAAAATTTCGAGCCTGTTTCACTCACAAAACCCATTGTTACACATAATGATCCTGAAAATTAAAAAAACTAGCACTAATGACTAACAGGAGGCTGAAATTTTTTTCATAAACTCTTCAAATTGTTTTTGCCTCTTTTCTTCATTTTCTTTGGTTTCTTTTTCCATTTGTTGCACTTTTTGCTTCAACTCTTGTCTAGCATCCCTTTCATTTGCAAGTTCATTTTCCCATTCCAACTCAGACTTTTTCAACCTAAATTGTTAAAACGGGTCAATAATATATGTGTAAGGCTAGACATTGAGCCAAGTACAACATAAACCACACATATATAGTGCAATAAAATATATAAAAAAGTAAAAATAGTAGTAATAGCTCCTTTACCTTACACAATTGCTTCTATACTATCTTAGACACCGAAGCGGGTGGATATCTATGTTCTTTTTTTTTTCCAATAACATGTCCGCGGTCTTTGTCTTTTTCTTTAGAATTTTCTCTCAAGTCATTTGTGGCTTTTTCCGGTAACAGTAAACGGTATGTATAAAATTAAGTAAAGTGCTCAATTAGCATGTTCTTTGTGACAAACATATCATCCTTTAATTTTGTATCAGAATATTTGCCTATAAGCTAGAATCAATTTAGTCTTTACTCTAATAAGATATACGTATAACTAAAAATAAATCTTACCTTAAAACGAACAAACATACTAGCCAACACTTATTAGTATATTTGTAATATGAATAAACACTAATGAAAATGTATGGAAGCAACAAAACTGCTGACAAGACTCTCATGGGATGCCTCACCACGATGCCCGACTTGTTTTCGTTTCCCTAAAGTATGACTGTTACATCCTCCACGAAGTCTCCCTGAAGCATATTTTGGTAAAACATAGATTAAATCAACTATGAACAAGGTTTTGGGGCAATTTTTTAATGTATGCTTACAAGGAAATTGAAAACAGAAATGAAAGGTGCTCAAATGAAAATGTCTACTACTGCTAAATTAAATAACAAATAGAAACATGATACCCAAAAGAAACATGAAAAAATGATACCCACGTTTGCATGCTTCCTATGAATTACTATTATATTTTTTAAATTTATAGGTATTAATACTAATTACAATTTTGTAATTTTATACCAGTGTTTTACGTATTTTCATTTAAAACATATGTTTACAAAACATATTAGTTCGGCCCGTGGGGTAACTAACCTAGTAGAACATCAGAGAAAGAAACTTCGGGCAATACAAGTTGAACCGAATTAAACAATTTGTGAGTGATTCTTTTAACACAATTTCTCTGTTTATAGAATTCAAATTAAGGACTCAAATATATTTTGTAGGAATTGCGTCGGTATTTTCCTACACATTTCCTACGGATATTAATTAAAAACAATTCCGTACGAAATCTGTCGGTATTTTCCTACACATTTTCTACGGACATTAATTAAAAACAATTCCGTAGGAATTCTGTCAGTATTTTCCTACACATTTTATACGGATATTAATTAAAAACAATTTCGTAGGAAATCTGTCGGTATTTTCCTACACATTTCCTACGGATATTAATTAAAAACTATTCCGTAGGAAATCTGCAGGTATTTCTAACTCATTTCCTACGGATTTTAATAAATTTATTTTAAAATAACATATAAAATGTACTATAACTATTTTTTTATCCATTCCGTAAGTAATTCGTCGAAATTTCCGACACTCTTCCTATGGATAGTATAATAAATAAATTCGATAACATATATTTTTATAAATAATAAAACTTTATATTTTAATATCATTAATTTTATTTATTATGAATATATATATATATTTTTTGATAAATTGGAATCCTACGCATTTCCTACTAACCGCTAAAATGAAAACGAATTCCGTCTGAATTCCGTGAGAAATTTCTGACACTTTTCTTTCGCATACCAATTCCTATAAATTTCCCACAAATGGTTAAAATGAAAACGAATTCCGTCGGAAATACGTGGGAAATTTCCGACGCTTTTCCTACGCATAACAATTTGTGGCTTTTTTGTCGCTTTTATTGTCACAAAATTAAGACCATTTCTTGTTTGTAGGAATTTTGTGGGAAAAGTGTCGGAATTTTCGTTTGTAGGAAATGCATAGGAAATTTTGATAGAAATAGTAGCAGTTTTCTAGTAGTGGTGTAAGGAGTTATGGTGAAGAAATTGGTATAACTTTAGTTTGTAAAATGTTTCTGTGTAGTATGTTTTTTTTTGTCTAGCGTCTTGCTAGTCGCCTTGTGAATGAAATAGTTCAAAAAAATCTGAGTCATAATCATATACTAAAAGACAAAGTGAACCTAAACCTAAGGGAGTAAAAGCAAGATTTTAACAAAGCTTGGGCTATAAAAGAAAATATATATATATAGGACAAGGATCCGTTATGAACCATCCTTTATTGCGAGAACTGGTGTGAACACAAACAGTAATACCTAAAAAATCCAAAAAAAATACCAAATTTTTTTTGTTTTTTTTAATATTTTTTTTGAAAAAAGTCGCTATATTTACTCAACAATAAAAAAATTAAAAAAAAATTGAGTACTAACTATCCATGCACATGTGCATTTTCGTCATTTCTTTGACAAATTCCTTAATACATTACAAACATTAGACAATTGTACTTTCATTTACACTACCATGTGTAACACACTTCTTTTTACGTTACCAATATTAGCAATGCACATGTGCATCTATACATATAACATGAAATAAGATGTTTTGGTACACGAATTTGAATACATTTTCTCTTTCATCTATCATACTATCCATAATACACTACCATGCACATGTGCATTTTCATCATTTCTTTGACAAATTCCATAATACATTACAAACATTAGACAATTGTACTTTCATTTACACTAACATGTGTAATACACTACTTTTACGTTACCAATATAAGAAATGCACATGTGCATCTATATGTATCAACATGAAATAAGGTGTTTTGGTACACTACCTTGAATATACTTTCTCTTTCATCTATCATACCATCCATAATACACTTCCATTACCTTCTACCATCCATAATACAATACCATTACCTCCTACCATTTATAATACAATACCAATACCAATATTTTCACTTTATTACATGTATATCAACCCGTTTATACCATCCAATCAACATATTACATCATAAAGTGACAACTATAATGAACCCATCAACCACTAGATATAACTAACCAAAAAACATATATATGAGCCTACTTCATCATTCAAAATCACAAACTTTTTGTATCAAAACATCGTATATAATTGTTATACATAATGATGCACATGTGCATTTAATGTAAAATTGAGTGTATTATGGATGATTGTAAATTAAAGTGCAGTTGTCTACTAGTGATAACGTATTATTGAATTTGTCGAAGTTATAATACATATGCACATGTGCATGTGGATAACTGTTACTCGAAAAAAAAAGTTTTTTTTGTAACGAATTATAACGATTTTTATTAAAAAAAGAGTAAACTGCCATTTGGTCCCTGAGGTTTGGGCAGTTTTGCCACTTTAGTCCAAATCTCAAAGTTTTTGCATCTGGGTCACGTGGTTTCAGTTTTATTGCCATTTTGGTCCAAAAGTGAAATCAGGTCATATTTTTCAAATTAAATCATGTTATTTTGTCCTTTTCCTCAGGGGAAGAATGGACAAAATAGCGTTTTGCCCTGGATGACAGGCGAAAACCAGTGCGTTTGACCATTTTTGTCACACCCCGACCCGCAGCGGAATAAAAGTCGGGGCATGATTGGGTTATCACCAAAGCTCATGATATTTACCAAGAAGTTTCATATTTATTAAATTCAAATTACAAATTCAAATATCCAAGAAACAAAGTTCATACAAATACAAAAATAAAATCTAAATGTTTATTCCAACGCAATAACTTGTTTATTCTTCTAGGCCATCCTAAGTGTTTCTTTCCTCAACTGGATCACCTGTAACATGTGTAAAACAGGGGAGATTTTGGGTCAACAAAAGTTGGCGAGTGAACCTTGATAAAACATTTTAAATAATTGCATGTTTTATTTATTAAGGAAAATTCGTGCATAAATCACATGTGAGCAAATATATATATGTAAACAATCACAAACCACAATGAATGAATATATGATGATGTATTTGAGATCAAGGCTCAATCAAACGGAGCCGATCTAATGAGGCACCTGATGTTCAACCCGTATCCCACGAGGAACTGATTGGCCTAATTAAATGAGTGCACCGAAATGATAAATTTAATCCACATAATATTCACACAACAACCATTACACATTTGATCACAAGATGATATAAGCACAAGTGTTTAAATAAAATAAAGGAATTGTACGACACATGATACACCCCAAAACGTGATTAAAACGGGAAATTTGTAGAGATTCACTCACCTTGGGTGCGTATTCTTGAACGGTAAGGAGAGCGCACGAGTTGGGAATTTAATCAACGAGAAAGTACTAACCTATAAATAATAACGCGATAACTCGGTAAATAAATTAAATTAATATTTAGGTTAAAATCCTTTGTTTAGGTTTTTAGGTTATTTTTGTGGCTTGTGTTGATATTCTAGACCCTTGAAAATGTATATTCTGAAACCTTTTATTTGATTTTTCTTTTAATAAAAACCTTAGAATTAAAATATTAATATAAAAAAAATAAAAAAAAATAAAATAATATAAAACTCTTGTCAGTCTGACAAGCTTGTCAGACCCGTTTGATGGAGTAGGTATGTGCATATGCAGAGTCGAACCCGGGACATCACGTTCACGTGCACGCAGCTCTTCCAACTAAGCTACGTGTCTAACCCGTCATATTCTGGATTTTAATTATATTTATACACACTTTAGATTATTTATAATTTAATTAAATTTATAAAAAGGTTTCAGTAATCCGACCGGTGCGTGCCACAGTGCTCGAACCCGTGACCTTGGCGATGTGATGCACCCAGCCCAACCAACTGGGCTGGGTGTCTAACCCAATGAAACTTGATTTTATATTATCTTTATATACATACTGCTAAATGTTATAACTCATCAAACATAAAAACTGTGATATAACAGTTATACGGTCATGAACCAGACTCGAACCGGGGACGTGAGTGTCGTGTTTGCACACAATCCACCACTGGACTGTGTGTCTAACCCGGTTAAAACTTAGGATTTAATTTCATAAAAACACTTAAGCCACTTCGTCTTCTCCATTTTAAATTGATTCTATAACACGTTCTTGATTTCAAAACTCGATTAACTTGCTTGCTGTACTTTTGAAGTTACCGAAATGAATGAAATGAAATAATATACGAACTGAATTAGAAAGTAAAGATCAGTTACCGGTTGGCAGTGAGTTTTCCGGTGAGTTAATTTCCAGTGACAGGCTGCGGTTTCCGGTGAAACAGGGGGGGGGTTAAGCAGAGTAAACTTACGATTAGAGGGGAAAGAATTGAGCGAGTTGGATAGTGGGATTGGGTCAGTATTTATAGATTGAACAGGGGGGGTGCTCGATTTCAGTTTTAGAAACCGAATTGGGTGATTGCAATTAGGATGGATTGAATCAAACTCGGAAATGATTAACGCGGATTGACAAATGGTGCTTACCAGATTTCAGAAACAGGGACGAAATCGGCGGTTTTTTTGCTGATTTGAACTTGCAGGAAACATTCGTTTTCGTATATTTATATAAGATGATTTCAAAATCTTACCAAATAGTGCGTGTGTCCCGGTGGTGTTTGTTGTGTGCGTGCGGCTGGGGGAACTCGGGTTCGACTCCCGGTTCACCCATTCATTTTTTTTAAAACCGTTTTTTTTCCTTGTTTGTTTTTTTATTATTATAAATAATTCTTAATTACTTAATTTGTTTTTCTTGATTAATGGGTTAAATCTTTAAATTTTATAAATTTATCTTTATACATTTAATTTAACGATTATAAATAAATATCTAAACACGAAAACAAATTATTCTATGATTGATAAAAGGGGCGGGTTTTCGAAACCCGATTTACACAAATGTTACAGTATCCCTATTTTTAGAAATTTCGTCCCGAAATTTAAGTAGTAGTTGTAACTGGAAAAAGATGCGGGTATTTTTCTCGCATTGAGTCTTCACGTTCCCAAGTAAACTCGGGTCCTCGTTTTGACTCCCAACGTACCCTGATGATTGGAATACGACTTTGCCTTAAACGCTTCTCACCGAAATCCATGATTTCCACTGGTCTTTCAACAAAGTGCATCGATTCATCGACTTGAATGTCTTCTAGAGGAATATGGAGATTTTCGTCGGCGAGACACTTTTTCAAGTTTGATACGTGGAATGTGAGATGAATTCTGTTAAGCTCTTCTGGTAGGTCAAGCTTGTATGCTACAGGACCTACTCTTTCGAGTATCTTGAAAGGTCCTATGTAGCGCGGTGCTAGCTTGCCCTTCTGGCCAAAACGAACCACTCCCTTCCACGGTGATACTTTTAAAAGTACTTGATCACCAATGTCAAACTCCAAGGGCTTTCGTCATTTGTCAGCATAACTCTTTTGACGACTTTAAGCCGCTAGAAGGTCGTTTTGAATTTCAAGGACTTTGTCGGTTGTTTCTTGAATTAATTAAGGTCCGGTGATTTGCGCTTCACCAATTTCGTGCCAGCATACTGGAGATCGGCATTTACGACCGTATAAAGCTTCGAAAGGAGCCATGCCGATACTTGAATGATAGCTATTGTTGTACGAAAACTCGACTAACGGTAGATGAGCGTCCCAGTTCCCTTTGAAGTCTATGACACATGCTCGAAGCATGTCTTCAAGGGTTTGGATGGTGCATTCAGATTGACCATTAGTTTGAGGGTGAAAGGCGGTGCTGAGGTCTAACCATGTACCCAAAGCGGTTTGTACGGCTCGCTATGTTCGTGAAGTGAAACGACCATCACGGTCTGAAATGATGCTTAACGGTACACCATGATGGCTTATGATCTCGCTGATGTAGATACGAGCTAACTTCTCGTTCTTGAAGTCCTCGCGGATCGGAATGAAGTGAGCTGATTTTGTAAGACGATCAATGATTACCCATATGGTAACATACCCACTGGAGGTGCGAGGTAACCCGGCAATGAAGTCCATGGTTATGTTTTCCCACTTCCATACAGGTATTTCGGGTTGGACTAGAAGTCCTGAAGGTCTTTGGTGTTCAGCTTTCACCTTGGAACAGGTAAGGCACTTGGAAACAAAAACAGCGATGTCCTTTTTCATGCCAGGCCACCAGTAGGTGTATCGTAGGTCTTGATACATCTTATCGGCTCCTGGGTGTACAGGGTATCGTGTTTTGTGTGCCTCATTCATGAGGAAATCACGAAGGTTATCGCGATCAGGAATCCATATGCGGTTTAAATAGTATAGAATACTGTCGGATTTGGTTTCGATTTTGAGTTCAGCCCACATGACAGCTCATCGCGTACGCCATTTTCTGTTACAAAAACATGTTGAGCTGCCCGAATTCGATCTTTGATGTCGGTTATGATTTGCGAACATAGAAGACGAATAGAGTTCGCATAACCTTTTCGACTGAGCGCATCGGCCACCACGTTTGCCTTGCCAGGATGATACCGAATTTCACAGTCGTAGTTGTTGAGAAGTTCGACCCATCTTCGTTGCCTCATATTCAACTCTTTCTGGTTGAAGATATGTTGGAGACTCTTGTGGTCAGTGTATATTTCACACTTGGTACCGTAGAGGTAATGTCTCCATATCTTGAGAGCGAACACAACGGCTCCAAGTTCTAGGTCGTGGGTGGTGTAATTCTTCTCATGAACTTTGAGTTGCCAAGAGGCATAGGCTATCACTTTTCCTCTTTGCATCAATACACAACCTAGTCCTTGCCCTGACGCGTCGCAATAAACCACAAAGTCATCGCAACCCCTAGGGAGTGTAAGGATAGGTGCGTCACAAAGCCTTTGCTTTAAAGTTTGGAAGGCCTCCTCTTGCTTAGGTCCCCAAATGAAGGGTTTTCCTTTGTGGGTCAAGGCCGTGAGCGGTACAGCGATACGGGAAAAATTGGCAATGAAGCGTCGGTAGTAACCAGCCAAGCCGAGAAAAGACCTAACTTCGGTAGGGGTACGTGGCGCTTGCCATTCTTGTACTGCCTTGATTTTTGAAGGATCGACATGAATCCCTTTGTCATTGACGACATGACCAAGAAATTGTACTTCTCCTAACCAGAATTCGCATTTTGAGAATTTAGCTTAAAGCTTTTCAGTCCTTAAGAGTGTAAGAATGAGTCGAAGGTGTCGCTCATGATCGGATTTTGACTTGGAGTAGATAAGAATGTCATCGATGAAGACTATGACGAAACGGTCGAGGTAGGGTTTGCATACCCTATTCATTAAATCCATGAAGACAGCGGGGGCGTTGGTTAAACCGAAAGGCATGACCATGAACTTGTAATGACCATAACGAGTTCGGAAGGCGGTTTTTGGGATATCTTCTTCGCGCACTCTAAGCTGATGATAACCAGAACGAAGGTCGATTTTGGAAAAGCAGGTGGCGCCTTGAAGTTGGTCTAGGAGGTCATCAATGCGAGGCAGTGGATAGCGATTTTAACCGTCAACTTGTTGAGTTCTCTATAATCAATGCACATGCGAAACATTCATCTTTCTTCTTCACAAAAAGAACAGGTGCACCCCAAGGTGATGAGCTAGGACGTATGAATCTTTTGTCAGTTAACTCTTGCAGTTGACTGGCCAACTCTTGCATCTCGGATGGGGTTAACCTATAAGGAGACTTTGCGACTGGTGTAGCGCCGGGCACAAGATCGATTCGAAATTTGACTTCTCTCACAGGAGGAAGTCCTGAAACGTCGTCGGGAAAAACTTGCGGGAATTCCTTCACAATTGGAATATCTTCGAGCTTCCTCTCCTTGCCTCCCTTCTTGACGACGTGAGCTAGAAATGCGACGTAGTTCTTGCGAAGATAATTTCGGGCTTAAAGGCAGGACATCAATTTGAGTCCTTTCGAAGGGGTTTCCCCAAAGAGACGTAGTGTCTGACCGTCAGCGAGAGGAATTCGAATGAACTTTTCGTGGCACACCACCTCCGCGTGATGCTGGCTGAGCCAGTCCATGCCGATGATAACATCGAAACTTCCCAATTTCATAGGAATGAAATTAATTGGGAAGTTGTGATCATTTAGGGTGAGAGTACAATCGCGTATAATAGAATTTAATGTAGTGGGTTTTTCGACAGCAACTTCCACCGTCAGAGATTCAATGAGATTAACACGAGGTTGGTCGAGGATAGATTCGAATTCTAAGGACACAAAGCTCTTATCCGCACCAGTATCGAATAATATGGATGCATAACTACCATTGATGAGAAACGTACCGTTGACCACATTGTTGTCAGCCCTGGCTTGGTTGGTATTGATATTGAAAGCTCTTCCTCTGGCAGGTGGAGGAGCTTGGTTAGCTTGGTTTACCGGGTTTACTTGAGCTTGGGCATGGATGATGTTCACTAGGTGTGGATAAGTGTTCCTGAAGTGGTTTGGGTCCCCATAATTGAAACAGGCTCGCATGGGTTGCATCATGGGGTAGTTGGGTTGGTAGTAAAGTTGGGTTGCGAGTTGAGCAGGCGGTAGAAGTAAGGGTTGTTGGGCTTGGCCCACTATTTGATTTTGGGTTTGGATTGGAGGTTGACTGCGGTTTAATCGCTGGAGGGTACGACAGGTTTGGATGGTGTGACCCGCACGACCACAGCTGGTGCAATGTTGGCAGGGGTTTTCAGGAGGGTGATGGTATTGACAACGGTTACACTTCGGGTGTGGGCCAGTGTATGGCCTTTTGAATGGTGCGGCTGGAGGGGCAACTTGGGTGATTGGTGCAGCAGCGATGGGAGGGTTGGTTTGGGTGACAGCAAAATTCTTGCCATTTCACTTCCTCTTACCAGCAAACTTCAAGGATGAGACTGGGTGGTTTGGAGTTGGGGTCTCAATGGGTGTTTTCTTCTTCTCATCCTTGAATTTGCCGTTTCGAATGCGATTTTCAGTGAGTTCCATAGCTAACTCCATTGCGGCTTCAAGTGTTGCAGGCGAAGTGCTTAAAACCGAATCTTGGATTTTCGAGGGGAGGCCTCGAATGTAGTGTTCGACTAGCCGGTATAATGGGGTGAACAGATTGGGGATCATCTGGTTCAACTCGAAAAATCTCTTATTGTATGAAGTGTTGTCTCCTTCCTTTTGTTTCAATGCGTGAAACTCGTCTTCTAGCTTTTTGATTTCGCTTCTTGGACAGAAGCGTCTCGTCATGATTTCCCTTAACTCTTCCCATGTTAAGGCCATGGCATCTTCAACACCTCGCTTACCCTTTTCCGTGTTCCACCAGGTAAGGGCTACCCCAAACAACCTTCCAGTCGCGTATCGCACCTTACGGTCCTCGGGACAGTCGCAATTGAGAAAGGTGTTTTCCATCTCCTCAAACCAGTGAAGGAGAGCGGTGACACCTTCAGTCCCTTCATATTTTGGGGGATCTCAGGATTTGAAGTGTTTGTAGGTGCACTTGGGGGTTTTGGGAGGAGGGTTGGCGACGCTTTGGTCTTCTTGGTTGGGAGGGTTGATGGGATTAGCGGTGAGGGCTTGTTGAACTTGTAGCACGATGTTAGGAAGCACTGCGGCCATCTGTTTAGCAATTTGCGTGGCCAAGCGTTCGTTTGACTTTCCTGACTTTCTACCTCCATGTAATTGCCTAGCCGACATCTACAGGAACATATGTAGGAAGATTGTGAGTCCAAGAATTTCCTATGTGTCATGTGTCGTAAAAAGAATGAAAACAACATAACTGAAAATAATTCAACTACATCCATAGGATGTCTTGGGTTTGCTCATGTTTGGGGCCCACATGACTACTGGGCTTGGTAGGATTCACATTGGTGTCGGCGTGTTAACACTCGCACCACCCGAATGAAAATCGTAAAACATGATTGTGAGATGTATGGTAGGAGGGTGTCCAGGTGTAGACACAATGACAACTCAAAGTGGGGTTAGCTCGCACAACGTTTGGTATAGCATGCTTTGGCCTAATAGGTCCTTCGTACTCTCATCGTTAGTCCCCAGGTAGGCAAACTGGTCCTTTATTTTGGATTTATACGAATGCCAAGCCTAGACAGGACGTTCCGACTACCAGTACTCGTACCCTTCCAGTTACTACATGCCCGTCGTGAAAACTCACTTTGATGTGATTTGAAAAATACGAAATCACTGCAAAAATCATGGAAATCGTGAGGTGTGTCCTTTCATAGATATGGCATGTTATGAGGATATGAACTATGATGAGCATTGCATATTATCATGTACTTGTGAGTGTGCTTGCATAATATTGGGTGTGAACATGAAACATATAAACATCATGAATTTTGCATGCAACACATAAACAATTAAAATTTAATCGACTATAGTATAGGCTCTAAGGGTCTAATAACATATCCTATATCCCTATAGCCACAAGCTCTGATACCAATCTGGCACACCCCGACCCGCAGCGGAATAAAAGTCGGGGCATGATTGGGTTATCACCAAAGCTCATGATATTTACTAAAAAGTTTCATATTTATTAAATTCAAATTACAAATTCAAATATCCAATAAACAAAGTTCATACAAATACAAAAATAAAATCTAAATGTTTATTCAAACGCAATAACTTGTTTATTCTTCTAGGCCATCCTAAGTGTTTCTTTCCTCAACTGGATCACCTGTATCATGTGTAAAACAGGGGAGATTTTGGGTCAACAAAAGTTGGCGAGTGAACCTTGATAAAACATTTTAAATAATTGCATGTTTTATTTATTAAGGAAAATTCGTGCATAAATCACATGTGAGCAAATATATATATGTAAACAATCACAAACCACATTGAATGAATATATGACATGAATGATGATGTATTTGAGATCAAGGCTCAATCAAACGGAGCCGATCTAATGAGGCACCTGATGCTCAACCCGTATCCCACGAGGAACTGATGGGCCTAATGAAATGAGTGCACTGAAATGATAAATTTAATCCACATAATATTCACACAACAACCATTACACATTTGATCACAAGATGATATAAGCACAAGTGTTTAAATAAAATAAAGGAATTGTACGACACATGATACACCCCAAAACGTTATTAAAACGGGAAATTTGTAGAGATTCACTCACCTTGGGTGCGTATTCTTGAACGGTCAGGAGAGCGCACGAGTTGGGAATTTAATCAACGAGAAAGTACTAACCTAGAAATAATAACGCGATAACTCGGTAAATAAATTAAATTAATATTTAGGTTAAAATCCTTTGTTTAGGTTTTTAGGTTATTTTTGTGGCTTGTGTTGATATTCTAGACCCTTGAAAATGCATATTCTGAAACCTTTTATTTGATTTTTCTTTTAATAAAAACCTTAGAATTAAAATATTAATATAAAATAAATAAAAAAAATAAAATAATATAAAAAATCTTGTCAGTCTGACAAGCCTGTCAGACCGGTTCGATGGGAGTAGGTATGCGCGTATGTAGAGTCGAACCCGGGACCTCACGTTCACGTGCACGCAGCTCTTCCAACTGAGCTACGTGTCTAACCCGTCATATTCTGGATTTTAATTATATTTATACACACTTTAGATTATTTATAATTTAATTAAATTTACAAAAAGGTTTCAGTAATCCGACCGGTTCGTGCCACAGTGCTCGAACTCGTGACCTTGGCGATGTGATGCACCCAGCCCAACCAACTGGGCTGGGTGTCTAACCAATGAAACTTGATTTTATATTATCTTTATATACATACTGGTAAATGTTATAATTCATCAAAAATAAAAAGTGTGATATAACAGTTATACGGTCATGAACCAGACTCGAACCGGGTACGTGAGTGTCGTGTTTGCACACAGTCCACCACTGGACTGTGTGTCTAACCCGGTTAAAACTTAGGATTTAATTTCATAAAAACACTTAAGCCACTTCGTCTTCTCCATTTTAAATTGATTCCATAACACGTTCTTGATTTCAAAACTCGATTAACTTGCTTGCTGTACTTTTGAAGTTACCGAAATGAAATAATATACGAACTGAATTAGAAAGTAAAGATAAGTTACCGGTCGGCAGTGAGTTTTCCGGCGAGTTAATTTCCGGCGACAGGCTGCGGTTTCCGGTGAAACAGGTGGGAGGGTTTGAGCAGAGTAAACTTACAATTAGAGGGGAAAGAATTGAGCGAGTTGGATAGTGGGATTGGGTCAGTATTTATAGATTGAACAAGGGGGGGGGGGGTGCTCGATTTCAGTTTTAGAAACCGAATTGCGTGATTGCAATTAGGATGGATTGAATCAAACTCGGAAATGATTAACGCGGATTGACAGCTGGTGCTTACCAGATTTCAGAAACAGGGACGAAATCGGTGGTTTTTTTTTGCTGATTTGAACTTGCAGGAAACATTCGTTTTCGTATATTTATATAAGATGATTTCAAAATCTTACCAAATGGTGCGGGTGTCCCGGTGGTGTTTGTTGTGTGCGTGCGGCTGAGGGAACCCGGGTTCGACTCCCGGTTCACCCATTCTTTTTTTTAAAACCGTTTTTTTCCTTGTTTGTTTTTTTATTATTATAAATAATTCTTAATTAGTTAATTTGTTTTTCTTTAATGGGTTAAATCTTTAAATTTTATAAATTTATTTTTATACATTTAATTTAACCATTATAAATAAATATCTAAACACGAAAACAAATTATTCTATGATTGATAAAAGGGGCGGGTTTTCGAAACCCGATTTACACAAATGTTACAATTTTGCCCCTAAGGAAAAGGATAAAATAGCACGATTTAATTTGAATAATATGACCTGATTTCACTTTTGGACTAAAATGACAATAAAACTGAAACCAAAGAGACCCGGATGCAAAAACTTTGAGATTTGGACTAAAGTGGCAAAACAGCCTAAACCACACGACCAAAATGGCAGTTTACTCTTAAAAATATATTAAAAAAATTGAGTGCTTTTTTGATTTTTTTAAATTTTATTTTGCAATAAAGGTGGTTCTCACGTCAACCTTACCTATATGTATATATATATAGTAATGTGCATACTTAAACTGACCTTGTTTTATCTCAATCACACGCGTCCAAAATCTCCACCACCTGTCACCCCTTGTTACACCACCACTCGCCACCTCGATCTCTTCCTCACCCATAACTTTCTTACATCTTCAGTACACACAAACCTCAAAAACAAATCAAACCACAATCACAACATAACATCCACCGATGTCTTCCACCAATGAACCCTCCGGCACCCCAAAAAACGGTGTTCCGTTGACCGGCAAACCGATGTCGTTTGGACAACAAGTTCTAGAAAAAGGAGCACAAATGTTACAATCTTTCAAACCCATCAATAACATGAGTCAACATGCATGTACTTTTGCTTTGTATAGTCAAGATATGACTCGACAAATCGAGACTCACCACTTTGTTACACGAGTTAACCAGGACTTCCTCCAGGCTGCGGTTTACGACTCCGACGATTCCAACGCACGGCTCATCGGTATAAGTGTTGATCATATTAGGGTTTTGAAAATATAAGTATGATGATGGATGTGTTGGTTTTGAATTTGGTTGGTTGTTTGTTTGTTTGTTTTGTAGGGGTAGAGTATATTGTTTCTGATGCCATCTTTGAAACATTGCCACCTGAGGAACAAAAACTGTGGCATTCTCATGCTTATGAGGTTTTTACATTTTTTTAATAGTTTCTTTTGGCTTGAGTGGGGTGTTCATGGTTCATTTTTCATAATATGATGATCTTTGAATCAAATCATTGACTGTAGGGTAAAGATTCTGGACAAATAAACTTATCGTACAAAGCATACGAATAGGTGAAAAAGTATAAAAAAGAGAGATGAAAAAGTAAAAAAAAAAGGAGAGAGAACGTGGTGGCATTTTCATAGTTATTTTACTAGTAAGTTAATTATCTAACATAAAGATCAAAATTATCCTACAAGATCATATGTAGAATAATTATGATATCAAAATTACTTTACAAGATTATTTGTAGAGTAATTATCTTACCTACAAGATCAATACCCTATAAAATTAAAATTACTCTATAAGATCATATATATATAGAGAGAGAGAGAGGGGGGATAAGTTTAGATAGAAAACTATAAAAATTTGAGAAAACCCAATCTCCCGACAATTTTTTTTGAAAAAAATAACACATGTAATATACATGTTTTTAAGAGTTTTGGGTAAAAAAAACAAAAAAGCGCCGAAAGATTATTTTTTAAAAAAATAAACAAATTTTAGCAACTTTTGTGACTAACATGTGTTAGACAAAAAATGCTGAAACTTATTTACTTTTTTTTTAAATATTTCTTCGGCGCTTTTTTGTTTTTTTGTCCCAAAACTCTTAAAAACATGTATATTACATGTGTTATTTTTTCAAAATAAAAATGTCGGTAGGTTGGGTTTTTTTAGGGTTTTCTCAAATTTTTAGGGTTTTCTATATAACCCTACCCTATATATATATATATATATATATATATATATATATATATATATATATATATATATATAAGATTAAGTTTTTAAACATCTTAAAAATTTGGTCTGAAGAGTTTTAGGCTCTAATGATTTTCATTTAAAAATTACGTTTTTATATAATTTAATTAAACTTTCAGTAAATTTTAACTTTTAAGAACAATTCATTTTTAATAAGTGAGTTTTTAATTATTAAAAAAAGGTTTAATAGTTTTCAATTTTTAAATAGCTTTTAAAAACTTACTTTTAATAAAAACAGCTAAACAAACCATAAACACCCTTGATTTTTAGACAAGAAATCTTTCCAAGTTTTGGGTTTTGAGTACATTTTGAAATGAAATCTTCCATGTATTTTAGATAAAGTCTGGTCTTTGGATACACCCCCGAATGCCAGAAATGATAGTCATGCCGGAGCTAAAAAACCTAGCCAAAACCTACGGCAAGTTTTGGTGCACATGGCAAACCGATAGAGGCGACAAGCTTCCAATTGGGCCGCCCTCATTGATGATGTCCCCACAGTCCGAAGGCGTTGGCGTGGTGAAACCGGAGTTGGTGAAGAAAAGAGACGACAACTACAAGCTATCAAAGGACGATTTGGTGAAGTCGAGAGTTGAGATACCAGAGCCGGAGTGGATAAACCCGACGGCTGATTACTGGAGACAACACAAGAAATGTTTTGAAGTGGACATTGAAAGTACTTAGATCAAGACATACTGATTACAAGTGAGTTGTGAGGGTTGTATATTTGTTGTAATAGAGAATAATAATGGCTGCCTCTTGTGAAAAACCTCAAGACTAAATAATCGGTTTAAACGACTATGAATTTTATCTATAGACAAAAGAAGCAAAAACGATTAGTTTTTTTATAAACTTTATGATCAAGATAAAAAAAAAATAGGTCTAAATAAATTTTAAAATATCCAGGCTTTTAGAAATAGTTGAATTGAGTTTTATTGAAAAAAAAAAAAATGGAGTAGTTTTATTGAAACGAAAACTTATTCAAGTATTCTTTGTTCTTGTCAAAACTTAAAAGTCTAAAAGTTAAATGGAGTTGGAACCTAAATTTATTCATATCTAAGTTGACAATGATATATTTTTTATCCGGTTTCTAATATGTTTACAAGACTAAAATTTGGATCATCATTTCCGAATAATCGAAAATCGATGTATGACTTTTAGAGTGAAGTTCTATTATGACTTTTAGAGTGAAGTTCGCTCGTTTATGGTTTGAACCAAATTTTCATTTAGAGTGAAGTTCTATTTTGATCTTTTATGTCTTGAACCAAATTTTCATTTTGTTTCAATTTGACATTTTTTCTTCTACTAGTTGTCTAATTGGTTTAATCATTTCCCTTACACTAACATCTCCAAGTTAACTTTTATCAAGGGAAACCAGTCCTTTTTGTGTGGAGGCAATTTTGTCTTTTACTTTTCAAGTCTATAAGCCCTAAAACCCAACAAAGAATGTTGCGGGATTTTTTTATCCGTAATTGATGACGGGGGTAGTTCAAGCCCCAATAAAATGGATTTTACACATTAACGTTTGAAAGGTTAAAGGACTAAAGGGTTCGTAACCCGTGAACACATGTGAACAGTAACCAGTCAACTCACCTGATTACTTGACCAACTCCCTCACAGTCGAAAAAGGAGACATGTTGCTTTTACCCGCAGGTTATAAGCCCTCAACCCTTAAACGGGTAATTCCCCCACTGTAGCCTCGGATCACATGTTACGAGCTTCCTCTTATGGAATATATCTCACCTATAAGAACCAGCTCTGATCACTTGCATAGACATCCCAGATCGGTAGAGCTTACACATGCTCTCTGATCTTCTTCCCTCTCTCTCGAACAAGTTCCATACTTGCTTCTCTTCTTCACTTCAAACAACATTGTTTCGCTAACAAATTCACTTCGGTTCGAATTCCTTTCGAACTGGAATCAAAAGCGATCAATAATCAAGTGATCCACCCCACATGCTACAAACGTGGGAGGACCCCACGACCTGCGTTAGGCTAATCGAAACCCTTGAAGCCTTTTAGCCTAACCAGTTCATCCACTATCCTTTGTCTCATATATGTTGTAACAACAGTAATAAATATATCTTTTTTACACAAAGAACTTTTCAATACGCATAAAAAAGCCTTGTTGGTTTGAATTTAGGAAGCAACCATGGCCATAACACCAAATTAAAGCAATACATAAGCATCGTAAATAAGGAATTGCAATAAACTATAAAGTGGATGTTCAAATATTTCAATACAGGTTATACATAACAAGATCCAAATATGATGACCAAACATATATTAGTGCCTAAAAGACTAGCATTCTTGGTTACTGAAATAGATAACAAAAGACTCCACGCATGAACTAAACAACCTCTTACAAAAGTTTTAAGTCTTCATTAACTAACTTGAAGTGGTAAAACGTGATTTCCTTCTATGGATAACCTAGCAATCTTATCATTGCATTAATCGCGTGGACTGAAAAATCTTCTTTGTCAATTTAAGGCAACGTAAAAGCGACCAAGTCTGATGGTTGACTTGATTGTTGGCATTTTAAGGGTTTTGGGTTTATGGACTTGTAAGACAAAAAGAGAAAATCCCCCTACACAAAATATTTGTTTGCCCTTGATAACAAAACTGATTTGGAAGGTGTGAGTGTAAGGGAAGTTATTAAACCAATTAGCTATCCACAAGGATAAAAAAAAAGTCAAATTGAAACTATTTGGGCAAATTGGATATTTGGATCAAACCATAAGAAGCAAAATAGAACTTTACTCATGATTTTAATATATTCAAATATTTATTAAAAATTGATGTAAGATTTTAACATATTCAAACAATTGAAAGTTTGTGTATGATTTTAATATATAATAAAAAAATTAGGGAGCTCTAAGCAACAGGTTAGATTTTATACACGAACACTAAAAACAACTTATTTTTTATACGTTGAACCACCCATGTTCACTAACTACAACTTATTTCTTTATACAGTTGAACCATCCGTGTTCACTAACCTACCACACATATTAATAATTATATCTAGTAATTAGATGTTGGTTTGAGTTTTTTTAAAAAAGAAAAAAAATACCTTATATTGAACTTAGACCGTCCATGTATGGCCACCATAGATAGATTTGTCCACTTGTACGGATGGGTCACGTCAATTGCATAGACTCACGAATGTCGTTCCTCCATCTACACAATGGGGGATATGTCCACTTGTACGGATGGGTCACGTCGGTGTAGGGACTCACAATGTTGTTCCTCAGTGTATGCACGATGGATCACATGGGATACATCGATGGGTCACGATGCGTTGAGACGGATATCATATTGACAAATGCAATGTGTCATAATGGATTCGTCCGTGGGATATACGGTTGATCCGTCCGTAGGATAGGTCAGATGGGATATACGGTGTATCCATTGGGTCATATATGAAAGGTATGTGTCACTCTAAACTTTAGTTATTTTCCGTTTTTTAATTGTGTACAAATATATAGTACTTAGTGTTAGGAATAAATAAATATAGAAAGTTAAATACTATTTATTTTATGTAATATAACAATAATAATTTATACAATTTATAAACTGTTTTATGAATTAGCTTTCATAAAAAAATTATTATAAACTTTTGTAAGTTACAATTATATAATAAATAACATATTATACCAAATTATTTGATTATAAAAAAGATGTAAAGATGATATGATATGATGATATGAAAATTCTTCAGAAAATTCACCTCCTAATGCTCGGTAAAAACAAATACATGAAGTAAACTGACATGCAAAACATCCAATATGGCCGGGTTTGGTAAGCTTGAACGGGTTTAAAGTCTAAATAGGGCAAGTGAGATGTTCTACTAAGACTTTACTCTCCATTAAAAAATAAAGCTACATTCTTTTCTAAGGGTGCTTAAAACCGGATATTTGAAATTTTCGGATACCTGATTTCACTATCCTAATCCGTATCAAAAATTTAAATTTGGATATCCCAAATTGTTTGAACGGTGTATTTTTGTTTTTTTGTGGGGATTTTTCTGTATTTAAAAGAAACTTATAATTAACATCAGACATTGCATTTGTTTAATCTGGTTCGCCACTTAATTTTCGGATACCTGATTTCACTATCTGAACCCGTATCCGAAAATTTGAATATCCGAGATTGGATAGTGAATCGAATATCCGAATATCCAATTGTTTATTTAATTTTTATTTTTATTGTTTTTTAATATTCTGAACTGGATTTAGAATAGTTTCGGATATCCGAATATAATTTTCTGATATTTCTGATATTTTCGGATATTCATATACCCAAAAAAAATTAAAATTAAATTTTCAGCTATTTCGGATATCCGAAATATCCAAATTTTTTTAAAATCACTATCCGAACCCGAATCCGAAAATTCAGATATCCGAATTTTTGGATAATTCGGATCGGATTTTCGGGTGTATATAGTTTTGAACACCCCAACTCTTTTCCACCACACCACTTTAATTGTTTGTGTAAAAGTAAAAGGGGCAGATCTTTAAAGGCAAAACAAGTCAAATATCAAAGTTAATTGGCGAAATCATCTCTTTTCTCTGGATAAGCCCATCTGGTGGGATCATTCATTCAAACTGGATTGGAAAGACCGGAGAGGCTTCAAGGTGGCTAGGTAACATCTGTATCATAACAGAAATGGGGAAAGACTACATGTAATCTGCTTTGTTATTTTATTTATGGTAAATGTTTTTAATAAATCCCCTTCTTCAAAAACAAAGAAAACATAATAAATTACAATAAGACGTTGCTAAAAATAAAACATTTTAATGAATTATAATAATGAATTGCAATGTAATACTGAAGTTAGGCAAAGAACACAAAGCATTTCTGGTGTAGCAATTGTGGGCAACGGATTTTGTTTTTCTGTTCACTACAGACATGTTAATGACCAGGTATGCTAACCATTCTTTGTTATCTTATCATTTATGCTTATCATTGTCGAGGGATTTAGTTTTACAGCATGACGTCATTACGCATGTTCAAGTTCGAATATCCGAAAATTTTCAAATAGTTCATTTCACTGTCCGATTTTGTATCTGAATATTCGGATATCTAAATCCTAAACTACGGAAATGGATATCCGAAAATATGAAGAAAATGGCATTTTTTTTTAAATAATGAAATAATTTTCATCAAATTACAAGCAAATGGCAGGTAAACGGGCAACAAGCTGCGCCGCAACCTCCTTTTGAATTGCAAAACCGATTCTACTAAAGACGAATTGACTCTTAGAGGTCGAGAGATTACTATTCACGACCCGCTGAACTCTGTTTAGGAATTCCATTTCGGAGCTAGGGAACCAAATGTATCAAAAGCAAATGGTATAAACACATGTTGATTCTCCAAACAAGTTTTCTCGGTTTAGCGACTTTGCTTGATTCTGCCTTCAGTGCAGCCTGGCCAGCAACAAACCCATTATCCTAAGACCCACAAGAGAGGACACTCATGTAAGGTCCACACAAGCGTGTTTTCCCCCTGCCCACCCAAACAAAAGAATATCGGCTGGCCGAAGAGTAGATCTCCCATCGAGCTAGCGGATTCGACAGAAAGTTCACCGGAGCCTCTTTTTTTGCCGAAATCCCAGCCCGCTTTAGAATATCACAAAAAAAATATCCCTAACAAATCATGTTTGTATTTAAACCCAGGTAACTCCTTGCAATGGACCGTATGCTCACCAAAGGTATCCAAACAAACCTTACGGCAATCTGGACAAGGCTCATCAACCGGAAACTAAAGGATCATTAGCCGGTACTTGAGAATTGCCCGGTACTCCACAGCTGACATGTGTTGGCCGATGCCTTCAATGGGGATAACTGTCAGGAAATCCTGAGCATGAGGAGCGCGGAGACAATCAAACACGACTTCCTGACGTAGGGATAGACCAAACTTCTCTGCCAAACTCTGGACAGTTCTACTAAATAGGGCACTCGCCTAAGCATCTTGGGCTTTAGGGGGGCGGTGTTCTTATTAGAGAAACCGCCAAGATCAAAATCAAGAAGGGACATGCGCTTGCAATCCAACGCACACACATAATCAGAATCTAACCTGAAAATACCACAGTCCCGAAGAATATGGTCCTGCAAACTCCAAGATTGCGACCTCGAGGCCACAAAAGCATATGTAGACACATCCTCAGCCGAACATAAACCCAAACCCCCAAAACGGATTGGAAGGGATGCTAGCCTCCATTGAAGATCCCCAAAAAACGGACCCCCGCAAACCACAATATCCTCGATCGCTATCCGAAGGCCTTTTTCAAAAACAGAAATAGCCTCCCCAACAAACTTAGGCTGGCATGTTCTAAGGCCGAATAACAGCTTAGCAACCCCCATGCAGGAGCGTAGCAAGAGGAGCTCGCATTGAGGGTCTCGCAGATGTGGAAGATAGCTCATCAGATCCACTGCACAGGATGCCCTTTGCACGGCTAAACTACTGATGAAACCCGCATCCCGACTAACAGCGCCCCCGAGGAGTTTCACTCCCAGCATTGGCCTGCCAATCCCACTAGGAAACAAACCCTCTTGCGCCTTAACTCCATTACACGTTGGCCAAAAATCTTATGTTTTCTTAACGTTAAGTTGAAGCCCCAAACCGGGCCCTTCAGACCGGATATTTATTATTTGAGAATTTTTAAAGTATTTAATAATTAAAAAAAACTTTTTCGGATACCCAAAATATCTAAAATTTTCCTATAAAATTTATCCGAAATATCTGATTTTTCTAATTAATATTTATTATTTGATATTTTAAAAGTATATTTAGGATCTGAAATATCCGAAGTTTTTTAAAATTACTATCTGAATCACTTCAGAATTTCAAATAATTCGGGTTCGGTTCGGATTCATATTTTTTTTGCACACCCCTAATCATCAATGATTGAATGAGAATGTTACCTATTGTTTTGTTTTATTTACTGAAATTATCATAATAGTCATCAAAGTATCATAATAGTCATTATTGTCATGAATTTTGAATTGAAACCTGGAAACAAAGTGATGGAAATCGGGCCATGCAAAAGGAACAAAGGTGACGCACTGGTGTGTGTACCGGTAACTCTTGATTTACACGACTCCGCAGACCCTAAATACATAGGAGATGATGATGATACAGACGAGAATGCTTTCAAGGTACACATGGTTCGGGTTAATCTTAAACGGCAAAAAATATACCACTTTCTTAACTGGAGGCTTTAGATTAAATACTATAATAATATTGTCTTTGTCATCAATAACTAACTAAATGCTAAAGAGTATTTGACGCCTCTTATTTCAGGTTATAAGGAAAAGAGGAAAAGGATGCCCAATCATAGTTACACAACAAAAACATTGGCTTTGTACTCGCTTCATTGTCTAGTGGAGGTATAAGTGTTCTTGACCCGTTTGAGCCTATGAGGTGGTTATGGGTTGGTTTTTAAGCTAGAGTGGCTAGCGGTAACAAAAAAAAAAAGTTTTGGCTCGATCTTTTAAATACTGGGCAAGATGCTCAATCTTTGGCTGAAAAAAGGCCTTTTCTTAAAAATCAGCACTTGAAACGTATATTGTTGAGAAAGCATTTCGGTTTTTCTAACATAAAATAATGGATATATATAGTACGTTTTCAGTTTATCTTAATTTTCATTTATTATATTCTTAATTCAACTATTAAATAAGTTGTTCTAATTTTTAGTATTAAATTATATATAATTTCATCCGGTTCTAAAACCGATTCGACCAGTGAACCAGTAACACGATTGATTCGATGTTTGATCCGGTTATGAAAATATTGGTGACAATTATATCATACTTTATAAAAGTTGATGTTTATTGAGTCCACTTACGCTTTACAAACCTATTTTTGCTAGTAATATTTGTTAATTTGATTCTATGTAGAGCGAACACCCTTATGCTCTTGGCTCCTTTGATCAACTAATGAACGTGGCAAATGGGAAGCAAATGATTCTCTTTTTAGATTATGATGACACGTTATTACCTCTTGTTGATGATCCCGAGGGCACCTTTATGTCTGACGTGGTACTTTATAAGAAATTGATTTTACTGTTTTTTTTTAATATTGGAGCTTTTGGTTTGAATTAATTTTTTTTTTGTTTACAGATGCGTACAGAGCACATGACGTCTCTAAATGCTTTCCAAGAGTCATTACCAATGGTAGGAGTCGCGAAAAGGTGGTAAATAACTCCTACTTATAAGTTTTATGTAATTATATTCCCACCAGAATGTAAATTTTGCTTAACTTAAATCTTTAATGGATTTCAACAAGTACAAAAGTTTATAAAGTGAAACAATGTGTACTTCTCGGGTACGGGTAGTCACAACTTGCATACTGTGGGACCACCCCAAACAGTAAATTTGATAATGAGGTAAATATGTAAAGTTTTTTTTTCTGTTGAATAAATTCATATAACATGTGGAAACTTAAAATTAACAAATGTAATTGTCACACCCCGATTTCCATGTGTATCCCGGTGGAGAGTATTGTGACGTAAGTTGATAACATCATAACCAAACAACATAGAGCAACACAGCGGAAGTCATGGATTTAAAATATTATTACAACCCGGTAAATGTCCAAAGTTCAAAATAATAGATACACACGGATTGTAATAAAGATCCACATGCGGATCGTAATAAAATATGTACAAAAATGATAACAGACTTTAAGGCACAGCTAAGGGTCGCAAATACTCTACGTTGTCGCCTACGCAGCTTCCGGCCTATTACTTGTTGTACCTGTAACTTAATTTTTTGAAAATACGCCAGTTTTCACTGATAAATGCAATCAACCGACACATTTTAAAAATCTTTTCAAAAATGGTTTTAAGTGCACCTGGCATATTTTATAAATAACTTGGGACAGTACAAATGACCTTGTGTACAGTTTTACAAGCTTATCAATACATATAGGGCCTAGTACAGAAACCGAGACATGATCGACTGACACACCACTTCTGAACTTTCACACAGAAAGCAGAATATATAATTTGCAATTGACCAGTGTATGCCTACACCCCATGCTTAATATTGTGGCCACTAGCACTTTAGTGAGCCCAAGGATATCCCCGACACAGTCAAGCCAACCCCCAATGTTTAACTTATCAGGCAAAACAGATTAAAACAGGTTACGTGATTTAGTTATAATCACAACTGGATAATACATGATCCCATACCCGACCAAGCGGTAATAATTTACCATATCCCAAGCCCGTATAAGAAAAATAGGTTAAGAGTATTTATCTGAGCTAAATCTTCAAGAAAATAACAACTCAGCCGCAAATCAAATGATAAGTACAAGCACAATCTAGCGGAAGGCGCCTAGTCTGGAATGGTGGTATTATTAACCATTTAGAATGCTAACGGGTCCTTAGTTAAGTTATAGACTTGAACCGGCTAGTCTTACGTTAAATAAATACGGTATATAACGTTAGGTTAAGCGGTGACCAGAATAGAATGTTATTTAGACCCGACAAGTACTAAGACTTGTATAATATGGGAAACTCCATAACATTCTGGATTTAGATTAAGAAATGATAAGGTTAAACTTGTTTTGGTTAAAATACGTAAACTAGTCAAGTAGGCTTAAGCGTTCACATATAAGAGAAACCGGGTAACCGGATGAGTCATATACAAGTTCCATGTGCCAATATGTTATAAACATGTTAGGATATCAGTAGGATATCAACATGTATGCCCATTTGGTTTTAAAACCAAGTTATGCCTCAAAAGGGCGATTTGGTCGTTTTACGCTTTATAAAAGAGGTTTGCGAATAAATTGATGTTGGAGTCATAAACATTCTGTAAAATTATGTATTTTATGATGTTATAATAGTAGGATATCAAATATATGTGTGGTTGATAGTTTTAAAACAAACTATGCCCCGTAAGGGCATTTTAGTCATTTCACACATAGCTTTGATGTCATATTTGGGATTCTGAGTTTATAACTTTTACCTACTGTAAAAATATTCAAAATAAGTTCTAAAATTAGTAGGCAATAAGTCTTGGTCCTTAAATATGGTTTTAAACCATACTATGCGTCGAAACGGCGTTAAATGCGCTAAATGACGATTTAAATGAAGTTTTAAGAAATCTGAGATAGTGATTAAGTTTATATACCCAAAATATGTTATTTAATATAATATAACAGTAGGTAAAAGATTTGGATGTCAAAAGTGTTGTTAAAACCATTTTATGCGCCGTAAGGCCGTTATCGTCATTTAGCGACATTATACAAGGACTTGTACGCAAACTCTGTGTTATAATCTGTTTTGATATCCCAAATAATCCATACTATGATATTGCATCAATAGGTATTTGGTTTAGGTGAAGAGATTATGTTTAAACCTTCTAAAATGTTGAAAAGGCATTTTAGTCCTTTTGAAGCTATTAGCGATGTTAATTCGAAAACTTAGTTTATGACCAGATTGTTGACATCAAATAAATCTTATTAGGTTTACAAGTCAGTTTATAACTCATTGTATATTTGTTGATGTTTAAAACCTTGTTTTATGTGAAATGGGTATTTTAGTCAAAGATTGGCATATTATAAGAAACTTGCATAAAACGCATAATACTAATCAACCATGTAGTATAACTCCAGAGGGTTATACTATACTATAACACGGTCGTCAAACAACTTAAGGTCAGTAGCCTAAGTTGCTAAATCAGGTCAGAAGTGAAAGTCAAAGTAGGAGTCAATCCTTGCGACATTCGGTTGCGAACCGACCTTAGACCTGGACTTGACGGGCCGAACATGTCCAGTACATGTTCAATACTTAGTTTATTTAACAGTCATAAATGTTACATATTTATAATCATTAAATTACAGATATGAACTTTTATTTCAAAACTGACACGTTGACTTTTTATGGATATAACTTTAACCCGTCAATTGATCAAGCAAACGTGGTAATTAGGAGGTGCCCTTTTAAGGGATTAACACCTACCTAATTACGATCACGTAGCCACGTTCGCATCGAACAATGGCTGGACCGTAATGGTCTTAGCCGAAGGTCAAAGCGTTTTTACGTAAACGCTTTGACTTTGGCTTAAAAGCCTACAAAACTGGAAAGAGGAAGTTGGAACACTTACATGTGATCCAAATATGACAAGAAAGCTCAGGGGATGCTCCTAATGCTTCAGGAACTTCCAACTAAGAGCAATAGAGGAGAAAGATGAAGATGAGCAAAGAAATAGGCAATTCAAGTGCCCTTTTATAGTTGAGAAGGGAGCATGAGGGCTTGCCAGGTGTTAGGGACTGTTGTAGGGAGTGTACAAGTGTTTTTGGACGTGGCAAGACCAGCTAAAAGGTGTTAATTCACGACATAAGTGGCAGGGCAGCAAGCTGCCAACAAACTGTCTCTGGCAGGTACTTACGGACCGTATGGCTTTAGCCTTGCGGTCCGTAAGGCCTCTAGGCTCCCCTGGTTTTTAGCCTGGTTACGGATCGTAACCATATAGGCTTGCGGTCCGTGACCGCCTCCCTGAAACTCAATTTTTTTGGCATTTTTCATATTTAGTCCCTTAACTTTACTAGTTGCCATTCAGAGGTTAAAATTTAACATGTTGGCAACTTTAGTCCCTCTCGTTTAGCTCATGGCATACGAGGACCAACGGAAACGTGTCGAAATTTTGTGAGACATAAAAACACGAGGTGTTACATCCTCACCCGCTTAAAAGAAATCTCGACCTTGAGATTTTATTCAAACAAATGAGGGTACTTCCGTCGCATAGTGGACTCGACCTCCCAAGTGTATTGGGGACCACGACGGGCATCCCATTTAACTTTTACAATTCGCACGTGCTTTCTTTGAAGCTTCTCAACCTGTCGATCTTCAATCGCTAAGGATTTCTCAACGAACCGCATGTTTTCATCTATTTGCACATCTTCGTGTGGCATAGCCAACGATTCATCGACCAAGCATTGATTTAAGTTCGAAATGTGGAATACATCATGGATTCCACTGAGCTTCTCTGGTAACTTAAGCTTATAAGCTACGGATCCAACACGTTCGATAATCTCGAATGGTCCTATATAGCTCGGGCTCAACTTGCCCTTCTTGCCAAATCGCATAACGCCTTTCCAAGGCGATACTTTTAATAACACTTTGTCCCCTATTTGGAACTGAAGAGGTTTACGCCTCTGATCTGCATAACTTTTCTGCCGATCTCGGGCGGCTTTGAGACGATCACGGATCTGCAAAATCTTATCAGTCGTCTCTATGACTATCTTAGGTCCTGTCAGTTGCGCTTCCCTAACTTTAACCCAGCAAACGGGCGTTCTACACTTTCTCACGTACAAGGCTTTAAATGGAGCAGCCTTAATACTCGTATGGTAACTGTTATTGTAGGAGAACTCGGTCAGAGGTAAGTGACTATCCCAACTTCCTCCTAGATCGATTACACATGCTCGTAACATATCTTCCAATGTTTGTATAGTACGCTCACTTTGTCCGTCCGTCTACGGATGATAAGCCGTACTAAAATTCAATCGGGTGCCTAAGGCTTGTTGGAAACTTTTCCAAAAATGCGAGGTATATCTTGTATCTCTATCGGACACAATGGATACCGGCACACCGTACAAAGATACAATCTCGTCCACAAATGTTTTGCCAAATTGTCAGAGGTGAAAGTCTCTCTGATTGGTAAGAAATGAGCTGACTTAGTCAGCCTGTCAACGATAACCCAAATCGTGTCATTACCATGATTTGTCTTAGGTAACTTGGTGATAAAATCCATAGTTACACATTCCCATTTCCAGGTGGGAATTTCTAGTTGTTGTCCTGACGGCTTCTGATGTTCATCTTTAACTTGCGAACACGTCAGACACTTGGCTACATGGGTGGCTATGGATTTCTTCAAACCCATCCACCAATAGTTAGCTTTTAAATCCTTGTACATCTTGTCACCTCCGGGGTGAACAAAGTATCTTGAGTTATGCGCTTCCTAGAGGATTAAATCTTTAAGTCTTCCAAAGATCGAAATCCAAACTCTTCCATTCAGTCTAAGAATTCCATCATTTCCGGGTATCAACTGTTCAATACCCAACTCTTCGCTTGGAAGGTTTTCCTCTAACAAGGCTTGTTTTGCGCATTCAAAATTCTTTCATTCAAACTACTCTTGAGTTCAATGCTCTTATCATTGACCCGAATGGGTTTAACCCTTTCCTTGCGACTTAGTGCATTGGCAACTACATTTGCTTTGCCTGGGTGGTAGCGGATTTCACAATCGTAATCATTAAGTGTTTCCATCCACCGGCTTTGTCGCATATTCAAATCCTTTTGATTAAATAAGCGTTGAAGACTTTTGTGATCCGTGTATATCATACACTTGGTTCGGTATAGATAGTGTCTCCATAACTTAAGCGCAAACACCACATCACCTAATTCCAAATCGTTTGTGGTGTAATTCCTTTCATGCACTTTCAATTGTCGTGATGCATGGGCAATCACCTTGCCTCTTTGCATAAGCACACATCCCATACCGGTGTGCAATGCATCACGATAGACAATAAAGTCTTCAATACCTTTAGGTAGCATTAATACCAGAGCATTGCTCAACTTTTGTTTAAAGTCTTAAAAGCTTCCTGTTGCT
Source organism: Scalesia atractyloides (assembly GCA_947069175.1). Lineage (NCBI taxonomy): Eukaryota > Viridiplantae > Streptophyta > Magnoliopsida > Asterales > Asteraceae > Scalesia > Scalesia atractyloides. The sequence continues at coordinate 76,168,718 of CAMTDV010000021.1, forward strand.
TTGGACCCCAATTAAACTTAACGTCCTTGCGGGTCAACGTAGTTAGAGGAGTGGCTATTCTTGAGAAGTTTTCTATAAATCTTCTATAGTAGCCAGCTAATCCCAAAAAGCTGCGAATTTCAGATGGAGTTTTAGGAGCTTGCCAGTTCATAATGGCCTCGATCCTGGCGGGATCTACTTGGATTCAGCATTCACTAACAACATGTCCTAAGAACTAGACTTCACGGAGCCAAAACTCACACTTAGAAAACTTGGCGTAGAGCTTTTCTTGTCTCAACAACTCCAATATGCACCTTAAATGCTTCTCATGATCCGATTGATGACGAGAGTAGATAGATTTGTCGTTTATGAAGACAATGACAAACTTATCTAAGTAAGGTTTGCAGACCCTATTCATGAGATCCATGAAGGCCGCAGGTGCGTCCGTGAGCCCAAAAGGCATCACTAATAACTCGTAGTGGCCATACCTCGTCCTGATGCCGTCTTTAGAACATCTTCGGTTCTGACTTTGAGTTGATGATAGCCTGACCTCAGGTCGATCTTCGAGAAGTAACGGATAACGATTCTTGATTGTTATCTTATTCAACTCACGGTAATCAATGCACATATGCATTGAACCATCCTTTTTCTTTACAAATAATATTGGAGCTCCCCACGGTGAAGAACTAGGTTGTATGAAGCCTTTCTCCAAAAGTTCATCAAGCTGGGTTCTTAATTCTTTCATCTTGGTCGGAGCTAAGCGATAAGGAGCTCTTACAACTGGTGCAGCTCCAGGTAAGATATCTATTCTGAACTCCACTTGTCTGTCATGAGGTAAACCGGGTAACTCTTCAAGGAAAACATCTGTGAAATGGTAGGTAAATCTTCGATCTTTGGCTTTGGTTCATCAATGGTTACTTGTGCCCTATAGATGACACATTCTTTCTTTATGCATCGAGATGCCTTAAGCAATGATGCTTTCTCATACAACCCATAATGTAAGTCGCCTTGTATGGTGAGTACATTACCAGCTGGGGATTTGATTTCGATGAGTTTCTTGTCGCAAGCTATGCGGGCTTTGTTATAAGACAACCAGTCCATGCCTAAAACTACATTGAATCCCACCAATTTCATTGGTAGGAGAGAGATAGGAATGGAATGATTCTTGATGGATATGGAACATCCATCTAGAATCGTTGAGGCAGTTTCGATAGTTCCATCAGCGAGTTCTACGTCGTAGGTTATGTCTAGAGTTCTTATGGACAAATTCAATAAATCGCTAAACTTATGGTCCACAAATGACTTATTCGCCCCCGAATCGAAAAGAACTCTAGCATAAATGTCATTAATTAAGAACGTACCTGTTATAACGTTATTATCGTCGACTGCTTCCCTAGCGTTCATTTGAAAGGTGCGTGCATTTGTTTTCTTTGTTCCTCCTTGCTTTGCAGTGTTGTCTTTATTGTACTTAGGGCAATTTGGCTTGATGTGCCATTTCTCGCCACAATTAAAACAAGTGGCATCCTTTAAATCCTTACAATCCAGGGCCTTGTGCCCCATTTTCTTGCAAATGCCGCAAGGCTTGGCTTGTGACTCTGCTCGACACTGACCTCCATGTCGTCGGTTGCAGTTCTTGAATACTGGTCGGTTATCATACTTGTTGTGGTTTCGGTTGAACCCAAATTTTTGTTCGATCTATGGGAGTTATCCTCCTCCTTCTTCTCTTTCCATCATCCGACTTCATGGACCTGTGCCTAACTAGGTCCTGAGTCAATGCCAGGGCTAGGTCCACCACTGACTTGTATGTCTCCGGCTTGGAAGCCCTCACGCTTCCTTTGATTTTTGGCGTTGGGCCACCGATGAAACGCGCAATGCGCTTTGATTCTGGTGTGACCAGATACGGTACCAATCTTGATAGGGAGTTATAATCGGAGACAAACTTCCGGCAGTCCAAGTTCTTCATTGTCAGATATAGGAAATCTGACTCAATCTTCTCCACCTCGTGATGTGGGCAGTAAGTATCCTTAACCAACTCAACAAATTTAGGCCAACTAAGATTGTACAGATATACCTTGCCAACCGATTGTATCAAAGCTTTCCACCAAATCAGAGCATCGCCCTTGAATGATTGTGCAGCATACTTCACTACATCCTTGTCAGCGGAACCACTGATATCTACAATTGTTTCCATTTCGTCCAACCACCTAAGAGCTTCAACAGCTCCTTTCTCCCCATTGAAATCCCAGGGTCTACAAGACGCAAAATATTTGTAGGAGAAACCATCCTTGTTATCTGTCTTGTGCTGGTGTTCTTGCCTCACGCTCCTCACATATGAGGAGTGCATAGAATTGTCCTTTCTATCTGAAGGAGGAGGCTTTGATAACGGCTTTGTATATTTAGAAGTGTGTTTGGATGTATGCTTGGAGTGAGAAGCACTTGACTCCAATTACTTCTCAACACGATCCTTTATTGCCTTGTCAACTTCTATGGCAATTAAGGCTTGTAGATCATCCTTGCTTATGATGATTTTATCGTCCGCATTATCATTGCGCCGACTATGGGCTTCGTCAGAATGAGCCATTTTATCTGCTTGACACTAATCACCAAAATATTTAATTTAATCTCTTGCATTTGGTGATTTATGTACAATTGATATGGTATTATTTCGCCATATAATCTTTTAAAAATTTCGGACATTAATAATCCTTTGCCTTATAGGGCTAGTGGTCACATTACCACTTTTGCCAGACTTTTTAAAATATTATTATGGCACAATAGGCCTACTACTGGGGGTAATTAAATATGGCACCATAGGCCTATCACAAAGGACAAAGTAAAAAGAGAACTAATGGCTTGTCGCAATGACTTGACATATAAGAGCCTTGATCTCCAAAGATCATACTGCTTCGAGGTTTGAACAAAATCTATTACCTCTGGACAGAGGGTCATAGACCACAACTGTCATTGTCACTAATGGACATAATTCATAGCTCGTAGGCATTTCATCACTAACGGATGTTTTATTATGATCATCGCATTGATGATACTAGCCAGGATCAAATTGATCACGTGGACTATAAGGTTTGGACATAGTCCATCACCTAGATGGCTAATATGGTTCCTCAAGTCACCCTGCAAGGAATGTTAACATTACAAAAGCGTTAACTTTAGAATAATTGTCTTAAAATGGTTTAAATGAGCTAGTAATGATTGCATAGACTATGAGGCTTAGAACGTAGTTCACCACTTAACTACCTTTTGGCTAATTAGTGTGACTTTATCACTTGGCGGATGTAAACCGTCAAGAGGATTTTGGGAATTATTATAGCTGATCATAAATTTCGAGTTAATATCGAGACGATCGCTTGAACAACGGATGAAGTGGAATACATACATAAATAAATTCCCAAAAGTTTTGAGTTACAATTACATTGGTGCCTAACATAGGACTTTTAAAATATGAAAATTGTCCTCGCAGGGACTAATACATAGAGATAATGTCCACGCAGGGACTAAAAATAAAGCAATGTCCACATAGGGACTTTTGGAAAATAAAATGCATAAACGACAAAATACAAGGATTTATCAATCCTTTTTACCCTTGACTATCTCACAAATTTCTTCAAAAGTTTGCTCGCTTTCTTTTCAGATTTTGCAGCCTTTTGTTGAAGTTCCTTCATCCTTTCCAGGGTCTCATTCATAGCCACATATGAGGGTGGTGGCGGCGGTTGTGGTTGAGGTTGCGGTTGTAGTGCGCCCAGATGTTGATATACATAAGGTGGAGGTGCAACCGAAGGATGATATCCATAAAAGGGATATCCACCAGCCGAATATGGTATAGTTGAATATGGTGGAAAAGGAGAAGGGAAAAGATCATTGTGTGCAGCCGCCTCTAAGTAAGGGTCGTGTGAAGGGGCCTGGTGAAGATAGTTAGGCAAACAAGAAGTGGCAAAAGGATTATATCCAGGCGGATCTGGATATGAAGGAATTGGGTTTCCAAAACCAGCGGTGGCTACTCCACATTTGGTGGTTGTGCCACTGGTGATGGTAGCGGGTTAAGCGCTGGTTGTGGTGTTGGTTCCACCACAGGTGATGTGTTGGAGGGTCCACCCATTTGTGGACCCTCGGGGATTGTTGGGTAAGGGACATGCAAGGGTGGTATTGACCCTGCCCTTGGTCCTAGGCGTACTGACATGCGTGCCCCACGCCTACTTGGCGGTTGTGGTTCAGGCGGTGGTAGTGGTTGCTCCACCGGCTCCATTTGTACTTCCTCAGGCGGAGGTTGTTCCTGCTGAGGAGCATGGTACGATGGTGTGTTGTGGTAGGAGGGAGTGTTGTAGAAGACGTATTGCTCCCACCTTTGTTGAAAATCATTGGGACCTTGGTATTGGGTCCCAGCATATGAGTTTGAACCGCCGGACAGTTCAATTGGAAGATCCGGTCAGAGGCATTTCAAGATCTAAATCCACGTCCATGTGGTACGGGGAATCTACAGGAGGGGTAACGGAGGGTGAACGCAAGTAAATGTTGGGGTTGTAGTCTCTATGAAAAAAATGAGAATGGGAGTGGTGCGAGTGATGGGAGTGATGGGTATGATGAGAATGGTGTGAGTGATGGGAGTGGTGCTAGGAATTTGGTGGTGATTATTCGTGGGAAATCGAATGCCAAATTGGTTCCCACGGCGATGAAGAGTAACCTGACCATTTGTATGGGTTGTAGTTGTGTATGTTCGAAGGACCTATCATTGATGGTCCGCCCCGCATGGGGCCTTTTCATTTGCCTCCCCTACCTCGTACTCTTGGCGGCATTTTCTTGCTTCAAAAACAAGTTAAAACAAAATAACGCAAGAATAGTAAAACAAAGTAAATGAGTTATCCTAGATCAAAGCCTAGACTCGAGAGTCTAAGGAATGTGTTACTGTGTCGTTTGAGATCAAACATAAAAGACTAGTGTTGAATTCCTCAAACGTTGGCTCTAATACCAACCTGTCACACCCCGATTTCCATGTGTATCCCGGTGGGCCCAGTGGGGAGTATTGTGACGTAAGTTGATAACATCATAACCAAACATCACAGAGCAACACAGCGGAAGTCTTGGATTTAAAATATTATTACAACCCGATAAATGTCCAAAGTTCAATATAATAGATACAGACGGATAGTAATAAAGATCCATAGGCGGATCGTAATAAAATATGTAAAAAAATGATAACAGACTTTAAGGCACAACTAAGGGTCGCAAACCCTCTACGTTGTCGCCTATGCAGCTTCCGGCCTATTAGGTGTTGTACATGTATCTTAATCTTTTGAATATACGTCAGTTTTCACTGATAAATACAATCAACCAACACATTTTGCAAATCTTTTCAAAAATGGTTTTAAGTGCACCTGGCATATTTTATAAATAACTTGGGACAGTACAAATGACCTTGTATACAGTTTTACAAGCTTATCATTACACATAGGGCCCAGTACAGAAACCGAGACATAATCGACTGACACACCACTTCTGAACTTTCACACAGAAAGCAGAATATATAATTTACAATTGACCGGTGTATGCCTACACCCCATGCTTAATGTTGTGGCCACTAGCACTTTAGTGAGCCCAAGGATATCCCCGACACAGTCAAGCCAACCCCCAATGTTTAACTTATCAGGCAAAACAGATTAAAATAGGTTCGTGATTTAGTTATAATCACAACTGGATAATACATGATCCCATACCCGACCAAGCGGTAATAATTTACCGTATCCCAAGCCCGTATAAGGAAAATAGGTTAAGAGTATTTACCTGAGCTAAATCTTCAAGAAAATAACAACTCAGCCGCAAATCAAATGATAAGTACAAGCACAATCTACCGGAAGGCGTCTAGTCTGGAATGGTGCTATTATTAACCATTTAGAATGCTAACGGGTCCTTAGTTAAGTCATAGACTTGAACCGGAGAGTCTTACGTTAAATAAATACGGTATAATACGCTAGATCTAGCGGTGACCAGAATAGAATGCTATTTAGACCCTACAAGTACTAAGACTTGTATAATATGGGAAACTCCATAACATTCTGGATTTAGATTAAGAAATGATAAGGTTAAACCCATTTTGGTTAAAATACGTAAACTAGTCAAGTAGGCTTAAGCGTTCACATATAAGCGAAACCGGGTAACCGGATGAGTCATATACAAGTTCCATGTGCCAATATGTTATAAACATGTTAGGATATCAGTAGGGTATCAACATGTATGCCCATTTGGTTTTAAAACCAAGTTATGCCTCAAAAGGGCGATTTGGTCGTTTTACGCTTTATAAAAGAGGTTTGCGAATAAACTGATGTTGGAGTCATAAACATTCTGTAAAATTATGTATTTTATGATGTTATAATAGTAGGATATCAAATATATGTGTGGTTGATAGTTTTAAAACAAACTATGCCCCGTAAGGGCATTTTAGTCATTTCACACATAGCTTTGATGTCATATTTGGGATTCTGAGTTTATAACTTTTAACTACTCTAAAAATATTCAAAATAAGTTTTAAAATTAGTAGGTAATAAGTCTTGGTCCTTAAATATGGTTTTAAACTATACTATGTGCCGAAACGACGTTAAATGCGCTAAATGACGATTTAAATGAAGTTTTAAGAAATCTGAGATTGTGATTAAGTTTATATACCCAAAATATGTTATTTAATACAATATGACAGTAGGTAAAAGATTTGGATGTCAAAAGTGTTGTTAAAACCATTTTATGAGCCGTAAGGGCGTTTTCATCATTTATCGACATTATACAAGGACTTGTACACAAACTCAGTTTATAATCTGTCTTGATATCCCAAATAATCCATACTATGATATTGCATCAGTAGATATTTAGTTTAGGTGAAGAGATTAGTTTTAAACCTTCTAAAATGCTGAAAAGGCATATTAGTCAATTTGAAGCTATTAGCGATGTTAATTCGAAAACTTAGTTTATGACCAGATTGTTGACATCAAATAAATCTAATTAGGTTTACGAATCAGTTGATAACTCATTGTATGTTTGTTGATGTTTAAGACCTTGTTTTATGCGAAAAGGGCATTTTAGTCAAAGGTTTGCATATTATAAGAAACTTGCATAAAACGCATAATACTAATCAACCATGTAGTATAACTCCAGAGGGTTATACTATACTATAACACGGTCGTCAAACAACTTAAGGTCAGTAGCCTAAGTTGCTAAATCAGGTCAGAAGTGAAAGTCAAAGTAGGAGTCAATCCTTGCGACATTCGGTTGCGAACCGACCTTAGACCTGGACTTGACGGGCCGAACATGTCCATACATGTTCTAACTATTATTAACAAGTTATTAAAGTGTTTAAACATATTTTATAACATCTACATTACTAGATATGAATTTATTTCAAAACTGACCCGTTGACTTTTTATGGATATAACTTTGACCCGTCAATTGGTCAAGTAAACGTGGTAATTAGGAGGTGCTATTTTAAGGGATTAACACCTACCTAATTACGATCACGTAGCCACGTTCGCATCGAACAATGGCTGGACCGTAATGGTCTTAGCCGAAGGTCAAAGCGTTTTTATGTAAACACTTTGACTTTGGCTTAAAAGCCTACAAAACTGAAAAGAGGAAGTTGGAACACTTACATGTGATCCAAATAAGACTAGAAAGCTCAGGGGATGCTCCTAATGCTTCAGGAACTTGCAACTAAGAGCAATAGAGGAGAAAGATGAAGATGAGCAAAGAATAGGCAATTCAAGTGCCCTTTTTATAGTTGAGGAGGGAGCATGAGGGCTTGCCAGGTGTTAGGGACTGTTGTAGGGAGTTTACAAGTGTTTTTGGACGTGGCAAGACCAGCCAAGGTGTCAATTCGTGACATAAGTGGCTGGGTAGCAAGCTGCCAACAAACTATCTTTGGCAGGTCCTTACGGACCGTATGGCTTTAGCCTTGCGGTCCGTAAGGCCTGTAACAAGGCTTGCTTTTGTGCATTCACAATTCATTCATTCAAACTACTCTTGAGTTCAATGCTCTTAGCATTGACCCGAATGGGTTTAACCCTTTCCTTGCGACTTAGTGCATCGACAACCACATTTGCTTTGCCCGGGTGGTAGCGGATTTCACAATCGTAATCATTAAGTGTTTCCATCCACCGGCGTAGTTGCATATTCAAATCCTTTTGATTAAATAAGTGTTGAAGACTTTTGTGATCCGTGTATATCATACATTTGGTTCCGTATAAATAGTGTCTCCATAACTTAAGCGCAAACACCACAGCACCCAATTCCAAATCGTGTGTGGTGTAATTCCTTTCATGCACTTTCAACTGTCGTGATGCATAGGCAATAACCTTGCCTTTTTGCATAAGCACACATCCTATACCGGTGTGCGATGGATCACAATAGACAACAAAGTCTTCAATACCCTCAGGTGGTGTTAATACAGGAGCATTGCTCAACTTTTGTTTTAAAGTCTCAAAAGCTTCCTGCTGCTTTGGACCCCAATAAAACTTAACGTCCTTGCGGGTCAACGTAGTTAGAGGAGTGGCTATCTTGAGATGTTTTCTATAAATCTTCTATAGTAGCCACCTAATCCCAAAAAGCTGCGGATTTCAGATGGAGTTTTAGGAGCTTGCCAGTTCATAATGGCCTCGATCTTGGCGGGATCTACTTGGATTCCGCATTCACTAACGACTTGTCCTAACTCCTAAGAACTGGACTTCCCGGAGCCAAAACTCACACTTAGAAAACTTGGCGTAGAGCTTTTCTTGTCTCAACAACTCCAATATGCACCTTAAATGCTTCTCGTGATCCGATTGATTACGAGAGTAGATAAGTATGTCGTTTATGAAGACAATGAGAAACTTATCTAAGTAAGGTTTGCAGACCCTATTCATGAGATCCATGAAGGTCGCATGTGCGTTCGTGAGCCCAAAAGGCATCACTAAGAACTCGTAGTGGCCTCCTAGAAACTCAATTTATGTCACTTTTCATGTTTAGTCTGTAACATTTGTATAAATCGGGTCTCCAAAACCCGCTCCGTTTTGTAATCAAATACCAAATTATGAAATGACATTAAGTATTTATGAGTATTTTGAGTTTAAACGTTACATAATTAATATATAAACTAAACTATAAAAATTATATTTGATAAAAAGTTAAAATAAAATAAATAAAAAATATTTGGAGCTGACCGGACTCGAACCCGGGTCAACTGCCTCCAACGACTTATCTCTCCGTCTCCAAACCACTCCGCCACCAATTGTTTTCTGTTAACATTATGAAAACAATTGAATTTTATACACAAACACGACTTAACGGTTAATGATATCTGATTAACGGAAATCGGTAAACCGAACCGCCAAATCAGTTTTTGTTTGCTTAGTTAACTTATAACCGATGAATATCGGTTTCTAATTAAAGTTCAGATTAAATAAACTTCAAGTTTTGGGTTTTTGAAACCGAAAAACATTCAAACTCCAAATGATTCAGATTCCAATCATTTATACGATTCAGGACCGTCTCAAATACACTCCAATCCCTTTTCGTCGCAATTTCAAGTCTTTTGAGCACAAGAAAACTGTCGCCGGAATTCTCTGTAAATCTCGCCGGAAAACCGTGTTCAACTCAAACCAGTAAGATTTTCCTCTCTTGCTGTTTCAATCTATTGTTAGGACACTACTAACAATATTCCGTCACTCAAAATCAGTCACAGAAGACTTTGCTGGATTTTCTGGGTTTGCCGGAGAAACTCTGGAATTCGCCGGAAACACGCTAGTTAACGGTAAACACATTCAATCGTGCTAGTAATCCATGTACTCTGGTTCAATTTCAAATCTAATTCTTTAATTCTGTTGTTAGACTCTCTCAGCCGGAGGTTCAAAAACAGAGTTACCTGTTCTCGCCGGACTTTTTGAAGAAGACGACCTGTCCGGTATTTCTTTTCCCCAAACTGTTCGGTTTGTTCATTCAAATTAGTAATCGTGTTATTTAAGTAGTAGAACCCTGAACCAGTGGTCTGAGTAAAAACCGGTAATTATAGTGAAGAAGACGAACCTAAAAGAAACGGGTTAAGAGTAAATAAAATTCGGATAGTTAACGGGTTAGACACACAGTCCAGCGGTGGACTGTGTGCAAAGTTTATATACGAGACCCGAGTTCGATCCTTACTACACACACACTGCGTAATAACATTCCTTTTTATTCATAAAACTAACCGGGTTAGATCGAGTAGTTGTTAAGTATAATATAATTCAAGAATATAACCGGGTTAGACACACAGTCCAGCGGTGGACTGTGTGCAAAACAAACTGCACGTCACGCGATCGAGTCCCGTCACAAACACCGGTTCAATAGGATTAAAACGTTTTGCAAAATAAAGGAATTTTCGGTAAATTCGAATAAGTGTATAAATATAATTAAAACTGGAATCCTAACGGGTTAGTCACGTAGCTCAGTTGGTAGAGCTACGTGCGCGTGAACGGAAGGTCACCGGTTCGAATCCCGCTCGGCGCAAGTATTACCGCTAACCGAACCGGTCAACGGTCAACGGTCAACGGTCAAACAGTAAAAAAAATATTATTTTTTTAAATATTTATTTGTTTAATTTAAATTTAAAATCAATTAAAAATACTTAGAAATAACATTTTTAAGGATAGAAAATAGCCATAAACTCACAAAAATATATCTAAAAATCCCATTAAAATCTTTAATAAAATCCATCCATTTAAATATATTTTTTCCCATTATTATTTAGGTCAGTGATTCCTCGTTGACTCGCTTCGTCTAAATCGTGCGCATCTCACCAACTCAAATCCAACGCACCCAATGTGAGTGAACCCTTCAAATTCCCCGTTTTAATCACGTTTTTGGGGTGTATCATGTGTCTTGTTCATTTACTTATTATAAATAAGTTATTGTGCATATATCATATCATGGCATGTGTGTTAGTTGTTGCTGATAAGTAGTTATTATTGTTTGCAATTTATTATTTCAGTACATGCAATTGCTGAGGCCGTAGCTCCCCATCCCTCGAGGTTGAGTTTGATCCCCATTTTATTATGCGGTTGATCAGGGCGTGCCCACACGATCGGCTCCGTTTGATTGAGCCTTGATCGGTCATTTTATTTACATTTCAATACATGCAATACGCTCGGTCCGTTTGATTGAGCCTTGAGCGCACAGTTCAATTTACATTTTCAGTACATGCAATACGATCGGCTCCGTTTGATTGAGCCTTGATCTCACAGTTCATTTATGTTAATTATCATATGATGTTGGTATGTTCATGTATGCTATCGATTGTTAATGTATGTTATAATTGTAACTGATGTTGCCATTGCTTGATTTCATACATATGCTCTTTTATGATTATGCACAATATTTTATTGATAAACTAACCAGAAAGTCATTATTAAATGTTTATCTATAAGGTTCACTCGCCAACTTATGTTGACCCAAAAACCTCCCATTTTACACATGATACAGGTGAACCAGCAGCAGCTAGGAACACGTAGGATCTGGATTAGAAGAAATAAAACGATTTAGTATTTGGATTATTATGTTTGGTTATTTTCCTTTGTAATGAATGAACATGTTTGAATGTTTGAGAAATGTAACTTTGACTTCATTTAATAATGGAACATAATAGTAAATGTCATGTGCTTTGGTGATAACCCAATTATGCCCCGACTCTTATTTCCGCTGCGGGTCGGGGTGTGACAGATTGGTATCAGAGCCATGACTATAGGGATATAGGATAGGTTATTAGACCCTTAGAGCCTATACTATAGTCGATTAGAAACTTATAAGAATTTTGTGTGTTATATGCCAAATTTCATGATGTTTATATGTTTATGTTAAAATGTTACATTTGATATTGTTCAAGCATGTTCATAAGTATGTATTATCAAATAATGCCTATCATGAAATCGTATGATCATAATATATCACATCCATGCAAGCACACACCACATCATGATTGATTTTACAACGATTTTCGTGTTTTCAAATCTCATCAAAGTGAGTTCTCATGACGGGCATGTAGTAACTGGAAGGGTACTAGTACCGGTAGTCGGAACGTCCTGTCTAGGCTGGCATTCGTATAAATCCAAAATAAAGGACCAGTTTGCCTACCTGGGGACCAACGATGAGAGTACGAAATACCTATTAGGCCAAAGCATGCTATACCAAACGTTGTGAGAGCTAATCCCACTTTGAGTTGTCATTGTGTCTACACCTGGACACGTTCCGACCAAACATCTCATGAACATATTTTGTGGTTAGCATTCGGGGGACGCGAGTGTTAAATTGCCAATACTAATGTGAATCCTACCAAACCAATAGCCATGGGGGCCCACATGACTATATAGGTGAAGGTATGGGGGACATTTGAGGCCCAACATGAGCGAACCCAAGACATCCTTAGGATGTAGTTGCATTATTGATATTTATGTTATTTTCATTTTTTTTAAAGACACATGACACCTAAAAGATACCATAAACTCACAATCTTCTCATTTTATGATCCTGTAGATGTCGTCTAGATCGCATCGAAGGAGTAGGAAATCGGAAAAGTCTCAGGAACGTTTGGCCACTCATATCGCCAACCAAATGGCCACGATATTACCTGACATCGTAGTACAAGTACAACAAGCCCTTGCTGCAAATCCTACTAACCCTCCTCAACAACAGGACCAGATCATCAACGACCCTCCTACCATCAAATGCTCCTACAAACATTTTAAGTCCTGCGATCCCCCAAAATTCGAAGGGACAGAGGGAGTCACTGCTCTCCTACATTGGTTCGAGGAGATGGAAAACGTTTTCTTAAACTGCGATTGTCCTGAGGATCGCAAAGTTCGTTATGCCACCGGGAGACTACTTGGTGTAGCTCTCACTTGGTGGAATACGGAGAAAGGAAAGAGGGGAACGGAAGATGCGATGGCCTTAACTTGGGAGGAGTTAAGGGAAATCATGACTAGGCGATTCTGTCCTGGGAGTGAGATTAAGAAATTGGAAGATGAATTTCATGCCCTGAAACAAAAAGATGGTGATCACTCTACTTACAACAAAAGGTTCTTGGAGTTGAACCAGATGGTACCAAACTTATTCACTCCAACCTACCGTCTGATCGAACATTACATTCGAGGACTTCCCTCGAAAATCCAAGATTCGGTCCTCAGCGTTTCACCGGTAACACTCGAAGCTGCCATGGAGTTGGCAACAGAACTGACCGAAAACCGAATTCGCAATGGGAAGTTCAAGGAAGAAAAGAAGAAAACCCCTGCTGAGGGACAAACCTCAAACCACCACACTCCTTCCTCTAAATTTGCTAACAAGAGGAAGCGTAACAACAGGAACTTTGCAGTCACCCACACCAACACCCCTGTTCCTGCTGCACCCATCACTCAAGCCACTCCTCCACCCGCGCCATACAAAAGACCATACACAGGACCACTACCAAAATGTAACCGTTGTCAGTATCACCACACCCCTGACTACCCTTGCCAATACTGTACCAGCTGCGGTCGCGCTGGACACACTGTTCAACACTGCCGCGCGCCTCGCCATCAACCTATAACCCAAACCCACCAACAATTTTTGGGTCAAGCCCAACAACAACAACCATTTCCACCCACTCAACATTTAGCCCAAACATACTATCAACCCAACTACCCTATGGGCCAACCTATGCGGGCATGTTTCAATTGTGGAGATCCAAGTCATTTCAGGAACACATGTCCAAGACTGGTTAATATTATTCATGCTCAGGCCCAAGCCAATCCTGTGAATCAAGCGAACCAAGCTCCTCCACCTGCTAGGGGAAGGGCTTTCAATATTAACGCAAACCAGGCCAGAGCTGACGGCAATGTGGTCAACGGTACGTTTCTTATAAATGGTAGATATGCCTCTATGTTATTTGATACTGGTGCGGATAGAAGTTTCGTGTCATTAGAGTTTGAACCTATCTTAAGTAAAAATCGAGATAAGCTCGCGGAATCCATAACAGTGGAAGTTGCAGATGGAAAACCAGTTTCGTTAGACTCTATTTTACGCAACTGTACGCTCACCCTAAACGACCACGATTTCTCAGTCGATCTTATTCCTATGAAGCTGGGAAGTTTCGACATCATAGTCGGAATGGATTGGCTCAGTCAGCATAATGCGGAAGTTGTATGTCGTGAGAAATTTATTCGTATTCCTCTTTCAAACGGTCAGACTCTTCGAATTATTGGAGAAACCTCGGCAAAAGGACTCAACTTAATGTCTTGCCTTCAAGCTCAAAAATACCTTCGCAAGAATTATGTCGCGTTTTTAGCCCACATCATCAAGAAGGGAACCGCAGAAAAGAAACTTGAAGATATTCCTGTTGTAAAAGATTTTCCACAAGTTTTTCCTGACGACATTTCAGGACTTCCTCCAATCAGAGATGTCGAATTTCGTATCGATCTTATACCTGGTGCTACACCAGTGGCAAAATCTCCATATAGGTTAGCCCCCTCTGAAATGCAAGAGCTAGCCAGTCAATTGCAAGAGTTGACTGACAAGGGATTTATACGCCCCAGCTCATCGCCTTGGGGTGCACCTGTACTCTTTGTAAAGAAGAAGGATGGATCTTTTCGCATGTGCATCGACTACAGAGAGCTCAACAAGTTAACTATCAAAAATCGATATCCTTTACCTCGTATAGATGACCTTCTTGACCAACTACAAGGTGCCAGTTGCTTTTCGAAAATCGACCTTCGATCTGGCTATCATCAGCTTAGAGTGCATGAAGAAGACGTCCCTAAAACTGCTTTTCGAACTCGATATGGTCACTAAGAATTCATGGTTATGCCGTTTGGATTAACCAACGCACCAGCTGTTTTCATGGACCTAATGAATAGAGTCTGCAAACCTTACCTTGATCGATTTGTTATTGTGTTCATTGACGATATTCTTATCTATTCAAAATCCAAAGCTGATCATGAGCGTCATCTGCGACTTGTTCTTGCACTTCTAGAAAAGGAAAAGCTTTATGCCAAGTTCTCTAAATGTGAATTCTGGTTAAAAGAGGTGCAATTTCTCGGGCATGTAGTCAATGACAAAGGAATACATGTGGACCCATCAAAGATCAAAGCAGTTCAAGAATGGCAAGCTCCACGTACGCCAACTGAAGTAAGGTCTTTTCTTGGGCTTGCTGGCTATTATCGTCGGTTCATTTCAAACTTCTCTCGCATTGCGGTGCCACTCACGGCTTTAACCCATAAAGGGAAACCATTTGTATGGGGGCCCAAGCAAGAAGAAGCTTTTCAAACACTCAAGCGAAAACTTTGTGATGCACCAATCCTCACTCTTCCTGAAGGTTGTGATGATTTTGTAGTCTATTGCGACGCGTCAGGACAAGGATTAGGTTGCGTTCTCATGCAAAGAGGAAAAGTCATAGCTTATGCCTCAAGGCAACTAAAGACACACGAAAAGAACTACACCACTCATGACCTTGAACTTGGAGCCGTTGTATTCGCTCTTAAGATATGGAGACATTATCTTTATGGTACGAAGTGTGAAATATACACTGACCACAAGAGTCTTCAACATATCTTCAATCAGAAAGAATTAAATATGAGGCAACGAAGATGGGTCGAACTCCTAAATGATTACGACTGTGAAATCAGATACCACCCTGGTAAAGCAAATGTGGTGGCTGATGCACTTAGTCGAAAGGGTTATGCGAACTCCATTCATCTTCTATGTTCGCAAATTATAACCAATATTAAGGATCAAATTCGAGAAGCTCAACACATTTCAATAACAGAGGAAGATGTACAAAAGGAGATGTCCTGTGGAGCCGAGCTAAAGCTGGAAACTAAATCTGATGGTATTTTGTATTACCTAGATCGTATATGGATTCCTAACCATATCAATCTTCGTGAAACACTCATGCATGAAGCCCATAAGTCGCGATATTCTATACACCCAGGAGCCGATAAGATGTATCAAGACCTACGGTACACCTATTGGTGGCCTGGAATGAAGAAAGATATTGCCGTTTTTGTTTCCAAGTGTCTCACTTGTTCTAAAGTAAAGGCTGAACACCAAAGACCCTCAGGACTTCTGGTCCAACCAGAAATACCTGTCTGGAAGTGGGAAAATATAACCATGGATTTCATTACCGGGTTACCTCGCACTTCTAGTGGGTATGAAACTATATGGGTGATTATAGACCGACTCACAAAATCAGCTCACTTTATTCCTATTCGAGAAGATTTCAAGAACGAAAAGCTTGCTCGTATTTATATCAACGAAATCGTCAGCCGGCATGGAGTTCCGTTAAGTATTATTTCTGATCGTGATGGTCGTTTCACCTCACGAACATGGCAGGCAGTACAATCCGCTATGGGCACTCGACTAGATCTCAGTACCGCCTATCATCCTCAAACTGATGGACAGTCTGAGCGCACCATTCAAACCCTTGAGGACATGCTTAGAGCATGTGTCATAGATTTCAAGGGAAATTGGGACGCCCACCTACCGTTAGTCGAATTTTCGTACAACAACAGTTATCATTCTAGCATCGGCATGGCACCTTTTGAAGCTTTATATGGTCGAAAGTGTCGATCTCCTGTTTGTTGGCACGAAATTGGGGAAGCTCAAATTACTGGTCCGGAATTGATCCAAGAAACAACAGATAAGATTCATCAAATCCGAAACAATCTTCTAGCGGCTCAAAGTCGTCAAAAGAGTTACGCAGATAAACGACGGAAGCCCTTGGAGTTTAGCGTTGGTGATCATGTGCTTTTAAAAGTGTCACCGTGGAAGGGAGTAGTTCGTTTTGGTCAAAAGGGAAAGCTAGCACCACGTTACGTAGGACCTTTCAAGATACTCGAAAGAGTAGGTCCTGTAGCTTACAAGCTTGACCTACCGGAAGAACTCGACAGAATTCATCCCACATTCCACGTGTCGAACTTGAAGAAGTGCCTCGCTGATGAGAATCTTCATATTCCATTGGAGGATATTCAGATTGATGAATCCATGCATTTTATTGAAAGGCCAGTAGAGATTATGGACTATGGAGAAAAGCGTCTACGTCGAAGTCGCATTCCTATTGTTAGGGTACGTTGGGAGTCGAAACGGGGACCTGAGTTTACTTGGGAACGTGAAGACTCAATGCGTGAAAAATACCCTCATCTTTTCCCTACTACTTCAACTGTTTGAATTTCGGGACGAAATTCCTAAAAGTAGGGGATACTGTAACATTTGTATAAATCGGGTCTCCAAAACCCGCTCCGTTTTGTAATCAAATACCAAATTATGAAATGACATTAAGTATTTATGAGTATTTTGAGTTTAAACGTTACATAATTAATATATAAACTAAACTATAAAAATTATATTTGATAAAAAGTTAAAATAAAATAAATAAAAAATATTTGGAGCTGACCGGACTCGAACCCGGGTCAACTGCCTCCAACGACTTATCTCTCCGTCTCCAAACCACTCCGCCACCAATTGTTTTCTGTTAACATTATGAAAACAATTGAATTTTATACACAAACACGACTTAACGGTTAATGATATCTGATTAACGGAAATCGGTAAACCGAACCGCCAAATCAGTTTTTGTTCGCTTAGTTAACTTACAGCCGATGAATATCGGTTTCTAATTAAAGTTCAGATTAAATAAACTTCAAGTTTTGGGTTTTTGAAACCGAAAGACATTCAAACTCCAAATGATTCAGATTCCAATCATTTATACGATTCAGGACCGTCTCAAATACACTCCAATCCCTTTTCGTCGCAATTTCAAGTCTTTTGAGCACAAGAAAACTGTCGCCGGAATTCTCTGTAAATCTCGCCGGAAAACCGTGTTCAACTCAAACCAGTAAGATTTTCCTCTCTTGCTGTTTCAATCTATTGTTAGGACACTACTAACAATATTCCGTCACTCAAAATCAGTCACAGAAGACTTTGCTGGATTTTCTGGGTTTGCCGGAGAAACTCTGGAATTCGCCGGAAACACACTATTAACGGTAAACACATTCAATCGTGCTAGTAATCCATGTACTCTGGTTCAATTTCAAATCTAATTCTTTAATTCTGTTGTTAGACTCTCTCAGCCGGAGGTTCAAAAACAGAGTTACCTGTTCTCGCCGGACTTTCTGAAGAAGACGACCTGTCCGGTATTTCTTTTCCCCAAACTGTTCGGTTTGTTCATTCAAATTAGTAATCGTGTTATTTAAGTAGTAGAACCCTGAACCAGTGGTCTGAGTAAAAACCGGTAATTATAGTGAAGAAGACGAACCTAAAAGAAACGGGTTAAGAGTAAATAAAATTCGGATAGTTAACGGGTTAGACACACAGTCCAGCGGTGGACTGTGTGCAAAGTTTATATACGAGACCCGAGTTCGATCCTTACTACACACACACTGCGTAATAACATTCCTTTTTATTCATAAAACTAACCGGGTTAGATCGAGTAGTTGTTAAGTATAATATAATTCAAGAATATAACCGGGTTAGACACACAGTCCAGCGGTGGACTGTGTGCAAAACAAACTGCATGTCACGCGATCGAGTCCCGTCACAAACACCGGTTCAATAGGATTAAAACGTTTTGCAAAATAAAGGAATTTTCGGTAAATTCGAATAAGTGTATAAATATAATTAAAACTGGAATCCTAACGGGTTAGTCACGTAGCTCAGTTGGTAGAGCTACGTGCGCGTGAACGGAAGGTCACCGGTTCGAATCCCGCTCGGCGCAAGTATTACCGCTGACCGAACCGGTCAACGGTCAACGGTCAACGGTCAAACAGTAAAAAAAATATTATTTTTTTAAATATTTATTTGTTTAATTTAAATTTAAAATCAATTAAAAATACTTAGAAATAACATTTTTAAGGATAGAAAATAGCCATAAACTCACAAAAATATATCTAAAAATCCATTAAAATCTTTAATAAAATCCATCCATTTAAATATATTTTTTCCCATTATTATTTAGGTCAGTGATTCCTCGTTGACTCGCTTCGTCTAAATCGTGCGCATCTCACCAACTCAAATCCAACGCACCCAATGTGAGTGAACCCTTCAAATTCCCCGTTTTAATCACGTTTTTGGGGTGTATCATGTGTCTTGTTCATTTACTTATTATAAATAAGTTATTGTGCATATATCATATCATGGCATGTGTGTTAGTTGTTGCTGATAAGTAGTTATTATTGTTTGCAATTTATTATTTCAGTACATGCAATTGCTGAGGCCGTAGCTCCCCATCCCTCGAGGTTGAGTTTGATCCCCATTTTATTATGCGGTTGATCAGGGCGTGCCCGCACGATCGGCTCCGTTTGATTGAGCCTTGATCGGTCATTTTATTTACATTTCAATACATGCAATACGCTCGGCTCCGTTTGATTGAGCCTTGAGCGCACAGTTCAATTTACATTTTCAGTACATGCAATACGATCGGCTCCGTTTGATTGAGCCTTGATCTCACAGTTCATTTATGTTAATTATCATATGATGTTGGTATGTTCATGTATGCTATCGATTGTTAATGTATGTTATAATTGTAACTGATGTTGCCATTGCTTGATTTCATACATATGCTCTTTTATGATTATGCACAATATTTTATTGATAAACTAACCAGAAAGTCATTATTAAATGTTTATCTATAAGGTTCACTCGCCAACTTATGTTGACCCAAAAACCTCCCATTTTACACATGATACAGGTGAACCAGCAGCAGCTAGGAACACGTAGGATCTGGATTAGAAGAAATAAAACGATTTAGTATTTGGATTATTATGTTTGGTTATTTTCCTTTGTAATGAATGAACATGTTTGAATGTTTGAGAAATGTAACTTTGACTTCATTTAATAATGGAACATAATAGTAAATGTCATGTGCTTTGGTGATAACCCAATTATGCCCCGACTCTTATTTCCGCTGCGGGTCGGGGTGTGACATAGTCCCTCAACTTTACTAGTTGCCATTCAGAGGTTAAAATTTAACATGTTGGCAACTTTAGTCCCTCTCGTTTAGCTCACGACACACGAGGATCAACGGGACACGTGTCGAAATTTTATAAGACCTAAAAACACGAGGTGTTACAGTAACATATTAAAATTCTTAGGGAAGGAACTAATTCTCTTCCAACCAGCTAAATATTTCCTTCATGAGGTTAAAGAGGTGTGCAAAACCTATCCACAAGTTGCTTATATAACTAGACACTTTCACAGGTTTACTAACAAGCTGATTTAATTGAAATGTTAACTTAAATTAGGCAACAAACTCAAAACATATATGGTGTGTCAATCGAGGACAATAGAATTCGTCTTTATGTTCACTACCGACATGTTAATCGCCAACTAGGTAAGCTAACCATTCTTTGTTATCTTCACAATTTTTGCTTATCATTGTCAGAGGATTTAGTTATATAGCATAGTGAACTGTTTATATAATCAATCATCATTAAGGGTGTTCAAGTTCGGATAATCGAATTTCAGATATTCAAAATTTCGGATAGTTTATTTCACTATCTGAATCCGTATCCGAATTTTCTAATATTCGCATCCGAAACTTCGGATACGAATTCTGATAGTGAAATTGATGTTGATCTATAGAAGGAAGTATTTCTCTCTACCTTAAAGGTGGAAAACAAAGGTATGGCTTATCATCATTTGATTTAGTCTTGGTAAACTAAGGTATGATGTAATAAGCATTTCCTTGGCCTATAAAAGGAAGGTTCCCCCTCACTTGTCAATCATAATTGGAAAGAAATGATTTTTTTTTCTCTATTTTCTCACTGTATACCCTTAAGTCCAGTCTTGAGTCCTTATTAGTCCTTTTGAGTCCTTTTTGTTTATCCCCCTAGTCACCCCTTTAGTCTTACTAGTCTTCTATAGATCAGCCATACAACCCCCCCCCCCCCCCCCTCCATACCATAGTATTACTGTTCTTCTATAGATTAGCCATACACTCCTCATATGAGTCTTACTGGTCTTCTATAGATCAGTCATACCCTCCCCCCCAATATCTGGAGTCAGAGCCAGGTGGTAGAATATTTTAATAGTACCGTCAAAAACATAAACATGACATAAGGGGTGATTGCACGTAAGAATGTCTATTTCTAGATATTTTCTATATGTTATTAGTAGTGATGTCATGGATAGTGTAATCAAACATTTCCTTGACGTATAAAAGGAAGGCTCCCCCTCTCTTGTAAATCATCATTGGAAAGAAACAAAACTCTTCTTCTCTATTTCTCTCTAATTTCTTACTCTAAAATCTTGAGTCTAGTCTTGAGTCATTTTTGGTCCTTTGAGTCTTTTTTTGTTTATCATTCTAGTCACCCTTTGAGTCTTACTGGTCTTCTACAGATTAGCCATACAACCCCCTCCCCTATCCGATAATCTAAGAAAAAAATATTTAGGATACCCAAATTATCCGAAAAAATCCAATTCTTTAAATGTATCTAGAATATTTATTACCTTTTGTTTATTTACTGAAATTGTCATAATATTTATGAACAAGGGGCCTATCTATTAATTGTATTATTATTTGATCAGCTTGCAATGATGATGCGTGATATGTGATCAAACTATTTTGAATGTTTTATGCTATTGTGTCATCTTTTATTCATTGAAAGTATTTTTTTTTTCAAAGGACTAAGCTAAATAAGTATCATTTCTAAAGTGTGCATGTTTTTTTAGATATACAGATTATCACATAGCTTCTAGGCCATCTAATTGCATAATATCAAAGAATTGGTAAGACTGGATTCAGATAAACGAGGAGGCTCTTTTTATGATGAAATTTGGAAAAAGGTCCCAAATTTTTATTTCGACTTAGTCCCCTAAATTGGTTGTGTCACCCATAAATAATAACTGTTTGATAGGCGATATCATTAATTTTGTACTTTAGCCAACAAAAGCTTATGCATGTCGTTCTAAATCTATACCTAAGATCATCAAAGATTGAAAAAACTAGTAAAGTTGATGTAAACCAAGCAACATGGTGATGAAAATTCAGCCATCTAAAGGGAACAAAGGTGACACACTTGAGTATATGCGGTAACTCTTGATTTACATGACTCTAACGACGTCTTCCCTATATACATAGGAGATGAGGATACAAACAAGGATGCTTTCAAGGTACATGTAGTTTTGGTTAATCTTAAACGGCTTCAGAGAAATATACAACTTTCTAAACTGTTTTATTGGAAATTTTAAATTATAATAATAATAATAATCAATAGCTAAATAATAAAAGTATTCATCCATTTTGACTTATTTATTTCAGGTTACAAGGGAAAGATGAAAAGAATGTCCAATCATAGTTACAAGAAAAACTTTAGTTTTATGATCGCTTGGTTGTCCAGCATAGCTACAAGTGTTCTTGACTTGTTTGTGCTCGCTAGGTTGTAGGTAACAAAGTTACGTGTACATGCATACATAAATATTAATCGGAAACTTCGGATATTTCATATATTTTGAAAAAAAAAATTAAAAACTTAAGACATTTAAGATAATTTGGATATCCGAATTTTTTTCTTAAATTATTAAATATCTCTTAAAAAGTTCTTGATTGGTATTTTTTCATATTTTTGGATATCTGGTTCACTATCTGAATCCGTATTCGACTTTTTAAATTTTGGATAATTGAAATTTCAATTACAAATTCATATAGCATTACCAAAAAATTTGTATATTTTGGATATGGCATTTTTTTTTAAAATATATTAGTTAGATATTTTGGATATTCCGTATATTGTATATTTTGAATAATTTTTTTTGAAGTTCTGGATATTTCGGATGATATGGGTATCGAAAATGTTTTTTTTAGACTATTAATTTTTTTCCAAAATATTCTTAAATAATTTCGGATATTTACAGATTTTTGGATATATGTTTCACTATTCGAATCCATATCCGAATTTCGTATATCTGAAGATTTCGGAAATATTTGATCTTGAATACCCTGAATCATGGGATCATGAACATAAATCAAGAAAGGTGCATTGGAACTACATGTTAATAATGAAATTAAAACATCAATCAAATTTGTTCAAAGAAAAAACATCAATAAACTGTAAGTCGGCTCAATCAAATGTAAGTTGGAAGTGATATGGCACTATGATCGACTTAATGCATACATGGCTATATACAACTCTCACAAAGTTAGGGTTTATTGGGGTATAAAGCCTAATCAATATGTAATAGAATAAAATTTATGTTTTTAAGAATATTGTAGTAAACATACATTTGGAGAAGATAAAATACGATCGATCGTTGTTCTACCTACCCTCTGATCGTCTCATGATCAATGGTGATTTAATGGAGATTAAACGTAAAAGACATCATTAAATAACTTTGAAAATGAAAGTATGATTGTGAAAGATTATAGTTTGGAAAAGGACAATACGTTTATGAATGATGAATGCATTATCATATTAAAGTGTTTGCAAGTTTATGATCCTAGTGTTTAGAATGAATGGAACGAAGATAAATTTCTTGATAATGTTTTTAAAATGAAATAATGCTAGAACTGGGAAATAATTATATTATTAGATAAGTTTAACGTTTTTACAAAAAAAAAGTCTTCTTAATGATCCAATAACTATTTATGAGTGTTATTGTTTAACTGTGTGGAATAAAGTAACTATGGAAAATTGATGTTTTGTAGGTGAAAAACAAATATTGGATGTGTTTATGATGGTGCAAATGAGTTAGATATAAAGAAAATGGAAGGTCATATGTTTGGAGCGCTAAACATGAAGATTAGAATCTATTGGGAAGGTGCAAGAGGTTGGGAGAGCAAGAAAAACGAAAAAAATAAAGCAAACAATAACTCACGGTCATCGCTTACCTCGTCGGCGTAAGCTACGCCGGCCACTGATGACATCCAAACAATTTCCAGCTGGCGTAAACTACGCCCGCAGCATAGCTTACGCCGAGCACAAGGCAACACATGTGTATTTAAGGCCGAAAATAGAGTTTTAGATGCCATCTTCCATTCAAATTGGCAATTAACGATTGTAAACAATTGGCAATTAACGATTGTAGACAACCTAATAGGAGATTTTGGAGGTTCTTCCACCATTCCTAACCATCCATTCAGTTCCAACCATCAAACATGCAATTCCTCATCAAGATTGAAGATCAAATCATCATCATCATGAGCGATTAATCTCACCCGTTATCTTCTCCGTATATAGGGCTTGTTTTAAATATTTTCATTTCTTGTTTAACCTAGGATATTGGGATTGAATTCGTAACCCATTAAGTTTTGATTAGATCCAATTGTGGTTTTTCGTTTAAAAGATTTGATTTCGTTGAGACTTTAAATTGATGAACTTTTTAATTATGATTTGTTTGCCGATTTATGTTTCATATAATTGAAATGGTGTTTCGTTAATAAGACCCTTTAAGTTTGGTTCACATCTCCTACTTCATTAACCATACACTTAGTGACTCTTAATGACATCCCACTAGGTTAACTAGATCGATTATGTAATATCAAACCTGAATCTCGGAGTGGATTGTTCTAGTCTTTTTTAGTTTTCAAATCAATTTCAGTTCTCATTAGTTTTAGTAGTTTTAGTTAGTCGATAAAAAATCTAGTGTTAATTTTAGTTTGAGTTTTAGAATAAATATTCAAATGAAACGTGTGGGGAATTCACATGGACATGCTAGGTTAGGTTAGGAGTATTGAATCAATACGCATCAGGGACGATGCGTGTTTAATAGGGAAGGGGGTAAGCGTTCGTGAAAAAAGGACTCAAGAGGCATTTGATCAGGTCCATGTGCTCTTTCCTTTTTGTTTGTGGTTGTTTGTTTATGAAACTTGGTGGTGTGAAATAATTGTTAAGTATTGGGAATGGTATTTGGTTTTATGTGTTTATCGGGTCGGTAGTTGAATTAATCGCTTATGGAAATGGGATGTTGAATGAATTGGTAGATCACACATTTAACCTAAAAACCCATACATTGGAGGCAATATATACAAAATGTGGGGACAAGGGAAGTTTTGAGAAAACCAAAAATTTCTAAATCTTTTGCCTTAAAAGCAGTCTAATAAGGAGCGAAAGCGATTTTTTTAGTACATCTAATATGTTTCTGCTTCTAGTGCATGAGTCCTTAGTCATTGTTTAATTTCTATGGAAAAGTAACATGAACCGTTTTCAGCATGTGTTTAATAGAAAATGTTTAGAATTACCTAACTAGGGGTGATAAGCTGTTGGTAATAAATACATGCACACATCGGTAACCATATTCCCCATTTTAGTAAGAACTTAAGCCTAATAGAATTGTCGGTTTGATTTGAAATATATACACGTTCATTTGTTGAGAATCAGTCATATGTTGCTTTGTTTTAGAATTGTATAATTTGATACATATTAGAGTTGTGGACTTGATATATGCACGTAGATGATGACGGAATATTAGAATTCCATTTTTCTTTTATACCTTTGTTTACCTAATTACCTAGAAATTACCCATACTAGCCAACTTTGAGCCTCATATCCATTCGTTTTTTAATCCCAAATTATTACCAAACCGACTCGTTCCATTATCAACCGTGAATGACAATCTACGTGTTTAGATATATGATGTGGTAGCGAGCGTGGGTGATATTTATATATATTTTAACTACTTTATACGTGTTTATTCAAGCTTTAAATTTATAAAAACATGATATACAACTATCACTCTCTACATCACGATAGGACAAGTGCACCCATCGTTGGTGTAGTATAGTGATGGTAAGATACCAAGGTTGTCCAAGGACACAAGAGCTTTTAATACCGGATTATTGTCAACGTCTAATTAACCCAAACTTTGAGAGAAGGTTTTGAAAAGAAAATTAAATAATCAAATTAATGTAATTAAAGAAATAATTAAACAAGATACAATCACTGGTTCCAACTCATCTTTTATGTACCCTTTGATGATTTCCGCACTTTGGGTTTTTTTAAGAGATTATCTTTGTTATAGTGGCCAGTCCCTCTTTTGGAGGCAACGCTACACTCGGACATATTGGTCTGAGTCAGCAGGGATACAGTCCCGCAAAGCCGGCTTAAAGTTTTAATGGCAGTTTATTTATAAAGGATTCAAGTCGTTCTTACTTACCTCGATTTGATGCTATCTGCCTCAAGGGAAGTCCTAATAGACTTGAACCAAGTCCTCGCAGGATCTATACACTAAACGAGGCAAGAAATTTACCCAAACCACCCTTCTAACCCCCCCCCCCTTTAGGCAGTTAACGTGCTTTATATAAACCGTAAAGACACGAATGAGTGAGTCAACAAAATATGATGAGGTGATAGAATAAAGTTCACTTTCAATATATAAAACTAGTTATTAAAGTCATTAATACAAACCCAATTAAAAAGTTTACCAAATATTGGAAATCAAAAGTAATAAATAAAAGACTTCGACTTCACCAAGTGATGTAAGAGATTAGCCAAGTATGGTCATAGTTTGACAAAGGCTCTTACGATCAATCTTAGATATGGAGACTACTACACACTCTAAACTCTAATGTTTGTGGTGGATGATGGTGGTGGAGTTATGGCAAGTGTGAGAGAAATGGCTTGCCAAGGGATGAGTTGAAATAGATCAAGCACCCATATTTATAGCTGGAAACAGTGAGTTCACACGACCCTGTGTTTTCCTTCTTCTTTGTCTTCATTTAATGAGGTTGTCAGATCAGATGCTTACACAGCCCCGTGGCCATTGTACTTGTTGTACTATCCAAGATTCGCAAATCTGGAAGTTGACCACTGCCCGTGTCCATGGGACACAGCCCTGTGTTTCTTGTCTGCTTCTATTTGTCTTCTGTACGGCTCCATGCCTACTAGGCACGGCCCCGTACTTGACTTCTGATTCGTTTTTTAGTCTTGGAGTGAAGCTCGAAGGGTTGGTATAGTGTGTTATCTTTCCGTCTTCTATATTTATGCCGGTTTTTATAGTTAATTTGTTCCTTTTGTACATTTAAGCTCTTTTAAGCCTGGAAATCAAAAGTATACAAAGAAACACACTTTTCCAACTCTAGTACTAAAAAGAGTTGATTTTATACCGTATTTGGTACAATTTATATGTTGTATTTGACGCATATCCATATAACTCCTTACGTTAATTATTTTCTCTCTAATTAAATAGTCAATTTCATTTTATCCTACAAACTTAAAATTTTATCCTACATATATCTTACACTTATTGAATCATACACTACACATGTTGAAATTTATCATATACTTTATCCTATACAGCTCATAATTTATCCTACACCCCTCATAATTTATCTTACACTCTAAATTTTTTTTTTGAAAAAATATGAATTTTAAAATAAGTTACAAATTTAATATATTTAGCTATTAAACAGAAAAACTACAAATTAGTGATCTATGCAAATTTATCAATATACCCTTAAAATAACACTAAATACAAATATTAAATGAAGCATTCTTATTGGTGGAGTGTGTGTATTATATATATATATATATATATATATATATATATATATATATATATATATATATATATATCGGATCAAGATCGAGGGAAAACCCCTTCGAGTTGTGAGAACTTAGAGAACTCAACCTTCCCGTGCGAATTTTACCCCCATTTTTTTCACACCCCTAGATTAAAATATTAGAAAACACTGCCGTAAAAAAAATTGATGCGTGGGTGTAAACCGCTATTTGTTATGGTTTAAGTTAATGTTTTTACGTGACTTTTAATTCCGGATAGCCTACTTTTAATAAGGTTTGTGTTTTACAGGTCTTACGGAGTTTAAGGAGCTAATTGGGAGCCAAACGGAGCACCGGAACGTGAACGAGATCAACCAGAATAAAGAAACGAAAAATACAGAATTTAAGGATTGGAAGCACCGTCACCGACGCCACATTGGCCTGCCGGCGACGGCCCGTGTAACTCTCTCCGTCGCGTGCTTTTTGTCGTAGACAGCAGGATAGTCCGTCGGGGGAAAACTGGGATTCCACATGCCGTCGCCGACGCAACTATGGGCCGTCAGCGACGCGTCGCCAATTCTTGCTTCGCGAATTTTGAGTTTGTTTGGTTTGGGGACGGGTTAAAACAAGATTTTTGACCTATTCTTTGGGAGTTATGAATTTTGGGAGTTTGAACATTGTTCTTGGAGCCACAATCATCATCAACCATCATCTTCCACTAATCCAATCCATCCAGTTACACCCTTCGATCCAAACCCTAATCCCAAAACCATCATCATCATCCTTGAATCATCCATCCACTCATCACCATCATTTGTCACAAACCCTAACCACTTTCCATCATCACCTCCAAGTTCAAGATGCCAAGATTCGAGCTTTCATCATCCATTGATCGTGTTCCGTTCACCATGAGCGGCTAATTCCCGGAGGTTTCACCCCGGTGTAGGTTTTTGTAAGTCTAGGGTTAAACATTATTATTGGTTTGATTTGTGACAATTTGCTATTTGATTTTGAAGCTTATGACAATTGTCTTGCATTTGTATTGAATTCATAAATTGTCGAGTGAAGATTAAATTTGACTTTATGAAATGTTTATGTGCATTTATGCCTTGTCTAGGTTAGGATTTACATGTTCTTGGTAATGAAGTGCATATTTGTCCGTTCTTTGTAACGTTGATAACTATTGGCTCCTAAGCCTCGTGACACTAAATTCGTTAATCACTTTTGCAATTGAATCAAATCTAAAACGTGTAGAAACCCTAGGAGTACAATTACTGAACCGGGTGTGAACCTTGTTTTCTTATTATTGTTTTACAATCGTATTTACCCTTGTTGCAACCATTCTCAGTTTTTTAGCTGTTACTTAATTCAATCAAAACTTGTCGGTCCATTCCGACATCACTTTCAAACAAACAAACTAATCAATTTCGTTAGCAAGCTTCATAAAGTGACAATCTTATCTAAAATCAATCTTGTCCGTACGCAAATCACAGACTCTTCATGGATCGACCCCGTACTACCACTAACGCATTGTTAAGGGTAACTTGGGCATATAAATATTATCTTTGACCGGGGAGCAACACCTCGATCCAATTTTGGTGCCGTTGCCGGGAGTTCGTGCGCTTTGCGTTTGGATTTATTGGTTCTTGTGATAACTGTTTAAGTGCTTGTTTTCGTATTATCATATCGGGTTTTGTGTTATGCGGGTGTGTTACTTGTGCAGGCTACAGGTAGTGCATGCATACACGGAACTCCGGAAGAACTTCACTGTTAGTATTCGAACCGGAGATTGAGCGGGTTGTTAGACGAAACCTAGCCAACCGATTAGAGGCAACCGTTGTCTCTAATCCACCAAAACCCAATACACCAAGCACCTCATCTGTTGGAACCATTCCAATGGATAACCAAAATGCTAACCAACATCAACACCAATACCCAAATCACCCACCTCAAAACCCAAACAACCAACCGAGTGGTAACAACGCAAGACCACCTACACCACCATTTCCAAATCGCGGTCCTAACCAAAACCTCAACCAACGAGCCCGTACACCTCCACCTCAAAACCAAAACCGACAAAACCCATTACCACCAAATGTCAACAACCGCAACACTAACGCCAACCGTGGTGTTAATGTGAATCGTGGCAATCCCGCGAATGAAGGCCAATTCGTCAATCTTAATGAATTGGGGAATAATATCCCGGATGATCAACCTTATAGTATATCCGGTTATCAATCACCGGAACATGTGAGCATTCACACGGAATACTCGGACGATGGGGGATATTATAATGATCGGGTTGAAGACGATGGATGGGGAAATAACAATGAAGGGTCTTTCCATGATGGGGGGGGGGGGAATTTGGTTATGACGACGGAGGATATCAATATGCGAATGTTGTGGGAGATTATGATGGATACGGTTATGACCACGGTAGAGATGACGGTTATGGGAACAACCGTTAACCACGTAACCACAATAGGAACCGAAACGATGGCAACAACAATTACAACAATCAAAATGCCAATCGTAATCGAATTCCACAATACGTGGGTGGTGGGAATCAAGGGGTTATCAAGATGGTGATAGAAGAGGGGATCGAAGAATGGGGGACCAAGAGGTGAACGGTCCACCAAGGGATAATCGATACAATCGCAACAACAACAATCAACGTCAACCACCGCAAGGAGTCGACGGTCGGTTCTGACCAAGATATCGGAAAATGATTCTCCGATTGTACCACCGCCAAGAGGAAGAGTTGCTTTTGATTGAAAACCCAACTACATCAACATACTTCCTCATTTTAATGAACAGTCGAATGATGAACCATATACGCATTTACAGGAGTTTTCGGCCATATGTAGCACTATTTGGGGTGGTCATTTCACTCAAGATGAGGTCCGCTTACGTCTTTTCCAATTCTCATTAAAGGACAAGGCTAAGCAATGGTTTTTAACATTGCCCACCAATAGCATTCACACTTGGGCGGAGATGAAACAAACCTTCCTTGACGAGTATTACTCGATGGCCAAGACTGATGATGCGCGTGATGAGATTCGAGCGTTTAAGCAACTCTCGAGTGAACCGTTACATGAGGCTTTCATGAGGTATAAAGAATTGATCCGAAAATGTCCTCATCATCAAATCGAAAAGTGGGAATTGGTGAGGTGCTTTGTGAGAGGCTTAGACGGAGAGACATGGAATCATTTGGAGTTGACTAGTAACAGGACATTGTTGAGTAATCATGAAGATTATGATTGGGAGTTTCTAGAGAGAATGGCTAAGAGATCGAAAGCTAAAGAGTCGGCCGACCGAGCTAAGAAGCACCATATCTCCCGGTCACTACCCGTCCTTGACTCTAGTTCAAGGGACCGCATTTCTACATTGGAACGGGAATTGGCCCGTATGAAGAAAAAGGAAGTTAATGCGGTACAATTCGCGGGTTGCGATGGATGTGGGGGACTCGATCATAGAACCATAGAATGTCAAATGGGAAAAGCCGAAGACACCAAGGAAGTGAATCAAGTGTTTGGTGATCGGAAGCATAATGATATGAACTTGAACACTTACCATCCCGGGTTGAGAAACCACCCTAATTTCCGTTATGGGAACGCCGAAAATCAAATGAACCCGAACTTTCATGCGGGTAACCAAGGCGGGTCATCATACCAAAACCACCAAGGCAGTAATCACGGGGGCTATCAAAGGAATTACAACCAAGGTAGTAATCAATCATATCAGAACCGTGAAGGAAATTATCAAAGTGGGTACAACCAAGGTGGTAACGGGGGAGGTAATTCGAACTCTCAAGGCAGTGGTGATGATTTGAGTGCCAAGATTGATGCACTCTTGAATGTTGTGAAAGAATCGAGTAGTGGTATCAAGGAAATGAAAAAGGCAAATGAGATGAGGGATAAATCTCATGAGGTGTTGGCAAAGCAAGTGGGGCAACTTGCTGAAGAGGTAGCTCAGATGCGCGGAAGTGGAGGAAGACTTCCAAGTGATACCACTGTAAACCCTAAGCATCAAGGGTCCAACTCAAAGAACACAAGTGAGGTAACAATTAATAAAATTTCTTTACATAGTGGTCGAGTTATAGATAGTGGTGTCGAGTCACCACCACCTCAGTTTGTTGAAGGGGTGGTGGAAGATGTCAGTGATGAGGAGAGTGTTGACGGTCAAACGGGTGCAAATAAAAATGTTTCTGAAAAAAGTAAAAATACCCCCGTTGTGACCGTCCCAGTCCCAAAGGCTAAGGAAAAGGGTGTGGAGGTTAATACCACCCCTTACCCCAAAGCTTTGTTGGGACCATCTATGAAGGTGGTTACAAAATGTGGCCCACAACAAGAGGAAATGTGGGAAATTTTTAAACAAGTAAAAATCAACCTACCTCTCTTAGATGCGATCAAGCAAGTGCTCTCTTATGCGAAGTACTTAAAGGAATTGTGCACCCAGAAACGAACTAACAAGTTTCCCAAGAAACTTGATTTGACTGAAAATGTTAGTTCGATTCTTTCGGGTGCACTTCCACTAAAGCTACAAGATCCGGGGGCGCCCATTATATCTATTCAAGTTGGTGAATTTAAAATGACACGGGCACTTTTGGATCTTGGGGCGAGTGTGAGTATCCTGCCGGGTAGTTTGTATAACCAATACGACTTTGGTCCACTTCAGTCATCTAACACCACTGTGGTGTTGGCGGACTTGACACCCAAACTACCCCGTGGGATAGTCACTGATGTGATAGTAAAAGTTGATTTTTATTATCCGGTGGACTTTCTTGTACTTGATTATGTTTCCTTGGACCAAGCTAAACAACCAACGGTTATACTCGGTCGACCATTTTTGGCAACATCAAATGCCTAAATCAATTGTAAAACGGGTACGGTCGACATGACTTTTGGTAACCGTCGGTTGCGGTTGAACGTTTTTTCGGAATTGATGAATCCTCTAGTTGGTGACGAATGCTATATGGCGGACGTCATTGACGAGTGTATACCTCTATGTGACGTTAGTGTCAAAGAGAAAAACACAATAGAGGAATGTTTCATGTTTGACAGGTTGCAAGTGGAAACAAATCGAAGCATGGATGAGGAGGTGAAAAGAATGAAGGTGATGGCGGCAAAGGAAGGAAGACCCACTTGGACACATCAGGTGGAAAGTCTTCCGGAAAAGATTGATACAAAATTGGAACCGTTATTAGTAGAACCTCTGGTTGTTGAATTGAAGGTGTTGCCTAAGCATTTGAAATATGCTTATGTGAGTGAGGGCAACATGCTTCCGGTGATCATCGCGGCTAACCTAACCGGAGAGCAAGAGGAAAAACTCATGGAGGTCTTGGTCGCCAATAGAGCCGTTATTGGTTGGACCATTGCCAATCTGAAGGGAATCAGTCCCTCAGTGGTGATGCACAAAATCATCACCGAAGATGGTATCACTCATTCTCGTGACGCACAAAGGCGATTGAACCCCAACATGCGAGAGGTCGTCAAGAAGGAGGTGTTGAAGTGGCTAGATGCGGGTATCATTTACCCCATCTCTGATAGCCAATGGGTAAGCCCAACGCAAACGGTCCCGAAAAAGGCAGGCATTCAAGTTGTCACAAATGATGTAGGTGAAGAGGTTGCCACCCGGCCGGTAACCGGGTGGCGGATTTGTATTGACTATAGGAAGTTAAATCTGTAACTTCCAAAGACCATTTCTCTTTACCTTTTATTGACCAAATTGTTGAGAAGTTAGCGGGTCAAAAATTTTATTGCTTTCTAGATGGGTATTGGGGTTACAACCAAATAGCTATCCATCCAGAGGAACAAGCTAAGACCACATTTACTTGCCCCTACGGTACTTTTGCATTTAGGCGAATGCCGTTTGGGCTGTGTAATGCCCCCGCCACCTTTCAATGGTGTATGATGAGTATATTCTCGGACGTGGTGGGGAGTCCTTAGAGATCTTTATGGATGACTTCTCAATTTTGGATCATCATTTGAGGAATGCCTTGACCAACTCGAAAAAGTTTTGAAAGATGTGTTGAGAAAAAATTAGTTTTGAGTTGGGAGAAGAGCCATTTTATGGTTCAAGAAGGGATTATGTTGGGGCATGTAGTGTCGAGTCATGGGATAGAGGTCGACCGTTCAAAGGTGCAAGTCATCTCTACTTTGCCGTATCCCACGAGTGTTAAAGGGGTTAGATCATTTTTGGGTCATGCGGGGTTTTATAGAAGGTTTATTAAGGGGTTTAGTGACATTACAAAACCTTTATGTAAATTGTTGCTTAAGGACCAACCGTTTGATTTTAATAAAGAGTGTTAAACTGCTTTTAACATTTTGAAAGAGAAATTGGTGGAGGCCCCAATATTGCAATCGCCGAATTGGTCTTTACTATTCGAAATCATGTGCGATGCGAGCGATTATACAGTTGGGGTCGTGTTGGGTCAAAGAGTAGAAAAGAAACCCGTTGCTATTTACTACGCAAGTAAGACTCTTTCGGATTCACAATTGAATTACACAACTACCGAAAAAGAGCTACTTGTGGTGGTATTTGCATTGGAAAATTTTCGGGCTTACATATGGGGTAACAAGGTTGTTATATATTCTGATCACACTGCTGTCAGGTACCTCATGGAGAAAAAGGATGCAAAACCGAGATTGATCCATTGGGTTCTTTTACTACAAGAGTTTGACCTAGAGATACGGGACAAGAAGGGTAGTGAAAACGTGGTGGCGGACCACTTGTCTCGATTGATGGTGGAAGAGGGTTCTTCACGTGTAGAGATTGATGACGCCTTCCCAGATGAGCATATTTTGAAAGTCACTATTTTACCTTGGTATGCTAATATTGTGAATTATTTGGTCACAGGTGACTTACCGGCTCATTGGGATCGGAGGAGAAGGTTGCACTTCATGTCGCATATCAAATACTATTCGTTGGAGGAACCGGACTTGTTCAAAAAATGTCCGGATCAAGTTGTTTGAAAATGCATTCCGGACGAGTAGATCCCGAGTGTTTTGACGCACTTGCATTCATTTGCTTGTGGGGGCCATTTCAGTGGTCACAAAACTGGGCACAAAGTGCTCAATAGTGGGCTTTATTGGCCAACTATCTTC
The DNA here is from genome assembly GCA_947069175.1 of Scalesia atractyloides. NCBI lineage: Eukaryota > Viridiplantae > Streptophyta > Magnoliopsida > Asterales > Asteraceae > Scalesia > Scalesia atractyloides. The sequence continues at coordinate 76,203,258 of CAMTDV010000021.1, forward strand.
AAAGACGCATTTACTTTTGTTAAAAATTGCGTTGAGTGTCAAAAATTGGGGGGTATCTCTAAACGGGATGAGATGCCCATGCAACCGATCCTTATTGTAGATATTTTTGATGTGTGGGGGGTCGATTTCATGGGCCCCTTCCCGAATTCGCATGGCAACATGTATATCTTGGTGGCGGTCGACTATGTGTCGAAATGGGTTGAAGCGATCGCTACCAATACAAATGACCATACAGTGGTATGCAATTTTGTTCAAACGAATATAATTTCTAGATTTCGGATCCCCCGAGTAATCATTAGTGATGGAGGGTCTCACTTCAAAATTTTTAACTTTGGCAAACTATTGAAACGGTATGGTGTTGACCATCGAATTGCTACCCCCTATCATCCGCAAACAAGCGGTCAGGTAGAGGTATCCAATAGGCAAATCAAAGAGATTTTGCAAAAGACTGTTCGACCGGACCGTAAGGACTGGTCGACAAAGTTGAACGATGCTTTATTGGCCTATCGCACGGCACATAAAACACCGATTGGTACCACACCTTATCGTTTGGTTTACGGTAAAAATTTTCACTTGCCGGTCGAGCTTGTGGATCGTGGTTTTTGGGCTATTAAAGAGGTTAACATGAAATATGACGATGTAGGTAAGGAGCGAAAGTTAAAGTTATGCGAGTTGGAAGAGCTTCGGGAAGAGGCATATGAGTGTGCTTCCAAATACAAGGATGGAATGAAGCGACCACACAACGCAAAGTTGAAGCCAAAGGAGTTTATGGTAGGGAAAAAGGTTTGGCTCTACAACTCAAGGCTTAAATTCTTTCCCGGGAAGCTCACGTAACATCCGTCGAAAAACGGGTTTCCAAAACCCGCTTCGTTTATTAATCGAATATCAAGTTATAAAATTTCGTTACGTATTTATGATTAATTTTAATTTTAAACAATACATAATTAATAAACATTTTAGAATTTAAAAACTATAATTATTAAAAAGTAAAAATAAAGTAAATAAAAAAGAAAAGAGGCTGCCGGGTTTCGAACCCGGGTCAGCCGGAAGGAACAAACCACACTCAACCACTCCGCCACTTGACTCGTTTGTGATATATGATAAAACAATTAATACTTATAATAAAACTCAAAACTCAAATACGGTCATCAGCGCGCCCAATTCGCAGTCCCCGGAAATACCGACGATTTCGCCAATTGTCGACGGTTTCTTTTGACTAAATGCGTGCATTAACCTCGACATCGGTTATAACCGATGTCTAATCCCGCGAACTCAGTCATAACCGCCGGAGAAAACCTTGACCATGAATCAAGACCAAATTCGGACTCAATTCATCCTGATTCTTCCCTATAAATACACACCCAAGTCTCTGGTAATCTTTTCGCTCAAAATCGCACAAATTCTCGAAGAAATTTCACTCGCCGGAAATATTCTGTATTGTCGGACTTTCGCCGGAAAACCGAGATATACATCAAATCGGTAAATTTCTCGATTCTTTCGTTTTCAATCCATTGTTAGACTTATACTAACTTCAATCCTTCAACCAGAATCGGTCCCAGACGACGTTGCCGGATAATTTGCACTCGCCGGAAAATCTCTAGAAATTTCCGAAATCAAGCTGTGAATCGGTACAAACATCTAAACCTTTTGATAATCCTTGTTTAGTACCTTAATTGCACAACTCATTGATCAAAACTGTCGATTGGTTCACTCAGACGGAGATCGCCAATCAGAGCCGCGCCCCCTTGCCGGAAACCTGAATTAAACACGCTGTTTTGGTACACTCTGTTCTATAATCCCGTTTACTATTACATTTCAACTAATTATAAGTTTTGATAATCAAGTTAAACAAAACAGTCGGAACTCTCTGATCTGGGTGTTTGTAAACGAAGAAGACGAAGTCAGAAATAAGTATAAGTATAATAAAAATCACATAATCAAACGGGTTAGACACACAGTCCAGCGGTGGACTGTGTGCGCAAACAAAACAAACGTCACGAGTTCGAACCTTACAAACGCACCGACTTTCCGAATTAAAACCAATTTTTTTAAAACTGAATCAGAACAGGTCCCAGTATGTTTATAAGATTAATATAACCCGTAAGTTAAACAGATAAGACACACAGCCCAACTGGTTGGGCTGTGCGCTTACAAACCAAAGGACCCGAGTTCGATCCGGCTTCCCTGCAACCGGTTCAAACATTTAAAATCCTTTTAATATAAACCAAATAAATTAACACTTAATTAGTATATATATATAATTAAAACATAGAATATTTCGGGTTAGACACGTAGCTCAGTTGGTAGAGCTGCGTGCACGCGTACGAGAGGTCCCGGGTTCAAACCTCACTCGGTGCACACTCAGACCACAGTCCGACCGGTCAACGGTCAACGAAAAGTCAATTTTTTTTATTTATTTTTATTATTTATTTAATTTAAAAATCAATTAAAAATACTTAAATAATATTTTTAAAGTTAGAAAATGACCTTAAACTCACAAAAATAAATCTAAAAATCCTATTAATAAAATCCACTTATTTACCGAACCATTTCGTTACTATTTTAGGTTAGTTATTCCTCGTCGATCAAATCTCCAAACTCGTACGCATTCCACATCATCAAGAGAACGCACCCAATGTGAGTGAATCTCTACCAATTCCCCGTTTTAATCACACTTTGGGGTGTATCATGTGTCGCTTATTATTTATTACATTTAAACACTTGTGCATCCATCATATCCATGATCAAATATGTATCCAATATGTATCAATTGTTTGAGTGGTTAATGTTTAGATTAAATTTATCATTTTCAGTACATACATCATCATAGGCTCGTCTGTTCCCCATTACCTATGAGCGGAACGTGGCGTTGCCAACATACGATCGGCTCCGTTTGATTGAGCCTTGATCTCACATACATCATCATAGGCTCGTCCGTTCCCCATTACCTATGAGCGGAACGTGACGTTGCCAACATATACATTACCATTCATGTCATATACTTATTCAAGGTGGTTTGTGTTTGTTTGTTTATATACGTTTGCTCACATATGATTACTGCACAATTTTTCCATATTAAATACAACAAGAAATCAATAACAAATGTTTTTAACAAGGTTCACTTGCCAACTTTTGTTGACCCAAAATTCCCCATTTTTACACATGATACAGGTGATCCAGTTGAAGCAAGAAACATATAGGACGGCCTAGAAGAATAAATTAGTTTAGGCTCTGGATTGTTTTACTTAGTTTCTTTTTCCTTGTAATTGTATGAACTTGTTTTGAATATTGAAGATGTAATTCGAATTTAATAAATGTGAAACATTTTAGTAAACATCATGAGCTTTGGTGATAACCCAATTATGCCCCGACTCTTATTCCGCTGCGGGTCGGGGTGTGACAGATTGGTATCAGAGCCATGACTATAGGGATATAGGATAGGTTATTAGACCCTTAGAGCCTATACTATAGTTGATTAGAATTTTAAAATTGTTTATGTGTTACATACCAAATTCATGATGTTTATATGCTTTATGTTCATTTTTACATTCAATATTATGCAAGCATGTTCATAAGTACATATTATTATACAATGCTCATCATAAATCATATCCTCATAACATACCATATCCATGAGAGCACACACCTCACAATTCCTACGATTTTTGCAACGATTTTTGTATTTTCAAATCACATCAAAGTGAGTTCTCATGACGGGCATGTAGTAACTGGAAGGGTACGAGTACCGGTAGTCAGAAGTCCTGTCTAGGCTTGGCATTCGTATAAATCCAAAATAAAGGACCAGTTTGCCTACCTGGGGACTAACGATGAGAGTACGAAGGACCTATTAGGCCAAAGCATGCTATACCAAACATCGTGTGAGCTAACCCCACTTTGAGTTGTCATTGTGTCTATACCTGGACACCCTCCTACCATACATCTCGCAAACATATTTCATGGTTTTCATTCGGGTGATGCGAGTGTTAAACCGCCAACACCAATGTGAATCCTACTAAGCCAATAGTCATGGGGGCCCACATGACTATACAGGCGATGGTATGGGGGACATTGGAGGCCCAAACATGAGCAAACCCAAGACATCCTATGGATGTAGTTGCATTATTTATGATTATGTTATTTTAATACTTTTAACAACACATGACACCTAAAAACTTCTTAAACTCACTATCTTCCTATGTATGTTCCTGTAGATGTCGGCTAGGCAACTACGTGGAGGTAGAAAGTCAGGAAGGTCAAACGAACGCTTGGCCACCCAAATTGCAAAACAAATGGCCGCGGTGCTTCGTGACATCGTAATTCAAGTCCAACAAGCTCTCACCGCGAATCCCATCAACCCTCCAAACCAAGAAGACCAGAACGTCGACAACCCTCCCTCCAAAAAGTGCTCCTACAAACATTTCAAGTCTTGCGATCCCCCAAAGTATGAAGGGACCGAAGGTGTCACTGCTCTCCTCCACTGGTTTGAGGAAATGGAGAACACTTTCCTCAATTGCGATTGTCCCGAGGATCGTAAGGTACGTTACCCAACCGGGAGACTGTTTGGGGTAGCCCTGACCTGGTGGAACACAGAGAAGGGTAAGAGAGGAGTCGAAGATGCTATGTCCTTAACATGGGAAGAGTTAAGGGAAATAATGACTGTCCAAGAAGCGAAATTAAGAAGTTAGAGGATGAATTCCACTCGTTAAAGCAAAAGGAAGGAGATCATACTTCCTACAACAAAAGGTTTTTAGAGTTGAACCAAATGATCCCCAACTTGTTCACCCCAGTGTACCGCTTGGTTGAACACTATATTCGAGGCCTCCCCTCGAAAATTCAAGACTCGATACTAAGCACTTCGCCTGCAACACTTGAAGCCGCTATGGAACTAGCTACCGAACTTACCGAAAATCGCATCCGAAACGGTAAATTCAAGGAGGAGAAAAAGAAAGCCCCCATTGAGGCTCAAACTTCAAACCATTCTGGCTCCTCTTCGAAGTTTACTGGTAAAAGGAAGCGAAACACCAGAAACTTTGCTGTCACTCAAACAAACCCTCCTATCACTGCCGCACCAATCACCCAAGTTGCTCCCTCAGCTGCACCCATACAAAAAGGCATACTCAGGCCCATACCCAAAATGCAACCGTTGCCAATACCATCACTTTCCCGAACACCCCTGCCAACATTGCACCAGCTGTGGCCGTGCAGGTCACACCATCCAAACCTGTCACACACTTCAGCGAATGAACCGCAACCAACCCTCAACCCAGACCCACCATCAGATAGTGGGTCAAGCCCAACAACCCTTACTTCTACCACCTACACAACATACGGCCCAATCCTACTACCAACCCCACTACCCCATGATGCAACCCATGCGGGCTTGTTACAACTGTGGAGACCCAAACCACTTTAGAAACACTTGTCCACGCTTGGTGAACATCATTCATGCCCAAGCTCAAGCAAACCCGGTGAACCAAGCTAACCAAGCTCCTCCACCTGCTAGAGGAAGAGCTTTCAACATCAACGCCAATCAAGCTAGGGCCGACCACAACGTGGTTAACGGTACGTTTCTCATCAATGGTAGTTATGCATCCATGTTATTTGATACTGGAGCGGATAAGAGTTTTGTGTCCTTAGAATTTGAACCCATCCTCAACCAAACTCGTGATAATCTCATGGAATCCATAACGGTGGAAGTTGCTGACGGAAAACCGGTCTCATTAAACTCTATTGTACGAAATTGTACCCTCACTTTAAACGATCACGATTTTCCAGTTGACCTCATTCCTATGAAGTTGGGAAGTTTCGACATTAATCGGTATGGACTGGCTCAGCCAACATCATGCTGAAGTAGTATGCCGCGAAAAGTTCATTCGCATTCCTCTTGCAGACGGTCAAACCCTACGAATCTTTGGAGAAACCCCTTCGAAAGGACTCAAATTGATGTCCTGCCTTCAAGCCCGAAAATATCTCCGCAAGAATTACGTCGCATTTCTAACTCACGTCGTCAAGAAGGAAACAAGGAGAAGAAACTGGAGGATATACCTGTAGTGAAAGAATTCCCACAAGTCTTTCCCGACGACATCTCAGGACTTCCTCCCATGAGAGAAGTCGAATTCCGCATTGATCTTATACCTGGCGCTACACCAGTCGCAAAATATCCTTATAGGTTAGCCCCATCCGAAATGCAAGAGCTGGCCAGTCAACTGCAAGAGCTGACTGACAAAGATTCATACGTCCTAGCTCATCGCCTTGGGGTGCACCTGTTCTGTTTGTGAAGAAGAAAGATGGAACGTTTCGCATGTGTATCGACTACAGAGAACTCAACAAGTTAACGGTCAAGAACCGCTACCCATTACCTCGCATCGATGACCTTCTAGATCAACTTCAAGGAGCCACCTGCTTTTCAAAAATCGACCTTCGTTCTGGATATCATCAACTCAGAGTACATGAAGAAGACGTCCCAAAGACCGCCTTCCGAACTCGTTATGGTCATTACGAATTCATGGTCATGCCATTTGGATTAACCAACGCCCCAGCTGTATTCATGGATCTAATGAATAGGGTATGCAAACCCTATCTCGACCTCTTTGTCATAGTCTTCATCGACGACATCCTCATCTACTCAAAGTCTAAATCTGATCATGAACGACACATTCGACTCATCCTTACACTCTTAAGGAATGAAAAGCTCTACGCCAAATTCTCCAAATGCGAATTCTGGTTAAAAGAGGTACAATTCCTTGGACATGTCGTCAATGACAAGGGAATACATGTTGACCCCGCAAAGATCAAAGCAGTACAGGAATGGCAAGCGCCACATACCCCTACCGAAGTAAGATCATTTCTTGGTTTGGCTGGTTACTATCGTCGTTTAATTGCAAATTTCTCCCGTATTGCTGTACCACTCACGGCTTTGACTCATAAAGGAAAACCCTTCATATGGGGACCTAAACCAGAAGAAGCCTTCCAAACCCTTAAGCAAAAGCTTTGTGACGCACCTATCCTCACACTCCCTGAGGGTTGTGATGACTTCGTAGTTTATTGCGACGTGTCAGGGCAAGGACTAGGCTGTGTGCTAATGCAAAGAGGAAAAGTGATAGCCTACGCTTCTAGACAACTCAAAGTTCATGAGAAGAACTACACCACCCACGACCTGGAACTTGGAGCCGTTGTGTTCGCTCTCAAGATATGGAGACATTACCTCTACGGTACCAAGTGTGAAATATACACTGACCACAAGAGCCTCCAACATATATTTAACCAAAAGGAGTTGAATATGAGGCAACGAAGATGGGTCGAACTTCTTAATGACTACGACTGTGAAATTCGGTATCATCCTGGCAAGGCAAACGTGGTGGCCGATGCGCTCAGTCGAAAGGGTTATGCGAACACCATTCATCTTCTATGTTCGCAAATCATCACCGACATCAAAGATCGAATCCGAGAAGCTCAACATCTTTCTGTAACAGAAAACGACGTTCGCAATGAGCTGTCTTGTGGAGCAGAACTTAAAATCGAAACCAAATCCGACGGTATTATGTACTATCTAGATCGCATATGGATTCCCGATCACAATAACCTTCGTGATTTCCTTATGAATGAGGCGCTCAAAACACGGTACTCTGTACACCCAGGAGCCGACAAGATGTATCAAGACCTTCGATACACCTACTGGTGGCCTGGCATGAAAAAGGATATTGCTATTTTTGTATCCAAGTGCCTTACCTGTTCTAAGGTGAAAACTGAACATCAAAGACCTTCAGGACTTCAAACCCAACCTGAAATACCTGTATGGAAGTGGGAAAACATAACCATGGACTTCATTACCGGGTTACCTCGCACCTCCAGTGGGTATGACACGATATGGGTAATCATTGATCGTCTTACAAAATCAGCTCACTTCATTCCGATTCGCGAGGACTTCAAGAACGAGAAGTTAGCTCGTATCTACATCAGCGAGATCGTAAGCCGTCATGGTGTACCTCTAAGCATCATTTCAGACCGTGATGGTCGTTTCACTTCACGAACATGGCAAGCCGTACAAGCCGCCTTGGGTACACGATTAGACCTCGGTACCGCTTTTCATCCTCAAACTGATGGACAATCTGAACGCACCATTCAAACTCTTGAAGACATGCTTCGAGCATGTGTCATAGACTTCAAGGGAAATTGGGACGCTCATCTACCATTAGTTGAATTTTCGTACAACAATAGCTACCATTCCAGTATCGGCATGGCTCCTTTTGAAGCGTTATATGGTCGTAAGTGCCGATCACCAATATGTTGGCACGAAATTGGGGAAGCTCAAATCACCGGTCCAGAATTAATCCAAGAAACAACAGACAAGATCCATCAAATTCGAAACAATCTTCTAGCGGCACAAAGTCGTCAAAAGAGTTATGCAGACAAACGACGAAAGCCCTTGGAGTTTAACATTGGTGACCAAGTAATTTTAAAAGTATCACCGTGGAAGGGAGTGGTTCGGTTTGGCCAAAAAGGCAAGCTAGCAACACGCTACGTAGGACCTTTCAAGATACTCGAAAGAGTAGGACCTGTAGCATACAAGCTTGACCTACCAGAAGAGCTCAACAGAATTCATCCCACATTCCACGTATCAAACTTGAAGAAGTGCCTCGCCGATGAAAACCTCCATATTCCCCTAGAAGACATTCAAGTCGATGAATCTATGCGTTTCATTGAAAGACCAGTAGAAATTATGGACTTCGGAGAGAAGCGTTTAAGACGGAGTCGTATTCCAATTGTCAGGGTACGCTGGGAGTCGAAACGAGGACCTGAGTTTACTTGGGAACGTGAAGACTCAATGCGCGAGAAATACCCGCATCTTTTTCCTGTTACAACTACTACTTAAATTTCGGGACGAAATTTCTAAAATTAGGGGATACTGTAACATCCGTCGAAAAACGGGTTTCCAAAACCCGCTTCGTTTATTAATCGAATATCAAGTTATAAAATTTCGTTACGTATTTATGATTAATTTTAATTTTAAACAATACATAATTAATAAACATTTTAGAATTTAAAAACTATAATTATTAAAAAGTAAAAATAAAGTAAATAAAAAAGAAAAGAGGCTGCCGGGTTTCGAACCCGGGTCAGCCGGAAGGAACAAACCATACTCAACCACTCCGCCACTTGACTCGTTTGTGATATATGATAAAACAATTAATACTTATAATAAAACTCAAAACTCAAATACGGTCATCAGCGCGCCCAATTCGCAGTAGCCGGAAATACCGACGATTTAGCCAATTGTCGACGGTTTCTTTTGACTAAACGCGTGCATTAACCTCGACATCGGTTATAACCGATGTCTAATCCCGCGACCTCATTCATAACCGCCGGAGAAAACCTTGACCATGAATCAAGACCAAATTCGGACTCAATTCATCCTGATTCTTCCCTATAAATACACACCCAAGTCTCTGGTAATCTTTTCGCTCAAAATCGCACAAATTCTCGAAGAAATTTCACTCGCCGAAAATATTCTGTATTGTCGGACTTTCGCCGGAAAACCGAGATATACAACAAATCGGTAAATTTCTCGATTCTTTCGTTTTCAATCCATTGTTAGACTTATACTAACTTCAATCCTTCAACCAGAATCGGTCCCAGACGACGTTGCCGGATAATCTGCACTCGCCAGAAAATCTCTGGAAATTTCCGAAATCACGCTGTGAATCGGTACAAACATCTAAACCTTTTGATAATCCTTGTTTAGTACCTTAATTGCACAACTCATTGATCAAAACTGTCGATTGGTTCACTCAGACGGAGATCGCCAATCAGAGCCGCGCCCCCTTGCCGGAAACCTGAATTAAACACGCTGTTTTGGTACACTCTGTTCTATAATCCGTTTACTATTACATTTCAACTAATTATAAGTTTTGATAATCAAGTTAAACAAAACAGTCGGAACTCTCTGATCTGGGTGTTTGTAAACGAAGAAGACGAAGTCAGAAATAAGTATAAGTATAATAAAAATCACATAATCAAACGGGTTAGACACATAGTCCAGCGGTGGACTGTGTGCGCAAACAAAACAAACGTCACGAGTTCGAACCTTACAAACGCACCGACTTTCCGAATTAAAACCAATTTTTTTAAAACTGAATCAGAACAGGTCCCAGTATGTTTATAAGATTAATATAACCCGTAAGTTAAACAGATAAGACACACAGCCCAACTGGTTGGGCTGTGCGCTTACAAACCAAAGGACCCGAGTTTGATCCGGCTTCCCTGCAACCGGTTCAAACATTTAAAATCCTTTTAATATAAACCAAATAAATTAACACTTAATTAGTATATATATATAATTAAAACATAGAATATTTCGGGTTAGACACGTAGCTCAGTTGGTAGAGCTGCGTGCACGCGTACGAGAGGTCCCGGGTTCAAACCTCACTCAGTGCACACTCAGACCACAGTCCGACCGGTCAACGACCGGTCAACGGTCAATGAAAAGTCAAAAAAATTATTTTTTTATTTATTTTTTATTATTTATTTAATTTAAAAATCAATTAAAAATACTTAAATAATATTTTTAAAGTTAGAAAATGACCTTAAACTCACAAAAATAAATCTAAAAATCCTATTAATAAAATCCACTTATTTACCGAACCATTTCGTTACTATTTTAGGTTAGTTATTCCTCGTCGATCAAATCTCCAAACTAGTACGCATTCCACATCATCAAGAGAACGCACCCAATGTGAGTGAATCTCTACCAATTCCCCGTTTTAATCACACTTTGGGGTGTATCATGTGTCGCTTATTATTTATTACATTTAAACACTTGTGCATCCATCATATCCATGATCAAATGTGTATCCAATATGTATCAATTGTTTGAGTGGTTAATGTTTAGATTAAATTTATCATTTTCAGTACATACATCATCATAGGCTCATCTGTTCCCCATTACCTATGAGCGGAACGTGGCGTTGCCAACATACGATCGGCTCCGTTTGATTGAGCCTTGATCTCACATACATCATCATAGGCTCGTCCGTTCCCCATTACCTATGAGCGGAACGTGACGTTGCCAACATATACATTACCATTCATGTCATATACTTATTCAAGGTGGTTTGTGTTTGTTTGTTTATATACGTTTGCTCACATATGATTATTGCACAATTTTTCCTATTAAATACAACAAGAAATCAATAACAAATGTTTTTAACAAGGTTCACTTGCCAACTTTTGTTGACCCAAAATTCCCCATTTTTACACATGATACAGGTGATCCAGTTGAAGCAAGAAACATATAGGACGGCCTAGAAGAATAAATCAGTTTAGGCTCTGGATTGTTTTACTTAGTTTCTTTTTCCTTGTAATTGTATGAACTTGTTTTGAATATTGAAGATGTAATTCGAATTTAATAAATATGAAACATTTTAGTAAACATCATGAGCTTTGGTGATAACCCAATTATGCCCCGACTCTTATTCCGCTGCGGGTCGGGGTGTGACAGCTCAAGAGTAAGTGGATGGGCCCATACGTGATCACACGGGTCAGAAAATTGGGTGATGTCACCATTGAGTGAGAAGAACACGTTAACGGTTAACGGTTAACGGTCATCGTCTAAAACCAATTCTTGATGGTAATGATGATAAGGGTGAGAAGAACACGGAAGTGGTAAGCTTCGTGGTGGGTGTACCACATTACGAGGTCATTTGAGAACCGATTACACGTTTTGTAGGGTTATGTACTATTTTTAATTGTTTGGATGCATCGTTTTAGATTAATTATGCTTATTGTTTTGATTTAACAACTCTTTGACATGTGTGAAGTTCCGAAAGCTATAAACGAGTCTCGATAACATGAGGTATGTGTTTTAACTCTTTTATGTGAATTGGGGACAATACACGACTTTTTTGGGGGGTGGTAGGATCGTTAACGATAAGTTAGTAGTGAATATTAAAACCGAAAATGTCACACAAAAAGAATTATTATAATTTTTAGGATTTAAATTATGCTAGGCTACTTTTGTAAAAGTTCATGTTTTTGCCCATAATTTTGAAAAAAAATATATTGAAAAAGGGTGTGCCGTCGGCGACGGGGCTTCAGGCCGTCGGCGACGGGGCTTCAGGCCGTCGGCGACGGGGCTTCAGGCCGTCGCTGACGGGTCTTGGAAATTTTGTCCGTCGGGTAAGTTTGCACGTAGACAGCAGGTTAGTGCGTCGGATGAAAAGTATATAAACCCATTTTTGGGGTGGCGTCGGCGACGGGGCCCCAAGCTGTCGCTGACGGGTCTTAGAAGATCAGCCGACGCTGATTGTTTATTTACGTATATTTTCGACCCGAAACCCGTTTTTAGCCAACCAAACTCGACCCGAACTTTGTTTTAACCACAATTTCGCCCCGGGAGACCCCATATCTGATTCCTGATCCTAACCTACCCCAAAATCTCTGCATTCATCACCACCACAACTCACTTCATCTTCCATCTTCTTCATCTCCCTTATAAGAACCCTAATCTTCAATCCTTCATAACTTCTTCATATCTTCACCAAATCTAGCGATTATTGAGCCTATTTTGTGTATTTTTCCAAGAGGAAAAAAACTCCCAACTTTGTTTTCAGTAATTCTTGCAAGTTTGCGAGATTTCTGGGTGTGAAATTTTGGGTTTTTGAAGAAGTTCATCAAGCTTCAAGATTTTCTTCTTTCTTTAGTTCTTCTTGCCTAAACAACATTAAAGGTATGATTTTTTCTCAGATTTAAGCATGGTTATCATATGGTTAGTCAATATCTTCCAAAATTTTTAAACTTTTTGGTTTAGAGTAGGTTGTTTATTGCAATGTATGATGTTATAACTTATATTTGGGCATGAATAGATGATTTGGGTGGGATTTGAACTTACAACAACTTTTGTGATGTGATTACACATGTTGTTAGTATGCTTGAACATGAACATGGTGTTGAATCTTGTTGAACTTCCATGGATTTGGGAATAAACATGATGAATATTAAGTTTTAGATTATAAAATTCCACTTTTAAGTTTAAACAAGCTAATTTATGTCTAAAGCAAAGGTTCAATCAACATCAATGTTTATGTTCAAAAGTTGGAGTGTTTGAAGTTTTGGGTATACTAATTGGTTGCTTTTGTTTGATTGTAGCCATGTTTTCCCGAAAAAGAAGTAAGATATCCGGTGAAGGGTCATCTTCACGAGCAACTTCGGGCTCAGGTTATGTCCAAAAGAAATGGGAACAATTAAGTAATGTTGAAGAGGATGATGGTCAGTTGGAACGCCAGGACTGGGATTAGGATGAATTCAGAAACAGCCGTACAGCTTCGCAGTGGAACGACAACAAGAAGAAACCGTTGTCGATGTATAACAATAAAAAAACTGGAAGCAAAAATGTGGAGATGGAAGATGGTTTCCGGGAACGTCACCACTTCGGTCCCGGAATGAGCTGTTCCGGAGAGGTCTGTTAACTTGGAGGAGTTCAGGGCTATAGGAATCATCCAAAAGTTTGAAAGACTTGGCTGGGAGAGAGTTTTGGATTGGTGTGAAGACATCACATCGAGGGTTTTTTTGGCAGCAGTTTGTGAGTGGCTGTCGACATTACGGTTTGTAAACAGGGATGGACCATCGGTCACGTGGCAATTGGTTGGTGACATTGGGAAGAATCAGATGATCATGTCATCCGAGCACATGAATTGTATTGCTCGTTTTGACTCATTAGGTGCGGACACCATTGACCAATTTCTAGATAACAAGGTGAATCCTGCTGATCCCGCCGGTATGTTAGTCACTGTGTTACTGGGGTCCGGTGGGTTAGGTGAGTCGAGAAACGATCTGTCGTTGGAGGGGCGGATCCTCCAAGGTATATCTCTTGAAAACATCATGGTGCGGTTTGGAGACCGTGGGAAAGTAAAGGTGCCCGACTGTAGGGTGTTACATTCATTGCTGGTTGGTGCGCCAAAGTTGTCATGGCGCCAAATTGTGATGATGAACACGTGGGACACGCGTGAATCATGCACCAGAAAAATGATACCGTATGTGAGGTTGATAAGCGCAATGATCCTACAACAAAACGCTTTGCCCACCGACTCGTTATGGGTAACCAAGCAAATTGATCAAGTTTGTTTCGCTTCAATCAGGCGGCATTAGAAGATTACCGTGGAGGTTTATGGTCACCAATATACGGTGAAAGATGATCAGGGCCGCCAATTCACGTTTACGGATCCCACTGCAGCCCATGGGATTGTACAAGAAGAGGAAATGCATAATGTAGAAGAGGAAGAAGAACAAACCGGTCCGAGGGGACCGAGATAGAGATATGCCCGACAGCATCGGGAAATTTCAATGAGGTTGCTCAAATCGTTGTCTCCCGGCGTCGGCCAGATTACACCAATTATAATCGGGGGGCAACAGGGGGTGTATGACAACGTATCCGCGGGTATTGGGGAGAATCGCGGGTACCATGAGGAAAGGCACTAATGGGAGCAAAGCTTCCAAACACAGTACAGAATCATTGGAACGAGGAAGCTGCCCATAGGGCAAAATTTGAGCAATATTGGGAAGACCAGCAGCTGTTTCAAGCGCAACAACAGTCTCGATTAGAGTTGATGGAGCAACAGCGGCCCCAAGAAAATGCTCAACGAAGAGCATGGGAGGAGGAACAAAATCGCCTCCTGATAGAACAAAATGCATATGAGGATAGGCGTTGGATGGCGACCGCCACAGATCAACAAATAGCCATCAATAACGCCAAGATCCTGCATGATCGAGAGAGGCATCATCGGAATCTGATGGCCGGGTTGCCATTTCAGCAACATACACCATGGTTCAACTATGAGGACCTCCCCGTGCCTCAAGGACCCTCCGACCCATCTCCGCATTGGCCCGAAATGCCGGGCTCAGGTTTCATCCCGATACAGCCACCACCACCAGTTGAAGGGGAACCTGGACCGCTCAATAATTGGAAGGATATCATGTCTTCTCTCACCGGGTACCCATATAACCCATACCCGCCTAAAGACCCAAACGAACATTACCAAAGGTAGGCTAGGTATTTTTATGTTGTTGTATATTTTTTTTAGTTTTGTTCTAGTTAGATTTTATTGCTTTCCTAGTTAAACGAACTTTGTTGGTGTGTTCTCTATATAACCCTCACGAGACCTACTCGACCTACTCGACCTTCCGAGCTATCGGAAGGTTTAAAAGGGCTTGTTGCATAAGCTAAATGCAACCGTGATTCCTACGAAAGTGAGTTAGGATTGTTATTGTTGTACATTATTTTCCACATAAGTCAAAGTAAATTAACGTATGGATCGGTGATATTTTCATAAAAGTGGTTGAACTAGGTTACTAACAAATTTTGATGGTTGTGAGAAGCATGCTTCTACACAAGGATTGAGATTTGTATGTACATTATGTTCGTGAGACGACCGCTTTGTTGAAGGATGTGGAGCAAGTGAAGAAAGAGCTCGGAAATCAGGTGCATACGTTTCTTTTTACGTTGATTTTTAGTTAGATAATAAGTGGAGTGTAAATCTTATCTTAGTTTTGGGGGTGAAATTTGTTGGGATTTTAGCCGTGTCACATCCCTTATGCGTTCTAAAGAGCTCTAACTCTACACATTGAGGACAATGTTAACCTCAAGTGTGGGGATGGGGTAGTAAAAGTTTTTCGATTTAGACCCGTTCATTTAAACATTACACATTGAGGACAATGTTAACCTCAAGTGTGGGGATGGGGGAAAATTTTACAAATTTTTCAAAAATGTCTTTGTTTAAAGCAATCTAAAAGCACAAGTAACTAAGTTAGCGAAGGATGGCACAAACCATTTGGTCTTTTGTCATGGTTGAGTTCAAGTTAAAGGCAAGAAAATTATTTAATGGGTGGTTATTTGGGAATAATTCGCCTAAGAAACTTGTAATTGTGCATATCACATTTCATACCCTTAATATGTGAGTTTTTGAGCCACTTGTATACATTATGCATATACATGTTTCTTTGTTTGAGTGGTCCGTTAGTCATGTATTGTAGAACTTGCATCTTTTGATACGTTTGAGACCATAGACCGAATGCAAGCATGAGAATGACTAAGGCAATAGGTAAACCTTTTTGTTTTACACCATTTATATAGCCTTACCCAAACATATCCCCTAGTAGCCAATGTTGAGCCTAATCCTTTCCTTTGATCACCCAAATTAGCCTTTAACCTTAAACCTTTCTAACCAGTGTAATGGAAACTTGATCATAGCATTAGTTGTGTATATAGTTTGAAAAAAAAATCAATCAGAAAATACTATGAAAAATAGAAAAGAATGATTGAACAAAAACACAAAAAGATGTGCGGTAGTTGTGAATAAAGGCGAACGTTTTAGCCTATTAGTTATCGACTTGTGTTTGGTCGGTTTAGTGTAATCGTAATAAAGATCGAATTTTCATCACCTTAGCCACTTTAAATATCATATTCCATACCCTTAGCCTAGCCCCGTTACAACCCTCTAAAGACCTTTCTCTCTTGTGCTTAGTATTCGTGTTCGGTGGTGGAGAATGATTGAGTTGCAAGCATATGCGGGTATATGTTCTATTCGGTTTTGGGTGATCACTTTTAAAAGCGCTAATACATCATATAAATTAGCCAAATTGTAAACCGAGTGGAGTGAACATTGTGAGGGATATGCATGTGTTGTGGGTTTTCAGGGCGGGTTAATCTCGAATAGCCATTTTCATATGATTAGTCTATTGAGTGTTAAATAACTTGAAATTGCAAAATTCTTGAACCGGGTATGACTTGAGACCTTAACTTACGTCTCAAGAATGGGGAGTGTATTTTTTGTTTGACCCACGTGAAAGGGAAAAAACAGATTTGCTTGAGGGCAAGCAAAAGACAAGTGTGGGGATGTGATGCGTGGGTGTAAACCGGTATTTATTATGGTTTAAGTTAACGTTTTTACACGACTTTTAATTCTGGATAGCCTACTCTTAATAAGGTTTGTGTTTTATAGGTCTTACGGAGTTTAAGGAGCTAATTGGGAGCCAAACGGAGCACCGGAACGCGAACGAGATCAACCGGAATCAAGAAACGAAAAAATACAGAAATTGAGGATTGGAAGCACCGTCGCCGATGCCACATTGGCCCGCCGGCGACGGCCCCCGTGTAACTCTCTCCGTCGCGTGCTTTTTGTCGTAGACAGCAGGATAGTCCGTCGGGGGAAAACTGGGATTCCACATGTCGTCGCCGATGCCACTATGGGCCGTCAGCGACGCGTCGCCAATTCTTGCTTCGCGAATTTTGAGTTTGTTTGGTTTGGGGACGGGTTAAAACAAGATTTTTGACCTATTCTTTGGGAGTTACGAATTTTGGGAGTTTGAACATTGTTCTTGGAGCCACAATCATCATCAACCATCATCTTCCACTAATCCAATCCATCCAGTTACACCCTTCGATCCAAACCCTAATCCCAAAACCATCATCATCATCCTTGAATCATCCATCCACTCATCACCATCATTTGTCACAAACCCTAACCACTTTCCATCATCACCTCCAAGTTCAAGATGCCAAGATTCGAGCTTTCATCATCCATTGATCGTGTTCCGTTCACCATGGGCGGCTAATTCCCGGAGGTTTCACCCCGGTGTAGGTTTTTGTAAGTCTAGGGTTAAACATTATTATTGGTTTGATTTGTGACAATTTGCTATTTGATTTTGAAGCTTATGACAATTGTCTTGCATTTGTATTGAATTCATAAATTGTCGAGTGAAGATTAAATTTGACTTTATGAAATGTTTATGTGCATTTATGCCTTGTCTAGGTTAGGATTTACATGTTCTTGGTAATGAAGTGCATATTTGTCCGTTCTTTGTAACGTTGATAACTATTGGCACCTAAGCCTCGTGACACTAAATTCGTTAATCACTTTTGCAATTGAGTCAAATCTAAAACGTGTAGAAACCCTAGGAGTACAATTACTGGACCGGATGTGAACCTTGTTTTCTTATTATTGTTTTACAATCGTATTTACCCTTGTTGCAATCATTCTCAGTTTTTTAGTTGTTACTTAACTCAATCAAAACTTGTCGGTCCATTCCGACATCACTTTCAAACAAACAAACTAATCAATTTCGTTAGCAAGCTTCATAAAGTGACAATCTTATCTAAAATCAATCTTGTCCGTACGCAAACCACAGGCTCTTCATGGATCGACCCTGTACTACCACTAACGCATTGTTAAGGGTAATTTGGGCAAATAAATATTATCTTTGACCGGGGAGCGACACCTCGATCAAAAATCAAAGTGGTATTTTTCGGCCCCTTACAATAGCTGTAAAATGATGATGACATAAGTATGACATCACTTTTTACAGCATTTACGGCTGCTTTAAATGAAAAACCTTTTTATTTTTTGGAAAAGTTGATTTTTTAAGGATTTTTCGTAAAAAAAAATTGAAAAAACCTTTCGTAAGTCTGAGTTCTCTAAGTTCTCACAACTCGTATAGGTTTTCATTTTACTCTAACCATATATATATATATATATATGTGTGTGTGTGTGTGTGTGTGTGGGAGGGTTATCTTGAGAACGCTAAATATTACGAGAACTGTGAGAAGCATGAAAAGACCAATCAAAAGCAATTTTTTTTAATACAAACCTCATTGTAATTAAATACAACCTCAAATATACACACACACACATACACACACACACACACACACACACATATATATATATATATAGGTGAGGGTTATCTTGAGAACGTTAACTATTGCGAGTACCGCGAGAACAAATGAAAAAACCGATTAAAACCAAATTTTTTAATACAAACCTCATTGTAATTAAAATACAACATCAAAAAAAGAATTTACAATATCAAATAATTCATTTCTTCTCTCTAAATCACTCTTATTAGATTTTTTTATACAATTGTAAATATAACAAATTTACACATGTGTAAATGGCAAACTTACACATGTGTAAATTTTCTTTATTTACATATTTACGTAAATTTAAACGTGTAAATTTGATTATATAGGGAAGGGTTTAAATGATAACACTAAATATTATGGGAACCGTGCAAATGAATGAAAAAACCACGGGAACGTGGTAATAAACAATTCAAATTCAATTTTTTTACACTTATCATTATTATTAGAATACAATGTTAGAAATTTAATATACACGTTTAAATTTACGTGGATTCGTTTATAAAGAAAATCTACACATGTGTAAGTTTGCCGCTTACACGTGTAAATTTGTTATATTTACATATGTGTAAAAAATCTAATAAGAGAGACTTTGAAAGGAGAAATGAATTACTTGATGTTGTACTTTGATTACAATGAAGTTTGTATAAAAATGGTCTTGATTGGTTTTTTCATTCGTTCTCACGGTTCTCACAATATTTAACATTCTCAAGATAACCATCCCCTATATATATATAGGGGGCGCTAGAATGAAAACCACCACGAGTTGAGAAAACCATGAGAACTACACCATACGGCGTGAGTTTGGCCAAAAAAAATTCGTAGTACAAGACGAATATATTTTAAACACGTATGTAAAAAAAATTGTCGTGTGTGTTGTTTTACCACCCCAAGTTTAGTGTTTAAAATTTTAATTTAATTTTTACAGTAAACTTGGGGTGGTAAAAACAGTACACACGACAATTTTTTTTTTTTTGAAAATTTTTCTTTACAAATATGTTTAAAATATTTTCCTCTACGTTTATGAAAAAAAAGTTTTGGCGAAACTCGCGCCGTATGGTGCAGTTCTCACGGTTTTCTTAACTCGTGGTGGTTATATATATATACATATACATATATATGTATATATATACATATACATATATATACATATACATATATATATACATATACATATATATGTATATGTATCTATATGTATATGTATATATATATGTATATGTATATATATACATATATATGTATATACATATATAGTATGGATCCTAAAAGAAGTCCACCTTATTTGAGAAACTTGAGAAGCATTCTGGACCACACATTTTTCCTAAGCTTTTCGTAATATACACATATGTATAGTTTAAAATTGACTATATACATATATGTATCCCTAAGATTTTCGTAACCCTAAGCTTTCGTTTAAAATTGACTATATACATATATGTATATTTAGGGATACATATATGTATATAGTCAATTTTAACCCTACACACACACGTGTATATATATATAGGATTAGGTTCAAGAGTGAACACTAGTGTATTTGTGAACTGTGCTAACTAATCCTGGCCATACACGTGTGTAGATCAATGGCTAGGATTTGATGATGAAATCCTAGCCATACAGATATGTAAATCAGTGGTCAGGATTTGTTCACTTAGTTCGCAAATACACTAGTGTTCACTCTATAATCCTACCATATGTGTGTGTATATATATATATATTCGCGAGTTGGGTCAAAAAAAATTTGTACAAACGTAGATGAAAAAAATATAAACATATCTGTAAAAGAAAATAAAAAAATGCCGAGTCGATAGTTTTGACAGATGCAAGTTTTTTACGGCAGACGTAAATTTTGGAAGAAGATAAATATTTTTTTACACCTCATGTAAATGTGGGTATGCGACATTTTTTTCAATTTTTTTTGCTGAAACAAATGATTGTTTTTACGACTTTTGAGAAAAAAAATCGGAAAAACCTTTTGGATGGCCTAGTTCTCGCATCTCGTGGTTGTTCTCATTTGAACCGAATCATATATATATATATATGTATATATATATATATATGTATATATATATATATGATCTGGATCAAGAGAAAACTCCTATAAGTTATGATAGCTTAAACAACTCAGCTTTCTCTATAATTGTAATTTAAGGTAACTTAAATATGTTTATATTTTGAAAGATATTTCAAGAATTATGTACGCTATAATTAAATTAACATTTGTTAATTAAATAAAATATTAAATACTTAGTTGAAAGAAAACCATGTTTTAGAAATTAACTAAACATAAATTATAATGGTCACGTCAAAGTTTCTTTTTTTAAAAACATATCATGACGAATGAATCTGTTAACAAATTACATTATATTTTATTCAACTCGTTACTAATATATAAGTTTACTTAACCTGTACAATGTACAAGTTTTTAAAGACTTAATTTATTTATTATTTAGTATATAACATTACATTTCTTTAACTCATATAATAGACAAGATTCTAACCCTAATATCTATTATAAAAGCTTAGAAAACTTGAATATAAACGTTTTATTAAACACTTAAAGCATGATAGATATAACAAAATTAATTCAAATGAGGTTTATATCAAAGCCGGAGTTTTTTCTCATAATGGTGTTGGTAGAAAAAATATTTACCAAAATAATGTTGTTGAAAAAGTATTTACTAAAATAGTGTTTTTATAGATTTATTTGTTTCTCACCCTTAACCTCATTGGATAAATCCAATTCATTAAATACCAATTGATCTAATCATGTTTTTTCTCCAAATTTTTTTTATTTTTTTTAATCAAACCTACTTTGGAAAATAACTTATTTTAAAAATGTAAAAATCTGTATATGATAATAAAAACCCCTACGTGTGATTAAAAAAATTGATTTTAAAAATATAAAAATTTGTATATCATAATAAAAACCCCTACGTATAATTTTGATAATTTAGTTATACCTTTATATTTTTGTTTATGTTATTTAATAAAAGAATGTTGTTAAAGATATTTTTATTTATGTTACTTAAGATATTTTTGTTTATGTTATTTAATAAAAAAATGTTGTTAAAGAAGTGAAATTTACTCAAATCGGTTATTAATATATTTCACAGAACTTATGATTTTTCATATAAATAACACAATATAGTATATTTTTTTAAGACTAACTATATTAGTTAAAAGATACTTTTAACATGTTGAGAATGGACCTTATAATATTATTTGATATATTGTTATCTTGATTTATAACATAAAATAGTAAATATACATGTAAAAATATTTAAGTTTGATCGGTAAATAAAAAAAAGGTTTTTTCTTTATTTCGTGCTCGAACATATGAAAAAGTTAGTTCGAACCTACTAACTTTTAATAACTAGCAATAAGACCCGCGCGCGTTGAAGCGCGGGTACGTCACAAACATCGAATTGATTAGTCCAAATGTTATGTGATGCGTTAATCATATAAAAACGTGTGTTTCAACGTTTTCGATTGAACTCAATATAATCTATATAAGCACTGCGATTGGATCAAAACATAAAGTAAATCAAATTTATACCGTACAATCATAACGTATTATATGTGACCCGACTCATACATAGAAAACGTAACACATGTAACGGAAAAGTTGACACGTATAATTAAAAATTAGAACTTTTAAAAAAAGGGAAAAAAAGAAACCCCGATTTGACTCCACTCGATTCGAAACAAATTTTACGAACCATTCATAAAATAAGCACGAAAACATATTATATTTGACTTGACTCGTTTCCTAAAAAGGTTTACGTCGAAACATACACCAACTTGAATTTATACCGAAACGTACATAAAAATATGTACGTCAAAATGGTTTTATATACGAAAACGTATTATATTTGACCTAACTTATTTTCAGAAAAAAAAATTATGTTGAAACGTAGAGAAAATCGAAATTATACCGACAAATACATAAAAACATGCACGTAAAAATAGTTTTTTTTAAGTAAAGGAGCTATAGGGGTAAACTCAAAACAAATTATTAGTAAAAAACTTAATAGGTTAAATATATTCGTAAAATCATGCCGAGTAGCACCAATGCCACACCACTGTCAACGACACCAACATCAGAAAAACTCGTAAAAATATGATAAATAAAAAAGTAAATAACACCGAACGAAAAATAAAAGTAAAATTGTTAAACCACGCACGCCTGTTGCGTCATATTAATGCGAAAAAATTAGACCGTAACGTAAAAAACGTAGAAAAGAATAACTAAGTCGATATAGGACCCGCACGTTGCGATGAACTTGTCAAACGGAGAAAAATAGACGCGTTGCGATGGGCCTATCAAACGGAAAAAAACAGACACAAAAACATTGAACTCCATACGCACGTTGCGGCATGTTGACTCGCAAATTTAGAACGAAACATAAAACGAAAAACTTGCAAAAGATAAAAGTATGAGGGACTAAAGTTGAAAAAAAAAATGTTTGTGTTAAATTGCAAAAGATTAAAAGCTTTTGATTAAAAGTAAAAATTCAAATGGGTTAAAATGTAAACGAAAAAAGACTTGTAGGTTGAAAGTGAAACATTCAACTTTTTTTTTTTGAAAAACACCCTATGCATAGGGTAGAAACATGTAAAGCAACTACATGTTGCTTATTTATAATGTGGCAATATGTATTAATCAATGGGTGACTAAAAATATCTGAACTATAAAATATTTTTATATGTTTTGTTTATATATTATGTTTTGAGAAAGGATCAAATACAAAGGACTCTTATTGTAAAAAGGGTAAAAAGGATTCTGGTCCATTGATCTTAGATTTGAAGGGTTGAGATTAATCTTAAGGAAAAAAAGAATGAAAGGGCATAAAAGGAATCTCATATTTATTGACTTTCTCTCTCCACATGCAAGACACATGCCAATTCTCTCATCGATTTAAAACGTCCATAACTTTTTCATACGACATTTAAAAAAAAACTTCACCATAATAATGAGCGTTTTTTTATCTTTAATATGAGCACCATATTGTCATAAAAAATAAAAATTTTCATTTTTACTGGGTTTTTTTTTGCATTGTGTTAAAGGTTCACGTCATTGTGTCTTTTAACTGGGTGTTAGGGTGGGGTGGGGGTGTTAGGTTTTTGGGGTTGGGTGAGGGGGGGTGTTAGGTTTTTGGGGGGTGAGGAGGTGTTTAGGTTTTGGGGGGTTTAGTTTTTAGTTTTTAGCATTTAGCATTTTAGGTTGGGTTGGGGGTGTTAGGTTTTTTTTTGGGGGTGGGTTGGGGTGGGGGGTTAGGTTTTTTTTAGGTTTTTGGGGTTTTTTTTGGTGAGGTATAGTTTTTTTTTTTTTTTTTTTTTTTTTTTTTTTTTTTTTTTTTTTTGTGCGGGGGGAGGGGGTGGGTGGAGGGTTTAGGTTTTTGGGTTGGGGTGGAGGTGGGAGTGGGAGGTTTAGGTTTTCGGGTTTTTGCACATTATTTGTTCATGTCATTGTATTTAATTTGTTATCCATTGTGTTTTAGTTTCTTGTTAATTGTGTTTTAGTTTGTTGTGTATTATGTTTTTATTTTGTTTTCCATTATGTTTAATTTGTTATCAATTGTGTTTTAGTTTCTTGTTAATTGTGTTTTACTTTGTTGTGTATTGTGTTTTTAGTTTGTTTCCATTGTGTCTTCATATGCTCTTCATTGTGTCTTTATCTGTTATCAATTGTGTCTTTCATCTGTTGTCATTAATTGTGATTTTATTTAGTTTGATACTTATTGTGTTATACATTATGGCCATTGTATTATACGTCAAGGTCATGGTCATTGTGTTTTAATATGGTGTCCATTATGTCTTTATCTGTTGTCATTGATTGTGTTTTTACTCTACTTTACATTGTGTTTTACGTCATGCCCATTGTGTCATACACAACTGGGTTTTTGATTTTTTTTTGAAAAATATAACAATATAGTACTCATATTAAAGATAAAAAAACGCTTAATTTTATGGTATAATTTTTTTAAACAAATGATGTATAAAAAAATTACGGACGTCTAAAAATTGAAAGGGAAATAACATGTGACTTGTATGTGTATATTCTCTCTCCTCTTATAGACAAGATTACCCTTCCCACTTGAATCCTTATAGACACTTGTCACTCTCTAGTGGTTTCTTATACTTCTTACAATTAGAAGTCTTTGTAGAATAACTTAACTCGTATAACAATATATCAAATAATTGTAAGATACATTCTCAAAGTGTTAAAAATACTTTTAACTGATGTAATTAGTTCTTTAAGAGAAAACATACAATTTTGTGTGATTTATATTAAAGTATCATGTAAAAAAAAACATAAAATCGTCGTATAAAAGATGTGAGTGACCTTTTCAGGGTTTCTTTTAGATAACATATATAATTATGAAGGTACAAGTAATTATATTAAAATCAAAGGTAGTTTTTTTTTTAAACTGGTTTTAAAAATTAGATTTTTAAAAATTCTTAAAAAATAAGTTAGGTTAGATAGAGTACCATAATTAAATTAATAATTATTTAATGCATTAGATTTATCCAATTAGGTTAGGAGTGAGAAACAAATAAAGCTACAAAAACACCGCTTTAGTAAATACTTTTTCAACAACACCATTTGGTAAATATTTTTTCCACCAGCACCAATAAATCCTTGCTTTTAAATAACTCCATTTTTTCAATCAGTATTAGCACTGTGCACGAAGCAAACAATCAATGAACACATTTTCTCATTTGTAAATACATGTTTTCTTCGATCGTTTACGTTTGTGAACTTTTGTTTATTTCTATTCAATTACATTCATCGGGGAAGGTTAACATACAATTTCTCTTAACATACGCTATGTACGAGACTCAGATAGAACGTGCGGGATTTTGTTCATAACATGCGGCTTGCTTTTTTACCACCATCGCCGCCGCCACCATCGGTGTGATTTCAACGATTCATCTTCTCCGCCACTGTAACAACTCGGAAATTCGTTGTTATCTTTTTCTTTGTTATTGATTGTATCTATCCTTTGTAAATCTGAGATTCGCTTATTAATAAAGTTATGTTAACTAATTATGAGTATGTATGTCATATCGCATCTAATCGCTTATTAAATCACATCGCATCACAAATCGCAATTATTTATGTGGTTTTATATTATTTATGTGTTATGTGTGTTTATGATTATGATTACGCTCGCTATCGCATCGTTTTCGCACTCTCGAATCACTAAATCGCACTGTTATATCAAATATAACGCTTAACGCTTTACTAAAACGCTTAATATAACAATCTAATACGAACCGAAATCGACAAACGAACACTTCACGCGAAATAAACGAAGAAAACCCAACTTATGGGTCAAGTTCGCTCGAACTTGGTGATACCAAGTTCGGCCGAACTTGACTGGCCAAGCTCAGGCCTTCTTTCCCTACTCAAGTTCGCTCGAACTTGCCTGAATCTTCAGGGATTCAGCAAGTTCGGCCGAACTTAACTCGTTCTCTCCAATATCTCTCAAGTCCGCTCGAACTAGCCCCATTTGGGTGCAAGTTCGGTCGAACTTGACCTGGAGAGTTGGTGATTCTTGAGCGAACTTGATGTTTTCGGGTCCAAAATCTTGCGTTTTCGCGTCGTTTGCTGAGGAAATCGAGTGTTCATCCTTCCAACCCTGTGCTACTGAGCAAACATAGGTCGGAGAGGTCTTTTAGAGCGGTTTTAGCCATGTTACAAAAGCGTGGGCTAATCTGGACGAACTAAGGGTTCGGTCGGGTTAGTCCGGCTTGTGTAAATCAACATAAACATCCTTTTCTGATATGAAACGAAGCATTAATCATTCAAGATCCCAGATCTGGAAGCACAAGGACGTTTATGTTGATTTACACAAGCTGGACTAACCCGAACGAACCCCGAGTTCGTCCAGATTAGCCCACGCTTTTGTAAAACGGCTAAAACCGCTCTAAAAGACCTCTCCGACCTAAGTTTGCTCATTAGCACAGGGTTGGAGGGATGAACACTCGATTTCCTCAGCAAACGACGCGAAAACGCAAGATTTTGGACCCGAAACATCAAGTTCGCTCAAGAATCACCAACTCTCCAGGTCAAGTTCGACCGAACTTGCACCCAAATGGGGCAAGTTCGACCAAACTTGTGCTATTGTCACCATATCCCTCACAAGTTCGCCCGAACTTGTCTAGTTTCCTAAGAAACTATGCAAGTTCGCCCGAACTTGCCTCCTCAGTAAGAAATTCTAACAAGTTCGCCCGAACTTGACAAGATCCTTAAGAATCTTACCAGGTTCGACCGAACTTGACTCTAAACCTACCAAAACCATACAAGTTCGCTCGAACTTGTGTGTTTACACACAAGTTCGCCCGAACTTGGCTACTGCCCAACCAAGACTTAACCGTTTCAGCTTTTCGGAGACTGATGCACTTCCGTTCGCGTATGCAGGCTGATCCGGCGCTCTTCTCAACTCCTCGCAGATCCCGAACTCTCACCTAAACGTACCCACACTGAGTATACTTGACCCATTTTCGCTTTAACGCACCTTTTTGGGTGTTACATACGTTCCTATATCAAAATCACCTCACAAATCAAACTGTTTATCACACGCGAATAATCTGATTATATATGCTCAATACGTGATGCTAGAAACATGTGACTAGGACTTTATTTCGTTAACTTGCCTTCCTTAGCTAGTATGGTTGTAACATCCGTAAAAAACCGGATTTACCAAACCCGCTTCGCTTATTAACCGAACAACCAGTTAAAAATTTCGTTGCATATTTAATGCTCAAATTAATTTTAAACGATACATAATTAATAAGTATATTAGAATATAAAATTTATAATTGAAAATCTATTAAAAATAATGAAATAAAAATAAAATACTGATGCCGGGACTCGAACTCGGGTCAGCCGTAAAATCCTTCAAGACTTAACTCACACACTTATAACCACTCCGCCACTTGATTTTTTGTGAGTTCTAGGGAGCAATTAAATCATATTTTCAACTGAGAATCAACCTGTTGCGCCAACTGAAACCGATATCGGCTTTCAAACCGACCAAGACGTTTGAGTGCTCGCGGAATCTTGAACATAACCGATAAACCGACATTTTAAATCAATTCAGTCGTTAATGAACTTGAATTCAGGTGATGTTTGGTTTTTAAAACCGAAAACATTCATTTCTGGAATTATTTCAACAAATCCTCATCTCGCGACTCAATTACATTCCTAGAGCTTCTAATTTCACGTTTACTCTATTTTCTGGTCGTCGGAATTACTTTTTGAACATCGCCGGAATTCTCTGCAAGTCGCCGGAAAACCGAGACTCGCCTCAAAACGGTAAATACCTCGACTTTTTCTATTTCATTCCATTGTGAGACCAATTCTAACATCACTCCATCACCCAGAATCAACCCCAGACGACGTTGCCGGATTTTCTGTTTTCGCCGGAAAACTTCTGGAATTTCCAGAAATTCGCTGTTAACCGGTATGATCATTTAAACCAACTGTTAATCGTTGCTCAGTAATTCAATTTTATATCTAATCAATCAAAACTGGTAATTGACCCGAACAGAGGAAGCTCACAAAACAGAGCCGGCGATCCTTGCCGGAGTTCTGAGAACGACGACCTGTTCCGGTACTTTCTTTCCCCAAACCCTCTCCGTTCATCACCTTTCAATTGCTCAAAATCTTTATTAAACGAATTAAACAAGAAACAGTTGCTTTAATCGATGTCTGTGTTTTGAACGAAGAAGACGAAGTCATGTATGTTATAAGATTAATTAAAATCGGTATTATAAACGGGTTAGACACACAGTCCAGCGGTGGACTGTGTGCAAACAATACGCATACGTCCCGAGTTTGATCCTTGATGTAACATCCGTCAAAAAAACGGATTTACCAAACCCGCTCCGTTTATCAACCGAACAGTCAGCTAAATTTTTCGTTGCGAATTAAATGCCCAAAATAATTTTAAACGATACATAATCAATTATTATACGGGAATATATAATTAGTTTTTGAAAAACTGTTAAAAATCGCAAAATAAAAATGTTTAGTCTCTGCCGGGTTTCGAACCCGGGTCTCTACCGGTTCAACAAACGACTTATCACCCAGCCGATCAACCGCTCCGCCACTTTGTTTTTCTGCTAATAAAAGGAATCAATTAATTCAAATAATAATGTTCGGAAGTCAAATTCAGTCAATTGCGCCCAAATAGCAGTCGTCGGAAATCCCGACGACTTCGCCGTTAATTTACTTTACCGCTCAAGTTAACCGAAGAATTAACTCCCACGACGGTTATAACCGACGTCTGAACCCGCGACATCAGCCGTAACCGCCGGAGAACGGCTGACTTCGAATTGAGACCGAATTCAGACCCCATACATCTCGATACTACCCTATAAATTCACCCACAACTCACCAGAAACCTTTCACTCTCAAATCGCACCCTTTCTCGGCGAAAACTCACTCGCCGGAAATATTTTGTATGTCGCCGGAAAACCGAGTCCTTAATCTCTGAGCTTTACTGAACCCCCTAAACTTTTACCGAAGTCACCCACACCCTTTGTAAGCTTTCTGAAGATTCTCTGCTGCAAGAAACTCGTCGCCGGAAGAGCTTACTGTCGCCGGAGTTCTGCCGGAAAACAGAGGAATTCAATCGGTATACCTCACGCTCAATTTCTTCATTCTTTTTATGTAATCTCACTTCTAATTAATCATATAACGCTAAAGAAACATGAATCAACACTTCGAACCAGTCAGTCGTCACTTCCGGTTAAAACCAGTGAAGAAGACGATGTTTCGTTAATGGTTAAGTATAATTAAAATCAAGTTATTTACCGGGTTAGACACACAGTCCAGCGGTGGACTGTGTGCACATTAAACGCTAAGGTCTCGAGTTCGAATATTGTTTCCTCACACGCTGCCTTAATAAAAATTCCTTTTTTCGCAAACTGAACCGGATTGATTTTAGGTATATGTTAAGTATATTAATAACCGAGTTAATAACCAAGTGAGACACACAGTCCAGCGGTGGACTGTGTGTACGCTAACCCACAGGTCCCGGGTTCGAGACCTGTGGAGCGCACCGGTTCTCTGGATTAAATCGTTTTTAAAATAAAGGATTTCTGTTTAAATCTAATTAATATATATATATATAATTAAAATTGGATATATGACGGGTTAGACACGTAGCTCAGTTGGTAGAGCTGCGTGCACGCGTACGGGAGGTCTCGGGTTCGAGCCTCACCCAGCGCACAACAATATGCACTCGAACCGGTCAACGGTCAGGTCAACGGTCAACGGTCAAGTCAACGGTCAGAAAAAGTCAAATTTTTTTATTATTTTTATTTAATTATTTTAATTAAAAATCAATTAAAAATACTTCAAAATAACATTTTTAAGGTTAGAAAATAGCCTCAAACTTACAAAAATACACCCAACAATCCTACTAAAATAGATTAATAAAATCCGTTTGCTTACCGAACCAAAATGCTATTTATCTAGGTTAATTTCACTCGTGGTTAAAACCATTTCACGTGCATTCAACCTCATCAACCGAACGCACCCAATGTGAGTGAATTCTTACAAACTCCCCTTTTTATTCGTGTTTTGGGGTGTATCATGTGTCGTTTAAACTAATTCTCTTATACAAACTCGTGCTATACCATTATATGATCTAAACTAGAATGTAACTATTGTTGGTTGAGATGTATTACATATTGTCAAAATTGTATGCAAATTATTTAGGCCCATCAGTTCCTCGTGGGAGACGAGTTGAACAACGCGTGCCTTAAAACTCATTCATTAGGCCCATCAGTTCGTAGAACAACGCGTGCCTCAAAACTCATTCATTAGGCCCATCAGTTCGTAAGAACAACGCGTGCCTCAAAACTCATTCATTAGGCCCATCAGTTCGTAGAACAACGCGTGCCTCAAAACTCATTCATTAGGCCCATCAGTTCCTCGTGGGAGACGAGTCGAACAACGCGTGCCTCAAAACAATCATTTGGTGTATGTGTGTGCAATATTCAATATTGTTTGTTGTGTGAATAAATTTACATCTACATTTACTCATATGTGGTTATGCACATTATTTATAATCAATTGGATAAACTTGTTTCAAATGTTTTCCATAGGATTTACTCGCCAACTTTATGTTGATCCAAAAACCCTTTTACACATGATACAGGTGAACAGGTTGAAGCAAGGAAAACATAGGAAATGCCTTAGAAGAGAACCAAGAAGCTTAGATTGATAGTTAGAACATGTTGTATCATTTATTGTAAATTTCTATTAAATTGTATTAATGAATATGAAACGTATAATAAATGTCATGAGCTTTGATGATAACCCAATTATGCAGATCACCTTTTCCGCTGCGGGTCGGGGTGTGACACTTGATACACACACACTCTCTGTAATTAAAATGTTCTTTTTTTTTACTGAACCGGATCCTTTCGCAATTAGATGTTAAGTATAATAAAAATCAGTATATTAACCAAGTTAGACACACAGTCCAGCGGTGGACTGTGTGCAACATTAAATCACAGGTCCCGGGTTCGAGACCTGTTGACGGCACCGGTTTGATAATTAAAATCCTTTTTAAAAATAAATTAATTTTGAATAAATTAAAACAGTATATAAATATAATTAAAAACAGAAATATTTCGGGTTAGACACGTAGCTCAGTTGGTAGAGCTGCGTGCACGCGTACGGGAGGTCTCGGGTTCGAGCCTCACCCAGCGCATACATGCACACAATGGAACCGGTCAAACAGTCAACAGTCACAGTCAAACAGTCAACGGTCAATCGTCAACGCAAAAGTCAACATTTTTTATATATTTTTACTTATTTAATTTAATTCAAAAATCAATTAAAAATACTTAAAAATAATGTTTTTAAAGATAGGAAATAGCCTTAAACTCACAAAAATATATCTAAAAATCCTATTAAAATTATTAATAAAATCCACTCATTTACTATACATTCCGTTATTATTTAGGTTAGTTAATCCTCGTTGTTCAATCCTTCAAACTCGTGCGCATCTCATCATCTCCAACCGAACGCACCCAATGTGAGTGAATCTCTACAAATTCCCCGTTTTTAATCACGTTTTTGGGGTGTATCATGTGTCTTACCATTTATTATATTTAAATCATTGTGCATACATCATATCATGAAAAAATGTGTATTCAGCTTGTATCAACTGTTGTGTGGTTATTGTTTAGATTTAATTTATTATTTTCAGTACATGCAATTTCATAGGCCGCCGCTCCCCATTACATTATGAGCGTTGAGCAGTTCCCCATTACATTATGAGCGTGAACCTGGCGTTGCCAACATACGATCGGCTCCGTTTGATTGAGCCTTGATCGCACAGACATTTATCATAGGTCGTCCGTTCCCCATTACATTATGAGCGTGAACGTGACGTTGCCAACATATACAGTTTCCTTTATGTTATATATTCATGCAAGTCCATATGTTATTGTATGTTATTGTTTGTGATTGTTATTGTTATTGACGGATTATTTACATTTGCTCACTTATGACTATTGCATAATTTTTCCTTGATAAAAATAACAAGAAATCAATAATAAATGTTTAACTAACAAGGTTCACTCGTCAACTTATGTTGACCCAAAAACCCCCATTTTTACACATGATACAGGTGAACCAGCTGCAGCAAGAAACACATAGGATTGGCTTAGAAGAATAAACTGGTTTAGAGCTTGGATTGTTTAGTTGGTTATTTTCTTTGTATTTGTATGGACATGTTTGGATTTTTGAGAATGTAATTTTGACTTTAATAAATATGAAACATATTAGTAAATATCATGAGCTTTGGTGATAACCCAATTATGCCCCGACTCTTATTCCGCTGCGGGTCGGGGTGTGACAATGGTACTATAGTTTGGCTAACACCCGACGGGGTCTAGTTAGGATGGACGCGCAAGCCTTCTCACGGTAGTTAGCATGAGAAATAAGTCTATGCTAATCTGTGTGAAATGTTTCGGTGTATCATGATATGTAGTTAGACTATTTCGCGAACGGTTTCTTTATTATGCTAGTATTACAAAAACTCGTATGCTCACCTTTACTTAATTGTATTGACTTATATTTTAACGTATGTAACAGTTTGAGGATGTTAGCTTGGATGCATTGGATTATGCTTAGCTTAGTCGTTTAGTTGTTTATGTTTTTGAACTTTTGTAATAAAAATCTAGGGGAGATCGAATTGGATTTATGTTTAAGAGATTTTGGCTGAATTGTAATGGTTGTTTGAAGATTGTATGAGTTTGATAGTATGGGATATTAAATGTTGATTATTATCTTTGAAACGACTGTTATGGAATCTCTTGATCAATTTGATTCGCGTAGTGCCACTACCCCGATGATTCCGCCATCGGTTGGGGTGTGACAGATTGGTATCAGAGCATCATAACTTTAGGATAATAGGTAGAATTGCCATGTTTGACCTAGTAGCATGTTTAAGTACCCGATTGACCAATCTTTGAATTAAATGCTAATCTACTTGCCATAAATGCTCAAATATGTCTTTCATAAGGTTAATACAATATACACGCTTCGAAACGCTCGTATCACACAAAACGAGTGATCGAGTCGAGATTAGGTGTGAAAACCGAGAAAATCTTGATGAGATCATTCACTCCGCGCAATCTCTATCACATGAGATATCTTCGTTGAGTTAGGAGTGACATCCAAACCTCGACGAACATCCCCTTTCTATTTAGTGGAACGCTCGATGTGATCGTGAGCGTGGCCACAACTAGGAATGATGTTATTAAGTTAGGGGTGAAACCCGCATCTTAATAACTAATTCCGTGCTTCGATTTTCAATCTCACCAAAGTCTCGGTTATACTGATGATTTGGAACACTTATTAACTGGAAGGGTAAACGTCGTTAGCCGCTTGCGGTGATAACGTTTATCTATTAGGCCAAAGCATGGGTCCGAATGCAAAGGGTAGTCGTATCACTTTGGATAGTCAACGTCTCAAAACCCCGGACACTCCCAATTGATTTAAGCCAATATCGTCGATTTACGCATCATCGAGTTTATTATTATTTATGTGTTTAAATTTTGAGAATTTTCGCTTTGTTCGATTTCTCACTTTGATGATTTGTCATAATTATCGATTTCTCGAATTATCGCATTTACGCTCCATCGAATATATGCACAACTCGCACACCTCTCGTAATCTAAAACGCTAATTAATACACCCACCAAACTAAATCACTTATCTCTCTTATCTCGCTTATATATATCGCTCATATCTCGCTATTATATCGCATCTCTAACGCGCTACGCTTTACTTATAAGAAGGTGAATATGTGCAAAGTATATGCTTATTTGCTTACGTGCTTATGTGCTTATGTGCCTACGTGCCTACGTGCTTATGTGCTTATGTGTATACGTGCCTATGTGTTATGTGCCTTGTATGAATAATAATAATAAATATTTTTAGACATAAACTTATTATAATCGAATCTCATCCTACCGAATATTTTCATTGTAGATGTCGTCACTCGAATCTCATACTCGCCGTACTGCTCAGCGCCACAGCGACAACAAGCGCATCGCTTCACTAGTCTCCAAGGAAGTGGCAAAAGTCATCCCGCAAATCGTCTCGGAAATTCATGTTGTGAGCAGCAACTCCTTGGTCAACTCGAAAACTGAGAATCCCAAGCCGCGATTCAGCTTCAAGAACTTCAAAGCTTGTGCACCTCTCGCCTTCACAGGCAATGACGGACCGACTTCTATGTTTCACTGGTTCGATGCTATTGAGGTTACTTTTAGGCAGAGTGGATGCCCCGATGACCTCCGCACAGTGAACGCTACCGGAGTCTTCCAGTCCCGTGCTCTTGACTGGTGGACCGCCGAAAGGAATAGGCGCGGTAATGATGAAGCCTACAGTCTATCTTGGGAGGAACTCAAGGAAGTGATGTTGAAAGAGTTTTGTCCTCCGCACGAAATGCAAAAGCTCGAGAATGAGTTTTGGGGAATCAAATAGGATGGTCCCGACAATGCTGGATTCACTGCTCGGTTTAAGATTTTGAGCATCATCTGTCCCAGCCAGGTTGATACGACTGAGAAAGCTATCAACAAGTACATCTGTAGTTTACCCGAGTGTGTCACAAATTTTGTGAAAGTTGCTCGTACTACAACCATCGAGGAAACCTTCATGCTCGCCGCTGAGATCAATGATCAGCGAGTCCAAGATGGGTATTTCAAGAATCATGCGAAAGTTGCCAATCAAGCTATCGTCGAACCAACTGCTGCTACCGAACCACCAAGTGACCCGAAGGGAAAGCGTCAGGGACGCAAAAGATGAAACCCGAGTAAGAACTATGCTCTTGCTGCTCCAGCAAACCCGCAGCCGCTTCAGTCAGCCGCCCCGAACGCACCTCCAGCTAAGCGTGCGTACACCGGTCCTCACCCACTATGCCCTAAGTGCACTTATCATCATGTGGTGGGTGGAAACTGCCGTTTCTGCACAAACTGCAACATCTATGGCCACTTTACTGTGAGTTATCGTACCGGCCCGCGTCAGCCAGCTCCTCAGGCTCCAGCAGCTCCAGCTTTACCCGCTCCTCCTCAAGCCAATCAGCAGCAAGCTCCAAAAGCACGTGTGTGGTGATCCGAATCATTTCGCCAATGTCTGCCCGAATCATCCTGTCAAACAAGAGCAACCAGCACCGCAGCATCAGCAGTAGCCTCAGCTGCAGTTAGCAGCAGCAACCACAAGCTACGCGTAGCAGAGCCTTTAACCTCAATCACCGCCAGGCCCAGAATGACAACAATGTTGTCAATGGTACGTTTCTCGTTATTGGTATTTATGCTTCATGTTTATTTGATACTGGTGCCGATAATTGTTTTGTATCGTTAGAATTCAAAAAGGTTTTAAAATGTAAACGCGCTAAACTCCCAAAGACTTTGGATGTGGAAGTCGCTACCGGAAGAACCGTTACCGTTAACTCCGTTTTACGTGGTTGTAATATCGATCTCAACAACCATATCTTCTCGATCAACCTCATACCTATGCAGTTAGGTAGCTTCGATATTATAGCAGGCATGGACTTTCTTCGTGAAAATCATGCTGAAGTTGTATGCTTCGATAAAATGATTCGTTTTCCTCTTCCTAACGGTGATCAACTTCATGTGTACGGTGAAACTCCCTCAAAGAAGTTGATGCTTCTATGATGTACTCGAGCACACAAATGCTTGCAAAAGCGATGTGTTGCCTTCCTCGCCCATATTGTGAACCCAGAGAAAGAAAAGAAGACTTATAAAGATGTTCCCGTTGTTTGTGAATTTCCTAAAGTCTTTCCCGACGATTTACCCGGTTTACCCCTACTCGAGATGTTGAATTCCGTATCGATTTTAGTTCCCGGAGCTACTCCCGTTGCTAAAGCTCCTTATCGTCTCGCACCATCCGAAATGCGCGAGCTATCAAGCCAACTTCAAGAGCTTCTTGATAAAGGCTTCATACGCCCGAGCACTTCGCCATGGGGCGCTCCTGTCATTTTCGTGAAAAAGAAGGACGGATCATTCCGTATGTGCATCGATTATCGTGAACTTAACAAACTCACGATAAAGAACCGCTACCCTCTTCCTCGTATCGATGATTTATTTGATCAGCTTCAAGGTGCTACTTGTTTTTATAAGATCGATCTTCGTTCCGGTTATCATCAGCTACGCGTGTTGGAAGAAGACATTCCAAAAACCGCCTTTCGTACTCGTTATGGCCATTTCGAATTCGTGGTCATGCCTTTTGGTCTTACAAATGCACCCGCGGTCTTCATGGATTTGATGAACCGTGTGTGTAAAGCCTTCTTAGATCGTTTCGTCATTGTGTTTATCGATGACATTCTTATCTATTCGAAGTCGAGAGACGAACACGCGCGTCATCTCCGTTTAGTCCTCGAACTTCTTCAAGGAAATCGCCTTTATACTAAGTTCTCAAAATGTGAATTCTGGCTCGAAGAAGTCCAACTTCTCGGCTACATCGTTAATAGTCAAGGAATTCACGTCGACCCTGCAAAGATTGAAGCCGTCAAGAGTTGGATTACACCGAAGAATGCCTCCGAAATCCGTTCATTTCTCGGATTGGCAGGTTACTACCGTCGATTCATCGCCGACTTTTCTAAAATCGTCGTACCGCTTACCGCTTTGACTCATAAAGACAAACCTTTTGTTTGGGAAACCAAGCAAAAGGAAGCGTTTCACACTCTCAAGCGTATGCTATGCAACGCTCCGCTCCCGTACTCGCTTTACGCGACGGAAACGACGATTCGTTGTTTATTGTGATGCCTCAAACCTTGGTCTTGGTTGTGTTCTCATGCAACAAGACAAGGTTATCGCGTATGCGTCTCGACAACTCAAGATCCATGAGAAGAACTACACTACCCACGATCTCAAACTCGGTGCAGTTGTTTTTGCATTAAAGATATGGTGACACTACCTTTACGGTACAAAGTGTACGGTCTTCACCGACCATAAGAGCTTACAACATATCTTTAATAAAAAAGAACTAAACATGCGACAACGTCGATGGGTTGAACTTCTCAACGATTACGATTGCGAGATACGCTACCATCCCGGCAAAGCAAACGTCGTCGCCGATGCTCTAAGTCGACGAAGCTATGTGTATAGTGTTTGTGACTCTCAAGCTTTGAATGATCTCGAAACCAAGATTCGCTCCGCTCAATTCGCTTGTTTTAACGAGAATACCTTGGAGGAAGAAATGAAATTTGGTGCCGAAACTCAGCTCGTATCTAAGCCTAATGGTATTTACTACTATCTCGATCGTATTTGGATTCCTACTCATGATAATCTCCATGAATTGCTAATGACCGAAGCTCATAAATCTCGATATTCCATTCACCCCGGTGCCGACAAGATGTACCAGGACCTTCGTCCTAAGTATTGGTGGCCGGGCATGAAAAAGGATATCGCCGTTTATGTCTCAAAATGCTTAACTTACTCGAAAGTTAAAGCCAAACATCAAAGGCCCTATGGTTTACTCGAACAACCCGGAATCCCGATGTGGAAGTGGGAGAGTATAGCTATGGACTTCGTTACCAAACTTCCCCGCACTTCATCCGGTCACGATAGCATTTGGGTTATCGTTGATCGTCTTACTAAATTTGCGCACTTTATTGCTATACGAGAAGACTTTAAGGTCGAACGGTTAGCCCGAATCTATACCGACGAAGTTATATGTCGACACGGGATGCCTCGTGACATCATTTCTGACCGCGACAGTCGTTTTACCTCGCGTCTCTGGGAGACTTTTCAATCCGCTCTCGGTACTACTCTCAATCTCAGTACCGCTTTTCACCCTCAAACCGATGGTCAGACTGAGCGCACGATCCGCACCCTCAAAGACATGCTTCGTGCGTGCATCATAGATTTCGGTGGTAACTGGGATACACATTTACCTTTAATCGATTTCTCGTACAACAATAGTTATCATACCAGCATTCAAATGGCTCCTTTTGAGGCACTGTATGGAAGAATATGTCGATCACCTATTGCATGGCACGAGATCGGAGAAGCACAAATCACCGGTCCCGAGCTAATTCAAGAAACACAGACAAGATCCTCCAGATCAGGGACAATCTCTTGAAAGCTCGGAGTAGTCAAAAGAGTTATGCCGATAAACGCCGCAAGCCCCTGCAGTTCGAAGTGGGAGATCACGTTCTCCTAAAGGTTGCACCTTGGAAGGGAGTGGTCCACTTCGGCAAGAAAGGAAAGCTAGCGCCTCGATACGTTGGACCCTTTAAGATTCTGGAAAGAATCGGTAAAGTAGCCTATCGTCTCGAATTACCGGAGGAACTTAACAACGTACATCCGACTTTCCACGTGTCTAACCTCAAGAAATGCCTAGCCGAAGAAAATCTGCATGTCCCTCTCGAAGATCTGGAAATTAATGAAACGCTCCATTTCGTGGAAAAACCTGTTGAGATCATGGATCGAGAAACCAAGAAACTCCGACGCTCCCACATACCTATCGTGAAAGTTCGATGGGAAGGCAAACGAGGCGCCGAGTTCACTTGGGAACTCGAAAGTGATATGAAAATGAAATATCCGCATCTCTTTGTTATAGCCGAACTTAACCTCATCAGCCCTCATTTTTGCCTTCTCCTATAAATACTCAGCTCATTCCTGTCATTTGAACATGCTGTAAGTTCGCCCAGAGCTCTCAAAACCCGAAACCTTCGTGTTCTAAGTAAGAATCAACCCAATTTTAGCTACAACGATGTTTATCAACATTTTACGAAGGTTTACAACGATTTTGGCACAAGGCATTGTCTTCGTTTTCATCAAATCTTCTCTGTTTACCAAAATCTTCATCTTTTTCCATAAAACTTCTGTTTTCTACTCAGATCTATGTTTAGATGTGAGTAAACCTTGTAAAACCTTGACTTCAACACAAAATACGGACTTTTGATGATGTTTTGTTCATTTTCTGATATGAAACGAAGCATTAATCATTCAAGATCCCAGATCTGGAAGCACAAGGACGTTTATGTTGATTTACACAAGCCGGACTAACCCGAACGAACCCGAGTTCGTCCATATTAGCTCACGCTTTTGTAAAACGGCTAAAACCGCTCTAAAAGACCTCTCCGACCTAAGTTTGCTCAGTAGCACAGGGTTGGAG
The DNA here is from genome assembly GCA_947069175.1 of Scalesia atractyloides. NCBI lineage: Eukaryota > Viridiplantae > Streptophyta > Magnoliopsida > Asterales > Asteraceae > Scalesia > Scalesia atractyloides. The sequence continues at coordinate 76,242,632 of CAMTDV010000021.1, forward strand.
GGATGAACACTCGATTTCCTCAGCAAACGACGCGAAAACGCAAGATTTTGGACCCGAAAACATCAAGTTAGCTCAAGAATCACCAACTCTCCAGGTCAAGTTCGACCGAACTTGCATCCAAATGGGGCAAGTTCGACCAAACTTGTGCTATTGTCACCATATCCCTCACAAGTTCGCTCGAACTTGTCTAGTTTCCTAAGAAACTATGCAAGTTCGCCCGAACTTGCCTCCTCAGTAAGAAATTCTAACAAGTTCGCTCGAACTTGACAAGATCCTTAAGAATCTTACCAAGTTCGACCGAACTTGACTCTAAACCCACCAAAACCATACAAGTTCGCTCGAACTTGTGTGTTCACACACAAGTTCGCCCGAACTTGGCTACTGCCCAACCAAGACTTAACCGTTTCAGCTTTTCGAAGACTAATGCACTTCCGTTCGCGTATGCAGGCTGATCCGGCGCTCTTCTCAACTCCTCGCAGATCCTGAACTCTCACCTTAACGCACCCACAGCGAGTATACTTGACCCATTTTCGCTTTAACACACTTTTTGGGTGTTACATATGTTCCTATATCAAAATCACCTCACAAATCAAACCGTTTATCACACGCGAATAATCTGATTATATATGCTCAATACGTGATGCTAGAAACATGTGACTAGGACTTTATTTCGTTAACTTGCCTTACTTAGCTAGTATGGTACTATAGTTTGGCTAACACCCGACGGGGTCTAGTTAGGATGGACGCGCAAGCCTTCTCACGGTAGTTAGCATGAGAAATAAGCCTATGTTAATCTTTGTGAAATGTTTCGGTGTATCATGATATGTAGTTAGACTATTTCACGAACGGTTTCTTTATTATGCTAGTATTACAAAAACTCGTAAGCTCAACTTTACTTAATTGTATTGACTTGTATTTTAACGTATGTAACAGGTTTAGGATGTTAGCTTGGATGCATTGGATTATGCTTAGCTTAGTCGTTTAGTTGTTTATGTTTTGGAACTTTTGTAATAAAAATCTAGGGGAGATCGAATTGGATTTATGTTTAAGAGATTTTGGTTGAATTGTAATGGTTGTTTGAAGATTGTATGAGTTTGATAGTATGGGATATTAAATGTTGATTATTATCTTTGAAATGACTGTTATGGAATCTCTTGATCAATCTGATTCGCCTAGTGCCACTACCCCTATGATTCCGCCATCGGTTGGGGTGTGACAACCACCACCATCGCCGTTGTACACCGGCAGTTACATCGCCGCCACCACTGTGATTTCAACGATTCATCTTCCCCACCACCACCATCGCCGCCGTACACCGGTAGTTACATCACCGCCACCACCGTCGATGTGATTTCAACGATTCAATCTTCCCCGCCACCGCCATCGCCATCGCCACCGTACACCGGTAGTTACATCCTCGACACACCACCGAAACAAATTCTACACCATCTGGTACTGCTCTCGCCGCCGCCGTCGCCGGAAAATCAAGAAACCAGTAACCAGTAACATGCGTAAATTCTTTTGCCCATACGGTTTTTATTTTTAAACATGCGGGATTTCAAATGAACGTGCGTAATTTTAGTCGCGTACAACCGTACGTTAAGCCGTAATGTATTTTACACTTTCTCTACATTCATCTATGTTCGTTTATTTAGAATAAGCATGAAACAAACGAGTCAGAACAGGTTGCCATTTCATGTCCATCATTCATTTTCGATTTATCTTTTGTTTCTCTAATTTCACTTTTTTTTATCTGGATATATTAATTTAATATTTAAAATCTTGTTATATATCTTTGTTTAATCATCATCCAGAAAATCAAATAATTGTAAATAATATTGATTCGTTGGTCATACTTTTTAGTATTTCTAATATTCTAATATATTCTATCAGAGTGGACAATAAAATGGAATCAAAATAAAATTTTTTTAAAAATGTTTGAAACTAGTATCTCCTAAAAACCCATACATCTATAAGAGCATTCACATCGTGGAAATCAAAATCTGTGTGTGGGGTTTTTTAAATATAAAAAGTATAAAAAGTGGTTGTGAGTAGAGGAGAGAAAAAATGTTACTGTTTATCTGTATATTTGAGGGGACACTGTTCACCCCCTATATTTTTTTAATATATATTGAAAGTGGTTGTGAGTGAAAGAGAGAGAAAATGTAATGATAAAGGTATAAAAATATTATTTAATTGAAAATGAGAGAGAAAAAATATTTGTTTTTAGTTGAAATATATTGATATAGGGGTTATTTTTTAGTGGAATGTATGTATATTTTTAGGGAACTGGATGTGAATGCTCTAAACTCTTGTTTTTTACAAACCCAAACCTGAAAATAAATACTACGTCCTGAGTTGTGTTGATATTGTTTTGATAGAGTAAACTGTCATTTTGGTCCCTGAGGTTTGGGCAGTTTTGTCACTTTAGTCCAAATCTCAAACTTTTTGCATCTGGGTCCCTGTGGTTTTAGTTTTATTGTCATTTTGGTCCAAAAGTGATATTTGTCTTCTAAAATCCTGCTACTTTGTCCTATTCCTCAGGGATAAAATAGTCATTTTAAGCATTAATAGATATTATATATATAAATAAACCTGAAACTCTGTTTAAAATGACCATTTTGCCCCTGAGAAAAAGGACAAAATAACAGAATTTTAGAAGACAAATATCACTTTTGGACCAAAATGGCAATAAAACTGAAACCACAAAGACCCAGATGCAAAAGATTTGAGATTTAAACTAATATGGCAAAACTGCCCAAATCTTAGAGACCAAAATGACAGTTTACTATTTTGGATAAGATCAATGTACGATTTGACTAAGTGAATACATAAAGTAAAATAGAAGGCTAATAAATTGTGTTAAAACAAAAGGAAAATACAAAATGAATGAAAAACACTATTTTAGTAAATAGTTTTTAAGAAACACAATTTTAAGTAAGGGAAAATGTCGCAGAATAATAACCAAGTTTTAAAAGTGTTCTAATTAGATCACTTGTACCTTTTGTTCCGATTAGATAGCTTAAAATTCAAATCGAGCCGTGTCCTTTTTTTCATGTGTCAGGAGCAATATGGAGCATAAGATGCTACAGTCGGATTATATTAATATATGAAATTTTATTTATTAAAAATAAAAACACTTTAATTACATTAAAAATTAAAAAAAAGTTAGAATCCACGTCATCACTGGACATTAGCATCAAATAAAAGGGAAAAAAGAAACAAAAAATCACATCACCATGGTTATCTATGAAATTGATGAAAAACCCCTTAATTTAATAAAAAAATAAGTGTTAAGTGATCTAATTGAAACACTTTTAAATTTAAGTAACTTAATTAAAACACTTTTAAAACTTAATTACTGTTCTATTCCCATTGGAAAAAACTCATATAAAAACACTACCCAAAAAAAACGCGTTTGTTAAAGACACATTTATTATAGTCAAAGGCAACCCCCTCACCAGAACCACCATTACCACCACCATAATTCAACCACATACAGTCAAACAAACTCCAACCCATCAAATTCAAATCAAACAAACAAACAAACCCCTTTTGCAATTTGACCCATTTCACCTAACCCATCATCTGCATCTACATCTGCTGCATCTTCTTCATCAATGCAAGATTATCAGTCTTCAATGGAAGACCCTTCATCCAAGACCTCTGCTTTGACCACAACTCTCAAGAACTCAATTCAAGCACTTGGTAGAGGGTTTGATGTCACCTCTGACATCAGGCTTTTGTACTGCAAAGGGGCACCTGGGTCTAGGTTGATTCACTTGGATGATGAACATACTAGAGAACTTGTGGTTTCTGATGATGGGGTTGTTAGGATTCCTAATGTTTCTGTTGATATTGATTTTTCTAGAGGACAGAGGGTTCTTGATCCTACACCTGTTTGCAGCTTCCATGAGGTTTGTTTTTCTTGTTTCTGTTTCTTGATTTGGGATTTTGTTTTTTTTTATTGATTGTTTTCTAGTAAATGGTGAATAATTAGTGATTTAACTCATGGGTATGTTGGGAATTCTTGAAATTTGGGTTTTTTTTTTGTGTAAAAAGTTTATGGCTTTGGGTGCAAGAAATGTTGTTGTGTTGGGAATTTAGTTGGTATTGCATTATGGGTCAATGGAGGATGATCATTTTGCCCCTTTTCTTAGGTTTTAGATTGTTTTTGTTGTTGGTAAAAGTGTTGGAAATCAAGAGGGCAAATTTGTTGATGAAACATAGATGAACACAAAAAGATTGAATCTTGAATATACTATCGTCGTCGCCGTTTACATAAGACACAAACATGTATATAAAGATTAAAGAGTCCTCTTTTTTTGCTTAGTTTTTTTTATAAGTGTATCGTCTTTTTTACCTGTGTTAATCGTGTAGTCTTGTTATGATAAAGATTTAAGCCATGATCCTAGTAGAGGGATTCTTGTACTCACTTTGTGAGTATCGGGTTTGTATAACGAACATTAACGATAATGGATCAAGTCATATGTTTTCTGTGAGTTTTTACTTTGTATGGCTAGAATACTCGTGTTCTTCATTTTCGTGAAATCCTCTAAATTTTAACCCCCTGTTGGCGGCTGCAAGTAACCAAGCACATGGTTGTTGTACAACATACTATGTTGAGCGTGTATTGTTTTTGTGTCAAGGATCTTTATGCCATTTGACTGTCGGTATGGTTGATTGGTGTGATTCATGACAATTAATTGACTATCAGTCACATCCATGCATATGTCTAGTTCAACCCTTGATCATTTTTTTCAATGTGTATTTATTAGTTATCATGTATTTAGGGTGTGTATTTTTAAGAACGTCATATAGATGTGGTACCACTTTGAAAACATGCATCCATTGGCCCTTGAAACAATCAAACATACCAAAAGTAGAATTTATAAAAAAGACATCCTAATATGTTTTCAAGGATCGGGCGCCGGGGGGGGGGGGGGGGGGGGGGATGATCGTCTATGCATTAAAATATTCTTGAAACGGAACTGGGGGGTAATGAGATGATCTTCTATGCGTTAAAATATTCTTGGAACGACACTAGTTTCGTCTATAGTCATTGAGTGTCAAAGTGAAGGAGGTGGAAGTTCGATCCAATCTTTTTTGTAATTTAATCTTGTAAATATGTTAAATGATATCTTTTTTCTCTAGCTATCTGTTTTGGGGCATAAAATCAAGCTTTTACGTATAAGATTTACTGTTGTGTTTTTTAGTTGTCCAAAAGTGTGGAATCTTTTTCGGATCAACAAAAAAATCTGAGCCGAAATCTAACCGTTAAACTTTATAAGGATAAGAAAGAAAGGATCAAGTATACCTCCACGTCTCCACTTGTTGTTGTTAACTTTAGAAGCGTTTAATTTATGAGCATTAAGTTTGTTTATAAATCATTTTATAATCTGGTTTTCACGCAAGTTAATAAATAATTCGTTTAGAAATTGCAAGGTTTATGCCATATGTTACAGCTTTGTCAATTTGGGAAGTGTAATCTCGAATCTGCATATATAAAATGCTGGTCATTGAACATTTTTAGTATTTTCCGGACCTATTAATTGTTTACATTATGGTGTTTTTTATTTGATATCCAATTATTTGATATCCAATTCATGTATGCTAGTAAAAAGAAGGATTATATTTTAGAAAAAGAGTTTGTGTATTATGCTGATGAGTGCTCTGCGTAACTGTAGATGTCGAAACTCTTCAATACGAAATCCAATCTCAGTGGGGATGTTCCTCTCGGAAGCTTCAACGCTATGTTTAATTTTACCGGATCGAGGCAAGTTGACGCAGCATCCACAAAATCCCTTGCGATGATCGGATACATAGTTCCGTTATTCGAGGTTCATTTAGAAAATTCAGATTTGGTTCTGCTTGACGAAGTCAAACATGCTGTTCCGTATTCCTGGGATCCTGCATCGTTAGCAAGGCAAGTGATTATGCACTATGCTTGTTTTTCATTACGCCTTAAATTGATCCGTTTTCACATATAGCTTCACTTTTTTGTTTTTCTGTCGGTTTTAGAACCTGAAAACCAATTTTATACAAGATGATGTCATGTTTCTCGAATCAGATGATGGAATTGTATGATTTATATAATCATAAATCATCTTTTTTCAGCTTCATTGAAAATTACGGCACCCATATCGTCACCTCTACGACAGTTGGAGGGAGAGACGTAGTTTATATAAAGCAGCATCAATCATCTCCGTTGTCCATATCAGATATCGATAATTATGTGAGAGACATTGGAGAACACAGATTCAGTGATTATAAAGGCCAATCAAGTTCAGGGCCGTTAAAGTACAAGGACAAGGTTTGTTTAGCTCTTTAGCTCAACAAGAATGTCTCGTAAACATGTTTTCGAATTTGCAATCTGGAAGTGGTTATGTGATATTGAATACTGTAATAAAACCGCTTGCTGGATTCTAACTGTTTGAAGCTATAATAATTAGAGGTGTAAAATGCCATTTTCGTCCTGAGGTTTGGCCAGTTTTGCGACTTTCGTCCAAAGGTTTTTTTTTTCGCATCTGGATCCAAAAGGTTTGAAATTTTGCCATTTTTCATCTAGTTCGTTAACTCCATCCATTTTTCATCGTTAAGTCAAGGGCATTTCCGTCTTTATTGTTAACTTAAAGGGCAATTCAGTCTTTTTCACTTTATGTAAAAAGATCGAATACCCTTGAAAAAGACCGAATTGCCCTATAAGTTACCAAAAAGGACGGAAATACCCCTGACTTAATGAAGAAAAATGGATGGAGTTAACGAGCCCGATGAAAATGGTAAGATTTCAAACCTTTTGGAATCAGATGTGGAAAAACTAACCTCTGGACGAAAGTCGCAAAACTGGCCAAACCAAATGGCATTTTACTCTAATTAGAAAATTAGTAGTTTAACGGATATCGGTTGCGTAAGAAACCAAAAGATAAAATGAACTAAGATTTTTGAATATGTTTGGGGTTTTCTTTAATTGCAGGATGTAACGGTTATTTTTAGACGAAGAGGAGGCGACGATCTTGAGCAAAGTCATGCAAAATGGATAGAAACTGTAGAAACCGCACCCGATGTAATCAATATGACTTTTACTCCCATTGTTTCTTTGCTTGACCAAGGCGTACCAGGAATAAAACACTTGGCCCGTGCCATTGAGTTATATTTGGAATGTAAGACCTTAAATCAGAGTTACTGATTTATTTATATTAAAAGTAAAAATGTGTCACACATGCAAGCTAGATTCTATAAAGAGACCCGAACGGTTAGTCTTGGCGTTCTCATACGTTTCCTCTTTTTTCTCCAGACAAGCCTCCTATTGAGGATTTACAATATTTTTTGGAGTTCCAAATCCCTCGAGTCTGGGCTCCGGAACAAAGTAACATTCAAAGAAAGGAACCCGTTTGTCCGTCACTTCAGTTTAGTTTGATGGGCCCGAAGCTTTTCATAAGTCTGGAGCAGGTATTCTTCAAATTTTATGAGCCTGTTTACTGAGTGATTTAGGATTGGATCAAATCAGATTAATGGGTCAAACGACTAAAAGAGTAAATTGCATTTTGCATCCTTTAAGTTTAAATCAATTTGCAGGAGGTGTCCTTTAACTAACGAAATTACACTGGATGTCCTTTATGTTACTGTTTCTCATTAGGCGGTGTCCTTTTACCCTAACCCAGTTAGTTTTTTCTATTAACTTTTAATACGTGTCACTCACATGAGGGTATAATGATCACTTTCACTTATTTTGTTGTTAATATATATTATGACCAATATGCCCTCATGTGAGTGGCATGTGTTAAGAGTTAACATAAAAAGTTAACCGAGTTAGGGCAAAAGGACACCGCCTGATGAGAAACAGACAGTAACATAAAGAACATCCATTTTAGTTTCGTTAGTTAAAGGACAACGCCCGCAATTTGACTCAAAGTTCAAGGACGTAAAATGCAATTTACTCTAGAAAAACAATGGCAGTATGTTTGTTTATTGCATGAAAAGTCCTCCTACATTATATGATTCAAAAAGTTAGATGCCTTTTAAAATTGATATAAGTTATGTAATCATATTTGACACGCTAGTTACGTACTTATGTATCAAAAAGTTAATTATTTCGATGAATTTTCTATTCATCGCTAAAATTTACAGGTTACAGTTGGGCGCAAACCCGTCACGGGGCTTAAACTCAACTTAGAAGGAAGCAAGCAAAACCGTCTAGCAATCCATTTACAACACTTGGTGTCACTTCCCAAAATCCTCCAACCGCATTGGGATGCGCACATGGCCATCGGTGCACCCAAGTGGCAAGGTCCCGAAGAGCAGGACAGTCGTTGGTTCGAACCCATCAAGTGGAAGAACTTCTCACATGTAAGTACGGCACCCATAGAACACACCGAGACATACATTGGCGATCTCTCCGGGGTCCACATTGTCACTGGGGCCCAGTTTGGCGTATGGGACTTCGGTGCCAGAAGTGTCCTACACCTCAAACTACTCTTCTCCAAAGTACCCGGTTGTACCATTCGCCGTTCTGTATGGGATCATAGCCCAAACACTCTTCAAAAACCCGGAGATGATAAGGGAGGAGACGGTCCAAGTCAATCAGGGAAACTAGCGAAAATCGTAGACATGACGGAAATGTCGAAGGGCCCACAAGACGTTCCGGGCCATTGGTTAGTCACAGGGGCAAAACTTGGTGTAGATAAAGGGAAGATTGTTCTACGCGTAAAATACTCGTTATTGAACTATTGATGATGGTGATTGTGTTTTTTTTTTGCACATGCAAATGGTTCATTGTGTTGGTTAATGCATTTAGTGAGAGTAGAGTTTATTAATTTTTGTTGTTTTATGTTCTAAATTTGTTTGTAGTTATGAAACAAAGGTAAAGTTACTTGTTTGAGTTCATACATGTATATGATCAACACCAAATTAGGAGTCTTGTAGGATTGTTGAATTGTTGATGTGGATGCTTCCCCATGTTTTCACTATTTGCATTTAATCCTTTTTTTTGTTTTTATATATTTTTTTATTGAAAGTCAAATGTTATGATTTGATGTTGAGGTTTAACCATGATCATATGTTGAATATGGTATTTATTAACTGAGTTCTTTGTATGTAAGCTAACATAAGTTCGTTTGACTTGTTTGAAAGACATTTTGTGTGGTGGAAAGTGTTGAAAAGGGTTATATATATATATATATTGAAAAGTAAAAGGGTTATATATTTGGTGAGTGATAAATGGTGTTTAATATGAAACTAATTTAAGTAAATAATCATGATGACCTTATAAATCTGATTTTTTTTAGTTTGGAAATGACTTATGTCATTTTCAAAAGCTAGGATTTGAGACTTTTACAAATGACTTATTTGGCTACAATAAGTTAATAAATCATTTCCAAACTCAATCTCAAACACCCTCTTACTAGTTACTAAGCTTGTTAGTGATAAACGATATGCTTTTGATATTTGATAGGAATCACAAACTACTTCTATCTAGCTATGATAGAAGATATTTCAAATCCTCTACAATTATTGTAGGGATCCACACTCAAAAATTGCAACATAAACATTTGAATATGAATATTACAAGCCTCATCAAACATTTCTTCTCTTTCTAAGCTATGATATCTCATCTAAAATGGAAAGTGTGTTACATGTATAGAGTCCTTCAATTCGAATTAGCAAAAACAATGTCTCCTTGTATAATATGGATTCCGAACATTCATGATCTAGACCTAAATGAGTCAAATTACTTCTCCATAGGCTTTTTGTGCAACAGATTGTTTAAGTGTGGAAGAATACTTGCTTAAACGAGGGAAAAATCACATTTTTCAAAGTGAATAGATAAAATCGATGTATAGTTGATTAAACATTAAGTCGTGCATCTTTCTAACTTCGCTTCACTTTCTTAAAAGTGTAAGCATTTTTTCAAGTTTCCAAAGAACAAACTATTTTACTGAAAACTGATGTACTAGAAAACAATTCAAGAAATATCATCAAACATTATATGCATATTATAGCATATCGTAAAAAAGTGTGGTTTATGAATAGTGAATCAATTACGTTTTATCTCCGTCAGATCTCCACGTTGCATCTTGATTTCCACCATCACCTCCTACTTCATCCTACCGACAACACCTCTTGCTTCGCACTCTTCAACGCTCAGTTAACGTTGAACCCTAAATTAATCTCTCAATGAAATCCTTTTATAAAACGAAAGACAAATTCTAATAAACCATATCTTCAATCGAAACACATATATTAAGTTTTCAAACTCATTAGAAGGCTTTCTGAGTTTTCGATATAGAATATTGAAACCAATTCTATAATGTAAGATACTTCCATCTACATCTGTAATATAATAGCTTAAAACATGTTTTTTAAACAGGAAGTGTTATAAAAATCCCCCAATTATTTGATTTATCTTATTAAAAAAATCGTTTCAATAAAAACTCTTTTGATTTTATAGTTAAATGCCATTTTAGTCCCTTTGGTTTGGCCATTTTGTCAGTTTAGTCCAAAATTTTATTTTTCGCCTGTGGGTCCAAAAAGGTTTCACCATTGCCATTTTAGTCCACTAGGTTAACTTCATCCATTATTTATGTTAACGAGAAGAGCAATTCAGTCATTTAATGTAATTCTGTTAACTAGAAGGGCAATTCGGTCATATATAATGACCGAATTGCCCTTCTCGTTAACAGAAATAATAGATGAAGTTAACCCAATGGACTAAAATAGCAATGCTTTTTGGACCCACAGGCAAAAAATAAAATCTTTGGACTAAACTGATAAAATGACCCAAACCACATGGACTAAAATGGTATTAAACTCTTTATAGAAAAAACCTCAAACAATTTTATTATCATTATACTTTTTTTTGTTTTTTTTTATTAATCATTTAGCATATGTCCGGCGCCTCCTTTCCACCACCATTAAACAAAATACAGAGTGAAAAACATACAGAAACCCTAAACACAAATAAACCTCAGCTCTAATGGCGGATTCAAAACCAGATGTATCGTTAAAAGATGAAGGTAATGCGTTTTTCAAGGCTGGAAATTACCTAAAGGCTGCTGCTTTATACACTCAAGCCATCAAGAAAGATCCTCAAAACCCTACCCTTTACAGGTTACACATATATTTTTCAATTTATTTGTTAATTTATAGTCTTGTTTGTAAGTTAGAAACTATCTTGTTCACTTCAAAATGGCTACTTAAAGCACTTTATATTGAGAATGAATAGTCTTTATTCTTTAATCATGTTTATGTGTAAAACCCAAAATTTGTATTTTGAATTGGAAAACCCTAGAAATAGCATGTTTGTTAATGGTCAGTAGTGTACTCCTTTTTGCTGTTTGTATTTGATGTGTTGGGACTTAGAAATGTTGATCAACTCAGCCCATTTGACCTGTTTCTTAATGGGATAGTGTTGAGATAACCCATTTGGTGGCTTGAGAATTAAGATAACCCGAATCGTGCTTAATGGGATAGTGGTATTCATGTTTATATATAAACCCAAAATCTGTATTTTGAATTGAAAACCCTAGAAGTAGCATGTTTGTTGATAGCCAATACTGTAATCTCTTTTTTATGGACTTTGATGTATTGGGACTTAGAAATGATGATCTAGTCAGCTCATTTGGCGTGTTGATTCTAGTTGATTTTTTTGGTTTGGCCCATTTGGTGATTTGAGAATATTAACTACTTTTGTTGTACCCCTTGGGGCTTGGGTAGAGGAGACGTTTGCTCTAGTCTCACCCTCCCGAGACCCTTCCAATAGCTTTTGCTATGAGTGGGATTTTACTGGTATGTTTATTTGGTGAATTGAGTCAAGATTGTTGAATGCTTCGATGTTTCCATTCTTATTCAAACCGAAATATATACACAAAACAACCATACCCAGTAAATCCTATAAATAACAAAACAGAGAGAGCTACTACATGGCAAAAGAAGTGGTGGGTAGGTGATATAGTGAGATATAACAGATAATAGAAACACAAGACCATATATAAGCACATATGAAAAACACAAATAATAAAAATCCACCTATACTATAAGGAAATTTACACCTCTACCCAATTCTCAGACCTAAGATCCTTCTCCTAAAAGTCTTTAACCTTAATCCTACGCCTCCATAAACCCCTATCCTGGACCATGTCTTCAGAGAGGTGTAACTCTAGCAAATCTTATCTAATCCGCTCATCCCAAGTCATCTTGGGCCTACCTCGACTCCTCTTCCTTTCCACCATAAAGCCTTCTATTGCTCTAACCGGGACTGTCGAATGCCTCCTTTTTACATGTCCAAACCTTTTCAATCTCCCCTCCTCATGTTGTTAATGGCGAATAGCAACAAATGGCAATAAGGTACCTATATGCTACATAGCGAATAGCGATAAATAGCGGGCGGCTATTTTTATAAATAGCGATACACTAGAATTTTTTTCTTTAATTTTATATGTATATTATATCAAAATACCCTGGTATATATGCTATTTTACATGTATATTTAACAAAAAACCTAAAATCCAGCTAGTTTATAGCTATATTTAATTGCTATTTACATTTAAAAAACAATAAAATAATAATAATAATTACAAAGTGTCGTTATTCTTGCTATCCATCGCTACAACCCTAACAGCGACACTATACCTATACACTGCGTAGCGCACTATAGCGATCGTTGTGATCGCTATTGACAACTAGGCCTCTCCTTTATCTTATCGGATAGTAGCTACTCCTAACCTTTCCCTAGAAACTTCATTTCTTATCTGGTCTAACCTTGTATGCCCACACATCCATCTTAACAATGAAAGGGAAGAGGAGTTGAGGTAGGCCCAAGATGACTTACAAGGATACAATAAAATCTATTCTTAAGTATACAATATACATATACATGTTAATATTAATAAAGATAACTCAAATAACCTGCAATTGAATAGTATTTTTCATGTTTATATAAGACCCAAAATCTATGTTTTAAGCTGGAAAACCCTATAGTGTGCTTTGTTTCTTCTTGTATGTGTTGGGACATGGAAATGTTGATCCAGTTAAGCCCATTTGACTTGTTGATTTAGTTGATTTTTTTATTGCCCGCAATTTGCCCTATTGGGACTTTGAAATGTTGACCAAATCAGCTCCTTTGACCTGTTTTTCTAGTTAATTTTGTTGAGTTGACCCATTTGGTGGTTTGAGAATTAAGATAGCCTGAATCGCGCTCAATTGGATAGTGTTATTCGTTCTCTGGCCTTGCGTTTATCTTGATTAATAATTTAATATACCATGCCATTTTTTGTTAAAATTTATTCTATCTTGCAGCAATCGCGCTGCAGCATTTCTTAATCTAGTTAAGCTTCAGAAAGCACTCAGTGATGCTGAAACAACGATATCTTTGAATCCCAGCTGGGACAAGGTACTATAACTTTTTTGTATTTATACATGTTGCGTATATTACTTATTAACTAATTTGTTTCTGAAAAAAAGTATCATTGTTTATCTACAGGGTTACTTCAGGAAAGGATGTGTATTAGAGGCCATGGAGCGATACGATGATGTATAATAACAGTAATATATTTTAAAATAATCTTATATTGATGTTTATATGTGTGTAATGTAGGCATTGGATGCTTTTAGATTAGCTTCGCAACATAATCCACAAAGTACAGAGGTGTCGAGAAAGATTAAGAGGCTTACGCAGTTGTCAAAGGATAAAAAACGGTCCGAAGAAGTGAACAATTTGAGATCCAATGTTGATTTAGCAAAACACTTGGATGGTTTCAAATCTGAATTGGTAATAAAATCTTTTAAATATTAGCTTTTTTTTTAAATTTTGTTGGCTTTGAAATTATTTCATTTATTCTATATATGTATAATAAATCATCATTTTGAGAGGAAATAAGTCTGTTTTAAATTTGAAAATGTCATTATTTTTAGGCGCAGAAGCATGTGGATGAGGAAGTTTTCTCTTTTGTGGTTGAAACGATGGAGACTGCGGTTAAATCATGGCATCAAACGTCAAATGTTGATGCAAGAGTTTATTTCCTGCTCGATAAGGAAAAGACGGACACTGAAAAATATGCACCCGTGGTCAACGTTGACAAGGTATATACCACCTATATAACTGTCATATTCTTCTCCTCACATTTTTCTTTTAGAAACTTTCAAGTTTCAACTATTTTAATCAGATGTGTTATGCAATGGCCTAACGGGTCAAAATGCATTACTTTTTTTACAGGTTAAAAAACCCAAAACACTTTTTGTTGAAATTTAAAAAAAAAAAATTTAACGAGAAGACTCCCGGAGGTTTTATGATTAAATGTTCACTTTTGGCGACTGTCAACCAGTTTCCTTTTGAAGCTGTTTTTTATTTAACCCATTTGAGAATAACATAATCTGATTGACCCGTTCATATACAAATGGGTCGAAATTGCCAACTCTAAGTTCATTCTAAACTCTGTTTTCTGAGGATGCTCGCTTTTGTATTAAACAGGCATTTGAGTCCCCCCATACACATGGTGATTGTGTTTCCTTCCTAAGGCAATACGTCGTGGATTCTTTTTCTCGAGCAGCATGCTTAGTTGTACCGAAGAGTGCCATATCATACCCGCAGGTAACAAGGACATTCTTCATGTATATATTTATTTATTTGTTGTATGCTTATGATTGATGGTATATCGGGTCACGAAGGACGTGGAAAGACCTAAGGAACCACTTAACCGCTTTCATGATTGACAGGTGTGGAAAGGACAGGGACCGAGGAAATGGAAGCATGGACAAAGCGATGGATTTTTTGTGGAGTTTGAATCACCGCTCCTCAGAAAAGAATGGTTCATTCCCAGTTCTTCAGAGAAAGGCCAAATATTGTGCAGGTTTGTGTGTGTGTGATTAACTATTTATTCATGAATCATGACTTCTAATCTATGCAGTCAAAGGTGCGGGCCTATCTCCGCTAGCGCACCAATAACGCCTTGCGTCCATCAAGGCGCGTTGGCGCAAAAAAATCTGGAAAAAAGGGCCAAAGTTTAAAAAATGGTTTTAATTGGTCCGAAACATCTAAAAATGGCCTGGAACCAGCCTAAACATATCTAAAACCGCTAAAAATGGCTTGTTTACACTGTACCTCTTGCTTTTTAAGCGCCTTGCGCCTAGGTGACAGGCTCACTCTTTGCACGTAGCACCTTTGACTACCTTGCTTCTAATACTTTGCTTGTGACATCGGCTGATAATATGTCTAGAAGGTGAGGGTGTAGATGGATTGAGTATTTATAAAGTTATTAAAAGGATGTGGATGTATACATATCCTTTTTTTAACAATTTTAATATCCAAATTAGATAAGGACTAAAATATTGTTGAACATGCAATAAAAGCTATTTTTGAACAAAGACTGAAGTTAAAAACAGATGACACGTTACCAAAAACCAAACTAAGCGAAAACAATTTTTTAACATTAGTTGAATCAGGGTAGAAGTTGTATTGATTAGTATGGGGTAAATAAAGTTTCATTGATTATTACCGAAGAAAAGAAAGGAACACCAATAGATCCTGCAATTCGTGAATCATGGGCTCTCAGCTAGTCCTAGGACCAAAATATTCTAGGTGGTTTTTATGTTTCAACTTGGCGCGTTGTTTAGTTGGAATTTAATCTATGTTAGACAAAGGGTTTAAGGGTTGTTGATAAGATGATAACTTGGATCGTATGTATTAATCAGCCACAAGTGCCCCTTGACACTGCACAGGAATAGATATAGCTTATATGACTTGGCACTCCACACCTCCTAACCCGTCTTAGAGCTTGACGTGAAGTCCTTTTGGTCTCACATAAATCTCAATTACAAAAAAATGGGTGGATGACACTAAAATCAACATTTTTTTATTTTCTTTGCATGTTATCTTTTTTTCTTATCTTCCTATTATTGCGTTCATACACCTTTTTGCGCCTTGCGCCTAGGCGACTTTGCCTACTATAGAGTGCGTACACCTTATAACATTTATACCATTCTCGTAAAACTTGCACTAATTTGTTTGATGTTTTGTTAATCTGAAAACATTGATTTTTATTTTCAGGGATCCGGTGGCATTAGATATCAGTGCCCATGAAGTGATTCCAAAGATATTTAAAGATTAGTCACACCTTATTGTGGAATGGATGAAATGTGCATTTGCAAAAACCTGGATACACTTGTGATAGCAATACTTAAGAAAGTTTTTGTTCATTTTTTGGCTATCAAAATTTCGTTTGATTTTGTGTTGGTTTGATTTGCATCCCAATGACGGTATATGTCGAGTTCGTTGCATATGTACTTAGAAAATCGTTCATTAAATACCGAGTTTGTAGCTTTGGAACCCGTTTTCGTATACTCTTAATAGACATGCATGTACAACCTAATTTATGCATAGACCTTTAAGATTACATAATTTAAGGTTACACCAAAGGTGCACAAATCGGTCTATGGGTGCAAACCGGTTTGGGTTTCGTCAAACCTGGTCAACCAACATTTTGGGATGAAACCGGTTTATGATCATGAACTCACCAATTCATCTCATATTTGATTCTTTTGTATGTGTAATGCGTATTCTTATAACCTAGTGTTATATATTTAATTTGTAGTTTTTCAGTGTTATATATTTAATTTGTAGTTTTTCTTCATACAGTATATAATAATTGTAATAGTAAAGAAGATACCAAACAGGTAATAGACTAATAGGAGCCATTTTTACTTGATAGAGATTTATAGGTATTACCATATTATAAATTAGGAAGTTTTTTTGTGTTTTATGGAATGTACTCTAAGCATAGGGAGTCTTTCAAAAAAATTGTTTGATTTTTCACCTTGAATTCAAAGGTTTACATTTTTTGCATTTTAAGCTTTTTGTTTTTTTTTTTTTACTTTCAACCAAAAACTTTTCATCTTTTGTAATTTAACCTTAAAACATTTTTATTTTCCACTTGGATCCACGTATTTTTCATCTTTTGCAAATTTTTCATTTTACATTTCGTTCTAATTTTGCGAGTAAACACGCCGTAACGTACATGTGGGTTTCAAAGTTTTTTCGACTATTTTTTTCCTGTATGACAGGACCGTCACAACACGTCTAATTTTCCATGTTTGACAGGTTTGTCGCAACGCGCGTGGTCTTAGATCGACTTAGTTACTCTTTTCTATTTTTACATTTCAGTATAATTTCTTCACATTAACATGTCGCAACTGGCATACGTGATTCAACGATTTTACGTATGCTTTTCGTTCGGGGTTATTTTTCCTTTTTATTTATTTTGTTTCTACGAGTTTTTCCGGTGTTGTTGGTTGTTGGTAGTTGTGTAGTATTAGTACTACTTGACACGGTTTATGCCCCCGCTGTAATGCGGGGGCCCTTAATACTAGTTATAGTTATTTTAATGATTTATAGGTATTATAGTTACTTTAATGATTTATAGGTATTATAGTTATTTTAACTACACATCAATATCTATCTATTATATTCTATAAAGTAATAATAGTTATTAAAATTATACATAATTATGTATTTTAAAAATTAACTAGTATTTAGAACCCGCGTATTGCGGCGGGACCATTAAACTGAACAAAACGTAGACGTAAAAACATTGAACCATACATGCGTGTTACGGCGTGTTGACTCGCAAAAATTATACCGAAATGTAAAACATAGAATAGAGTAGCTATGTCGATTTAGGACCCTCGCGTTGAGACGGAGCCGTTAAACAGCACCAAAAAGTTGAACATGTTGAACCATATATGCCCGTTGTAGCGTGTTAAGTCGCAATGTTCAACCGAAACATAAAACATTATAAAAATATAATAACAACTAAGTTGAAAGATTGACCCACAAAAAAAAATAAGAAACAAAAAAAATTCTTTAACTCAAATAATAATAATAATTAAAGTATAATAATATATTCATCTAGATTTGGTATTTTTTTGTAAACATGGTTATTTTCAGATTCCTTAGACTTACACACTAAACCAAAACTTTTTAATATAATATATATTGTGGGTGCTATTAAATACTTACCTGTTGTACCTCTCACATATTTACAGGTGAACTCTACGTTTTTCTCTCTCACAAAGAGGATACAACTAGTAGGGAAGAGGATGCATTTAGAACAAGCTTGTATTTCACAGCCACACAAAACAATTTATTTATTAACCTGCAAAGCATGTAACAAAATTTGAAAGACCAATAGCATGTAACAAAAAAAAATCGATAGGAAATATAATCATAAATAAATATAACGGCATGATGTCACTAAACTGTTTTTAAACTAAATAAAAACAAAACAAATACTAAGAAGACAAGCATTATTAAATTATTGAAGAATTATCTTCACAATTACAATCAAGAGAACTTTTACAATTCATGCTAATTTTGAAGTGTAGGCTTCATACATATGGAACTTAGAGATATCGAAGGTAGTATTTAAGAGAAATGATCTTCAAGCTTAGAATTTGTAGTCTTCCTTTAATAGTAATAATCTGCACTCTTTTCCATCATTTGTAGTCTCCCTTGATAATTGTAGATAAGACACTATAATTGAACGTCTAAACGATCCATTTTCTTTAGTATTTTTTTGTCGTCTGCTTGTAATGGATGGGTGTTTGAAATGATAAAAGAGTCTGAGAATAGATTCCCACTCAGTTTTTTTAATTTTTACATCTTTATAATTTATTTAATATATTTTACAAAGTAATATACAATTACATTTTACAAAATAGTGTCAGGTCTTGAGCATTTCATGATAATAACAATAACGATAACTATAACAATAAAAGGTAGTGACTTGAATTTGCTGTAAAAGTAGCAAATATATGATCGATCCTGGTTAGCGGCATTCTACCTATAAAAAAATAAATAAAAAAAAGTATGAACAATCACTATTTGGATGACAGACCAATCAGAGCTTTAAGGCACCACAAAGATTTTCATTAAAAAAAAAAGTATGATCAATCACTATTTGGATGACAAACCAATAAGAGCTTTAAGGCACCACAAAGATTTTCATTAAATTATGTTTGTACTTTAGTTTGACCTCAGTCTGTCAGCTTTCACGGCTAGAATAGTAACAAAACCCCTTTATTATTCATGTATTTTTTTTTGTTTTTAACCGCCTAGCTTCTTGGCTCTTTCTATGTCGGTTTTTTATAAATATTCTTTTACCGTAAAAAACTTCTACAAAACATTGGATAAATAACATCATAAAATTTGATTTTGCTGTAAAAGTAATATAATATATGATCAATCCTGGTTAGCGGCATTCTAGCTATAAAAAAATAAATTAAAAAAGAGTATGATCAATCACTATTTGGATGACGAGACTAATCAGCATCACAAAGATTTTCATTAAATTATGTTCATTAAATTATGTTTGTACTTTAGTTTGACCTCAGTCACGACTAAAATGGTAACAAAACTCCTTCATTATTCATGTATTTTTTTTTTTTTTTGTTTTTAACCGCCTAGCTTCTTGGCTCTTGCTATGTCGGTTTTTTATAAATATTCTTTTGCCGTAAAAAAAACTTCTACAAAACATTGGATAAATAACATCATAAAATTTGATTTTGCTGTAAAAGTAACATAATATATGATCAATCCTGGTTAGCGGCATTCTAGCTATAAAAAAATAAATTAAAAAAAAGTATGATCAATCACTATTTGGATGACGAGACTAATCAGCATCACAAAGATTTTCATTAAATTTTATTTGTACTTTAGTTTAACCTCAGTCACGGCTAGAATGGTAACAAAACCCCTTCATGATTCATGTATTTTTTTTTTTTTTTTTTTTTAACCGCCTAGCTTCTTGGCTCTTGCTATGTCGGTTTTTTATAAATATTCTTTTGCCGTAAAAAAAACTTCTACAAAACATTGGATAAATAACATCATAAAATTTGATTTGGCTGTAAAAGTAACGTAATATATGATCAATCCTGGTTAGCGGCATTATAGCTATAAAAAAACAAATTAAAAAAAAGTATGATCAATCACAATTTGGATGACGAGACTAATCAGCATCACAAAGATTTTCATTAAATTATGTTCATTAAATTATGTTTGTACTTTAGTTTGACCTCAGTCACGGCTAGAATGGTAAAAAAACCCTTCATTATTCATGTATTTTTTTTTTGTTTTAACCGCCTAGCTTTTTGGCTCTTGCTATGTAGGTTTTTTATAAATATTCTTTTGCCGTAAAAAAGACTTCTACAAAACATTGGATAAATAACATCATAAAATTTGATTTTGCTGTAAAAGTAACATAATATATGATCAATCCTGTTTAGCGGCATTCTAGCTATAAAAAAATAAATTAAAAAAATGTATGATCAATCACTATTTGGATGACGAGACTAATCAACATCACAAAGATTTTCTTTAAATTATGTTCATTAAATTATGTTTGTACTTTAGTTTGACCTCAGTTACGGCTAGAATGGTAACAAAACCCATATTCATTATTTTTTTTTTGTTTTTAACCGCCTAGCTTTTTGGCTCTTGCTATGTCGGTTTTTTATAAATATTCTTTTGCCATAAAAAAACTTCTACAAAACATTGGATAAATAACATCATAACATTTGATTTTGCTGTAAAAGTAACATAATATATGATCAATCCTAGTTAGCTACAATCTAGCTATAAAGAAATAAATTAAAAAAGTATGATTAATCACTATTTGGATGACGAGACTAATCAGAATCACAAAGATTTTCATTAAATTATGTTTGTACTTTAATTTGATCTCAGTCACGGCTAGAATGGTAACAAAACCCCTTCATTGTTCATGTATTTTTTTTTTGTTTTTAACCGCCTAGCTTCTTGGCACTTGCTATGTCGGTTTTTTATAAATATTCTTTTGCCGTAAAAAAAACTTCTACAAAACATTGGATAAATAACATCATAAAATTTGATTTTGCTGTAAAAGTAACATAATATATGATCAATCCTGGTTTGCGGCATTTCTAGCTATAAAAAAATAAATTAAAAAAAAGTATGATCAAACACTATTCGGATGACGAGACTAATCAGCATCACAAAGATTTTCATTAAATTATGTTCATTAAATTATGTTTGTACTTTAGTTTTACCTCAGTCACGGCAAGAATGGTAACAAAACCCCTTCATTATTCATGTATTTTTTTTTGTTTCTAACCGCCTAGCTTCTTGGCTCTTGCTAAGTCGGTTTTTTTATAAATATTCTTTTGCCGTAAAAAAAACCTCTACAAAACATTGGATAAATAACATCATAAATTTTGATTTTGCTGTAAAAGTAATATAATACATGATCAATCCTGTTTGGCGACATTCTAGCTATAAAAATTAAATTAAAAAAAAGTATGATCAATCACTATTTGGATGACGAGACTAATTAGCATCACAAAGATTTTCATTAAATTATGTTCAATAAATTATGTTTGTACTTTAGTTTGACCTCAGTCACGGCTAGAATGGTAACAAAACCCCTTCATTATTCATGTAATTTTTTTGTTTTTAACCGCCTAGCTTCTTGGCTCTTGCTATGTCGGTTTTTTATAAATATTCTTTTGCCGTAAAAAAAACTTCTACAAAACATTGGATTAATAACATCATAAACTTTGATTTTGCTGTAAAAGTAACATAATATATGATCAATCCTGGTTAGCGGCATTCTAGCTATAAAAAATAAATTAAAAAAAAGTATGATCAATCACTATTTGGATGACGAGACTAATCAGCATCACAAAGATTTTCATTAAATTATGTTTGTACTTTAGTTTGACCTCAGTCACGGCTAGAATGGTAACAAAACCCCTTCATGATTCATGTATTTTTTTTTTTTTTAACCGCCTAGCTTCTTGGCTCTTGCTATGTCGGTTTTTTATAAATATTCTTTTGCCGTAAAAAAAACTTCTACAAAACATTGGATAAATAACATCATAAAATTTGATTTTGCTGTAAAAGTAACGTAATATATGATCAATCCTGGTTAGCGGCATTATAGCTATAAAAAAACAAAATAAAAAAAAGTATGATCAATCACAATTTGGATGACGAGACTAATCAGCATCACAAAGATTTTCATTAAATTATGTTCATTAAATTATGTTTGTACTTTAGTTTGACCTCAGTCACGGCTAGAATGGTAACAAAACCCCTTCATTATTCATGTATTTTTTTTTGTTTTTAACCGCCTAGCTTCTTGGCTCTTGCTATGTCGGTTTTTTATAAATATTCTTTTGCCGCAAAAAAACTTCTACAAAACATTGGATAAATAACATCATAAAATTTGATTTTGCTGTAAAAGTAACATAATATATGATCAATTCTGGTTAGCGGCATTCTACCTATAAAAAAATAAATTAAAAAAAGTATGATCAATCACTATTTGGATGATGAGACTAATCAGCATCACAAAGATTTTCATTAAATTATGTTTGTACTTTAGTTTGACCTCAGTCACGGCTAAAATGGTAACAAAACCCCTTCAAGATTCATGGATTTTTTTTTGTTTTTAACCGCCTAGCTTTTTGGCTCTTGCTATGTCGATTTTTTATAAATATTCTTTTGCCGTAAAAAAACTTCTACAAAACATTGGATAAATAACATCATAAAATTTGATTTTGCTGTAAAAGTAACGTAATATATGATCAATCCTGGTTAGCGGCATTCTAGCTATAAAAAAAACAAATTAAAAAAAGTATGATCAATCACAATTTGGATGACGAGACTAATCAGCATCATAAAGATTTTCACTAAATTATGTTTGTACTTTAGTTTGACATCAGTCACGGCTAGAATGGTAACAAAACCCCTTCATTATTCATGTATTTTTTTTTGTTTTTAACAGCCTAGCTTCTTGGCTCTTGCTATGTCGGTTTTTTATAAATATTCTTTTGCCGTAAAAAAAACTTCTACAAAACATTGGATAAATAACATTATAAAATTTGATTTTGCTGTAAAAGTAACATAATATATGATCAATCCTGGTTAGCGGCATTCTAGCTATAAAAAAATAAATTAAAAAAAAAGTATGATCAATCACTATTTGGATGACGAGACTAATCAGCATCACAAAGATTTTTATTAAATTATGTTCATTAAATTATGTTTTTACTTTAGTTTGACATCAGTCACGGCTAGAATGGTAACAAAACCCCTTCATGATTCATGTACTTTTTTTGTTTTTAACCGCCTTGCTTATTGGCTCTTGCTATGTCGGTTTTTTTATAAATATTCTTTTGCCGTAAAAAAAAACTTCTACAAAACATAGGATAAATAACATCATAAAATTTGATTTTGCTGTAAAAGTAACGTAATATATGATCAATCCTGGTTAGCGGCATTCTAGCTATAAAAAAACAAATTAAAAAAAAGTATGATCAATCACTATTTGGATGACGAGACTAATCAGCATCACAAAGATTTTCATTATATTATGTTTGTACTTTAGTTTGACCTCAGTCACGGCTAGAATGGTAACAAAACCCCTTCATGATTCATGTATTTTTTTTTGTTTTTAACCGCCTAGCTTCTTGGCTCTTGCTATGTCGGTTTTTTATAAATATTCTTTTGCCGTAACAAAAACTTCTACAAAACATTGGATAAATAACATCATAAAATTTGATTTTGCTGTAAAAGTAACGTAATACATGATCAATCCTGGGTAGCGGCATTCTAGCTATAAAAAAACAATTTAAAAAAAAGTATGATCAATCACAATTTGGATGACGAGACTAATCAGCATCATAAAGATTTTCATTAAATTATGTTTGTACTTTAGTTTGACATCAGTCACGGCTAGAATGGTAACAAAACCCCTTCATTATTCATGTATTTTTTTTTGTTTTTAACCTCCTAGCTTCTTGGCTCTTGCTATGTCGGTTTTTTATAAATATTCTTTTGCCGTAAAAAAAAACTTCTACAAAACATTGGATAAATAACATCATAAAATTTGATTTTGCTGTAAAAGTAACGTAATATATGATCAATCCTGGTTAGCGGCATTCTAGCTATAAAAAAACAAATTAAAAAAAGTATGATCAATCACAATTTGGATGACGAGACTAATCAGCATCATAAAGATTTTCATTAAATTATGTTTGTACTTTAGTTTGACCTCAGTCACGGCTAGAATGGTAACAAAACCCCTTCATTATTCATGTATTTTTTTTTGTTTTTAACCGCCTAGCTTCTTGGCTCTTGCTATGTCGGTTTTTTATAAATATTCTTTTGCCGCAAAAAAACTTCTACAAAACATTGGATAAATAACATCATAAAATTTGATTTTGCTGTAAAAGTAACATAATATATGATCAATTCTGGTTAGCGGCATTCTACCTATAAAAAAATAAATTAAAAAAAGTATGATCAATCACTATTTGGATGATGAGACTAATCAGCATCACAAAGATTTTCATTAAATTATGTTTGTACTTTAGTTTGACCTCAGTCACGGCTAAAATGGTAACAAAACCCCTTCAAGATTCATGGATTTTTTTTTGTTTTTAACCGCCTAGCTTCTTGGCTCTTGCTATGTCGGTTTTTTATAAATATTCTTTTGCCGTAAAAAAACTTCTACAAAACATGATAAATAACATCATAAAATATTTCATATCAAAATTTAATCAAAAAAAAATATCGATCTACTTCTTTTTAAATTGAGTATGCCCCTAAAAGAAATAACAGAAAAACCAAAAAACAAAATATATAAAAAGACGAACACCGCCAAAACCAACGAACATTGAACAACAAAAGAGCCGTGCCCGGCTGCCAGCAAACAAACAATTCTTGCAACATTTCCTTGAAACACGACCATCCAATGAATTCCGCGTTGTCAACATAGTGCAAAGTGTTACTTAAACCGCAAGCTTGTCTTTCTTCTTGGCTTCTCTCAATGCTTGTCTTTTCTCTTCCCTATACAAATCGCAAAGAAACACCATTGTGAATATGGGTCGGTTTAGGTTTATTTTTCATTTATGGTCTCTTACACACGTATATCACAAATAATAGAGTAGATACAACCCGACCCGTTTAGAAATATTTTTAAGTATATGATGGTACAAACCTGGCTTTTGAGATCTCTTCTCTAGGAGGAGGTTTGTATTTCTTCCTCTTCTCAGTGGGTGCATGAGGTTTTTCTTCTTTCCTTCTCTTAAGAGAAGCATTATCAACGTTATCTTTTCGTAAGCCTTTATTCTGCTCTTTTTTAGAGATAAAGTTACTCTGAGGTGCCGGGGCCTCTATGGTGCTAGGTTCAATCTCAGAACCACCATCTTCCGCCACTTGTGCCGCTGCTGGAGCCGCCTTAGAATTACTCATTTTCTTCAACTGAAATATAAAAGCGAAAGTAAACCATCCCTCCACTCATTATATAACATTTGACGCAAATTAATAAAACACAGAATAGAAATATGAAAGCGAAAGTAAACTATACCTTTGCCACAAAAAAGCCATCCATGTTATGAACATGAGGATAGAAACGTCTTGTCTTTTCTAACGAAGGATGAAATCGGCTTTCCCTAAAACGAACAAATCTACAAGCAAAAACAAACAAGCCTTCTTTAACGCATTTATAAGAGTTTTTTAACTAGGAGAAAGTAACGCAAGTAGTCAAGTACCCTGGACGACCAAAGTCTAATCCGCATGGAACAAGTTTCACATCCCTCTTCTTGAGTGCATAGTCTATAACATCTTCATTCTGCAACCCATCATCAGATTAAGATGAAATAACCGATAATAATAGTAGTAACCGTAATAATAATTATGGTATGCATCCTTACCTCAATGACCATCATAGAGCATGTGGAGTAAACCACATAACCGCCTGATTTGGAGTTTGCATCCACCATGTCAATTGCTGCAAGTATTAGTTCCTGCAAATCAAGAAATACAAAATGGAGTGCCTATTATACCAAAACCATTCACTTAACAGTGTAGTTTGTCCAACTTGATTATGTTTATAAATAAAGAGTAAACTACACCGATGGTCCCTGTGGTTAAACAAAATGTTGGATTTAGTCCCTAGCTTTTTTAAAGGACACGGACAGTCCTTGTGGTTTGCACTTTGTAACGCATTTAGTCCCCAATCTTTTTGCGAAAAGTACGTGGATGATCCCTATTGGTTGCACTTTGTAAAGCATTGAGTCCCCAACTTTTGCGAAAAGTACGTGAATGATCCCTATGGTTTGCACCAATGTTTTAAAAACCGGTATTCTAATCGTACCGGGTTAGACTCAGAAATGGTTCAACCGATTGAACCGGGTTGTATCGGGCGGTTCAACCGTGTTAACTAATTAACTCTATATATCCATAAAAGATAATTTCAACTCAAAAAATAATCCAAAACTACATCATTCCATAATAAAAAAATATTCCAGTAGTTATTCCATAATAAAAAAATTATTTAAAAGTTCATGATTAAATACTCATTATATAGCAATTAGCAAACACGATAAGAATTAACAACATGAATGATTGAACAAAAGTCAAAAGAATGTAAACCTTGATGATCAGTTGAAGAACTTAATTTGAAAAACCCATTGATTTTCTATCTTTTAGTAAGGAAGAAGTTTGATCAATGTGGATTGTCAATTATGAGCGCTAAATTTTACACTTTAACTAAGAAAGTAATTGGCCACATTTTTAGGCACCTAAAAATTAAAAGTTCAAAATTCTGACCTTTGGCCCGGTATGAACCGGTATCGGTATACCGGTTTAAACCGGTATAACCCAATTTACCGGCGGTACTTGTTTGTTGTTTCCTTAGTTTACCGGTATGATTCGTGCCGGCCAAGCATCCGACATCCGCTTTAACCGGTTCAACCGGCCGGTTTAAACCGGTTTTTAAACCATTGGTTTGCACTTTGTAACGCATTTAGTCCCCAAGATTTAGTGACTAAATGCGTTAAAAAGTGCATACCACAAAGACCATCCATGTACGTTTGGCAAGAGTTAGGGACTAAATGCGTTACAAAGTGCAAACCACAGGGAGCATCCGTGTACTTTAAATAACTAGTCCCTAAATCCAAAATTTTAGTTAACCATAGGAACCATCCGAGTACTTTACTCATAAATAAGATAAGTAGAGCTACATAAACTACGTTACTATACATGTTTGACCTAAATTTAATAAATTTGATTGGTGAAAACAATAAGGATACCTTCTGTAAACGTGAACAGTTCTGTACATCAACAGCAGTTTTTGAGGTTTTCACAGACTCGTCTTTAGATATAACCTGCAGATATAAAAACTCGTTTTATCCAGATGCAAAGCAATACTAGACACAAAATAAGAACAAAAATACGCCCCAACTCTTACCCCGGTACCACTGCAAGGAGCATCCAACAAAATCCTATCTACTGTGTTGTTTCCCAAAACTTTCGGCAGCTATAGTTAAATTGAAGGAGAAAAAAGGTATATAAGAAGTCAGAATAACGAACACAAAGAACCACTTATAATTCAGATATATAAGGAGTCAGAAGAACGAACCTCCCTCCCGTCATAGCTGCATACTACAGTGTTTGTAACGCCCAATCGTTGTAGATTTGATGTTAGTTTGCTGAGCCGAGCCTCTTTCATCTCATTAGCGTAAATTATACCTGATTAATAGCAATAATCACATTCACATTACAAGTCAAAATATAGAAAAGTGCTTAGTTTGATTAAACGTATATATCAAACAGACAAATCAAATTTCCCAGACTACTCTTGAATAAAAAATAAAATGCT
Source organism: Scalesia atractyloides (assembly GCA_947069175.1). Classification (NCBI taxonomy): domain Eukaryota; kingdom Viridiplantae; phylum Streptophyta; class Magnoliopsida; order Asterales; family Asteraceae; genus Scalesia; species Scalesia atractyloides. The sequence continues at coordinate 76,270,324 of CAMTDV010000021.1, forward strand.
TGTTAATGTTGATCCCTTGATCGGAAACATAAAATAAAACTTGTAAAAAAATCATCATTCATAGGACTATAAAAGCATACCAGTGTTTTTCATAAGAGCTGCAATGTAAGTCGTTTTACCACCAGGTGAAGCCCTACATGTGAAAAAAACAGCATCCAATACCGTAAAAATGTATATGGAATATAAACTGAAATAAAGATAATAAATACTTACGCCATGTCAACAATGCGTTCCTTCTCCTGAGGAGCGAGAGCCATTACAGGTAAAAAAGAACTTGCACTTTGTACCTGTGAAGAGTATAAACAAAATCAGAAAGAAACAATTAAATAACAAAACTTTATAATTAAAAAAGTAAAAACAAAATTCTAGTATACCATGTAATGACCAGCCATGTATTCCGGGGTTGCACCATACGGCACTTGATGATCATAAACAACCAAACCAACCTGTGTTACATTGTGACACGATTAAACCCAATATCACAAAACAAAGAAGAAAAAGTCAATGAATAAACCTTACCTTTGACCACTTGCTTAGCGGGTCTAAGTTGATACCTCTATTCAACAAGACACCAGCTAGATCACGTCTTCGTGTCTATATTTTTAAATAAGGTAGCTCAGTTAGTATGAGAGCTCAAACCAAACAAGAAAAAATAGTACATATGATTCATATCTGATCACCTTTAATGTGTTGGTACGAAGGGTAATTGGGCGAGGCTTTTCGAAAGCTTCAATCAGTTCCATAAGTTCAACAGGTGGAAACATCTACACAAAACGTAAAACTGGAACCATTTAGACTGTGGGGGGTGGGGGGGGGGGGGGGGGGGGGGGGGGGGGGGGGTGGGGGGATGGGGGGTATCAAGCTTCATAAAGATGTCCATATTTACATAATACACTAATTACCTCAACAAATGAAGAAATAAGGAACTCGTTGTATCCGTAATATGATCCTAAATCCAACTTAAGTTGTTCAATGTACTGCTTTCGTGTTGCTCCTTCTTGCCTCAACGAAGTAAAATTCGAGAGCACTCGAACAACTACAGTATAATTTGAAAAACGTAAAAAATTAATGAAAAACATTGACGAAAGTTAGGGCTGCAAACGAACCGAATGAACATGAACAAGGCCATGTTCGTGTTCATTCGCTAAGAAAATAAATGTCTTCACGAATTGTTCATGAACACTTATCAAACGAGATTTTTGTTCGTGTCCATTCGTTAAGAAAAAGAACGTGCCCGTTTGTGTTTGTTCGTTAACTTTAGGTAACGAACATAAATGAACAAAAACGAATGCAAATGAAAACAAACGAACACAAACAAGCATTCATGAACGAAAACATATATTAAATATTTTATTAAATATACAATACACTATAATTTATTAAGTATTTTATTAGTGAGAATTCTAAAGTATTAAACAAAACATAAAATTTAAAACCTTAATAAACTATCGAACACGTTACCGAATGTACGAATGAACGCAGCCTCTTTTCATGTTCGTTCATTTGTCAAACGAACAAACACAAACAAACTTCCTAAACAGTTCACAAAGTGTTGGCTGAACGTTCGTTCGTTTGCAAGCCCTAATGAAAGCTAAAATTTTACAATCAAAAGAGAAGACTCACTCTCTTTTATTCTTTGTTGGAGACCGGTAAGATCAGGGGGTCCACGAGCTTCGACTTCAAGTTCCTGTAACAAAATGAACTACAAATGTGTGAAACAAAATTCAACATGACAAGTTTTAAGCAAGAATGGTAAATATGGATAGCACCGAACCTCTTGTGTTGGCAATCTGAACTCATCGGGTGCTTCTTTAATGTTCAGCCGTAGTTCATCTAAGGCCTCTTTTTCTTCTCTCTCTTTCGCGTCATCGATTGCCTTAGATTTGGTCTCGATATCGGAATTGTCAGAATCCAACTCTGATTGGGAACCGGACCCCATTTCTGTAAAACATATACAACCAACCAAAAACCTGAGAACATTAGCATATAGATAACAACTTTAAACTCAATAGTGTGTATTATTTGTAATATGAAACTTAACATACTGTTACAACAAAAGTGAGATTGTTATCAACATTTTCAACAAGTTGACAAACTGGGACGGGTCTAAAGGCTCAAACGACCAACCAACAGTTTTAGTCCATTTCTCAAACTCTTTAAACAATACGTATACTAATTCAAAAGAACTTACTTTTAAAAACTATTTTTTATTACAAAAATAAACTTTTTTAAAATAAAGCGATTTTCGAGGTTGCACGAATATGAATACCCTCTATGTGACCTTCGACCCGTTTGAATCATTTCAACTTCCAAGTGTCGAAACGTTTCATTTTTCTTGTAGATCAAATAAATATAACTAAATTCTATTCCTTTTTAAAATAATTGATCAAATCAATAACCTTTTATCAAAATACCATTCGTATGGAACCAAATAAGATTCATTGTAAACTAATTATAAGTAACCAAATTACACCTTTAACCAAAGACTATACGCATGTAACTATAATCTTAAGCACTTCCAGCTAATGTCTTTCCTATTAGTCCTCATATGTCAATACTTTTCAAAGCAATTATGCAATCTCTTAACTGTTGCAACAATATTAATTAATATTAAAACTTAACAATATAACAACCACAGCAATACACAGTACCTTCATCATCACTTCCCTGTAAAAAATCACCCGCAAACGCATCATCTCCATCCGACGACATATCCGACCCCGACTCTCCCCCTTCATCACCATCAACACTCTGCATCTCTTCATCTTCTTCATCTTCCATATCCGATTCACTCAACACATCATTCTTCTTTTTCTTGTTAACCGAAACAAACTCCTTACTTTTCTCCTTTTTGTTTGCTTTCTTCTGTGAGTTTTTACTTTTAACAGCCTCAAGTTCTTCATCTTCCATATCAGATTCGCTCAACGCCTCATTTTTCTTTTTCTTATTAACAGATACAAACTCCTTACTCTTCTCCTTTCTGTTTGATTTCTTTTGTGTCTTTTTACCTTTAACAGCCATTAAACCTACGAAAACATTCAACAACAAAACAAAACCCTAACTTTAAATTTCAGCCCCCAAATTAGCAAAAAAAAAATCAAAAAATCAACATAAATACAATCATAAGTTCAAATTTAAGTCACAAAACAACTAAACTAGAAACAACGAAGAATACACAAACCCTAGGTTTACATGAACCTACAAAACATTCAACAACAAAACAGAAACCTAGCTTTGGGTTTAAACTCAAACATTAACGACAAAAGATTCAAAATTTCAGCATCAACACAATCATAAGTACGAATTTAGTTAACAGAACGATAAAAATCGAAATAATGAGGGATATACAAAGCCTAGGGCTATATTATTGAGCGTAAAACGAATTCTGAGTTGCTTTTACTTCAGAACACACACAACCTAATTATCAGATGACAAATCATACCAGAAGAAGAAGATTGCTGCTCGTTGAACCGCCGTAACAAAAGACGGAAGAAAGGATGCTCGAGGGGTTTAAGTATAGAGAGGCGGGGAAGTTATGTTAGGGTTTAAGGGTTCACGTAAACTTAAGAAATCATTTCTTATTTTAAAAAAATCACTTAAATCAAACGATTTTTTTATTAAATTAATGTGATGTAATAAACCCTTGTTTAAAATAAAAATCGGTAAGTTACACTTTTCGTGATTTATCTTTATATCGGATTTTAATGGATGTCATTTCTTCAATAACCAAAGTCACAATCTTTTACTTGGAAAATTCATTACAATTGTACGTCATTTAGCACTAACTAGGTTAAAAATTTAAGTTACGTTAGATAATGTGATTATCACGTGAGGGCATTTATGTCCATTCACCTACTTATGTCTTCCCACCTTATCAAACCCTCTTTCAACTCAATTCCAAACTACAAGTGATAATTCCAATTGAAAATTTGGGCTTAAAGATAAAAATGATTGCTAGGAAGATGGTGTTATGCGGCTTCAAGATAAAAATGATTTCTGGGAAGATGGTGTTATGCGAATGTGGTACACAAGCAATCATCCTCACCTCGTGGACTTATAGGTACCAGGTTGACGTTTTTATGTGTGTCCTGACTAGGTAAATCACAACCCTTTGATTGATTGAGATAGAATGTTGTTCTTGTAGGGTTTTTGTTTAAACACTAGGATCAACATGTCGTTTCATTGGATGGGTTGACCGAACAAATTGCAATGTATGTGTGAACATTATCCCTAGACTGATGAGAAACAGGAAAATGTTAGAGGAATCAAATAACGGTTTTGAAGAAAAGGTGAAAGGGCTTAAATCTGAAGCAAGGAAGCCGAAAAAAGATTCTGATAGTTAGTCGGATTTGTTTCATGGTATATGTGTCTATGTATTGGGTTTCAAAACCTTATGTATGTTAGGGAGTTTGTAACTTGGGTTTTATGATCATGTAATATGCATGGAATGTAGAATTTTGTATGGAATGAAATGTGATGTTGATATTGCTATGAAACTATGGAATGGTACTATGAATGATATGTAAAGGTATAAAATGGTATGGTATGGAATGGTAGAATGCACATTGACCTTAACACAAAGTCAAACCATGCACATGACCTATTTCCACCTGTTATGCACATGGTATGTATAGACATCTTAAACAAACTAACATGCACAATGTTTACCAAACAATTTCCCCCTTTTAACAAATCTACAAACAAAGTTGCAACAGAAACATGCAAATGACCCATTTAACAAACCTGCAAAAAAATACAACTATACACATGCAACTGACCCAAATTGACAAAACTTGAAAGGAATGTACCACAACTATACACATGGACAAACTTAACAAGATATGTACCACAAAATTTGCCACATTGGCATATATGATACAATAGACTTATGATAAACATGTTCCAAAGTACTAATAATAATGTAAACAAAATATATGTCCCAAAATTACTAAGTTATGACATAACAAATCAAAACCAAAAAGTTCAACCCTTGCTAAAACATCCAAGCCTTCCTCTTTTCACTTTAGCCCTTGCAAGTCCTTTGGTTGTGTCTTGTTTTTTCACATGCACCCTTGGTATTTTTCTTGGATAACTTTCCCTTCTTGTTGTTGTTGGCATCCTCGATCTCCACAGTTGATCTCTTTCTAGCCTTCTTTGGCCTCCCTACTTGTTTGTGATGATCGGGTGGTGTTATGGCAATGGGAACATCACACTTTGGCTATAAAACTCTACCATTTATTGGGTTGATCTTGAAAGCATAAACCTATCTCCACATGTACATTGTGTAGATTGGATGACCTAACTTTCCAAAGCCCTAACCCTTTGACCAGTTGTGGCCATGAACCATATTCAACAACTGCATGCCTGCAGGTATCCTTGCAGATTAAACAATTATCATTAACAAGTAACAAGCTTTAATATTATGCATGTTATTTCGCAGTCCCTACAAGCACAAGTCTTTTATCCCAAATCGACCGAACGTGTGTGACCAGGATTACCACTTTCCCCATACTGATCCCCTCTATTCCACCGTACATGGTAAAAAGCTGCATTTTTCTTAATTGTTTGAAGCTGCTCTTAGGCCCAAGGTGTTAGCAGTCCTTTATTTTTTTTTTCAATAATCCTCAACACAGTCACAATCCAACTCATTAGATACTCCCTAATATACTTCAGTGCAGTTATGATAGGCGTGTCCCTTCCTTCCACTATCTTGCCATTGAAGGTTTCACACATGTTGTTAAGCAACATGTCACTTAATCCCCTACATGTGAACCACAATCAGTGAATTGTAAACAACAAATGTGCATCAGTCGATTGTAAAACCATAATGTACATATCAGAGAAATGAGATATTGTCCATTGAGATAACCACAAATGAGTTTTTTTGTTAAAAGCCTTCAATACATCCATTGCAGTTTGACACTCAGGGATTGTTGTTGCACTAGCACACTTCCCCAATGCATCTTTGTATTGTTTACCTTTAAAAGTTCCCTTCATATTCTCATGAATATGCCTGAGACAGTATGTGTGCTCAACAAAAAGGAACAACTTTGAAACTGCAGGTAGAAGACCCTGTTCAAAGCAATCTAGTTTACTAGAAAGTGGGGATAGAAAAGTGAAAGTGCAGACTTGGAATTTCCTAGTTTGAAGACATTAATGTAAGCACATGTTAATTTCTGATGATCTTTTCCTAAAGGTAGGCGAAAGGTATTTGAAACAAAACTCCTATTAGCACTAGTATCAAAAAGTATTTTTGCGTAAATGTTGTTTACGAGAAACGTACCTGTAACTACATCGGCCTTTGCTCTTTCAATCACCTCTAAACCCCATTAAAACACCTCCAACAACCTCCTAACTCTTCCCTATAAATACCAACCCTATTCCACACCATTTTCACTTTCCAAACTCCATCTAATCTCATTCAAACACTCCATAATCTCTTGCAAAATACAAATTCGGGCAGATTCATACCTCCATACTAAAGTGAGCATAACTTGCTCAAAACTCAACGAAATCACTTGATTCTTCTTTCTAAATGCTTGGATAATCCTTAGGTTCAAATCCACGGATTCTCCATGGAGAATCCAGACCTGGAAATGCACCTAAAGGACTCCAAAACTTTTTGTTTTGTTCAAACACTTTCAAAACTTGTTTAAACTCATGTTTTCTTCATACATCCTAGTGTTCTTGAGCTTCTAATCAACTTGGTGATTAAGGAGACTAACCTAGGTTGTTATACGTGTAAATATGAGTGGTTAAACACTCTAAACGTTCTGTTTTCATAGAGCTTTAAGCTCACAAGTGATGCAAGTTCATGAACTTGTTCATGTGTGTCCACCTTGGTTAGCTTGGGCTATCCTAACTTTGAGACCACACATCACTTGATGATTTTCATCATTTACCCACGTTAGTTTGCTAGATTGAAAGTGTCACAACACCTTTTAGCCTTTGACGTGTGTCAAAGCGTGCTCACCGGGTTGTATTTCATTTGGCTACTTGGTATCGTGGTGACACACTTTACATTCTTGTCATTTCCATTCTTGTCATATTATTGTTCTAAGACCCTCCTTGTTACCTACGGTAACTTGTGTAGTGGTGAACATCATACGAGGTTCAAAAGTGGATGATTAATCATTCCACCTCCTCTTGACTTACATGACACCAAGAGGTTCCAAAGTGGATGGTTTATCCTCCAATTTCCTACATGAATATATAACTATAAATATATGGACTATATAATATAGCAAACTGAAACCTTGATGATGAATACATAATCACCTATCAAGTTAATAAGTTTTTACCACTAAAGTGTGTAGTTCCTTGTCACGATTCTAATAGGTCTCGAACCTATGAAACCACATCAAACCCATTCGGGTTATCATAGTGTCAAGAACAAGTGCTATACCTTAGTGATTATTTTCATACCATAATACTTTATTCTTATTTCCGTAATCATGCTCGATAATCGAAATCTTCCGTCAACACTCATACTCATACCTATGTTCTTCTTGTAGAAGGACAAGGCGCCAAACCCTAATCTACAAACAAGCTCACGGGATTCCCCTAAGTGGAACACTTTAGCAAAACCGTGAGTATACTCGACCCATTTACCGCTTTCTAACTTTTGGGTTGTAACATGTTTACTTATCAAAATACACTGATCACAAATTCATGCTTTTACATACTCAATCCTTAATACATGATGCTTGTTATGCTTAGATACATGCTAAATTATACATGCTCGATCATTAACTTAGCTAGCCCAACTTGACATATATAGCCCTATAGGAGTAGCACACCACCCGTCGGGGTTATGTTAAGATTATCATACTCAAATTACTCAAACGAGACATATGTTCATGTTCGTTCTTTTAACCTTAATTGAACGAAATTTCTTGTCCATGTTCGTTCATTTATTAAACGAACGAACGTAAACGAACTTCCCGCCAAACAGTTCATGAACTGTTCGCTGAACGTTCGGTTCATTTACAACCCTACTAGCTTTGTCTCTCTGTCATTACCAAACACACACATACACACACTAGGGTCTCTAAATGCCATCTAGGGTCGTGGTGTGGTGTTATAATTCCACAATTTACACTAAGCCTCTTCTAATCTCACATGCTTGCAACTTGTTCCCAATGTTACTCAAAATCAACTTCACTCAATGCCGATCGAGTCCCTTTACGTCCTAAACAACCCAACGCCATACCATAGACCAAAGCTCATCAATTAAACACATCAAAAATTTAACCATGAAATCGGGATGTTACATCAGTCCCTCCCACTACTCCCAGTTACACTAAGCCATTTTTTAGTCGAGCCCACAAACACATCTAACAAAACATGTCGGGTTTAGATTAGCTTGATGGGTTCACAATTGACTTGTTTATCTTTATAATTCTTTTAATATTAATTTAAACATGACCTCAAAGAACATATTCCTTTTGAGTATTAAATAATTTTCAATAGAGATAATAATAATAATCTATAAATTATAATAAATCAAAACCATCTTAGGCCACATGTCAATCACTTAAACTATTAATTGTCACGTGACATTGTTATAATCATTATAATTTTATTTTAGGAGGGAAAACACAAGACTTTCGTTTCATTTATTTTTGTCACAAATTTTTAAAAAATCAGACTTTCCTTTTTGTGTAGACTATTTCTTTTTAAATAAATTACTTGCAAAAAATATTATGGGTTTGTCCTTTTTTAAGGTATATCCATTTTCCTTTGTTATCCTTCGTAATAGTATTTTCTTCATAAAAAAATATTTGCAGAAGCCTGCATATGATTAGTTATTTTACATCGATTTTTAACTAGGTATTTGTTGATCCGTTAAATTTTCAATATTTAATTACTTTAACATTTCCAATGAAAACTTCGATGCTATTTTAAAGGTTCAGTTGTATCTTTTGATTAATTGACATATAATAATATTATTTCCATTAAATATATATTTGTCAATAGTTTATTCAAGATTATATAAATTTATTTTTTTATCAAAATTTCTATAATAAATTTTAATCAATTAACGATTACATGCGTATTTTTAATATTAAATAATTAAAAATGTTTTTGATTGTTTTGATGTATCATTTAAATGTTAGTTACATTCTTTTTTAAGATTAATCAAATCATTTTTATGTTTATGAGATTTTTTACTTTAGTTTCGAGATTGTGTTCTCCTTTATATAAAGTTTTTTCTGTATCTAAATTGTAAATGCGATTTCGTTATAACTGTCATATTTTTTTCCTTTTTGAAGTCGCCATTCTTAAAACACTCAATAAAATACAATGACCTTTTAAAATATGATATGTAATTGTAACTGAAATTATAACTAACTTTTGAATATTATAATATATATTTGACGCATTTAAGTTATAAAATAGTTTTTAATTATGTTCAAGAATGATAATAGTTTAAATTGTCTTCTTTTTTGTTTAAATAAATTAATATGAAAATTATTACCTTTTATGTATTGTTACTATTATTTTTAATGAAATCTTGAATGATATATGTTAGGGGCTTATTTTCAACATGTGTGGATCATTTATCCTGAGGCTTTAACCTAAATCATTTATTCTTAACATATGAAGCAGGGAGTCTGAGGATCAAGGATCCTTATCTATACGTATGCTTACTAACAATTGTTCTCTTGTTTCATTAATATTTGTATGCAGCTCTTGGACGAAGAAAGGACTTGTCCTAACCGGGAATCACGGTGAATATGCTTATAATTCCAGCACGTGCATAAGCTAATAACTGTTGAAGATGAACGTGGATGCATGGCGAGATTTTCGGATAGTTAGTTAAAGATATTTTTAACTATGATATGAGGGGTATTGAGCTGAGTAGGAAGACACTTGCATGATTCTTTCTGATCACACACACCCGCAAACATTCTCTCTCGAATACTACACTAGCAATCGTTGTAACAAGCTGAATACTTCCAAAGTTGTAATCTTTTTCATATAATACATTCGGTGATCGGTAGTTTCCATCACCCGAGGTTTTTTATGCCGGAGATCATACATTGATCAAGGGCTTTTTCCTCATACAAATCATTGTGTTCATCAACATTCACATTTTTTATTCGTTCACACTATTGTTCATCACACAAGCACTCAACCTCACAAAATTTACATTATCCTTATTGTGATTTTTGACCAAAATAGTTTGGCGCCCACCGTGGGGCAATCGGTGCTTCAGTTCTAAAAATCTCATTCATTTCATTCATTTCCATCAACTACATGGCTTCTCAAGGAAAATCCAGTTCAAGTGCCATGCCGGCGGTTACCTCATCCCTGACTAGTGCATCGATGCCACCTATTCCCCCTGCACCCATGAGGACTGCTGAGAATCCTCTGAAGAAAACTACACCTGTTTACACAGGATCGAAAACCTCCACTGTTTCTTCGTCTACAACTACTAACAATGATATTTCTACTTTGATTTTGCAGATGAAAAACTATATGAGCAGCAGCACAACACCAACCAAAGGATCCTCAGGGAGATTGATGAAATCAAGAAGCAGAAGAGATCAGTAGAGGATCACTCTCCCCTGATGCCCAGGTAATTGGATTTCACTTCTCCAGCATCCATGATCCAGCATCCTAGAGGACCCGGTGTTCAAATTCATGGATCCTCCAATTACCAGCAAGGATCACTGGCGATGACACATGCTCAAGGATCCTCATCTCAGGTTCAGGGATCCTACTTCCAGCCTCAAGGATCATCTATCCTTCAGCGAGGGTCAGTAGGGATCATGGAGCCTCAAGGATTCTTCTATGAACCTGGATGATCGCAAGAGATGTACCAGTCCAGAGGATTCTATGCACCACATCAAGGATCCTCATCTTAAGTTCAAGGATCCAACTTGTTCCAGGATCAAGGATTCTTAGGGAGCCAACCATCCAGGAACTTTGAAGTTCATACGGGAGACTTCATTCCTATGCAGACTATTGCCTCATCTGGTCCAACTGTTGCACCTGAAGTGTCTGCTCTTGGATATATTTCTGGGACACCGATCCCAAACCAGTCAGGATGTAGCAACTTCAATACATCTTTTGGTACTAATTATGGTTCCATGCAGGATACAGGTATCAATCAGGCTATGGCACGGGAGCCCCAAAAGCTTAAGGATATGATATCCAACGTCCCAGTAGTGGTTAAGCCCATTCCTGAGATCCCAGATGGAAGCCACAGGGTGTCTTGTTTTGCACCTCCTATCTGCAATGGTGAGATACCAAAACGCTTTCAAACCCCCAACATGAAGCTATACGATGGCACAACTGATCCAGAAGAGCATGTAGCACAATACCGGGAAAGAATGGAGATCAGCCCCATTCCAGAAAGGTTAAAGGAAGCCTGTCTTTGCAAGGGCTTCGGATCCATACTCACTGAATCAGCACTCAAATGGCTGCTAAGTCTTCCCTCTTACTCAATTACTTCATTTTCTCATCTAGTTAATTTGTTTAACAATCAATTTTCATGTAGTAGAACCTTTGAACGGTTAACTAGTGATTTGTATAGGATAACACAGGGTCATGATGAATCCTTAAGAGATTACATCACTAAGTTTAGTAGAGATCCTTAGAAATCCCTAACCTAGATATTGCCACTGCTGTGGAGGCATTTAAAATGGGATTGCTGAAGGATTCCTCATTATATGATAACCTTGTTATGACACCTTGCAGGAATTTAGATGAAGTGAGGAACAGGGCATTGAAGTTTATTTGTTTAGAGGATGATAAAAGGATCCAAGAGAGGCTATCAGGATTCTCGAAACAGGAAAATCAAGGATCATTCTTTAAGAATAATCAATCCAAGTCATACTCTAAGAATGGCAACCACAATGTGCATGCAGTTGAACAAGACGAAGATGATAAGGATTATCCTCCAATACCTGAATATTGTTTTTCTGTTGATAATCATGAACTAATCCTTGCTATGCAGAATCTAGGTGACAAAGCTAGGTGGTCTCGAAAAAATGAGAAGGCCACAGCCAATAAAGACAAGTCCAAATGGTGCGCTTATCATGAGGACTTTTGTAATCTTACTGATGAGTGTATAGCATTGAGGAAGGAGATTAGCTATCTTCTCAGCAAAGGATACTTGAAGGAATTGCTTGGGAGAAAACGATCAAGGACCCAGGATTCTGAAAAGATTCCTGAAAGAGCTCCTCCTCCACCCGTTGATGCTCAAATCATTAATTTCATCTCTGGAGGCTCAGATATAAGTGGAACCTCATTTTCGGCAGCGAAAAGACATGCCAAAGAAAGAAAGATGGCAAACGGAGAAAGATCAGTTCAAACTTCAACACTGACTCAGCAGAAAGTTATATCCTTTGATGAGGATGATCGTGTAGATATACATGATCCTCATCACGATGGTTTAGTTATCACCTTATTTTTTTCTAACCACTTTGTTCGCAGGATTCTTATTGATGAAGAGAGTTCAGTGAACATAATTCAGTTGGATGTCCTAAAAAAGATGAACATTCCTGAATCCGAGATAATCCCAAGATCATCGGTGCTCGTGGGATTCAGTGGAGAAACCAAGAATACATTGGGGGACATCAATCTCCCGATTTATATAGAAGGAGCGAATTCTATCCAAAAATTTTGTGTAATAGATTGCTTATCTTGTTGTAATGTTATCCTTGGCAGGCCATGGATACATGACATGAAGGCAGTCCCCTTGACATATCACCAATGTGTCAAGCTCCCAAGTCCATGGGGAATAGTCAAGATAGAGAGTGATCAGCAAGAGGCAAATGTCACACCCCAACCGATGGCGGAATCATCAGGGCGCGACACTAGGTGAACCAGATTGCTCAAGAGAATCCATAACGACTAATTTAAACGACAATACTTAAAACGTCAATTTCCCATACAATTAACATATCATCATTCAAAATCATTACAAATCCAACAAGTTCTTAAACATATCAAAGTTCACCGACTAGTTTATTACAAGTTTCTAAAGCATAAGACCTAATCCGTTTGTAGCGATAACGTCCTCAACCTGTTACATACGTTAAAATACAAGTCAATACAATAAAGTAAAGGTGAGCATACAGGTTTAATAGCATAATAATAGCGATAAAGCATTACGCCTAACCGACATGCAATACGTAGAGAAAGTGAATATAAGCAGCTAATCAATAATGTTACAAGCTAACCAACACGACTGCGATGTGGAGTATGCGCGATATGTGCTCACAAAGGTGAACACGCACGTAAGTAAATTGTGAGCCTTAACAACCCCCGAACAATCGGGTGCTGAGTCCAAACTATAGTACTATTGTTGCTAAGGGTGGTCTCAAGTACACATTATTCACACATAGCAAACAAACATTCAGGGATTCACGTATAACATGCGAGAGTGGTTAGCATTTAAAACAGTTTAGAGTTACGTGTAGCGTGTTTTTGATATAGAGACGTATGTAACACCCAAAAGTGCGATAAAGCGAAAAGGGGTTCAAGTATACTCACTGTTGGTGCGAATTGGGAGATGAGACGGGATCTGAGAGGAGTTGCGGAGAGTGCCGAATCAGCCTGTAAGCTAACAGAAGTGCATCAGTCTTCCGAATTGCTGAACCATTTAATGGTTGAGAGAACAGCAGACAAGTTCGGGCGAACTTGTACTTGAAGGTACAAGTTCGGGCGAACTTGTATGCTTGGACTTACTGTGAGTACAAGTTCGGGCGAACTTGTCAAGTTTCCTGAGAAACTAGACAAGTTCGGGCGAACTTGTCTTATTGGGTGAAAGGTGATACAAGTTCGGGTGAACTTGTGTGTATTTGATGAAGAATTGATCAAGTTCGGCCAAACTTGGTCACCAATCTGGTGACAAGTTCGGGCGAACTTGATGCTTTCCGAGCGAACTTGACTGTTTTGGCATCCAAATCGTGCGTTTTCGCATCGTTTGCTGAGGAATCGAGTGTCCATCCCTCCAACATTAGGCTACTGAGAAATACCAAGGCTGAAGAGGTTTTTTGGAGAGAGTTTTAGCCATTTTACAGAAAATCGGACTAATCCGGGCGAACTTGAAGGTTTGAACGGTCATGACGAACACTTGACCTTTTGCTTTGTTGTTGTCCCCATCTTTTGTTGTTGTAATTTAGGACAATTATTACGAAGACGCCCTTTTTCTTTACAATTATAACATCTGGCAGATGGGCAAGATTTTGTTGTATGACCTTATTGATGGCACACATAGCATGTTGGTAGTCTCCCCCGTCATCTGCAGAACCACCCGACGCCACCCCCGTGGTTTTCGACATCAGTTGATGGGTCCATCATCACCACCGGCATCACTTGATGCCTTCACCGTCATTACCATCACCATTGAGACCAACCAACACCACCACCGGCACACCATCATCTGTCACAACCCCCGACCACACCCTAGACGGGAGCCGTGAGCAGCTACAAGTGGTAGCGGTGTTTATTAAATCTGTATCAGGAAATTTCATCAGGATCGTAGTTAGGAAAATTTTAGAGTTTGTAAAACGTCAAAGTTTAATATTAAACAACTGGGATAAAACTCATATTACAAACAAAGGTTTTTATAGGGATAAACCCTATTTGATAAAACATAATTTCTTTTCCTTGTTTTGGTAACATAGCCACTTTATTTAAGCCTTTAATGCCTCATAGCATGCTTCTTTTACTTTCACAGTAAGTTACTTGAAACGCGTTGTAATGCCTCGCTTTTTCATACTTTCCATGTTTAGAAAGCTAGTCTTGTAATTCTATTTTTTGGAAATCATTGTATCTCGTATTCGCATTTTCGTTGTAATATTTGTAATCGAGACTTGAATCATAATGGAACAAACATTTTTATCTCTATACTTGTTATACACAATCATACACACTTATACATGATGCTCATACTCGTAAACGTGACATACTTGCTAATACGCGACATTTATACTAGCTACATACATTATACGTGGTGTGAATACTCGATCTCGATCATTACATACATACATATACATTATAGCATGATACTTATACTTATAACACCTTATTGTATCATAAAGTACCATAAATTAGCACCTAAACCCGTCCAAAATCAATAAAGAAACAAAATATAAAACTTGTGTCCTAGCCTGGTCCTTGCGGACCGCAAGGGGATACCTTTACGGTTCGTAAAGGGTGCTGGGCAGGACAACTTGTTTTGGCTCACAAAAATGCACGGATCCCACACTTCTAACCTCCTCCAATCACCTCTAAACCCCCTTAAAACACCTCCAACAACCTCCTAACTCTTCCCTATAAATATCAACCCTATTCCACACCATTTTCACTTTCCAAACTCCATCTAATCTCACTCAAACACTCCATAATCTCTTGCAAAACACAAATTCGGGCAGATTCATACCTCCATACTAAAGTGAGCATAACTTGCTCAAAACTCAACGAAATCACTTGATTCTTCTTTCTAAATGCTTGGATAATCCTTAGGTTCAAATCCACGGATTCTCCATGGAGAATCCAGACCTGGAAATGCACGTAAAGGACTCCAAAACTTTCTGTTTTGTTCAAACACTTTCAAAACTTGTTTAAACTCATGTTTTCTTCATACATCCTAGTGTTCTTGAGCTTTTAATCAACTTGGTGATTAAGGAGACTAACCTAGGTTGTTATATGTGTAAATATGAGTGGTTAAACACTCTAAACGTTCTGTTTTCATAGAGATTTAAGCTCACAAGTGATGCAAGTTCATGAACTTGTTCATGTGTGTCCACCTTGGTTAGCTTGGACTATCCTAACTTTGAGACCACACATCACTTGATGATTTTCATCATTATCCCAAGTTAGTTTGCTAGATTGAAAGTGTCACAACCCCGTTAGCCTTTGACGTGTGTCAAAGCGTGCTCACCGGGTTGTATTTCACTTGGCTACTTTGTATCGTGGTGACACACTTTACATTCTTGTCATTTCCATTCTTGTTATATTATTGTTCTAAGACCCTCTTGTTACCTACGGTAACTTGTGTAGTGGTGAACATCATAAGAGGTTCAAAAGTGGATTATTAATCCTCCCACCTCCTCTTGACTTACATGACACCAAGAGGTTCCAAAGTGGATGGTTCATCCTCCAATTTCCTACATGAATATATAACTATAAATATATGGACTATATAATATAGCAAACCAAAACCTTGATGATGAATACATAATAACCTATCAAGTTAATAAGTTTTTACCACTAAAGTGTGTAGTTCCTTGTCACGATTCTAATAGGTCTCGAACCTATGAAACCACATCAAACCCACTCGGGTTATCATAGTGTCAAGAACAAGTGCTATACCTTAGTGATTATTTTCATACCATAATACTTTATTCTTATTTCCGTAATCATGCTCGATAATCGAAATCTTCCGTCAACACTCATACTCATACCTATGTTTTTCTTGTAGAAGGACAAGGCGCCAAACCCTAATCTATAAACAAGCTCGCGGGATTTCCCTAAGTGGAACACTTTAGCAAAACCGTGAGTACACTCGACCCATTTACCGCTTTCTCATTTTTGGGATGTAACATGTTTACTTATCAAAATACACTTATCACAAATTCATGCTTTTACATACTCAATCCTTAATACATGATGCTTGTTATGCTTAGATACATGCTAAATTATACATGCTCGATCATTAACTTAGCTAGCCCAACTTGACATATATAGCCCTATAGGAGTAGCACACCACCCGTCGGGGTTATGTTAAGATTATCATACTAAAATTAGTCTTGTCGCTTTTGCGACGAGGGAAGCTCGATCTCGTAAAACTTTTGTGAAACTCGGGGTTTGATCTAGTATTGCATGATTAGTATATTCTTTGCTTACAATTACCATGTGGATTCGAGTTATACATTATGCTATGTATCACCAAACTTGTGTACTCGCCTTTGCTTTTGCATAATTCTATTTTAAAACATGTTACATGTTGATGAAGATGATGCCATGAAATTGGAGTAGTGTTGATGACTAAATACACATATAGACGTTTAGGTTTACAATTGTTGTATCATATTTTGTCCTTTGTTATTGTTGTATTTTGAAATTCTCTTGTATTGTATGACAATTTAAGTATGAAATGAAATCCGGTTTAAATTAATTATTATCGCAATTAGTTTTATGAGCAATGAGCAATCTCTTTCGTCCCGCATCGATGTTTCCGCCATCGGTTGGGATGTGATGTGCGTTTTTATCAGCGAAAAATACTAGTGAGTTCATTCAACTTTATAAAAAACACATTGTTATAACTTATAGCATTAATAGTTTTTACATTTGTATGTATCTATCAATTACTCAAATCAGTATTTGTCACTCGGTGGCAGTTCCGATGTGACGGTGGTCATATTACTACTTGCCTAACTTTCGTCCAATAGTGAAGATTATCAAGTAGTGTATACAAAATCCCACATACCGGCAATAATTTCATAATACAAAGACTCAATCCCTATAAATACAACTTGGAAAACATTTAGGGTTTTGAAAGCATTTGATAAAAAAAAGAATGACTCACTTTGTAGATTTAGCATTTATTGCTATAGTCTCCTAGTGGTAAGCATGGGTTCCTAATAAAAACACAATGCAACACATATTAGTTTGTTAACCCAGTTCAAACTTTAAAGATAAATCACAAGATTAAACCCCAACGTAGTTAAAAAAGTATAGCCTTATACAGGAAGCACCTTGACATTCGTTGATGGGTTTCAGAGCGATCGGACATGGTATCGTACAAGTGATCATGGTTAAAACACTTACTACAGAGCAGAGTTAGGATTTTAGGGTATCGGGTATAAAAGCAACAGAGCAGAGAGAGCGATAGAGAAAGAAAAGTGTGAGTAGTTTGGAAAGCCTGCCAACTACTCTATTTATAATTGAAGTGTAACGAAGTTATCAAATTGCTACGTCAATTTTTATTCCTTCTTATGTTTTCAAAATTTAGACACGTATGTATACAATTCATATATGTTAATATTTTTTTATTATTTAATATATTATAATTAATTCAGCTGCTTCACTCATTTATCGTTTATAACTTCTAAAATATAACATTTTATAAAACGATGAATATGTCATTAGAACAAGCATATTTTTATCTACATTCTGACCTAAATTTCATTAAAAACTGAGTAAGGTCAATTATAATATATTTAATTATTAATTATTAAATGGTTCCTTTGTTCGTCTTATACCTTAGATTTCTAGCAATCAACTTACTCCTAATTTACCCGTTTAATAATATTAGTTTTATATACTTTATTTTTATCTGTAAAATGGAAATGTTACATCCTCCCCGCCTTTATTTAAATCTCGTCCTCGATATTTAGTTCAACAAGTGTGGGTATTTCCTTTTCATCTCCGACTCTAGTTCCCAGGTATATTCTGGTCCTCTTTTTGAATCTCTTTTCACTTTGACCAGAATCAATCTTTTAGTTTGAGGTTCTTGACCCTCTTGTCTTCAATTTGTAGGTGTTTCTCAACAAATTTCAGTTTCTCATTTACCTCTATGTCTTGAAGAGGTATTATCAATGATTCATCGGCTAAACATTTCTTTAAGTTACATACATGAAATACATCATGTATATTAGCCATTTCTTCGGGTAACTGTAGTGATAAGCTACTAGTCCTTTTCGCTCGATAACTTTAAATGGTCCAACATACCTTAGGATTAACTTTCCTCTTTTACCGAATCTAATGACTCCTTTCCAAGGTGAAACTTTCAATAGCACTTTATCCTCGACTTGAAATTCTAATGGCTTTCGACGATTATCTGCATAACTCTTTTGACGATCTCGTGCTATTTTCAGTCTTTCTTTGACTTGAATTATTTTATTAGTTGTTTCTTGTTCAATCTCAGGTCCTGACAATTGCTTTTCTCCTATTTCTGCCCAACACACAGGTGTTCAACATTTTTCGTCCGTAGAGTGCTTCAAGTGGAGCAGTATTAATGCTTGTATGATAACTATTGTTATAAGAGAATTCTATTAGTGGCAAATGTTCATCCCAACTTCCTCCAAAGTCTATCACACAGGCTCTGAGCATGTCTTCCAAAGTCCGAATCGTCCTTTCATTTTGTCCATCTGTTTGAGGGTGATAAGCTGTACTTAAATTTAAGCGGGTTCCATAGCCTTTTGGAAACTTGTCCAAACTGAGAGGTAAAACGACTATCTCTGTTGGACACATTAGATAAAGGGACTCCATGTAATGAAATTAATTCATCCACATATAGTTTAGCTAAACGCTCCATTCTGAAAGTTTTCCTTCACTGGTGAGAAATGTGCAGACGTAGTCAGTCTATCCAAAATTAGCTAGATTGTGTCGTTACCTTTTCGTGTCTTGGGTAGTTTGATAACTGATGTACTAAAAGTAGTTTAATAAAAACAACTAAAATTAACCTAAACCTAGACTCAAAGTAATACTCTAGACTCACTAAAACGAACTAAACTACTAACCGGCATATGTACCGATTGACTCTAGTATAGCTAAAGTAAGTCTGGATATCGAACCCACGAGACTCTACTGATTGAATTAACTACTTTATTTAGGCTCTGACAGAAACGGACTGGAATGATGTTGTTTGATGGGGGGGGGGGGGTTCTAACAATTTCTAAAAAAAACAATTTAAAAACTAACTAAGATTAACTAAGTTAACTAAACGAATTGCTTTGGACTTAACCTCTGATGGTGAGAAAACACTACCTAGACTGGAATCCTGATTGTTTCAAGTAATGATTTTTAATTAGAAGTTGTCAACTATGGAACCGGGCACATAAAATTCTCACCTTTCGGAATATCTAACGGACCCCTGACCCTTCTCAAGAGCACACAGTGACACCCTAAAGATTGTTAAGAATACCGGTTATTAGACTCCCCACAGGACCTCTAATGGGTTTATGGAAGTACCTTACTCCCTCACAGGATCTAAATCAAAGGTAGACCTGGAATTTCAGATAGACTTACTAGACAATAGCCAGTGGGTTACTCCCTAGGGAATATCCTACCTTACGGTTTAATAACGTACACCTAGTAATAATGTCGCACCTCACAGCTATTGACGACTAGCAGAACACTTGACTTTATGAGTTAATCGAATATCACTCCTAAGGTTTATTACGTAATTTAACCCCAAAGATTAAAGATTTATTATGTGATATAGACACTCACCAAAACCTTAAATCTAGCAAGACTCTATTATGTGATAAAGACCGTCACCAAAAATCAAGCGAAGTGATAAATAACCAAAAAATACTATCAAGCATGCATATGCATCTAAACAAAAGACCAAGTCGCTTACAAACTCATAAACAATCCATAGCATCCATAAATCACATAAAAATCAAAACTTTAACACAATCATTCATCCAGTCTAGGTAGTCTATAAAAATTAGCCAATCAAAGTTATGGAAAACATTGAAAACAAAGTAATTTTAAGTATGCAAAACATGATAAAGATCAGATAGCACAAACGAGAACACCCGGACGACAAATGACGACCCAAAGTTGCTACACTTGATTTATCTTCACCCGAATGCTTCAGCTGCTCGAATCACTCCCAGAATGCTCCAATATCACCCAAGTTCTCTCCCAATTCGTAATTAGGGTTTCATTATGATAAAATTGATTTTATACCCCCAAATCTAAGCTGAATTCGAAATCATCTGCAGATAACACCCTCTCGCTGGCCGCGAGAGGGTTCTGGCCATCCAGTCGTGCCCCGCGACCGTCTTAATGACGTCATCACAATATAAGCTTCTCGCGGTTGGCGAGAAGCATTAGCACAGATACTCACGGCCCGCCATAAGGCAGTCTTTCCAGAATTTAATTCGTTTCAGCTCCCAAGCTCTCCAATCCGCTCCAGGACTTTACCAATTCGTATTTCTACTCAATTTTCACACTTTTCAGCTACTTTAAGCTCATACGACCTGCAAAACGCAATTGGATCAAAAGACTAGCTATTCAACGGAAAACGAAACTAAAACTAATAAAGATTGTACAAACTATACACGAATAAACGATGTAATTTACAATACATCAAATATCCCCACACTTACTCTTTTTTCGTCCTCGAAAAAGAATCTACGCAAACAGAATCAGAGACAAGCAACTACTCGAGACAAAAGTTATTCATATTTATTAAAATCAAAACTTGCGTTAGCCGCGATTGCAAATATGTTTGTCCTCTTAAACCCAAAACCCGGTTCCAAGCCCTTATCATACAAATTTAGTTCAAGTACAATCAGTTTACTTAGGGTCTCACACTAAAAGCCACAGTTCATCTAATCCCGCCTCAAGCTTATAGAACAAAAGGAACGATCACTGGACCAATTCCTAACCGTTTTATATCAAAATCAAAAGAATTTAAAACCAAATTTTTCTCTTTTTTTTTCTTTCTTACTTTTTTTTCATTGAGCTTAGACAACGCTTTACCTAACCCAGAGGCATTCTGACTATAGAGTCTCTATCCCCAACTCGGATTACAATAGGCTTCGGTAAATTTTTCTTTCCTATGCAACTTGATTTCACACATCCCAGAGGCATTCTGAATCAGAGTCACCATCCCCAATGAAGATTACGTAGGCCTGCACTACTTTCCTTAGTTTCTAGCTCAATTTTTATTTTTATTTTTTTCATGATTGAAAATTCTGACGATTTTAACTTATAACGACATTCCTTATACTAATTATTGGCGGTTTCGACTTCCCATTTTTCCTAGATGAGCACCCACTAGCAAACCGACAATTAGGTACATTAAGATCAAAGGAACCTAGAACCAAACCCGGGCCTATTCACATATCCCAAACTAGACACAAGCTCGACTATTTTTAACTCATATTATTATTATTTGAACCCGAGTAGAAACCCATCTTTTCTATCATTTTCCGTTATATGTTTGCAAACTTCTTAATTCAAAATACATTTTCTCAACTTTTTTTTAATTATATATATATATCAACCGTATAGCATTTCTTTCGCGGTTGATACCGACAATAAACAAATAATGAAAGACTGGGTTACCGTTTACAAAAGCATAAGTCATAAACAACCTCGCCTGAATGGAGATTGAGTACGGGTGAAGTGTTTTGTACCTGTACGTGCATATAAGTAAACCCATGACCAACTAACACTAAGACTACTAGACTCAAAATACACGACTCAATGTACACTACCCCCTTCCGGCACTTTAATTGTCCTCAATTAAAACTCAAGTGCCAAAACAAACTAACATTGAGTGCTAAAGTTAAAAGCTTTAATGTCATAATTAGTGAAACGCGTCAAAAGTTAAGTTATAAACGCAAGTTTAGCTCAAAAATGACCAACCCGAATCCCCACACTCAATGTTACTACACCTCAAACCTATGGCAGTCACAAAACACAAACCAATCAACCCAAACCACCCACAACTGCCTCCTAACTCTAATCATGACCAAACACAAGATTAAACTAAAACCCAACTCTAGATCTAACTCTATTCTAGACAAAAAAAAAAACTGAAATAATGGACTCATGATACAAAAATTACAAGAAAACATACCTAGGAGTCGGATTAGAGAAGAAAAAGTAAGATGAATACGGTTGAAGCTTGAAACCCTCGTGAAAATCTCAAATAGATGGTGAATGGTTGAAGATTGATGGTGGAAACAAGTGGAATAGCGGTTATGGGTGAATGGGGGTGGTCGATTTGAGCTAAAATGGCTGAAACTCGGAGGTGTATGGTGTTTGTTGGTGGTTTTCGGCGGTTTGGAGAAGAAAAAGTGAAGCAAACAAGTGAAATTAGGGATACAAATGGGGTCCGGCTGCAGATAAGGCTAGTCGCGGGCCGCGAGCGGATAGGCTCAGGGAGTCGCGCCCCGCGACCGCATAAGTGACGTCAGCATTCTCTAGGTACTCGCGGGCTGCGAGCGGATTGTCTGTGGGAGTCGCGCCCTGCGACTGGTCATTTTTCACAGAAAGTTTCGGAATTTTGACCAGTTCAACGCCTTAGAAAAATTTTCAACAATTAACCAAACCCCCCAAAACACAACCCCAAATTTTTCTAACTCTGGAACTTACCTAGAACTCGTTTTTCTCCTCATTCCCTGCATATCCTTGGTATAGAGTTCCTGCAAAATGACTCAAAAACACAAACAAAGACCGACAAACTAACAAAGAAAACCGTTAGCACGAAAAATAAACAAAAATAGACAAGAATACAACTGGTACAAACTTTACACTTGAGCCGATGCTCAAGACACTAAGTGGTGGTGTTAGGCATGTCTTACGAGAGGAGTTACCTCCTTCTCGGTGTTATCGATCGGGCCACCTAAATAGTGCTTCAACCTATGGCCATTTACCTTCCAAATACATCCATCGACTTCGTTTAGCAACTCGACCGCTCCATGTGGGAAAACTTCTCTAACTATATGTGGTCCCGTCCATTTTTGACTTCAACTTCCCGGGAAACAATTTCAACCTCGAATTATAGAGAAGTACTTTGTCGCCAGCCAAGAATTCCTTCAACTTTTTCAACCTTCGATCATGCAAAGCTTTCGACTTTTCCTTAATACTCCATGATCGCTCATAAGCCGCATCTCGAAGCGCTTCCAACTCATTGATTTGAAAATATCTACGCCTAGTCGCTTCGGTCAAATCTAGGTTCACGGTATTAAGGGCCCAAAGTGCCCTATGCTCCAACTCGACGGGAAGATGGCATGCTTTGCCGTACACGATCACAAACGGAGTGGCCCCTAAAGGTGTCTTGTAGGCGGTACGAAATGCCCACAAAGCGTCATCAAGCTTGTCGGACCAATCCTTTCTAGATTTCTACCGTCTTTTCTAAAATTTTCTTCACTCCCCTATTCGCATTCTCAACTTGCCCACTCGTTTGCGGATGATATGTGGTTGCAAAACGGTGGGTAACTCCATATCGCTCCAATGCCTTCTCCATCACGGCATTACAAAAATGTGAACCGCGGTCGCTAATGAGGGCTCTAGGTGTACCGAACCTAGTAAACAACTTCTTGAGAAATTTCACCACCACTCGGGCATCGTTTGTAGGCAAAGCTTGAACTTCAATCCACTTCGAGACGTAATCGATTGCCACGAGGATGTACTGATTCCCATTAGAGGGGGGAAAAGGTCCCATGAAGTCAATGCCCCAAACGTCAAATATCTATAGGACTTGGATTGGATGTTGGGGCATTTCATTCATGGATGAAATATTGCCGGTACGTTGGCAAGCGTCGCAATTCCTAACAAACTCTACCGCGTCATCTACTACCGTGGGCCAATAGAACCCGCAATCAAAAACCTTTTGTGCGGTAACGTGTGCACCATGATGACCACCGATTAATCCTTCATGAACATGCCTAAGAATTTCTCTGCCCTCCTCTCTCGCGACACATCTCCTACGGACTCGATCACCTCCTATCTTAAAAAGGAATGGATCATCCCATATGTACTTTCTTGTGTCCCTAAACAACTTCTTCTTCTGTTGGGCATTCATATCCCCCACGACATACCCATTTGCCAAATAATTCGCTAAGTCACTAAACCAAGGCAACCCCTCTCTCTCCGCCTCTACAAAATCTATGGTCTCGTGAGGGAATCTATCTCCTATCGCCTCCTCACTAATGCCCTCTCTATTCGGATCCTCTAACCGCGACAAGTGATCGGCGGCTAAATTCTCGGCTCCCTTTTTGTCCCTAATCTCAATGTCAAACTCAGAAAGCAATAGAATCCACCGGATAAGTCGGGGTTTAGCGTCTTTCTTTTGGAAGAGAAAACGCAAGGCGGAATGGTCGGTGAAAACAACGGTTTTGGACAGCACGAGATAAGATCGGAATTTATCGAAAGCGAATACTACGACTAAGAGCTCTTTCTCCGTGGTGTAGTTCTCTTGAGCATCATTTAACGTTTTGCTCGCGTAGTATATTAGATGAAAGTGCTTATCCCTTCTTTGTCCTAAAACCGCACCTACGGCATAGTCACTCGCATCGCACATGAGCTCGAACGGTAAGCCCCAGTCGCGCGAGATAAGAATGGGGGCACTAACAAGCTTCTCCTTCAAAAAGGTTAAAGCTTTAAGACACTCCTCGTCGAAGATGAAAGGAACATCTTTCTCCAATAGACGGGTCATGGGGCGCGTGATCTTAGAGAAATCCTTAATGAAACGCCTATAGAAACCCACATGACCAAGAAAACTCCTAATCGATTTAACATTGGTGGGTGGAGGTAAACGAATAATGGTATCTATCTTGGCCCTATCAGCCTCTATCCCTACTCTCGAGATTTTGTGTCCCAACACAATCCCTTCCGTCACCATAAAGTGACACTTCTCCCAATTCAACATCAACTTCGTCTCTATGCACCTCTTCATCATCCTCTCTAATTATCTAAGCAATGGTCAAAAGAATCACCGTAGACTGAGAAATCATCCATGAAGACCTCCATAGTACTCTCAACCATGTCTTGAAAGATCGCGACCATGCACCGCTGAAACGTAGCCGGTGCATTACATAATCTGAAGGGCATGCGTCGGTACGCATATGTGCCATAAGGACATGTAAAAGTGGTTTTCTCTTGGTCCTCTGGGGCGATTGGGATTTGGAAGTAACCGGAAAAACCATCTAGAAAATAATAGAATTGACGACCCGCGAGACGCTCGAGCATTTGATCGATGAACGGTAGAGGAAAGTGGTCTTTCCGGGTGGCGTCATTGAGCTTGCGGTAATCAATACACACACGCCAACCTGTGACCGTACGGGAAGGAATAAGCTCGTTTTTCTCATTCATGACAACAGTCATCCCACCTTTCTTAGGGACGACTTGAGTGGGACTAACCCACGAGGAATCAGATATAGGATATATTAGCCCGGCCTCCATCAACTTAATCACCTCCTTCCTAACCACCTCTTTCATGTTAGGGTTTATGTAACACCCTGTGTTTTCACGTCCTGTAAAATTCCGACGCGTGTCCCGCTGATCCTCGTATGCCGTGTGCTTGACGAGAGGGACTAAAATTGCCAACATGTTATTTTATAACCTCTGAGTGGTAAATATTAAAGTCGAGGGGTTAAACGTGTCAACATGCTTAATCTATGCCTCTAGGTGACCTTTTAACGAACTCGGAGCTTAACGATGTTCGGTTATACTCCCGAGAGTGCTAACCAGGGGCCATATTGAATAAAACATGCTTTTATGTCGAAATATGGGAGTTGGAGAAGTTCAGGGGCCAAAATGGAAATTTTTTGAAATGACACCCCAGACACCACGCGCCAGATATCTGGTATCCCCGCGCGACGCGCGAGAGAGGTTAGTTCGCAGAAACAGCTAGCCAGCTGCTGACCTGCATGCTTGCCACCTCTAAACCCACTTCAGCTCCTGAATTTCGAAACCATGGCCTCAATTATGGTTTGGACACCTCATTAACACTTGTTATCATCCTAGCACCCCTCTAAACATTTGGAATGATCTCCATGATCATCTTCCACTATAAATAGGTGTTGAATTCTTGAGTTCAAACTTGCACCTTTCTCATAAATCTCTCTATAAATCTCCTCTGGAGGTTCCTAAGCAATTGGGAGCTTCCCTTGAGTTTTCTCCAGTCCATAGGACCACTTGTAAGTGTTCCTTCCATGTCTAGTTCTTTTATTTAGGTTATTAAAGCCAAAAGTCAAGCGTTTTTGATAAACGCTTTGACTTTCGGTCAAGACCATTATGGTCAAGCCAATGCTCGGTCCGAGCATGGTTATGTGATCGTAATTAAGTAGGTGTTAATCCCTCAAAAGGGAACCTCCTAATTACCACGTTTGCTTGGTCAATTGACGAGTCAACATATTAATCTTTTAAAAAGTCAACGGGTCAGATTTTGGAATATTCCTAATCTGAGTTTATACATATTCTAAAATATGTTTTAACACTTAAACAACTTGGTAATAATTATTAGAACATGTGTAAACATGTTCGGCTCGTCAATTTTAGTTTTAGGGTCGGTTCGCAACCGAAAGTCGCGAAGTTTGACTTCTACGTTAACTTTCGATTATGAACCGAATAGATTAGTATGCTTCTAATTTAAGGTCCCATTATGATCATAGTATGATGTAGCATAACCTTCTGAGGTTATATTACATGATCATAATAGTAATCCGAGTTTTATGTGAGTTCCGTAAATATGCCATACTTTGACTATATTGCCCTTTTATTTAAAAATGAGGTTTTAAACACCAATGAACTTGAAAATGAATTAGCAACTGATATGATATCATTTTTAACATATTTTGGTGTTACAAATCTGACCATAAACTGAGTTTTCGTATAATGTCGTAAAATATGTTTTAAAGTGACCGAAAGGCCCTTTTGGCGCATAGACCGGTTTTCAATGTAATTTATCATTCTACACTCATTTCCTACTGATATAATATCATGATTAGGATATTTTGGAATATTATTTCAGTTTACAAACTGAGTTTAAGCACTTGTTCTTGTTTACGCTCTTAAATGACGATAACGCCATTGTGGCACATAAAATGGATTTAAATCATGCTTTTCATACAAACCTTTTATATACTGATGTGTTATATCAAATAACATATTTTAGCTATTTAAACCTGCTCATAACATCAATTTTCATAAAACATCGCAAATATCGTCATTTAACGACTTTAACGCCTTTACGGCGCGTAGTATGGTTTTAAACCATAATTTCCAACCAAGACTTGTTACCCACTGATATTATAACTCATTTAAAATATTTTTTTACAGTGGGTACATGTTATAAACTCAGAATCCCAAATATACTTTTGAAACTATGTGTGAAATTACCAAAATGTCCCTTCGGAGCATAGATTGGATTTAAACTATAAAACACACATATATTTGATATCCTACTGATATTATATCATAAAATAAAGTATTTTCACAGAATGTTTATGGTCGAAACATCAGATTATACGCAAGTTCCTTTTATACGTCGCTAAATGACCAAAACCCCTTATAAGGCATTGTTTGATTTTAAAACCTTAACGGGCACACAAGTTGATATCCTACTGATATTATAACTTGTTTAAAGTATATTGGCTTATGGGACTTGTTCATGACTCATCCGGTTACCCGGTTTCGCTTATATGCGTACGGTTAAGCTTATGTAACTAGTTTACGTAATTTAACCGAAACGGGTTTAACCTTATCATTTTTATCTCAATTCCAGAATGTTAATAGTTTACCCATATTATACAAGTCCTCGTACTTGTAGGGTTTAAACTACATCCTATTCCGGTCATCGCTTAATCAAGCGCGTCGTACCGTTTTTAATACTTCAAGCTAGCCGGTCTAAGTCTACGACTTAAATAAGATCCGCTAGTATTCTAATTGGGTATTTATAACATCATCCCAGACTAGAGCCTCCTGGTAAATAGTACCTACGCTTACTTAAATTGGATACGGCTGTGCTTATTATATATTCTTATTTAAAAGGATTGCTAAGGTCAGGTAAATACTCTTAACCTATTTTCCCTATACGGGCTTGGGATACGGTAAATTATTACCGCATGGTCGGGTATGGGATTCGAAGTCCTATGTGTCGGCGAATTCAAATAACCCGTTTTAATTCGTACTGCTTGACTTGAACATTTAGGGTTAATACGTCCGTGTCCTGGATATCCTTGACTCATTTAATTGTAAGTGGCCATGACCTAAGCACGAGGTGTAGGCATACACCTGACAGATTCGATACGGTTCAAATAAATAATTTTATAACTCAATAAGGGTTACCCAATAAGGATGTCCCCAATAAGGGAATAAATTATAATTTATATTACCCAATATGGGTTTTCCCAATAAGGGAATAAGTGGTGTGTCGGTTAATCATGAACCGGCGTCGATTCCGGTCCCGATATGTATTGTTGAGTTATGTAAATCGATAACATGAGATATAGTTTGTCCCAAGTTAAATATCAAACAAATGTACCAATGCGTACATAAAATGGTTTTGAAGATGTTTTCAAAATGTGTCGGTTGATAGTATTTACCAGTGTAAACTGACGTATTTTCAAAATAATTAAGTACAGGTACAAATACGTAAATAGGTTGGAAGCTGCTCAGTAGCAACATAAGAGGATCTTGCAAGTCCTTAGATGTGCCCAAAGTCTGTTGAACATCTTTTGTATATATCTTCGTTACAAACCATTGTTATTTTGAACTTTGAATAGTTCGGTTTGTAATGATATCTATATCTAAGACTTCCGCTGTGCTATTACGTGTTGTTTGGTTATGATGATATCAACATACGTCACAATATTCCCCACCCGGGCCCACCGGGATACACGTGGAAATCGGGGTGTGATAGGTTGGTATCAGAGCCAACGTTTGAGTGAATTAAACACTAGCCTTTTGTGTTTAATCTCAAATGACGCAGTAGCATATTCCTTGTGCCTTCCGAGTCTAGACTTGACATAGGAATGCTCTCATCCCTGGTAAATAAATCTTGCTTCAATTTTATGTAATTCAGAAACAAGTCGCCATGCAAGGAAGCCATTAATGAAAATTCTTCTCATCCGAAGCCACGGAATGCTATGCTTCGTACCGCGGCTAAGTTAAGTATGCGACCGATTTGGGGGAATGACTTTATATAAACTTATTCTTAACCCAAACCTATTGAAACCTTAAACTAGACTTCAGAGTCCATACCGGAGGTCCCTGAGGCTCAAATTTTGAAGTCTGTATCTGTGGAGTCCATACCAGAGGTCCCTGAGTCTCCAACTTCAAAGATAATACCAGTGGATACTTATGATCCATATTTCTTACATCCAAGTTTTTGGAATTCCAAACTTGGATTGTGCTTATCAAACTCCAATCCGTGATCCATTCTATTCTTTAACCATTGAATCCTTAGATTCTACTTTTACAACAAATCCCGATTTGGAGTTATTACACTTTCTATTAAAAACCTTTGTGTCAAATGCGATATGTGGCAAGCCAAGAAGAGGAACAACAAGGAATAAATTTTAGGAAATTCTGGAAAATCCTTCTTTCAATTGTATTTTTATTTTTCCTGAGTCCCTACGTGGACATTTGTTTATTATAGTCCTTATATGGACCTATCCTTCGATTTAAAGTCCCTGTGTGGACATTTGTTTCAAATAGTTCCTTCGTGAACATATTATCTCATTATAAGTCCCTGGTGGACATGTTATTTCTTATAGTCCCTATATGGACTTATATATTCATTTTAGTCCCTGTGTGGACTTGTGTTGCTTTTAAGTCCCAGCATGGACAAATTAGTATTAGAAGTCATGTTTAAGGCGCTACTGTAATTTCCTAATGATTAACGGAAAGAATTTTGAAGTTATTATCATTATAATATATGTATTTCATTACATCCTTGTTCAAGCAATCGTCTTGATTTTAATTCGAACTTTATCGATCTGCTATAAATTTCCAAAAGATCTTCTTGATGGTTTACCCCAGCCAAGTGACAAGTTCACATTAATTGGCAAATATAAAACGGTAGTTAAGAAGTAAAGCCTTCTACCATGATAGTTAAGGAAGATCATCCCTTCTATCCAGAGGTGGTGAACTATGTTCAAGCCTCCAAGCCTCCAAGCCTTTATGGTCAATATGATCATGGCTACATTGATAAACCATTTTAAGACAATTTTTTCTTTATTAACATTCAAGTAATGTTAATACTCCTAACAGTGTGACTTGAGGAACCACACTAGTCATCTGGGTGAAGGACTATGTCCAAATCTTATAGCCTATGTGATCAAATTTGATCCCGGCTTATATCATCAATACGATGATCATAATTTAAACATCCATTAGTGATGTAGTGCTTACGGGCCATGATCTAACATCCATTAGTGGTGTTTTGCCTACGGGCTATATCGTCAATAAGACAATGACAGTTGTGACCATTATGGTTCCCTGTCCAAGGTGGTGGGCTATGCCCAAACCTCATAATGAATATGATCAATACGATCGTGACTACTATCATCAATGTGATGATTATTATTTTAACATCCTTTCGAGATATCAACTAATTAGCCTACGGGCCATATAATATCGTCAATTATGACAACGGCAGTTGTGGTCTACGACCCCCTTGTCCATAGGTGATAAACAATGTTTAAGCCTTAAAGCCTCTTGATCAATAAAATCGCAGCTTATATATTTTTTTTAAATGTCCTTTAATGACGAGGCCGTTCATGCCAAACTTATATGTCCATTAGTGTCAGGCCTTTTGGTGCCATATCCATATGTCTTATATGATGAGGCTCATTCGTGCCATATTTTAAGTCCTTTGTGACAAGCTTACGAGCTACTTAAAATGTCATTATGACAAAGACAGATGTGACTTTATGATTCACTGTCCCATAAATTCATGGACTTTGTCCAAATTATATTTTGCCTATAATAGTCGATTAAGACTTAGGTCAGTACATATTAATAACACCCTTAGTAGTGATAAACCCGAATAATCGTGACAATGAGCACAAGGGCGAAGGATTTATATATCCAAGTTTATAAGCCTAAATGGTTGGATAATACCATGGCTAACATATGAAGTATATATATTTCGATAGTATAGAAACATTAAAATGGCTCACTCCGATGGTGCAAGTAGCCACCACAATGATAGTGATCACAATAATGCAAACATAGTCATCAATGAAGACGAATTCCAGGCTCGCATAGATGCAGCCGTAGGCAAGGCTATGGAAAAAGCCTTCGAAAAGTTTAAAGAGTCGAGTGCTACTCGCTTTAAAATTGTATCTAAACAACTCTCGAAACCACCTTTCTCTGATAAGAAGGAGATTATGTACGCCCCTTTAATGTGAGGAACGAAGTTAAGAAGCAGGAAATTCTTGATAAAGACAATTCTTCCAAGGATGGTTGTTCGTATAAGTACTTCGTCTCGTGCAAGCCATGAGACTTTGATGGAGAAAAAGGGGATGTTGAAACCCTAAGGTGGTTAGATGAGATGGAAACAGTGGTTGATATCAGCGGCTGTGCTGATAAGGATGTTGTTAAGTTCGCATCCCAGTCCTTCAAGGGCAATGCCCTAATCTGGTGGAAGGCTTTGATGCAGTCATCGGGGAAGGTGCACTTATATAATTTGGGATGGTCCAAGTTTGTGGATCTAGTTAAAGACACCTACTGCCCACCTCACGGGGTGGAAAAGATAGAAATGGATTTCCTAGCTCTATCGATGAAAAACCTTGATTGTAGGAAGTTTGTTACCGACTACGACTCATATTCTAGAATGGTGCCATATCTAGTTACCCCGGAACCCAAACGCATTGCGCGTTTTATTAATGGGTTGGCTCCGGAGATAAGGAGCTTGGTTAAGGCTGTTCAGTCTAACAGTTACAAATCTGCAGTTGAACTATCTCTTTCCCTCACCCAAGATCTAGTGAGACAAAAATCGGCCAAGGTTGAGACCGATGGGAAAAGAGAAAGGGAGGAGGATAACTCCCAGAAATCTAAGAAAAAGGGCAAGTCTGGATTCAATAAGAACTAGCAAGAGTCTGATAAAAATCATACGTGCAAGATCTGCAATAGAAGGCACTGGGGACAGTGTAGAGATGACCAAAAGCCTAAGCAGTGTGGTATTTGCAAAAGGACTGGTCATCAGTCCCACGAATGTAGGGACATAAAGAATGCAGTCTGCTTTAGCTGTGGCGAGAAAGGCCACATTAGTACCAATTGCCCTAAAGCTGCCAAAGAAGGGGCAACTAAACCAGGAAAGGCTAATAAAGGAAATGCCTAAAATTACCTCAGGAATGCAGTAAGCAGCATATATCATAGTGTCGTCAGGTACATTCCTTATCATTACTCAAGGATATGTTTGCTAAGAGTCCTGTTTTAATTCAGGCACTAATAAGTCTTTCATAAACCGTAGTCCAGATAACTTTTATATATATTCATGAGAACTCCCGATATTAAGTATAAGATAGAACCTACCAATGAAACCATAGAAATCTCTTCTACCTATTCTTGATGGATGTTCTTATCCATAAAAATCAGTCATACGCTTCTTTCGGTTGAAGTACGACAAATTCTTATTATTATTACTATTTATCTATAACTTATTTTATTTATTTATCTCATTGATTTCTATCGACTACGAATACCAAAACTAGTGTGATAAAAGCGCCATATGATAATTGGCAGTACCTTAGTGTGTTTCATAGATTGCTTTCATGCCTGATCAACATGAAGGTTTAATGCATGGAACCACTAGAATCTACCTACAGTCATATTGTACGAAAATCAGCAAACGGTATTCAAGGAGATATTTCGTACCAAGATGCTTGAGTAGGTGCCTCTACTCAAGGCATCCAAGTATTCGAAAGGCGAAAATGTCATTTTCATGACACAAACGACGTTAGATAAACCAAAAGCTGGGATTTAGACTATCCTTGCCATCTCTAATTACCCTGATAAGTTTCTGGAAGAAAGGCTTGTACAGCCTAGCTTGTTATCTAGGAGTTCCGATATTGTTTATTAAGAAAGGCGGTTCGATGAAGTTATGCGTTGATTACCGCAAGCTTAACAAAGTAACGATCAGGAATCGTTATCTGCAGCCCAGGATCGACAATTTGTTCGATCAAATTACCAGGGTTAGCTATTTCTTTAAGATCTTTTGGGTAGTAGTGGCAATGACCATCTTACCCTAGTTAAGTTTACCTGTAATATTCTATATAAGCATAAAGGCTACTCCTTTGGAGGCCTTGTATGGGGAAAAGTGTCAAACACTGTTTGTGGAGCGGAAGTTGGAGAGACCCAACTAATAGGACATGAGATTGTCATAAAGGCGACGGATAGAATCAAACAAATCCGTGATCGCCTCAAAGTTGCCCATGATAGACAAAAGAGTTACACCAACTAGAGGCGCAAATCTCTTAAGTTCCCAATATGGGATAAGGATTTATTGAAGATATCAGTATGGAAAGGTGTGGTATGCCTCAGTTAGGAGGGCAAGTTAAATCCTAGATATGAGGGACCATTCAAGATAATCGAATATGTCGAATCTCTAGCTTCAAGCTAGTTTACTTGAGAAACTTAGTGGAATTCACAAGGTGTTCCACGAATGCAATTTAAAGGAAATGCTAGACAATGAGTTGCTAGCTATGTCACATAAAGTGTGCAAATTAATGAAAACATGAGGTTTTGTTGGAGAACCAGTATCGATCGAAGATCGACAGGTTAAGAAACTCCTAAGGAAGCATGTGCCTATTGTAAAGATCAAATGGGATGCTCGACGAGGTCCCGAGTATACATGGGAGGTCGAGTCCACTATGCGAAAAAAGTACCCCTATCTTTTTGAATAAATCTCGAGGTTGAGATTTCTTTTAAGGGGGTGAGGATGTAACACCCTGTGTTTTCACGTCCTATAAGATTCTGACACGTGTCCGCTAATCCTCGTATGTCGTGTGCTAGACGAGAGGGACTAAAATCGCCAACATGTTATTTTATAACCTCTGAGTGGTAAATATTAAAGTCGAGGGGTTAAACGTGTCAACATGCTTAATCTATGCCTCTAGGTGACCTTTTAACGAACCCGGAGCTTAACGATGTTCGGTTATACTCCCGAGAGTGCTAACCAGGGGCCATATTGAATAAAACATGCTTTTATGTTGAAATATGGGAGTTTGGAGAAGTTCAGGGGCCAAAATGGAAATTTTTTGAAATGACACCCTAGGTGCCATGCGCTAGATACCTGGTATCCCTGCGCGACGAGCTGGAGAGGTTAGTTCACAGAAACAGCTGGCCAGCTGCTGACCTGCATGCTTGCCACCTCCAAACCCACTTCAGCTCCTGAATTTCGAAACCATGGCCTCAATTATGGTTTGAACACCTAATTAACACTTGTTATCATCCTAGCACCCCTCTAAACACTTGGAATGATCTCTATGGTCATCTTCCACTATAAATAGGTGTTGAATTCTTGAGTTCAAACTTGCACCTTTCTCATAAATCTTTCTATAAATCTCCTCTGGAGGTTCCTAAGCAATTGGGAGCTTTCCTTGAGTTTTCTCCAGTCCATAGGACCACTTGTAAGTGTTCCTTCCATGGCTAGTTCTTTTATTTAGGCTTTTAAAGCCAAAAGTCAAGCGTTTTCGATAAACGCTTTGACTTTCGGTCAAGACCATTATGGTCAAGCCAATACTCAGTCCGAGCATGGTTATGTGATCGTAATTAAGTAGGTGTTAATCCCTCAAAAGGGCACCTCCTACTTACCACGTTTGCTTGGTCAATTGACGAGTCAACATATTAATCTTTTAAAAAATCAATGGGTCAGATTTTGGAATATTCCTAATCTGAGTTTATACATATTCTAAAATATGTTGTAACACTTAAACAACTTGGTAATA
Organism: Scalesia atractyloides; assembly: GCA_947069175.1. Taxonomy (NCBI): domain Eukaryota; kingdom Viridiplantae; phylum Streptophyta; class Magnoliopsida; order Asterales; family Asteraceae; genus Scalesia; species Scalesia atractyloides. The sequence goes on from CAMTDV010000021.1 coordinate 76,305,714, forward strand.
ACTATTAGAACATGTGTAAACATGTTCGAGTCGTCAATTTTAGTTTTAGGGTCGATTCGCAACCGAAAGTCGCGAAGTTTGACTTCTAAGTTGACTTTCGATTATGAACCGAATTAGATTAGTATGCTTCTGATTTAAGGTCCCATTATGATCATAGTATGATGTAGCATAACCTTCTGAGGTTATATTACATGATCATAATAGTAATCCGAGTTTTATGCGAGTTCCGTAAATATGCCATACTTTGACTATATTGCCCTTTTATTTAAAAATGAGGTTTTAAACACCAATGAACTTGAAAATGAATTAGTTACTGATATGATATCATTTTTAACATATTTTGGTGTTACAAATCTGACCATAAACTGAGTTTTCGTATGATGTTGTAAAATATGTTTTAAAGTGACCGAAAGGCCCTTTTGGCGCATAGAACGGTTTTAAATGTAATTAGTCATTCTAAACTCATTTCCTACTGATATAATATCATGATTAACATATTTTGGAATATTATTTCAGCTTACAAACTGAGTTTAAGCACAAGTTCTTGTTTACGCTCTTAAATGATGATAACGCCATTGTGGCACATAAAATGGATTTAAATCATGGTTTTCATACAAAACCTTTATATACTGATGTGTTATATCAAATAACATATTTTAGCAATTTAAACCTGCTCAAAACATCAGTTTTCATAAAACATCGCAAATATCGTCATTTAACGACTTTAACGCCTTTACGGCACTTAGTATGGTTTTAAACCATAATTTCCAACCAAGACTTGTTACCCACTGATATTATAACTCATTTAAAATATTTTTTTTTACAGTGGGTACATGTTATAAACTCAGAATCCCAAATATACTTTTGAAACTATGTGTGAAATTACCAAAATGCCCCTTCGGAGCATAGATTGGATTTAAACTATAAAACACACATATATTTGATATCCTACTGATATTATATCATAAATAAAGTATTTTCACAGAATGTTTATGGTCGAAACATCAGATTATACGCAAGTTCCTTTTATACGTCGCTAAATGACCAAAACCCCTTATAAGGCATTGTTTGATTTTAAAACCTTAACGGGCACACAAGTTGATATCCTACTGATATTATAACTTGTTTAAAGTATATTGGCATATGGGACTTGTTCATGACTCATCGGTTACCCGGTTTCGCTTATATGCGTACGGTTAAGCTTATGTAACTAGTTTACGTAATTTAACCGAAACGGGTTTAACCTTATCATTTTTATCTCAAATTCCAGAATGTTAATAGTTTACCCATATTATACAAGTCCTCGTACTTGTAGGGTTTAAACTACATCCTATTCCGGTCATCGCTTAATCAAGCGCGTCGTACCGTTTTTAATACTTCAAGCTAGCCGGTCTAAGTCTACGACTTAAATAAGATCCGCTAGTATTCTAATTGGGTATTTATAACATCATCCCAGACTAGAGCCTCTTGGTAAATAGTACCTACGCTTACTTAAATTGGATACAACTGTGCTTATTATATCTTCTTATTTAAAAGGATTGCTAAGGTCAGGTAAATACTCTTAACCTATTTTCCCTATACGGGCTTGGGATACGGTAAATTATTACCGCATGGTCGGGTATGGGATCGAAGACCTATGTGTCGGCGAATTCAAATAACCCTTTTTAATTCGTGTTGCTTGACTTAAACATTTGGGGTTAATACGACCGTGTCCTGGATATCCTTGACTTATTTAATTGTAAGTGGCCACGACCTAAGCACGAGGTGTAGGCATACAGCTGACAGATGCGATACGGTTCAAATAAATAATTTTATAACTCAATAAGGGTTACCCAATAAGGGTGTTCCCAATAAGGGAATAAATTATAATTTTTATAACCCAATATGGGTTTTCCCAATAAGGGAATAAGTTGTGTGTCGGATAATCATGAAACAGCATCGATTCAGGTCCCGTTATGTATTGTTGAGTTATGTAAATCGATAACATGAGATATAGTTTGTCCCAAGTTAAATATCAAACAAATGTACCAATGTGTACATAAAATGGTTTTGAAGATGTTTTCAAAATGTGTCGGTTAAAAGTATTTACCAGTGTAAACTGATGTATTTTCTAAATAATTAAGTACAGGTACAAATACGTAAATAGGCTGGAAGCTGCTCAATAGCAACATAAGAGGATCTTGCAAGTCCTTAGATGTGCCCAAAGTCTGTTGAACATCTTTGTATATATTTTCGATCCGCCTGTGGATCTTCGTTACAAACCATTGTTATTTTGAACTTTGAATAGTTTTGTTTGTAATGATATCTAAATCTAAGACTTTCGCTGTGCTATTACGTGTTGTTTGGTTATGATGATATCAACATACGTCACAGTATTCCCCACCCGGGCCCACCGGGATACACGTGGAAATCGGGGTGTGACAGTTTAGACGCCTTTGAGGTTGCACTACCGGTTTGAATTCGTCTTCCATGAGAATCCGGTGTGTGCAAAACGTGGGGCTAATCCCCTTAATATCGGACAACCTCCAAGCTATGGCATCTTTGTGCTCCCGTAGCACCTCAACTAACCTACCCTTCTCCTCCTCCGTCAACTTAGAAGAGATGATGACGGGCAAACTAGACTCCTCTCCTAAGAAAGCATACTCTAGATGGGAAGGAAGAACCTTAAGCTCTAAAGGTGCCAACTCCGAGGGTTTACTCTCTACCTCTTCTCTAACCTCACACAACTCTAAAGTTTTCGGAATCCACTCCGGATCATTCCCAACTTCCTCATCCTCACTTTCAAACTCAATCTCATCTCCACTTACTAGATCACTCCCACTAATGTAACTAACACACTGATCAACACATGACATGAAGGAATCTAAAAAGTAGACGGAATGACACGGACCGCTATGATCGTCACTCCCACTAGTATGTTGTATGGCTCTATCTATCTCGAATGTGACAATCTCGTCACCCGCACGAAGTGAGATCTTACCGTCATAGACATCAATGATTGCCTTGGCGGTTCGAAGAAAGGACGACCTAGAATGATTGGAACCTTTTCGTCGGCTTCCATGTCGAGGACAACAAAATCAATCGGAATACGAACTTATCGACCTTGACTAAGAGGTTCTCGATGATACCCCTAGGATACTTGACCGAACGATCGGCCAATGATAAGGACATACGTGTGGGTGTAAGCTCTCCTAGACCTAACCGCTCATAAAGCGAGAATGGCATCAAGTTGATGCCAGCTCCTAAATCGGCTAGGGCATGAGCGGGAGCAACGGCGCCCCCGAAAAAGCATGGAATGGTGAAGGTGCCCAGATCGGTTAGTTTCTCCGGTAGCTTGTTCAAAACCACCGTCGAACAACCGCCAGTCAATGGAATGTTCGACAACTCACCTAGCCTATCTTTCCGCTTGAGAAGATCTTTGAGGAATTTCGCATATTTAGGCATGGATTGAAAGGCCTCGATGAACGGAAGATTTATCTTTAATTGCTTAAACATCTCTAAGAAGTGCCCGTATTCCCTAGCATATTTCTGATGCTTGAGACGAGCGGGACACGGAACACGCGAATGATCAACCAAAGGGGATGGCTTGACTCCTACTGGCTGTTTTTCTACTCTCTTTACTGCTTGAGGCTCCTTGGTTTGTGCGGTACTCGCTGGGATTAATCTATCGTGCACCTTACCAGGAGCTTCCATCTCTATCTCCTCGTCTACCTCCTCCTCACTCTCCACTTCTACACTCTCCCTAACTACCTCTCCTAGATTCCTACCACTCCTAGTAGTGATGGCCTTGGCCGAATGATTGGCCGGATTCTGGTAAGTGTTACCTGAGAACTGGCCGGAAGGGTATTCTTGCAACTGTTTGGAAATACCACCTAATTGTCTTTGAAGATTTAAGAGAGCCGCCTGTTGGTTTTTATTGTGAAGTTCTTGATTTTTATTTAAATTTTCTTGACTTTTCACGAAACCATTAAGATTGTTTAAGGCTTTCTGAGTAGCTTGATCCTTAACCATGATTTGAGCGAACATCTCCTCGATCCTACTAATATCTGAGGCCTTTTCACTACCCTGACCCTCCTGATTCAACCCCGAATGACTAAACTGCCCTTGTTGATTAGAACCTGAACTAGTGAACAAACCCTGCCCCCTGTTTTGATACTGACCAGATGAGAAACCAGGAGGATTACCGGAAAAGCGGAAGTTATTATTGTTGTTTCGCCAGTTAGGGTTATAATTTGGATTATTGTTAAACTGACCCCTATTCTGACCGGCTATGAACTCTACATGCTCTAACGTAATGGTGGGACAATCTACGGTATCATGACCCCCTCGACAAAGCTCACACCTATCGACTTTTTTCTTAATCTCATAAAGCTTCTTAGTGAAAGTTTTCTCCATCCGATCTAGCACAACAGCCACCGTTGAGTCCAAGCCAACTTGGTTCACCCCTCGAGCAGTCGAACAGGTGCTAGTAACAGGGACGGAATTCCTGCCGGTGGTGCTATAGTCCATTTCGGAATGGGCAAAACTCTCAAACAGATCATTACACTCAGCTGTCGACTTCTTTCCCATGAGTTGCCCTCCAGCTGAAGTGTCGAACCGGGCCCGGATCTCCAGGGTGAGACCGTTGTAGAATTTCTCTACAAGCGCCCAATCTGACAAGCCATGCTATGAACAACGAGCAAGTAGGGTTTGGAATCTTTCCCAGGTCAGGTGGTACGACTCATCAGGGTCCATTCGGAACGAATGAATCTGATCGCGTATACGGGATACCTTGGCGGGTGGGTAAAATTTAGCTAAGAAGGCATCTCCTAACCCAGCCCAAGTAGTGAAAGAACCTGATGGCTGCGAATCGAACCAGACGGCTGCGCGGCCAGCAAGTGAGAATGTGAAGACCTGTAAGTAACGCGCATTAGCGCTGACACCTTCAATAGAAAAAGTGCCACAGAGACGAGTGACGCGGTTGATGTGAGCCGGCGCATCCTCATCATCACGACCGTGAAATTGACCAAAGTTGGTAATAGTGGTCATGATATAGGATGGGATTTGCCAAGACTTTTCGTTGGTGAATTCGGGTAGGCGGATGGGTGAGCGAGCACCGGTGAAGCCGGTGTTTTCTTGTTGGTAAACGGTTTGGTTGGCCATTTCGGCAACGGGTGGTGGGCTTTGGGGACGGAAGGGTGGTGGTGAGTTTTGTAGGGACGACTTCGGAGTGAAGTCAAAGTTCGGTAGTTTAGATTGGGGTGTAGAGTCAGAATGGGTGGAAGATGATGGTAATGGAGTACTAACCTTGAACGCAGAGGATGAGAAGGATGACTTGTCCGTAGGTGGCTTCGGTGGAAGACCTTGCGAGCGTGTATGGGGCATCCACTGAAAAACCAAAAACAAACAAGTAAGAAAACTCTATAAACGACTCGACACAACCAAAAGGAAAACGAAATTATATTAGACTCCTACGACTCAAACACGACAAATAGCACGTATGATATCACGAAAGTCAAAACAAAGTAATTAACACAATCGCCAAGAGTCCCCAACAACGGCGCCAAAAACTTGATGTGCTAAAAGTAGTTTAATAAAAACAACTAAAATTAACCTAAATCTAGACTCAAAGTAATACTCTAGACTCACTAAAACGAACTAAACTACTAACCGGAAAGTGTACCGATCGACTCTAGTATAGCTAAAGTAAGTTCGGATATCAAACTCACGAGACTCTACTGATTGAATTAACTACTTTATTTAGGCTCTAACAGACACGGACTGAAATGATGTTGTTTGATGGGGGGGGGGGGTTTCTAACAATTTCTAAAAAAACAATTTAAAAACTAACTAAGATTAACTAAGTTAACTAAATGAATTGCTTTGGACTTAACCTCTGATGGTGAGAAAACACTACCTAGACTGGAATCCTGATTGTTTCAAGTAATGATTTTTAATTAGAAGTTGTCAACTATGGAACTGGGCACATAAAATTCTCACCTTTTGGAATATCTAACGGACCCTGACCCTTCTCAAGAGCACACAGTGACACCCTAAAGGTTGTTAAGAATACCGGTTATTAGACTCCCTCACAGGACCTCTAATGGGTTTATGGAAGTACCTTGCAAGACTCACTACCTCACAGGATCTGAATCAAAGGTAGACCTGGACTTTCAGATAGACTTACTAGACAATAGCCAATGGGTTACTCCCTAGGGAATATCCTACCTTACGGTTTAATGATTTAGACCTAGTAATAATGTCGCACCTCACAGCTATTGACGACTAGCAAAACACTTGACTTTATGAGTTAATCGAATATCACTCCTAAGGTTTATTACTTATTTAACCCCAAAGATTAAAGATTTATTATGTGATATAGACACTCACCAAAACCTAAATCTAGCAAGACTCTATTATGTGATAAAGACCGTCACCAAGAATCAAGCGAAGTGATAAATAACCAACAAATACTATCAAGCATGCATATGCATCTAAACAAAGACCAAGTCGCTTCCAAACTCATAAACAATCCATAGCATACATAAATCACATAAAAATCAAAACTTTAACACAATCATTCATCCTATCTAGGTAGTCTATAAAAATTAGCCAATCAAAGTCATGGAAAACATTGCAAACAAAGTAATTTTAAGTATGCAAAACATGATAAAGATCAGATAGCACAAACAAGAACACCCGGATGACAGAATGACGACTCGAACTTGCTTGATTTATCTTCACCCGAATGCTTCAGCTGCTACGAATCACTCCCAGAATGCTCCAGTATCGTCCAAGTTCTCTCCCAATTCGTAATTAGGGTTTCATTATGATAAAATTGATTTTATACCCCCAAATCTAAGTTGAATTCGAAATCATATGCAGATAACACCCTCTCGTTGGCCGCAAGAGGGTTTTGGCCATCCAGTCGCGCCCCGCGACCGTCTTAATGACGTCATCACAATATAAGCTTCTCGCGGGTGGCGAGAAGCATTAGCACAGCTAGTCGCGGCCCGCAAGAAGGCAATATTTCCATAATTTAAAACGTTTCAGCTCCCAAGCTCTCCAATCCGCTCCAGGACTTTACCAATTCGTATTTCTACTCAATTTTCACACTTTTCAGCTACTTTAAGCTCATACGACCTGCAAAACGCAATTGGATCAAAAGAATTTACAAAACTAAAACTAATAAAGATTGTACAAACTATACACGAATAAATGATGTATTTTACAATACATCAGTAACAAAATCCATTGTTATCGATTCCCATTTCCATACTGGCATCTCTAATTGCTGAAGTAAACCTGAAGGTTTTTGATGTTTAGTTTTAACTTGTGAGCAAGTTAACACTTAGAAACATAACTTGCTATGTCCTTTTTCATTCCTATCCACCAGAAATTTTTCTTTAGATCTTGATACATCTTGTCACTTCCAGGATGCATCGTATACTTGGATTTATGAGCTTCTTCAAAAATTCGGTTTCGTAAATTTCCTTGGATAGGTAGCCAAACTCTTTTCTTATGAATTTTGCAAATTCCATATGTTCCTTTTTCCAATTCTTTCATCATTCCTTTTAATCCTTCAGCACCATCCTTGATTGCTGCTTCCTTAGTCTCTTTCAATTGTTCCATTAGGTCTATCTTTAGGTTCAATCTGAGAGCGCGTACCCTTCTTGGCTTTTCATGATACTTACAACTTAAAGCATCAGCTACCACGTTAGCTTTACCTTCATGATATTGAATATCACAATCGTAATCACATAGATGAGTTTTGTTGATGTTGTCGACTTGTCTCCGTAGATTATGATCCCTTCTCCTGTTGACGTACATATCTATATGTAATTTTGATCACACAAGATCCGTGCATGATTGGATACCAATCAATCCATTCCTAATACAACCTCCAATCCGGCTAGATTCATTGGTAACAAGTTGGTTGTGAACTTATGTCCTAATGATTTTATCTTTCCTTTCTGAAAGACTTCGCGTATGCTGATTGAATTTCCATTTGCCGTTTCCACCATACAGTCTTGGCGAAGTTTAGTTAAAGGTTGATTGAGTAATTGACAGAAAGTAGTATTTATAAAACGTTGGTTTGCACCAGAGTCAAATAGTACTTTAGCATAGACATCATGAATGGGAAACATACCGGATATCACATCGGAAATTTATTTTGCTTCTTGTGCTGTCAATACAAAAGCTCTTGCATTCTTCTTGGGTCCTTCAGTTTCTTTTGCCTTGTTGTTAGGTGTTGTGGCTAGTTTTGGGCAGTTTGGTCGGATATGACCTGTGTCACACCCAACCGATGGCGGAATCATCGGGGCGCAGCACTAGGCGAATTAGATTGCTCAAGAGAATCCACAACAACTATTTAAATGATAATATTTAAAAGTCTAATTTCCCATACAATTAAACAATATTTCATAACAGTCATCACGAATTACATATCTCTTAAACAATCAAAATCCGATAAACTAGAAATTTAGTACGGGTTTCTAAGGATAAAGCCCTAATCCATTTGCAGCGTAGAATCATCAACCTGTCAGATACGTTAAAATAAAAGTCAATACATAAAGTAAATGTGAGTACACATGTTTAATAGCATAATAATAGCGATAAAGAATTTACGCATAACCAGCATGTGACACGTAGAGAGGCGAATCTAAGTATGCTAACAACAATGATACAAGCTAACCAACACGACTGCGAGATGGAGTATGCGCGATACGTGTTCACAACAGCAAACACGCATGTAAAGTTAATATGCGAGCCTTAACAACCCCCGAACCAATCGGGTGCTGAGTCCAAACTATAGTACTATCATTGCTAAGGGTGGTCTGCAAGTCCTCATTATTCACACATAGCAAACAAACATTCAGCGATTCACATATAACATGCAAGAGCGGTTAGCGTCTAAAAGAGTTTAGCGTTGTGTGTAGCGTGATTTGATTTAGAGAAACGAATGTAACACCCAAAAGTGCGTTTTAAGCGAAAAAAGGTTCAAGTATACTCACATCGGGTGCGTACAACAAACACTGAGAGAGATGGAGTGAGGAGGGTGTCGGGTCAGCCTGCGTGTAGAAACAGAAGTGCATCAGTCTTCCAGAGTGTTGAAACAGTCAGAAGGGAGAGTCGTGCGGGAACAGAGTATCTCGCACAAAAATGGAATTTTCGTGCAAAAATTTTCGTGCGAAAATGTCTGTTTTTGTGTCCAAAATCGAGTGGTTTCGCGTCTGTCTTTGGGAAATCGAGTGTTCATCCCTCCAACCTTTGGTTACTGATCAACCTAGCATCGGAGAGGTCTTTTGAGCAAGTGAGTCTCTTGTATGACTCGGACTGGACCGTGTGAACCAAGTATGGTTCACCCGAGCCAGTCCAGATCGCACAAGTAACTGTTCTTGCATCTCGGTGCGTTCGGGACTGAGATTTCATCTGAAACAGATGTATTTTCGAGTCCATTTCGTGACGGTTTCGATAGTGCTTCGTCCCACTGATTAGTGAATGAAACCTTAGTCGGTTGTTGTCCGTTTTTGTGTAAAAATAGATTTAGAAAAACAGTTTTGTTAAGATAAACACTTTGTGAGCTCGAAACAACACGGTTTCAGATTTGAGAAGCCAAGGCTAACTTAAACATGCTCGGTTAAGTGTAGATCTTAGTTAAAATCAGAAGGTTTTCATGAAAAAGATGAAGGTTTTCGTAAGCAGAGAAGTTTAGATGAAATCATAGATAATCTCGTGCAAAATCGTTGTAGAAATCGTTGTGATTCTTGTGAAAAACGTAGTCTTCTTACTTGAAATAGAGAAAACGAGCTAGAGAGCGTTTTGGTGCGGAATGGCAGCAAGTTGGAGTGAATGCAGAGTGTTGTATTTATAGGCGGAGAGGAGTGGAGGTATTTTGACGAGATTTTCGTGCGAAAATGTCCATTTTCGTGCAAAAATATGCATTTTCGTGCGAAAAAATGCATTTTCAGGTGAAAAATACCATTTTCGTGCCAAAAACACCTCAAAACCTCATTATATATACAGGCTCGGTTCGTTAAATGTTGTAGTGTGGCGTTGAGCGTTGCGCAAATAAATAAATAAATAAATAATTAAAATTAAAACAGTGCAATAGAGCGTTGCGAGTATTAAGCGATTAATTGCGTTTTAAATAAGCGATATAAAAATAAATTAAAAATGGATTAACCATTATATTTCGAATCTCATATTACAACAGTTACAAAAGGGACGATAACGATCGTACGGAACAACCGAGAAAAAGTCAGGTTGTTACAACCTGCATCTCCGCAGTGGAAGCATATTTTAGTGTTAATTTTTCTTCTACACTCTTCTTCTTTATGTCCAGGTGTCTTGTAGAAGTTGCAGTATATCGTACATCTTTCCGAATGCTTCCTTCTACAGAACTTACAGAAACGTGGTGAAGAAGATAAACCTGCTCCTTTTCTATGGTAGGAATTACCAAAACTTAATTCTTGGGTAATCTTTTGGGTTAAATCTCTTTTCTGATTCTCTTCATGCGTGCGAATCAGTCCATCTGTTAAAGTGTTAGCCCGTTCAACTGCTTCTTCAATAGTTTGTGGTCTAGCTGCCTTGACCATGTCTCTGATTTTGCTAACTAAACCCCATATATAACGGGAAATTAATACCGGTTCTGGCGAAGCCAAGGCTGGTACTATCCTTGCATATTCGAAGAATTTGGTAGTAAATTCGCGACAATTTACACCAATCATCTTATGAGTTAGGAACTTATTGGCTATATGTTCCTTTTTGTGAGGAGGACATAATTTTCTTTCGGTCATTTCCTTAAATTCATTCCATTCCATTGTATAAACCATGTCACTCCCTTTTGATTGAAGAATGGTATTCCACCATTCTAATACTTCATGTTTGAAAAGATTAGAAGCATACAATATTTTACCTTCGTCAGCACACTTACTAATTTTCAAAACTGCTTCAGTCTTTTCTAGCCAGCGTAAAGCTACAATGGCTCCTTTATTACCATAAAATTCAATTGGTTTACAAAACAAGAATTCTTTATAAGAACAACCATAGGCGATGGTCTTCTTTCGTTTGGGAAATGGGGCTTTGACAAGGATACCATTGTCTCCATTGACATTGTGTCTAGGTTCAGTGTGATGAGTACGCTTATTGCCTATAATAGTATTATTGTTTACAGGCATAGGATTGGATTTTTAATAGCTTCAATAATTAGAGGTATGGCATCGACTATTCCTTGGGCTACTATATTTTCTGTAGCAATTTTATCCTTATGATTTCTGTTATGGTTACTAGCGTGGATTTTTTGATTTACTTCATTCGACATCTGAATTGCAAACATTATCGAGTATTAATATCACATAATAATTAAAACAAAACAAATACTCAACACATTTTATCAAAATCGTTGAACATTGCGACGTTCTACTCTTTTTTATATATTGCATCATAAATACAAACCATATTTATACATGTCAGCATTCTAATTTAGTATGCGTCGATATATATATATATATACACACTATATATTAATATATATATATATATATATATATTTTAATTTTTTTCCTTTTTAAATACAAGGAATATATATATATATATATATATATATATATATATATATATATCATAGTAGGCCGGTCTTGTTTTCCGAATTAAAATTCTCTCTCGTCATACTTACAGACGAGATTTTCCCCAATTGTATGGATCTGATTTCCTGCCGTCATCAGTTTCTCTCAATATTGCCTAAGCTCAGCTACATTCTCGGGGCTCATGGCTGGATAGGCATTTGGTATGTATGGTGGGAATTATGGTGGCTGTAGATAAGGGTCTTGCATGAGGTTTTGGAATTGGCAGCCATTAGTCCACCACTGTTCCATAGGATCCAGTGCTGATGCAAGTATCCTTGGGATTTCTTCTGGATTAAAAACGGGTATTGGTTGAGGATTGCTTGGTATAGGTTCGGGATAGAGAGGTATCGGTTCCAGTAGTTGATTTGGGTAAAGTGGTAGTATTGGTTCAGGGTTTGCTGGTAGGTTTAAGTTTATCGCGTTTTCAAAGGGTTGGAATATGTTACAATTGGCCAACCTTTACTTCTTCTCACAAGGGTTTGGTAACATGTATTTGGGCTGAACCTTCCATCAAGGTTATAGTGACAACTTGGTTTTCTTCTTCCTTCTTTTTTTCTCGTTTTTCCCTTCTTCCTTCTTTTTTCTCTTTTTTCCTTATTAAACCAACCCCATTTCTTAGAGGGGTTAGGTTTCAGTTGGCTGGGCTTGGGAAATGATAGGTTCATTTGTATCAGCCTCATATCCTGATTTCGTCCGTTTCCAGATGAGAAATGTGTTGGAATGCTTCAGATACGTTTTCGTCACTCATACTGTGGACTAAAAAAATCGTTAAAAAACAATACTTTCAAAAATTATTTATATATGTTTAATTTATATTGTAAACAAATCATTATACCTAATAATATTAGTAGTTATACATAGTATTTATGTAGGTATGTTTTAATAATTAAAATAATATATTAATAATTTACTTAACATAAATTCTACACCATATGTGTTTTCGACTTTTCGTAGAGTACATATATATTATTATTTATACTAAATTGTAATTTATAGAAATTAATTATAATATAAATCTAGATGAGAAACTCAAATGTTTTAAAAACATAATTATGATTTATATTATAAAAGGGTTAGTGTAAATATTATACAGCTCATCAAAGTAACTTGTGCCAGATAGTTTCTTTAAAATACCACCTAGCAGTCAAATATCATTTTTATCGGCACCTCTCGTTTGCAAGTTTGCCATCTGTTAGAAATGGATAATTATCATGAATTTTGCGATATTATAAAAGTGTCATAAATACACGGGTAGCAGCTATATGGATGGCTCTATATATAGAGCACCTAATAGAGGGGACAATTATATATATAAAAGTAGTGAGAAGAAAAATACACAAAGCAATAAGATAATATACATAGGGAGAAGAGTTAAAGTTTTATTGTGATCGACAAAAGGTGTTGTTCGTAACACATGAGTTATTTTATATTAATTTTCTAACTTTATTGTTTAAGTTTAGGTATTAAAATAACATTTAAATAGTTTAAATCAGTGGCTCTAATATCACCTTCTGTCATAACACTCGACCACACCCTGAATGGAAGCCGTGAGCAGTTACATGTGGTACCGGTGGTTATTAAATTTGCAGCCGAAAATTTCATCAAAATCGTAGTTAGGAAAATTTTATAGTTTGTAAAACACCAAAGTTTAATATTAAACAACTAGGATAAAACCCATATTACAAACAAAGGTTTTTATAGGGATAAACCCTATTTGATAAAACATAATTTCTTTTTCTTATTCTGGTAAAACCTAACCATTTTATTTAAGTCTTCGGTGCCTCATATCATGCTTCTTTTACTTTCACAGTAAGTTACCTGAAACGCGTTTATGAACATTTTATCAGCGAAAAAATACTGGTGAGTTCATTCAATTTTATAAAAAAAACACATTGTTATAAGTTACAGTATTATGAGTTTTTACATTGGTTTGTATCTATCAATTATTCAAATCAGTATTTGTTACTCGGTGGCAGTTCCGATATGGCGGTGGTCATATCACTCATTGGCTAACTCTCGTCCAATAGTGAAGATTATTAGGTAGTGTATACAAAACACCACATTACGGTAGCAATTTCGGATACAAAGACTTAATCACTATAAATACAACTTGGAAAACATTTAGGGTTTTGAAATCATTTGATAAAAAAATGACTCGCTTTGTAGATTTAGGGTTTATTACTATAATCTCCTGGTGGTAAGCCTGGGTTCCTAATAAAAACACAATGCAACATGTATTAGTGTATTACCCTAATTCAAACTTTAACGATAAATCACGAGATCAAAACCCCAACGTAGTTAACAAAGTATAGCCTTATACACTCAGCACCTTGACATCCGTTGATGGGTTTCAGATCGATCGGACAGGGTATCGTACAAGTGATCAGGGTTAAAACACTTACTACATATTAGAGTTAGGATTTCAGGGTATCAGGTATAAAAGCAACAGAGCAGAGGGAGCGAGAGAGAAAGAAAAGTGTGAGCAGTTTGGAAAGCCTACCAACTACTCTGTTTATAGTTGAAGTGTACTTAAGTTATCAAATTGCTACGTCAATTTTTATTCCTTCTTATCTTTCCAAAATTTAGACACGTATGTATACAATTCATATATGTGTTAATATTTTTATCATCTATATATATATATATTAATAAATGAGATGATTTGGGCCATGTGGCATGTGATGGTGGAGTTTTTTTGTTGATGTGGCATGTGATGGTGGAGTAGAGGGTGATTTTGGGAGGGAAGACACAATATTAGATGCGTTGAGAATTGGACACGAGATCCGAATTATAATCGGGTCAGAGTTAATGGATCCTTTATATTTTTTTCTCATTCTTCCTTCACACGCTTGATTTTTACTCATCCACAAACCCTAGAAAAACAAAGCTGCAACTCTCTCTCTCTCTCTCCTATCGCCACCGCCAAGATTCTCTATCAGTTCCACAAGATCACAAGATGATGACGTTTCCTTCTGATTGAACCATCTACGATCCAGACAATACAATCCATCGGGTATGTAAACCTAACAGGTATTCTAATCGGGATTTAAGAGTAATTAGGGTTTTCTAAAACATGTGGCTTCTTCTCTTTCCTTTAATCAGAAACCCTAAATCAATCGATATAGATACGCTTAGATTTTGGAGTTTAATCGATGTGGTTGATGTTCATGAAATTCTACAATCTTAATTTAAGGTATGTTGTTTCTTTTGGTGTTTATTTACTTTAATATGTTAATTGAGGTTATTAATCTTTTGTTTTTTTCGTTAAATTCTAATAATTAAAACTCGATATATATGATACGTAGTTCTTTTCACTCTGATCCTTCAGCCTTAATAAAAGGTATGATATTCTATCATTAACTTCATGTTTTATTGTTAATATTGTATTAGTTATGTGTTTTTTTTTGTTTTCCAGTTAATATCACTTTTAAGATATATGTTCATCACCAAAAACTTCATCATCGATTCAGGTATCTTTTTATGTATTTTGTATAAGTTCTTTCTTTGATGTGTTATATTAACGTTCCAGATCGACTCAATTTTTTGAAATATTTGAAGTTTTTGGTATTGACTTTAAAAACAGATTTGAAGATGATGGTATTTTATAAAAATTTTATGTAGTCTATTTTTTCATGATTTTAGTTGATAGTATTTAATACTAAACAGATTTTTGTTTGGATTATATATAGTTTGTTATCTATATGTAAATCATTATGATTTTTATGCTATATAATAATAACAATAACAATATTTATGTTTTCGATTTTTTATATTTTTGTATGTTTGTAAAAGATTTTTGTATGTTATAGTTAGATTTTCTATTTTGTAAAAGAATATTGTATATTTATTGAATTGACTAAATAAGTACCATATTAAGTTATGTATATTTTTTAAAATTTGAAATATGTTTATTTATGGACGATTTAATTTGTAATTATTATTCATTAACTTCCTAAAATAATAACCTTATAACTAAAACTTATTATAAGGTTACATCAAATGTTTTTTCATTTTTTTTATAGTTTGATGACCTTTTTTTAAAACTATGTTTATGTATTTGTTTCTAGGATGTTGTGTCTTATATCAGAGACAATTCAACGCCTATATATAATGTTATTCAAAGTAACCAGAAATCATCATTTTCTTTGGTGAAGTTAAGCGTAACCTTATGAAGTCTATTAGGTAGACAAAGATACTGACGTTTACTTTGATTTTGTTTTTGTTGTTGCTTTGTAAATCCTATTTATTGATACATGTACGATGTGGTTGATGTTCACGGAGATTCTATAATTTTAGTTTATGGTATGTTGATTCTTTTGGTGTTTATTTGCTTTTAAATGTTAATCAAAGTTATATATCTTTTGTTTTTTCCGTTAAATTCTAATCATTAAAACTCGATCTATGTGATACATGATTCTTACGATTCTTCAAGATTAATAAAAATGTATGTTTTTCTTTCATTAATTATCATGTTTTATTGTTAACATTGTATTAGTTTTTTTTTTTGTTTTCTGGTTAGCATCACTTCTTTAGATATTTGTTCATCCGCATCATATTCATCACCAAAAAACTTCATCATCGATTCATGTATCTTTTTAGATATTTGTATATGTTCTTTCTTTGATTTGTTATATTAACGTTCATGATCCTCAGTTTTTTGAAATATTTAAAATTTTTGGTATTGACTTTAAAATCAGATTTGAAGATGATGGTATTTGATAAAATTGTATGTAGTTTATTTTTTATGATTTTAGTTGATAGCATTTAGTATTAAACAGATTTGTTTTTGGATTATATATAGTTTTTTATCTATATGTAAATAATTATATTTTTAAATAATTATATTTTAATGCTATATAATAATAACAATAACAATATTTATGTCTTAGATTTTTCAAAATTTTATATATGTTTGTAAAACATTATTGTATGTTATAATTAGATTTTCTGTTTTGTAACAGATTATTGTATATTTATTGCATTAACTAAATAATTACCATATTAGGTTATGTATATTTTTAAATTTTAAAAATTGAATTATGTTTATTTATGGACGATTTAATTTGTAATTATTATTCATTAACTTCCTAATTTAATAACCTTGTAACCGGAACTAATTTTATTTGTTTATTGTTGAACATAAAAGATTTAATTATGGAGGTATATAATTATGGAACAAATTAAAACCAACCAGGTTATTATTTTACTAACTTATAATTTTAAAGCATAGATTATTCTATTGAATAATTTGAATCTTAAATTTGTTAACCATTGTCTAAATTATTACCATATTCAGTTATGTATATTTTGTTTTCAAAATTGAAATTTTAAATATGTTTATTGGCGGATTTCTAAATCAATTTCAGTTATTCTTTATTTGTAATTATCGTTTGTTAACTTCTTAATTTAAGACTAATCCAGTTATTATTTTACTAACTTTTAATTTCACCGCATAAATTAATGACTAATCAAGTTATTAATTTATATAAAACTCATTTTATTTTTTATTGAATAATTAGTATTACCGTTCCAAATTCGAATTTAACTTCTCTTTTCTTTAAATATTTGAATATGTTATTTTTTAATCAAATCACTATAACTATTTCAATAGCTTATGTATTTATATTTTACTCGTATATTGTAGGTGTTCAATTCTGGATGGATTTCAAACGATATCAGAATCATTTGATGTTCCTATGTCGGAATTTAAATCTATTCCTCTTGATTTTTTCTAAGGTTATATCAATTTTTTTCATTTTTTATAGTCTTAAATTTAAATCTATTCCTTTTGATATTAACATTTTGAACACTAGAAATATACTTGATGTTGGGAATATGTTGGAGATATATGCTCATTACACAAGCATTGAGGTAACCTTTATAATTAAAAATGGATCTTTTCATGTATCTTTTTTGTATAATTAGACATAATCATATGATTTGATTATTGAATTGCAGAGTTATGGCATGGTTTCAGTAAACAAGGATGTGAGTTTTCATTTAATGGACTAAAGGTACCAGTACTTTCTATTTCAGTTATTAGCTATAGAGATATGAAATTATTCTAATCTCACATTATCTATAGAAATCAATTACTGGTCCAAACTTTTTTTTTCCAATTTGAAGTGATGTTTAATATCTATATTTTCCAAACTATATAATGCTAAAATTTTATACAAACTATGGTTTCGTTTGGGACCCAACCGGTCCGAAAGAGGAAGGGGTCATTTGGATATGCCTGCCTTTGATTGTTAGTATTATTTTTTCATTTTTTTCAATTAGAATTGGCAAAGTGGACATGTCGGATTGGGTGTCGGGTCAAACTAAGCCCAGCCTAAATAGATTCCAAGCAAGACGAGTTTGGAAAAAAACTTGGGTGAAAAAATTTATGCATGCAATGGACACAAATTAAAGAGTCCCTTTTACAAAAAAAGAAAAAAAATAACAAATCGGCATATTAAGTCAATTATGTGACTTTCAATGTATTTTCATCAAAACTCACTATTGAAGCCTTTACACTCCATACTTATGCTCAACAAGTTTTAGATATTGTTGAAAACAAGCTTTAATCATTTATGTATGAATTCAACATATGTTTAAGTCGCTAGTAACATATAGCCTATCATGTGACCGAACATATTTTGTAGGAATGACCGTTGTAACATTTATTCCTATTAATACGAAGATTATGGATTTTAACATGGTCGGCATCTTCCAGAAAAGTTTTTTTAATTTTAATTTTATATCTGAAAGTTGAATATGATTATCTTTCTGAAATTAGTATATATTGTGAAATGAGTGTGTGAATACCAAATTAATATATGATTTGATTATTTGGAACCTAGTTATTTTATATATTATAATTAATTCAGCTGTTTCACTCATTTATCATTTATAACTTCTAAAATATAACGTTTTATAAAACGATGAATATGTCATTAGAACGAGCATATTTTAATGTACATTTTGACCTAAGTTTCATTACAAACGGGTAAGGTCAATTATAATATATTTTATTATTAGTTATTAAATGGTTCCTATGTTCGTCTAGATACCTTATATTTCTAACCGTCTAGTTACTCGTAATCTACTCGTTTAATAATATAAGTTTTATATACTTTGTTTTGATTTATAAAATGGAAATGTTACATCATCACCACTCGTTCTTACAAAGCATTGAACAATGAAAATCAAGAACGAATGGAACAAGTTTACTTTGCTCTATGAAGAACTAGATTTTAGGGCTGTAAACGAACCGAACGAACATAAACAAGACCTTGTTCATGTTCGTTTTCATTCGTTAAGTAAATAAATGTGTTCACGAATGGTTCATGAACACTTGCCGAATGATATTTTATGTTCAGGAAATGAACGTGTTCACACGGTTCATGAACATAAATAAAATCGACGAAAGCGACGTACACTAGAGGTGGATGGCAAAGGGAGCAACTGGAACTTGAAGCCATAATTATGGAATAGAAGTTGATAGTGTTCGTCAATATAGATAGGAAGAGAACGGAATAGTGTATAAGCATGGTGGGAATAGGGCTTCCTTTTTTATTTTTTAGGACAATAAAATAAATAAAAGTTAGAGAATTTAAAAAGTTTAGATAAAATAAATAAAAAAGTACAAAAATATCATGAACAAAGTAAACAAACGAATATGAATGAGTGCTCGCGAACATGTTACAGAACGTTCACAAACACAATCTAACAAACGAGACATATGTTCATGTTCGTTCTTTTAACTAATCGAACGAAATTCTTGTTCATGTTCGTTCATTTATTAAACGAACGAACGTAAACGAACTTCCCGCCAAACAGTTCATGAACTGTTCGCTGAACGTTCGGTTCATTTACAACCCTACTAGCTTTGTCTTTCTGTCGTTACCAAACACACACATACACACACCAGGGTCTCTTAATGCCATCTAGGGTCGTGGTGTGGTGTTATAATTCCATAATTTACACTAAGCCCCCTCCAATCTCACATGCTTGCAACTTGTTCCCAATGTTACTCAAAATCAACTTCACTCAATGCCGATCGAGTCCCTTTACGTCCTAAACAACCCAACGCCATACCATAGACCAAAGCCCATCAATTAAACACATAAAATAATTTAACCGCGAAATTCGGGATGTTACATCAGTCCCTCCCACTACTCCCAGTTACACTAAGCCATTTTTAGTCGAGTCCACAAACACATCTAACAAAACATGTCGTGTTTAGATTAGCTTGATGGGTTCACCAATCGACCTGTTTATCTTTATAATTCTTTTAATATTAATTTAAACATGACCTCAAAGAACATATTCCTTTTGAGTATTAAATAATTTTCAATAGAGATAATAATAATAATAATAATAATAATAATAATAATAATAATAATAATAATAATAATAAGAATCTATAAATTATAATAAATCAAAACCATCTTAGGCCACATGTCAATCACTTAAACTATTAATTGTCACGTGACATTGTTATAATCATTATGATTTTATTTTAGGAGGGAAAACACAAGGCTTTTGTTTCATTTATTTTTATCACAAATTTTTAAAAAATCAGACTTTCCATTTTGTGTAGACTATTTCCTTTTAAAGAAATTACTTGCAAAAAATATTATGCGTTTGTCCTTTTTTTAAGGTATATCCACATTCCTTTGTTATCTTTCATAATAGTATTTTCTTCATCAAAAATTATTTGTAGAACCCTGCATATGATTAATTATTTTACATCGATTTTTAACTAGGTATTTGTTGATCCGTTAAATTTTCAATATTTAATTACTTTAACATTTCCAATGAAAACTTCGATGCTATTTTAAAGGTTCAGTTGTATCCTTTGATTAATTGACATATAATAATATTATTTCCATTAAATATATATTTGTCAATAGTTTATTCAAGATTACATAAATTTATTTTTTATCAAAATTTCTATAATAAATTTTAATCAATTAACGATTACATACGTATTTTTAATATTAAATAATTAAAATTGTTTTTGATTGTTTTGATGTATCATTTAAATTTTAGTTACGTTCTTTTTTAAGATTAATCAAATCATTTTTATGTTTATGAGATTTTTTACTTTAGTTTCGAGATTGTGTTCTCCTTTATATAAAGTTTTTTCTGTATCTAAATTGTAAATGCGATTTCGTTATAACTGTCATATTTTTTTCCTTTTTGAAGTCGTCATTCTTAAAACACTCAATAAAATACAATGACCTTTTAAAATATGATATGTAATTGTAACTGAAATTATAACTATCTTTTAAATATTATAATAATTTTTAACGCATTTAAGTTATAAAATAGTTTTTAGTTATGTTCAAGAATGATAATAGTTTAAATTGTCTTCTTTTTTATTTAAATAAAAATTAATATGATAATTATTACCTTTTGTGTATTGTTACTATTATTTTTTAATGAAATCTTGAATGATATATGATAGGGGCTTATTTTCAACATGTCTCGATCATTTATCCTGAGGCTTAACCTAAATCATTTATCCTTAACATATGAAGCAGGGAGTCTGAGGATCAAGGATCCTTATCTATATGTATGCTTACTAACAATTGTTCTCTTGTTTCATTAATATTTGTATGCAGCTCTTGGACGAAGAAAGGACTTGTCCTAACCGGGAATCACGGGGAATATGCTTATAATTCCAGCACATGCATAAGCTAATAACTGTTGAAGATGAACGTGGATGCATGGCGAGATTTTCGGATAGTTAGTTAAAGATACTTTTAACTATGATATGAGGGGTAGTGAGCTGAGTAGGAAGACACTTGCATAATTCTTCTGATCACACACACCCGCAAACATTCTCTCTCGAATACTACACTAGCAATAGTTGTAACAAGCTGAATACTTCCAAAGTTGTAATCTTTTTCATATAATACATTCGGTGATCGGTAGTTTCCATCACCCGAGGTTTTTTATGCCGGAGATCATACATTGATCAAGGGCTTTTTCCTCATACAAATCATTGTGTTCATCAACATTCACATTTTTTATTCGTTCACACTATTGTTCATCACACAAGCACTCAACCTCACAAAATCAGATTTGGTTACATTATCCTTATTGTGATTTTTGACCAAAATAGTTTGGCGCCCACCGTGGGGCAATCGGTGCTTCAGTTCTAAAAATCTCATTCATTTCATTCATTTCCATCAACTACATGGCTTCTCAAGGAAAATCCAGTTCAAGTGCCATGCCGGCGGTTACCTCATCCCAAACTAGTGCATCGCTGCCACCTATTCCCCCTGCACCCATGAGGACTGCTGAGAATCCTCTGAAGAAAACTACACCTGTTTACACAGTATCAAAAACCTCCACTGTTTCTTCGTCTACAACTACTAAAAATGATGTTTCTACTTTGATTTTGTAAGCAGCAGGACAAAACCAACCAAAGGATCCTCAGGGAGATTGATGAAATCAAGAAGCAGAAGAGATCAGTAGAGGATCACTCTCCCCTGATGCCCAGGTCATTGGATTTTACTTCTCCAGCATCCACGATCCAGCATCCTAGAGGACCCGGTGTTCAAATTCATGGATCCTCCAATTACTAGCAAGGATCACTGGCGATGACACATGCTCAAGGATCCTCATTTCAGGTTCAGGGATCCTACTTCCAGCATCAAGGATCATCTATCCTTCAGCGAGGGTCAGTAGGGATCATGGAGCCTCAAGGATTCTTCTATGAACCTGGATGATCGCAAGAGATGTACCAGTCCAGAGGATTCTATGCACCACATCAAGGATCCTCATCTTAAGTTCAAGGATCCAACTTGTTCCAGGATCAAGGATTCTTAGGGAGCCAACCATCCAGGAACTTTGAAGTTCATACGGGAGACTTCATTCCTATGCAGACTATTACCTCATATGGTCCAACTGTTGCATCTGAAGTGTCTGCTCTTGGATATATTTCTGGGACACCGATCCCAAACCAGTCAGGAGGTAGCAACTTCAATACATCTTTTGGTACTAATTATGGTTCCATGCAGGATACAGGTATCAATCAGGCTATGGCACGGGAGCTCCAAAAGTTTAAGGATATGATATCCAGCGTCCCAAGAGCGGTTAAGCCCATTCCTGAGATCCCAGATGGAAGCCACAGGGTGTCTCGTTTGCACCTCCTATCTGCAATGCTGAGATACCAAAACGCTTTCAAACCCCCAACATGGCACAACTGATCCAGAAGAGCATGTAGCACAATACCGGGAAAGAATGGTGATCAACCCCATTCCAGAAAGGTTAAAGGAAGCCTGTCTTTGCAAGGGCTTCGGATCCACACTAACTGAATCAGCACTCAAATGGCTGCTAAGTCTTCCCACTTACTCAATTACTTCATTTTCTCATCTAGTTAATTTGTTTAACAATCAATTTTCATGTAGTAGAACCTTTGAACGATTAACTAGTGTATAGGATAACACAGGGTCGTGATGAATCCTTAAGAGATTACATCACTAAGTTTAGTAGAGAATCCTTAGAAATCCCTAACCTAGATATTGCCACTGCTGTGGAGGCATTTAAAATGGGATTGCTGAAGGATTCCTCACTATATGATGACCTTGTTATGACACCTTGCAGGAATTTAGATGAAGTGAGGAACAGGGCATTGAGGTTTATTCGTTTAGAGGATGATATAAGGATCCAGGAGAGGCAATCAGGATTCTCGAAACAGGAAAAGCAAGGATCATTCTTTAATAATAATCGAACCAAGTCGTACTCTAAGAATGACAACCACAATGTGCATGCAGTTGAACAAGACGAAGATGATAAGGATTATCCTCCAATATCTGAATATTGTTTTTCTGTTGATAATCATGAACTAATCCTTGCTATGCAGAATCTAGGTGACAAAGCTAGGTGGCCTCGAAAAAATGAGAAGGCCACAGCCAATAAAGACAAGTCCAAATGGTGCGCTTATCATGAGGACGTTGGTAATCTTACTGATGAGTGTATAGCATTGAGGAAGGAGATTAGCTATCTTCTCAGCAAAGGATACTTGAAGGAATTGCTCGGGAGAAAACGATCAAGGACCCAGGATTCTGAAAAGATTCTTGAAAGAGCTCCTCCTCCACCCTTTGATGCTCAAATCATAAATTTCATCTCTGGAGACTCGGATATATGTGGAACCTCATTTTCGGCAACGAAAAGACATTCCAAAGAAACAAAGATGGAAAACAGAGAAAGACCAGTTCGAACTTCGACACTGACTCAACAGAAAGTTATATCCTTTGATGAGGATGATCGTGTAGATATACATGATCCTCATCATGATGGTTTAGTTATCACTTTATTTTTTCTAACCACTTTGTTCGCAGGATCCTTATTGATGAAGGGAGTTCAGTGAACATAGTTTAGTTGGATGTCCTCAAAAAGATGAACATTCCTGAATCTGAGATCATCCAAGATCATCGGTGCTCGTGGGATTCAGCGGAGAAACCAAGAATACATTGGGGGACATCAAACTCCCGATTTAAATAGAAGGAGTGAATTCTATCCAAAATTTTGTGTAATAGATTGCTTATCTTGTTGTAATGTTATCCTTGGCAGGCCATGGATACATGACATGAAGCTAGTCCCCTTGACATATCACCAATGTGTCAAGCTCCCAAGTCCATGGGGAATAGTCAAGATAGAGAGTGATCAGCAGGAGGCAAATGTCACACCCCAACCGATGGCGGAATCATCGAGGCGCGGCACTAGGCGAACCAGATGGCTCAAGAGAATCCATAACGGCTAATTTAAACGACAATACTTAAAACGTCAATTTCCCATACAATTAACATATCATCATTCAAAATCATTACAAATCCAACAAGTTCTCAAACATATCAAAGTTCACCGACTAGTTTGTTACAAGTTTCTAAAGCATAAGACCTAATCCGTTTGTAGCGATAACGTCCTCAACCTGTTACATACGTTAAAATACAAGTCAATACAATAAAGTAAAGGTGAGCATACAGGTTTAATAGCATTATAATAGCGATAAAGCATTACGCCTAACCGACATGCAATACGTAGAGAAAGTGAATATAAGCGGCTAATCAATAATGTTACAAGCTAACCAACATGACTGCGATGTGGAGTATGCGCGATACGTGCTCACAAAGGTGAACATGCACGTAAGTAAATTATGAGCCTTAACAACCCCGAACCAATCGGGTGCTGAGTCCAAACTATAGTACTATCGTTGCTAAGGGTGGTCTACAAGTACACATTATTCACACATAGCAAACAAACATTCAGCGATTCACGTATAACATGCGAGAGCGGTTAGCGTTTAAAACAGTTTAGAGTTGCGTGTAGCGTGTTTTTGATATAGAGACGTATGTAACACCCAAAAGTGCAATAAATCAAAAAGGGGTTCAAGTATACTCACTGTCGGTGAGAATTGGGAGATGAGACGGGATCTGAGAGGAGTTGTGGAGAGTGCCGAATCAGCCTGTAAGCGAACAGAAGTGCATCAGTCTTCCGAATTGCTGAAACAGTTAACAATTGAGAGAGCAGCAGACAAGTTCGGGCGAACTTGTACTTGAAGGTACAAGTTCTGGCGAACTTGTATGCTTGGACTTACTGTGAGTACAAGTTCGGGCGAACTTGTCTTATTGGGTGAAAGGTGATACCACTTTGGGTGAACTTGTGTGTATTTGATGAAGAATTGATAAAGTTTGGCCGAACTTGGTCACCAATCTGGTGACAGGTTCGGGCGAACTTAATGCTTTCCGAGCGAACTTGGCAGTTTTGGCATCCAAATCGTGCGTTTTCGCATCGTTTTATGAGGAAATCGAGTGTCCATCCCTCCAACCTTAGGCTACTGAGTAAAACCAAGGCTGAAGAGGTCTTTTGGAGCGAGTTTAGCCATTTTACAGAAACTCGGACTAATCCAGGCGAACTTGAAGGTTCGAACGGTTTAGTCCAGTTTGTGCAAAGTGACATTCTCGCCCTTGTGCTTCCGAATCTGAGATCTAGCTTGACAACGCCTCGTTCCACTTCAAAGAGAACGAAACATACTTCATTTTGTCCGATTATTGTGTAAAAATTGATGTTTAAAAGGTTTTACTCAGATCTAAACATAGATTTGAGTGAAAAACAGAAGTTTTGCATAAAAAGATGAAGATTTTCGTAAACTGAAGAGATTTGATGAAAACGAAGGCAAAGCCTTATGCAAAATCGTTGTAAAACGTTGTTGTGGCTTGAAAACGGGTTGAATCATACTTAGAACGCAAAAGGTTTCGGTTTTGGGGAGCTCCGGGCGACCTTGAAGCAAGTTCAAATGAGAAGAGGAACTGGGTGTTTATAGGTGAGGTGAAATAATGGCTGAAACATCAAGTTCGGGCGAACTTGTTAGTTTCTTGTGAGTTGGGAGACAAGTCCAGGTGGACTTGTTGTTTCTAAAGATTTATGAGGCTTAGACAAGTTCGGGCGAACTTGTGATATACAAGTTCGGCCGAACTTGACCTAGTGGCCAAGTTTTGTTCAATTATTTCGCGTTACAAGTTCGTTCGGCGATTCGGTTTGTATTAGATAGTTATATTATGTGTTTTAGCAAAGCGTTAAGCGTTATATTACCATGATTCAAGAGAGAGTGAGTTTGCGTGAGCGCGCGAGCGATTTAGCGATAATAACCATAACATAAACAAACATAACACACATAAAACATAATTCCATATAGTTAACTGTGTTTTGCGATGCGATGAGATAAGCGATGCGATGGCACAAGTGTTTATTAAACAATAACACACTCGGCTCGTATAGTACCATAATTACTTGTGTTTGAGTTGAATTAGCGATTAAATAAGCGATAAAGTGCGATATAGATGCGACAATACATAATTCCATTAACAAAAACTTTTTCATAATTAAATCTTGGAGTTACAAAGGTTGAAATAAATGAAATACACGGGAAAGGAACTAAATAAATAACGACGAAATTTGAGGTTGTTACAGTCTCCTCTACTTTAGGAAATTTCGTCCCGAAATTTAAGTAATGGTCGTAACAAAGAGATGCGGATATTTAGCCTTCATGTCACTTTCCAGTTCCCAAGTGAACTCGGCACCGCGTTTGCCTTCCCATCGAACTTTCACGATAGGGATGCGAGAGCGTCGTAATTTCTTGGTTTCTTGGTCCATGATTTCGACAGGCTTTTCCACGAAATGGAGAGTCTCGTTTATTTGTAAATCCTTGAGAGGGACGTGGAGATTTTCTTCAGCTAGGAATTTCTTAAGGTTAGACATGTGGAAAGTCGGATGTACGTTATTAAGTTCCGCAGGTAGTTCGGGTCGATAACCCACTTTACCGGTTCTCTCCAGAATCTTAAAGGGACCTACGTAGCGAGGCGCTAGCTTTCCTTTCTTTCCGAAGCGGATCACTCCTTTCCAAGGTGCAACCTTTAAGAGAACGTGATCACCCACTTTGAACTGTAGGGGCTTGCAGCGTTTATCGGCATAACTATTTTGACGACTCCAAGCTTTCAATAGATTGTCTCTGATTTGGAGAATCTTGTCTGTCGTTTCTTGAATTAGCTCGAGACCGGTGATTTGTGCTTCTCCGATCTTGTGGCATGCAATAGGCGATCGACATTTTCTTCTATACAGTGCCTCAAAAGGAGCCATTTGAATGCTGGTGTGATAACTATTATTGTACGAGAATTCAATTAAAGGTAAATGCGTATCCCAATTACCATTAAAATCTATGATGCACGCACGAAGCATGTCTTTGAGGGTGCGGATCATGCGCTCAGTCTGATGTTGGTTTGAGGGTGAAAAGAGGTACTGAGATTGAGGGTAGTACCGAGAGCGGATTGAAAAGTCTCCCAGAGACGTGAGGTAAAGCGATCGTCGCGGTTAGAGATGATGTCACGAGGCGTCCCGTGTCGACATATAACTTCATTGGTATAGATTCGTGCTAATCGTTCTACCTTAAAGTCTTCTCGTATAGCAATAAAGTGCGCAGATTAGTAAGACGATCAACGATAACACAAATGCTACCGTGACCAGAAGAAGTGCGAGGAAGATTCGTAATGAAGTCCATAACAATACTCTCCCACTTCCACATCAGGATTTCGGGTTGTTCGAGAAAGCCAAAGGGCCTTTGATGTTCGGCTTTAACCTTCGAGCAAGTTAAGCACTTTGAAACGTACACGGCGATATCCTTTTTCATGCCCGGCCACCAATACTTAGGACGAAGGTCCTGATACATTTTGTCGGCTCCGGGATGAATGGAGTATTGAGATTTATGAGCTTCGGTCATTAAAATTCATGAAGATTATCACGGCTAGGAATCCAAATACGATCGAGATAGTAGTAGATACCGTTAGGTTTTACTACGAGCTGAGTTTCGGCCCCACATTTCATTTATTCCTCCAAAGTATTCTCGTTAAAGCAAGCGAATTGGCCGGAGCGAATCATAATTTCGAGATCATTCAACGCTTGAGAGTCACGTACACTATATACATAACTTCGTCGACTGAGAGCATCGGCGACGGCGTTTGCTTTGCCGGGATGGTAGCGTATCTCGCAATCGTAATCGTTGAGAAGTTCAACCCATCAGCGTTGGCGCATATTCAGTTCCTTTTGATTGAAGATATTTTGTAAGCTCTTATGGTCGGTGAAGACCGTACACTTAGTACCGTAAAGGTAGTGTCGCCATATCTTCAATGCAGAAACAACTGCACCGAGTTCGAGATCGTGGGTTGTGTATTTTTTCTCGTGGATCTTGAGTTTTTGAGATGCATACGCGATAACTTTGTCTCGTTGCATGAGAACATAACCAAGACCTAAGTTAGAGGCATCGCAATAAACAACGAAATCGTCATTTCCATCGGGAAGAGCGAGTACGGGAGCGTTGCATAGCATACACTTGAGAGTTTGAAAAGCTTCTTTTTTGCTTGGAATCCCAAACAAAAGGCTTGTCTTTATGAGTTAAAGCGGTAAGCGGAACGATGCTTTTTGAAAAGTCTGCGATGAATCGACGGTAGTAACCCGCCAATCCAAGAAATGAACGGATTTCGGATGCATTCTTCGGCGTAATCCAACTCTTGACAACTTCAATCTTTGCAGGGTTGATGTGAATTCCTTGGCTATTAATGATGTGGCCGGGAAATTGGACTTCTTTAAGCCAAAATTCACATTTAGAGAACTTAGCATAAAGACGATTACCTTGAAAAAGTTCGAGGACTAAACGGAGATGGAGCGCGGTGTTCGTCTCTCGACTTCAAATAGATAAGGATGTCATCGATAAACACAATGACGAAACGATCTAAGAAAGTTTTACACACACGGTTCATCAAATCCATGAAGGCCGCGGGTGCATTGGTAAGACCAAAAGGCATGACCACGGATTCAAAATGGCCATAACGAGTACGAAAGGCGGTTTTTGGAATATCTTCTTCCAATACGTGTAACTGATGATAACCGGATCATAAATCAATCCTAGAAAAACAAGTAGCACCTTGAAGCTGATCAAATAAGTCGTCGATTCGGGGAAGAGGGTAGCGGTTCTTAATCGTAAGCTTTTTAAGTTCACGATAATCGATGCACATTCGGAACGTCCCATCTTTCTTTTTCACGAAAAGAACGGGTGTACCCCATGGCGAAGTGCTCGGGCGTATAAAGCCTTTATCAAGAAGCTCTTGAAGTTGGCTGGATAGCTCGCGCATTTCAGATGGTGCGAGACGGTAAGGAGCTTTAGCAACGGGAGTAGCACCGGGAATCAAATCGATACGGAATTCAACGTCACGAGTAGGGGGTAAACCGGGTAAATCGTCGAGAAAAACCTTGGGAAATTCACAAACAACAGGTACATCTTTCCAGGTTTTCTTTTCTTTCTCCGGGTTCACAATGTGGGCTAGGAAGGCAACGCATTGCTTTCGCAAATGCTTGCTCGCTTGAGTACATGACATGAGCATCAACTTCTTTGAGGGAGTTTCACCGTAAACATGGAGTTGATCACCATTAGGGAGAGGGAAGCGAATCATCTTATCGAAGCATACAACTTCAGCATGATTTTCACGAAGAAAATCCATGCCTACTATGATATCGAAGCTACCTAACTGCATAGGTATGAGATTGATCGAGAAGACGTGGTTGTTGAGATCGAGAGTACAACCACGTAGGACGGAGGGTGATGGTAACGCTTGAGAGTCACGTACACTATATTAAGCGTTTTAGCGAAGCGTTATATTACCATTGATTCAAGAGAGAGTGAGTTTGCGTGAGCGCGCGAGCGATTTAGCGATAATAACCATAACATAAACAAATATAACACACATAAAACATAATTCCACATAGTTAACTGCGTTTTGCGATGCGATGAGATAAGCGATGCGATGGCACAAGTGTTTATTAAACAATAACACACTCGGCTCGTATAGTAGCATAATTACTTGTGTTTGAGTTGAATTAGCGATTAAATAAGCGATTAAGTGCGATATAGATGCGACAATACATAATTCCATCAACATAAACTTTTTCATAATTAAATCTTGGAGTTATAAAGGTTGAAATTAACGAAATACATGGGAAAGGAACTAAATAAATAACAACGAAATTTGGAGTTGTTACAGCAAAGAACTGCTACACTTCTTCGATGAAACCGGCTTCCAAATCCAGGGAAGCATAGCAATTAAAGTATCATCCGAGAGACACCATGGAGGCTAGAGAACAAGACATCAAGGCTATTCTGTTAGACCCTGAGGATCATGAATCCAAGGTGTATATAGGATCCGGGATCCGAGCAGGATCTAGTATCCTTCCTGAAACGTAGAAAGTCTACCTTTGCCTAGAAGCACGAAGACATGACGGGAAGCCTGAGATGTCTGGCAGATTCGCAA
Organism: Scalesia atractyloides; assembly: GCA_947069175.1. Taxonomy (NCBI): domain Eukaryota; kingdom Viridiplantae; phylum Streptophyta; class Magnoliopsida; order Asterales; family Asteraceae; genus Scalesia; species Scalesia atractyloides. The sequence goes on from CAMTDV010000021.1 coordinate 76,336,174, forward strand.
AACGGGCAGTTAAACTTAGTGCATATGACATCAAGTATGAACCAAGGACTGCCATCAAGTCCCAGGCTCTAGCCAATTTTGTGGCTAATTTCAGTAGTGATCTACAAAGGGAAGCTGAGTTAGAAGTGCAACAACTTGAGGAGACCAAGGATCCTTGGACACTCTTCACAGATGGATCTTCAAATATCAAAGGAATTGGACTAGGCTTACTACTAAAATCATCACAGGGGGACATTATACCCCAATCTATTGCTTGTGAATTTCAAACAACTAACAATGAGGCAGAGTATGAGGCCTTGATAGCAGGTTTGCAATTAGCTAAACATATGAGGATCAGGTATCTTCAAGTATTTGTAGATTCGTTGTTAATTACTAATCACTATAATGGTCCATATGTTGTTAAAGGGAAAAAACTAATCAAATATTTGGAGATAGTCAAGAAATTGGCAGATTCTTTTGCTTTTTTCAGTTTAACACAGGCACCCAGGGAGAAAATGCAGAAGCAGATGCCTTAGCCAATCTAGGATCCTCACTGAAGATGCCAGAGGATGCGAACATACCCATCATCCATATTCTGACTCCTGCAATTGAGGAAAATGAAGCAATGGAGATAGTGGAAGATGCTGCAACTGTACCTAGTGATAATGCACAACCAATTCTAGGATCATGGATCCTTCGAATCCTGAACTATATTCAGAAAGGGGAAGTTCCCATTGGGGAAAATCCTAGAGCCTTCAAGATCAAGGTATCCCAATTCACTATAATTAATAACATGCTATATAAGAGATCTCTTCTATGATGCATTGAGGATCCGGAGATCCAAGAAGTCTTGAAGGATTTTCATGAAGGAGATTGTGGAAATCATATTGGAGGCAGAACATTATTTTCAAGGATTCTTAGAACAAGATATTACTGGCCTACAATGAAGAAAGATGATGTGGTATACGCGAAGAAATGTGATGTTTGCCAAAGACATAGCAATATTCTTCATCAGCCAGCTGAACCTCTGCATCCTGTATCCTCTTCTTGGCCACTTATGAGATGGGGAATGGTTATAGTAGCCAAGCTTCCCAAAGCACCAGGTGGAAAAGTGTTCATGTTAGCTATGACGGACTACTTCTCCAAATGGATAGAAGTTGAAGCCTTTGCCCAAGTCTGAGAAAAGGAAGTCATATCCTTTATTAAAAGAAATATCATAACTAGATTTGGAATTCCTTCTGAAATTGTATAACAGATCCCAGTTTATTGGGAGTCATACTACTAACTTTTGTGACAGCTGGGGAATTAGGATGATAACATCAACACCAGTCCACCCACAAGCTAATGGCCAGACAGAATCATCCAATAAAATCATCATCAACAAATTGAAGAAGTAGCTCGAATCTAAGAAAGGCAAATGGGCTGAGGAATTGCCTTATGTCTTATGGGTGGATATAACAACTCCTAAGAATGCTACGGGACAAACTCCCTTTTTCTTTTGTAAAGCCTCGCTTTTCGCAACTTTCCTTTTTTAGCAAGATTGTATCGTAATTCTATTTTTCGGAAACTGTTTCCCTTGTAATCGTATCTCGTTTTCAAATCATTGTAAATCTGAGATCTTGATCGTAATAAAATGAATCTTTTATACATTGTTTATACATGTCTGTACACTAATACGTGCATTCGGTTGATACATGATTCATAATTCGCTTAAACGTAAGTTTAACTCGTAAACATTGATCGTGTATTCGTAATTCTCAAATCTCCATACATTCAAATACTTGGTTATTCGATTTTAAGATTAAGTTATATGTTTTCACTTGATTATACCTAACCATAAATCAAACATACTTGTTACTTTTGATATGTCACCTACATGTATTTTTATCACACATTTTGGCACTTTAAAACATGTTTAATATGCACTTTAGACCTTGATAACCTATGAATAATACACCAAACATCATGTAACATATTATTTATATAAAGTGAATCTCAAATACACCTTTTATTACATTTAAACACCAAAAAAAGAATATAAGGGCTGAAAATCAGCCTTTCAATCAGCCCTTGTTTGGGTATGTTTTTGGGCTTGTTTCAAGTCTAATGACCGACTAATTCTATTCAAAACCCAACCCACTTAAGCCCTAATCCTTTCCCTATAAGTACCTCTTATCTTCCAGCCATTTTTTCACTTTACATAGCCTCCCAAAACACTCCAAGTTCGTAGCTGAATCCAATTTTCGGGCAGATTTGTACCTCTACACTAAAGTGAGCATAACTCACTCAATACTCAACGAAATTGTCCCATTTTTTCCTACATGCTTGGTTTTCCTTTGGGCATGATTCCATGGTCTCTCCTTGGAGAATTCAGACCTGGAAATGCCCCTAAATTATCCAAAACTTTCTGTTTGTTTTCAAACTCTTTCAAACTTTGTTTATGTTCATCAAACTTGAGTCAAACTCATCTCAAACCTATGTCTGAATGCTTACAACACTTCTTGTGGTTGGTTAGGCTTAAAAACCAGGTTGAGACATTCAAACAAGAGGTTTAAACGTCACAATAATTCTGTTTTCATAGAGCATTTAGCTCACAAGTGATGCAAGTTCATAGACTTGTTCATGTGTGTCCACCAAGGTTAGCTTTAGTTATCCTAAACATTGAGACCACACATCACTTGATGATTTTCATCATCATCTCAAGTAGTTTGCTAGCCCTAAAGTGTCACAACCCCGCCAAGCCATTGACATGTGTCCTCGTGTGCTCTCCGAGTTGTATTCACTTGGCTACTTGGTATTTGGTGACATACTTACAATTCTTGTCATTTCATTCTTGTATTGTTCTCATTCATGACCCTCCTTGTTGTCTATGACAACTTGTGTAGTGGTGAATCATATAACGAGGTTAAATGGATGTTCATCATCCTACCTCTATGCTTGACTTACTTGAATACTTAGAGGTACCAAAGTGGATGGTTCATCCTCCCACCTCCTACATGATCTTATTACTAAGTATATATTACGGACTATAATGTAATCCTAAGAACCGAAACCTTGATAATGGCTAAGTAATCATCTATCAAGTTATTAAGTTTATCACTAAGTACATAGTTCCTTGTCACGATTATAATAGGTCTCGAACCTATGAAACCATATAAACCCATTTTCGGGTTATCATAGTGTCAAGAACAAGTGCTATGTCTTAGTGAATATTTTCATACATAATACTTTATTCCTATCACTCATAACTAATACCTAAGTTCTTCTTGTAGAAGGACAAGGTTCCATACTCTAATCAACACAACAAAGCTCCCGGGATTACTTAAGTGGAACACTTAGCAAAATCGTGAGTACACTCGACCCATTTACCGTTTAATCACTTTTGGGTTGTAACATGTTTACCTATCAAAATACACATATCACAAACTCATGCTTTACATGCTCAATCCTTATACATGAATACTTGTTATGCCTAGATACATGCTTGATTATACATGCTTGATCATTAACTTAGCTAGTCCAACTTATCATATATAGCGCTATAGGAGTAGTACACCGCCAGTCGGGGTTATGTTAAGATATACACGTCTAGTCGCTTTTGTGGCAAGGGAAGCTCGATCTCGTTAAAACTTTTGTGGAAACTCGAGGTTTGATCTAGTATTGCATGATTAGTATGAACTTTGCTTACAATTACCATGTGGATTCGAGTTACACTTTTATACTTATGCTATGTATCACCAAACTTATGTACTCGCCTTTGCTTTTGCATTGAACTCGTATTTTTAACATGTTACAGGTTGATGAAGATTTTGCCATGAAATTGGAGTAGTGATGATGCTCTAGATACACATTTAGACGTTAGGTTAAATTGTTGTATTATTTTGTTGTTATGCTTATGTTGTACTCGTCTTTAAATTTCTAAGTTGTTGTAACTGACTTAATGATGTAATTTGACAATGTTATCATCGAATGAATGAAATATGGGTTTTGTTTAAATATTGTCGCTAATAGCGTTATGAAGTCTCTTGCAATCTCGTTTACGTCTCACTCCGATGTTTCCGCCATCGGTTGGGGTGTGACATCTTTAATCTTTGGAGCTGAAGCAGTAATCCCTACAGAGATGGTAGTCCCTACAGCCAGAACAAGTATCCGTGAGCCTGAAGCAAATGCTGAGAACCTAACTCAAGACTTGGATACCGTGGAAGAGCTTAGATATTTGGCAAGGATAAGGTTGGCTAGCTATCAACAAAGAATGGCTGGAGCATATAACAAAAATGTCAGGGTCAGAAGATTTCAAGTTGGTGATATGGTATTAAGGAAAGAATTCCAGAACACTACGAACCCTGCTGATGGCAAACTGGCACCAAAGTGGGAAGGCCCCTATCTCATTGAGGCTGAAGCTGGAAAGGGGGCATATCGTTTACTAGCTATGGATGGTGATCTTCTGCCAAGAGCTTGGAATGTTATCCATCTAAAGAAGTATTTATGTAAGGATCAAGGATCCTTAAGCAATCTAATGTTCAGATTGAAGGATCGTCAAAGGATATGTGATCCTTTGTTTGGTAACGTTTTTCTAATTCCTTCGTATCATATTTATTGTTTATTATAAGGAAAGGATGTTAAATCCTTAACATCCAATCTTATCCGGTTTTAAGTTTTTACATAATTTACTTAAAGGACCTAGAGGTTGGCCACCTCTCCAAGAATTTGGGCATGCCCCAGCTTAAGGTATCTAATACCTTCTAAGCTTTAAAGGTTTTCACTTTTCATAAGAATTGGGTTTTGACATCCCGCTAGTAGCGTACGTTATCCAGGTATAGTTCGAGGCAATGGGACCAGTACCCGCTTTAGGGGCTGACAATTTCATTGTTGTTGGCTATATGTAGGATCCTAAGTATAATGGTGGACGTACCATACATCCGTTCCTAAGGTTTCTAACGTTTTCACGTTAGCTAAGGTTTTGACATTTTCATGTCACTTACGATTGGTTAGTCGCCAGTGTAGGCCGTACACCTAGGGGTGTGAATTTCTGACACGACCCGGAAACCCGACACGAACCTAACACGAAATTCGCGGGTTTAGGTTTTGTCTAAACGGGTTCGGGTCAGTTTCGGGTTGACCACGCGAACCCGTTTAGGTTTACGGGTCAGGTTCGGGTCAACCTGGTCGGGTTGGCGGGTTGACCCGTTTAACACATTTATACTATATTATATTTTTTTACAATATATTTTATCTCATAAATTAAATGGGGCGTGTATTTTATGTCATGATTATAATTTAAAAGGAGAAATTAACATAGATTTTATAATTTAAATATGATATTATTATATACATTTGTGTTTTTTAAGTAATTTTTAATTTTAATATATTAGTTTTAGAAAAAAATTTAAAAATTCGGGTTAAACTGGTCGTGTTCGGCTCAACCCACAAAACTTCGGGTCGTGTTCGGGTTCATATATATGATACGATTTTCGGGTTCGGGTCGGGTTCGGGTTCGTGTAAAATTTTCGGGTTCGGGTTGGGTTGAACCCGCCAACCAGCGAACACGACCCGTTTAGCACCCTTACGTACACCAGTATCCTACGGTTTCTAACGTCTTCACGTTAGCTCAAGTAATATCCTTATATTTGGCTTGTCCCCAGTCTGTTGGGCTTGTCCCCAGTTTCTAATGACTTATTCAATTGATATTGTCTTAGTCCCAAGTTGCATGTTATTACAGGTTCCTGAAGCTTAACAAATAAGGATCCTGGATCCTAGCGTTCTACTAATTTTTATGCCTTGTTGTTAAAATTGTAAGTTTTAAGGATAAAGAATCCTAACTTGGATTCACTGGTATTATCCTTTACTCAGCCTTCTTTTGTTTTCGGATATTACCCTCAATCTTTGATGGAAGCCTATATGATCCTTGATCATATAATGTTTAACCTTTTAAAATAAAACTTGTTTTGACAAATACTTGATATTCTTTTTAAGAAGTTATGAATTCCTAAATCTAAATTTGCTAACAAGTACAAGTATGATGATATTCAAACCAGAAAGGGAACAACACCAAGGATAGTCAAAAGATTAAGTTTTATTTATTTATTTAAAACCCTTTAAAAGGTTGTCAAAATTGCCTACCCAAGCTTCTACCAGCAGAACGTGGCCCGTCCACTTGGGTTGGCAAAGGGTGTCCATATTAACGGTTCGATAAGTGCAGGAAATTAAAGACGAGGGGCATCAAAGGCTTCATCCTACACAAACAGAAGGACCCATCCACCTTTGTTACCCCTCTATTGTTCACAGGATCAGTGATCCTTAAACCTAAGAAACTATGGTTTAGTTACAGACCATCATTGTTTGAAATCAAAACACCACCAAACAAAAACCAAAAATCCTAAAAAATGGGCTCCGGCCACGTCTAAATTTTCCATCATCGCCTATTGTTGCAGCCTACACCTTCGCTGCTTCACCCTCCTTGGCTTCACCAGCCTCGCCACCTTCGCCCTCCTTAGCCTCCTTAGCACCGCTAGTACCAGCCTCCGGCGTCGGCACCTCGTCAAGCTTCAGCTCTCATCCAAGCTCCACTAGCCTCACCTTACATTCGGGAAGATCCCATTCAGACCTGTCAAATGAAGGATCCAAGGCTTGCTGGACGATCTTGATCCTGGCCCCCTGAGAATGGCTTGAGCTACACAAACCTTAGCCTCATCAGCATCCTCCCTCCTGACTTTGTTAGCCTGGATTTTGTTGGTCATGATCCGCTTCTCCAAGCCATTGACCTCCTTCTCCAGCATGGAGATCTTATTGTCCTTGGCGGTCAGAAAGGTACGGAGGTCTGCAATGGTGTCCTCAACGTCGGATAAGCGTTTGGTCAGCACAACTTGGATTTGGGCTATTTTCTGAGAACAGTGGGAAGGATAAGTGATCCTCAATATGTGCATCTTAACCAAAGCACAGGTGATCTTTACCTCGGAGGCAAAATCATAGATCTGCTGCTCTAGATGGGGAATGTCATCAGAAGGCTCAGCGGGCTTCTTCCTCTTGGACCCGGCTCGAACCCTAGCAGCGACAGGTTTTGGTTCAGGGAGACTTGATCCTTTGCCTGATTCTTTCTTGACGGACCGAGGAGAGATGATGATGTCCACATCCTGCAGAGCAAACTTGCTGGTGGACTTTTGAGCACCTACGTTATTAAAAAGAGATAAGTTTTCTATTAGTATTTCATATCTATATATATATATACATATGCATATATTTCTTGCCTTAAAGAAAATCTGACATTTTCAAATAGAAAACTTACTTGACATTGTGTAGGAGGTGGAGGTGTTGGTTTCAGGATCCTTTATTTGTGGCTTGAATGTCCTAACTGTTAGATCCAGAGTCCAGAACAGAGCAACCCTCTCTTCAGTTCCAGGAGAATTAGCAAGGCATGTGAAATTGGTCACTGCATGCAAATAAAGATGACACAAGTTAGCAATGGATAAGAAACTTTCTACAAATCTAATACGAGGATCCTATATCATACCCTTCAAGACCTACTTCTTGGACAGACTTTTCCCTTCTGGAATAGAGTCCCTTCGCACAAAGAACAACTGATTCTTCCATGTGGAACCGTTTTGAGTGGTCTTGAGGATAGGATGCTGTTGGTGTGGTTTGGCCTTCAACAAAAAATAAAAAATCGATTAGAACCATGGGTAACGAGGCTATAAAGATAGGAAAGCTCGGATAGGGTGAAATGGATCCCTTCATGTCTGATAAGTTGCTCTATGGTGAATAGTACCCTCCACAACATCGGCATGGCTTGGCAAAACTCATGCTAGTAAGGGTGAAAAACCCATGGGTAAAGCTAGGGAAAGGGTATGTGTAGCCAAGAAGGAAAGGTAGAACATGAAAGCATGCCCAGACATGGGACGTGGCGTCGCTCTTCATAGTGGCATCGTACGGCCTGAAAACCGTCGTCGGAGGGAAACAAGGGCGCAGACCGTCGATTTCTTGGTCGGTGAATTTGCAAAGCTCCACGGATGGATTGGCTAACATGTCTTGACTCTTAGGAGTTGCATGTCGCTTTGGTTCTTACCAGGAGAGGACCGTGTAGTTATCTTGTCCATAATAGCAAACATGAAGAATAAAGAGATTGAAGTTGAAAGAGAGAGAGTACCTGTTGTGCTTCCGGAATGAGGATTTTAAAAGGGGATGAATGATCTTTAAATAAATCCAGGATCTTATCTCTAACCTATATATTGCAATGATGGTTATAACCTATCCCATCGATGACTTCAGACGATGTAACGGCTAGTTGTGTGTTGCAACGACTAGTCCGCATTGAATGGAAATATGGCGAATCTGATTGATGTCATATCCGTCATATTTGGAGGCAATTGTTAGGGGCTTATTTTCAACATGTCTGGATCATTTATCCCGAGGCTTAACCTGAATCATTTATCCTTAATATATGAAGCAGGGAGTCTGAGGATCAAGGATCCTTATCTATATGTATGCTTACTAACAATTGTTCTCTTGTTTCATTAATGTTTGTATGCAGGTCTTGGTTGTTCTAACCGGGAATCACGGGGAATATGCTTATAATTCCAACACGTGCATAAGCTAATAACTGTTGAAGATGAACGTCGATGCATGGCGAGATTTTCGGATAGTTAGTTAAAGATATTTTTAGCTATGATATGAGGGGTATTGAGCTGAGTAGGAAGACAGTTGCATAATTCTTTCTGATCACACACACCCGCAAACATTCTCTCTCGAATACTACACTAGCAATCGTTGTAACAAGCTCAAGACTTCCAAAGTTGTAATCTTTTTCATATAATACATTCGGCGATCGGTAGTTTCCATCACCCGGGGTTTTTTATGCCGAATATCATACATTGATCAAGGGCTTTTTTCTCGTACAAATCATTGTGCTCATCAACATTCACATTTTTTATTCGTTCAAAACTTCAAATCCCATATACAACAGAAATAAAGAACAAAAAAGCTTGTATATTGCTTTAACCTTTTCCATATTTAATGCATCATTTCGTATTATTATTATTGCTTAACCTTTTTTATATTTAATGCATCATTTCGTATTATTATAAAATGAATTATACTATATATTAAATAAAGTAAAATGTATTATAAAACGACCTGTGATTTTTTTTTTGTATTTATTTGTTAATAAGAAGCCACTTCATGCAAAAGGGAGGGGGTATTAATGTATGATAGTAGAATCTACATCCGTTTGTAATTTATTAAATTAATAGATTTATAAAAAAATATTTTCTTTATACCGCCAGTGTAACACAAGGAATCTTAAACTAGTAATAATCTATATGTATTAATAAATGAGATAATTTGGGCCATGTGGCATGTGAGGGTGGAGCTTTTTTGCTGATGTGGCATGTTATGGTGGAGTAGATGGTGATTTTGGGAAGGAAGACACAATACTAGATGTGTTGAGAATTGGACATAGGATCCGAATTATAATCGGGTCAGAGTTAATGGATCCTTTATATTTTTTTTCTCATTCTTCCTTCACATGATTGCTTTTTGCTCATCCACAAACCCTAGAAAAACAAATTTGCAACTCTCTCTCTCCCTCCTATCGCCACCTCCAAGATTCTCCATCGGTTCCACAAGATCACAAGATGACGACGTTTCCTTCTGATTGAATCATCTACGATCCAGACGATACAATCCATCGGGTATGTAAACCTAGCAGGTATTCTAATCGGGATTTGAGAGTAATTAGGGTTTTCTAAAACGTGTGGCTTCTTCTCTTTCCTTTAATCAGAAACCTTAAATCAATCGATATAGATTCACTTAGATTTTGGAGTTTAATCGATATGGTTGATGTTCATAAAATTCTACAATCTTAATTTAAGGTATGTTGATTCTTTTGGTGTTTATTTACTTTAATATGTTAATTTAGGTTATTAATCTTTTGTTTTTTTGTTAAATTCTAATAATTAAAACTCAATCTATATGATACGTAGTTCTTTTCATTCTGATTCTTCAATCTTAATAAAAGGTATGATTTTCTTTCATCAATTTCATGTTTTATTGTTAACATTGTATTAGTTATGTGTTTTTTTCCGGTTAATAACACTTTTTAGCTATATGTTCATCCGCATCCTGTTCATCACCAAAAAACTTCATCATCGATTCAGGTATCTTTTTATGTATTTATATAAGTTCTTTCTTTGATGTGTTATATTAACGTTGAAGATCGACTCAATTTTTTGAAATATTTGAAGTTTTTTGGTATTGACTTTAAAAACAGATTTTGAAGATAATGGTATTTGATAAAAAATTTATGTAGTCTATTTTTTAATGATTTTAGTTGATAGTATTTAGTACTAAACATATTTGTTATTTGGATTATATATAGTTTGTTATTTATATGTAAATAATTATATTTTTTATGCTATATAATAATAACAATAACAATATTTACGTTTTAGATTTTTCAAATCTTTATTTATGTTTGTAAAAGATTATTGTATGTTATAATTAGATTTTCTATTTTGTAAAAGAGTATTGTATATTTATTGCATTGACTAAATAATTACCATATTAAGTTATGTATATTTTTTAAATTTTGAAATTTGAATTATGTTTATTTATGGATGATTTAATTTGTAATTATTATTCATTAACTTCCTAATTTAATAACCTTATAACCGAAACTTATTCTAAGGATATATCAAATGTTTTTTGATTTTTTTTATAGTTTTGATGACCATTTTCTAAAACTATGTTTATGTATTTGTTTGTAGGATATTGTGTCTTATGCCGGAGACAATTAAACACATATATATAATGTTATTCAAAGTAACCAGAAATCATCATTTTCTCTGGTGAAGTTAAGCGTAACCTTTGTGAAGTCTATTAAGTAGACGAAGATACTGATGTTTGATTTGATTTTGTTTTTGTTGTTGCTTTATAAATCCTATTTATCGATGCATGTGCGTTGTGGTTGATGTTCACGGAGATTCTACAATTTTAATTTATGGAATGTTGATTCTTTTGGTGTTATTTACTTTTATATGTTAATCGAAGTTATTTATCTTTTGTTTTTTCTTTAAATTCTAATCATTAAAACTCGATCTATATGATACATGATTATTTTCACTCCGATTCTTCAATCTTAATAAAATGTATGTTTTTCTTTCTAAATTTCATGTTTTATTGTTAACGTTGTATTAATTCTGTGTTTCTTTTTTGTTTTTCGGTTAGCACCACTTCTTTTGATATATGTTCATCCCCATCATGTTCATCACCAAAAAACTTCATCATCGATTCAGGTATCTTTTTATGTATTTTGTATATGTTTTTTGTTCAGGTATCTTTTATGTATTTTGTATGTGTTCTTTCTTTGATGTGTTATATTAACGTTCAAGATCGACTCAATTTTTTGAAATATTTAAAGTTTATGGTATTGGCTTTAAAATCAGATTTGAAGATGATAGTATTTGATAAAATTTTATGTAGTCTATTTTCCATGATTTTAATTGATAGTATTTAGTACTAAACAAATTTGTTATTTGGATTATATATAGTTTTTTTATCTATATGTAAATAAATATATTTTTATGCTATATAATAATAACAATACCAATATTTATGTCTTAGATTTTTCAATTTTTTATCTATGTCTGTAAAAGATTATTTGTATGTTATAATTAGGTTTTCTATTTTGTAAAAGATTATTGTATATTTATTACATTAACTAAATAATTACCATATTAGGTTATGTATATTTTTTAAATTTTAAAATTTGAATTATATTTATTTATGGACGATTTAATTTCTAATTATTATTCATTAACTTCCTAATTTAATAACCTTATAACCAAAAATTATTTTATTTGTTTATTGTCGAATATAAAAGATTTAGTTATGGAGGTATATAATTATAGAACAAATTAAAACCAATCAGCTTATTATTTTACTAACTTATAATTTTAAAGCACAGATTATTCTATTGCATAATTTGAATCATAAATTTGGTAACCATTGTCTAAATTATTACCATATTCAGTTATGTATATATTTTTTTTAGATTTGAAATTTTAAATACGTTTATTTATGGCGGATTTTGTAAATCAATTCCAGTTATTCTTTAATTTGTAATTATCATTTGTTAACTTCTTAATTTAAGAGTAATCCAGTTATTATTTTACTAACTTTTAATTTTAGCGCATAGATTGAGTTAATTACATAGTTAGTCCCCGTGGTTTGCACAAAGTAACATACTTAGGTACTAATAGTTTAAAATTACATTCTAGGGTAATAACTTTTCATTTTGTAACGTTTGGAGGTATTAACGTTAATTATTTGTTAAACTATTAGTACGTAAGTATGTTATTTTGCGCAAACCACAAGGACTAACTATGTTAATAGAAGCTACTACCTCTAAATGTTACAAAGTGAAAAGTTAATACCCTAGAAGGTGATTTTAAACTATTAGTACCTAAGTATGTTATTTTGTGTAAACCACAGGGACTAACTATGTAATTAACTCGCATAGATTAATAACTAATCAAGTTATTAATTTATATAAAACTCATTTTATTTTTTATTGAATAATTAGTATATTACGATTTCAAATTCGAATTTAACATCTCTTTAATTAAATATTTGAATTTGTTATTTTTTAATCAAATCATTATAACTATTTCAATATCTTATATATTTATATTTTACTCATATGCTGTAGGTGTTCAATTCTGGAGGAATTTTAAATGATATGAGAATCATTTGATGTTGTTATGTCAGAATTTCAATCTATTCCTCTTGAATTTTTCTAAGGTTATATTAATTTTTTTTTCATTTTTTATAGTTTTGATTATCATTTTTTAAAACTATATTTATGTATTTGTTTTAATTACCAGTTTTTTAAATACTACCACTTTTTACCTTTATACCCGAATAAAACCTTAACATGTAAATATATATTTTTTACACTCTCATTTTTATTCATTTTCTCATGCAGGGTTGTTTTTTAATATAGGTATTGTCAGTAATATCAAAATCAATAAAAACTGGTTGAGCCCCTAAATAAAAACTTATAAACAGGTAAATTCTTATAATTTAAGTAGGTGACTTTCAATGACATTTTCATCAAAACTCACTATTGAAGCCTTTACACTTCATACTTATGCTCAACAAGTTTTACATATTGTTGAAAACAAGTTTTGACCATTTATGTATAAATTCAACACATGTTTAAATCGGTAGTAACATATAGCCTATCATGTGACCAAACATATTTTGTAGGATTGACAGTTGTAACATTTATTCCTATTAATACAAAGATTGTGGATTTTAACATGGTAGGCATCTTCCAAAAAAGTTTTTTTTTTAATTTTAATTTTACATCTGAAAGTTGAATATGATTATCTTTCTGAAATTAGTATAGATTGTGAAATCAGTGTGTGAATACCAAATTAATATATGATTTTATTATTTGGAAAACTTTAAATCCCCTATTATATTTTCCCAATTTTAAATTGTGGTCGAATGTATTGGTTAAATTCAGTTGTTAATATTTTTTTAATTTTTTATACTTTTTGTGAACATGTCTTCCACTGAGAGCTTAGTTACCTTTTGATGTTATTTAATATTTTTCTTTTAATTTACAGATCTATAGTGATGGTCGTAGCCAGGAATTCAAATTCTAGATGGCTCTGAGAAAGAGTAACTGTTGTTCGTCTCGAGACACTTTAATTCTTAATAAAAGTAAAAAAAACAATGTTTTATACTTTAATGCATTTTAACTGTATTTTCACTTTGTCAATAAGTAATTTATGTAATATGTTATTTTTGTATTTATATTATTTATACACTTAGATTAAATTTTTCTACCCCCGATAACACTAATAATAATAATTAAGACGTCAAGGGTGTCAAAGTCAAAAACTATGAAGCTCAACGGAGTCCAATCAAAAAGTAGTAGAACCAAATAAACCAATGCCCCCTTGTAATCTGAACATGATAATATTTATGGCGCCATCTCAGTCGCCGGATCTTACTATCTATCCACCAGGCTAACACTTTGACTTTTTCTCTTCTCATCTTTATCTTCAACATAGTACGTACAAACAACTAAACATTTCAATAATTCATCATCTGTTATTGGTTTCCAAAAGTCAAACCCAGTTCCATGTGAGTGTGAAGATGAAGAAAGCAGAGTTGTTGGTGTGTTTTATGTGGTTGAACTTGCTTATGCTGTTAAGATCTTCTGAATCTGCGGTGCCTCAACCTGAAGGTATGGGAAATGGGTCTCGAATTTGCTTGAATTTTGTTCATATGCTTTGAGTTTTGCTGTAAATTGAAGTCCATTTTATTGCGCCTATAAGGTGTTTGATGAAATTCCAGATATGGGAAATAGGTAGTGATTACCTGCTTGTAGTAGTTTTAATCGTGTTATTTGATAATGGATCGGTTTAGGTCGTCTAACCGGTCGAAAGTCGGTGAAAGTGTATTCGAATACTATAAGTTATAGCCTTGTAAACATTTGTTAAGAAATTTGGTTTATTGTTAGTAGAATATAGTTTATGGAATAATATGTTTGGGGAAGGTTCTAGGGAGAACATAGGTTTTTGCTAACAAACAAAATAAATCATTCCTTTTTTTAGTCTTAAAGTTTTAGGAGGTAAAAGAAAATGGTTGAAATGCAATGTTTATTCATCACTCTCGAAATTCAAAGAACAAAAAATAAAATAAAAAAATAATAACAAACAAATTTAGTTTATTTATAGAACCTCTACATGTGCAAGTTATGTTTAGGTTATATTACCTACACACGTGTAGGTAAATATTAAAAAAAAATTAAAAACATATGTACACATTCCTTTAATGTTTTTTTTTTATTATTTTTTTATGAACATAACATACGCATTTGTATGTAAGAAGCAAAATTTTCAAAATAGGTGAACAGTTAATTGAACAAAAAATTAAAAAAATGCACGATTTAGGTACCAAAGAAAAAAAAACATGAAACGAAACCATCAAGTTTGACCCGCTCCGACCTGCCCATTTTGCCACCCAGTGATCATTATGCGTAAAGTAGAAGTTTGATTTGTTGGTATTGGATAAGAAGGATCGCTGTATTTTTTTGATTTTATGATGTTTATGAGAATTGCAATATATGTTTTTCCTTTACAAGTATTTAAACTTAACTTACCTTTAGTCTATTGTCATCCTTACAGATTATTGATGCTAATGTGTTTCACCAACTTCTCATAATTATTGTTAAGTGAAGGGCAATTTAGACAAGGGTACCACAAATTAATTTAAACGTATTAAGTTTGTACAATGCAATTATCGTACCGTATAACTTAACATTTTGGAACAAACAAACACAGTATGATGCAAACTTTGACAAAAACTCAACCATACTTACAAAATTCTTCTTCATTTAATTTGATCCAGTGGTAACCGTTAATAGTATTCTTTACCACAATGGGTGCAACCAGTTGGAGGTTCAACGGTGACACTTGCAATCTTGATCTCATTGCCGAAGTGCCAAAGCTAAGTCAGGAAGCTAATGCCAGTACTGGATGTGACTGCAACATTGCCAACAACACCGACTGTCATGTCGTAAGGATGTATAATACTCTTTTCCTACTCTGCTCCCCGATTCAATGCGTTACGATTGTCATGTTATATTTGTCTTTTCAGTAGAGGTGGCAAAATGGGTGGTATGTGTAACGGGTCGGGTAATGGGTCATGTTCGGAGCACGCTGTGTCCAGATTCCAGAATATTAAAATGTTATTGTTTTTTGATCTATGCAGCACAATGAAGTTTTACAGTCTTCCCGGTGTCCTTCCACCTGAACTGACGAAGCTTCCTTATTTCAAATCAATGTGAGTTCATACTTTATAATGCTGCATTATTATGCTCGATCCTAAAGTATAGTGAATCGAAGTCGAAGTAGTCTCGTTCCATAATCATATTTGTTTGACTTACAGTGACTTCGCTTACAATTACTTAAATGGCACAATTCAGCCAGAATGGGGCATGACACAATTGCAAGACATGTGAGATATTTATTTATTTTTTTTCAGAATCTTTTCTGTATGAGTAACTTTGTAAACTTAACGGTCTATCCTAACAATGCATTGACCATAATGCAGTTCTCTTCTTGGCAATCGAATAACCGGAAAAATTCCACCTGAACTCGGGAATATTACCACTCTCACAAAGCTGTATGTCATCTTGATTATATTGTTTATTTATTTTTCTGGGAATTTTTTCGCAAAGTGAAACTATTTAGACAAATAAACACTGGTCTAAATAAACTTTATAATCAGGGATCTCGAAGCAAACTATCTTTCGGGAACTGTTCCTTCGCAACTTGGGAGATTAATTAATTTGAAATCTTTGTAAGATTTATTAATCTTTTGATGACATGTTTTCGTCATTGTGTATTTTTTTTCTTCTAAATTTCTAACTTAGTTTGTTTATATTACTACGTCGAATTTCAGGATCTTGTCCTCGAACCAGTTTACGGGGACATTGCCCGCAGTCCTCGGTGAACTAAGAAACTTAACAAATTTGTAACTTTTTTTACAGTATAGCTTATATGGCATCCCCTTATTCCAAAACAAGATTCATTTTAAAAAATCCTGTAAAACTGATCAGTTTTCAAGTTTCAGTTTCATAGTTGATACATGATTTTATATATATATATATATATATATATATATATATATATATATAGGAAGAGGATCATGAGAAATCTAAAAAACTCCGACAAAAACACGCTGCAGACCGCATGGGACATTTTTAGTATTACACATGTGTAATACATGATATATTACACATATGTAACAGCACGAGTTTTTCCAAAAAAAAATTATTTTTTTGGATATACTGCCATATATGCATTATATGAAAAATAAAAATTTGGGAAAAAAGAAAGGTACTGTTACACATGTGTAATACAACGTTTTCTGCCTTGCGGACCGCACGCACTTATTCATGCAGTCCGCAACATGTTTCTGCTGGAGCTTTTTAGTTTTTTCATTTACAAATATAAATTACATGGAACTTTTAGCAAGTGCTACACATAATACAATCCATATCAAAATCCATTTAAATTCAACCGACAAAATATGCCTCAACGTTTTGGAAGGAAGGGAGCAGATATTCTCTGACATATTCATTTTTTTTTCTAATGTGGAAACTCAGACATCTTTCTTTTGCAATACAGTAGGATAAACGATAACAACTTCAGTGGACGCATACCTGATTTCATACAGAACTGGAGACAGCTTACTCGACTGTAAGATTATTTCACATTTAAATCATTTAATTGCATTACAACACTAATATAAAAATCACACCATTTATCTTATTTGTTGTTTTTTTTCTTTCTGAAGTGAAATGGATGCATGTGGACTCGAGCGGCCAATTCCTTCAAGTATATCTCTACTCGAGGATTTAACCGACTTGTAAAGTAAAAATCTCATCTATTGTTCATAGTTGGTTAATTCATATCCAATATATGTTAAAAATCATCCAATCAATATGTTTAAACTGTACCATATGTCCCGTTAGAGGAAACGTATAACCCAAAGCGAGTCGTTTTTTCATAAACGGGTCAAACTGATTTTGCAATCAATTCATGTTGTGCAGGAGGATTACTGACATGGCTGGACCGGTGCAGGCATTTCCTCCACTTAACAATGCTAGTAACTTGATAAGGCTGTATGTACACATTTCATGTGGTTCTTCGTTTTATGCTTAGACATACAAATTGATAAATATTGTTCTCGAATTTAGGGTCCTGAAAAATTGCAACATATCAGGAGAATTACCTACCTATGTTTGGATGATCAGAGATCTCGAAACGCTGTAAGTTAACCAACAACGTTTTTTTTTTTGGTTTTCTCAATTGATATTGCAGGCAAGTCACATTTTAAAAACAAGGGCAGTTGAATTAAACATCATACCCAAAAAAATGAGACTTTGTGACGTTGAACATTGTGTGTAAAGGTGCCATATTGGCATATCTAACACATTAAATATTTATAAAAATTTCTAAAAAATTGGACAAGAAAATGTTTACAGGCCAACCCAACCGGATCCATACTAGAAATGAACGTTTTCAACTCGAAGCTGTATTGACCTGTTACCCAAACTGCCAATCTCGCCACTTCTAATCGTGTAATATAACAAAACATGGGCCAGCTTACTTTCAGTTTTTATCCGTTATATCTAATGGTATCCCTTTAATTATAATTGGACAGGGATGTAAGTTTCAACAGACTAGTAGGTGGAATATCCCCAAACATCATGGGGAGGAGCTTGAGATTTGTGTAAGTGTGACGATATTCCATTATCTTTTATGATATTTTTTATTTCTACTGGTCACTTAAGGATCAACTATGATGTGATTTTTATTTAAATAGGTTTTAACCGGTAACATGTTAAGCGGAGACATACCTGAGTCGCTTTTGATAAATGGAGCTAGTATGTAAGTTTGTTCATGGATCTTATGATTATAGTTTTGTATGTGTTATGAGATGTGATAATTTCAACCCATTTATATTTATCTATAAGAGTTCACATGGCAACAGTTATCTAATAATGAAACGGGCTGAGCGGGCCAAGCGGGTTAAAAGTGGCCTAAAAGTGTTCATTCAGATGTTCACAATCTTCTAAGTTGATTTATTGGAATGAACTATATCTTATTTTAGTTTCTATAATCAAATCTATTGCATAAATCATTAATTAATTTCTAGAAAATGGATAACAAATGTTGGCGGGTCAACCAAATGTGACCCGTTGACCTGTTTCCCAACCCGCCTATATTTCTGTTTATTCTGAAACTGATGTTGTACCTGATGCATTTGATACAGAGACTTGTCCTACAACAATTTTACTTGGCAAGGACCTAATCGACCCGCATGCAAACAAAACACATATGGATGCTTTTCTTGTTACCATTATATATATATATATATATATATATATATATATATATATATATATATATATATATATATATATATATATATATATATAAACACTTGTTGCAACCACGGTTACTCTTTAGTGACCCGAGAAGCCTTAGGTGCATAAGGATTTCCATGTTCCGTCTATGCTAATGATGAGGAATTATTTTCTGTAATTCTTTCAGGAATACATACGTCAATTTGTTTAAAAGCTTCTCAACCGGGAATCCACTGTAAGACAATGTTCATTTCATTTGTTAATGTGTCTAGTTTCACTGTTTACTCGGAGTTAAATGCCATTTTCGTCCTTGTCTGTGGTTTGTCCAATTATGCCAGTCCGAACCAAATTTCCAATTTGTACCATTTCCGTCCCTGACATTCTTCAAACATGCCAGTTCCGTCCAAAAAACCAACGTCTGTTAAAACCTGCTGGCATAATTGGACAAACCACAGGGACGAAACTGCCATAACAGACGTTAGTTTTTTGGACGGAATTGGCATGTTTCAAGAATGTTAGGGACGGAAAAGGTACAACTTTGAAATTTGGCCTGGACTGGAATAACTGGACAAACCACAAGGACGGAATGGCAGTTAAACTCGTTTACTCGTATAGGAAGATAAATAAACATAGTCACGATGTCAATTGCTTATACATGAATGTTATTAACAGACAGGACATACTTGCCTGCACCGAGCGTATCAAGTGTCCACGATGTAAGTATTTACAATTATAATTCTAGACATTCTCATTAAACTACTTTGACATGAATGTATATTATGATCCATACGGTAGACGGGTGTTCCTTGCATATTAATAGCGGTGGAGATGACGTTAGAGTTAAAGAACGTAATAACGACATTGTTTATGAAGGAGATGCACATGTCGATGGTGGTGCATCTCGATGGTACATAAGCGATAGTAACTGGGGATTGAGTAGCACTGGGGACTTCATGGATGACAATATTTTCCAAAACACGCGATACATTTCGACATCAGATAACTCATCATCTTCCGTTTATGCAACTGCACGCCTCTCTCCTCTTTCACTGGTTTACTTTAGCCATTGTTTGGAAAATGGCGAATATGTTGTTAATCTACACTTTGCGGAATTACAGTTCACTAATATTACTACATATAGAAGTCTTGGCAGGCGGATTTTCGATATTTATGTTCAGGTGATGAAGATATTTAAATAAAGGGTTAGTTTCATAAAATGCTAGAAATAAAACAAAGAGTAAAATGTCATTTTCGTCCCTAAGGTTTGGCCAGTTTTGTGACTTTCGTCCAAAGGTTTGCTTTTCCGCATCTGGAGCCAAATGTTTAAAATCTTACCATTTTCATCCAACTCGTTAACTACATCCATTTTTCTCCGTTAAATGAGGGGCATTTCCGTCTTTTTAGACTTTTTTTTTATTAAAATAGAAACACTATAAGAAATAAAGATCCACACCTCTGTTGACTTTCTCCCCACCCAAACCCTTTAATCATCACGAAAAAATGTCGAAAAAGACGAAAATACCACTAACTTAACATTAAAAAATGGATGAAGTTAACGAGCTGGATGAAAACGGCAAGATTTTAAACCTTTTGGACCCAGATGCGAAAAAACAAACCTTTGGACGATTTTCGATAAGAAACACTACATATAGAAGTCTTGGCAGGCGGATTTTCGATATTTATGTTCAGGTGATGAAGATATTTAAATAAAGGGTTAGTTTCATAAAATGCTAGAAATAAAACAAAGAGTAAAATGTCATTTTCGTCCCTAAGGTTTGGCCAGTTTTGTGACTTTCGTCCAAAGGTTTGTTTTTCCGCATCTGGAGCCAAATGTTTAAAATCTTGCCATTTTCATCCAACTCGTTAACTACATCCATTTTTCTCCGTTAAATGAGGGGCATTTCCGTCTTTTTAGACTTTTTTTTATTAAAATAAGAAACACTATAAGAAATAAAGATCCACACCTCTGTTGACTTTCTCCCCACCCAAACCCTTTAATCATCACGAAAAAATGTCGAAAAAGACGAAAAGACCACTAACTTAACATTAAAAAATGGATGAAGTTAACGAGCTGGATGAAAACGGCAAGATTTTAAACCTTTTGGACCCAGATGCGAAAAAACAAACCTTTGGACGATTTTCAATAAGAAACACTACATATAGAAGTCTTGGCAGGCGGATTTTCGATATTTATGTTCAGGTGATGAAGATATTTAAATAAAGGGTTAGTTTCATAAAATGCTAGAAATAAAACAAAGAGTAAATGTCATTTTCGTCCCTAAGGTTTGGCCAGTTTTGTGACTTTCGTCCAAAGGTTTGTTTTTCCGCATCTGGAGCCAAATGTTTAAAATCTTGCCATTTTCATCCAACTCGTTAACTACATCCATTTTTCTCCGTTAAATGAGGGGCATTTCCGTCTTTTTAGACTTTTTTTTTATTAAAATAAGAAACACTATAAGAAATAAAGATCCACACCTCTGTTGACTTTCTCTCCCACCCAAACCCTTTAATCATCACGAAAAAATGTCGAAAAAGACGAAAATACAACTAACTTAACATTAAAAAATGGATGAAGTTAACGAGCTGGATGAAAACGGCAAGATTTTAAACCTTTTGGACCCAGATGCGAAAAAACAAACCTTTGGACGAAAATCGCAAAAGTAGCTAAACCTCAGGGACGAAAATGGCATTTTACTCTAAAACAAAAAAGTTGGTTCCATTTTTGTGCAACTAAATTTCAAATGAATATGTGTATTTAACAGAATTTTTATGTAACAGGGACGGCTTGTTAAAAAGAACTTCAACATTGAAGATGAGTCTGGTGGAATGGGAAACCCGGTGGTAATTCCATTTAATGCGAGTGTGACGAATAACATTCTAGAGATACGTTTTTACTGGGATGGTAAAGGGACAACTCGGTTTCCTCAAAGAGGAGTTTATGGGCCCCTCGTATCTGCTGTTTCTGTCGAGCCTTGTAAGTATCTCATATCTTTATCTTTATGTATATTCATTCAGCATTAAGTCATACATACAGAGGTTAAAATGGTAATTCCATCATTCAGAATCCTACTTATCAAATACTCATTTTTCGTTAAGATTTCAAAACTTGTTCAGCTGGTGGAAAGAAGAACAAGATTGCTTATGTTGGTATTGCGGTTGGAGCATCGTGTTTTGTTTTGTTAGTGTTGGCAGTCATTTGGTGGAAACGCTCTTCAAAACATAATAAAAGGAAAGATAAAGGTATGCAGACTCCATCAATTTAAATGTCCCCTTTTAACTATAAAGTTACTAAACAATTGTTTGATAGAATATCAATTATTCTAGATCTATGTGATGATGCATTTATATGTTGTATGTTTTATTTTCGCATGCTTTATGCTTTTGTTTAACAGATTTTCAAGGAATGGAGTTGAGAACACTTTCATTTTCGTTAAAGCAATTAAAATCCGCCACACGCAACTTCAGCGTTGCAAACAAAATAGGAGAAGGAGGTTTTGGCCCCGTATACAAGGTAATAATCTGGCAAAAATGATTACACATGTGACACTAGAAGTAGACCCGTTTACTTATGAGTGGGTCAACTGGGGTTGTGTTTTATATCAAATGGGCTGAATGTGTAGAAGGTAGCCCAAAGTCTACTTTTCAATGCCTACAACCTCCTAAAGTGCATTGTTAAGAACTAATAACAATGTGTTGTACTAGTACAGTTTCTGTAATTATAACGGATGATTAACTAAATGTAAAATAATATGGATGAAAAATTGTTTGTGGGTCAACCCTGGGGTTATTGAAAAAGCTCGCAGCTCGTGGCTAGCTCAAAGCTCGGTCAAAAAAGCTGGAAAAAAGATCGGTTGTAAACGAGGCAACTCGGCTCGGCTCAATTTGTAAACGAGCCGAGCTCGAGCTAGGTCTGGCTCGGCTCGTGAACTCGCGAGCCGGCTTGAATTATTTTATTTTATATACGTTAATTTTAATGTTAAATGTATTAAAAGAACAAAAATATGTCGGACGTGTTAACATTTCAAGTTTAATTAATTAATAACATATAAAAATACAAGAAAGTAAACAAAAATTATACATATAATACTTTTAATGTGTCTTTCGGTCTTTAAAATATTAGAAAAATAAAAATAATGCATATATATGTAATTTGTATTTCTTTTTTGTTTTTTATGTTATCAATATATGTAAAAATTATAAAAAATAAAAATAAAATAAAAAGTTAACGAGCCGACTCGATTTGGCTCGAGCCGGACATTTTACGAGCCGAGCTCGACTTTTCAGCTCGATTAAATAAACGAGCCAAGCCTTGTTTAAATTCGAGCTCAAGCTTGAGCTCAACCTGACTTGGCCCGTTTCGAGGGGTACTAGAGTGTAAACAATTAGTTGATTTCTCCTGTTGCACCTCTGCTCATGTTGTTCAAATTGCATGTATGGATTGTGAAGTTGTGTGATATTCATTGCAGGGTATGTTGAGTGACGGAACGGTTGTCGCAGTGAAGCAGCTTTCATCGGAGTCAAGACAAGGAAACCGTGATTTTTTAAACGAAGTTGGTGTGATATCTTGCTTACAACACCCAAACCTTGTGAAGCTTCATGGATGTTGTATTGAAGGAGATCAACTGATGCTCGTATAAGAGTACCTAGAGAACAACAGCCTTTCGAATGCTTTGTTTGGTGAGTGTTTCAGTAAAATGATCGTATACGGTTTTCTCTTTATATGGTTGTTATTTATGGTGAAGTTGCATTGTGTAGGTTTAAATAAAAGTAAATTGATGTTGGATTGGCCGACAAGGTTTAAGATATGTATTGGCATTGCTAGAGGGTTAGCTTTTCTTCATGAAGAATCAAGGCTGAAATTGTGCATAGAGACATTAAAGCTACAAATGTACTTCTCGACAAAGACCTGAACCCGAAAATAGCAGACTTTGGACTCGCAAGGCTGCATGAGGATGGCCAAACTCATGTTAGCACGCGCGTTGCTGGCACAATGTAATTCCTAATATCTATAACGTTTCAATATAAATAAGTTGATTTGGGTTATATTTAATCTGCTAAACGTTCAATAGCGGTTATTGGGCTCTTCCAAAATAGCGGTGTCAAATAGTGGAACCGCTGTTATCGGCGATATGCTGCTATTGACCGATATTTGACTGACATTGACCGTTATTTTGGATGCTTTGGTTGATGTGGACTCGGAAGAAGATTTCATAGCTTACGATATCATGTTTCATATATTGGCACTTTTGAGTTTTGATTTCTGATATTACTATTAATACTACCCATTTTGCTACCCCTAGATTTCAACAAATTTGATATGGATTGTGAATGAACTTTTACATTCTCGTAATACAATGCTAACAAAAGTTTGATTGATTTGCAGTGGATATATGGCGCCTGAGTACGCATTGTGGGGTTTCTTAAGTGATAAAGCGGATGTTTACAGCTTCGGAGTGTTGGCTTTGGGGATTGTGAGCGGAAAGAAAAACACCAGTTACATTCCTCGTGACAATTGCATATGTCTTCTAGATTGGGTATCAGCTAATTCTTTCATACAACCTAACTTAAGAAAGCAAATATTATGATGAATTTATATGCCACCTTCATAAATTTCATAGATCAAGACATTTAAAATCTAAACCTCACTAATTCGAAATGAGCGTGTCGGGCCGGGGTGACTTCTTGGATGACTCTGGCCCGTTTTCTTTGAACTGTTTTAATTCAAATAACCTGTTTGACCCGTTATATTTTAGTAAGATTATTTTATAAGGTTTTATGTGTTAAAAAAACACTTTGGATGACTCTGGTCATTTTCTTTGAACTGTTTTTATCAAATAAATTTGACCCGTTTGACCTGTTAGATTTCAAATATAACCTGAATAAAAACTAGGCAGGTGGAATCTGTTTCAAATTTATTTTTAGTAAGATTTTGCAAGGTTTTACGCGTTAAAGGACCACTTAGTTGACTCTGACCCGTTTTCTTTGAACTGTTTTTTCTTTCAAATAAATTTTTTACCCGTTTGAATACAAATTAGTTGGAATTAGAGTAACAAACGGCACTCTCTTTTTATCTGGACACTTAGAAACAATATGCACATTTTGCAGGCTTGCCAATTGCAAAAAAGTCGAAACTACGAGGAACTATTTGACGAGAAACTGGGGTCGGATATCAACAAAGAAGAAGCAGAAATCATGGTGAAAATAGCGCTTTTGTGCACTAACGGTTCTCTCGTCAATAAGGCCCATTATGTCCGAGGTAGTGAGTATGCTTGAAGGTCGAACATGTGTCCCAGAGATAGACCCCGAAGGCAGGTGGCTATACCGATGATTTGAGATTTAAAGCCATGAGAGACTTCAGCGAGGACAAATACATGAAAAGTAGTCGAAGTCAACACTCTTCTTCAGTCCAAACTGACCCGTTGTTTTCAGTTTCTTCTTATGATCATTCTGAGATCGAGCCAGTTGAGACAAGATGATGATACAAAAGATGGTTTAAACCGAACTGCAAGTATGAAGTGAGTTTTGGAGTTGTTTTGTCACATTGTTCATAGAGTTGTGTAAATACATATGTTTGTTACTTGATGGCAAAATAAACTTACCTTCATACTTTTCCTGACTGTACATGTTTGAATAGTAAGAGAGATTCTCGCAGCCTGCAACCTTAAGTTAAATGTGATACTCTTGTATGTTACATATGGTAAGCAGCGGCGAAGCTTGACGTTTTTGACGGGGGGTCGAAAACGTATATACCCAAAACTTTCTATACGAAAACTACATATCTAACACTACTGAGTGAAAAGTTCGGGGCGCCGTTCGGGGGGTCGGGCGCCCCCCGGCCCCTTAAATGTTGCGCCCATGATGGTAAGATGGTATACAAACATAAGGGGAAGCAGGACTTTTTTTTTCTCCTATAGTCACTATTTTTCGGTGCTTCGGTTTGTAACAACTCGACGTCAGAATTTGAGGGCCGCGTCACGTAATAAAATACGATACCATAATAAAATTACATTGTCATTAGAAACACACGATAAAATACAATGTTTACAGGTGCTCCCTAGAGGTTTTCATATTTAGAAACGATCCATTACATCTTCGATTGAAACATTCACAAAGAACTCTTTTTGATATAACAAACGCAAAATCTTTCATATTTTGCTTGTTGGGGAAAATAAGAAGGCAACTGATGGTCCGAGAAACGTGTAATCACTTTTAGAGCGAATTCTTTTGGTGGTTCATCAAAAAATCCAATCAGATACAACTCAGATTTATGAGAACAAGTCTAATCAGATACAACTCAGATTTACGAGAACAAGAACTAGTATGTGATTGAATGTGTAATCCTATGAACTAGAGAATTGACCAAAATTCTGATTACGAATTTAGGGATTGGGAGTTATCCTTTTAGAATTCAATTACTTCATAAAAGAGCCAATTTTTTTTATCTCGAAAATAGAGGGTATTTTTCATAACTTTAATTTTCTAATGCATTTATAATGAAACAATTTAATTAAATAAACAAATATTGATGAACTTCTCGCTGAATGATTCACAACTTTCAGTTCAATTCACCCTCAACATTTGACATTTGACGATTCAACTAGTGCTATTTTAAAACTCGAGTTCAAGATGAAGTGATGAACTAGGAAATCCAAATACTCTTTGTATGGCCTAAATAATTTACGCCAAAAATAAATATCTATTTATTTCTCTTTCAATCTCGTTACCCTTTGAAAACAATTCTACATTTGTTTTAATCCTTAAATAATGTTTTGTCTGTTTTTTTAATATCACGGAAAAGCCACATGGATTATAATATGAAATCTTGGTCTACCAAATCATGCTTTCCCTTTTATTTTCCTAGCAAATCGAATAACTTGCAGGCCAGCCATACATATAATATATTATTTTTAGCCTTCAAGAGGACTATAGTCCCTTTTTTATATGTAATTTAATCAAACTTGAGACAGTTATAACTTTTGAATGGTTAAATGTTAAACTAATAAAAAGTCTGAATTATTAAGTATTGAATTAGTAAGAGAGATGAACCATTAAGAGTCACTATAATGTTTAACCGTTCAGAGACAAATATCTGACCAATTAGGATAAGTTGTCTTAACCATTCAGACTTAGTATAATGCTTAACCATTTAAAGGCAAATGTCTGAATCATTCAGAGTCTCAGACACCTGTTCGCAAAACAAACAGTCTGAATCATTAAGTGCTTAACCAGTAAGATGTTTAAACTATTAAGAGTCTTATTAAAAACTAAATAAAGCACCCCTGACACTTGAACATATGAATCTTTGTTCAGTTATATGGTGTGGCCATCTCATGTATAGGGTGAGTTAACGAGAAAACTTATTTAAATAGGAAAACAAAAAACCTCAGTCTCAAGCATTGTGAGTTAACGAGAAAACGTATTTAAATAAGAAAAAAAAACCCGGTCTCAACCATTGACCAATAGTTCTAATTAATTATTGACATTTTTGTACTTACTTAAAATTTGTGAATTATATATTTAGGTTAATAGATGTAGAAAAATAAGTTAGCAATTATTTTGAACTTTGAAAACTATAGAGTATCAAAAGAAATTCTTAAGATTTCTCATATTTAAAGGTTTTTATTGTTTCCTTAACACAAAGTACATTCCAAAATTCTAATATAAGAGTTACACACTGATACAAATTAGTTTTAACATACAAATTGGTTTTAACATGAAAAGTGAAGGAGGGACTCTTTTTTTTTTTAATTTTCCCCCATCTTGTCAAACACGCATTTTAGTCTCAGAATCTAAATATAAAAAATAAAATTCCGTGTTTTTACATTGATAGACTAATTTCACGATTTTTTTACATTTTGTAATTAAACATCATACTTAAGTATATGGAAAAAAAAACTTGCTTCACTTCTCATGTTAAAAGCATTTTGTATGTTAAAACTCAAATAAGTAATTTCCATGTCACTATCAAGTAGGCAATATGTTTATCACTAACTCATTATAATCTGTAGTGATTTAGCTAAACAAATTAAATAAAAGAGTGTGATAAGTAATTATTTGGTTGGCTGAAAAAAGGTTTGCATATCCCATGCTTTAACGCTTGTAACTAGATTGGCCCCCAAGCTTGGACGCTCATGAGTAACGCCCACGTAATGGTGTTTTGAGACGCCATTAGATGATGTGACCCACACATAATTACTTATAGAACACCCATTCTCCCTACTCCTTCATGAAACGTACTCTCTCCTCAGGCGGATGGGTATGTATTGTGAAGTGGGGAGGGGGGAGTCGAATTTTCTATGTCGCTCACGAGACATTTTCACACAATAATGGAGTTGAAAGAATAATTAGAAAAAATGAGGGGATAATGATCACTCCCTGAATGGTGGAGGAGAGAAATACTAAATAAGAATGTTCACAAGACGCTAAGGTGAGTAATGATAAACCACGCCTACTTTCCACCTGAATTTTTCGCTCACTAGTGTTATATATTTAGTTTTCGTATAGAAATTTTGGGTATATACATTTTCGCCCCCCCCCCCCGCGGTTTTCGAAGGCAAGCTTCGCAACTGCCTATCAACATTACTCCAAACTTAGCTCAAAACTGCTAATGTTCATTGGTAAAGGTAAAACCTTTAAATATCTTAGAAGGGTGAAGTCTTGAGTTTAAGTCTCACAAACGACAGGAATAAAAAGAAATTTGCCGTTCAAAAAATATAAAAAGTAAAATCCTGAGCTTTGGCCCAGTGGTGATGCAATGATGGGAGCAAAGGCCTGGTCTCATGTTCGACTCCTGGAGCACACCTGAGTTTTCTATTACAGTGCATTTAGTCCAGAGAGTCTTAGACTTTTGTGGAGGGTGCAACTACACGCTCCCTGTCATTCTGGTGGGAGGTAGGCTGGAAATTTTCTCGGGAGGGCCAACCCAAACTTTGATGCCAAACGTGGGCCCGGTTAAGAAAACATAGTCTTGACCAGAGTAGGGTGGAGGGCCACCGATATGATAGGTACAATCTCTATCGCCAGTCGTAGAAAGTCGTCGTTAAAAAAAGGGGTATATGTCACAGAATAGTAACCAAGTTTTAAAAGTGTTCTAATTAGGTCAATCGTATCATTTCTATCCAATTAGATAACTTAACATTCAAATCGAGCCATGTCATTTTTTCCATGTGTTAAGAAAAAAAATGGAGCATAAGATGCCGGGATCGGATTTTTTAATATTTGAAATTATATTTATTAAAAATAAAAACACTTTAATTACATTAAAAAATAAAAAAAACAAGTTACAGTCCACGTCATCACTCGACGTCAGCATCAAATAAAAGGGAAAAAAGAAACAAAAATCCAAATCACCACGGTTACCTATAAAATGGATGAAAAAACCCTTAATTTAAATGAAAAACGAATGTTGAGTGACCTGATTGGAATACTTTTGAAACTTGAGTGACCTAATCGAAACACTTTTAAAACTTGGTTACTATTCTACAAAGTTACCAAAAAAAATATAAAAAGTAATGACGTGACAAAAAGAAAAGTAAAAACAAGGGGAAAGCGAATAGCCCACGGGTTTAGACCCGAATTAAAAAAACATGACCCTCGTTTCTTGACAAAATATAAAAAACACACATCACACACATACCTATCGTCTCCAATTCTTTCTCTGCTTCTGCTTCTTCTCCATCATCAACTAACCCTACCTCCAATCCTCATCCCCCCTAATTCCTCAATGTCTGAATCCACCATCACCGACGACCAATTCACCGATGCCTTTGACGAATTCACCGATGCCGATGCCGACAATTCTTCAGTTTCCACCTCTCCAGCTTCAGTTTCATCAGTGCATGATCTCAACAACACCAGCAGCAATCACAATTCAGTTTCAAATCTACCTGAACCACCGGAACCTCAATCAGTTCTGTTCTCCGCCGGCCTCCGTCGCCGGCGACACAGTTCGAAAGAATTCCGTTTCAAAAACAGTTCCGATGTTTTAGCGGATGCTAAGCTTCATGCTTCTTCGCCGAAAGGTTACAAGTTTTTGTTGAATTTGAAGGATAAACCGTTAAAGAAAGACACTGATATCAATTCACTGTTAGTTAAAGAAACCGATATCTGTTCGCTCTTAAAGAAAGATATTGATATGAATTCGCTGTTAACGAAAGAAACTGATATGAATTCGCTGAATTCTTCTAGCGTTTTGACCGAAGGTGAAATCGTTAATGATGATCGGTCTGTTACAGTTGATTCGGTTAATTCGGTTAGTTCTGATTCGAATTTAGTTTTCACTTTGATTTGGTTAATAATGAAAGTGATTTCCATGAAAGCAAGTTTGTTAGTTACGGTTGTTACGTTTCTGGTAGGGTTAACACATGCATCTTGCATGTTTGTTACTAATCCGTTTGCGGTTATAGCACGTGCAAAGCGTCACGTGATAAGAAGCGTTTTGAGGTTGTTGAAATCCTGTTTGGGTGAGGTGAAACGGATTGTGTACAATTTGGTTATAAGTAATAAATCTGTTGGGAGATTGTGTATGCAAATAGGTTGGGGATTGTTGTGTGCTGCTTTTGTTGGTTTCGTTTTGTTTTGTTTGTTGGTTTTTGCGTTTGTTGTTGGCGGTGTGGTGATGAAATGTGTCGTGGAGGCGCCTGTGAGTAAGATTGTGCGTTTGAATTTTGATTATACGAGAGATGCTCCTGTGGCTTTTGTGCCGATGGTGTCTTGTTCTGGACGTGATTGTTTGGGGTGTGATGAAAAGATTGAGTTTGATAATGTTGTGTCTGTCGAGAGTTATCCCGCTTGATCGTAAGTTGCAGGCGACTGTCTCGTTAACCTTGCCTGAATCGGGTTACAACAGAAATCTTGGCAATTTTCAGGTAGTTAATTGATGCATAGTTGACTTTTACTTGATCAATGTTGTTCCATTGATGCTAGTTTACAGTTGGATTGATTTGGGCAAAAGATATTGAGTCTGGGTTCATTTGGGTCAAATCAAATTATATAATAGGAATGTCACTTTGGGTGTACTCAGATTATACAAACGGGTCAAAAGGGGCAACTCTTATAAAACTTGCTAGCTTAAAACGGGTCAAAATGGGTCAAGAATCAAGACCACCCACGATCTCCAAATTGATATTTTTTTAAATGGTTTGTTTTGACCCGTAACTCATTTTGCTCAGAACTTGTTTTGACTTGAGCTTAACTTGACCCACCCGCTTTGCCAGTCTTAGAAGCAACCAAACTTGTTGATCTTGGAATTGATCAAACTATGTCTTCACACATTTTTTTGTGTTTCTATTAGAGGTGGCTAGATGGGTAGCATAAGCAGCGTTGTTAACGTTGAAGTGGGTCATTTTGTGTATGTGGGTTGTGTTGATACTTGATATTATAAACATTTTTCTATAAATTTAATGCGTGCAGTAACAATATTAATCTAAATCTTTTAAAAAACAAGCTTTTATGGATTGAAATATACTTTTTGCGTCTCTCGACCCGTTTGGTTTTTTCCCCTTTTAGCTAACTTTCGTAAGTCACCGCCCGATTCGACCTGTTTGGTTTTTTCACTTTTACCTAACTTTTGTTAGTTACCCATTAGAGATAAAACCCAACCTGATTAGACCCGTTCGTTTAGATTTGGGTCAAAATTTCCACTTCAACTATCTTCTAGTCGTATACACAGATTCTAGACGAACACCATAATTTGAGTTCTTGAAGTAGATTCTATTTTTTATGTCTGTGAGTTATCTGCATTTGTATGTTGTTTGTGGTGAAGTTTTTAAATAATTATTTTTGAATAAGGGTTTTAAATTAATGTTTTCTTGAAGGTGAGGGTAGACTATCTCTCAAGCAAAGGCAAACCCCTTTCAAGCGCAACTCAACCATGTACGATGCGGTTCAAAAGTTGGCCCATCCGCCTTTTAATGACGGTTTTTAATCTGGTCCCGCTAATCACTGGCTACACATCAGAATCCCAAACCGTGGACATCAAGTTTCACGGATACACGGAACAGGAAATTCCAACTTCTTGCGTGAGAGTGGTGCTAGAACCGCGGGCAGAGTTTGCAAAGGGTGGCGGTGTTCCTGAAATTTACACCGCTCAATTAAAACTCGAGTCACAACTTCCACTTTTGAAGCGGGTTCTGTGGTCGTGGAAAGCAACCGTGTTTGTTTGGACTAGTATCGCGATATTTAAATTGGTTTTAGTTTTCGTGTTGTTATGTTGTGCTCCATGGCTGCGGCTAAGTGGTGGCCCGCCTTTGAATAATACTGGTTCAAGTTAGTAATCCTGGAATAAGCTTGTTTGCAGCCGTACGGTGATGAAAGACGTGAATCCAAAACGATGGCAACTTCACTAAGCTTTGGTGACCGAGGGTTGACCTTTAGACGTATGTACCGTATAATTAGTATGGTATATGCACATATACATATGGTATTGATGTATGTTACCTGTATATGTCTTGTTAATGAGCAGTTATTTTTGGTATTCCTATAATAAATATTAATAACATAACTTTTTCAAACTGTATCTCGTATTCTCGTGCATAAACAGTTGTACAAATAAGCCAAACGCGAGTACAAGTACATATGCACCAAAGTAGAGCGTTGGATATCATTGTTTAGACGCATTGCGACTGCCAGCAGACCGAAGGAAAGATGTGCTCTTGGTGATTTCGCGCAAAGGTTTATCAGTGAACCTTATGATGTTGTAGACCCATGCACCAGAAATGGCGCCAGCGGTTGGGCCCAACATGTAGATCCATATCCCGCGGTATTGATTCGACACAATGGCAGGACCCAAACTCCTCGCTGGGTTCATTGACGCCCTGATATTGGCATGTGATCACCAACCAAATTGTTTTTCAAACACTTTTAACCAAACAAAAAACAAAATAAAATTAAAAATTAATTTTTATATAATACATTCTCTTAAAATGTAACCTAATTTATGTATTATATTGTCATTCTCATAAATATTCAGTGATTTATATTTTTCATTATTACCGTTATTTAATAAAAAAAGTGTAATCATACATGTATTTGGTTATAAATGTTGTCTGGTTATAAATGTTGTCATATACACTACATTATAATAAAAATGTTTGTATTTATATTTTATTTGTGTATCTAATAATAAGTACTACCAAATAATAATGCTTAATAGTGTTAATTGTCAATAATATTATGGTAAAGTGTACGAAAATTTACAAATTTAAACTTTTATCATAAAAAGTAGCGATTTCTTACAAAAACATTATTATTTAACGTAACAAACTTGAAATACTTCAAAATCAATATGAAAGTTGACAGAGATACCGGTAGAACAAAATTACGTTGATGTGACACAATATTGATGATTGGTCAAGTAAGTTGGCTAACAAATAAGGGAAAAATCAAAATTAACAAGAACCTTAAACATTACACA
Organism: Scalesia atractyloides; assembly: GCA_947069175.1. Classification (NCBI taxonomy): domain Eukaryota; kingdom Viridiplantae; phylum Streptophyta; class Magnoliopsida; order Asterales; family Asteraceae; genus Scalesia; species Scalesia atractyloides. The sequence continues at coordinate 76,369,512 of CAMTDV010000021.1, forward strand.
ATTAATTGTCAAAATATTAATGTATTTTTAGGATCTAATAAAGACACACCCAAAATCTTAATTTCACACCTATACAGGTTGGATCGTATTACGTTATACGGCTCGTATAGAATAATCTGGCAAGACAAATATTGGGCCGTATAATGTAATATGGCTCGTATAGATGAAGAAAATATTAGGTCATATAACACTCTATACAAGTCGTATACCATTATATAAGGTTTGGGTCGTATAACATTATATAGGTCATATAACATTCTACACGGGTCGTATACATGGAGACAAAAAACATTTTCTGACATTTTTTTTGTACAACAATCAGTTATACGGCCCGTATAACTCTATACGAGCCGTATGCATGTAAGGGTGTGAAAATAAGATTTTGGGGTGTGAGAATAGTGAGAAACTATTTTTAAGTTAAAGAGAAGTGTCCGGATAGTCCCTATGGTTTACCCTGTTTTCACCTTTAGTCCCTACACTTTCAAAATTACAGTTGTAGTCCCCAACTTTGACAAATTCGTTCTCGGATAGTCCCTGGCGCGGATGGAGGTTAGTTTTCTCAGTTAAGTGGGTATGAAATTACTAAATTACCCTTAATATAAAACAGAATAAGTTAATTAAGGATTATAAAATATATATTTGTGGGACCCACTTGTAAAAAAACAAATAACAACCCCAATCCCACCCCATCCCCACCTTTCTCTGCAAACCACCATGAACGACCAAGCACCACAGCCTTCCACCACCATGAACCACCATGCAAACCACCCCATCCCCACCTTTCTCTGCAAACCCAAATCAAGTTTATGAACCCCAGATCAAGGTACGAACTACCATTGACTTTTGCTGCTTCAACCCCAAAAGAAATAAAAATTATAAAACTTATGTTCATCTGCTTCAACATGACACTTTCGTCTATATTGGAGCTAGAAATTTTGGAAGACTTGATATTACAACAAAGTTATCCAATTTAACTACAATCAAATGAACAGCTTTGTTATTAAATCTACCACCATCCACCCTGAACAAATCGAAGAAACGCCGACGGTCCTTCCAGGTACAACCTCCGTCGTCCGTCATTTATTCCGTCAGCCGACATTAACTTCACCATTAATTCCTTCCGTCTGCGATAAGGGTCTTTGGATATGAGCAAATCTGCGATGGTTTTTTAGATCTTCGATGGTTTGGGGTTACAGATGGTTTGCAATTAAAATGCGTAGGTTGACTTTGATATTGCCGGTTTAAATTTGGGGGTTGTGGTGGTGGCGCATGGGGGCTGAGGTGGTGGCTGGTAGGCGTGTGGTAGTTGCGGGGGATGTGATGGTGGTTGTGAGGGCAGTGTAATGTAGAGAGAGGAAGAGTGGTGGTGGTGGAAGTTGTACAGAGAGACATAAAGATGCAGCAGAGAGAGAGTGTCTGTATTTTTTTTTATGTAATATTTTATTAATTGATCTGTGATACACAAGTTAATAATAAAGTATCATAACCATACACATAGATGATTGTATTCTTGTAAAGATGAGAAATCATACCCTGCAAACATGACATTCAATAAAACTGTAGCTCCCACTGCAAGTCCAGCTAATTCTCCGATCTTTAAAAAAATATTTGATAATTATAATAAAGTTATTACAATAAGTAAAATAAAATAAAGGATAGGATGGTAACTGCTCTGTTATCGGTAGCAACGCCTGAAATAACAAACATAAGGTAGAATGTGATGATAAACTCCAAAACCAAAGATTGAAGATGAGATCCAACGGGTAGGGTTCCAGCAAAATGATCTTCATGGCCGTTAAATATTAAACGGAGGGTCCCGCTAGCTAGGGTGGACAAGAGTATTTGAGCGTCTACGTATGCCGGTACCTGTCATATGAATTTTACTTATTAAAGCATAAATGTTACTTCTCATGTTACTTGTAACTTTTAAGAAATCGGATTCGATGCAAATGCCTAGGGCAGTCCGCGAGCTAACAAAAACCGGCTTGCTAACGCTTTAAATCAAACAAAGCTTAACAAAGTATAAACGAGCTCGGCTTGAACTTAGAATCAAGGGTTGAACTTATATTGGAGCTCAACTGATAAACAAGTTCAAGCCCGGGTTTTACGTATTGAACTTAACCAAACGAATATATTATTTATTTAATATATAAATTATAGTTATTTTATACATAAAATTTTGATAAAAATAATTACATAATAAGTTGTGTTGTTCATTTGTTTATAACACTACAATTCAAAATACATACAAGTTAGGTATAAATAAATATTATAAAATAATAAAAAAGTAACATATAACAAATAACAAGCTGAACTTAAATTTGAAAAACTATCGAATCATCTCATCTGAAAATTTAGAAACAATGTTATAAACAAGCGAGCTCCAGGCTCAAACTCTTCTCAACTCGTTTACACTCTTAATTGTTTGGAAAGATAATACTTTGGTCTCTAATATTAACATCAGTTTAAGTGAAATGATTATTTTATTGTTTTCAAATTAACTTAACACATAATTTTTGACATTTAATATTTTGGCTGTAAATATTCAAATTAACTTAACACAAAATTTTTAACATTTAATATTTTGGCTTGTAAATAACTTTGGTCTCTCTCTAGTATTAATATCCCTTTCCGTGAAATGCTTATTTTATTGTTTTCAAATAAACTAAAAACATAATTTTTAACATTTTATTATTATTTTGGCTTGTAAATAGATTGAAAATATCCATATATTAAAATATGGCCAAATTTATAACACTGGCATACAAGCAAATTAATAATAGTGGCATTCATTCCCATTCTTGTAACTAACTCTTTATATAAATTTGAGCTTTTATAAATGTAAAAATGCCATAATTCATAAATAAAACATTATGCAGCCATTTCATATTTAAACAAAAAGAAATCTCAAACTTCTGTGATTCAAACCAATATTTTTTTTTGTATATTTAAATAATTTATATAAATTGTCCTTGAATACTTAAAAATTTAAAAATATTTCATGAAGTTAATTGTTTTTCACCTGTTTGACCGGAAACCTTCTGCAAGATGCAAAAGCAATGGTGACGGCCGGATTAAAATGTGCACCGGAGATATGTCCGACGGAGTAAACCATGACCATCACCACCAGCCCCCACACAATGGATATTCCGGGAAGACCCACCACCTTCTCTTTGTCCGCGTTCACCACCACCGCCGCACACCCCGCGAATATCACGAAATATGTCCCTAGAACCTCAGCAATCAACTGTACATTTTACAATGAAAATAACGTTACAATCAAAATGACAGTGTCGCAATAGTCATTCAATCTAGTACGAGAGGAACTGTTGATCATTCGCATAATTGGGCATTGCGCATGGTTGAAAAACCTCTTACGCAAGCCATGCGCACAAGATTATGACTGAACGTCTCTAAGTCAGTCAGAATCCGGGTTAGCAGTTTACTGTTGATAATAAAAATATTATCAACAATTCAACACATTCCGGTGTGGAATCCGCCGGCCAACTAGTTTATAAAAAAAATACTATACAAGATCAACCGTACCCAGTCCACCTATAACAAAGTTATTGGTGGGGTCCGTCTCTGTTCATAAGGAACAGAGAGGCAGCTTCGATAGAGACTGCGCCTCTAGAAGTAAAAAAATGAAAAATGAGAACCTTTTGAAGAAAAGGGACAGTGGGAAAACAGGAAGTTGGATGAGTTTGATCTTCAACATTAGCGCGGTGTTCGCCATCTATCTCCGCCATCGGATTCTTGAAAGTGAGGGTGGTTTGCCGGAATGTGGCCGGTATTTATGGTGGCAAAGGAGGGAGACTTCTTGTGTGGAAGTATTTCACTTTCTATTTTCTAAACGGTTGGGAATTTATTCCTTATTATTTTCATATGGTGATGTCTTACTTTTCTAATGAAGATAAGAACAAGTAGCTTGAATTGATAACTTACATTTTTAATATATTTATTATTATTATTATGTAATATGTTAAAAACCGTACTTGAATTTTGAGTGTTTTTGTCACTTCATTTAAGAAATGAAACTTTTTTGTATCTGGATCTTGAGGTTTTATTTTCATCTAGTTTGCAAATTGGGTTAGAATTTTCTGTTAATTGCTCCCCATTTTGTCATTATCCTCATTTAATTAAAATATATTATGACATGAAATAACGATTATACCTTTCATTTAAATGAGGATACAAAAAAAAGAGTAGTAATGAAAAATTCTAGCTCCAATTAAATGAAAATGACAATGACAATAAAAATGAAAATTCAGGGACGCAGATGCAAAACGTTTCATTTTTTAACCAAAGTAACCTAAACTTTGGGATCAGTTTGGCTTACTCTTTGTGTTATTAATAAAATTATGTTAGAAATATGTGTGAGGATGGATCGGTTCGATCGGACCGATATTTCAAATTTAAAATTTTATAATACATCGGTTTTAGTTATAAATGGTTTTGACTATTTTGGTTATTAGAATTTCGAAAAAAAACATTTCAGTTGACCCTGGTTATCCACCTGAGTACCTGGATTAAGTCAAACACGTTTAAGTTTAACATATTCAATCGAATTTTGAGTCAAGTAAGAAAGAAACAACTATGTTAATATATAATATAATATAATATAATATAATATAATAACTAGGGTTAAGTCCCAGCATGTTGCGGTGGAGACGTAAAACTGTGTCAAATGGTACCAATATCACACCGCCATCAGCAATCAACGACAAGGAATTTGTGGCGTGTTAATGCGAAGAAATTAGACCGTAACGTAAAACATAGAAAATAATAACTAGGTCGACTTAGTATTCGCGCGTTGTGACGAACCTGTCAAACAGAAAAAATAGACGACGACGTTGAACCAAGAGCAAAACGAAACGTAAAAACGTTGAGCCACATACGCACGTTGTGCCGTGTTAACTCACAAAATCTAGAATGAAGCGTAAAACATTTTTTTGCGAAATATGAAAAGTACAAGATAACAAAGTTTAAGATAAAAAGTTTGTGATGTTAAACTGCAAAAGATGAAAATTTTTAGGTTAAAGTGAAAAATCAAATAATTTAAGTTAATATTGTGTACAACTCTCAATGCATCAAGGTGTTGAAAATTTATGATATATAATTTTCATTTTAGAAAAACCCTATGCATTGTATACAACTCTCAATCAATGCATGAAGGTGTTGAAAATTTATGATATATATAATATAAGTATGTTAATTTATGAAGGAGAATCTCACTGACCAATAATATTTTATTTAAAAGCTTGGGTGAGGATCAAATAGGAAGTATGTTTGGGTAGGAAGTATAGGAAGTAATCTTAGCCGTTCATCTAGAAAAATAGAAAAACAAGTGGGAAGGGTATTTTAGTCAATCTTCTTTTATCTATTCTTTCTATTTCCTTTCTCTGTATCTTCAAAACCCAGATGTTCAAAACACACAATCTTCAATATTTCATTCCTTTTCTCTCTCTAGAATCATACATCACGATGCAATTTTTCTTCATCAATTAATGGTTCGAACACTCAATCAACGTGTTCTTCGATTTCTTTGAAGAAAACCCAGTTTATGTTTCTATAGTTTCTCGTTTTTTTCAATTTAACATGATGCGATGAAACATGAGATTTCTGTTAAAACAGGTACTCATTTTCTCAAATTTCTCAAACATTTTTGAATTCAAAGTGAAGATATCTCTGATTCTACTCTTTCTCTTGATGTATTCATGCGTTGGACAACGTCATTAGTTCCAATTTCATTGAGAAATCATCGTTGCACACCAGGTGTTTGACAAAATGTCTCAAAGAAAAATTGCAAAATACCCTTCAGTTTAGACTTTCATTTAATATTGTGTGTTTACAAAAGAATGAAAAAACACACTTTTTAGGTGTTTTTTTGTCCATTGTGTTTTACAAAATAATAAAAAACACAGGTTTTTTGTCCATTGCGTTTTACAAAATAATGAAAAAACACAGGTTTTTTGTCCATTGCGTTTTACAAAATAATGAAAAAACACACTTTTTGGGTGTTTTTTGTCCATTGCGTTTTACAAAATAATGAAAAAAACTGTTTTTTATCTATTACGTTTTACAAAAGAAGGAAAAAAAAACACTTTTTTGGTGGTTTTTATCCATTGCGTTTTACAAAATAATGAAAAAGCACAGTTTTTTGTCCATTGCATTTTACAAAAGACACTTTTCTTTTGTGATTTTAGTCAATTGCATTTTAGAAAGTACACTTTCTTTTATATTTTTAGTCAATTGCATTTTAAAAATAAACTTTGTTTTATGTTTTAATTCATTACTTTTTAGAAAAAAAAACAATTTATTTTATGTCTTTTAGTCCATTGTGTTTTATGATGGTTTGTTGAACTTGAAATGAAACTATATGATAATAATGTTGGAAATTAAGTGTGTTTGAATAAATGTCTCAAAATGGTAAACCACTTGTCCCACATTGGTGTGAAGACAAAGTATAAGGTTATTTATAAGGTGAAACATTTGTTTAACCAACATAACTTTATGGCATGTTTTACCATATGTCCTACGCGCGGGTGCGCAGGGGGAGTGCAAATTGGAACCGGAATTTAGTCGAACTTGTGTGCACCCGCACGTCCTGCGGACACGAATGCAGTTCCGGAGACACAGGCCCTGCGTGTGGTTGGTTTTTGCGTTGTAGCGATTTAAAAAAAAAACAAAAACACTCTACTGTTCATTGCGTTTTACAGCTGCGGTTGCGTTTTTAAAAAATCAGTGAACTTTTAACTGCAGTCTGCTTTGCGTTTTCGCTTTTTTAACTGCAGTTACTGCTATACCGTATTACAAAAACAATACATTCTGGAGCTGGAGGTTGATGGTTTGGTTGAGCTTCACTGCTTTCGTTTTACAAAAAAAATTGGCTTTTTTTCATTGCGTTTTACGTAACTGGGTCAAAATTATTTTTTCGAAATTTAGCAATAGCATACTCGTTTTAAAGATAAAAAAACGCTCATTTTTTGGTGCAATTTTCATAAAAAAATAATGTCGTATGAAAGAGTTATTGACGTTTAAAAAATGAGGGGAAATTGGAGGAGAGAGAAACTATTAATTTGGATTGACTACAATACCCCTCAACAAAATCACGCGTCTCTTTTTCTTCTTCAATTTCATCCATTTCATCTTAGCCCTTGATTCATAAATACATGGTCAAGATTACTTCCAAGCCTTCATACCCATACAAACTTCCTATTATATCCTAACCCTTAAAAGTTTATAAAAATTTTTCTTAACATATATCATTATATATGGATCTAGATATATAAGAATATGCTTCGGTTATGGTTTTTATTTTCTTTAACATAGTTTTATAGTTCAATAACTAAACTATAAAACTGAGTTACATATCTAGAATCTAGATCCATATTGTAACTTTTTTTATAAATGTAAGAAAAATGAGTAGCTAGATATAAAAAAAATGTATAAATGTAAGAAACGAGTAGATACAATAAGTAAAAAAGAAGAAAAATAATTAGTTTAGATTTGAATTTTGACAGTATATTTATTGGATATTTAAAGTTGTAATATATGGTTGGCATTAGTGCAACCGCTGAACCACCCACCGGCAAGGCTTACGAAATTATTTATTTAATGCTCATATATTTTTATTGTATTATTTCCTATTTTATTTTAACCAACTTAAATTCTCGCCATTATGAAACCAAAAAAAATTTGACTAAGACAAACTTAAATCTAATACTAATAAAAGAGTAACTATAATGTCACATGACATTTTCTTATAACAAAAAATTCATCAAAATGATATATGGCAATTTATCATGCTACATTGATCATATAATAAATAATGATAATAATAAGTAAATTAATATAAAGACTATTAAATGATTGAATTTAATATAAATTAGAAATAATCTTATATTCATGATTATATCTCTTCAATATTCTTAATTCTTAATAATTAATATTAGTTATCTACTTTCCTATATTTTAATATAATATCTCTACTTCAATAATTAAAAACATACTTGTCAAAAGAAGATGAGATAACCAAAAATTTATACACCCATCACTATTTGACGTAACCAAAAATTTAACTTGATCATGTGTATAATTTGTTATTATCGTTTTCACAAATGTTTATGTAAACAATATATATGTGGGTGTGTGTTTAATATATATAATCTTAGATCATGAACTAATTCCATTTGATCTTCTACTTTGATAACACTTTTTAAAATAAGAAAATATTAATTTGAAATAAAATATACGAATCATTTTGTATTCAAAAACAAAATTCTTACTTCGTAAACGTATCATTTGAAATGAGTAATGTTATATTTTCTTTAATTTTGTATGTATAGTTCATATTAGGGTTATATGTATTCATATCAAAATTTATATTTATGATGTGTGATGCAAGAAATAATATGAAATATTATCTTAAAGTCATTCATTTTCTATCCTCAAACCCATGTAATATATGGGTCTATAAACTATTAACTAATAAAAACTAACACGCTTTTAAATAACTAATAAAAACTAACATACTTTCTTATTTTTCATGGTATTTTTTTTTATGAAAATAATGTCATGTACACCTTTTGACGTAATTCTATTCAACTCAAAACTTTTAAACGACCAACATTGTTTACAAAATTACTAAAGAATTAAACCGATTAAAAAACAACAAAACAGTTGAAAAAACCGAAGCGTAACGCTCTCTCACCTTATACTCGACAGTCTTCTCCTCTTACGATTCTTCTTACGAACAACAATGCTCTTCGAAGACGAACTTACACAAGGTCTAACGGCCGCCTGTCTACACAATAACGTTCGGTTTTTCCTCTCACCCCACTTCAATGGAAGCTTGTTGACCACCATGCCGATATCCGTTGACTTGTTTAATTCCACCAGTTTTTCAATTTGATCATGAATCTGATTCAACCACGCTACCGCTAAATCAAGTTCAAGCGAATCGTCGGGAGGTTTCTTGAACATGCTCGTAAGTATCTCCTGATATGACTGAAATGAAGTCGAGCTTTGATACTCTCGACGATTTTCACATATCATGTTGACTTTGACTACATGCTTGCAGAGATTTCCGCTCAATGACCATTCACAATCACAAAACGCAAAGTCAGATCCGGGATTCCAGACCAGATGGACACACGTTCGATCACTTTGGCTAACTATTTTAGCGAAAAGTTCGCCTAATGTAACATCTGTGTCGGGAATTTGCAATGCACGATGCCATGATGTAGAATTGATGTATTCCTCCTTTACGGTTTGAAATGAGTCGCTTTCGTCCGCGTAGCGGTCGAGCCAGTAGCTAGAGTGTAACTCGGTTGTTAACTTGTGCACCAGCCAATCGACTCTTTGGAGTGCGCCAAGATGTGAATCATCAAAAAGTTTTAGTTTTAACTTCACATGATAAGCTTCGATTGCACCGGATGTTTCTTGACTTGCAAGTGGGAGAGTTTTCATTACAGTCAACCACATTTCTGAATCAGAAATTTTTAATGAATCAGAAAACGGTTTTACAAAACTGAAATAACATAAATAGAAAAATTACACAAAGAGATAAAGTAGAAATGGAAAAACGGGCGGATTATCTTATGCAAAAGTCTAGGGCTGCAAAAAAAAACATTCAGCGAATAGCCCGTGAACCGTTCGGCGGGAAGTCATTTGTGTTAGTTCGTTTATTAAACAAACGAACACGAACAAGAAATTTTGTTCGCTTAGTTAAATGAACGAACATGAACAGAGGCCGCGTTCGTTCATTTATGTTCGTTAACCTTCGGTAACGTGTTCATTTATGTTCGATTGTTCATTAGTGTTTTTAGTTTTCATATTTTGTTTGAATACGTCAAAATTCAGACAAATAAAATATTTAATAAGTGTCGGTGTATTACATATTATGTTCATGAATGCTTGTTAGCGTTCGTTTGTTTCCATTTGTGTTCATGAACATTAATTTGTCTTCATTTAACGTTCGTTTTCGTTCGTTGCCTAAAACGAACACAAACGACCGTGAACACGTTCATTTCCTTAACGAACGAACACGAACATAAAATCTCATTCAGCAAGTGTTCATGAACCAATTCGTGAACACGTATATTTCTTAACAAACGAACATAAAACCTCGTTCGGTAAGTGTACATGAACGGTTCGTGAACACATATTTCTTATCAAACGAACACGGACAAGATCTTGTTCGTGTTCGTTCAGTTCGTTTGCAGCCCTATGCAAAACCATTTGACCCCGCTTCCTTTTAAGCTATTTTTTATGTTATTTGTTTCACCTGTTAAAGAAAAAAAAACACAACCAGAAACAACCCATTCAAAAGTAAATGGTCCTAATCGCCACCTCGAAAAATCAGTAAGAACTAGACAGGCAAAAGGAGTGTGGGCTAACCAATCTTAGGCACCCATGTGGAGGTGAAATATTGCATGAAGTCGGTTTGGTCAACAAAATCATGGGTGAATTTCTCTAAAACAGTAAACGGGATTGCTCCGGCCCAAATGCTGTAAACTATTTCTCCAAGACGTTTGAAGATTTCTCTTTGAACTTCAATGTTCCTACAGTTCTTGACAATATGTCGAAGCCATGATCGACGGACACGCCATAAAGAAAATAGTATCGGGCACGAAAACGTCTCCCTGATAAGCGATGCAAACTACATTGTCAGGATCAACTTGAAAAAAAATTAACGGGCTGATTGCATAAAAAGGTAACCTAAAAGGTTACCGAGTCAAAATGCCGGTTGACTTTTTTTTTTAAATAAGCAAAACAAAAGAAAAAATAGGTTTGAGGTAACGAATAACGTACTTTATAGGATCAATCTCGGCTGCTGCATCATCAATAATGAACCCGTTGACCTTAAATGTAGGGTCAACAGCACAAACACGACCAAGTAAAGCTTTCATCCATTTACTCATGTCAGCCTTGGAAACACTACGTGTAATGACCCACGCTACGGGAAGTGCATGTTGTCTCGAATCAAACACCAAAAGCGTGCACAGAGGATACTTTAATCTCTTGATTCCAAAGGTTGAGTCGACTGCTATAATGCTGTGATCTCCAAACCGAAGCATCTGCTGCAACTGCCATTCAGTTTGCACCCCAAGAATAAACGGCTCCGTCGTTTCCTCATAATAAAAAATCGATTTCTTATTACGATCAGCCCATATGCGTATACTTGCTTCATCGTCCAAATCCAGTTCATGCGTTGACCGTTTAATAATCATCCCAAGTTTATGAACATACTGAGACGCAAGAGAGTTGACCACGACGTCTGACCCACAATAACGTTGAATCCCTTCTATATGTTTCTCTAACACATTCTCTTCAGGTATGCCAAGATAAATCATTGACATTGTTTGCTGTTGAATCTCGTTTCCTACGTATGGAATCTTCTTCGCTCTGGGGCCGATAGCATCTCGGTCGAGCGGACCATGACAGATAAGACCCGACTTATTCACGTGGCGTCGATCGTTGTATACTATGAGTGCAAGAGACGGACGAGCATACAGACGTTTTACCACAAAATGGCATGTACAACCGCGCATCGACTGAGGCCGAGCTGCACGGTTTCGAGTGTTGAGTCGATATCTTCGGCTTGGTAATATAATCCCTCCTTCGCCGTAATTTTCAGGACCGAACGAACACCAGTACCTTTAAAAAACATATTTAGATAATAAAATATGACAACTTTCTGAACTTTGTACTTGAAACAATGTTAAGACTTAAAATTAAGAGTAAAATGTCATTTTCGTCCTTGAGGTTTGGCTAGTTTTGCGACTTTCGTTCAAAGGTTTGTTTTTTCGCATCTGGATCCAAAATGGCATTTTACTCTAAAAATAACTTTAGAAACTCTTATCAACTTACAGTCTGTATTCCAAATATTCGTCGCTTTTGAATTCTAGTAAGCTGCCTTTCGAACGTTTTCTTCCTCTCTCGATGTGGAAACGGGTTGGCGATTCTACGTTAGAACACTCTCCGAATATGAACTCATCGACTCTAGCGTAAGGAATCAGGGCTACATCGTCGTGATGCTCTGGAGTGCCAAACTTGACCCACTTTAGATCAGCAGCACAGAAATCATCTACTGATGGATTTTGCACCGGGATTTCGTGGATTGTTTCAATCAAGTCCATATGATATAAACTGAGAGATAGTAAAGAATGTAATTTTAGAAAAGAGGTGCTGAAACATTCAAAGCCCGTGACATCTAACTTACTCGAAAATCGAGATGAAAAAAAAGCAGGTCAATTGAGCCGTTGACCGAATCGAGTTGAAGGTAATATAATCAGATACGTTACAAGTTTATTATTAATACGTACAAACTCAAGTACTCTACTACAAAATTTTCTCATGTGCATTCAGGATGAGTTTTTGTACTTTGTAATAACCCATAAGTCAATACCATCTAACACATCTTTCTCGATGTATAACACTAGACAATCATTCAGAAACTCTTCATTTTGAAGAACCTTAATATTATAACTGATAAAAAAGAATGTAACACTCAAACACTATGATAACGAAGAAGAAGAAGAACATAACTAGAATAACATAAACTATATAGCACTATTCAAACCAAAATGCAAGATAAAATAACATATATGATAATGCAATTCTAAAGCTAAATACATTATTCATGAAATTGTAAATTGGAAAAGAAAAAAAATCAAAATTTATCATCAATTCATCAAATTGTAGCCAAATTACAAGCAAAGATAATCGGCAATTATTCTAAGTTATTAAACAAAAGAGATAGAAGATCGTCATATACTAATTCTAAAAGATAGAAAAATCCACGTATTCGATTATATTTTAAATCACAGATTGATAGCTATATTTTAAGGGAGAATGAATGATCTTATGATTGCACCCACAGTCCCTAGCAAGTCATTCGTTAATCTCGTTCAAAAAAATTATTTTCTTATACAGACTTCATGATTCCACCGTCAAGCACTGATACTTAAAACAAAAAAAAAACTAATCAAACATATCCTACAGTCCAAAACATATGTGCATTGAATCTCAGATAAAATCTCATGAGTTCAGGAACTGAAACTTTCATACATGATAAACACAACAATAACCAAGAAAAATCATAAATAAATGTCTCTTCTGAAATCATTAATTTCTTCACATATAAATTTTGTGTAAAACTGAACGTATAAAAACCATCCATTTGCTTGTCTTTCAATATGACCACACTGCATCATATTCTCAGAAGATATGTGTTAACTGTTGAATACATCTAAAGTCCTAAATACCGCTTTTCCTATCCAAAATCGAAAACAGATCTTGCAACAATCTTAATATGCCATTGACTTACTGATATTCCAAATTAGTTTTAGAAAATTGTACAATTAGATGTTTGGGAAAGCTCAGACTTCATACAACTAAAAGGATTGAGTCCACGCTCCACAGCAGAGATACGCATGTACACGTTGTAAATAGAATGTACATATGAGTTGAAAATTTGTATATAACAGCCTAAATAACACCACCTTACACATGTATGAAACAAGTTTCTAACTTTCTACCAAAAAACTAAGAACTTTGGTATACGTAGAAACATAGAAACAATTCATGAAAGAGTCACCTTATTTGTAGGGTTTTACTGTCCTATTTTAAACTTGCACACAAGAACTTGAACGTATAATCTTATGACAAAACTAAAAGAAGCAGTCGACACAGCATTCTGGGCGCCAACCAATTTGATCCCAGGTTTAAGATTTATTTTTAGTGGTCCATTTATAGCGGCTTTTACGATGTCTAAAACATAATAAGAGTATAGCTGCTTTTAAAGTTGACTGTAAAAAAGTCAAAAACAGAGTACTTGGTCCTTAAATCTTAATCCTGCCACAACCAAACGAGCCATGACGGTTTACTGCATATAGCCTCGGAGCTGTTATTTCAACGTGTATTCATCGGTTCGGATATCGACTTTAATTTTTTTTAGCCCCATCCGAAACTGAACCGATCCAAAACAGATATATGTCTAACCGAACCGAATAAACCGACTTATTCAGTTCAGTTATCTGATTAAACTGCTTATTATTCGATTAAATTCGGTTCGGTCATCCGAATAAGATTTGTAGAACCAATATCCAAACCAAAAACCGAATTCCCAATGCGTTCAATTTTTTTTCCGATTACATATACGCTACAGTTTTCAGTTTTTTCACACGACCCTAATTATTCCCCAACTCTAAAGACACCCCCACACCACCCCTATTAAAACTAACAAACAAACAAAAAAGTCTATAAAAACATAACAATACATCATGAATTCAAACAGAATACTACTTCATTTCCGTTCAATCTCTCAATATAATCTTATTACAACTTACAATTAGGGTTTTGAATGTAACAGAGTTGATAAAATTACTAAATATCGGCGCATTAATAAATTAAAAAAACTAAAATAGATTCAAATACGTCGCTAAAATGATCAAAACTAATCAACAATGGCAACTAAACTGATGAATTGTAATCAATACAGATAAAAATGAAGCAATATCAAAGAGTAAAACAGGTACAAGAATTTGTTTACGGAAGAGTACCGGTGGAATGAACGTTGGATACGACGTCGTGTGTTGCCGGTGGTTAGTGACGGAGCTGCGGCTGCCGGAAGTTAATCGACGAGGCGGAGACGGTGGGATGTATCAGTGAATATGCAGAGGCAAGGGGAGAAGTAGGGGTTTTGGATTGATGGTTTAAGGGTTCTTTTTTTTCCTACAAAATGTGTTGTGGAATTTTTTTTGTTTTTTTATTTTTTTTAACGGTGAAAATCTTTTAACTAGTTTTTTTTAAATAAAACTTCATTGACACGAACCACCCCGAAAACCGGGAGGCGAGCACAACAAACAACTACATGAATATAAATTGAGAGAGATTTCTCACACCCTTTCAAAGAGGCTTTAATCCCACTTTGGCTAGACTATGTTGTTTTAACCAGGCTCATGCTAGCGTTAGAGTTTGGTTAACGGTGTTCCCTGATAAACCATACTACCCACTGCCAATGGCAGGGGCTTGCGCCGCCACAAAAGAAAATCTCTCCGGCGTAACGCACGGTGGACTAAACCTGGGGTGGCTCGGACTCAAGCTCTTGACCTAAGGTCTGGGAGAACAAGTCTTTATTGCCTTTATCCACCAAATACGACACTTGTAAGGATTGAACTTGGGTCTCTAAAAAACACAAATCTTTCCAACCACTATACCATAGGTGATGGATTGAAATTATAGTTTTCAAACCTAAAATGTAACTTCTTGTGCTTTTAATCGGCAAAATAAGTAAATAATAAACTATTTTATTCAAAAATAAAATTAATAATATTTTTTATTCATAATTTGTTTTTCGTGTGAAAAATTTTACGCGCGGAACGCTAAAAAAGTCATAAAGTTACAATTTTTAACTGAATTACCGTTGCTTTGTGAGGAAATAGACCACAGGTGATGGATTTGAATTATAGTTTTCAAATCCAAAATGTAACTTCTTATGCTTTTAGTTGGCAAAATAAGTAAATAATAACTATTCTATTCAAAAATAAATTTAATAATATCTTTTAATCATAATTTATTTTTTGTGTGTAAAAATATTGCGCGGGGAATGCTAAAAAAATCATAAAGTTTCAATTTTCAACCGAATTACCGTTGTTTCGAGCGGGAGGATGCAGAAAATCCTTGCTCGTCACGAAGCAGAGGCTTATGATGACACTTGTATTAATAAACAATGTGACTATGTAAATGTTTGAATGTATGTTGATGGTCTCATGTTATTCATCAAAGCAAAGGGTCAAATGTTTCATATTGTGAATCATAAACAGGGTCGTCTCCGAGAATGTAAAAAAACATTTGGGCTCTGCGCGAGAAAAAGTATCGGGCCCTATCCGCTCTAGTAAAACGAATATCGGTACTGGTTTTAATAATATTCATATCGACACCAATATTCGGTCGAAAACATACTCTGTTCTGAATTCAGCTGATTTTTCAACAAAATTCACACCTTTATAAATAATCAATCTTGAAGAATATTACAGATGTATAAAAATAAGATCATGATGGAAAAATTACAAAGGTCTATTATTTATCCATGTTTTAACATCAACTAATAAAATAAAATATGAAAAGATACGGTGGAAAATAAAATGGATGACTAACATAGATATAGAATTGGTGACCCAAGTTGTAGTATTAATTGAAGAATGAAGAAAGACATGGATTTACTAAATTGTAAAAAAGAAGGTAATAAACAACCTCGAACTCGAGGCCTGTATCTTAACCAGCAAGTGCTTATGAACGGTGCATCACAATATTTAAATTATATGTGATATATGGTTTAGGATCCAGTAAAAAAGACATTTTTGTGAGAAGTGTGAGAAGATATAGGAATTGACATGTAGGCATCATGTTTTGAACTTAGACATGATGTTTTAGGTTGTTTTAGCAAGAAAAACATCAAACATAACAATTTAAGACACAATGAAATGAATTCTAGGGTTAAAACTTAAAACACCATGGCAACAACGTTAAGTAGTGTGTTTTAAGTGTTAAATAATGTTTTTTAAATTGCACGTCTATAATACATTGCATTGGGTTTTAAACTGTTATGTTTTTTGTGTTTTTCTTGCCAAAACAACCCAAAATATCATGGTTAAGTTCAAAACATTATGCCTACATGTTAATTTCTATGCCTTCTCACACTTCTCAGATCTTTTTTACAGGAACCTCATCCTATGATATATATAACATATATAATATAAAAGTTTTTAAAAATTTACGGGCGTTTATACGTTTTTGGCCCTGAGCCGACGCCCACCCTACACTTGCTTCCTGATCATAAGTTACATCTTCTAACCTTATAAACACTTTAACTATCATCCTTTAACTAATAATGGATTGACATCATTTGGATGACCATTTGAATCTGTCACGTCATTTGGGTTTGTGGCTTGAAGATTGATCTTTTAACCTACGTTCATACCCTTTATACTTCTATAACATCCTACATTCATACCCTTTATTTTCATCTTCTAATCCTCTCTTAAGCTCATATTGACTTACATACACTTATCACTAACATAACTTTTTCTTTTCAACAATAAAGACCACAAACACTTTAATCATTAGTTATTGTAGATGGTCCTTTTAAAAAGATCAAAACTTGATGAGTCGGCTCACCCGTCCAGAAGGAAGCACACAACTAAAAAACTCTTGATTTAACTCGGAGCAAATTTACATACAACTAGGGATGCTAAACGAGCCAGGTTCGCGGGTTGGCGGGTTTAACCCGACCCGAATCCAAAAATTTTAAACGAACATGAACAGACTCGAATCCCGAAAATCGTGTCACACAGATAAAGTCGAACACGACCCGAATATTTGCGGGTTGACTCGAACACGACCTGTTTAACCCGGATTTTTAAATTTATAGTTTTTTTCCATAAATTAATATATGAAATCAAAATTTACTAAAAATACATAAATGTATATAATATAATTACATTTAAATTATAAAATCTTAAGTCAATTTCTCTTTTTAAGCTATAATTGTGACATTAAAGACATACCCTATTTAATTCATGACATAAACATATTTGTAAAAATATAATATGATATAAATGGGTTAAACATGCCAACCTGCGAACCTGACCAGGTTGACCCGAACCTGACCCGTTTAGCCAAAGGAGTTCAACCTGAAACTAACCCAAATCTATTTAGACTAAACCCAAACCTAATCGTGTCTGAAATTCACACCGCTAAAAAAGAAAAAAAAATAATCTCCCGCAGTGCTGACCAAATGGTTTTGAAATTGCCAAAACACAATATGAAATATCTCACAGCATGACTTCTTGGCACACTTATCCAAAAAAACATGCTCTCTCCCCAACACACCCATCTCCCCCCTCACCACCACCTCCCTCTCCTCCACCACCCACTCTCCACCACCACCATCACCTTCACGCGCCGCCACTCAGCACCCATCTCCGCTTCCTCCCACCCACCCCCCACCAACCCACCCAACCAAGACACCAAAATCCTCCGAACCCACAACGCAAGATCCACCTCAATCCTCTTCTAAACCGACCCACAATCTCAAACCTTAAATGGGTATCATAAAAATGAAATCTTGAAGCTTTTGGAGCTATCAATGGCCAAAAAAAGAACCCCTCAGTTTCCAGGCTCAATCTACATCCAATCCCCTGCAGACACCAGTGTAGAGTCTTCTTTACCACCAATTAAAGACGTGATTAATGCTGAAAATGATAATGATTATGAGGTTATTGTGAGGGCACTTGAGATTAGGAGGGAAGTGACATTGGAGATTTTTAAAGAGGCTATGAGGAAAGGGAAGTTTGGGATAACTTATGTTAATAATTTGGGTTCAAGATTGTTTCCTGAGTTTATTGATTATGTTATGGTTCAAGCTGCTGCTATGAAACAGGTGCCCGAGTTTGCGAATTCTTCGTTTAATGTTCGGGCTAAAGCCTGCTTAGAAGACTGTAATGTGGTTCCTCTAATAAGGTAAAATATGAATGCTACAATTGTTTTGAGTTTTTAGTGTGATTATATGATCTATGCAAGTTTTGATGGTTATTTGCAACAAAACCTACAGGCCTTATAGTTAGAATAGGCTGGTTCAGGGTTGAGTTAAAACCAGGTTTTGACAGGTTCGGGTCAAGTTAAAACCGGGTTCAAAGTATAGGGTTACAACCTGATTTCAACCTTGCAGCCCGGGTCTGGTTGAAACTAGGTTTGGCCAAAACGGTTTAGAATTGGGTTGCGTTCGAAGTAGAAACACATGCACTACTATTTTTTGAATTTTCAATGCGATTCATTTGGTTTTGCATCTAAACGACAAGAATGATATGAATTACACTAGGTAGTCTAAGACTCTAAGGCGTTAGTGCATGCAAAGCGCAAAAGGGCTAGCTTTGAGCCCAGGCGCTTGAAAGCAAGGGTTTTTATTAGCAAGACGCACAATACAAAAGGTTTTAGACATGCTTTTGGCTGCTTTAGGGCAATAGGTGTAAAGAAGCCAAGCCTTGAGATCAGCTCGCTAAAAGCTTGAATCGAGCCAAGCTTAAACAATCTCGAGCCTAAAGATAAGCTTGTTTAATAAAAGACCCCGAGCTCGAGGCTCGAGCTTCACCTATCGTGCTCGGTTAGGCTTGCAACCCTAAACGAGCCTATTATTTATATAATTTTTTTATTTGATGTTTTAAATTTATATTATGATTATTGTTATTATATTAAGATATATACAACTAAATAATATATATTGTGTTAGATTTTAAAATTACAATTATAAATATATGTAAAAATATATGTATATAAGTTAATTAATAAATAATTCACAAGCTTAGCTCGAGCTTTGGAAATATAGCTTGAAACGAGCCGACGACTCGGCTTGTTTACACCCACATTTAAGGCTAGTTTAGGCTGGTTCTAAGGCTTTTTTATGTTTGAAAATAGTTATAGTTATTTAGACCTGTTCAAACCGGAATTTGACAAGAATCTAGCTAAAGTGCCTGGAACCTAGGCGCGCGCTTGTGGCATCTTTGACTGCTATGAAATTACATGGAGAACAGTCAGATCATAGAACACTTGTTTACCCATGTAATACATAGATAAAACTTACATGTTGCCAAGAAAATGATGTATTTTGACATTTGGAAGTCAATTTTCAATTTCTTTGTACTTTTTGCATTGTTTTTCAATCTCAATGATAATTTAGAGTAGCTTTTTTTAAACTATTTATCTAAAAAATGATATTTAACATCATGTTTATTAAAACTTATGATCTCATCAAATTGCTTGCTTTAATGATACTGTTTTGAATAAGTTATGAATGTCTTTCTATCAAACAAATCCCATGATCATGTAAAGATAGACCAGTTGCATACGGAAGCCTTACACCTTAAGGAATTTGTGTATATCTAGGTGGCTAAAACACAATGGATTATCATATCCTCAGATCGGGAAGCTAATTTGCAATTCAAAAGGGAATCTCGAATCAATCAGAACCACTGCCGACTGGCTCAAGTCAATTCACGTCAACGGACGATTCATTGGGGTTGCGTTACTTAGAGGCTGAGAGAATGTATTACAACGCAGCACCGAAGAGTTGGATGGAATAGTTTTGTGTTTGGAGAAAAACGGAGTTAAAATGAAGTGGATGGGTTATATCGTTAGCAGATGTCCCGAGTTGTTGTCTTTTAGCATGGAGGAACTCGAGACCCACATGAAGTTTTACTTTGATATGGGTATGAACGAGAAAGATTTTGGGACTATGGTTTTTGACTTTCCTAAAGTGCTTGGGTTCTATTCACTGGAGGAAACGAATCAAAAGGTATCCAAAGTTTGCGTTTCTTTAAGTCGGGCCGGGTTGGGTAACATGTCAAAAGGGGTCTGGGTCAAAACTAGGGGTGCAAACGAGCCGAGCCCGAGCTCGTTAGGGCTTGAGCTCGGCTCGTTTATTATTTTTTAATTAGTTTATGTTAATTATAAATATTATTTTATGTATATTTAAGTTACTTTTTCATTATTTTATTTATAGTAATTATTATTATTTGAATATATATTTAATATATTAATAACGAGCTCAGGCTCGGCTCGTTTATTATTTTTTAATTAGTTTATGTTAATTATTAATATTATTTTATGTATAGTTAAGTTACTTTTCATTATTTTATTTATA
The DNA here is from genome assembly GCA_947069175.1 of Scalesia atractyloides. Lineage (NCBI taxonomy): Eukaryota > Viridiplantae > Streptophyta > Magnoliopsida > Asterales > Asteraceae > Scalesia > Scalesia atractyloides. The sequence continues at coordinate 76,390,216 of CAMTDV010000021.1, forward strand.
GTAATTATTATTATTTGAATATATATTTAATATATTAATTAAAAAAATATACAAACAGTTGGCTCGCTAGCCGGCTCCGGCTCGATAAGCGAAGCTTGGGCTCGGTCTCGTTAACTAAACGAGCTTGTTTTTAGGCTCAGGCTTGAGCTCGTTTAAGCTTGGCTTGTTTCGAGCTAAGCTCGAGTAGCTCAGCTCATTTGCACCCCTAGTCAAAACGTAATTGAGTTGACCTGTTTCACTTTAGTTAAATCTATTAGCTCAACGTCTTAAACATAAAACATTACCCATATTGACCCATTTGTATCTTAATGGATCGAAATTGCCACCTCATGCGCTCTCTATGGATCCATTTACTAAGCAATCTCTTTGGATCCATTTATGAAGCAATTTCCTTGTGTACTCTCTATGTTCTTGCAAGCTACGCAATTTTTCAATTTACAAAAAGGAATAAAGAAACCCGATTTGGAGAAGCAATAAGATAAAACTAATACTTTATTGACAATGCACTTTGGTCGTTTAGGTTGCATATTTAAAGGAGTTTGGCCTCAGTAATGAAGACGTAGGGAGATTACTAGCATTCAGACCGCAATTGATGGGATGTAGCATCGAGGAAAGATGGAAGCCTCTCGTTAAATACTTTTATTATCTTGAGATTTCTCGAGATGGTATGAGAAGAATTCTTACCGTTAAACCCATGGTTTTTTGTTTCGACTTCGAGGCAAATATCGTCCGAAAGGTATCTTCTTTTGTACATTTACTTAATACAGATTAATCTTCCCACTTCTGAAAAAAATTCAAAAGTTGACCTTTTGGGTAAAAGTTAACTTTCGGTAAAGACTTTCTCAAAAAAGGCACAAAGTTTATGTTTCCATAGTTACATTGACATTAGTACTTTGTATTTGAAGGTACAATTCTTTCGTGACATAGGCCTTCAAGAAAAGGGTGTCGCTAGTATGCTTGTCAGGGTTCCATCATTAATGACATACAGCCTACACAAGAAGATAAGGCCCGTGGTATGTATGAAACAAAACCGTTATGTTTTTGTTAAAAAATATATTTTTATTACTAAAACATTAAAATTTTGTAATCATAGGAGTAAGGTACACAGATAGTCCTGTACTTTTCCAAAAAAATTGGATTTGGTCCCTAGCTTTCCAAAAGTATATAGATGGTCCCTGTGGTTTGCACTTTGTAACGCATTTAATCCCCGGCTTTTTCCAGAAGTACATGGATGGTTCCTGTGGTTTGCACTTTGTAACACAATTAGTCCCTAACTTGGACATGCTAAAACCTTTAGATTTGTTGGTTGGGGACTAAATGCGTTACAAAATATAACCCACAGGGACCATTCGTGTACTTTCAAAAAGCTAGGGACCAAATCCAAAATTTTGGTAAACCACAAGGACCATCCATGTACTTTACTCAAAATATTATAATTTGTAATCGTATTTGACACACAAATTTTGGTAAACCACAAGGACCATCCATGTACTTTACTCAAAATATTATAATTTTGTAATCGTATTTGACACACAGACTATCTCGTTTATTTACAAAAAAGTTGATAAATATTGGGAAAAACGACCGATTTTGTAACTACTTGGTCTGTTGACATTTTGTTTCTAAATTATCGCAGGTAATATTTGTATTGACGAAAGCTGGTGTATCCCAGACGAACATCGGAAAGGTGATAGGGTTGGGCCCGGAGCTCTTGGGGTGCAGTATATCAAAGAAATTGGACCCTAACGTCAAATACTTTTTGTCTCTTGGCATAGACCTCAAAACTTTGGGTGAAATGATTGCTGATTTCCCCATGCTACTTCGATACAACATTGACGTTCTTCGCCCAAAATATAGATATTTACGGAGAACCATGGTCCGCCCTTTGAACGATCTCATAGAGTTCCCACGGTATACTCTAATTCCCAATAATATTTTAGCCCTTGTTGCACTATTATTGCTAGTAAATGTTGATGACGGTAAGTATTTGTTTGCAGGTTCTTTAGCTATTCTTTAGAAGATCGAATCATACCACGTCACAAGATTCTGATGGATAATCGTGTAAATTTCAAGCTTCGTTACATGCTTTCGAGTACAGATGATGAATTTCAACAAAAAGTAGAGGCTGCGGTTCAAAGATGGCGGATGTTTGAATCTGGGATATCAAACAACATAGGATTAGATTCTCCAACTGATGACTCCTCAGAGGATGAAATTGATGACGTGGACGTCAACATCGACGTTCTATAACATTCAATACATACATATATATATATGTAAATAGTTCAGGAACATGTGATTTCGGTGCAAATGATTAAGAGCCAAAAAAAACGTGTAACTTCACATCACAAAGCTGGTAATTTATGACACGACCTGTTAACATGACATGAGTTGACACGAACAAGTTAAGCGGGTTCGGGTCATAAACGGGTCGACACGTAAAAGATAATGTTATATATGGAAAACAAGTGTTACATGTCACAACTTCCACTCAGAATATCAACATCATGTAGAAGCTGTCACAAATCATGTATTTGAAATTAATACTTGAAAATATACACAGTTTTCGGTCTTGAAACTAGAAAAACAAAACAAGGGTCGTGTCTTCTTGACTCTCAACTTCCACGAACCAGATTTGTCGGGTCACTCAGGACATACTTTGGCAACTCGTACTTTGCACCTGTGATAATGTGATGTCATTGGTAAATTTTAAACTCAATCAGTTGGAATGTAAACTGAATGCAGACGCGATAAATTACCTCTTTCATCATAACAGACGGTCAAATCTGCCTTTTGGACGATAATGCCAGCACTGTCGACTATTGTTTGTGCGAGTGATAGTTCTGCTTCAGCAGCGGCTCGAAGTGCATCCCAGATCTCTGATAAATTACACAAACCCGCAGTCAAATCACATATGATACGTATCAGTTAATTCTAATATAACATTTTTTACCTGCTAATCCTTAAGCATTCAAAAATAAAATAACAAAAAGAAATACACACAAATTGTTAATATGAAGAGGATGAACAATCTCAATGTAATCCAAAGAAGCTTAGAAATGTAAAATAAACATAAAAAAGCATTTCCATTGTTTTGATACTTTTATTTATATAGAAATCTAATCAAGTTTACTAATTGTTTCAATTAAGTCACTTAAACTTTTTTTGTCTCTTTAAAGTCATTGCAGTTTTTTTTTAATGTTCTGGTACCAGATTATTAATGAGAAATCATTAGGTTTCATTAATTTTTTTAAATCTTTAATGAGCCAAAATAAATAAATCATATTTGTAATTTTAAATGCTTAAGATTCAGCCATTTCGTCTTCTTCATTTCCTATTCTAACAATACTCAAATGGCCAAAACTTGCGTAGGCATGCTTTTGATTCAACCAATTAAACTATCTTAAATACTTATAAACATAAACAAAATGCATAAGTGAGTTATAGCGTATCATTTTAGCACCTCAGTTGCGGAATTGAACAGATCTGAAAAATGAATGTTGCCGGAAAATCGCAGAACGGCGGTTATAGGTTTTCGTGGTGTTACTGGTGGTAGATGAAGATGGGACGTGATGGAGATGTCGACTGATGGCGTTCGACTACGGGTTACGGTATAGCCTCTGTTCGTCGGAGTGTCTCCGTTCTTGCCAGAACTTCGAAAGAAACAGAGTAGATAGAGAGAAATGACAAAGGGTTGAGATAGGTGCTGCAGGCGTGTTGTCGGGCGGCGTTTGGTTGCTTGCGGGTGGCTTCTAGCCGGTGACTTAGGGGCAGCGGCGGCAAGAGGCGGTAGTTGCAGCGGTGGGGTGTGGGTGTCTTCAACGTCAAGTCTTGCTTCAAGTCATCGTAAACATTACACTTTTAATTTCTTTTTTACAGTATTACTATAATTTGATTTATCGTTATTATTATTCTATCTTCTACTTTCTAGATATTTAAAAAGGAAATAAAAAATAAGAGAAAAAAATGGTGACCTGATGACGTGATAATTACACACTATTGAAACATTAAATTCAAGTTTAGTTAGTTTAGAGGGACAAAAAAAGTTTGAATGACTTAGTTGGAACAATTGACAAACTTGGTTACATTTATGTGACGTTTTCCCTAATATATATGAAAAAATAAACAAAAGAAATCAGCAACAATACTATGGCAATAAGGATCCAAAATTTTGAATAAAACAATTTAGGAGGTTGTGTATCAAAAATACATTTTGGGCGACTTTTGAAGTGTTACACATTTGACTTGTTCCCATTTTAATTTTACGGATTTGGATTTGACCCGTTTGAGATAAGACATTATCCAAATTGACCCATTCATAATCAAATGGGTTTGAAAACTTTTTTATTTTTACAACAAGAATCACCTTTTCGGCCACCATAATGCGGAGCAGTATCCCAAAACTCACCACGCATCCGCTTAAGCTGCTCCCCAGTTAGCGGTTCAGAATGCTTCCATGCCTTCGGTTTGGTTATTTTCTTAACAGGTTCTGCAACACAAAAAGATCTCCATCATCATCAGATAACCGTATAAGTAAAAGGCATTTTAGCAATTTGCATCAGGATCCTTTCATCTCTTCGGTGATGCTAACGAGTTTGACTTCATTGAAGTCAAAAGTGCGGAACTCTGAGATAAACTATCTCATCACTATCACAACCTTCCTAATTCGGCTCATATGAATCAAACTCTTTTGTGCAACTGTAAAATGATTCAAGATTCCATAGCAGTCAAAAGCGCAGCCCAGCGCAACATAAGCGCTTTGCGTCCATCAAGGCTCACAAGCGCACATTCCGGTCAAATTTTGCAAATATAACGGTCCAAACAGGTATATAACAGATAAAACCGGTCTGAAACAATTAGCGTGTATATTATTTTAGGATAATATATTAGAAGATTAGTATCATGTATTATTTGTGTTTATCTGTTTCCTATTTTAGCTCCTAAGAAGTCGGTCCTGGTCCTGTATATATATTTTAGATATTACTGAATAATAGATCAAGGAATTACGATTACCTTTATGGTATCAGAGCTTTCAAGCTCTAAACCCTAGTTCTTCATAGATCCCAGACTACGAGTCTGCTGCCCCAGCCTTCTTTTATTCGTTTTTTTTAACACCCGTATTATCTTCACAGATCAGCCATGGTCGATACCAAGCAAACTGATGCTGGTTCATCATCCGACCCTAAAACACCTACTCTCCATCCTGTTTACACTGTTACAAACATCCAGAACAAGGTGCGGGTTCTGGATGGTACCAAGGTCACCTATTCGTCTTGGGTGAAACTGTTTCAGTTGACTGCTCGTGGTTACAAGGTAACAAACCACATCGATGGAACCCTTCCACCAGAGAAAACTGATCCTGACTACGAGTCATGGATGGAGATCGATGCCATTGTTCTGCAGTGGATTTACAGTGCCCTCTCCGACGATCTCCTGGTTCGTATTCTTGAAACTGACTCTACTGGTTTAGAGGCCTGGTTACGCATCAAAGGCATGTTCACCAACAACAAAGGATCTAGGGCAGCCACCCTAGAACATGAGTTTGTTAATCTGACTCTGAAATCCATGCCATCTCTCGACGCCTATTGCCAACGATTAAAGGATATTGCTAATCAACTGGCTGATGTTGACCAACCGGTCTCCAATCAGCGCCTCATCCTTCAATTAGTTAGGGGCCTATTATCTGAATTTGACACAACTGCAAGCATCATCAACAAGGAAATTCCTACATGGGAAGAGGCTTTTAGTTTGCTTCAGTCTGATCAGGAGCGACAAGAGGCACGGGAATCCCTTAATGCTTCAGCCGCCTCGTCAAACATCATGACTATCTCTGAAGATTAGCAACCACCACACCGCAGGCAGCAGCAACAGCCTACATGCGGAGGTGGTGGCTCATACAGGGGCGGCGACAGTAGTAACCGTCACGGCGGTGGTTCGGGTCAACAACAACAGTGTAACAGCAACAGGCAATATGGACAGCAAAATTCTGGATCTTCAGGTTCTTCAGGTTGTAACATCCGTAAAAAAAACCGGATTTACCAAACCCGCTCCGTTTATTAACCGAACAATCAGTTAAAAATTTCGTTGCGTATTTAATGCCCAAATTATTTTTAAACGATACATAATTAATAAGTATATTGGAATATATAATTTATATTTGAAAAAGTATTAAAAATAGTGGTTTAAAAATAAAAGGTTACAGCCGGGTTTCGAACCCGGGTCAGCCAGTATCAGCACAGCGCTTTAACTCTCATCCATCAAACCACTCCGCCACTTGTGTTCTTTAGTAACATATCAAAACAATTAATTCAAATATCAAACTCGAATTCAAAAGTGACGCGCCCAATCGCAGTTGTCGGAAATCCGACGATTTCGCCGAGATTGGACGGTTTCTTCCATCTTAACGTAAGCCTTAACTATTACATCGGTTATAACCGACGTCTGAACCCGACACAAATCATAACCGCCGGAAAATTATTGACCGACGAATCAAGACGGAAAACGGACCAAATTCGTCGATGTTTTGTCCTATAAATACACCCTCTAACTTCTGTTAGCCTTTTCGCTCACAATCACACCCTTTCTCGACGTAATTTCACACGCCGAAAAACTTCTGAAACTCGCCGGAAAACCGAGCCCCTTCACCTCTGTGCCTCACTCTAAAAACTGAACACCCAGAGCTCATACCGAAGCCACCCACACTCATCTCAAGCTCCCTGAAGACCCTCTGCCGCAAGAAACACGTCGCCGGAATAACCTGCTGTCATCGGAGTTTCGCCGGCGAAACAGAGGAGCCCTGTTCGGTATATCTTACACTTAATCTCTCATTCTTTTTATTAATCTCACATGTAATTAATCACAACACACTAAAGAACTTGATTAAATCGTCGAACCAGTCGGACATCGATTCTGGTTAAGCTTAATGAAGAAGATGAAGTTTTCGATATTATATATGTTTAATTTAAATCAAGATATATCTCGGGTTAGACACACAGTCCAGCGGTGGACTGTTTGCAAATAAAAACGCATACGTCCCGAGTTCGATTCTTGTCCCACGCACACTCGCCTTAATAAAAATGTTCCTTTTTTTTACTGAACCGGATTCATTGCAAATAGATGTTAAGTTTAATAAAAACCGGAATAATAACCAAGATAGACACACAGTCCAGTGGTGGACTGTGTGAACGTTTAAACCACACGGCGCGAGTTCGAGTCCAGACTACCGCACCGGTTCTGGCAATTATCAAACTTTTTATAAGGCATAAATGAAATTATTTAGTTTGTATATAAGTATAATAAAAATCAGATTATTTACCAAGTTAGACACACAGTCCAGCGGTGGACTGTGTGTCAACCTAAACCACAGGTCCCGGGTTCGAGACCTGTGGTCAGCACCGGTTCGATGCATTAAAATCGTTTTTAAAATAAATGATTTTCGGTTTAAATCAATTAGTATATAAATATAATTAAAAACAGAAATATTTCAGGTTAGACACGTAGCTCAGTTGGTAGAGCTGCGTGCACGCGAACGGGAGGTCTCGGGTTCGAGCCTCACCCGGCGCACACAATTACACAATAAAACCGGTCAACAAGTCAACGGTCAAAAAAGTCAACAATTTTTATTATTTTTATTTATTTATTTTATTTAAAAATCAATTAAAAATACTTAAAAATAACATTTTTAAGGTTAGAAAATAGCTTAAACTCACAAAAATATATCCAATAATCCTACAAAAATTGATTAATAAAATCCACTTATTTACCGAACCATTATGTTATTATCTAGGTTAGTTTCACTCGTGGTTAAATCCAACTTCGTGCGTATTCAACATCATCAACCGAGCGCACCCATTGTGAGTGAATCTTACAACTCCCCTTTTTAATTACACGTTTTGGGGTGTGTCATGTGTCACAAAAATTAACTCGTTTATTTAAACTTGTGCCATACCATATTGTGATCTAAACTTAGATTGTATATATTGTTTGTAGTTATGTATTTCATATTGTTAAGTTATATGCAAATCATTCATTAGGCCCATCAGTTCCTCGTGGGAGACGAGTTGAGCAACGCTTGCCTCAAAACAATCCATTATTGTATGTGTGTGCATTATCTAATGATTAAGTGTTTTGTGAATAAGTTTACATCTATATTTACTCATATGTGGTTGTGCACTTTATTTTATAATCAATTAAATAAACTTGTTCAAATGTTTTTCATAGGATTCACTCGCCAACTTTTTGTTGATCCAAAAACCATTTTTACACATGATACAGGTGAACAGGATGAAGCAAGGAAAACATAGGAAATGCCTTAGAAGAAAACAATGAAGTCTAGAATGATGTTTAGGACATGATGTAATTATGATTGTATATTTCCCATTAAATTGTAATAATGAATATGAAACGTTATAATAAATGTCATGAGCTTTGATGATAACCCAATCATGCCCCGATCACCTTTTCCGCTGCGGGTCGGGGTGTGACAGATTGGTATCAGAGCCATGACTATAGGGATATAGGATAGGTTATTAGACCCTTAGAGCCTATACTATAGTTGACTAGATCTTAATTGTTTATGCGGTTACAAGCAAACTTATGATGTTTATTTGTTTCATATTTGTTTATACTTACAGTCAAACATACATACTTACATACACATTCATCATACATATTTCAATGTTCATATATTCAAATCATCTTCATGCTGTCGTTATTCAAAGATTTTGTCGCAATTTTCAAATCTCATCAAAGTGAGTTCTGCGACGGACATGTAGTAACTGTAAGGGTACAAGTACCGGTAGTCGGAACGTCCTGTCTAGGTTGGCATTCTTATAAATCCAATATAACGGACCAGTTTGCCTACCTGGGGACTAACGATGAGAGTACGAAGGACCTATTAGGCCAAAGCATGCCACACCAAACGTCGTTCGAACTAACCCCACTTTGAGGTGTCATCGTGTCCATACCTGGACACATTCCGAATATCATACGTTACATATTTCTCGATTTTCTCCGGGTTTTAGTGTACGTAACCAGGCTAACACCTGCGAACCATATGAAAAACCCGGTATTCATGGGGGCCCACATGATTACGAGGTGAAGTATGGCGGCATGCAAGGCCCAATTACGAGCAAGGCCCAAGACATCCTATGGATGTAGTAGATTTATTTTTCTATATTTATTTTATGAATGTTCATTCCTAAATACGACCCATGATCCCAAAAACATCCAACTCATACTCATGATATGTATTCCTTGTAGATGTCTTCTAGCCTCGCCCGTAGGAAGATGAGAGCAGGAAAAGCCCGCGAGCGCATGGCTGCCCTAATCGCTCAACAAATGGATGCCGTAATACCCAACATTGTAATTCAAGTCCAACAAGCCCTTACTGCTAATCCCGTCAATCAAGAAGATCAACACATTGTCAATCCTCCCCCAATTACCACCAAATGCACCTACAAGCATTTCAAATCCTGCGACCCTCCAAAATACGAAGGGACTGAAGGTGTCACCGCTCTCCTCCATTGGTTTGAAGAAATGGAGAACACTTTTCTAAATTGCGATTGCCCCGATGATCGCAAAGTGCGATATGCTACCGGTCGTTTATATGGAATAGCACTTACTTGGTGGAATACAGAGAAGGCCAAACGAGGTGTTGAAGATGCTATGACTTTGACTTGGGAAGAGTTGAAGGAAATCATGACAAGACGGTTTTGCCCAAGGAGCGAAATCAAGAAATTAGAAGATGAGTTTTATTCGTTGAAGCAAAAGGAAGGAGACCACACCACCTACAACAAAAGATTCCTCGAGTTAAATCAAATAGTTCCCAACTTGTTCACTCCCCTCTACCGTTTGATCGAGCACTACATTCGAGGTCTTCCATCAAAGATTCAGGACTCTGTAATAAGTACCACGCCTGCAACTTTGGAAGCAGCAATGGAGTTAGCTACAGAGCTCACCGAGAACCGCATCCGGAATAAAGACTTCAAGGAGGTGAAGAAGAAGGATAAAGCATCAACTGAAACTTCAAACTCCACCCAAACCGAATCCCCTTCTCAACCCATTTTTAAGAGAAAACGAGATGGGCAACTTTTCGCTGTCACCCAACGTAATCAACCAATTTCACAAGCCATACCCATCCAAGCTATCCCAATCACTCAAGTAGCACCCGACTCAACTTACCCGAATAAGAAACCATACCTTGGACCTCACCCTCGATGTAACACCTGTTTTTATCACCATCCATCTACCTTACCTTGTCGACTATGTGCGAATTGTGGACGCTATGGTCATTTAATCAAGGTTTGCCGCACCTCTCAAAACCAAATCTCTCCCCCTACTCAAAACATGATCCAAACCTATCAACAACCCCAATACCCCATGTTCCCATATGTTCGAACTTGTTTCAACTGTGGCGACCCTACCCACTTTAGAAACACGTGCCCCCGATTGGTTAACATCATAAACGCCCAAGCTCAAGCAAACCCAGTTAACCAAGCAAATCAAGGAAACCTAATCACTAGGCCACCAGCAAGAGGAAGAGTTTTCAACATCAACGCCAATCCTGTTGAAGATAATGACGACCCAAACGAAACCACCCAACTAGTCCCCTTCACCGAAAATCAAGATTCAACTCCAACCGCTTAGTTTTTATGTTTTCTTTATGTTATCTCAATTTTTCCGTATCCCAGTTATAAATTGGAATCTTATCCAAGGATCTTAATGCGAATTACTATTTCAGTTTGTTTATGTTTTAAAGTCACATAGAACCAATCATAACTTACGGATAAAGCCAATGAAAATTTGACAAGAATATGGTGGATACGCCGCTGGTACTTCCTATATATAAGTATTCTTGCCAAATGATCAGAGGCATTATCTGGCGGTTATGAGAAGTTCCATGTAGAATTTAGTATTGTTTGATTGAAGTTTGTTTTGTACTCACTGATTTAGCATTTATAGCATCTCATCATTTAAAGAATTGGATTGAGTTCCATTTCTACATAGACTAACCTCTCCATCACAACAAACGAGAGAGGTATTGTCATCATTCAAACATGTATACTATCAGAATTGAGACTCAAGTGTTGGTTGTTGTGTTTGTTTTAGAGTCACATAGAACTAATCATAACTTGCGGATAAAGTCAATGAAAATTTGACAAGAATATGGTGGATACGCCGCTGGTACTTCCTATATATAAGTATTCTTGTCAAAGGATCAGAGGCGTTATCAGGCGGTTATGAGAAGTTCCATGTAGGATTTAGTAATGTTTTGGTTGAAGTTGTTCATCATACATTTCAGCGCATTTCAATTTCATCATTTAAAGAAGTTGTGCTATGTCTCATTTCCACAAGGACTAAACCTCTCCATCATAACAAATGAGAGAGGTACTGTCACCATTCACACATGTATACTATCATAATTGAGACTCAAGTGTTGGTTGTTGTGTTTGTTTTAGAGTCACATAGAACTAATCATAACTTGCGGATAAAGTCAATGAAAATTTGACAAGAATATGGTGGATACGCCGCTGGTACTTCCTATATATATTAATTCTTGTCAAGGGATCAGTGGCATTATCAGGCGGTTATGAGAAGTTCCATGTAGGATTTAGTATTGTTTTGGTTGAAGTTTGTGTTATACTCACTGATTTAGCATTCATATCATCTCATTATTTAAAGAAATTGGATTGTGTTCCATTTTCTACATAGACTAACCTCTCCATCATAACAAACGAGAGAGGTACTGTCGTCATTCAAACATGTATACTATCAGAATTTAGACTCAAGCTTTGGTTGTTGTGTTTGTTTATGTTTTAGAGTCACATAGGACTAATCATAATTTACTGATAAAACCAATGAAAATTTGACGAGAATATGGTGGATACGCCGCTGGTACTTCCTATATATAAGTATTCTTGCCAAAGGATCAGAGGCATTATCAGGCGGTTATGAGAAGTTCCATGTAGGATTTAGTATTGTCTTGGTTGAAAATTTGTGTTACATTCACTGATTTTAACATTCATATCATCTTATCATTTAAAGAGATTGGATTGTGTTCTATTTCTACATAAACTAAACTTCTCCATCATAACAAACGAGAGAGGAACTGTCACCATTCAAACATGTATGCTATCAGAATTTGGACTCAGATATTGGTTGTTGTGTTTATTTATGTTCTAGAGTTACATCATAGAACCAATCATAACTTACTGATAAAACCAATGAAAATTTGACAAGAATATGGTGGATACGCCGCTGGTACTTCCTATATATAAGTATTCTTGCTAAAGGATCGGAGGCATTGTCAGGCGGTTATGAGAAGTTCCATGTAGGATTTAGTAAATTTCTTGGTACATTGGTTGCGGTGTTTATTTATGTTCTAAAGTCACATCATAGAACCAATCATAACTTACTGATAAAACCAATGAAAATTTGACAAGAATATGGTGGATACGCCGCTGGTACTTCCTATATATAAGTATTCTTGCCAAAGGATCAGAGGCATTGTTAGGCGGTTATGAGAAGTTCCATGTAGGTTGTAGTATTAGAAATTTTGTTTTAAGATATAACCTTATCTTTCCAAACATATCAAAACTCTTGCGCAAGAAATCATACTTAGTGAATCAACTCCGCTTATCAATATTTTTTTACCGTAGGCAACAAAAAGCGATTCCTGTAGCAGGGTACTCAACCCTTACAAGGAACGTTACCGCCTCAAACAAAAATTTAAACTCTTACTCTTTTTCTAAGTATGTAACTGTCAAACTAAACACCATCCTTTTTAGACAAATATGTCACTACTAAAATTTCGGGATGAAATTTCTAAAAAGCAGGGGATACTGTAACATCCGTCAAAAAAACCAGATTTACCAAACCCGCTCCGTTTATTAACCGAACAATCAGTTAAAAATTTCGTTGCGTATTTAATGCCCAAATTATTTTTAAACGATACATAATTAATAAGTATATTGGAATATATAATTTATATTTAAAAAGTATTAAAAATAGTGGTTTAAAAATAAAAGGTTACAGCCGGGTTTCGAACCCGGGTCAGCCAATATCAGCACAGCGCTTTAACTCTCATCCATCAAACCACTCCGCCACTTGTGTTCTTTAGTAACATATCAAAACGATTAATTCAAATATCAAACTCGAATTCAAAAGTGACGAAATTATAAATAGCAGGGATACTGTAACATCCGTAAAAAAAACCAGATTTACCAAACCCGCTCCGTTTATTAAACGAACAATCAGTTAAAAATTTTGTTGCGTATTTAATGCAATTATTTTTAAACGATACATAATTAATAAGTATATTGGAATATATAATTTATATTTGAAAAAGTATTAAAAATAGTGGTTTAAAAATAAAAGGTTACAGCCGGGTTTCGAACCCGGGTCAGCCAATATCAGCACAGCGCTTTAACTCTCATCCATCAAACCACTCCGCCACTTGTGTTCTTTAGTAACATATCAAAACAGTTAATTCAAATATCAAACTCGAATTCAAAAGTGACGCGCCCAATATCAAAACGATTTCGCCGAGATTGGACGGTTTCTTCCATATTAACGTAAGCCTTAACTATTACATCGGTTATAACCAACGTATGAACCCGCGACACAAATCATAACCGCCGGAAAATTATTGACCGACGAATCAAGACGGAAAACGGACCAAATTCGTCGATGTTCTGTCCTATAAATACACCCTCTAACTTCTGTTATCGTTTTCGCTCACAATCACACCCTTTCTCGACGTAATTGCACACGCCGGAAAACTTCTGAAACTCACCGGAAAACCGAACCCCTTCACCTCTGTGCCTCACTCTAAAAACTGAACACCCAGAGCTCATACCGAAGCCACCCACACTCATCTCAAGCTCCCTGAAGACCATCTGCCGCAAGACACACGTTGCCGGAATAACCTGCTGTCATCGGAGTTTCGCCGGCGAAACAGAGGAGCCCTGTTCGGTATATCTTACACTTAATCTCTCATTCTTTTTATTAATCTCACATGTAATTAATCACAACACACTAAAGAACTTGATTAAATCGTCGAACCAGCCGGACATCGATTCTGGTTAAGCTTAACGAAGAAGATGAAGTTTTCGATATTATATATGTTTAATTTAAATCAAGATATATCTCGGGTTAGACACACAGTCCAGAGGTGGACTGTGTGCAAATAAAAATGCATACGTCCCGAGTTCGATTCTTGTCCCACGCACACTCGCCTTAATAAAAATGTTCCTTTTTTTTACTGAACTGGATTCATTGCAAATATATGTTAAGTTTAATAAAAACCGGAATAATAACCAAGATAGACACACAGTCCAGTGGTGGACTGTGTGAACGTTTAAACCACACGTCGCAAGTTCGAGTCCAGACTACCGCACCGGTTCTGGCAATTATCAAACTTTTTATAAGGCAGAAATGAAATTATTTAGTTTGTATATAAGTATAATAAAAATCAGATTATTTACCAAGTTAGACACACAGTCCAGTGGTGGACTGTGTGTCAACCTAAACCACAGGTCCCGGGTTCGAGACCTGTGGTCAGCACCGGTTCGATGCATTAAAATCGTTTTTAAAATAAATGATTTTCGGTTTAAATCAATTAGTATATAAATATAATTAAAAACAGAAATATTTCAGGTTAGACACGTAGCTCAGTTGGTAGAGCTGCGTGCACGCGAACGGGAGGTCTCGGGTTCGAGCCTCACCCGACGCACATAATTACACAATAAAACCGGTCAACAAGTCAACGGTCAAAAAAGTCAACACTTTTTATTATTTTTTATTTATTTATTTTATTTAAAAATCAATTAAAAATACTTAAAAATAACATTTTTAAGGTTAGAAAATAGCCTTAAACTCACAAAAATATATCCAATAATCCTACAAAAATTGATTAATAAAATCCACTTATTTACCGAACCATTATGTTATTATCTAGGTTAGTTTCACTCGTGGTTAAATCCAACTTCGTGCGTATTCAACATCATCAAACGAACGCACCCAATGTGAGTGAATCTTACAACTCCCCTTTTTAATTACACGTTTTGGGGTGTGTCATGTGTCACAAAAATTAACTCGTTTATTTAAACTTGTGCCATACCATATTGTGATCTAAACTTAGATTGTATATATTGTTTGTCGTTATGTATTTCATATTGTCAAGTTATATGCAAATCATTCATTAGGCCCATTAGTTCCTCGTGGGAGACGAGTTGAGCAACGCGTGCCTCAAAACAATCCATTATTGTATGTGTGTGCATTATCTAATGATTAAGTGTTTTGTGAATAAGTTTACATCTATATTTACTCATATATGGTTGTGCACTTTATTTTATAATCAATTAAAGAAACTTGTTCAAATGTTTTTCATAGGATTCACTTGCCAACTTTTTGTTGATCCAAAAACCATTTTACACATGATACAGGTGAACAGGATGAAGCAAGGAAAACATAGGAAATGCCTTAGAAGAAAACAATGAAGTCTATAATGATGTTTAGGACATGATGTAATTATGATTGTATATTTCCCATTAAATTGTAATAATGAATATGAAACGTTATAATAAATGTCATGAGCTTTGATGATAACCCAATCATGCCCCGATCACCTTTTCCGCTGCGGGTCGGGGTATGACACAGGTTCTTCGGGTTCTTCGGGTCAGCCCAATTGCAATGGGTCCTGGCCCAATAAAAACAGTAATCGGCGATCAAATGGGCCCATGGGTCCTTGGCCAAACTGGTGGATGACCCAATCCCCAGCCCCATGGTATCCACCACCACCCTGCCCATACCCGACGATGCCAGGGTGGGCTTCCCCTTGGCCTCAAGGTTTTGGCTCACAGCACAACCAGTCCCAATCACCAGCAGCCCAAACACCGCAGGCGCATTTAACAGAAGTGAACCCAATGGCTCCTCAGGCCCTTGCTAATGCTTTTCAGATCCTAAATGTTCAAGAAACTGATGATGGTGAAGACCCATGGGATATGGACACTGGTGCTACTAATCACGTCACTGGGGACCAAGGTAAAATCTCTTTTTTCCATGATTTTTGTCCTATTAAATTTGTTAAAGTTGGTAATGGTAATCGAGTACCAATTCACGGATCCGGTAACACCACCATTACCTCACCTACCAAAAACTTTGTCCTTAACAATGTTCTTTATTCACCACACATCGTCAAAAACCTTATATCTGTCAAACAATTCACTAAAGATAACAATGTTTCTGTAACATTCGTTGTAAAACGGGTTTAAAAACTCACTTCGTTAAATAATTCAAGTAGTTAATCTAAAGTCACGTTGCGTATTAATGCACCATTTAATTCGAGTTATTAACTTATAGCTACTAAATGAATTAAAAGAATTTAAAATATTAAAAATAATAACAATAATAATAAATGAAAGTACAAAAAAATGAACAAAAGGGGGAAACCAGAATCGAACTCGGGGTCCCCACAAACTCCACACACTCAAAACACCACTGTACCACACGCACTTGTTGTGTAATTCTGGAAACAAATAAAAACTTAACTAAAAACTCGCGTGTCACCTGTTTGAACCAAGACTGTAACCGCCAAATCAAAATCAAACAAGAAAGTTTGATTCTTACAAACGATTGTAACTGATTTCAATCATCGGAGGAAACCGCCAATTTTGATTTAATTCGTGAGTAACCGATTTCAATGATGAGAATTAATCCTCAAAATCATAACCGATCGAATTAATCGTTTAGCCCCTATAAATAGTGGATCTCAGTTTGTTCTAAACCCACGACACTGAATTCACAAACTCAACCACATTTCACACTCTGTTCTTCACCTCAAGTTGCCGGAGATTATCTGTGTTCGCCAGAAATTGTCGCCTGAAAACCGAAATTTCGTTACTAGTTGGTATAATCCTCTAAACTCTTCTCATATTTATTATTTATTGTATTTTAAATTCCAAACGAGTACCCAGAATCGTTGAAAAACCAACTTCAGTCGAGTTTAATTCTGGGTTTTTGATGAAGAAAGATGAAAATTTTCCAAAGAATATGAATATAATTAAAATCGGTTAAAACACCGGTTAGACACACAGTCCAGTGGTGGACTGTGTGCATTTGAAACACAAGAACTCGGGTTCGAGTCTTAGGCGTGGCACCGAATTCCTTATATAAATAAAAAAAAATTATAACCTAAATACAAAACAGTACATGTAGTATATAAATATAATTAAAAACTTTAAACATTCGGGTTAGACACCCAGCCCAGTTGGTAGGGCTGGGTGCAAAACGTAACAAAGACGCGGGTTCGAGATATGTACTAAGCACCATTTCAATGGTTTTAAACCTTTTTAAAATAAATAATTTCTGAAATATTCTAATTAGTTTATAAGAATAATTAAAATCAGATATCTTTCGGGTTAGACACGCAGCTCAGTTGGTAGAGCTGCGTGCACGCATACGGGAGGTCACGAGTTCGAACCTCACACCCTGCCAATAATATTCGATTCTGACCAGCCGTTGACCAGTCAACCCCGAGAAAAAAAAGGGTAATTTATTTAAAATTAAAATCCTTTTTATTTTTCTTAAAATTAGTTAAAAATACCTAAAAGTAAGGTTTTAAAGTTTTAAAAACTCCATATTTACTACCAAAAATAACCTAACAATCTAATAAAAAGCAATAATTAATAAATATTAATTTCTACTAGAATTTATTTATTTATCGAATTATCGCGTTATTAATTTAGGTTAGTTTCCTTCGTTGGTTAAATCCCAAACTCGTGCGCGTTCGTCTTCAATCAAGGAAACGCACCCACTGTGAGTGAATTCTTACAAATTCCCCTTTTTATTCATGTTTTGGGGTGTATCATGTGTCGCTTTATTTATTTCGTTTATTCAAACTTGTGCTATTACCATTATATGATCTAAATGTGTGATGTAAATGCTGTTTGTTGTGATGTGTGTTTACATTTTGTCAAGTTGCGTGCAAATCATTCATTAGGCCCATCAGTTCCTCGTTGGAGACGAGTTGAACATCGCGTGCCTCATTAGATCGGCTCCGTTTGATTGAGCCTTGATCTCATTGTTCATCATTTGGTGTGTGCGTGTGCATTAATTGATTTATTGTGTATTGTGATTAAATTTACATATACGTATTCTCATATGTGGTTATGCACCTTTTTATAACCAATATAACAAATTTGTTCAAATGTTTTCATAAGATTCACTCGCCAACTTTTGTTGACCCAAAACTCTATTTTTACACATGATACAGGTGGACATGTTGAAGCAAGGAACACATAGGAAATTGCCTTAGAAGAAAAATAAAGAAGTCATGAAAAATGTATTTGAACATGTTGTGCTTGTATGTTTATTGTAATTTCTTATTTAAAAAGAAATAATAAATATGAAACTTTATAGTAAATGTCATGAGCTTTGATGAAAACCCAATCATGCCCCGATTACCATTTCCGCTGCGGGTCAGGGTGTGTACAGTTTCTGTGGAATTTGATCCGTATGGTTTTTCTGTGAAGGACTACAAGAGTGGGAAGATCCTAACCAGGCATGATAGCTCCAGCCCACTTTATCCTCTCACCAAGAACACTGCTTCAGCTTCCGCTTTTGTTGCTTCATCTTCATCAACCGATTTTTGGCATGATCGTCTTGGACATCCAGGACATCATATTATGGATTTTTTTCATTCTAGTCATTTAATTTCGTGTAATAAGCGATCACGATCGCTCGTTTGTCATTCATGCCAATTGTCGAAACATAAATGATTACCATTTGCTAATTCAACTTTGTCTACTTTATTACCATTTGATATTGTTCATTGTGATTTGTGGACGTCGCCCGTTCTTAGTAAATCTGGTTACAAATATTATATGGTGTTGATTGATGATTACACTAATTTTACTTGGGTTTTCTATTGAAATACAAATCTGAAACTTTTTTCAAATTTGCCCAATTCCATAAATATGTTAAAACCCAATTTCACATTGATATTAAGTCGTTCCAATGCGACTTAGGGGGTGAATTTGACAACACAAAAATTTGAAATTTTGCTACGGCAAATGGTCTTCACTTTAGGTTTTCATGCCCACACACTTCCCAACAAAATGGGAAGTCCGAAGCATGATTCGTCGTCTAAACGAAATCATGTTCTGTCTCTTAACTCATACTTCGCTTCCATCCAATTTCTGGGTCGAAGCGCTTCATACAGCTTCCTATCTTCATAACATCCTACCGTCCGCCAAACTATGGTTTATAACCCCAATGGCTTCTCTCTATGGTCGTCAACCTGATTACGACCACCTCCGGGTCTTCGGATGCGCATGTTATCCGAACACGTCCTCAACCCGACCCCATAAATTAACCCATCGGTCCTCCCTTTGCCTTTTCCTTGGATACCCCGCTCATTTTCGGGGTTATCGGTTTCTCAACCTTTCTACCGGAAAGGTAATCCTCTCATGGCACGTCACTTTTGCGGAGACCGTGTTCCCGTTTTCTAAACCCTCCTCACCTGTAGACCATACCTTTCTAGAAAGTGACATCTCACCACTTCTTTCACTACATACATCTTTTCCGCATGCCCCACACACCCCTACGGATCCACCATCTCCTAACCAGCCTGAACCCAACTCTTCTCCGCCAACCTCGCCCTCTCCTACATCGCATCAGCCGCCTCCCTCACCTATTACCTACCAACGACGAAACAAAAACATTCCCCCACCAAAACCTGTTTACACCAGCCCTTCTACTCAGCCCGCTAACTCGGGTTCACCGTCTCCCACGTCTCCCGCAACCCCTACACCTCCTCCGCCCCCTCCCCCACCCAGACACCCGATGGTCACACGCACTCGTGATGGAACCATCAAAACCAACACACCCTACACATTACATACTTCCGCAAACCAACCTATCTCACCGGTACCTAAATCCCATATTGATGCCCAATCGGATCCTAATTGGCTTGATGCTATGAAAACTGAATACAAAGCTTTACAGGATAATAATACATGGGAATTAGTGATTAGACCTCCGGATGCACATGTCATCCGTTGTATGTGGCTGTTTCGCCATAAGTTCCATGCTGATGGCACGTTGGAACGTTATAAGGCCCGCTTAGTTGTGAATGGGAAATCCCAGCAGGTTGGTATTGACTGTAATGACACTTTTAGCCCCGTCATAAAACCATCCACTATACGCACTGTCCTTAGTCTTGCGGTTTCGCGGGGATGGCAAATAAATCAGTTAGATGTTAAAAATGCGTTTTTGCATGGTGATTTGAACGAAACTGTTTATATGCATCAACCGCCAGGTTTTAAGGACCCTTCTAAACCACATCATGTGTGTAAGCTACAAAAGTGTCTCTATGGCCTCAAGCAGGCCCCTCAGGCATGGTACCAACGGTTTGCAAAATTTATTACTTCTTGTGGTTTTATCAGCACGGTTAGTGACACGTCCTTATTTGTCTACAAACACGGTAATCAAATGGCGTATCTTCTCTTATATGTAGACGATATTATACTCACAGCTTCCACTGATACATTACTTCGTCAAATTATTGGCTCACTATCCAATGAATTTGCTATGACGGACTTGGGCTCTTTGCATCAATTTCTGGGTATCACGGTCACCCCTAAACAAGGTGGTCTATTTTTATCGCAAGAGCATTACACACATGACATTATTGCTCGGGCTAACATGACAAACTGTAAGCCATGTGCCACACTTGTGGACACAGCTTCTAAATTTAGTGCTTCATCTGGTCCCCCGCTTTCAGATGGTTCATTATACCATAACCTTGCTGGTGCACTGCAATATCTTACGTTTACACGTCCTGACATTGCCTATGCAGTCCAACAAGTTTGTTTGTTTATGCATGATCCTCGTGAACACCATTTTCAATTTTTGAAGCGTATTCTACGTTATTTAAAATGCACGAGTGATCAAGGTATTCTTATTCGTCCCTCCAAGTCTAATGCTCTAATTGCATATTCAGATGCTGACTGGGGGGATGTCCGGATTCCCGGCGTTCTACGTCAGGATATTGTGTTGTGTTTTTCTTGGCGATAATATTGTGTCATGGTCATCAAAACGGCAAGCTACCATTTCTCGTTCAAGTGCTGAGGCCGAATACCGTGGGGTAGCTAATGCCGTTGCTGAAATGAGTTGGTTGCGCAACTTATTGACAGAACTACATGTTCCGATTCGTACAGCCACTGTTGTCTACTGTGACAACATATCAGCCGTTTACTTATCTAAGAACCCCGTTCAGCACCAACGTACTAAACATATTGAGTTGGATATTCATTTCGTACGCGAAAAGGTCAGAATTGGCGCAGTTCGGGTCCTCCATGTTCCTGCTGATTACCAATACGCTGATATTTTTACAAAATGGCTGCCTCGTCAACTTTTCTGTCGTTTCAAGTCTAGCCTGTGCATTCAGCCTTCTTCCGCTCAGACTGAGGGGGTGTATTAGCGTGTATATTATTTTAGGATAATATATTAGAAGATTAGTATCATGTATTATTTGTGTTTATCTGTTTCCTATTTTAGCTCCTAAGAAGTCGGTCCTAGTCCTGTATATATATTTTAGATATTACTGAATAAGAGATCAAGGAATTACGATTACCTTTAGAAACATCCGAAATGGCCTGGAACCAGCCTAGAACATGTCTAAAACCTCTAAAGATGGTATGTTTTGAGCATTCACATCTCATTCCGTATATCAATCCCTTCCCTATAATTTAGGGAAAATTTTAAGGTTATAATCAAACTTTACAGTTGACGCTATATCCCATTCCTGATATTGGGATCAAGTTTAGGGGCTCACTTCCCATTCACCATATTTAGGGACTCATTATTCATTCCCTATATCTATTATCTATTCCTTGTATTTTTCTTGAGTGGTTGTTAGTGAAAGAAAGAGCAAAAAGTAACAACAATAAATAAAAAAAAAAGAAAGTTATTTAATTGAACAGAGATAGATATGAAAAATTTAATGTAGGATGTTTGTAAAAGGTGAACTTTTACGGATAAATGTGAGTTTTAGCTAAGCTATACGGACGTGAATGCTCTTATACAGTACGTCTTACTTAAAAAGGCCCTCGTTTTTTAAACGCCTCACGCCACCCAAGGCAGGCTCAACCTTTGCGCGTTGAGTGCGCTAGCGCCTTCATCTACCTAGGATTAAACACCTCAAACTCCAACAAGAATTGGTTTTATCTATTGTGACAAAACCTTCAATATTCAAGAAACAAACACAGACAGGGGCGGACCTAGGTTATAGCCTGGTGTGGGCGGCCGCACCCCTTGAAAAGAAAATTTTAGTGTATTTTATAGGCAAAAATCCCGACCGCACCCCTTGAATTTCGGTTAAGACCCATGTTCGCACCCCCAGTAAATAATTTCTGGGTCCGTCACTAAACACACACAAAATAAAACTTTGTGCCCTTTTGTTCTATAGAACACAAACAACCAATCCTATAGATCTAGGGCTAAACTAACATCACTCATTATCCACAAAAAACCCAATATCAATCCAATCAAATTACACAAACATGTTCTTCAACACCTAACAAATTACACAAAATCTGTCTAAACATATAACATAAATTAATAACTGATAAAAGCCCATATCAAGATTATCAATAAAGCAATCATTTTCACAATAAAAATCATATTTTTAAATAATTTTATAAAAAAAGATCAACAGAATCTTGAAATTAGAGTATACACCATCTGTTTTGGCACTGGTTGACCCACTACAACCCATGCTGATTGCTTCCGGTGATGTTTCCGGTGGCTGGAGTTATTTTTTGAGGTGGGTTTGGTTGTTAACAACCGGTAAAGTTCTTGAATCTTGAATTTAGAAAAAGAAAAGGGTTTGTAAATAATGAATCAATGATTGCTGTAAACAGTAGGCAAAAGGAAAAGATATGCATATGGGAGTCCACTTTGTTTCTCCCCAATGAAACTGCAGCTCAAGTGGTTGCTTTTATTATTATTAGGACTTTAGAAGAGATGAAGATATATCATAGTATGATACTAACGTGAATATTGGATTTTAATAATTTAAACTAAACTAAATTATAAAAAAAACGTCTTTTATCCTTACACCATATTGCCCATATTGCAAAGTGTTATTTATCTTTTAAAACTGACGGGAATCATACTTAATGTTTTGGTGAAAAAGTAATTATGTGTGTCCAAATGATAACTTACTTGGGGCACCATCGAGTACCCCAGTCGGTTTTTCAGGTATTATGGTAGCACCGCTGCATGCGGCTCGAGTAGTGGAATTGACATTGGGGGATTGGATAGTATATGACAATTTGGGTATGTGGGGAAACCGACTGAATGTGGGGGTGGGGATGGATTGGATGTCCCTTATTGGTTAGTGTCGTTTGGTTACTTCTCCATGGGTGTCCATATCTGTAATACCCTAACACTCTTAAACCAAAAGACGCAACGGAAATATATACCATAAAATTTCTTTTATTAAAACATTCTAACGTGATTGAAAGTCCTTTCTATGGTGAGTTTAAAATATAATTACACGTTTCGTTTCAAGTAATACATAAAACATATCATATGTTTACTATCTACAAGACCACACATTCTCATACAATCCGTGTTATGACTCGATCTTCAACAACTTAAATCTCATGATGACCATGACCCGAAATTTTGTGTAACCTGCATTCACCACAAACGTTCACATTATTAGTGCTTAGGCATTACATGTAATCTAAAGTGTATAACTAAAGGATCACGTCGAGTTTTATCCTCATGTAGATTCTATCTAGTTATCCTTCTAAATTCGAGCATTTCATCTCAGAGTTTAACCTTCGACGAGCATACAATAATATACCTGCACTTCTTTTCATTCTCAAAAACAATTCAGATAACATCATAAATTCTTATATATATTAACACCATATTTATCCTCGTACGAGTCTCCTTCTTTGGAAACATATAAAATAATAAACATGTACAAACCATCTAATCCAACTCTTTCGTGTATGAAAGACCTTCTACGAACATACATACTTCCCTACTAAATCTCTTACATATGTCTTACATGCTTACATAACCATTAAGTGAATCATAAACACTACATCTATGCGTAAATTCTCTTACATAATAGTCTACACGTATATTCGTATCTAATCACGTTTAGCGATGGCTTCCACATTACACTACATCATGTGCATATAATAAGAATCTTACTTATAAGACTTAGCCAAATCATATCAAAACCACATTTACATATTCTAGTGTACATACCACGTCTTCGTACGCGTTCCATAGGCGTCCGTTCTTACCCGAACCCCACAAAACTTTAAGGTAGGCTTAGGGTACCTATGGGAAGCTAAATGGGGCCTTGAAATCAAGCAAAAGTGCGAAAAAAGAGTTTCTGGCATCAAACCCGCGTAGACAGCAACATATGGCGTCGGCAGCAAAATGGCTTGGTGTCGCCGACGCCCCCTCTACAGCCCAAAACGTTGATTTCTGTTATTTGGTCATTTTACTCATTCGTCGCGAATCCCAGAAGTTCCAAGACGTGAATTAACCATATTCAAGCCCTCATATCCTTCTAGTACTTAACCCTAAGATCAAACCAACAACCACAACTTACTAAGTTACTTTCTATGCTCGACCCGTTTGATCTTACCAAGCATTTTCCATCATATATGAACTATAAACATCTTACGACAACATTTCCTACCTATTTGCTTACATCCCATAATCATTCCTACATGACCTCCAATATTCATTCCAACAACTTCATTTATGTACTAATAAGTAAGTTTCAGAGTTCACTTACATTAAGCGTCCGTAGTCGCATGCTTTTCTGCCTCTTTTGACCCGTTAGCCTTACATGCTTCCATCCAATCGACATGATCCCTATACTTTCATATCATCATATCCACATTCTCGTTAGCATACATGATTGTACATATTAACGATCATATCAAATTCATATTTCGCATTAGACTTTCAATAATCATTTGTAACAAACACAAGGTATAGATTCAATAATACATCATTCCAAATTCACGCAATTTAACCTATCATCGAATATAATATACAAGGATCCATCAAGCACCATTTATTCCTTCTAGTCTTACAATCATATTAGGATTTCTAATCATGCTATTCTCTTACTCGTTGACTTTTCTGAAAAGTCAACGATCAAGTATGCAAATTACCAACTTAGGACATATGTCCATATCGATGTAGTCGGTTGTGTTAATGGTACCATAAGCACTTCGCACCCATGTACTAGAGTACATACAACCTTTTAATCTCCTAGTTACATACATATACACACACAATCGATCTTACACATGCTAATTGCTCTTATTACCTTACACTTGACACCACACATAAGGCTAGCCAATTTAACAAAATCATAACTTCATTATTCACTAGCAAGTTCATTTGTTATATACTTAGTGTATATTCATTTCTAAATTACCAATAAGCAATTGGTCCATCACATAGTGTGCACCTCACCATTCACGCACAGAGTACAAGTTCCTAATGCATATTTCTACCAAAATCATACCATCAACTACATCTCTTATGAAATCCTTCTACAATGTATTGTTCATGTTTAACTACCATCAATTATGTCATTGTTACATTCTACACATGTTCATCTATTGTTAGCATACAAGTTCACATGATATTGTCATTTAGGCATTTCGTCAAACACTTGGCGTGCGTACACAATTTAATGAACAATATACAACTAGTTCATGCTTTCATTCCTATTTCTTACATTCATTCTTCATCACCACTAAGTATCACATAAGTTTCATACTATTCTTCAATCTAACTAACAATTATGCATCACACATTAGCTAATTCATTTATTTTGTACAAGGATTTGGACATGGGTGACACATCCATGTCGCCATCTTCATCATCCCAAAAAGGGATTCACTTACAAACATCAAGTTACTCAAAATCGTTCAGAATCCAAGACCTATATGGTGATTTTAACACTTCCTCATACTTAATTTCATACTACTTCATGGTTTGATCATAACCCACTTCTTGAAAAATCACGAAATCAAATTTTATAACTTATCACATGTTCATTAGGATGAGATGGTAAGGATTCTTCATTCAAGCATTGATTTGGCTTCAAATCTTTCTTCAATTGCCTTGATTTAGAGGGTTGTTGAAGAACTCCTTTTTCTTCTTCATGTGCATATGTATATGTCGACATATACGTACTCCCCACATTAAAGGCTGATTTTTTATAAAGTTTTCTCCACATGCTACTTTTAGTCCCTCTAATTGGGTTTTTGGTTATTTGAACCCAATACTCCCATTTCCAACCTTCCAACCTTTATGTTAATAACTAAGTTACATAACTTAGTTATTATTATTATTATTATTATTATTATTATTGTTATTATTATTTTTTTGTCTCGTAACATAAAGCAATAAAAACATTCTATAAATTTCAAATTCGGTTTTTGGGGCATTACAATATCATCAATTTGGGTACTTTTCCTTGGATTTGTTTAAAAGAGGTGGTTATCTGTTGTCCCATGTTGGTTGGTGTCATTGGGTACTTTGGGTTATGCACCTAGTACCATTAGGACAAACACACTTACTTTTCTGTTAAAGAATAACGAAAATAATTTATTTGTGTTGTTGGTTGGATTGTCGTGTAGATTATAATCAACCTATAAATTATAGCTTGGATAATAGAATCCAACTTGCCTAATTGTGAAATAAAATACATCCTTCCTTTATTTTTTTATTTTTCTATTTATTCGAACAACCAATTTCATTCAACAAAAAACTACCACACTACTCCTTCAACAACAAGCCAAATGATCAAGGCCACAACAAATAGTAAAAGACTTACAAATTAAAAGAACTCCAAAATCGGCAATCTAAACCCAAACTTTTAACTCTATTAAAGTAATCTAAAAGCTACTACTTCACCCATTATCTTCTCCACTTTAACCAGGATGTTGGAGAAAACGGAATCGTTGTGGGCTTTCCAAATAAACCAACACGCAGTCAAAATGATGGCACAAACAATTTCCTTTTTGAACTTGTTTCCTGGAACATACTTGTGCATCTCCAAAGGTCACTAAAGAGAAGGCATAAATAATCGGAATTTTACACCAAGCAATTATCTTGTGCCAAATCATACACGCCACCAAGCAAGCCAAGAAAATATGCTCAGCCGACTCCCCCGCCCCTTCACATAAGCAACATGTATCTTGTACCGGTAATAATCTACTTCAAATTTGAAAAGATTCGGGTATACCTCCATTAGAGGCCTATCCTGAATCCAAGTATCCAACCAAAAATGAATAGCTTTCCCATCACCCAACACCCATTTGATCGCACCCTTAAGAGACACATTAGCATAAGCAAGGAAATTATCCATCTTTGCTATAGACACCCACATACCATTTAGAGCCTAATTGTAAGGAATCAAAGCCCCACTTTGGGGATGCAAGGCTGATGGAGGGTGTGAAACCCATGCTTTAATGTGCGTTAGATTACGTGTTTTATCATGTTTTAATCGGTTATGCACCGTGAATGTGTTAACTACACGTGTTTGTGATCTTACAGGTAAATCGCATAAATTGGTGAAGTTAGAGTGTTCGGTGATGAAGCAGAACTAGCAAGGATGATTATTAAGAGAGATTACGTCATTCTGTAATCGTTGCGAGCCAAGAGATAGCTCGAATGTACAAGAAACACAAGATAACGAAGTCGAGGGGCCGTCTAGTCATTAGTTGAAAGTTGAAATGCATGCTAGGAATGAAGTTGAAACACGCGCCCTAAGCTACGGTTTGAAAACGGTAGCTTACGGTTAAAATATGGTGTGACTTGTATAACTTAGGGCCAGGAATAAAAAAGAAACAGAGTTCGCGGACCGTAAGCTACGGTCTCGAGACGGTAGCCTACGGTTGGAATTAAAATGGCAACGCATATTTAAAGGGAATTAAGAAAGGTTTTAATAACCCTAAGAGATTGGCGGCAGACTAAAGGTTTTTGGGGTGGACAAGAAAGTCAAGAACAAGAATCATCATCATGTCATCACTCTGACACACGCAGACTTGGAAAAAGTTTTGGGATATAGGAGCATTGTTGGGCACCATTTATCTGTCCATTATTATTATTATTTGATAAAAAATCAAATATTAATGAGGCAATTAACCGTTTATCAAGTTTTTGACGGCAAGCAACCAACATGAGCGGTTAATTTTTTAGTGGTTCTCTTCGGGTGAAGGATTCTTTTAAATGATGGTTTTTTTATGTGCTTAAACTTATTCTTGAACACGGTGATCTAAGCATTCGATGTTTTTCACCTTTTGATTTGTTTGACTGGTTGTAGCAATTAATTTTATTTAAACTTTGGTTTTGATTCATTCAATTCCCGAGAGTTTTAGTAATCGGGATATATTTGATAGGGATTGAGGTTGGTAATTTTAGTGGATTGCTTATATGATAACAACTGGTTAATCAAATTAAACAATCATGTCTATGTGATTGTCACGATTAAACACGTAACTAACGTTGCTTTGAATCTAAAATCCAAAGGAACCGTTGCTTTCTCCATTTGGTTACAACCCAATTTAGTAATTTGTTAGTTTCATCAAACAACAAACAATCAAAGTTTATATTTTTGCAAGTAGTTAAAATAATACTTAATTAATAACACTTTCCACAATACTCATCTGGTTCGATACACGACTTACGCTAGCTACCTAGTTTATTTCGATTTTTGCATGACACTAACAACAATCATCAAAGACTAAAATAAACCTTTTCCAAAGACTCTTATCTTCCACCTTTAACCTCCACTACCACTTTGCAAATAATGTCAAATTTGAAACTTAAGAAGACAAACACCCAACCTTCCCTCTTCTTTACTAGTTGTCACATACTCCCACACGACCCATGCCATCCTATCCTTGTTTCTATTACCACCCACGAAAATCTTCTTCTTTTAGCTTTCAAACAATTGATAATCTTTTTGGGGCGGCTTTCCAACACCGACTTAATTAACATGAGTTTACCTCCTATAGAGAGATTATGAGTGTTCAAACTGACCAACCTACTATCAAATATGTCCAACATCACCTGCCAATTACTAAGGCATTTCATGTTTGCACCCAACATGAGGCCTAAATAAATAAAGGGCATCGTTCTAGTTTTACAAATTTAAAATTAAAGCAAATCTCTCGAATTCATCTTGTACCACCCCAACCTAAATAAAGTTGACTTTTTAATATTAATTTTTAGCCTCAACATGATATAATAAAAAACCAAAAAACAGACTCAAACTCCATACATACCCTTCCACCACTCCCTATCACACCCCAACTGATGACAGAAATATCAGGGCGCGACGAAAACGAGATTGCAAGAGAATTCATAACACTATTTGTGACAATAATTAAATAATTCGATTTCATTGATACCAAAAGGACAATACATAGTTTCAAAAATGAAAATACAATAAGTCTTAAATGACATAACAACATGAAAAGAAATACATAAATTTGTATCTAGGTATGTTTCTAATCCACCATAAATACGTTTCTTCATCGGCCTCAACTAGTTTCATGCAACATGTATAAAAATAATATATTAACAAAAGTTGGCGAACATACAAGTTTTCATACATAGCATAATAGTGAAAAGAGTTTGTCTCATATCCAATATGGTAACATTACATAAATTTGTTATTATCATACTAGCATGTGTTCGATATATGTCAATCCAAAGTCTAACGCAATCGTGATTACCCAACATCGTCGAAACGAACGGGTGTAAAATAGTTTACTTAACAATACCACAAGAATACGGGCGGTGCGTTAATCCTATAGTGTTATATTTGTTAAGTGAGGCTAGCAAGGTTAATGAGCATATGTACACAAGTTTAACATAGCATGCGAAAACAAGAATAAAACAAGTATCATGTCATTAACGGAGAAAGTATGTGTGTAAACAAGTTTAAACGTGATTTCGTGATTTGTAATAGTGTACACGTTGCACCCAAAGTGTATAAATGGAAAATGGGATCGAGTATACTCATGGTTTTGCAAAGCTTTCCTTTGTTATTCCGTGAAAGGTTTGAGAGTTTGTGGATGGAACACCGAGATTACCCTACATGGGGTAAACGAAGGTGTGTGAGTATTTGGAATGATAACGAAAGATTTGGACTTGAAATGTAAAGTACAAAAAATATGTATACGCAAAGTAATTATCTCGTCTCAAAACATTCATTTTTGACACTATGATAACCCTTAGGGTGAATGTGTTTTCATGGGTTAGATTACCCATTAGAATCGTAACGATGTGTTTTAGACTTAGATAATGTATAGTTTATTATATATATTTTATATAGTATATAATATGTCTACCATAAGTATCATAGATATCATGTAAGTCAAGCATGGAGGTTTAACCTCATTATATGATTCACCAATACGCAAATTGTCACAAGGACAGTTTGGATGGTCATGAATGAAATAAAGGAAGTACAAGTGATCACTATACTAAGTAGCCAAGTAATCTTCAACCCGGGTGAGCCAACATCGACATAGAAAGTATTAACTAAGTGTCGACGGCTAGACGAGGTCGGGAAACTTTTAGGCTAGCAACCTACTTGGGATAGAGATGAGAAAACATCAAGTGGGGTAGTGGATTCAAGGTAGGATAGCCATGGCTTCCAAGGAATCACACTCATACCAAGCACAAATCTTGTCTTAACAAGATTGGATGGTTTCAACACTTGTGGGTTAAAACCCTATCAAAAACAGAAAGTTTAGAGGCATTTTACACATCCTAATTTGTATGAAACAATCTTTGCTAAGCTCACTAACCATAAACTTTGTTGGAGGCATAAGTAGCACAAGTTTGAATAAGAAAAATAATAATAGTCTGATAAAAGTTTGTTACACTTTGGATGAGTTTTCACCTTAGTTAGCCCAAGCAAACTTGTGAAAACCTTCATAGAGGTTACCCAAGTGTTTGAGAAGAAGAAAGAAAGAAGAAATAAGAAGAAAAAGAGAAAAAGAAGTGAATTAGAGTGAGTTAGAAACTCACTGTGAACACTTTGTTCACTGTTGCAACTTGAAGTCTTGAGAGAATGTAGAGATTAGAGAGAGTTTTAAAGTGTGGGGAAAGGATTTAGAGTGTTGAAAGTTGCTATCTATAAGCTCCAAATTAGGGTTTAACGTTAATTAAGTTAGTTGGCAGTTGTTAGTTGCAAATAAGAAAGACAGACTGTTAAACATAAAATATGCGCGAACCACTGAGGAAGGGGGGCGAAGTACTGATGTAAGGACGAAGGACTGTCCTTCGTGGTAGGTAAAAGGGGTGAAGAACCACTTGTGGGTTCTTCGTGATTCATGTTTGGCAAAAAAAATGGGTCCTTCGTGGGAACTGGAAAGGGCGAAGAACTGAAGGGGTGAAGAACCAAGGGGTGTGAAGAACCCCTGGTTCTTCGTGTGAGTGCAAAAGGGGACAAAAGACCCCATCTTTGATGGTTCTTCGTGGGGTGTTCATAATGTGGCATAAGCCACATTTAATCTTTATTATATTTATTATTATTATTATTATTATTTTATTATCATTATTATTATTATTATTATTATAACATTATTATTATTAGAACATAACCACGTATTTGGTAGGTATCAAGCGCGTATCAGTTATGAGTATAAGTATCACGAGTATCGTTTAAGCGTGCGTGAAAGGGTATGGTCCCAAAAACCTTGCGCCAAGAAAGGGAACCATACCCACTATTAACTACCAAGGAGACCTTGCACAGGCTTCCCTGCTAAAGAAAGACTCACTAGACTCTGCGCCAGATATCCAAAAAGGGGAAATATCATTTAACTACCTTGCGCGTGCTCGCGCAAGGTTCAAAGTCAACCTTGATCAGTTTCCTTGGATAACTTGTCACTCATAAACCTTGCGCTGACGTTTATGTCAAAGCAAGAGCTCAGTAAACATTGCGCCAACAGCAAAGAAAGGAAAGAGGATCAGTTAACTACCTTGCGCCGCTCGCACAAGAAAACAGTTAATCCTGAGAAGCTTTCCCTTGGCAAAAATCCTTGAGCTGGTGCAGAGGTAAAGGGAATCATTTCTGTTGTAACAGAATGCACACGTGGCGAGCAACAGATAGATTACAACTGTGATATCTTCTAGAATCCACTAACACCCAATCGTGCAAGCATCTTTTCGGTTATAACTAATTGCCACATGGCAGCATCTGGGACGATCGAGAGATCACGGTGATAGCATGCTCACATCATAATAAAATATAGTGATCTCATGAAGAGACATGGCACCTCCCTAATCGTTGATGAGCTCACGATCCGTGTGCACTAACGGATAACCACAACTTAACGGAGTGGCGAAAGATTCCGTTAAGATTAACATCTATCATTTTGGCGCCCAAACCCCGGCTATAAATAAGTAACTTGGACTACAAGTAGAAGGTATTCACTCTCAACTACCCTCTCTCTTACTTAACTTTACTTCCGACTACCATTACTTATTCTCACGCCGGAGGGTGGTCACGGAGAGAACTCCCCTTCTCCCCGTGGCGAGCTGACGGTGTTCTGTTTTGCAGGATCAGTCGGAGTTCAGTTGCAACCGTTATCATCACGAAACCTAACGAAGGATTAACCTCTTTATGAAAGGAACTAAACCCTAGATCTAACTAGATTCAAATCAGTTATATTTACGTTTCTTCATTGGCGCCCATCGATTTTCGTTTCTGATTCTCATCTTTCATTTCTTTTCGTTTCGATCAGATCCACGGCTTCATGGCTGATGGATCATCATTTCTAGGTCCTCGATCGGAGATCCGCCGCGTCGGCGTTGCTCCTCAAGTCGACGGACAAATCGTTATGAGGAGCAACGCCGACGCGGCAGATCTCCGATCGAGGACCTGGAAATGATGATCCATCAGCCATGAAGCCGTGGATCTGATCGAAATGAAAAGAAACGAAAGATGAGAATCAGAAACGAAAATCGGTGGGCGCCAATGAAGAAACGTAAATCTAACTGATCTAAATCTAGTTAGATCTAGGGTTTAGTTCCTTTCATAAAGAGGTTAATCCTTCATTTGGTTTCATGATGATAACGGTTGCAACTGAACTCCGACTGATCCTGCAAAACAGAACACCGTCAGCTCGCCACGGGGAGAAGGGGAGTTCCCTCCGTGACCACCCTCCGGCGTGAGAATAAGTAAAGGAAGTCGAAAGTAAAGTTTAGTAAGAGAGATGGTAGTTGAGAGTGAATACCTTCTACTTGTAGTCCAAGTTACTTATTTATAGCCGGAGTTTGGGCGCCAAAATGAGAGATGTTAATCTTAACGGAATCTTTCACCACTCCGTTAAGTTGTGGTTATCCGTTAGTGCACACGGATCGTGAGCTCATCAACAGTTAGGGAGGTGCCGCGTGTCGTCATGAGATCACTATTTTCATTGATGTGAGCATGCTATCACCGTGATCTCTCGATCGTCCCAGATGCTGCCATGTGGCAATTGGTTATAACCAAAAAGATGCTTGCACGATTGGGTGTTAGTGGCTTCTAGAAGATATCACAGCTGTAATCTATCTGTTGCTCGCCACGTGTGCATTCTGTAACAACATAAAAGATTCCCTTTACCTCTGCACCAGCTCAAGGATTTTTGCCAAGGGAAAGCTTCTCAGGATTAACTATTTTCTTGCGCGATGCAAGGTAGTTAACTGATCCTCTTTCCTTTCTTTGCTGTTGGCGCAATGTTTACTGAGCTCTTGCTTTGACATAAACGTCCGCGCAAGGTTTATGAGTGACAAGTTATCCAAGGAAACTGATCAAGGTTAACTCTGAACCTTGCGCGAGCACGCGTAAGGTAGTTAAATGATATTTCCCCTTTTTGGATATTTGGCGCAGAGTCTAGTGAGTCTTTCTTTAGCAGAGAAGCCTGTGCAAGGTCTCTTTGGTAGTTAATAGTGGGTATGGTTCCCTTACTTGGCGCAAGGTTTTTGGGACCATACCCCTTCATGTCGGATGTGATGAACATCTGGCGAAGAGACAATGAAAGTTTGGAAGATTTCATTACGCGATATAACAAGGAGGTTTTAGAGATCGGTGACGTGCTTGAAGATCTTATCCGCGCACTGTTCAAGTACGCGGTAAGATGTGACGAAATGATCAAAGTTCTTTCTGGTACTACCGGTTTGCTAAAAAGCTGGGATAAGCTCATGGCAGCAGCCAAGGTTTACACGCAAACCGAGCAAAACCTCAATGCAAACAAACCTCCTTTACCTCAGCATCGTCCTGAGGATCTGAGCAAAGGAGGTCGGAAGTTTAAGAAGGGTTGGAAAGACTCGAACCAAAGCTCTTATTCACCATACTCTTCGATGGATGCTCGCGCAACGATTAACAAGATAGCAACTCAGAAAGCCATTAAAAACGAGAATCGAGAGCGACAGTGGACTCCTCTCACCAAATCTCACGCGGAAGTCTTGAGCACTGAGAATTATCAATTTAAGCAACCCCAGCCCATGAAAAACAAGAAGGATCAAGACCCAAATCTCTTCTGTGATTTCCATAAAGACACTGGGCATACAACTGACAATTGCATTAGCCTGCGCACCGAAATCGAAAAAGCTCTGAAAAGTGGTAAGTTGACACACTTAGTACAATCAGTGCGAAAAGAAATCAGGAAACTCGCGCGCGGCGATGAAGGGCCAAGCAACAAAAAGATGAAACAAGTCGCCATGATTCAAGGAGGCTCGTCGCGCAAGCGCAGCTTTCAACGATTCCGCGATGAATAATGGCGCGAGCAGCAATTGATATTTCCTGTGGTTCCAGGCGGACCTCAAGAAGAAACCAGACAGATTATATGTTCATTGATCCAGGAATTTCTATGGATATCATATATGAACAGTGCTTCAAACAGTTAGATCCGGAAGATAAGGCACGCCTGGAACCAGTTGATTTCCCGTTAACTGTATTCTGTAACGAGGTTGTCTTTCCGCTTGGACAAATAGTTTTTCCCGTAATTATTTTAGACGGTAAACAACCGCACCATTCAAGTAAACTTCATGGTAATGCTAGCAACATCTCGTCACGATGTTTTGTTAGGGCTCGTGCGCAACGAGATTTCAGCATGATCACGTCTGCGCCGCACGCTGCATGTGGTTTCCCAACGCCAACGCCAACTGGAGTAGTTATCATTTTTGCCCGAAAAGATATTATGTCTATTGAAGAACCAGTTGTTAAGGCTGCCAAACCATCAACGCCAAACGAACCTGAAAAGTGGGTGTTGAACAATAAGTATCCAGAGCAACCAATTATCCTTGGTCCTGCAATTTCTATGGCAATTAGCGCAAAACTCAAAATCTTGTTGTTTCGAAATATGGATATCTTCGCATGGACACCTGCAGCCATGATAGGGGTTCCACGCAAAGTAGCAGAGCACTGCTTAAACGTTTTTCCATCAGCGCAACCGGTAGTACAGAAAAAGCGCAGCCTTGGATCGGAAAAAACAGAAGCAATGAATGAGCAAGTAGCAGAACTATTGAAAGTTAGTATCCTGTGTAACATCCGTCAAAAACGGATTTTACCAAACCCGCTCCGTTTATTAACCGAACAGTCAGTTAAAAATTTCGTTGCGAATTAAATGCCTAAAATAATTTTAAACGATACATAATCAATTATTATATGGGAATATATAATTAGTTTTTGAAAAACTGTTAAAAATATGAAAATAAAAATGTTTTGTTCCTGCCGGGTTTCGAACCCGGGTCAGTCACGGTTCAACAACAGACTTAACACTCAACACTTAAACCACTGCGCCACTGATGTTCTTTGTTAAATGTTGGGAGCATTTAATTGATAACGTGTCTTTCCGAATTCAAAACCGGCGCCCAAAGTTGCAGTCGTCGGAAATCCCGACAATCTCGCGAAACTTAACGATTCTTTCCGTTATAACGTAAACTTTAACTACACATCGGTTATAACCGACGTC
This sequence comes from Scalesia atractyloides, assembly GCA_947069175.1. NCBI lineage: Eukaryota > Viridiplantae > Streptophyta > Magnoliopsida > Asterales > Asteraceae > Scalesia > Scalesia atractyloides. The sequence continues at coordinate 76,426,254 of CAMTDV010000021.1, forward strand.
TGAGTCCGCGACACAAATTATAACCGCCGGAGTTTTTCTAACCGACGAATCAAGTCGAAAATCGGACCAGATTCATCGACGATTTGCCTTATAAATACCCCCTCGAACCTCTGCAAACATTTTCGCTCAAAACCGCACCCTTTCTCGGCGAAAACTCACTCGCCGGAATTCTTCTGCTCATCGCCGAAAAACCGAGTCCTTAACCTCTAAGCCTTACTAAACCCTCTGAACTTATACCGAAGTCACCCACATACTTTGTAAGCTTTCTGAAGACTCTCTGCTGCAAGACACTCGTCGCCGGAAGTGATTGCTGTCGCCGGAGTTACGCCGGAGAAACAGAGGAATCCAGTCGGTATACCTCACGCCTAATTTCTTCATTCTTTTTATTTAATATCACTTGTATTTAATCATCAGACACTAAAGAAACCGATTAAAACTTTGAACCAGTCGGATTTCCGATGCTGGTTAAAACTGACGAAGAGACGAAGTTCGGTAACATATAAGTATAATTAAAATCAAGTTATAACTCGGGTTAGACACACAGTCCAGTGGTGGACTGTGTGCACATTAAACACACTAACGTCTCGAGTTCGAATCTTGTCCCACACACACGCTGCCTTAATAAAAATGTTTTTTTTGTTAATCGAACCGGGAGACACTGCTGTTATATGTTAAGTATATTAATAATCGGAATAATAACCAAGTTAGACACACAGTCCAGTGGTGGACTGTGTGTATGTTTAATCACAGCGCACGAGTTCGAGTCCGGTCTTTTGCATCGACTCGGACAATAATCTAACTTTTCAAAATAAGACAGAAAAGGAAATGTTCAGTTTGTGTTTAAGTATAATAAAAATCAGTTAAGTTAACAAGTTGGACACACAGTCCAGCGGTGGATTGTGTGTTAGCATAACCCACAGGTCCCGGGTTCGAGACCTGTGGAGCGCACCGGTCCGAATCAATTAAATCGTTTTTAAAAATAAAATGATTTTTGGTTTAATCTAATTAATATATAAATATAATTAAAAACAGAAATATTTCGGGTTAGACACGTAGCTCAGTTGGTAGAGCTGCGTGCACGCGTACGGGAGGTCTCGGGTTCGAGCCTCACTCAGCGCACAATAATACATACGAACCGGTCAACAGTCAATGTTACAGTCAAAGTCAACGGTCAAAAAAAAAGTCAACTTTTTTTATTATTTTTATTTATTTATTTTAATTAAAAATCAATTATAAATACTTAAAAATAACATTTTTAAGGTTAGAAAATAGCCTTAAACTCACAAAAATACACCCAACAATCCTACTAAAATGGATCAATAAAACCCGTTTACTTACCGAACCACAATGCTATTTATCTAGGTTAATTTCACTCGTGGTTAAAACCACTTCGCGTGCATTCAACATCATCAACCGAACGCACCCACTGTGAGTGAATCTTACAACTCCCCCTTTTAATTACACGTTTTGGGGTGTGTCATGTGTCACAAAATAATTAACTAGTTTATTTAAACTTGTGCCATACCATATCGTGATCTAAACTTAGATTGTTTATATTGTTGTGATTACTTATTTCATTTTGTCAAATTATATGAAATTCATTCATTAAGCCCATCAGTTCCTCGTGGGAGACGAGTTGAACAACGCGTGCCTCAAAACCAATTCATCATTGTTCATGTGTATATCATTGAGTTTATATTGTTTGTAGTTTTGTCTTTCATATTATCATGTTTATGCAATTCATTCATTAGGCCCATCAGTTCCTCGTGAGAGACGAGTCGAGCAACGCGTGCCTCTAAATGTTCCATTATTGTTCATGTGTGTTTTATTTAATATCTAATGATTGTTGAATAAGTTTACATCTATTTTTACTCATGTGTGGTTGTGCACTCATTTCATAATCAATTAAATAAACTTGTTCAAATGTTTTCCATAGGATTCACTCGCCAACTTTATGTTGATCCAAAAACCTTTTACACATGATACAGGTGAACAGGTTGAAGCAAGGAAAACATAGGAAATGCCTTAGAAGAGAACAAAGAAGCTTAGATTGATAGTTAGAACATATTGTAATATTTATTGTAAATTTCCATTAAATTGTATTAATGAATATGAAATGTATAATAAATGTCATGAGCTTTGATGATAACCCAATCATGCCCCGATCACCTTTTCCGCTGCAGGTCGGGGTGTGACATCCTGCGCAAAGTCAAATATCAAACCTGGGTCGCAAACCCAGTAATGGTGAAAAAACATAATGGTGGCTGGCGCATGTGTGTGGATTTCAAAGATTTAAACAAAGCTTGTCCCAAGGATTGTTATTCTCTTCTAGAGATTGACAAGAAAGTTGATTCATTAGCCTTTTTCCATTGGAAATGTTTCCTAGATTGTTACAGAGGGTATCACCAAGTGCTGATGAAGAAAGAAGATGAAGATAAGACAGCTTTTCGAATGGAGAAAGGTATTTTTTGCTACACAAAAATGCCCTTTGGCCTCCGCAATGCGGGAGCTACCTATCAAAGATTGATGGACACCGACTTTGGTGATGACATTGGAAAGATAGTAGAGGTTTATATCGATGACCTGATCATCATGAGTAATTCAGAGGAAACTATGTTAGAAAATATCCAGAAAACCTTCGATTCCTTGCGCAAGGTCAATTTAAAGTTAAATCCAGGGAAATGCTCTTTTGGCATGAAAGAGGGAAAGTTCCTTGGTTTTATGGTTACAAAAGAAGGATTCAAAGTTAATCCAGAAAAGGTGGAGGCCATCCAAAAAATGTCGTCTCCCACCACCATCAAAGAAATGCAACGATTAGCTGGGAGATTAGCTGCGCTTAACCATTTTTTGGCTAATCATGCTGCAAAGTCATTTCCATTCATCCAAACCTTGCACAATTGTGTCAAAAGCAAAATGTTTTTGTGGACTCCCGAAGCGGAAAAAGATTTTCAGGAAATAAAGGATTGTCTTATGTAATTACCCATGCTTACCGCTCCGCGCAGCAAAGAACCAATGATTCTTTATCTTTCTGCTTCACCAATGGCAGTTGGGGCAGTGTTAATGGTGGATCGGGAAGGCGTTCAATCTCTGATATATTACATCAGCAAAATGCTGAATGATCCAGAGACACGGTATTCTATAATGGAGAAATCAGTGTTAGCTCTTGTTCACGCCTCGCGTAGGCTGAGACGATATTTTTCAGGACACGTCATTACGGTGCTGACTAATTATCATATTGGCCAAGTCTTATCTAAACCAGATGTCTCGGGGCGCCTCGCGAAGTGGGCAATTGAATTGGGAGCTTACAACTTTGTTTCAAGCCTAGACCAGCCATTAAAGGTCAAGTCCTAGCTGACTTTGTTGCTGAAATTCCAGCAGATAAAGTTGAAGAGTGCGAAGCAATTCAAAACCCAGTGCCCATCGTTGATGATAGAGCATGGATCTTGTATACTGACTGCGCATCAAACAATGATGGGGCAGGAGCAGGCTTACGTTTGATAAGTCCAGATGGCGAAAAGTTCACTTATGCAATTCGGCTCGAGTTTAAGAGTGCCAATAATGAAGCAGAATATGAAGCTTTCTTAGCAGGCTTACACCTGGCTATTAAAATGGGTGCATCTAACTTAACTGCTCATGTCTACTCTAAGCTGGTTGCTGAACAAGTTACTGGTTCTTACGATGCAAAGGGCGACGTTATGGCCCTCTATCTAGAGCAAGCGAAAGCACTCATCGCTCAGTTTAAGCAATTCGAAGTTGTTCACGTGAACCGAAGTGAAAATAAGCATCCTGATGACTTGAGCAAATTAGCTGCGACAAGTTTTCAGCATTTGGCAAGAGAGGTTCGCATCAAAGTCTTAAGCAACCCATCTGTACCACTAAAACATGTAAGCATGGTTGAAATCGGGGATCTATCTTGGATGTCTCTAATTATTATGTACCTGCTACATGGAACGCTTCCAGCAGACAAAGCTCAAGCAAGAAAGATTCGATGCAAAGCCATTAATTATGAGATGGCAGATGGGATCTTATATCGGAAGTCGTATTCAGGACCCTTACTTCGTTGCGTAAGCAAACATGATGCACAATATTTAGTACGGGAAATCATGAGGGGTTGTGTGGTATCCTTCTGGACCGCGCATGGTGGTTGCCAAGATCATGAGTACAGGCTATTACTGGCCTGGGATGTACGTTGATGAAGTTGAAATTCTGCGCAAGTGTATATCTTGTCAGCGACATGCTCCAAAGACATTACGCCCGAAGAATCCCCTTGTTCCAATAACCACTACGTGGCCTTTCCAACAGTGGGGGATTGATCTTATCGGACCGTTTCCTGATGCGCCGGGCGCAGTCAAGTTCGTTATTGTTGCGGTTGACTATTTTACCAAATGGGTGGAAGCTAAGTCGCTAGCATCTACCACAGCGATGGTAGTTCGTAAATTCATATGGGAACACATTATCTGCCGTTTCGGCTTACCATTACGAATCATCACTGACAATGGTCCCAATCTCATAGCTGCAGAACTACAAGCTTGGATGCAGTAAATGAAGATAGAACATGTTTTTGCTTCTGTTGCTCACCCGCAGGCAAACGGCCAGGTGGAAAGTATAAACATGCAACTGGTGGAAGGCATTAAAGCACGCCTAGGTACGGAGCGACGAGGCTGGGTTGATGAATTTCCAAGTATATTATGGGCGCACCGTACTATGCCAAAAACAAGCACCGACGAAACACAATTTAGTCTGGTTTATGGTACTGAAGCTGTAATACCTGCGGAGATCGGTCTTCCATCACCTAGAATGATTGCTCTCGAAAAACAAAGTAACGAAGAACAACGCCGGCTTGATCTCGACTTAGTTGAGGAAAGGCGTGAAAATGCAGCGATACGAGAAGCAAAGTATAAATCTCAAATGGAGAAATACTACAACAAACGGGTACGCATATGCACCTTTTTACCTGGTGATTTTGTACTTCGCGACAATGAAGCATCAAACATCGAAAAACCAGGAAAGCTGGCACCTAAATGGGAGGGACCTTACGTGATTCATGAGGTTCTTGGAAAAGGCGCGTACACATTGAAACATCTTGACGAAACGGCAGTTCCTAGGACTTGGAATGCGCAACAACTACATCGTTGTCCCAGAGCTCACAAAGCCTTGCGCTTTCTACGAGCCTGTTTACATTTTTTCTTAATTGTAATCTTAGTGGTAGTTTGCAGCTTTATGCTCTATCAATAAATAAAATACTCCCTGTCGCTACTTACGTTCTTGTATATATTTATTACAATTGCATGCAATTCCTTTGGATACATAAAAACACATACTCATGAGCCACAAGATTACAAAGTGCTTACGCTCACACATGAGGTTAATTATTGTTCATTTGTCTATCCTAAACAAGTAATTGGTCACATGCAAATATTGTAAACTAAATATATTATATTCACATATAAATAAAGAGTACTTGCGCGTCTGCGCAACATTGCATCAAAAGAAATTACAAGCATCTAAGAAAACTGAAGCAATCTAGCTGTCTTTTCTTGCAACCTTTGCGCTTTGTTGTTTCTCTGCCTCTGAGAAGATCTCTTTTAACCTGTCAACGAAGTCATCATGTTGTAGCGCAGCATCGACGTCCATGACAGGGATATGCAAGTGATCATAATTCTCTTTGGCAGCAGTGTAGATAGCAACAATATCAGTCCCATGCGTAGCAGAGCAGCTTGTATCCCATTGGGTTTTTAAAGCATGGGCCACATGCAGTGTACATTCCTTGTAGCCCTCAGCATGGCCATCATTACGCACTGCCACCATCAGCTCCGCCACTCTCTCATCCAATTCCGTAGAATTCAAAATGGAGTTTGCAATCTGTAAACAAGCGCGCCAGTATCAAATATAATAATTCAGCAAGATATATATTTCAAAAGAAGGGATAATACCTCCACAATCCCATACTCACGCAACCAAGTAAGCTGGTTTATTAAGGACTCTGTCAGGCTCTCTGCTGTAGCGCGAGCGACCTCTGTATCATTAATTATCTGCTCGCCTTCAGTCAAACGGCGGGTCAACTCGGCTTTCTCAGTTCGATGAAGGTTAATGTCCTTTTTCAAGGTATAAACCTCATCCTGCAGTCGCGCCTGATCAAATAACATAGAGGTTATTCTTAAGGAGGAGAGTCATTTTGGTCGCTACCTCATTCTGCTCACTCCTCTCTCGGTGTGAACGAGCCTCTGCCGCCGCAGCAACAACATCATTTTTCTCTTTCTTGAGCTTCTCAATTTCATTGCGCAGAGAAATTTTTTCGTTATTGTCTCGGTCACAAGCCTTCACAAAGCGCTTGCGATCCTCAGCATGTTGCGCAGCAGCGGCCTCACATTTCCGCTTCCAAGAAAGCGCGGACCATTCTTCGGTTTTCCTTTCCTCTTCAAACTTGGCTTTCTCAGCCTCAAAATCCACGATCATCTTTAACGTCTTCTCTTTTTCAAATTTGGCTTTCGCCTTGTATATCTCAACCTCATCCCCCACCTTGTTCATGCTGCGGCATTCGCGCACAATTCTGTTCATCGTGGAAGAGGCAAGAGCAGACTCTTGTAAGAATGTTTGATAAGTGACATCATGGTTTTTCTCTTCTTGGCGCTTCACCTCCACCGGAGGGAAGATGCCCTTATACCACTCCCTGCAGGAGTGCCAATCTGTAAAAACATCACCCTGTTTAACCTTCCACACAGGCTGATGGATCTCAGAGGCTCGCTTCTCAGAATAAGAACGCGAATAGTAATCCCCAGGCGTTTCCTCGGGGCGAATCGGTGACTCCTCCTCTGGATCATAAAAAATTGGCATAAAATACTCACCTCTGGTGGAAGGGCCAGCGCCCTTAGAAATAAATGTTGAAGGCTCAGGAACGGGCGTGGCTGGGTTATCTTGCCCAGCAGAACTAGACCCTCCTACAGCAGCACCAGTGGCAGTATCTTTAACCTGCTCGCCAGCAGGATTGTTGGCAACAAATTGTTTGGCTCTTCTTCTGGAGCCACTTTTTCAGTTTTTTCTGGACTGATTGGGTCCGCATCAAAAATAGGTGCGCTATGGTCCACATCACCTTCTTCAATGATATCAGGCTTGCGCGGTGATGGTATGGAAGAAGATGATACCGGCGCAATCTTTACAGGTTTATCTGCAAAAATAAACACAAATGTCAAGCATAAGGCATTACGCAGCTATTACAACAATGTATGCAAAGAAGGGGACATATCAGGCGAAAACTTCTTCGCAAGGGCATCCAGGTTGCTCTTCTTGCTGATGCGCGGTCGCGCAACCTTTTTCGGCGGAGAAGGTGGTGTAGTTTCAGCTTCTTTTCTTTCTTTTCTTTTCTTTTCTTTGAGACACGCTTCAACGCCTCCTCTGGGCTTGAAGGTATCTCCAAAGGTTGATCTGGGTTCGAGGCAGGGACAGCTGATAGGTCAATAGGCTCTGGCTTTGGTTTCTTCAAACCTACAGGCGTAAGACCTTCTATTGAGTCTGACACCACCACGTAATCACACCAAGAATCAGATACGAGACGCGTACCTTTCTTGACCTCAGCCTTCGAAGCTGCAGATGGCTTAGTTTTTTGATCTGGTTTGGAGGTAGGAGGCGCATCAGCAGCGGTTGGCTTCTTTTTCTTCTTGGAGTCAGGGCCTACTCCCAAGTTTAGCAAATCACCTACATGATCAATAATAAAGGAAAAACGTTGCGCCATAAGCTACATTGCAATATTACTTAAAGATTTGGTATATACTAGTAATATTGCAATAACTAACTTAGGCTTCGCAGTATATGACTTATCAGTAATAGCAGAGGGCTGCGCATTCAGATCTTCTTTCTTAGGGATTTCAAAATTTCCCAAGATCTGATCAAACCACGGTTCTTCATTCTCCTCAAGCGGCACAACAGCCATTTTTCCATTGTCTCTCTTAAACGACACCAAGTACAATGGCACAACTGTTTCGGGAAGCACAACAATAAAACTTCATCAATAGACAATATTTATGGAAGACAGTTCTAGAAAACCAAGAAGTTATCTTCGGTGTAAAACGACTTTTCTCGACGTTCCTTCTTCCACAAAATACTCCTCCCCGCAGCAATTAATGCCCTATCTGGCAAGATAATATTGGGCACATCTTTTATGTTCTGGTACCACACTTCGTTGGTCGGAATAGCCAATGTCTCCAACTCTATCTCCTCCCCGGCCCTAAACGTCATAGCCATCGGGACAATAGCCGCTTTCACATAAAAAAACTTCTGCTTCCAGTCGTGGTAGGATTTGGGTGGCACTAACAACAACCGTTTGGCTTGCACATGTTGTTGGAATGAATAATAGCCCGATGAGCAGTGAAGCTGATAAAATACCCGGAACTTCTCAACTGTCGGTATGATTTGCATCGACTGGCAGACGAACTTGAAGTGTCTAATCCTCACCATTCCCATGGGATTCAACTGGGAAATATGGAATTTATAGAAGTCTAGAATCTCAAGCATGAAGTGGGTCACCGGAAGTCTGAAGTTGCCCTCGGAAAAATAATCGTAGAACAACGTAATGTAGCCGGCCGGAGCATCCGCCGCCGTGGCACCCTCCTTAGGGTAAAAAGCTCCCCAGGGCTTAGCAAACAGAAAATTATCGATCAGGGCATCGAAGTTTTCTTTCCCCCAGGTGGAAGTATAGACGTCGCCGGTACCTCAACTCTCCCAGAACTAGATCTAGTCGCCATAACAACCTTGTGGAAAGAACTCTTGAAGAAAGGGATTTCTTCAGAAAAAAGGAAGATGATTGGAATTTTTGCAGTCGCCGGAAAATATGAAGGATATATGTTGTTTTCTCTCTAGAATATCAACTGGTGAAGAAACAAATGGAGTGTTGTTTCCCTTTATATACTAATCGCAATTAATGCTCGATGTGACAACAGTGACTTTTGCGACCATCACACCTTCCCAGGTAACTGAAAGGGCGAGTAGGGAAGAGTAATTACCCTCACGCGCACGAGTGTCGCCGAATTATCATTGATGTAGTAAGACACGTACCGTTGACAGCCTGTCAACAGTACCACCACGTCTCAGGAGCGTGTGTGTTCAACAACTACATTATCTGGATGAGCGACACGTGTCCAAATATATTCAACTTCAAACAGTCTTCAAAGATCACATATGACACATCACCAAGGAGCAAAAAACACCAAAGAACCAGCACCCATTCAGCGCTGCATACTTATCTTAAGTCCAGTGCTCCACCTACTTTTTACTTTTACATATGAGCAACACTAGACTGGGAGGACTTGAAGGGGTATGGTCCCAAAAACCTTGCGCCAAGCAAGGGAACCATACCCACTATTAACTACCAAGGAGACCTTGCTCAGGCTTCTATGCTAAAGAAAGACTCACTAGACTCTGCGCCAGTTATCCAAAAAGGGAAATATCATTTAACTACCTTGCGCGTGCTCGCGCAAGGTTTAAAGTTAACCTTAATCAGTTTCCCTGGATAACTTGTCACTCATAAACCTTGCTCAGACGCTTATGTCAAAGTAAGAGCTCAGTAAACGTTGCGCCAACAACAGAGAAAGGAAAGAGGATCAGTTAACTACCTTGCGCCGCTCGCGTAAGAAAACAGTTAATCCTGAGAAGCTTTCCCTTGGCAAAAATCCTTGAGCTGGTGTAGAGGTAAAAGGAATCTTTTCTGTTGTAACTGAATGCACACGTGGCGAGCAATAGATAGATTACAGTTGTGATATCTTCTAGAAGCCACTAACACCCAATCGTGCAAGCATTTTTTCGGTTATAACCAATTGCCACATGGCAGCATCTGGGACGATCGAGAGATCACGGTGATAGCATGCTCACATCAATAAATTATAGTGATCTCTTGAAGACACGTGGCACCTCCCTAACCGTTGATGAGCTCACGATCTGTGTGCACTAACGGATAACCACAACTTAACGGAGTGGCGAAAGATTCCGTTAAGATTAACATCTCTCATTTTGTCACCCAAACCCCGGCTATAAATAAGTAACTTGGACTACAAGTAGAAGGTATTCACTCTCAACTACCCTCTCTCTTACTTAACATTACTCCGACTACCTTTACTTATTCTCACGCCGGAGGGTGGTCACGGAGAGAACTCCCCTTCTCCCTGTGGCGAGCTGACGGTGTTCTGTTTTGCAGGATCAGTCGGAGTTCAGTTGCAACCGTTATCATCATGAAACCAAACGAAGGATTAACCTCTTTATGAAAGGAACTAAACCCTAGATCTAACGAGATTCAGATCAGTTAGATTTACATTTCTTCAGTGCGAGCTTGCATGTAAGATTGATAACGTATAACCCAAGTATTGTAACACGTAACACAAGTATGTAATATGTTATAAAAGTAGAATTTCATTATGATCACAGTCTCGGGTTACAAGGGTTGAGAATACAATGCAAATACAAATGATAACAAGTTTCTAAAAATAGGAAATACGAGCCACATTTTCTAAATAAGGAAAGTACAAAATGCGAAGCGTTACACTCCCTTATAATCAATGCGTCATCCGAAAATAAAAGTTGGGAAATGAGAGACCCTTCATTAGGAGTACCAAAACCTTTAAACAAACCCATGGAGACAATTTTCTCAAAAGAAACCGAGAATGTCTCTATCACCAATACAAAAAGGAATGAGGAAGCCGGATGGCCTTGGCGAATCTCCCTAGTATAGTTAAACTCAATGGTCGGAGATCTGTTAAACTAGACTGATGACCTCGAAGAGTTTATAATCCCCCTAATTCATAGTCTCCATTTTCCCTGAAAGTTCATATGAAACTTTACCGAGTCAAGGAATTCCCAATTCACATGGTCATAGGCCTTTTCGAAGTCAATTTTAACTAGAAGCCTTTACTTTTCTTCTTTTTTATCCATGATATAATCTCAGTCATCGTGATAAGGGGCCGTCTAAGATCGATCAACCTTTGATTAAAGTCGATTGTGTCTCCAAAACAATCGAGTCAATAACCACCTTAAGTCTATTAGCTAGCAACTTCGAAACCACTTCAATAGTAATACCAATTAAATTAATAGGACAATAATCTTGAATCCCCGTCGGGTCTCTAAAGTTTGGCACCAAAACAATAAAAGAGGATCCACATATTCTATCAATCAAAGCCGAGTTAAAAAATTCACCTAAATCAGCCTCGAAGAGCCTCCAAAACCTCTTATGGAACTTAAAACTGAATCTATCCTGGCTCGGAGCCTTTTTATCGCCACACTCCCACACCAAACTTTTGATTTCGGATTAATGGAAAGGAGCAATCGGCATCTCCACCTCCTTATAATTCAGCCTTTAAACCCCCCCCCCCCCCTCCAGCTTCAGTCTATCTTCTAAAGGCTCATTAAATCGCTCCCTAAAATGACAAAGAATACTTTTCTTTATGTTCGGAACACTGCACCACCTATCATTAACCACCAACCCGTGTATTTTGTTGGATGTATTTTTTCCCTTTATCATCCTATGAAAAAGCATAGAGTTCTCATCTCCACGAGTTACCCAATTCAAGCGAGATTTCTGAAAAATATCTTTCGTTTTCTTTTCCCCTCATCTGTGCAAAATCTCCTTCAACCACTCCACTCTAACCCACTCGTCCTCCTCCTCGAGATCCCTCTGCTCCAAAAAGTTATCAAGGTCAAAAGGTCCGACATTTCTTGGTCTAGCCTTTCCGAGTCTTTTTTTCCCCTTAGCCACTGCCCAGTTTTTCGAAACCCATATGATGTGCTTAAACTTGTAGGTTAACATGACATTCGGGTAACCTTCAAACACAAACGAACTAGACACTTCTTCACCACTGACTCGATATCCTCCTCCTTAAACCAATAAATAAAAACTCGAAATGAGTATGGACAGTAATCCAATAAGGTTAGTCATCAAAATCAGCGAAGAATGATCATAGAGGTACCTAGGGAGCGCCATAAGACACGAGACCTGACCACTTATCCACAAAATCCTTATTAACCAAACATCTATTAATTTTATTCCTTTTTCTTGTATTACTTTTCCTATAAGTAAAATGTTGGCCCTTGAATTAAAGTCTCCGATCAAAACCCAATTACCTGTTTTCGCTTCTTTAATATCCAATAATTCTTTCCAAACCCACTTCCTGTCCGTGGGCCATACACATTCATCAAATTGAGAACCTTGTCATAACCTTTTAACCAACCCGATATCACCATGTAAAATCTATTTTTCACAACTAAAAAAACTAAAGAACTCCAGACACATAACAAACCACCTAATCTACCTGTGGCATTAACACAACTCCACTCGAATTGACCAGAACCCCATAAAGCAGTGCAATTGATTTTTGACCTGTCCTTCAATTGCGTCTCTCGTATACAAAGACACGAAATTTTATGAACTTTCACTAGCCTCTAAATCCACCTATGCTTAGCCACAAACCCCAACCCTGCAATTCAGTGACATAAAATTCATTAGGCAATAAGTACAAACTCCTCACCATGGACCATTCTTCTAATTTCTTGTTTGAATTTACCGAAACCCGCCCCAATTTTACTTCCCAACTCGACAGTGCTATCGACCTCTTTATCCAAATTTAACCTTTTTGAACCCGAATCACCCACCACATCTTCCTTCTGCCCACTACCCAACCCTTCCCCTGCCTCCCGTTTACGCCATCATTCCGCGTTGGATCTATCTCCATCTCCACCTCTACCCAACACCTGAATTACTATGTGAAGCATCCCCCAAAATGTAAGATACCGAATTTAATTCTGGGACTCCAATAGAGTTATTACACCCATGGCCCGACCCACTAAGATTAATAGGAGAACTGGCCCGCTCCTTTCTTCTTCTCTTTCTATTCATGTTCCTCGAATTATCCTTGTATGCTGAATTAAATTATATAGGTCCCACTGAATCAAAAAGAATCTTCCAATCCTTATTATTATTACGTCCCGCTTGCGGTATGCGCATATAATGTATATATGTGCGGGCGCTCGGGTGGCAAAAGTGAAAATGCACTAATTTTAACGTTATTTTACTAATTTCGTGAAAATTACGTTAAAAGAGGGGGGTGGTTAATCATGCATCATGTGGTGGCTTTGATAGCCGAAAGACAAGGGAGTACATGCACTAATCGACCTTTGTCTTAATTGATGAGTGTTATGTGCCTTATGTCTAAGGCTTGATGCAAAATTACTATCGAGCCAAGGGTCACACAGGAAGCAGCCTCTCTATTCCTAAGGGTAGAGATAAGACTGTCTACAACATACACTCCTGAGACCTAACTTAGATTTACTATTGGTGAGATTTACTGAGTATGATGATGATGACCTTAGGAGTTGAATCCCCATGTGTACAAGATGCATGCTCAGTGTGAATCCAATTATCTTTCCCGCGCTGCCGAACCATTGAACTACCCCCACCACCCTTTCAGTTTCCCCTGCAACTCCTCCATCGGATCTTCTTGATGACCAAACTTGCCTGAATAATCAGACAAACATATCAATCCCCTCGGGGCTTCGACTTCTTTGACAAGAACCTTGATTATTGCCTCGTCTAACAAATATGATATCGTTAATGACATTAATCGAACGAGTCAACACTCCCACCATGTTCCCTTATAGATCCACATCAGAGCTCACTACTGGGGAAGGAGCCACCACTAAGCCGAATGCATTGCCGATAAGACCAAACGCTGAACCATCCCATAACTCGGTGGTACCCCTTTAATCACTACCCAGGCTACATTCCTAGATTAAAACGACAACAAGAGCGACAGGCTCTCCAAATACTTTAGAGGACACTTCTTTATAATTAATATGTTATTAAAATAAAATGCAAATACCATAAAAACCAAAATATTCTATTTTTTTCTTATAATAGTTCATCACAATTTTCTACACATTAAGGTGTCTCCACACATTGAATTTCAACAAAATTGTGATTTAAAAAAAAAAAAAAACTTGAAAGCAGCATCTCCGGTTGTTTTTGCGCCCCCCTTAAAATAAAGTTTTTGTTCCTGGATAGTAAGATATAGAAAAACACGTAAGTAAAAGAGCCGTTAAAAAAAGAACCGGATATAATGGTCCCGACTTGTTTTAAAATTTTAATTCGTCTTTTTTCACACTTTTGTATAGGAAATTGTTAAGAGACGTGTGTAAGGAAAACGAAAAGTAAATGATGTAGGAACTCGATCACTTTTTATTAATATATATTATGAAATATATAATAACAAGACTCTCGTTATTAATACGAAATATGATAGTACAATCCGATTATAAAACTATATGAAAAATCAATGAAATACAAATACATTGTACCAATCTTGATTCAAGTCGGCGTCTTTGGAAAACTTCAAACGCACCTTGTTGTTTGAAACTCCGCTACAAGACAAACAAAAATTGTTAACAATTTTGATTGAGGCACGTGTTCAACACGCTTCCCTTAAAATAGATTTCGCGCCTCTACCAAAGACGTCGCGACTGTTTCACAGGGTACAACAGCCGAAGCAGTATGTACTGCTGGAGATGGCCACACGCCCGAGGTTACACCGGATAAAATTATAGTGTTAGAACTTGTGGAAAAATTATGATACGAAGGTGATGAAATCGTATAGAGAAAACATATCTCTCTAAGTACCCAACAGATGGGTCTTCAAGTATTTCATCTTTCTAAGAACTCTCTATGTATTCATGAATTTTCCTTGTATTATATCTCTTGTATTTCTCTAGTGTTCTCTTTATATAAGGCACATGGTGTTCTAAATATATAAGAGTATCTTAAAGAGTTAAGAGTCTCATTATATAGAACTCATCAAATGTCATCAAGAGTTTCACCATATGAAGAGTTAAGAGTCTCAATAATTATAGACTTAAACTCTAATAACACTCATCAAATGTAATCATTAAAACTCTACATAAGAGTTTCACCATATGAAAAGTTTAATTAGTAATTATCATTTCATTAAATTATAATTCACTAGATATCCATTCACCAAATTTCCAACAATCCCCCACATGAATGGAGATCGTTCAAAACACATAAAATTTTCAGGGGAACCTCGACAGTTGAGTTTTGCATACGATAGGTAGGTGTTACCCTTTGAACCTTCGCTCATGAAATGCACTTAGACAACTAGCTCTGAGTAGATCTCGATATCTTTGAACTCGTCTGCCGTTTGTGTAGACGACAATACACTTCACACAAGACTCTCCTTAGCCGAGTCATCTCCTCATAGTCGTGTCCAATAATGGTTGTGGAACACTTTCCTGGTTCTATGAGAGCTCTAGGAATTGTGCCCTCAATTCCATTCGAAGTGACCACACTTCTCTCTAACATAGGTGATCCCCCTTAGATCATTAAAAGCATTGTGGTTATCGTGATTTATCCAAATCATTTACCACATATTATGCTTAGCTTTACTCTTTGTCACTGAATATCATAGGAATAGACTAGGACGTATTTAAACACACCCTTTTATACTTTGGGGGTATGTATAACCATATATACTAGCTTATGCATATATATCATTTATGCCCCCACAATGCCACCTTTATGCATATGAGTTAGTTGTCCTATTGAACTTAGATCTTGAGATCTCTAGTCAACTAAGTTAGGTGTCCTTCACATACCCTTTTTCATAGGCTTTAGTCTCATTCCACAACTTGATCTCTAATAAACCCTCACGGGTTTGGATCCATAACATTAACAAATAACTTTGCGTATTTGAGATCAGTTGTCATGATGTGTTCTTAACTCGTAAGTTAACTTCGCCTGTTATCAACTTCTAAGACTATAACCTTAGTGGCCATCTGAATCTGATTATAATAATGTCTTTGTAAGATATGCATATCATTTAAGGCAAACACATCTCCATTATGCACTACGACCTTTGTGTCTTCCACTTAGTCGTCGATTTGCAATGTTAGATTGGATTATAAAATCCTTATTGCCAAACTTTTATGATACAAATGCAAGACACCCCCACATTTAAGCGTTATAGGATATCATCCAGATGGGGTAATGAAAACCATTTCTACATACCCTTATAGGGTTGTTTCTAAATGGATCCTCCCCCACATTTCTTACCATTTGATCAACATATTTTTTTTTGTAACTTCACTTATGAAGACATTTATACACATATGATTGAACAAGATCAACCTCATTGTATCAGTGAATTCAACTCATATTGCATTAGCTTACATAAGCTTCCGAGCTGACCAAAGCAAAACATGTCATTGTCATAAGTTTGTCACAATCTTAGAATAATTCAAATCTAACATCTTGAATAAGCCTAGACAATGAGTTCTCCTCATTAGCTTTTCGAACAAATTCTTCAAAAGTTACATGTCTTTTCCTTATAATGAATGAAAATTCTTCCTCAACTTTGTCTATACACAAATTCTTATTGTGTTCATACACATTTGAATGTTTAGAGTTAATTAGTCTCCGTCAAGACACATAATAACCAAGTACTAGTCTAGCATGCTTTAGACTACAATACTTTAGCATGTGAACAAAAGATGCATCATTCTGATTCTTCACAGCCCCAAGGATATCATAATATCACTTTGCAACATCCTTCCCTTGTTAAGACAAAATAATGAGACTTGTTCATAATTCTAAAACATCAATATTTAGGAAAGACTCACAAATTATTATATATAGCACATAGTGTCACACCCTGACCTGCATCGGAAATGGTAGTCGGGGCATGATTGGGTTTTCATCAAAGCTAATGACATTTACTATAAAGTTTCATATTTATTATTTCTCTTTAAAGAAGAAGTTACAATAAACATACAAACACAACATGTTCAAATACATTTTCATTCAAATTACAAACTAAAGTACAATTACAAAGGAAAACAAAACTAAACGTTCATTCCAAGGCATTAACTTGTTTATTCTTCTGGCCATCCTATGTGTTTCTTTTCTCAACCGGATCACCTGTATCATGTGTAAAAATATGGTTTTTGGGTCAACAAAAGTTGGCGAGTGAATCTTATGAAAACATTTGAACGCATTTATTATATTGGTTATAAAAAGGTGCATAACCACATATGAGTAAACGTAAATGTAAATTTAATCACAAAACACATAATATCAAATAATGCACACGCACACACCAAATGATGAACAATGAGATCAAGGCTCAATCAACCGGAGCCGATCTAATGAGGCACCTGATGCTCAACTCGTCTCCCACGAGGAACTGATGGGCCTAATGAATGATTTGCACGCAACTTGACAAGAATGTAAACACGCATCACAACAAACAATATTTACATCATAAGTTTAGGTCATATAATGGTAATAGCACAAGTTTGAATAAACGAAATAATTAAAGCGACACATGATACACCCCAAAACATGAATAAAAAGGGGAATTTGTAAGGATTCACTCACAGTGGGTGCGTTCCTTGATAATGATGAATGTGCACGAATTTATGATTCGACCGACGAGGAAAAACTAACCTAAATGATAACGAAATGATTCGGTAAATAAATAAATTTTATTTGAGATTAATATTTTTAATTAGTGCTCTTAATGGGATTGTTAGATTTATTTTTGTGAGTTTAAGGAAATTTTCTAACTTTAAAAATCTTATTTTTAAGTATTTTTAAATGATTTTTCAATTAAATAAATAAATAAAAAGAAATAAAAAAAGTTGACTTTTTGACCGATGACCGTTGACCGTTGACCGGTCGGACTGTGTTTTTATATGCGCTGAGTGAGGTTCGAACTCGGGACCTCTCGTATGCGTGCACGCAGCTCTACCAACTGAGCTACGTGTCTAACCCGAAATAAACTCAGATTTAATTATATTTATAAACTAACTAGAATATTTCAGAAATTAGTTATTTTAAAAAGGTTTTAAAATCTGCAGAACCGGTGCGTATAACCCGCGTCGAACCCGTGACCATTGCTTTGATTGACACCCAGCCCAACCAACTGGGCTGGGTGTCTAACCCATTTAAATTAAGATTATATTAAACTTAAGTACTATCTGAGGGGTGTTCTGTTAAACTTAAAAGAAAAAAATGTTTTGTTATTGCGGGAACCGGATACGTACACGAATCGAACTCGGGACTTGAACGTTATAATTGCACACAGTCCACCGCTGGACTGTGTGTCTAACCCGTTTAGTTTTCTGATTTTAATTATACTAATACTTATTTGCGACTTCATCTTCTTCGTTTATAAGAACACAGAACAGTGAAATCCGACTGTTCTGTTTAAATCGATCATCAAAAATTATAATTTGTTGGAATGAAATAGATAACGACATTAAGGAATAGAATGTACCAAAACAGAGCGTTTACTTCAAATTTCCGGCAAGAGTCGTCGGCTCTGATTTGTGACTCTCGGCTGAGTGAATTGTTTGACAGTTTAGATCCTTGTGTTATGAAATTAAGTTACTGAGCAAGAGATATCAAGAGGGTTTAGTTGATTATACCGATCGACAGTGAGACTTCGGATTTTCAGTGATATTCCGGTGAGTGTGGGTTTTTCTGGCGGCGTAGTCTGAGACAGATTCTGGTTGAATGATTAAAGTTAAGACATGCCGAATAATGGATTATAAACAAAAGACTCGAGAATTTTACCGATTTGAAGTAAGCCTCGGTTTTCCGGTGAAAGTCCGGCGAATGCAAAATATCTCCGGCGACGTGTTTTGGGATGAATAAAGCTTCGGAAACGATCGTGG
This sequence comes from Scalesia atractyloides, assembly GCA_947069175.1. NCBI lineage: Eukaryota > Viridiplantae > Streptophyta > Magnoliopsida > Asterales > Asteraceae > Scalesia > Scalesia atractyloides. The sequence goes on from CAMTDV010000021.1 coordinate 76,444,974, forward strand.
TTCTGAGCGAAAGGATTTCCAGAGTGTTCAAGTGGGTATTTATAGTGGAAACAGGCTGAATTGGGTTTGAATTGAGTCAAGGTTCGCGATTGAATATTTCCGTTGGTTATGACGGAAATTGACTGCCGGCAACGGTTATGACCGACGTCGGGATTAAATTGTGCGTTTCAATCAAAAAGGATTTGGCCAAAATCGCGGATTACCTGATTTCCGGTGATTGCGAGTTTTGGCGCGCTGATGTCCGGTTTTGATTTTCTGGTTTTACCTTAAGTATTATTTGTTTCCTTGTTTATCACAAGTGAAGTGTGTGGCGGAGCGGTGTGTTGTGTGTTTGGGTTTGTGGGTGACCCGGGTTCGAAACCCGACGTCTCCATCATTTTTTTTATCCACGTTTTTTTTTGTTATTCAATAATTTTGGTTTAAAATTCATATATATATATTATTTATGTATTGTTTAAAATTTATCCGAGCAATAAATGCGCAACGAAATTTATAACTGAGTATTTGATTAATAAACGAAGCGGGTTTTGAAAACCCGTTTTTCGACGAATGTTACACATAGCTAAAATTTATCATTCAATTAAGGAACATAATTTGTTTACCTTTGATCTCCAACGCTTTGCCTTTGACTCATAAGGACTTAAACATAAGTCTTAATCCAAGTCACTTGGCGAACACATTCATCACCAACAAGATGAATGGTCCTCGTCTACAATCACTATTATGTGTGAGATAGAGTCAACTAAATCGACACTCAAAAACATGACATTCATAATTTTGCCATAAGTGATTTGCACACATCTAATGTTATTCATTAGGAGATGTGTATGTTTAGAATGCCCTCCCAAACAAATGTAAAATCTCCATACAGTTTTAACAATAATCAAGTGGTAGACGCATCTACAAATAGATCACTCGGAACAAATCTTGCAAGATTTATCAAAGGTATACAATAACATATAATACTTTTTCTTTCATATGTTAGAATTCACACATGTGAATTTTCCAATGACTTCTAACGAAGTACTTCAACATGAATCTCGTTTGTGTATTTCATCTCAATACACTCACTACTCTTTCGTGACGTGGTTACACATTTGATGTCTCGTCTTTGACTGTTAGTCAATGCAACAACTCTCAAGTTGTTTATGTCCAAATATTTTCATGTACTATCCGTTTAAAACCATATTCTTTTAGACAATGTATAGTTGACGTTAAATTACTTTCCACAAAAATAATTTATACGTCACAAACATTAGTGATTTATTTCTTTGTAAAAATAGTGTTATCCAAAGATATTGAACATAACAATAAAATACATTGGAAACTAATTCATAAGTGGCAAAAACTTTTTAAATTTAAACGGAAGCATAGACGATATGTAGACATCAAATATAAAGTGCTTATATCTTCAACACTTTATAATCTAACCGAAATCTTCTCAACGATATCGTCCCATGTCATGTCTTGAGGTACTCCCTCAATAAGACTCCATGCACTTGTAAGTACAAGTTCCCCATTTCATCTTGAAACTTTGAACTTGGACAAGTTTTCTCAAAACAACACCAAGTTGTTAAAAAGGCTACATTTAAGTAGCAAACTTGAACAATTAAATTTGTTCACAACAACACCAACTTGTTTTCGCCCAAATCATATTCACGAGTTGTTACCTTGTTCAACAAATGCTACTTCTAGCAAGAGTAGCAAACCATTTGAACTCTAAAAACTATGCAAAATAGACAATTAAATGTTTACATAAAACATTTCCATTCCTTATGGCTTATACAATATACAATCTCTAACCTTGTATTTGTGATACACATTTTCTAACACACGTGTTAGAAAATTTAAGTCATTATATATATATATATATATATATATATATATATATATATATATATATAACATGACCATTTAAATTTAGAAATCACAAATTAAAGTTGGTGATAAATCCCACACAACTACACCATCCCTTTATGGTGATTTAATTCTTGTATTCTTACTCTTGTAGTATTTCAATCTCATCAAGTTAGGCACATAGCCTACTTTTAATACAAGAGACATGGGTGGAGAATAGTCTCACTCAATTAGAGATTTTATTAGAGATATAAACTCTAATAAAAACTAATAAATTGACATAAAACTCTACTTAAGAGTTTATCTTCCATATGAAGAGTCTAGTAAATGATTTTAATTTCATTAAATTCATATAAATACCACACCATCACTTTATGGTGCTTTAATTCTTGAAGCCAATCAAACATCAACTTCAATGTATGACCTTTTATTTCTAAACCATACAAAGTATTATATTTATTAAAATCAATGCCACAACAAATTACTTATATAAAATGTTTACATAAACACATTTCAAAGCATTTGTATTTTAACCATTTTTAACAATCTTTTTAAAATGAAAGAAATTCTAACGCGCACGCTAGAAATATTAACATTTTTCACAAAATGTTAATTCGACTTGCTATGAACACATATACGGTTCAAATAAATAAGTCATTTCCAATACACACGTTAGAAAATAAACAATTAAAAATTGCTTACAAACTAACGCTTTCCATGAACGTTTCTAACACACATGTTAGAAGACAAATGAATACAAAAATCATTAGTTAATGGTTTTAAAAATGTTCCTAACGCTTTTGTTAGAAGTAAACAATTACAAAAATTGTTACAAAACTTATCAATAAATACGTTCTAACTAGCTCATTAGAAATAAACGATTACATAAATCGTTATAAAACATATCAGTTCTAACACGCTCTTTAAAATAAGTGATTACAAAAATCATTATAAGACTTATTGTTCATATCAATCCATGGGTGGATGAAGAATCTACTTTAAATAGAGACTTAAATAGAGACATAAAACTCCAATCAAGTAACAAGAGAATTTAAAACTCCAATCATCTTTAAAACTCTTTTTTAAAGACATGAAAATTCTACTCAATAGAATTTAACGTTTACAAAAAACGTATGGTGTACACCCATAATTCCGGTCTAACACACAAGTTAGAGAAATTTAACGTTTACAAAAAAAAAAACGTATGGTTTACACAATAAACCCATTCTAACACAAAGGTTAGAAAAAATTAACGATTCCAAAATCGTTTCAAAACCAAACGATTGAACCAAAACTATTCGTTTTGTACCACGGTATATGATTTAAGATGTACCACAATCTCAATAAATCCAAATACACCAAGTTGTACTACATACATATTTCCCAAAGATAATATTTATAAGATCATAATCTCTAAAAATATTTTTTATAATAAATCCTTTTGTGAACCCAAAATCCTTATAAAGTTGTAAGATTGTAGCAACAATCTCACGAAATCTATTTTAAGTTTGTAGGAACTCGGTTCACTTTTTATTAAAATATATTACGAAATATATAATAACGAGATTCTCGTTATTCATACGAAATATGATAGTACAATCTGGTTACAGAACTATATAAAAATAAATGAAATACAAATACATTGTACCAATCTTGATTCAAGTCGATGTCTTTGGAAAACTTCAACCGCACCTTGTTGTTCGAAACTCCGCTACAAGACAAACAAAAATTCTTAACAGTTTTGGTTGAGGCATGTGTTCAACACGCTTCCCTTAAAACAGATTTCGCGCCTCTACTAAAGACGACACGACTGTTTCTCAGGGTACAACAGCCGAAGCAGTATGTACTGCTGGAGATGGCCACGCGCCCGAGGTTACACCGGATAAAATTATAGTGTTAGAACTTGTGGAAAAATTATGATACGAAGGTGATGAAATCGTATAGAGAAACATATCTCTCTAAGTACCCAACACATGGGTCTTCAAGTATTTCATCTTTCTAAGAACTCTCCATGTATTCATGAATTTTCCTTGTATTATATCTCTTGTATTTCTCTAGTGTTCTCTTTATATGAGGCACATGGTGTTCTAAATATATAAGAGTATCTTAAAGAGTTAAGAGTCTCATTATATATATAGTTAAACTCTAATAAATTCATCCAATGTCATCAAGAGTTTCACCATACCATATGAAGAGTTAAGAGTCTCAATAATTATAGACTTAAACTCTAATAAAACCCAGCAAATGTAATCATTAAAACTCTACATAAGAGTTTCATCATATGAAAAATTTAATTAGTAATTATAATTTCATTAAATTATAATTCACTAGATATCCATTCACCAAATTTCTAACAAATGATAGCCTAAAATAAAAATAAAAATAAAAAATATTTTGATAGCTTAAAATAAGTTTAGTACAAATTATAATAAAAATAAAAATTAGTTTGATAGCTTAAAATAAGTTTAGTACAAATTATAAATATATTCAGAGGTGCACTTGCCTTTAATAATATTGTACTCATCGAATCTCTTTTTCACATAATCGAGAATACTTTACATATAAATATAATAATAATTTATGCTTCTTTGAGCCAATTTTAGATAAAGTTAAACTTTTATAAAATGTAGAAAAGTTGTCAAAAGCTGTACAAAACTTGAATTTGTCTTTTAAAGTGTTGAGAAAGAGGATTCCTAGGCAAAAAAAAAACGTACTAAATTCAACCAAGTTGTATGCATCAATAGGTTGAGTTGACAATGTTTACTATTATTATTAAATCGTTTTCTCAAGCTCAGTCCAATTGCAGACTAAAAAACACAACTGTCTAAGCAACAAGTCACCGAGGCTAATTTATTATAATCGAACCGTAGTTGAAAAGAAACAACTCAATTGAAATAGTCTAACCGATTAAAACAAGATAGTTTCGGTTATGATTTTTTTCTATGACCTATCATTTTGATTCTGGTATGGTTATTATTATGTGTATAATCATACTAGGTTATCACCCACGAATACTCGCGGGTCGGAAAATGTAATTTGCATTAATCGGATTATGTTGTCAAATAAAATAAAAACATATGTTTTCAAATGTTCTTGATGAACACATTTGAGAGAGAGAGAATACGAACAAATTCGTGAGTTCTTGATGTTATTGTGATTGTGTGACTTTTATCTCTCTAGTTATCTCTCCTTATATACATCCAAGTGAAAACCCTTGTTTAGATAGATAACAAGGGTAATTGCGTCCATCAAATTATTACTAAGGAATAGATTTATTTTGATCAAATATACAATATAAATAATAATGATAGTCCTCTAGTTAAAATAATTTATGCTTATAAGACGTTGGCCAATCGTTTTTAATTGTACCCATTTAGCCATTTATATTAGGTGCGGCACCACCACCGGTTGTAGCAGCAACTTCAACACCACCACCACGAGATGGAACTGAAGCCAACTTCTTTTCTCTCTGCCAGCTGCAATTAGTTCTGTGATATCTTTACCCTTGACTTCCTTCGGTGACAATTCAATTCTACCTTCATCTGCATCAGCTCTAACTACAGTTTACAACTTAAAGATTACTTCAAATTTTGCACAAACCACATACATGAATTAGCTGAAGTAAAAATTGTCACCCCTAGCTCAAACAGATAGCACAACACATGTTTGGAAAAGAAAATTTAAAAATCTAAGCCAAACAAAAAAGCTTCACTCATTACATCAACAAAAAGTCAACCACTTTTTGTACTTGTAGAATGTTAAAACATGTTATCAAACATAATTTACTAATTAATCATTGAACAGGAAACTAACGATGAGATTCGAGTTAGTCAAAAGCCATAGAACCAAGATTCAGCCTATATCAAAATGACCCACTAAGCAATCAGATTGAATTCAAGTTTAATCATAATAATGTTAGATCAATCACTTGCATGCGTGTGGATAATAAAAGTCACTGTAACATTGTTGTTCAAATGTGCAATAAAAATCCCACTGAATCACTATTTTTTACTAAGGTAGCAATTTTGACAAAAACTTGTTGAACCTAACAAAAAGAAAGCAACATATTGCTCGATTTTTATTAATATATTAAGATCAAAATTCCGATGGGAGAACACTCGAATTCAACAAACATTAGCACTCAAGTCTCTAAGCAACAAAAAACGCACCTTATTGAAGCAATAATAGAGAAATTCTAAAATTCATATCAAAACATAATCTGTATGACCACATTATACGAGGAAAATAGACAAACCTGCTTGAGATGAATCTCATGTTAAAACACTAAATTGCCTCATTAAAGCTCAAATTGCCCACAATCATTTACCTTAACACAGAAAGAAATGCACCCGATCTTGCAAACAAACATATTTACTCACCTTCTCACAGTTCTTGTGAACGGTATGGCGACCACTAAACATGGCAGCGAGCATCAACCGAGGCTCCATATTAGTTAGGCTATGAAAATTCTGCAAAATATGCTCAACCTGTAGATAACAAACCCAAATCAAACAAATCTAGTCTCATGTCTTATTCATTTAGTACAAAATTCATGCTACCTATCAGATACTAATTTTAACCCTAGAACGAATCAAAATGGGTAAATACACAATTTCTTTAACCAAATACGTGAGTGTAGAATTTACAAACAATTATGCGTGTGATTTCTTGTAATCTCATATATAAGAAGGGAGAATAGCATAGGATATTAAATGAAAGCATAAATTAGTTAAAATTAAAAACCATTAATCTTACCAATTGAAGAAATATAGTCTTTGTTAGTGATTTAGGGTTCACTGATGTCAACATCCAGTGCCACCATCATCATCGTTGATTACGGCCTTCAACATCTATATATATATATATATATATATATATATTAAATAATGAGTAATATGTGACGAATAAGGTATATTAATTAAATTTTAATAACATCTTGCAAATTAAAAATACTTTTCAAAATATGAACAAAGAAAACAAACTTGATCATGTTTTCCATACGAACAAACTGTCATATCAACCAGCCAAGTTTTCACGTCTAATTTATAACGTTAATAAAACAAACGCATACCTACATTCTTAAGATGGAAAAAAAGGCTTGTGAGCTTGTTGTGAGTAGTATCAAGTAACTATATCCCATATAATAATTTTACGGATAAAGAAAGGGAAATGACACTAAACGTTTTAAACAAATAGTGTAGGATCGATCTTTGATGCTTAGGAACCTAAATTTGATATCTAACGTCCATAATAGCGGAAATATTACATCGTGTTACCAATAGACAAGAATTAATCAGTTAATCATCAGTTTCATTGATTAAACGTTCAGATTACAGACTGACAGAGCTTCGCCTCTACAATGCCAAAGTTACAAATGAGACACACAAGCTAGGTATTTATAAGACAACAAGTTCGGTCATGGAGGGAGTAAGTTCGGCCGAACTTGCTTATGCAAGTTCGGCCGAACATGCCTTGACATGTTATCTCATGAGCGAACTTGGCTATAATACTTCATAAATACTTCATAACCTAGCCTATTCAGCTCTATACAATACAGACTCAATATAAGACTAAGACATAGACATTATGCACCAACAGACTCCCCCTTGGATATCGTCTTCATCTTTTATCAGTCTTCAAAACTCTGTCTTCATACATACATTAACGTACCCGACCAAAGAAGTTCTTGTACGGCTTCTTTCGTCTCTCTTGTTTCGGATCCGGCGTTTGATCAGTTGGCGGTGGTCTTTTAAAGTTAGCCATTCTGAGCGAACTTTGCCTTACCGCTTTTTCCATCTTTTCTTTAATCGCCTCACTTCTGATTTCTTCTTTAAGAAACTCAACTCTTTCCAGATCCCTCCACTTTGTCTGCCACATCTTCCCTGAATTCACTTCACGTGCATAACAAACGTTAACAACTTTCTGATACTGCATCGCTTGTATCTTTTCTCTTTCTTAAAAAACAATCTTGCTGTAGAAAAGGCATTTTATATCTTCTCTCGAGCAGTTTACCAACCACATAGGATCTAGAATCCTTATCGTCCTCCACAATTGTCACACCCCGACCTGCAGCTGAAAAAGGTGATCGGGACATGATTGGGTTTTCATCAAAGCTCATGACATTTATTATAATGTTTCATATTTATTATTACAATTTTAAAGAAGATCATACAATCAAATCATACAAGTACAACATGTTCTATACATCTTTCTAGACTTCATTATTTTTTCTCTAAGGCACTTTCCTATGTGTTCCTTGCTTCATCATGTCCACCTGTATCATGTGTAAAAATGATTTTTGGGTCAACAAAAAGTTGGCGAGTGAACCTTGTTAGAAAACATTTATTATTGATTTCTTATTGTATTTAATATGGAAAAATTATGCAATAATCATATGTGAGCAAACGTAAATAATCATACAATAACATACAATAACATACAATAACATAAGATAACATACAATAACAAACAATAACATACGATAACATACAATAACAAACCACCTTGCATGAATATATGACATGAATGATAATGTAAATGTTGGCAACGTCACGTTCACAGCTCATAGGTAATGGGGAACGGTTCCGCTCATAGGTAATGGGGAACAGACGGCCTATGATGATGTATGTGCGATCAAGGCTCAATCAAACGGAGCCGATCGTATGTTGGCAACGCCTCGTTCACGCTCATAGGTAATGGTGAACGGTTCACGCTCATAGGTAATGGGGAACGGCGGCCTATGATAATGTATGTACTGAAAATGATAAATTTAATCTAAACATTAACCATACAAACAGTTGATACATATTGAATACACATTTGATCATTGATATGATGGATGCACAAGTGTTTAAATGTAATAAATAATATGACACATGATACACCCCAAAAACGTGATTAAAACGGGGAATTTGTAGAGATTCTCTCACAGTGGTGCGTTTCTTGGATTGATGATGAATGCGCACGAATTCGGATTTAATCGGCAAGGGAACTAACCTAAATAATAACCTAATAGTTCGATAAATAAATAAACTTTTATTTGCGATTAATATTTTTAATTAGTGTTCTTAAAGGGATTGTTAGGTTTATTTTTGTGGGAAGTTTTTCTAACTTTAAAAATATTATTTTTAAGTATTTTTAATTGATTTTTAAATAAAATGAATAAATAAAAGAAAATAAAAATTTTGACTTTTTTGACCAGATGACCGTTGACCGTTGACCGTTTGACCGGTCGGACCGTGTTTATTATATGCGCTGAGTGAGGTTCGAACTCGTGACCTCTCGTATACGTGCACGCAGCTCTACCAACTGAGCTACGTGTCTAACCCGAAATATTTCTGTTTTTAATTATATATATATACAAATTAGATTAATTCATTTCTGTCCTTAATTAAAAACTTGATAAATGCCAGAACCGGTGCGGGAGTCTAGACTCGAACCCGCGACGTGCTTAATGTTTTTGCACACAGTCCACCACTGGACTGTGGGTCTAACCTGGTTATTATTCCGGTTTTTATTATACTTATACACTGATTACATGTTTCAGGATTTGGCTTTTATAAAAAGGGTATATTATTTCAGTGGATCGGAACACAACAGAACTCGAACCCGGGACGTATGCTTTATAATCGCACACAGTCCACTGCTGGACTGTGTGTCTAACCTGGTTAAAATACTTCTTTTTATTAATCTTATATACTAACCGAAAGGTTCCGTATTTGGGTTTTATAAAAAGGTTTGAATATTGTGACGAATCGGAACAAGGACAGACTTGAACTCGGTATCTCTATGTTTTAAATGCACACAGTCCACCTCTGGACTGTGTGTCTAACCCGAGATATAACCCGATTTATATTAAATATATACACAATCCAAAACTTCATCTTCTTCGTTAAAACAAACCAGAACTCAAAAATCCGACTGTTTCGATTCATTAATCAATCCCTTTAGTAAATTGTAAATAACTACATATGAGATTAATAAAAATGAGAGAGATTAGGTGTAAGATATACCGAACAGAGATCCCCTGTTTCTCCAGCGAGATTCCGATGACAGCAGGTTATTCTGGCGACGTGTATCTTGCGGCAGAGGATCTTCAGGAAATTTGAGGTGAGTGTGGGTGACTTCGGTATGAGCTCTAGATGTTCTGTTTATAAAGTAAGGCAACAGAGATGAAATGGGTTCGGTTTTCCGGCGACTTGCAGAGAATTCCGGCGAACACAGATAAATTCCGGCAATAGAGTGTTTGAACAGTAAGCTCTTGTGTGATTGTTTGGTGGACGAGATGTTTCAGTATTTGCAGATCAAATGATTTGTAATCGGTTTCATCTTTTAATGTTTTCTGTGACATCCTGGTTTTTCGGATAACTTAAACGCAATACTTGTCGAATAAATTATGTGCTACGTATTAAACGTTTATAAGTTGGTGCGTTATTATGTGATATCCGAGTTCGTGTTTTATGTTAGTTATAATGTATAGACGTAGTAAATAAACAAATGAATCGAGCAGAACCGCGACACGAGCCGGCCTCTTTTCTTGCGACTCAAGGAACTAAACTTGGGGATCAAGTTTTAAACCCAAACCTTAAACCCAAACCATCCGGTCGCGAGCAAACAACCCAAACCGACCCACCCAAGTCCTTTCGGCCGCGAGAACAAACCCAAACCGCAACCCATTCCCTTCCCTCATCTCTTGCGCCTATATATACAAACACATGCATGCTTTCTTCACAACACAAAAACCCTAATATCTAAAGAAGCCGACGGCAGCCTTGCTACACTCCCCTCGGTCGCGAGATCAGCCCCTTGTTCACCTCCTCGATCGCAAACAGCCCTCTTGTCCCTTGATCGCGAGCAGCCCTCCTTTCAGTCCCTCGACCGCAAGCAGCTTGTTACAACTCCATCTTCATCCTCGGTCGCGATTCTTTTGATCATTGGTTCCTCATCTCACTCACGGCTCATTGATCTTGTTATTAAAGGTTAGGATTATAATTGTTTGCAAGATCATATTCGGATTATATGCTTGAATGTAGGGTTATGTTAGCCGATTTATTGATGATGTTTGCAAGTTGATGTTTGTTCGAAATCTGGAAACATAGGCTGTGTTTTGTTTATAAAAACTAGAGATTATGATTAGGGTTTGAATGGATATGATATATGTATTGATCTATGATTGGAAAAATCAGTTCTTGATCGCCTAGGTTCATTGTATCGACGGTTATTGCGAATTAGTTGTGATAAAATGCTGAAACAGGTTGCTGAATGATAGTTACAGCCGACTTCAACTGGCTGTAACTCGGTCATTAGTTGTCGAAAAACGGATTTTCTGAAGTCTAAAACGTAGAGATTTGAATAACGAATCTAATGGCGCTGGATTCATATTTTTCTGAAGTCGTTTGATATTTTTAAGTGGCCAATTAAGTTCAGTAACTAAAACTGTGGAAATCCTGAAATTTTGTTAGTTGTTTATCGAGTTGGATTTTATAATCTGTAGGGAGTCGAATCATGAAATTTGTACAGCAACTAGGTATGGAAATTTTCGGGCAACTCCCACTGGAATTTTGTTAATTGGACGATCGGTGATTTTTAAATAAATTCTTCCGTGGACTGCAGTCAGAAAGCGACGAATCTGACTGCAGCCTAGTATATTAATATTTATGGTTAATTGGTAAAGTATTAGGACTTGAAAAATTTATATAAATTTCTACAGTATAGTTGTCACCTGCTGTAAAATAATTGGAATTTTTGGAGCGTTGGAACTATTTTATAAAAATCCTAGAAAACAGCCGAATTATGAGTATGTAAGCTGAAACTTGATAACTTGTGAATGTGTGCACCAAAGTGTTGCATGGATTGGATTATGTTCATGATAAATTGTTTTGATTAATATGTTCACATGAGGATACTTGCATGCATGTTTGAGTGTTAGGAATTTTGATTGTGTGTATCACTTTGTGCATAAATTATGTGTAGAATTTTGTATTGGTGTGTTCACACACTGACTTGAAATCAATTGGTTTGTTAGGACGCAATTAGCGGTCCCATCCTTTACGACTTCTTTGCTACACTAACCGAGCAACTAAAGGTGAGTTCACGGCCCCTAATTTTATCCGGTTTTAAACAACAGGGGGAGAAACATGTATACACTCTTCAAACTCAATCTCTTTACGTTATACGAATTTAACGTCACATAACTATTCGGTAACTAAGTTAATGTTAATGTAACGTTATGGTCACTAAGCAGCTATATCACATAAGTCCTCGACAATCTCTCGGATCGTTAGTATTGGGTTTAAATAGCGGGGAAATTATAAGTAGTACTGGGCCCGACAAGCCCCATCCGAGCTAGTCGCGCTAGCCGACCGGGTATGGTCAACGGGTGAATAATTTGGCCTAACTTCGCCATGGTCAGTGATAGGCCTGGCAACACGGAGGCACAACAGTCAGCTTCGATCGCGAACACTTACGTGACATAACTTTAGGCTAGCTACCTATATATGTTAACATTGAACTTATTTACGAATCAACAATATTATTCCGGGTTAGGAATAATGGAACCATCGGTATTATTCCGGGTTAGGAATAATGGAACTATCAGTATTATTCCGGGTAAGGAATAATGGAACTATCAGTATTATTCCGGGTTGGGAATAATGGAACTAAATCGTTATCCCGGGTTAGGGATAACGGGGGAAACAAACTCATAACCGAACAAACGAATTTATGAAAACCTGTGAACTCACTCATCTTTAATGTTGACACTTGTTTCTTTACATGTTTCTCAGGACGCTAGGAGCTCTAGGTGCACTCACTTGCATTGATCAAGACATCTTTTATCGAGTCTCATTTACAAACATTGTTTTGGGTTTTTCATTTGTTTTGGCGTTTGTGTTGGCGCCCGTTTCACTACTTATTTTATGCTTCCGCTCAACCATAAAAACTAATGCTTCCGCTAAACATTGGTAACTAACTAAGACAATATAAAATCTACGATGAATGGTTAAACAAATGATTTTTGGAAAACGTATTATCAAATCATATAGAGTCGTTCGACGTACTAGTGTTTCAGATTCTGGTTTGTTCACACGCCTCGCGGTAAAACTCCGCAAGTGGAAATTGAGGGTGTGACATTTTCGGATTTCATTCATTTTTCTTAAATGTTTTCGGTTATGAAATACTGAAATTCTTTGATTCAGGGTAGAATTGGTAACTGAAATCGAATTAAAACACAATTCAGTAACGGAGGATTGTATGCGCGATCCATTTTTCAGTTGAAATCGTAACTGCTGAAATCTTTTGGGCGGCTTTCTTTTTGAAACTTCCCTTAATTGGAATGTGTATACATATATTAATGTTTCTAAAATAAACCGAATGAGGCTCGGCAGCCGAACGGTTTATGTGTATGTGATGGAGGCGGGTGACCCGGGTTCGAAACCTGGCGTCTCCTTATATTTTTTTTATTCATTGTTTATTACAAATTTTCATTTATAAATTCTAAATTTTAAAATGTTTATTAATTACGTATCGTTTAAAACTAAAATAAACAATATATACGCAACGAATTTTATAACTGATTATTCAGTTTAATAAACGAAGCGGGTTTGGATAACCCGGTTTTTTGATGGATGTTACAGTATCCCCTACTTTTAGAAATTTTGTCCCGAAATTTAAGTAGTGGTATGTTTGACTCGAAAGGAGGGTGGTTTTGGCAATTACATACTTAGAAGAGGGTTAAGAGTTTAAATTTTTATCTGAGGCGGTAACGTTCCTAGTAAGGGTTGAATACCCGGCTACAGGAATCGCTTTTTGTTGCCTAAAGTGTATGAATACGGAACATGGATACACAGAGTTGATTGACTAAGTATGATTTTATGCATATGAGTTTGATACGTTTGGAAAGATAAGGTTATACCCTAAAACAAAACTTCTACCACTAAAACCTACATGGAACTTCTCATAACCGCCTGACAATGCCTCTGATCCTTTGGCAAAAATACTTATATATAGGAAGTACCAGCGGCGTATCCACCATATTCTTGTCAAATTTTCATTGGTTTTATCAGTAAGTTATGATTAGTTCTATGATGTGACTCTAGAACATAAACAAACACAACAACCAAAGCTTGAGTCTTAATTCTGATAGTATACATGTTTGAATGATGACAGTACCCCTCTCGTTTGTTATGATGGAGAGGTTAGTCTATGTAGAAGTGAGACACAGCCCAACTTCTTTAAATGATGAGATTGAAATACGTTGAGATGTATGATGATATGAATGCTAAATCAGTGAGTATAAAACAACTTCAACCATGACATTACTAAATCCTGCATGGAACTTCTCATAACCGCCTGACAATGCCTCTGATCCTTTGGCAAGAATACTTATATATAGGAAGTACCAGCGGCGTATCCACCATATTCTTGTCAAATTTTCATTGGCTTTATCAGCAAGTTATGATTAGTTCTATGTGACTCTAAAACATAAACAAACACCACAACCAAAGCACGAGTCTTAATTCTGATAGTATACATGTTTGAATGATGACAGTACCTTTCTCGTTTGTTATGATGAAGAGGTTAGTCTATGTAGAAGTGAGACACAACCCAACTTTTTAAATGATGAGACGGAGATACGTCGTGAGGTATGATGATATGAATGTTAAATCAATGAGTATAAAACAAAACTGAAATAGTAATTCGCATTAAGATTCTTGGATAAAATTTCCAATTTATAATTGAGATACGTGAAGATTGAGATAACATAAAGAAAACATAAAAACTAAGCGGTTGGAGTTGAATTCTTGATTTTTGGCGAAGAAAACTAGTTGGGTGGTTCGTTTGGGTCGTCATTATCTTCAACATGATTGGCGTTGATGTTGTAAACCCTTCCTCTTGCTGGTGGCCTAGTGGTTAGGTTTTCTTGATTTGCTTGGTTAACTGGGTTTGCTTGAGCTTGGGCGTTTATGATGTTAACCAATCGAGGGCACGTGTTTCTAAAGTGGGTAGGGTCGCCACAATTGAAACAAGATCGAACATATGGGAGCATGGGGTATTGAGGTTGTTGATATGTTTGGATCATGTTTTGAGTAGGGGGTGAGGTTTGGTTTTGAGAGGTGCGGCAAACCTTGCTCGAATGACCATAGCGTCCACAATTCGCACATAGTCGACAAGGTAAGGTAAATGGATGGTGATAAGAACAGGTGTTGCGTTGAGGTGATGTCCAAAGTAAGGTTTCTTATTTGGGTAAGTTGAGCTGGGTGCTACTTGAGTGATTGGGATAGCTTGGAGGGCACGGCTTGTGAAGCTGGTTGATTGTGTTGAGTGACAGCGAAAATTTGCCCATCTCGTTTTCTCTTAGAAATGGGTTGAGAAAAGGATTCGGTTCGGGTGGAGTTTGAGGTTTCGGTTGAGGTTTTATCCTTCTTCTTCTCCTCCGTGAAGTCTTTATTACGTATGCGGTTTTCGGTGAGCTCTGTAGCTAACTCCATTGCTGCTTCCAAAGTTGCAGGTGTGGTACTTATTACGGAGTCTTGAATTTTTGAAGGAAGACCTCGAATGTAGTGCTCGATCAAACGGTAGAGGGGAGTGAACAAGTTGGGAACCATTTGATTTAACTCAAGGAATCTCTTGTTGTATGTGGTGTGGTCGCCTTCCTTTTGTTTCAAAGAATAGAACTCATCCTCCAATTTCTTGATTTCGCTTCTTGGGCAAAACCGTCTTGTCATGATTTCCTTCAACTCTTCCCAAGTCAAAGTCATAACATCTTCAACACCTCGCTTGGCCTTCTCTGTATTCCACCATGTAAGTGCTATTCCAAGTAAACGACCGGTAGCATATCGCACTTTGCGATCATCTGGGCAATCGCAATTTAGAAAAGTGTTTTCCATTTCCTCAAACCAATGGAGGAGAGCGGTGACACCTTCAGTCCCTTCGTATTTTGGAGGGTCGCAGGATTTGAAATGCTTGAAGGTGCATTTAGTGGTATTTGGGGAAGGGTGGACAACATTTTGATCTTCTTGATTGACGGGATTAGCGGTAAGGGCTTGTTGAACTTGAACTACAATGTTGGGTATTACGACAGCCATTTGTTGAGCGATTTGGGCAGCCATGCGCTCGCGGGCTTTTCCTGATCTCGTCCTCCTACGAGCGAGATTAGAAGACATCTACAAGGAATACATATCAAGAGTATGAGTTGGACGTTTTAGGGTCATGTGTCGTATTTAGGAATAAACATTCATAAAATAATTATATAACAATAAATCTACTACATCCATAGGATGTCTTGGGCTTTGCTCGTAATTGGGCCTTGCATGTCGCCATACTTCACCTTCGTAATCATGTGGGCCCCCATGATTACCGGGTTTTTCATATGGTTCGCACGTGTTAGCCTGGTTACGTACACTAAACCCGGAGAAAATCGAGAAATATGTATGTAACGTATGATATTCGGAATGTATCCAGGTGTGGACACGGTGACACCTCAAAGTGGGGTTAGTTCGAACGACGTTTGGTGTGGCATGCTTTGGCCTAATAGGTCCTTCGTACTCTCATCGTTAGTTCCCAGCTAGGCAAACTGGTCCGTTATATTGGATTTATACGAATGCCAACCTAGACAGGATGTTCCGACTACCGGTACTTGTACCCTTACAGTTACTACATGCCCGTCGCAGAACTCACTTTGATGAGATTTGAAAAATGAAAAATGCGACAAAAATCTTGAATAACGGAGGTATGAAGGTGATTTGAATATGTGAACATTGAAATATGTATGATGAATATGTATGTAAGTATGCATGTTTGACTGTAAGTATAATTCATTATTTATTACAAAATGTAATATTGGAAGTGTTTGCATGTATTTGTGTATGTAATAAATATGAAAGAAATAAACATCATGAGTTTGCATGTAACCACATAAACAATTAAAATCTAGTCAACTATAGTATAGGCTCTAAGGGTCTAATAACCTATCCTATATCCCTATAGTCAAAAGCTCTGATACCAATCTGTCACACCCCGACCCGCAGCGGAAAAAGGTGATCGGGACATGATTGGGTTTTCATCAAAGCTCATGACATTTATTCTAATGTTTCATATTTATTATTACAATTTTAAAGAAGATCATACAATCAAATCATACAAGTACAACATGTTCTATACATCTTTCTAGACTTCATTATTTTTCTTCTAAGGCACTTTCCTATGTGTTCCTTGCTTCATCATGTCCACCTGTATCATGTGTAAAAATGGTTTTTGGGTCAACAAAAAGTTGGCGAGTGAACCTTGTTAGAAAACATTTATTATTGATTTCTTATTGTATTTAATATGGAAAAATTGTGCAATAATCATATGTGAGCAAACGTAAATAATCATACAATAACATACAATAACATACAATAACATACGATAACATACAATAACAAACAATAACATACGATAACATACAATAACAAACCACCTTGCATGAATATATGACATGAATGATAATGTAAATGTTGGCAACGTCACGTACACGCTCATAGGTAATGGGGAACGGTTCTGCTCATAGGTAATGGGGAACAGACGGCCTATGATGATGTATGTGCGATCAAGGCTCAATCAAACGGAGCCGATCGTATGTTGGCAACGCCTCGTTCACGCTCATAGGTAATGGGGAACGGTTCACGCTCATAGGTAATGGGGAACGGCGGCCTATGATAATGTATGTACTGAAAATGATAAATTTAATCTAAACATTAACCACACAAACAGTTGATACATATTGAATACACATTTGATCATTGATATGATGGATGCACAATTGTTTAGATGTAATAAATAAAATGACACATGATACACCCCAAAAACGTGATTAAAACGGGGATTTTGTAGAGATTCACTCACAGTGGGTGCGTTTCTTGGATTGATGATGAATGCGCACGAATTCAGATTTAATCGGCAAGGGAAATAACCTAAATAATAACATAATAGTTCGATAAATAAATAAACTTTTATTTGCGATTAATATTTTTAATTAGTGTTCTTAAAGGGATTGTTAGGTTTATTTTTGTGAGTTCAAGGAAGTTTTCTAACTTTAAAAATATTATTTTTAAGTATTTTTAATTGATTTTTAAATAAAATGAATAAATAAAAGAAAATAAAATTTTTGACTTTTTTGACCAGTTGACCGTTGACCAGTTGACCGTTGACCAGTTGACCGTTGACCGTTTGACCGGTCGGACCGTGTTTATTATATATGCGCTGAGTGAGGTTCGAACTCGTGACCTCTCGTATACGTGCACGCAGCTCTACCAACTGAGCTACGTGTCTAACCCGAAATATTTCTGTTTTTAATTTTATATATATACAAATTAGATTAATTCATTTCTGTCCTTAATTAAAAACTTGATAATTGCCAGAACCGGTGCGGGAGCCTAGACTCGAACCCACGATGTGCTTAATGTTTTTGCACACAGTCCACCACTGGACTGTGGGTCTAACCTGGTTATTATTCCGGTTTTATTATACTTATACACTGATTACATGTTTCAGGATTTGGCTTTTATAAAAAGGGTATATTATTTCAGTGGATCGGAACACAACAGAACTCGAACCCGGGACGTATGCTTTATAATCACACACAGTCCACCGCTGGACTGTGTGTCTAACCTGGTTAAAATACTTCTTTTTATTAATCTTATATACTAACTGAAAGGTTCCGTATTTGGGTTTTATAAAAAGGTTTGAATATTGTGGCGAATCGGAACAAGGACAGACTTGAACTCGGTATCTCTATGTTTTAAATGCACACAGTCCACCGCTGGACTGTGTGTCTAACCCGAGATATAACCCGATTTATATTAAATATATACACAATCCAAAACTTCATCTTCTTCGTTAAAACAACCCAGAACTCAAAAATCCGACTGTTTCGATTCATTAATCAACCCCTTTAGTAAATTGTAAATAACTACATATGAGATTAATAAAAATGAGAGAGATTAGGTGTAAGATATACCGAACAGAGATCCCCTGTTTCTCCGGCGCGATTCCGATGACAGCAGGTTATTCCGGCGACGTGTATCTTGCGGCAGAGGATCTTCAGGAAATTTGAGGTGAGTGTGGGTGACTTCGGTATGAGCTCTAGATGTTCTGTTTATAAAGTAAGGCAACAGAGATGAAATGGGTTCGGTTTTTCCGGCGACTTGCAGAGAATTCCGGCGAACACAGATAAATTCCGGCAGTAGAGTGTTTGAACAGTAAGCTCTTGTGTGATCGTTTGGTGGACGAGATGTTTCAGTATTTGCAGATCAAATGATTTGTAATCGGTTTCATCTTTTAATGTTTTCGGATTTCATTCATTTTTTCTTAAATGTTTTCGGTTATGAAATACTGAAATTCTTTGATTCAGGGTAGAATTGGTAACTGAAATCGAATTAAAACACAATTCAGTAACGGATGATTGTATGCGCGATCCATTTTTCAGTTGAAATCGTAACTGCTGAAATCTTTTGGGCGGCTTTCTTTTTGAAACTTCCCTTAATTGGAATGTGTATACATATATTAATGGTTCTAAAATAAACCGAATGAGGCTCGGCAGTCGAACGGTTTATGTGTATGTGATGGAGGTGGGTGACCCGGGTTCGAAACCCGGCGTCTCCTTATATTTTTTTTTATTCATTGTTTATTACAAATTTTCATTTATAAATTTTAAATTTTAAAATGTTTATTAATTACGTATCGTGTAAAACTAAAATAAACAATATATACGCAACGAATTTTATAACTGATTATTCAGTTTAATAAACGAAGCGGGTTTGGATAACCCGGTTTTTTTAAGGATGTTACAACAATCCTCTCATACCTTGATAACCCATCACTTCAACTCGTTCCTTAGTAATATCTAAGTGATCTTCAAACTTTAATACAATTACTGCTTCACAAGTAGCTGGATCAATCTGGCACCACTTGAATAAAGGATAAAAGTTCTGTTCGATCGGCATAAGTGGCATATTCCTCATTGCTCTAGGACGTTTCATTATTAACGTTATGTCCTTTTCTCCTGTAACCTTGTTAATCTTTATTCTTCGTCTCGGAATAAATGGCTTCCAGTGATTCCAACCTTTTTCAGCTTTGTACTTTATCATTTTCCATAACAATTGATCAACTGTCTTCATCTGATAAGTAACGTTCACTGTTTGCACTAGCTCTTCCATTTCCCAATACGACATTGTCTTTAAATCAGCAAGATATTTGAAGTATTGCACTCCATACTCTCTTTTGATTGCATATACGTTGAGCTCCTTAAACCATCCCCAACTCAATATATCTCTGGTGAAGAATGCTAGTGGACGTCGAAACTTACGTTCACGAGGCATCTCCTTGAACCAGGTCTTTCTCGCTTCAGCTATCTCCTCTTTGGTCATTAGCCTAGGAATTTTTCCTTCACGTAGCTCTTCAGCAATTCTATCTTTTAACATATCTTCATTCAGCTGTTTATACATTTCTTGAAATGTAGGAAAACTTTCTGAATCCTGACCAACATACTTATCCTTCTGTTCTGTTTCATCATCTGAGGACCAGTCTTCAATAATCACACGGTTATATTCATCAGCTTCAAATCTTCTTTCGTACTGATACTCTTTTGGCTCAAATGTATTGACATTCATTATCTCTTCAAAATCAAACTCTAAATTCTCAACTTTAGCTTCAACTAGCTTCGCCAGATCTTCTTTCGAATAATTACGTACAAACTCAACTTCTTCAACATTATGTTCCAACATCAATATCAAAGGCTTCGTAGGAACTGCAGTCATAGGCTTCACAAAACGATCAACATCTAACATATCAATATCATCTGAAGGCCCTTTTTGCCCTGACTCCCCCTGGCTTTTATCTTCCATCTTATTCGATTCATCGTCCATCAGATCAGAAAAATCAAACTCATCCGAAACTTTAGCTTCATTGATCTTTAAGCCTGTACCACCCTGATCAAAATCATCATCTCCTTGATCAAAATCATCATCGTCATCCCCAACATTCCAATCTTCATATCCTTCTTCTTCTTCTTCGTCATTTTTATCCTCTTTCTCGGCTTCTTCGTTGTCTTTTTCTTCAGTAACGACAATAGGATCAGAAGGCTTGACAGATTCGTCAACCTTTTGTATATCAGACTCAGAAGCTTTTGAAACATCTTCAGTAGACTTCTCGCCGACATCAGAAGATTTCTCTGTAGTAGATTTAGGGGCTTCTCCCTTTACCTGCTTCCCTTACCACCCTCAGCTAATTCTCTTTCAGCACGTTCCTTGGCTTCTTGACGATCCAGTCGATCGTATTCAGCGATAAAATCAATATTCAAATTATTGGATAACACCTTTTGTAATCTGATGAATCTTTGATCGTTCAGAGTTTGAATTTTCTTCAATTCTGCAATCTCTGTTTGTAATTTTTCATTGGTGTCCTGCAGACTTTCTATTAACGCCTTGTAATATTCTCTTTCATTTTCAAACACCTTTACTCTATCATCAAGAATTTCTCTTTCGACTTCACTTTGATTTACCTTCTTTAGAAGCTCAGCCTTTTCTAACTCAATCTGCGCAACTTTATCTTCCAAAACCTTCACATGTTTTTCTAACATTTCAGCATTCGTTTCAGGGAAAAATTCATCCAAGTCTTCAAGACTTATAGGACCATGTGGCAAATCACCAAACATACTTCCCCTCGGTGTCTTGGGTGTTGAATCTTTTGGTGTTGCAGCTTTCAGTGTAGACTTCTTTGGCGTAGAGCTTTCAGGAATAGAAGTCTTTTGAGCACTCGGCGATTCGGGGATCGGAACTTCAACAAATTCAGACACAGGAGGTTCTTGTGTAACTCCTTGCCTTTCTGCTTCAGCATGAATGATAACAGGAGGTTCTTGTGGAAGAGGTTCTTGTGTTACTCCTTTCTCCTAAGCACCAGAAGGTTCTTGTGTGGCTTCTGTGCTTTGCACTTTGCTTTTGTATCTTTTGCTCACCGCTTTCTGAGCTTTCTTAGCCTTTCGTTTCCCTTTAGTATGCGGTGACCCTGTAGTTTTCTTTGATATTTCGATAGCAGGAGACTTTGTACTCTTTGCCTTTTTCTTAGGCCTCTCCGGATCAGATTCTTTTTCTGCGCTCGGATCAAAATCTGCATCCAATCTCCTTTCTTTTTCTGCTCTTATTTCAGCCTCTGTCTTTTCAGGCTCTTTACCAGATTCTTCATTTTCGGACGTAGCATAAATTACTTCTTCTTGAGTCGTTTTCATTGTTTCTTGACTCTCATTAACAACTGCAGCGCTAGATCCAGCCACTGCCTCAACATTCTCAGTCTCCTCCTCATCAACAAGCAAAGTTTCAGCTTTCTTTGACACTCACTTCTTCTTTGGTTTATCAGCTTCAGCTTTCAAAAACCATTAACTCCTTGCCTTCGGTTTGAATTCCTTAAACCACTCTCATTCAGCTTTAAGCTCATTCTCATCGTCGCTACCTTCTTTTCTCCATTTGTTTCCAGGTGGAGATACATAATCTGAATCTTTAATTGCTCCGAATACTGGTTTGGCAATAGGAGCTGAAGCTTGTTTCTGAAACTTGATAAGCTTCTTCACTGTGGTTTCGTCGAGATGAACCAAATAAAGAACGTCATTTGGATCTCGAGCTATGTTGGATACTTCTCATCAATCAACAACTGAATAAATCTTGGATAAAGGCACAATCTCGAATCCTCCATATTCTTTGACATATGAGTAAACACTAACTTCGAAACGTTGAACGGCTTCTTCAGAATCAGCGCCGTTGCCATGCTAGCCAAATAATCATGAACATCATCCAAACCGGCTTTGCGATGGCTAAAAGTATGAATCAACGCATGAATCAAAAGCTTGTAGGGGTTAGGCACTTCCCCTTTCTTTAGCGTTGGCTTGTTTACACTTCCTTTGTAGCCCATGCGGAAAAAGCATCCGCGAACCATTTTCTCGTCTAGATGAATTGGATCATCTTCTTTATCCTTAAGCTCCAAAATCCTTCGAATATCGCCTTCAGTAACTGTGATCGGCTTTATCTCATCACCAACTTGTACTGTAGAAGAGATCGTCTTCTCGTCAGCGTTTAGACTCACGTTCATCCAGAAGTAAACAATATGAGATCGATAAGAAACGGTGCGCTCAGTAATTGCACGACGAATATGACTGTCTTCAAGAAACTTCAAAATGTTGTCATATTCTTTCAGCGACGGACAAATAGACTTGTCAAGCGTGATGCATGTATTGTGAGTTTTGGAAAACTCAACTGAGATAACACGCGCTGGAACCTGTACATGAAAAACGACAATAAAACAATTAGCACGCTTTTCGAGGAAAAATCACAAAAATTTTTCTAACACTTTAATCAAGTTCGGGCGAACTTGATTAGTGTTAAACACACTGATTTTAACAAGTTCGCCTGAACATGTAACACACATGTTCAATTTTTTCCTAATGCAAGTTCGGGCGAACTTACAGTTTCTATTAATCAATTTTTCCTAAGTTCGGCCGAACATGTATGAGACACATGTTTTTATTAAAGAACAAGTTCGGGCGAACTTACAATACAAACAAATTACTGTTGGTTAACATAAGTTCGGTCGAACATGATTGGATCAAAACATTTCAACAATCAAGTTCGGTCGAACATGTTTCTCGTTCATTTAGTTGTGTTTTGGACAAGTCCGGTCGAACTTGACAACAAGTTCGGCCGAACTTGTCGTCTTCTTCAACTGATTAACTAAGTTCAAACATGCAAAACATGTATTTCAGTTCAATCAAAATCGATTTCACGGTCGATTTTAAGTGTAGATCAAAGGTCTATGTTCAATTTTGTCCAATAACACCTAAAACTATTCGATTTATGTTTTTAGATTTGGTTTTGTTTCTTTAATAGTTCAATCATGGTTTATTCTTAATTAAGTACCTCTGCCATAGTAATTGGTGTGCTAATCACCAAACACTAACTTCAATCAGACAATATAACGGCTCAAAAGTGCCAATTTCTCACAAATTCTCTCAAAAAGCTTAAGTTCGCTCAAAACGATTCTGATATAAAGTAAATGAGTTCGGCCGAACTTGAATGGTATTTGTACCAAGTCAAGTTCGGGCGAACTTGTTAAGCCCAACGTGAGGCCCAGAGAAGTTCGAGCGAACTTATTGTAAAAACAAACAATCATTTGCAAGTTCGGTCGAACTTGCTGTTTGTGAAAACTTGATATTGTTTAGCAAGTTCGGCCGAACTTGCCAAACCTCAAAATTTTAACTTTTACAACTTTTCATTTTTAACCCTAAACTTTCCAACTTTTTACCAGTTATGAAAATCCACTCAGTTGACCAAGTCCAAACTAATGACCTTGGTTAACCGATTTGTCTGCCGAGTCCAAGTTAATGACCCCGGGTTGACCCGTTACGAACAAACTGTTGATATTTTCAAAATCAAAGTTTCAAATTAATGAACTTTTTATCGTTTTATCTTTTCAGATTAATAGATTAGCTCCCAGCCCGTTGTCAAAGAGATTCCCACCAGTTCTAGCATCTTACCAGACTTCGAAGATCCGTTTTCCAACATTGGTTTGCTGAAAACAATGTAGAAATAAAAACTTTTTGTATTTCTGGAAGTTTATGCTAAAGCACACCGAAAATCTTTTTGATTTTAATCTGTAAAGATGAAATACAATGAAATAAGCAATGTAAACTATGTACAGACATATTTACAGACATATTTTTGTGAATTCGTGTCCAAGGATCATATCAGTTGATTGAGACATATCACCAGTATCGTTGACCTTTATATGACTTTAAGTTTTAAACTCATTTACCTAGATTGTCGATATGTTTTTCCACTGAAGCTTTACCACATTTCTCAACTGTTTCAAGATATGTTAAGATAGAATTCATGAAACTTGACTTATCTGTGGTTCCCACTTCTTGAATATACTCCCGTATCCAGATTCCCTAGATTTCATCTTACAGGTGAATATAACGTAATTGATATATGTATATGGGTTGTGTGAGACCTTGAGAGCTCAGGTTAGTACTACCGTACAGACAAAGAGATGAAGGCTCGTCTTTAAGGTGTGTTCCACTTAAGGAATCTTTTCAGCACTGCATATGATTATATCTTTCGATACTTTTCAATACTGCATGCAATTTGGGTTTATAGCGAAAGTATTATAGAAGTTCTAGGCCATTGCTTCCGCAAAATCAGAAGAACTTGTATAATACCCCAGATATCAACTATCTATAAAGACATCGTATCTCAGAATCAGGCAATCTTTCAAATGAAATTTCAGAGTACTAAGTCCATATATCCAAGATGTGTTAATCCACAAGATTAAGCAGTTGTAAAATTTAGTTTATATCTCGAAAGCAGTTTATTGAACGTGTTAAGCCTATCGACATATCCATAGTAAAACTTGTTTATTACTTTTTAAAACTTTACATTTCTTTAGCATACTGTGATAGTCCACTGATATACTATCATTTCCTTTTATGACACTGAATTCTTTTTGTCTTTTTCAATGTTTTTGATGTTTTTTTGGATTTTAAAATTTTTCGAATGTTTTTGTATTTTCTCCAACATTTCTCCCCCTAAAATCAAAAACATCTTTTTGAATTTTAGTTTTTAATAAAATTCTAAACTAGAAAAGTATTTTCAAACCAATGTGGATCACGCAAACTCGTCGTCCGATCCGTATTCAACCTCAGCATCCGCACCTGTCAGCAAATTTTTCATACCGTTAATTCTCAACATGTATTAAAACCGTGATAATGAAAATGGTTTGGTATAAAAATAAGCTTTTTGTTCGTCGGTGTGGATTTTTCTATTCGTACCAATTTCTTTTCATAGCAATCACGAATGAAATGATAACGAATTTCAATGTGTTTTGTGCGTGAGTGATGAACCGGATTTTTAGTTATATCGACGGATGCCTTGTTATCAACATACAGCGGAGTGTCTAGAAATTGCAGGCCATAGTCTCTCATCTGTTGTTGAATCCACAGAATTTGTGAACAACAGCTGGAGGCCGAGATATACTCAGCTTTACAGGTAGAGAGAGCGACCGTAGTCTGTTTCTTACACTGCCAGGTTACCATTCTAGTTCCGAAGAACTGGCATCCCACTGTAGTTGATTTAGAATTCAACTTATCTACACCAAAATCGGAATCAGCATAGCCTGTGAGGTCGAAATTGTCGTTCTTTCGGGTACCACAAGCCGGTGCTTGGGCATCCTTTCAGATATCTGAAGATAAGATCCTCGGGCTTGACTGATATCTGGCGCATAGGTAGGTTGGATACATAATATCTGGGCGTGATGCCGTCAGATACATCAGTGATCCAATCATTGATCTATATAACATCTCGTCAACTTTGGCTCCAGTCTCGTCAACGCAAATGTCGTGGTTGAGAGCAAGAGGCGTAGATAGAGGCTTCAAGCTTTCCATTCCAAACTTCTTCAAGATGTCGTGAACATACTTAGTCTGATGAATGAAAATACCATCCGGAAGCTGATCTACTTGCAAACCAAGAAAGAACTTCATTTCACCCATTGAGGACATTTCGAATTTCTTTTTCATGATTCCCTCAAACTCTTTGCAGAGACTATCATTTGTAGATCTAAAGATGATGTCGTCAACGTAGATTTGAACTATAATCATACGGCCATCAACTTCTCTGGTGAAAAGAGTACTATCCACAGTTCCTCTGATAAAGCCGTTTTCGACGAGATGTTGCGACAACGTCTCGTACCAAGCTCTCGGGGCTTGGTGTAGACCATAAAGTGCTTTATCCACTAGGTACGCTTCTTTTGTTAAGTGGATCGACAAACCCCGGTGGTTGTCCAACGTACACCTTCTCGCGTAATTTGCCATACAGAAAAGCTGATTTGACATCCAATTAATAGACCTTAAATCCTTTCCATGATGCGAAAGCTAGAAATATTCGAATAGATTCCAATCAAGCTACTGTGCATAGACTTCAGTGTAATCTATCCCTTCCTGCTGGTGAAATCCCTTGACAACAAGCCTAGCTTTGTTACGAACAATAACTCCTCTATCATCACGTTTACACTTAAAGACCCATTTTGTATCAATTGCTTTCTGATTTTCTGGTAGGTCTTCAAGCTTCCACACACCTAACTTCTCAAACTGCAATAATTCTTCTTGCATTGCTTGTACCCAATTTTCATCTGCTAAAGCTTCATTAACTATCTTAAGCTCAATCTGAGAGATGAAATATGAATGGAAACAATAGTTCTGGGTTGTAGCAACACGTGTGTAGAAACCACTGAGTGCTTTGTTAATTTGCCCTCGAGTTCTAACACCAGTTTGAAGTTCTCCGATAATAGTTGTTGACGGATGATAGGAATATGATCGCGGCAATTCTTCACTTGGAACATCTACTGAGTTTTGCTAATTAGTGATGTTGAGATCAACAACCAATTCAATGTTTGGAGAGCTTGATGAAAATTCATTTCTGTTGTTCGGGACTGCAGATTGATTAAGAAGACTTGTTATCTGCTCCACTTCTTCATCTGAAGAAGATGATTCCCCATCAGCATCAAATGTTGGTGCTTCATCTGAATCAGAATCTTGATTCTGAGGCATACTGGGCTCCTTTGTTGTATTCATTGGTTCGGTAGAGGCATTCGTTGGAGAGTAGTGGGTGATGATAATGTTTCAGAAACATTTTCAGGCGGAACACCACTATTGTTTGAACTTGCGCCAGAAGAAGATGGATCCAACGTGGGTTGATTAACCACAATTGGTCGAACAATTTGCTCTTGATTTGCCGACTGGTGAAGATAATATAACGCTGCAACTTCTTCGTCAGTTGGTTCTTTGGGCAAGTCAAATGACTTCCATAGGTATTGATAGTTAAATAGGCACGCGTCACCTTTCCTTTGAATAGGATCCGTGTAATTGAAACAATCCACGTGCTGTGCTTCAATAACCTTTCGCAATGAAGGAACATATACTCTTCTCAACGGACTCGCATATCCGACAAAGAAACCTTCCAGAGATTTAGCTCCAAATTTGCCATCTTGGTCTATTACGGTACATGGAGCACCGAATGGTTCTAAGAACTTTAAATTTGGCTTCCATCGGTTTATCATCTCAAAACATGTTTTCTTTGTTGGTTTGACAGTGAGAACCCTGTTTAGCGTGTAGCAAGCCGCAGCAACTGCTTCACTCCAGAAGCTGATTGGAAGTTTAGAATCTGCAAGCATGGTTCTCGCAGTTTCAATTAAAGTTCGGTTCTTCCGTTCAGCAACTCCGTTTTGCTGTGGAGTATAGGGAGCACTAAACTCGTGCAGAATCCCTTTTGCATTGCAGAATTCCTTCATTTTGTTATTCTTAAACTCTGTGCCATTTTCACTTCTAATGTGTCTGACCGGCAGATGATAATGTTCTCGAGTTTCTTGAATAGAATAACCAAGTTCTCAAACATTTCGTCTTTTGATTCTTGAAAGAATACCGAAGAATATCTCGAATAGTCATCTGTCACGACCAAGCAATATAAGTCTCCTGAGATGCTTCGAACATTTACAGGACCAAATAAGTCCATGTGGAGACGTTCTATGGCAACTTGATTGAGTTTAGAATTTTCTTCGGATGCGATTTCTTGATCTGCTTTCCCTTCTTACATTCCAAGCAATGATCAGACATCTGAAAACTTCGAAGATTTACGCCTTCTACAAGATCATTATGAACCAAGAAATTCATTTTTCGCAAATGAATATGCCCCATCTTTCGATGGCAAAGAATAGAATCTTTTTCAGTAGCCTTTGATACAAAACATTGTGCTGATTGTGATGAAGTGGTAGCAACACCCATATCAAGAACATATAAATCAATCTCTCGTGGTGCTCGCATCAGAATCCACTCATCTGGAATTTTGAATCCCAGCTTCAAGATAATACACTCTTTATCATTGAAATGAAATGTAAATTTCTTGTCACAAATCTGCGATATACTCAGAAGATTGTTCTCAAGTTCTGCAATATAGTTCACGCGATCAAATGAAACTACGCCATTGGAGAGTTTTCCCTCGGCGACTACCCTTCCACCTTGATTTCCTGCAAGTCCAACATATCCACCATTGATAGCTTTAATGTCGAATAGCAATGCCTTCATTCCCATCATATGCTTGGACGCTCCACTATCCAAAATCCACTTTGAAAGTACGGATCTTTGGAGCCCCTGCAAAATTCAGAAATTAGGTGAAAAGCTCTACCCAAGCCTTCTTGGTCTTGGGTTTTATGGGACAACCATCAACAAAAGCATATTCAAACTCATCAACATCATCAAAATCAAATTCATCATCTGTTTCAACAATGTTAATGTTTGAAAATTTCACTTTTTTCTTATCTTTTACAGATTTGACATTATTGGTTTTAATTTCTTTTTTAATTTCTTTCACATTTTCACTAGTCTTTACCTGCTCAGACTTAGTGATTTTAGACTTTGATTCTTTTGTGTTATCAGTCTTTACTAGCTCAGACTTAATAACACCAGATGTTGTTGACCTTTTCTTGGCAATCCAGATTTGATATTAGCCTTTTTGATGTAAAACTTGTTTTCATTAGACCTAGAAGTTTCACCTTTTTCGAAAGTGGAATTTTCAAAAATCTTTTCAGATCTTGGTTTAACTCCTGGTTTTGATTCATTTCGTTTCAAAATCTTTACAAGTTTTGCAAACGCTGGTTGCTTTGGTTTAACAACATTAGAATCTTTTCTTCAAGGATAAGCCGGTTTTGATTTCGGACAATGTCGTGCCATATGACCAATTTCATTGCACTTGAAACATGTCCGATTATCAAGTGGATGTCCTTTAACCAGTGGTTTTACCCTACTAGAGGTTTTGGCACCACTTGTAACCTTGGCTTTATCTCGAAGTTCTTTCTCCTTCTTGAACTCATCATTTGATTGCTTACCAATCAAATTCTCCTCATGAACTGTATTCGTCCCATATACAAACTTCATGTTTTTGTTTTTATATTCATGCAATGGTGACGATTTCTTTATAGATTCATCAGTTTCTTCTTCTAAACCCAACCCCGCTCTCCGGTTTTCTGGATGATCACCACCGTTTCTTCGGTAATTGTTTCTTTTAGGTTTGGAATAGAATTTTTGTTCATTGATTACCGATTCCTCTGATGTGACTTCCACGAGTTTAAAAAATTTTATCAAGCAATTCTTTTTTCACATTCTGAATCGGGAAGCTATCATCAAAGTATAGTCTATCCGAATCCTTAATTTTGTACATTACAATATTAGGATCATCACTTAGACCATCTTCTGACGACTTATCGTCATTTCAGATTGTGAATCAGAATTCTTTGAACTCGAGTTGGCGCTTTTGAAGCTGCCATCATCAGAATCACTTAAAACATTTTCAACCACTTTGTTAACCACAGCGTTGTTATCATCATCAGATTTAGTATAGACTATATCAATGTTCTCTGGCAACTCGGTTTTCTTTTCAGAAAGTAATTCAACATTGAGTGCCTTGTCCATCCCGTCTGCAGATTTAATACAGTATTTCTCGAAAAGGGGTGGAGGAACATTGCTATATTCTTTGCCCGCTTTCTTTTTGGGTTTTTCTTCTGATGAGATTGTTGGAAGAATGTGATCGATAACATACGTGTTAGTGGTATAACTTCTTAACAATTTTCGAACTCTTTCAGTTTCAATTGTCATATCTTGAAGTTGTTGTTTGATTTCAGCAATGGTGTTGATATTAATGTTAATTGCTCTTTGTTTATCCATCACTGTACCACTCAACATCCTTATATTATCATGTTGTTCGGTGTTATTTCTGTCGAGTTTGCCATAATCATTTTTCAATTTGTCATACGCTTCTTTCATTGTGCGATAATCATATTTTAATAAATTGTTATGCACATTGTTTTCAGCGATGATCTTTGATTTTTCGGCACATTCGACACAAGGGTTAGTACATTTTGTACAGGGTTTCTCAACCTCTACAACTTGTACTTTAACAACTTCTTTCTCGATAACCTTTACCTCTGGACCTACCTTGGTTAGATTTGCCATTAAAGCTTTATCTGTCGTGTCCTTGAGGTCTTCGACTTTCATTTCTTGAGTGATATCAACAATCACTTCATCAATCTTTTTCTCCTCAACCACTTGTTCTTTCGTGCTTCCATCAAAGTGACCTGCAAAACTGTCACAAGAATTAGAGGATAAAATTCCTTGTCTCTGCATATGGATATATTCCTCTTCTTCCTGCTGTTGATGCAAATATTGTTCCAGAATAGCTTGTTCGAAAGCTGCTGCTTCTGCTGTTGCCGCTCTTCCTCTGCAGAATTATCTTCAACTATCTCTGCAACTCCGGTCTTTTTCCCAATATAAGAGTTCCAGTCAAAACCGTTATATTTTATAGATGCAACCATGGCTTTCTCCGTGGTACTACCGTTTGGCTTTTCTTGGATCTCAATCTGAGTTTTCTTCGGGAAAGGTTTATATTGAAGTGCCTTCTTGTAATATTCATTCCCTCCTCCAAAAGGACTTTGATTTCCGGTTGCCTCGGTGTTCTTACACTCTCTTTTAAAATGTCCCTTCTGTCGACATCTAAAACACGTGACTTTGGATTTTTCAAAACCCAATTTGTTGCTGGAGTTTCCTATGTCACGGCCTGTGAGTCCAACGAACTTTGTCACTCTCCTGATGATCGAAGCTAAGGACCATTTGAAGTCCATTAGTACGAGTTCTTCCTCGTCAACCTGGTCATAATCTTCTGCGGTCATTTCGGGGTTTCCAATCTTACCGGCAACAAGACATTCATAAGACTCTAAGACGGTAGCGAGTAGTGACATATGTTGTTTTGAAACTTCTTCTGAGACAACATTGTTCAAATTCACTGCGATGTTGCATTGTAAACATTCGGATCAGAACTTTGCTATTGGTTCTGATTTGCTTGACTTTGGAATGTTGAATTTGAACCAGTGCTCGAGTAAGAATTTGTGGACTTTGGTCATACTGAGGCTGTGAATGATTCTGGTTCTGTGGAGAAGCATTTATGTTTGCACTAAAAGCAGTTCCAATTTTTGGACTCGAAATGTTATCTTGCATTCCAGTTTTGTAGTACAAACCGATGTCTTGAACTACATTAGCGTTCTTTGATTTCGCTATCTTCAGAAGCTCCATTTCGTGGCCTTCGAGTTTATCGATAAACGTTGACAACTTGAAGAAATCCCACTTATCACTATTCTTCAGAACCATCAAATACGTAGTCCATTCACCCTCTGGTAGTGCGTCAACAATTTTGTCGATGTATTCTTGTTCCGTCTTCTCAAGACTATGTCTTCGCATTTGCACTTTGAGGTGACAGAAACGCTCAATCATTTGCTTAATGGTCTCATTCTTTAACATGCTGAAGATATCGAACTCTTTCAGAATGAGAGTCTTCTTGCTTTTGATCATTTCAGCACTGCCTTGGTATTTCTTCTGTAACGACAACCAAAGCCCTCTTGCTGTAGTATCTCTGGTAGCAAGATAAGAATATCTTCTTTGACAGACTGTTGGATGAGACTTATCATCTTTTTCTCTGCAATGTATTCATCTCCCTGAGCTGTCGAGTAGTTGTACTTCTCAAGAACTTGTTGCTGCTCATCTACCGGAATAGTATAGCCTCTTTCAATTGACACCCAGCCAGCAAAGTGCATGGCTTGAACCCAGTAGGTAAATTTCTCTTTCCATGCTTCGTATTCGTCCATGCTCATCAGCTTGGGCGGTTTGACGGTCGTTCCCATTTCGTTATCAAGATTGACTTGATTAATCATATTGGCATTTGACCAACTAGCTCCAGACATATAAGCTCTTAGTTGATCTTCCATTGTGAATCACGAAACGTATACGCTGAAAAACTTTCAAAAAACTTTGAAAACAATTAGTTCTACTACAAGGTCGGTCGAACTTGTAGTGACAAATGAAGAATTCTTGAAATTTCTAACAAGTTCGGTCGAACTTGTTAGGTTTACTTTGAAAAATTTCGTTTATCTTCGGTCGAACTTATAACCCCAATTAAACAGATCTTCGAGCGAACTTGTTCAAAAGAACTTTGATGAAATACAAGCAAGTTCGGGCGAATTTACTTAAAATCTTCTTGATTTTACACAAGTTCGGTCGAACTTGATGTAAAATTAAAGAAAATTCAGTATCTTCGAGCGAACTTAACTAAAACTTTCTCAAAAAATCACATAAGTTCGGACGAACTTACTAAAAATCACTTAAAAAGTGATGTTTTAGTGCAAGTTCGGCCGAACATGGCCAACAAGTTCATTCCTGAGGGTTTTCAAAAACATGGTTTTTTCAAAATTTCGACATGAATTCGGTTGAATTTGGTCTCCAATCTTTCAAGGGTTTATCTTTGTTGTATTTTACATGATATATTCAAAATTCAAAAGATTTTGACCATGAATTCTTCATTTTGTGATCAAAAGTTTAAAGAAAAAGAAGAATGGAGTAGAAATAGAAGTGTTCTTGTCTTGATACTATCAAATCAGGCTGTTCTAGTTCTGATACCACTTGTAGGACCGATCCTCGATGCTTAGGAACCTAAATTTGATATCTAACGTCCATAATAGCGGAAATATTACGTCGTGTTACCAATAGACAAGAATTAATCAGTTAATCGTCAGTTTCATTGATTAAACGTTCACATTACAGACTGACAGAACTTCGCCTCTACAATGCCAAAGTTACAAATGAGACACACAAGCTAGGTATTTATAAGACAACAAGTTCGGTCATGGAGGGAGTAAGTTCGCCCGAACTTGCCTATGCAAGTTCGGCCGAACATGCCTTGACATGTTATCTCATGAGCGAACTTGGCTATAATACTTCATAAATACTTCATAACCTAGCCTATTCAGCTCTATACAATACAGACTCGATATAAGACTAAGACATAGACATTATGCACCAACAAATAGTTTATACCCTAAACGTTTTAAACAAATAATTTATATTTTCATATTATAATGAAAAATGAACTCGTGTGAGAATAACTCTTAATAGTTGTAATTTACTCACATCAAGATAATGAACATATGCATAAAGAAAAGTCATGGGGTTATACCTTGGCAAATATATTGGTGAGAAAGATTATGATGTCCTGGAACAACATTTAAATTATTAGCAATGTCAAAACCATTACTACCATATAAAAAATACCCAATTTTCATTGTTCATTTTACAGGTGAAAATTTCAAGAGTATATACTGATAATTGAATAGAAGTAAATATTATTTGGCATAGTACTTTCTTAAAAGCATTTGAGATAAATGATTATTAAAGTTAAAAAAATTAGAAAATCTAAATATTTTGAATATGGGCTAGCAATACAAATTTTTTTTGTTTAATTATATAAATATTTTTAAATTATCATTACATAACTAAAAAACAATTGAAATGCAACATTTTCACAAACACTTTTGACTTTTTATGATTCTTTGCAAGATCCTAGTTTGTGCCACAAAAAATGTTCCACAAGATAATCCTTGTGTATTGAATACTACAAACGTCCATGTATATTATTAAATAATTCAAATATAAATATTTTTGTTAAATATAATAAAAAAGACCAAATTTTGATAAATACTAATATGGACCTATAAAACGAAAGTACCTGAGTTCCAAGCAACTCCGTGAGTTGTACATTTGAGGGTTTGAGCAGCATATCTTTGGTTCTAATGAAAAAAATAAAATTTAAGGAAAACTAGGCGCACGCAACAGATGTTGCAACACCATGGTGGCCGATACCTATTGCTATTATAATACTCGTTCGGCCCATCTGTTTCGCCAGAATCGTTTGAGCAACAACATTGTTCATTTTGTATGATGCTCAATGGCTTATGTACCTGTGTATTACACGATTTGAACAATTTTATTATAGTTATAACTCTACATATAAACAATATATAAATGGTATTACATTGTTTCAACTTTCAACATGTACAAAAAATACCACCTGTGACCAGCTACCTAACATACCAGACCTAACCGTTTTGCTACAAATATAAAGTTCTCATTTGATTCATAGAACCCATGCTATAGGCCATAGGGTGGAGGATAAAGATTCCCTCACTAGTTTACTTCGGCATTGCCATAATTTGTGTTATAATCTGTGCATCCACAATAACCATTAAAATGCAAAAGTAGATCCTTAAGGGCTGTTTGGCATTGTTTACTTTTTATCTTCTTATCTTCTTATTGATTTTTTAAATAATTGGTTAGATAAAAGCACTTCCAACTACTTCTCAAATTTCAAAACAACTTATTCCACTCACAAATAACCAGACAAGCAATAACAAACAAAACTTAATGAAGGTATAATCCCTTTTCATAGCTGGAATTAGATTTAGTGGTTCAACAGCACAAGCTCTTTTCAGAGCATTAGCCATCAACACATAACTTTTCGTATAATTTGGCTCTCAACCTATAGGTGGTACATGCTAAAAAGTACAACACTTTTCACATCAAGTTTTATCATAAGAAAGGAACAAATAAAAGTACGACATATAAGTGTTGGAAATTTATAAATAATATTATATTATAAGTTAATATAATGATTACTTAATAATTAAGCCAAGATGAATGAGAGATCTTGAGCATTAGCTTTGTGTGTTGGAACCATAAATGTGTGGGAAAGTGTGTTTGTCCCACATTGGTGGAGAGATAAATCTTTTATAGATTTATAATTAAAATCCTCTACACGAATGTATTCTTGTGTGACAACTCACACCCAGTGGCAGCCAGGAGGGTTCGAAGCACCCGACACACGCACGTGCCCGGGCACGGGACCGGGACAAGGGCGATGGGCGCAATGTGGCGCTTTGATGACGCTTTGATGGCGCACTTTTCACTTCGCACGCTCGCATCGCCGCTTGGAGCCGCCTTTAGTATTTTTTAGATGAGTCTTGGTGTGGTCAGCTAGAGACTATTAAAGTTCCTAACTAACAAGTGATTAAGTCTCAGAATTCATTGTGTAATTGAATTTTAGAAGTTATTTTTATTGAATTCTGTATTCAATAGGGACTGATCACTTCAAATTCTAAACTGGTTATATACAAAGCTTTGGTGCTTTGTTTTAGATACAATATATAGAAATCGTATGGTTGATACAACTCATACAAACGAATTCCCTAACTTCGATTCTCTACGCGCTCTTGTTTCAGGTATACTTTCGGGTGCTAGGCTAATCCCGGCAGTACAATCTGCTTAGGCTGTTGTACCCTGGGAAGCAGACGGGTTCACCTGGGTGGCCCGAAATCTGTTTTAAGGGAAGCGTGATCTTCATGTGCCTCACTCACCATTTGTTTACGTGTTTCTTTATTTCTTTGTAATCTGTTTTACTATAGTTTACATTTCTTTGTATTTCCTTCATTTTGGCTCTAGCCATTTTGTGTATTGTAATCAGAATCATGGTTAATAAAATTGTTATTTTATTTATTTTGTGAACGGATGTCCTACAAGCTTAAAACAAATTTTAAAAAACCGTTCACTATTTTGGTTTTTAAAAGTTTTTATAAACTGTTATTTTTTTTATTAGCAAACTTTTGTAGTTTGCATTGGTTTTATGTAAACCAATTTATTTCTGCCTTCTCTAATTCTTTTGTATCTTGTTTCAGAAATGGCTACTGTTCAAGGAACCACATCAACCACTGTTGGATCCACATCCACCACCATGGGACCATTAGTTGGTACCCAAGCAGCCCAAGCTGTGGCTAATCATGCTGAGAAGCCAGAAAAGTTCACTGGCTTGAACTTTAAGAGGTGGCAACAGAAAATGTTGTTTTATCTGACCACCTTGAACCTTGCGAGGTTCTTAACTGAGACCCCTCTTGTTCTTGCAGAAGGGACTAGTGATGCCCAATCTGTGAGTGCAGTTGATGCATGGAAACATTCTGAGTACTTATGTCGCAACTATGTGTTGAATGGCCTCTTAGATGCATTATATAATGTGTATTTCAATGTTCCAACTACCAAAGAATTATGGGAGTCATTGGAACGCAAATACAAGACTGAGGATGCAGGTACTAAGAAGTTTGTTGTGGCAAGATTTTTGGACTATAAAATGATTGACTCAAAAGCTGTTATGAGTCAAGTTCAAGAATTGCAGATTATTCTTAGTGACATTTTTTCTGAAGGAATGAATCTTACTGAAACATTCCAAGTGGTAGCAATTGTTGAAAAGTTTCCTCCTAGTTGGGTGGACTTCAAGAACTACCTTAAGCATAAGCGAAAGGAAATGGCAATTGAAGACCTTGTGGTTTGTCTTCGTATTTAGGAAGACAATAGGCTGTCACACAAAGGAAGTCAAGTTGAAGCTTCAGTAAAAGCAAACCTTGTGGAACATGGTCAATCCTCAAGGGGTCACAAGGGTAACAAAGGCCACAAGTTCAATGGCAAGGGAAAGAACAAAGGTGTTGACCCTGGGCCAAAGAAAGGTGGTGTGAAGAAGAAGGTTGGTCCCTTTAAAGGGAAGTGTTACAATTGTGGACAAACTGGTCACCGTTTTGACCAATGCAAAGAGCCTAAACGTGACAAGGCTCTTATGGTTGATGATGATATGCCATTAGTGGCCATGATTTCAGACCTCACTGCCATGATGGAGGAGGTAAACTTGGTGGGTAATGAGCCAAAAGGGTGGTGGGTTGATACTGGGGCAACCCGCCATGTGTGCCCAGACAAGAGCCTCTTTAATACGTTTAAATAGGTGGTGGGAGAAGAGAAGTTGTACATGAGAAATACTTCTACAGCTGCTACCAAGGGAGAAGGAGATGTGATTTTAAAGTGGACTTCTGGAAAAGAGCTCACTTTGAAGAATGTGCTTTATGTTCGTGACCTGCGCAAGAGTCTTGTGTCGGGTTGGATGCTTAACAAGTTTGGTTTTCGTTTGGTTTTTGAGAGTGACCAGTTTGTTTTAAGTAAGCGTGGTATGTTTGTTGGAAAGGGATATGCCCAAAATGGCATGTTTAAACTTAATGTAATGGCTGTTAAGAAAAAAATGAATAAAAATGCTAGTACTTCTGCTTACTTGGTTGAGTCTCCTAATGTTTGGCATGGACGTCTTGGTCATGTAAATTTTAATTTGATGCGTCGTTTAATTAAATTAGATTACATACCAAATTTTGCCATTGACTCTAAAACAAAATGTAAACATGTGTTGAAGCCAAACAAACAAGATCATCCTTCAAATCAGTTGAAAGAATAACTGAACCCCTTGACCTGATTCACACTGATGTGTGTGACTTAAAATCAATTCCCACAAGAGGCGGTAATAAATATTTTATTGCTTTCATCGATGACAATACAAGATATTGTTATGTTTACTTACTTAAAAGTAAGGATGAAGCAATTGACAAGTTTAACTTGTATAAAGCTGAAGTTGAGAATCAACTCAACAAGAAAATAAAACGTGTGAGAAGAGATAGAGGAGGTGAATATGTTTCACCATTTGGGGAAGTATGTGCACAAAGTGGCATCATACACGAATGTACCCCTCCTTATACACCTCGATCAAATGGTACTGCGGAACGAAAGAATCGCACATTAAAAGAAATGATGAATGCCATGTTGATAAGTTCTGGGATGAGCCAGGACATGTGGGGGGAGGCCATTTTATCGGCCAAATTTTTATT
Source organism: Scalesia atractyloides (assembly GCA_947069175.1). NCBI lineage: Eukaryota > Viridiplantae > Streptophyta > Magnoliopsida > Asterales > Asteraceae > Scalesia > Scalesia atractyloides. The sequence continues at coordinate 76,483,515 of CAMTDV010000021.1, forward strand.
GAAAAAAATACCTTTCAAGAATAAGGATGTAACACCTCATGAGTTGTGGTGGGACATAAATCATCCTATAAATACTTGAAAGTGCGGGGGTGCCTGGCCAAGGTGATTGTTACACCCCCTAAGGCATTTAGAATAGGGCCTAAAACTGTTGATTGCATTTTCATTGGATATGCCAAAAACGGTAGTTCACATCGTTTTCTTGTATATGAATCTAAGAATCCTGATGTGCACAAGGACTCTATCATAGGGACAAGGCCAGGAAATGTGACTTACTTTGAAGAAGAGTTTCCTACGTTAGTACAAACTCATACAAGTTCTTCAAATCATGCAAGTTCATTAACAATGGTTGATGAGATTGTTCGAGAGGAAACTCAAGAACGATCAGAGGTTGAAGAGGGTGAGCAAATTAAGAAGAAGTAAAAGGCAAAGGATTGAGAAATCCTTTGGACCTGACTTTCTTACATACATGGTTGAGAGTAAGCCTCAAACCTATCGAGAATCAGTCACCTCTTCAGATGGAACTCAATGGAAAGAAGCCATCAAGAGTGAAATTGATTCTATCTTGCAGAATCATACTTGGGAGTTAGTAGATCTTCCACCAGGGTGCAAGCCACTTAGATATCGATGGATATTTAAGAAAAAGATGAAAGCGGATGGCTTTGTCGACAAGTATAAGGCAAGGCTTGTGATCAAAGGGTTTGACAAAAGGAATGTCGTGACTATTTTGACACATACTCGCCCGTGACTAGAATAACCTCTATTAGGTTGGTGCTTGCAATAGCAGCTTTGAGAAACTTGGAAATACATCAAATGGATGTAAAAACCGCATTTCTCAATGGGGAATTAGAGGAAGAGATTTACATGGAGCAACCAGAGGGTTTCTCTGCTCCTGGCCAAGAGGGCAAAGTGCGTAAACTCGTCAAGTCATTATATGGCTTGAAGCAAGCTCCATAACAATGGCATCAAAAGTTTGACCAAGTTATGCTTAACAATGGTTTCAAAATAAATGAATGTGATAAATGTGTCTATGTGAAAGACACTTCTAAAGGTTATGTGATCTTATGCCTTTATGTAGATGATATGCTTATGATTGGGAGTGATGATAAGATGATCAGATCTACTAAATACATGTTGAAAGCAAGATTTGACATGAAAGATATGGGTCTTGCCGATGTGATTCTTGGAGTAAAGATCATTAGAACCCAAATTGGCTTGGTGCTAAGTCAATCTCATTATGTTGATAAGATCCTTCAGAAGTTCAATCCAGAGGACACGAGTGTAGCTCAAACTCTAATTGAACATTTGTCAAAAAAATAGAGGCGAGAGTGTTGCTCAATTGGAATACTCAAGGATCATTGGCAGTCTTATGTATCTCATGTCATGTACTCGACCAGACTTGGCATATACTGTGAGTAGGCTAAGTAGATATACTAGTAATCCTAGTTCAGAGCATTGGAAGAGTATGACAAGATTATTAAGATATTTGAGATACATGAGAAATTATAGACTGTATTTATGGCCAAATCTAGCAGTTGTGGAAGGATTCAGTGATGCCAACTGGATATCCGATCAGAAAGATTCTAGATCTACAAGTGGATATGTGTTTACCCTTGGAGGTGCAGCTATTTCTTGGAAGTCGTCCAAGCAAACCCTTATAGCTAGATCCACGATGGAATCAAAGTTTATCACGTTAGATAAAGCTGGAGAAGAGGCAGAATGGTTACGTCAATTCTTGGAATATGTTCCAAGATGGCCTAAGCCTGTGACGGCCATCTGCATACATTGTGATTGCCAATCAGCTATTGGTAGAGCTCAAAATGCAGTGTATAATGGTAGATCAAGGCACAAACGACGTTGGCATAACACGATACGACAACTACTCTCAACTGGAGTTATCACGATTGACATGTGAAGTCAAAGGATAACATTGCGGATCCGCTTACAAAAGGCTTAAGCAGAGAGGTAGTACATAAGTCGTCGATGGGAATGGGACTAAAGCCCTTGGAGTAAGTTTGTACAACGGAAAACCTGTCCTAGAAAATTGGAGATCCCATGATCTAGGCTCAATAGGACCACCTAACTGTACGAGCTAAGGTCACTGTGGGGGAGTACCTCAATTTACAAAAGGGAGTTACAAACTTCCTAGTCCATTCCTACATGAAATTAGTGATGTCAAGAGAGGTTAAGCATATGTCTTTTAATGATATGTAAATCACCTATGTTAGAGAGAAGTGGGGTCGCTTCGAATGGAATTGGGGGCACAATTCCTAGAGCTCTCGCAGAACCAGGATGGTGTCCATGACCATAACAGACACAACTATGAGGGGTTAGCCAGACCAGGAAGAGTAATGTGTGATGTGTAATAACGTCTACGTAAAAAGGGGTTGGTTCGAGGACATCGCGTCTACTAACCGCTAGGAGACCAAGTATACGTCACAAAGGAGGGTTCAAAGGGAAACCTACCTATCCTGCATTACTTAACCGCTAAAATTTTATCGTGACACTTGAGTGTATGGGACGATCTCTATTCATGTGGGGGATTGTTGGAAATTTATAAATAATATTATATTATAAGTTAATATAATGATCATTTAATAATTAAGCCAAGATGAATGAGAGATCTTGAGCATTAGCTTTGCATGTTGGAACCATAAATGTGTGGGAAATTGTGTTTGTCCCACATTGGTGGAGAGACAAATCTTTTGTAGATTTATAATTAAAATTCTCTACACGAATGTATTCTTGTGTGACAACTCACACCCAGTGGCAGCCAGGAGGGTGCGAAACACCCGACACGCGCACGCGCACGCGCCCGGGCACGGGACCGGGACGAGGGCGATGGGCGCAATGTGGCGCTTTGATGGCGCACTTTTCACTTCGCACGCTCGCATCGCCGCTTGGAGCCGCCTTTAGTATTTTTTAGATGAGTCTTGGTGTGGTCAGCTAGAGACTATTCAAGTTCCTAACTGACAAGTGATTAAGTCTCAGAATTCATTGTGTAATTGAATTCTAGAAGTTATTTTTATTGAATTCTGTATTCCATAGGGACTGATCACTTCAAATTCTAAACTGGTTATATACAAAGCTTTCGTGCTTTGTTTTAGATACAATATACAGAAACGTATGGTTGATACAACACACACAAACGAATTCCCTAACTTCGAATCTCTGCGCGCTCTTGTTTCAGGTATACTTCGGGTGCTAGGCTAATCCCGGCAGTACAATTTGCTTAGGCTGTTGTACCCTGGGAAGCAAACGGGTTCACCTGGGTAGCCCGAAATCTGTTTTAAGGGAAGCGTGATCTTCACGTGCCTCAGTCACCGTTTGTTTACGTGTTTCTTTATTTCTTTGTAATCTGTTTTACTATAGTTTACATTTCTTTGTATTTCCTTCATTTTGGCTCTAGTCATTTTGTGTATTGTAATCAAAATCATGATTAATAAAATTGTTATTTTATTTATTTTGTGAACGGATGTCCTACAATAAGCTCATATTACAAAAACAAAGTTTATAAAAAAACAAAAACATAGCATTGTGCAAGATGAAAATATGCTCCAGTAAACATGAAATTACGCTTGAGGGAAAACAAAACCATAACTTCATTTTGAATCAGAGATATAACAAATGCCATATATAATTCCGATCTAACAAATTCTTCATGAAATCAGAATTAGAAAATCAAAATTCAATAAAAAGTGTAAAAAGAGCAAGAGATAGTGTACATGGTAAGCTTTGTTGCTTTGATGAATCTGAACTCCACAATTGCCTCCTCTACACACATCCGGATGATACTAAAATTCAATAAAAAACAAACAACTATTAATAGCCGATTAATTCAAACAAAATAAACAAAAAAAAAATTAACAAATGCATCTACAAATCATCGCCTTCAACGCTAGCTGTTTAAACACCTTTTTTAACCTCAGATTACTGACACATAAGCTCATATTACTGAAACAAAGTTTATAAAAAACAAAAACATAGCATCGTGCAATATGAAAAAAATTCTCCAGTAATGATGAAATTATGCTTGATTGAAAACAAAACCATAACTTCATTTTGAATCAGAGATATAATAACTGCCATATATAATTCAGATCTAACAAATTCTTCATGAAATCAGAATTAAAAAAATCAATAAAAAGTTTTAAAAGAGCGAGAGATAGTGTACATGGTAAGCTTCATTGCTTTGATGAATATAAACTCCACAATTGACTCCTCTACACACATCCGGATGATACTATAATTCAATAAAAAACAAACAACTGTTAATAGCCGAATAATTCAAACAAAATAAACAAAAAATAAAATTTAACAAATGCATCTGCAAATCATCACCTTCAATGCTAGCTGCCTAAACGCCTTTTTTAACCTCAGATATTGACACATAAGCTCATATTATGAAACAAAGTTTATCAAAAAACAAAAACATAGCATCGTGCAACATACATGAAAATATGCTTCGGTAAACATGAAATTATGCTTGGGTGAAAACAAAACCATAACTTCATTTTGAATAAGAGATATAACAACTGTCATATATAATTCAGGTCTAACAAATTCTTCATGAAATCAGAATTAGAAAATCAAAATTCAATAAAAAGTGTTAAAAGAGCGAGAGGTAGTGTACATGGTAAGCTTCGTTGCTTTGATGAATCTGAACTCAACAATTGCCTCCTCTACACACATCCAATGATACCAAAATTCAATAAAAAAACAAAAATTGTTAATAGCCGATTAATTCAAACAAAATAAACAAAAAATAAAAATTTAACAAATGCATCTACAAATCATCACCTTCAACGCTAGCTGTCTAAATGCCTTTTTAACCTCAGATTACTGACACATAAACTCATATTACTGAACAAAGTTTATAAAAAAAACATAGCATCGTGCAACATACATGAAAATATGCTCCACTAAACATGTAATTATGCTTGAGGGAAAAAAAACCATAACTTCATTTTGAATAAGAGATATAACAACTGTCATATATAATTCTGATTTTACAAATTCTTCATGAAATCAGAATTAGAAAATCAAAATTCAATAAAAAATGTTAAAAGAGCGAGAGATAGTGTACATGGTAAACTTCGTTGCTTTGATGAATCTGAACTCCACAATTGCCTCCTGTACACACATCCGGATGATAAAATTCAATAAAAACAAACAACTGTTAATAGCCGATTAATTCAAACAAAATAAACAAAAAATAAAAATTTAACAAATGCATCTACAAATCATCACCTTCAACGCTAGCTGTCTAAACGCCTTTTTTGACCTCGGATTTAGAAGCATCTAAATAAATATTCAAAAACAAACATGAAAGTAACGAAAGATCAAGACACCTTTAAGTTAGATTGAAGAATCGGAGTAAAAATAACCACGTATCATGATGATCGAGTTGCAATGATTTATGACAGAAGAACAAAAACAAACAAAAGATTAACAACTATGATTTAACATATAAAACTAAAGAAACACCAAAAGAATCAACATACCTTGGATCAAAATCGCTGAATCGCAGTAAACATCAACAACAACGAACATGCATCTGGTTTTCAGAGCAAAAATTAAATCAACGAAAACATCAGGAACTTTGTAAAAGGATGAATCAAGGATAAGCATAACAAAAAAAATATACCGATGTAGTGAACGATGATCAGAAGAACGATGAAGTTGTCGGTGTCGGTTAGGGTTTAGAGAGATAGGGAAAGATAATGGTCTCAATTATTGAGGTTAGGTTTGAAGAGAGATGGTGTCACAAAGAAGAATCCTGAAATTTCTTGATGAAGAAGATGAAGTTAGGGTTTGAATAGAGATGGTGTCTCAAAGAAGAATCCTGAAATATATTGCATATCCGTTTTCATGAGATGGTGACCCAATCCGACTCGAATCAAAACGGATCCCGTCTCCTAAATGTGTAGAATTGCTTCCCTCCTAAAATCACCCTCCACTCCACCATAACATGCCACATCAGAAAAAAAAAAAGCTCCACCATCAAATGCCACATGACCCAAATCATCTCATTTATTAATATATATAGATTAAACGAGCCAATATTAGAACGATCTTTTTATATTTTTCTTTATTTTTATAGATGATTTCTATGTATCGAAAATATTGTGTTGTGTGCTATTATAAATAATATATTAGTTGTCATTTATTATTTTTTTATAAATTAAACTAAAAAGTATTAGGGGGAAGGGAGTGGTTGAACACCTAAAGTGTTTAAACTTCAAAATCAACCAATGAGAGCGTGCCACGTCAATCAACCTAAAGTGTTTAAACTTTTGGTCAAAAGTGTTGGCAATGGTTAGACACTTGATGAATTGGTAAACTTTTTTTTGTTTTTTGTTTTTAAATAAACAACTAAACCATTAAAATTAATTACAAAAAACCATTACATTAAATTCTAACTTAAAAAAAACATAAAATTCAAAAAAATTACTTTGTCCCACATTGGTGTGGGAACAAACTAAGGAGTTGTTTATAAGATTAAAATCTAACACTCTATTGAACTATTTGTGCCATGTTTTACCACAAGTCCTACCCGCGCGCAGGGGGGTGCAACCCAACCGGAATTTGGCTAGGCTCGTGCATGCCCGCACGTCCTGCGGAGTGTCTTCGAAAAACCGAGCTGCAGCAACACACAAGCTGGGAGGATTTAAATAAATGCAGCAATTTTTTAAACTAAATGTAGCAGCAGCAAACAACATTTTTTTTAAATTAAATGCAGCAGCAGCAAACAACATTTGCCGATGCGGCAAACCTTTATCGCGTGACTATGGATACCGATCGGCAAAGGGGGACGGCGGCGGTGTTACCGCACGGCATACCCCTTTACCGATCAAGTTTACGCGCCCACTCCCTTCCCATTATCAATGTTTTTTATTTGAGAAAAAAAACGGATTTGTCAATTAAAATTACTTTAACCAACTCACTACTGGTCAACTCAATTAAACAAGTGGATCGTCTAGGTTGTCAACTCAATTAAACAATATTCTTAATTTTTAAAAGCATTTTTTATGAAATTAATAAGTTATCTTTATTCTTTTCTTAATTTTTTAAAAGCATTTTTTATGAAACTAATAAGTTATCTTTATTCTTTTAAATTTTTATGAAGGACGTAAAACTACAGTAATTCTGTTTTTATTCTTAAGTTTAAGGAGAGCAACATTATTCAAACAATTAAATCCAATGGCAGTTCAAAAAAATAAAAATGAAATCCAATGACTTTATCAATTTGACTCAATTTTAATTCTTATAAATTAAATTTTCACGTTATATATAATTTGACCCACTTTTAATTCTTATAAATTAACTTTTTTTAACGGCAAATTAGGATCACTGACGGACTACTGGAGTATCATCGCGGAACCACCCGACATATCCATCTCCACTAAGCATAATGTAACACCCCGAAAACGGGTTTGGTAATCAAACCACGTTAATACAAAAAGACGAGTAAAGTATCGTTAGTGGTAAAAAATTAACCCGGTAAATATTAGGATTTTAAATAAATAAACCTAATATGAAATAAAAAGTGAATGAATGCTTTTAGGAAATAAAGTTTATAAAAGGCCCGAGTTGATGGGACTTAAAACAAAACGAGTAATGATCTCCCCGAACCCCCTAAGTTAACTAGAATGTTTAACATAGTTAATTAGAGGGAATGTTATTGGAATTAAGTGGGTTGTGGCCTACTTAATAAACTAACCAAACATGAGGGGCCAAATTAGGATAACTTAGTTTATTTAATAAAAAGAAAATTTAAAACAAAACACACACATATGTGTGTTCTGTTCGACCAGAAGATGCTCCTCAGGAGCTCACAACCCTAATTTCAACAAAATCATCGAATTGAAGGTTAATTCAAGACCCGAATGATACATGAATGCATATAAACGATCGCCAAGTCAAGGGGATCATAAGGTATGTAAAATTTTGATGATTTGTGAAGTTGTGAAATTTGAGGAAACATCATAATCGCGAATTATGTATGGATTATAGAAGCTATGGCTGAATTACTGATGTATACTTGCTTAGGAACAAAACCCTAAGTGAAAATTATACATATGAAGCTATGAATTGAATGTTTAGATGATTGACCACATTAGGATAAGTGGGTTTTGATCATATGATGAAATTGATGATATAATTGTGTTTAGAATCATCATACATGATAGTAATAAGGAACTACTTGAACAAATTTTGTGTTTGAGTATATAATCATATTTACTATGAAATGGGTTTTGTATGATAAAATGAAAATGATGATAGATTCATGTTAAAACGATGTTTGATATCATCATGTGTTAAGAATGATTAATGTATTGATAATATAATAAGTTATGATTTCGATAACTTGATTTAATAAGTAGCTAAAACGGTAGCATAAGAATAATGCTTACCCGATATTTGACAATGTACTTAAACGAGTAGTTGATCTACATCGTGTAAATACTTATGTCAGTAGGCAGTTTGACTTTAAAAGTCAAACTGACCAATGATATGATCGAATGATAAATTCGATATGAAATCGTAGGATAGAATAGTCGTGAATGATTATGACTAAGCTAACCATCTTATGAACTACAATGATAGTTTGACGCTTAACAAGCTAGGTGGAAGCTTGGGAAGGAAGCGGGTCAAACAAATCGAGTGTGAAGGAAAAGCATAATTCGGATGTAAGGTAAGTAAAGCTTACACCTTTCTTATAGAATACTCATTATTGTATGGGTTATAAATATGAATAAGGCAAATTAATATTGTAACATTTGTCAAAAACGGGTTTTCAAAACCCGCTCCGTTTTGTAATCAAATATCAAGTTATAAAAGTCACGTTGAATATTTATGATTATTTTGATTTAAAATGTGATTAATAAATAAACTAAACTATAAAAATTATAATTGATAAAAAGTTAAAACAAAATAAATAAAAAAAATATGTTGCTGCCGGGACTCGAACCCGGGTCAGCCAGAACACTCCAACGACTTAACACACACTCACATCACCACTCCGCCACTTTGTGTTTTCTGTTATCTCTAGGAAACAAATGAGATTTATACACAAACTCGGTTAAACCGGTTGCGCCAACTGAGAAACGGAAATCGGCAAATCAATCGTCAAATCGCTTGATTACTCGCACATTCAGTTTATAACCGATGCACCGACGATTTTTAATCAAGTCGGAATTGATTGAACATCAAGTCTCATCATTATCGGTTTTTATAACTGAAAAATAATCAAGTCCAGATTACTTCAACTCAAGACCACTCTCCCGACTCAGAAACATCATACCAACATCCCATTTCACTTTCGTCACATTTTCAGACCATCAGAACGTCTAAATCAACTCGCCGGAATTTTCTGCAAAATTCGCCGGAAAACCGTATTCATCCTCAAACGGTAAATCTTTCAATATCATTGTAGTTCAACAATTGTTAGGCTATTTCTAACTTAAACCTCTCAATTGAAATCGAATTCAGGCACTGTATTCAGCTAATTTCAGTTCGCCGGAAAAATTCTGAAATCTCTATTTTCATCTGAGAATCGGTAAGGGCATTCAAACCCTCTGTTAACATTTGCTGATCACTTCAATTTCACGATTAGCTAATAAAAACAGTTAATTGTCTTGTTCAGTTGAGGAGCATAAAAACAGGGACCGACACATGGCCGGAAATCTGAAATAAACCGTTCATCGGTATGTTCACCTCTAATTACCGTCTCTGCCATTTCATTTAAGCTTTAAGAATGTTTGTAAATCGTAAAAACAAGGAACGGATTAGTGAATCAGTTGACTGTAATCTGAATGTAGAAGACGAAGTTAGTTAAGTTATAAGTTTAATTAAAATCAGTAATATGAACGGGTTAGACACACAGTCCAGCGGTGGACTGTGTGCAAAACATATACGCATGTCCCGAGTTCGATCCCTGCTACACGCACTCCTTATGTAATAAAATGCCTTTTTGTTCAAAAACTAAACCGGGTTAACTCAGTTAGTTGTTAAGTATAATAAAGACCGAGATAATAACCAGGTTAGACACACAGTCCAGCGGTGGACTGTGTGCAACACTAAGTCACACGTCGCGCGTTCGAAACCCGTCACTGGCACCGGTTCGTTGAATTAAAATGTTTTTGAAATTAAAAGAATTTTGGTTAAACCGAATTAGTATATAAATATAATTAAAAACAAGATTATTTCGGGTTAGACACGTAGCTCAGTTGGTAGAGCTGCGTGCACGCGTACGGGAGGTCTCGGGTTCGAGCCTCACCCGGCGCAAACTATTTTGCTGACCGAACCGGTCAACAAGTCAACAGGTCAACGGTCAACGGTCAACGCAAAATAAACAATTTTTTTATATTTTTATTTATTTAATCTAATTTAAAAATCAATTAAAAATACTTAAAAATAACATTTTTTAAAGATAGAAAATAGCCCTAAACTCACAAAAACATATCTAAAAATTTCATTAAAATCCTTAATAAAATCCACTCATTTAATATATTTTTCCGTTATTATTTAGGTTAGTATTTCTCGTTGTTCCGCTCATCTAATTCGTGCGCATCTCACCATCTCCAATCCAACGCACCCAATGTGAGTGAATCTTCACCAATTCCCCGTTTTCATCACGTTTTGGGGTGTATCATGTGTCTTGATATATATATTATACTTAAACCATTGGGCATACATCATATCATGAACTTGTGTATTCAGTATGTTTCAACTGTTGTGTAGTTATTGTTGGATGCAATTTATTATTTTAAGTATATGCAATTTCATAGGCCGCCGCTCCCCCTTTACATTATGAGCATTGAGCATGTTCCCCATTTTATTATGAGGTTGAACCTGGCGTGCCCACATACGATCGGCTCCGTTTGATTGAGCCTTGATCGCACAGACATTTTCATTTTCAGTACATGGAATACGATCGGCTCCGTTTGATTGAGCCTTGATCGCACAGTTTCATTTATGTTATTTATCGTATGATGTTGGTATGTTCATGTATGCTGTCATATGTTATTGTATGTTATAGTTGTGATTGCTATTTGCCACTGCTTGATTATTTACATTTGCTCATTTATGATTATGCACAATTTTTCATTGATAAACTAACAAGTAATTCATTAATAAATGTTTATCTAATAAGGTTCACTCGCCAACTTATGTTGACCCAAAAACCCCCATTTTTACACATGATACAGGTGAACCAGCAGCAGCCAGAAACACTTAGGATTGGACTAGAAGAATAAAATGGTTTAGAGTTTGGGATTTGTTATGTTTGGTTTATTTTCTTTGTATTGTATGGACATGTTTGGATATTTGGAAATGTAACTTTAACTTTAATAAATATGAAACATTTTAGTAAATATCATGAGCTTTGGTGATAACCCAATTATGCCCCGACTCTTATTCCGCTGCGGGTCGGGGTGTGACAGATTGGTATCAAAGCCATGACTATAGGGATATAGGATAGGTTATTAGACCCTTAGAGCCTATACTATAGTTGATTAGAAACTTATAAGATTTTTGTGTGTTACATGCCAAATTTCATGATGTTTATATGTTTTATGTTAAATGTTACATTCAATATTATGCAAGCATGTTCATAAGTATGTATTATCATATAATGCCTATCATGAATCATATACTCATAACATATCACATCCATGAAAGCACACACCAGATCATGATTGCTTTTACGATGATTTTTGTGTTTTCAAATCTCATCAAAGTGAGTTCTCATGACGGGCATGTAGTAACTGGAAGGGTACCAGTACCGGTAGTCGGAACGTCCTGTCTAGGCTGGCATTCGTATAAATCCAAAATAAAGGACCAGTTTGGCTACCTGGGGACTAACGATGAGAGTACGAAGTACCTATTAGGCCAAAGCATGCTATACCAAACGTCGTGTGAGCTAACCCCACTTTGAGTTGTCATTGTGTCTACACCTGGACACGTCCCGACCAAACATCTCATGAACATATTTTGTGGTTTGCATTCGGGTGATGCGAGTGTTAAATTGCCAATACTAATGTGAATCCTACCAAGCCAATAGCCGTGGGGGCCCACATGACTATGTAGGTGAAGGTATGGGGGACATTTGAGGCCCAACATGAGCAAACCCAAGACATCCTATGGATGTAGTTGCATTATTGATATTTATGTTATTTTCATTTTCTTAAAGACACATGACACCTAAAAAGACACCATAAACTCACAATCTTCTCATTGTATGATCCTGTAGATGTCGTCTAGACAGCAACGAAGGGGTAAAAGATCAGGAAGGTCTCAGGAACGTTTGGCCACTCATATCGCGAAACAAATGGCCACGATACTGCCGGACATTGTGGTCCAAGTACAACAAGCCCTCGCTACAAATCCTACTAACCCTCCCCAACAACATGACCAGAACATCGACAACCCTCCTACCAGCAAGTGCTCTTACAAGCATTTCAAGTCTTGTGATCCTCCTAAATTTGAAGGGACCGAGGGTGTCACTGCTCTCCTACATTGGTTCGAGGAGATGGAAAACACCTTTCTCAACTGCGATTGTCCTGAGGATCGCAAGGTTCGATACGCCACCGGGAGACTATTTGGGGTAGCTCTCACTTGGTGGAATACTGAAAAAGGGAAGAGGGGAACTGAAGATGCAATGGCCTTAACTTGGGAGGAGTTAAGGGAAATCATGACTAGGCGTTTCTGTCCTAGGAGTGAAATTAAAAAGTTGGAGGATGAATTTCATGCTCTAAAGCAGAAGGAGGGAGACCATACCACTTATAACAAGAGGTTCTTGGAGTTGAACCAAATGGTTCCAAATTTGTTCACCCCAACCTATCGTCTGATCGAGCATTATATTCGAGGACTTCCCTCGAAAATCCAAGATTCAGTTCTCAGCGTTTCACCAGTAACACTTGAAGCTGCTATGGAGCTAGCAACTGAACTGACCGAGAACCGAATTCGCAACGGGAAGTTCAAAGAAGAGAAAAAGAAAGCCCCTGTTGAGGGTCAAACTTCAAACCATCCCATTTCTTCCTCTAAGTTTGCCAACAAGAGGAAGCGCAACACCAGAAATTTCGCTGTTACTCAAACCAACCTCCCAATTCCTGCTGCACCCATTACTCAAGTCACTCCTTCACCCGCACCATACAGAAGACCTTACACTGGCCCGTTACCAAAATGTAACCGTTGCCAATATCACCATTCCCCTGATCATCCTTGCCATTGCACTGGCTGCGGTCGCGCAGGTCATACTGTTCAAACCTGCCGCATGCCTCAACGAACGAACCGCCACCAACCTTTAACCCAAACCCACCAACAATTAATGGGTCAAGCCCAACAACCCCTACTAATACCACCCACCCAACATTTAGTCCAAACATATTACCAGCCCAATTATCCTATGGGTCAACCAACGCGGGCTTGCTACAATTGCGGTGACCCGAGCCATTTCAGAAACACTTGTCCAAGGTTGGTAAACATTATTCATGCTCAGGCCCAAGCCAACCCGGTGAATCAAGCAAACCAAGCTCCTCCACCTGCAAGAGGGAGAGCTTTCAATATCAACGCTAACCAGGCCAGAGCTGACGGCAATGTGGTTAACGGTACGTTCCTTATAAATGGTAGATATGCATCCATGTTATTTGATACTGGTGCGGATAGAAGTTTTGTGTCTTTAGAATTTGAACCTATCTTAAACAAAAATCGGGATAAGCTCACGGAATCCATAACGGTAGAAGTTGCGGACGGGAAACCAGTTTCATTAAACTCTATTATACGCAACTGTACACTCACCTTAAACGACCATGATTTCTCAGTCGACCTTATTCCTATGTAGCTCGGAAGTTCTGATATCATAATCGGTATGGATTGGCTCAGTCAACATCAGGCAGAAGTTGTATGTCGTGAAAAATTTATTCGTATTCCTCTTTCAAACGGTCAGACTCTTCGAATCATTGGAGAAACCTCGTCGAAAGGGCTCAGCTTAATGTCTTGTCTTCAAGCTCAAAAATATCTTCGCAAGAATTATGTCGCGTTTTTAGCTCATATCATCAAAAAGGGAACCATGGAGAGGAAACTTGAAGACATTCCTGTAGTAAAAGACTTCCCGCAAGTTTTTCCTGACGACATTTCAGGACTTCCTCCAGTTAGAGACGTCGAATTCCGTATTGATCTTATACCTGGTGCTACACCAGTTGCAAAGTCTCCTTATAGGTTAGCCCCCTCTGAAATGCAAGAGCTAGCCAGTCAATTACAAGAGTTGACTGACAAGGGATTCATACGTCCTAGTTCATCGCCTTGGGGTGCACCTGTTCTTTTTGTAAAGAAGAAAGATGGATCGTTTCGTATGTGCATCGACTACAGAGAGCTCAACAAGTTAACAATCAAGAATCGCTATCCTTTACCTCGCATTGATGATCTTCTTGACCAACGACAAGGTGCCAGCTGCTTTTCAAAAATCGACCTTCGATCTGGCTATCATCAACTTAGAGTGCATGAAGAAGACGTCCCTAAGACTGCTTTTCGAACTCGTTATGGCCACTATGAATTCATGGTTATGCCATTTGGTTTAACCAACGCACCAGCTGTAAATCCGTCAAAAACGGATTTTACCAAACCCGCTCCTTTTATTAACCGAACAATCAGTTTAAAAATTACGTGGCGTATTTAATGCCCAAATTAATTTTAAACGCTACATAATTAATTATTATATTGGAATATATAATTTGTTTTTGAAAAATTGTTAAAAATAATGAAATAAAAATAAAATGGTTCTGCCGGGTTTCGAACCCGGGTCAGTCAACCGTTTCAGCAAACAACTTAACACACACACACTCAACCACTGTGCCACTAGTGTTTCTTGTTAATTATTAGAATCAATTAATTCATATCATGATTCCCAAATTCAAAAACCGGCGCCCAAATTTCAGTCGTCGGAAATCCCGACTAACTCGCCAAGAATTTACGATATCTTCAGTTATAACGTAAAACTTAATCACTACATCGGTTATAACCGACGCCTGAGTCCGCGACACAAGCTATAACCGCCGGAGAATTTCTAACCGACGAATCAAGTCGGAAATAGGACCAAATTCATCGATGACCTGCCCTATAAATACCTCCTCGAACCTCTGCAAGCTTTTTCGCTCAAAACCGCACCTTTACCCGACGTAATTCCATTCGCCGGAAAACTTCTGCACATCGCCGGAAAACCGAACCCTTCACTTCTAAGCCTTACTGAACCCCCTGAGCTTATACCGAAGTCGCCCACATCCTTTTCAAGCTTGCTGAAGACTCTCTGCTGCAAGACACACGACGCCGGAATCTTTTGCTGTCGCCGGAGTTCTGCCGGAGAAACAGAGGAGTCCAGTCGGTATACCTTACGCTTAAATCTTTCATTCTTTTTACATATCTCATCTGTAATTAACCTCAAAACACTAAAGAACACGATTAAAACATCGAACCAGTCGGACTTCCGATTCTGGTTAAATTCAACGAAGAAGACGAAGTTCCAGTTGTGTATAAGTATAATTAAAATCAAGTTATAACTCGGGTTAGACACACAGTCCAGCCGTGGACTGTGTGCACATTAAACACGTAAACGTCTCGAGTTCGAATCTTGTCCCACGCATGCTTGCCTTAATAAAAATGTCTTTTTTTGTTAACCGAACCGGAGTCACCGCTGTACATGTTAAGTTTAATAATAACCGGAATAATAACCAAGATAGACACACAGTCCAGCGGTGGACTGTGTGAATGTTTAAACACACGTCACGAGTTCGAGTCCGGTCTACTGCACCGATTCGGACAATTATCTAACTTTTTAAAATAAGGCAGAAATGAAATAATGAAGTTTGTTCATAAGTATAATATAAATCGGATTATTTAACAAGTTAGACACACAGTCCAGCGGTGGACTGTGTGTTAACTCAACCCACAGGTCCCGGGTTCGAGACCTGTGGAGCGCACCGAGTCACTGATTAAAATCTTTTTAGAAATAAGTTGATTTTCGGATTAATCTAATTAATATATAAATATAATTAAAAACAGAAAAATTTCGGGTTAGACACGTAGCTCAGTTGGTAGAGCTGCGTGCACGCGTACGGGAGGTCTCGGGTTCGAGCCTCACTCAGCGCACACATACACGCATACGAACCGGTCAAAGTCAACAGTCAATGGTCAACGGTCAACGGTCAAAAAAGTCAACTTTTTTTATTATTTTTATTTGTTTATTTTAATTAAAAATCAATTAAAAATACTTAAAAATAACATTTTTAAGGTTAGAAAATAGCCTTAAACTCACAAAAATACACCCAACAATCCTACTAAAATGGATTAATAAAATCCGTTTACTTACCGAAACATTATGCCATTATCTAGGTTAATTTCACTCGTGGTTAAAACCACTTCGCGTGCATTCAACATCATCAACCGAACGCACCCACTGTGAGTGAATCTTACAACTCCCCCTTTTTAATTACACGTTTTGGGGTGTGTCATGTGTCACAAAATAATTAAGTCGTTTATTTAAACTTGTGCCATACCATATTGTGATCTAAACTTAGATTGTTTATATTGTTGTGGTTATGTATTTCATTTTTGTCAACTTATATGAAAGTCATTCATTAAGTCCATCAGTTCCTCGTGGGAGACGAGTTGAGCAACGAATGCCTCAAAACAAATCCATTATTGTTCATGTGTGTATTATTGAGTTATGTTGTTTGCAGTTATGTATTTCATATTGTCAAGTTTATGCAATTCATTCATTAGGCCCATCAGTTCCTCGTGAGAGACGAGTTGAGCAACGCGTGCCTCTAAACGATCCATTATTGTTCATGTGTGTATTGTTTATTATTAAATTGATTGGTGAATAAGTTTACATCTATTTTTACTCATGTGTGGTTGTGCACTTATTTTATAATCAATTAAATAAACTTGTTCAAATGTTTTCCATAGGATTCACTCGCCAACTTTTTGTTGATCCAAAAACCCTTTTTACACATGATACAGGTGAACAGGATGAAGCAAGGAAAACATAGGAAATGCCTTAGAAGAAAACAATGAAGCCTAGATTGATACTTAGGACATGTTGTAATATTGATTGTAATTTTCCATTAAAGTGTATTAATGAATATGAAACGTTAAAATAAATGTCATGAGCTTTGATGATAACCCAATCATGCCCCGATCACCTTTTCCGCTGCGGGTCGGGGTGTGACAGATTGGTATCAGAGCCATGACTATAGGGATATAGGATAGGTTATTAGACCCTTAGAGCCTATACTATAGTCTGCCTAAATTTTAATTGATTAGGTTGTTACATACAAACTTATGATATTTATTTGTTTCATATTTGTTTATATTTACAGTCAAACATACATACTTACATACACATTCAATATACATATATCAATGTTCATATATTCAATTCATCTTCATACTTTGATTATTCAAAGATTTTGTTGCAATTTTCAAATCTCATCAAAGTAAGTTCTGCGATGGGCATGTAGTAACTGGAAGGATACAAGTACCGGTAGTCGGAACGTCCTGTCTAGGTTGGCATTCATATAAATCCAATATAACGGACCAGTTTGCCTACCTGGGGACTAACGATGAGAGTACGAAGGACCTATTAGGCCAAAGCATGCCACACCAAACGTCGTTCGAACTAACCCACTTTGAGGTGTCACCGTGTCTACACCTGGACACATTCCGAATATCACACGTTGTATACATATTTCTCGATTTTCTCCGGGTTTTAGTGTACGCAATATAACATCCGTCAAAAACGGATTTACCAAACCCGCTCCGTTTATCAACCGAACAGTCAGTTAAAATTTTCGTTGCGATTTAAATGCCCAAAATAATTTTAAACGATATGTAATCAATTATTATGCGGGGATATATAATTAGTTTTTGAAAAACTGTCAAAAATAACAAAATAAAAATGTTTTACTCATGCCGGGTTTCGAACTCGGGTCTGTACCGGTTCAAACAAACAGCTTATCACCTAGCCGAACAACCGCTCCGCCGCTTTGATTTTATGGTAATATCAGGAAACATTTAATTCAAATATTCAAGTTCCGAAGTTAAATTCAGTAAATTTCCGCCCAAATAGCAGTCGTCGGAATTCCCGACGACTTCGCCGTTTAATTACGTTTTCGCCCAATATAACCGATGACTTAACTCCTACGACGGTTATAACCGACGTCTGAACCCGCGACATCAGCCATAACCGCCGGAGAACGGCTGACTTCGAATTTAGACCGAATTCAGACCCCATTCATCTCAATACTACCCTATAAATACACCCACAACTCGCCAGAAACCTTTCACACTCAAATCGCACCTTTTCTCGGCGAAAAATCACTCGCCGGAAATATTTGATACATCGCCGGAAAACCGTATCATTAACCTCCGAGCTTTACTGAACCCCCTAAACTCTTACCGAAATCACCCACACCCTTTGCAAGCCTTCGGAAGACTCTCTGCTGCAAGAGACTCGTCGCCGGAAGAACTTGCTGCCACCGGAGTTCTGCCGGAAAACAGAGGAGAATCAGCCGGTACTTTTCACGCCTAAATCCCTTTCTTTTTACTTTTATCTCGTCTGTAATTGATCATACAACGCTAAAGAAACTTGAATCAACATTTCGAACCAGTCAGTCGCCACTTCCGGTTAAACCAGTGAAGAAGACGACGTTTCAGTAATGGTTATGTATAATTAAAATCAAGATAATTACCGGGTTAGACACACAGTCCAGCGGTGGACTGTGTGCACTTTTAACGCTATGGTCACGAGTTCGAGTATTGTCCCTCACACGCTGCCTTGATAAAAATTCCTTTTTCAGCAAACTGAACCGGGTTGATTTAAGTATATGTTAAGTATATTGATAACCGAGTTTATAACCAAGTGTGACACACAGTCCAGCGGTGGACTGTGTGTCCGCTAACCCACAGTTCCCGGGTTCGAGACCTGTGGAGCGCACCGGTTTTGGTGATTTAATTCGTTTTTAAAATAAAAGGATTTCTGTTTAAACTCTAATTAATATATATATATAATTAAAATCGGATATATGACGGGTTAGACACGTAGCTCAGTTGGTAGAGCTGCGTGCACGGGTTAGACACGTAGCTCAGTTGGTAGAGCTGCGTGCACGCGTACGGGAGGTCTCGGGTTCGAGCCTCACCCAGCGCACAATAATATGCCTTCGAACCGGTCAACGTTAGTCAAAGTCAACGGTCAAAAGTCAACTGTAGCAAAAATAAAATATTTTTTTATTATTTTTATTTAATTATTTTAAATAAAAATCAATTATAAATACTTAAAAATAACATTTTTAAGGTTAGAAAATAGCCTCAAACTCACAAAAATACACCCAACAATCCTACTAAAATAGATTAATAAAACCCGTTTACTTACCAAACCGTAATGCGATTTATCTAGGTTTAATCTCACTCGTGGTTAAAACCACTTCGCGTGCATTCAACGTCATCAACCGAACGCACCCAATGTGAGTGAATTCTTACAAACTCCCCTTTTTATTCATGTTTTGGGGTGTATCATGTGTCGCTTAAACTAATTCTCTTATGCAAATTCGTGCTATACCATTTTATGAACTAAACTAGAATGTAACTATTATTGGTTGTGATGTATTATATATTGTCAAAGTTGTATGCAAATTATTTAGGCCCATCAGTTCCTCGTGGGAGACGAGAACAACGCGTGCCTTAAAACTCATTCATTAGGCCCATCAGTTCCTCGTGGGAGACGAGAACAACGCGTGCCTTAAAACTCATTCATTAGGCCCATCAGTTCGTAAGAACAACGCGCGCCTCAAAACTCATACATTAGGCCCATCAGTTCGTAAGAACAACGCGTGCCTCAAAACTCATACATTAGGCCCATCAGTTCGTAAGAACAACGCGTGCCTCAAAACTCATTCATTAGGCCCATCAGTTCCTCGTGGGAGACGAGTCGAACAACGCGTGCCTCAAAACAATCATTTGGTGTTTGTGTGTTCAATATTCAATATTATGTGTTGTGTGAATATATTTACATCTACATTTACTCATAAGTGGTATGCACATTATTTATAATCAATTGGATAAACTTGTTCAAATGTTTTTCCATGGGATTCACTCGCCAACATTATGTTGATCCAAAAACCTTTTTACACATGATACAGGTGGACAGGTTGAAGCAAGGAAAACATAGGATATGCCTTAGAAGAGAACCAAGAAGCTTAGACTGATAGTTAGAACATGTTGTATCATTTATTGTAAATTTCCATTAAATTGTATTAATGAATATGAAACATATAATAAATGTCATGAGCTTTGATGATAACCCAATCATGCCCCGATCACCTTTTCCGCTGCGGGTCGGGGTGTGACAGATTGGTATCAGAGCCATGACTATAGGGATATAGGATAGGTTATTAGACCCTTAGAGCCTATACTATAGTCTGCCTAAATTTTAATTGATTAGGTGGTTACATACAAACTTGTGATATTTATTTGTTTCATATTACAGTCAAGCATACATGCTTATATACATATTCGTTATACATATATCAATGTCATATATTCAATTCATTTTCATACTCTCATTATTCAAGGATTTTGTTGCAATTTTCAAATCCCATCAAAGTAAGTTCTGCGACGGGCATGTAGTAACCGGAAGGGTACAAGTACCGGTAGTCGGGACGTCCTGTCTAGGTTGGCATTCGTATAAATCCAAAATAACGGACCAGTTTGCCTACCTGGGGACTAACGATGAGAGTACGACGGACCTATTAGGCCAAAGCATGCCACACCAAACGTCGTTCGAATTAACCTCACTTTGAGATGTCACCGTGTCCATGCCGGGGCACATTCCGAATATCATACGTTGCATATTTCTCGATTTTCTCCGGGTTTTAGTGTACGTAACCAGGCTAACACATGCGAACCATATGAAAAACCCGGTAATCATGGGGGCCCACGTGATTACGAAGGTGAAGTATGGCGGCATGCAAGGCCCAAATATGAGCAAAGCCCAAGACATCCTATGGATGTAGTAGATTTATTTTCTATATTTATTTTATGAACGTTCATTCCCCAAACACGACCCACGATCCCAAAGGCATCCAACTCATACTCTTGACATGTATTCCTTGTAGATGTCTTCTAGCCTCGCTCGTAGGAAAATGAGAGCAGGAAAAGCCCGTGAACGCATGGCTACCCAAATGGCGACCGTAATACCAAACATCGTAGTTCAAGTTCAACAAGCCCTTACCGCTAATTCCGTTAACCCAACCCAACAAGAGATTCCTTGAGTTAAATCAAATGGTTCCCAACTTGTTCACTCCCCTCTACCGTTTGATCGAGCACTACATTCGTGGTCTTCCATCAAAGATTCAAGACCCTGTAATAAGTACCTCGCCTGCAACTTTGGAAGCAGCAATGGAGCTAGCAACCGCGCTCACCGAGAACCGAATCCGAAACAAAGATTTCAAAGAGGAGAAGAAGAAGGATAAAGCATCAACCGAAACCTCAAACTCCACCCGAACCGAATCCTTTACACCACCTACTTCTAAGAGAAAACGTGATGGGCAAATCTTCGCCGTCACCCAACGCAACCAACCAGCTTCACAAGTTGTACCTCCTCAAACTATCCCAAACGCTCAAGTAGCACCCAACTCAACTTACCCAAATAAGAAACCTTACATTGGACCTCACCCTCAATGCAACACCTGTTTCTATCACCATCCATCTACTTTACCCTGTCGACTATGTGCAAATTGTGGACGCTACGGTCATTTGAGCAACGTTTGCCGCACCGCTCAAAACCAAACCTCAACCCCTACTCAACCCATGATCCAAACATATCAACAACCTCAATACCTCATGTACCCATATGTTCGAGCTTGTTTCAATTGTGGCGACCCTACCCATTTTAGAAACACGTGCCCTCGTTTGGTTAACATCATAAACGCCCAAGCTCAAGCAAACCCAGTTAACCAAGCAAACCCAGCTCCACCGCCAGCAAGAGGAAGAGTTTATAACATCAACACCAATCCTGTTGAAGATATTAACGGTCCAAACCAACCACTTAACTAGCCTTCTCTCATCAAGAATCCAGATTCAACTCCAATCACTCAGTTTTTATGTTTTTCTTTATGTTATCTCAATTTTCACGTATCCCAATTGGAATTTTATCCAAGAATTTTAATGCAAATTACTAGTTCAATTTGTTTTATACTCATTGATTTAATATTCATATAATCATACTTCACGACATATCTCAGTTTCATCATTTAAAGAAGTTGAGTTGTGCCTCACTTCTACATAGACTAACCTCTCCATCATATTAAACGAGAGAGGTTTTGTCAAACACGGATACTATCAGAATTAAGACTCAAGCGCTGGTTGTTGTGTTTGTTTATGTTGTAGAGTCGCATAGAACTAATCATAACTTGCGGATAAAGTCAATGAGAATTTGACAAGAATATGGTGGATACCCCGCTGGTACTTCCTATATATAAGTATTCTTTTCAAATGATCGGAGGCATTATCAGGCGGTTATGAGAGGTTCCATGCATAGGTTGTTTGTGTGATTAAGTTATTCATTTTCAATACATGCAATAAGCTCGGCTCCGTTTGATTGAGCCTTGAGCACACAGACAATTTCATTTTCAATACATACAATACGATCGGCTCCGTTTGATTGAGCCTTGATCGCACAGATATATTTCATTTCAGTATTTTTATGTTTGTTGTATTGGTTGTAGAGTTATAGGACTAATCATAATTCACTGATAAAACCAATGAAAATTTGACAAGAATATGGTGGATACGCCGCTGGTACTTCCTATATATAAGTATTCTTGCCAAAGGATCAGAGGCGTTATCAGGTGGTCATGAGAAGTTCCATGTAGGATTTAGTATTGCCTTGGTTGAAATTTGTGTTACAATTACATCATCTCACTATTTAAAGAAATTGGATTGTGTTCCATTTCTACATAAACTAACCTCTCCATCATAACAAACGAGAGAGGAACCATCACCATTCAAACATATATGCTATCAGAATGTGGATACAATTGTTAGTTGTTGTGTTTATTTGTGTAGATTGTAGAATTTCTGCCTTAGGATATAACCCTAAGCATATTCAAACTCTTATGCATGATATCATTTTAGCAAATCATTCCTGCTTAACAATACTTATACAGTAGGCAACAAAAAGCGATTCCTGTATTAGGATACTTAACCTTTACAAGGAACGTTACCGCCTCAAACAAAAACCCAAACCCTTATTTCTTCTAAGTATGTAACTGTCAAACTAAACACCATCATTCTTTTAGTCAATTGTATCCCTATTTAAATTTCGGGACGAAATTTCTAAAAAGCAGGGGATACTGTAACATCCGTCAAAAACGGATTTACCAAACCCGCTCCGTTTATCAACCGAACAGTCAGTTAAAATTTTCGTTGCGATTTAAATGCCCAAAATAATTTTAAACGATACGTAATCAATTATTATGCGGGGATATATAATTAGTTTTTGAAAAACTGTCAAAAATAACAAAATAAAAATGTTTTACTCATGCCGGGTTTCGAACTCGGGTCTGTACCGGTTCAAACAAACAGCTTATCACCTAGCCGAACAACCGCTCCGCCGCTTTGATTTTATGGTAATATCAGGAAACATTTAATTCAAATATTCAAGTTCCGAAGTTAAATTCAGTAAATTTCCGCCCAAATAGCAGTCGTCGGAAATCCCGATGACTTCGCCGTTTAATTACGTTTTCGCCCAATATAACCGATGACTTAACTCCTACGACGGTTATAACCGACGTCTGAACCCGCGACATCAGCCATAACCGCCGGAGAACGGCTGACTTCGAATTTAGACCGAATTCAGACCCCATTCATCTCAATACTACCCTATAAATACACCCACAACTCGCCAGAAACCTTTCACACTCAAATCGTACATTTTCTCGGAGAAAAATCACTCGCCGGAAATATTTGATACATCGCCGGAAAACCGTATCATTAACCTCCGAGCTTTACTGAACCCCCTAAACTCTTACCGAAATCACCCACACCCTTTGCAAGCCTTCGGAAGACTCTCTGCTGCAAGAGACTCGTCGCCGGAAGAACTTGCTGCCACCGGAGTTCTGCCGGAAAACAGAGGAGAAACAGCCGGTACTTTTCACGCCTAAATCCCTTTCTTTTTACTTTTATCTCGTCTGTAATTGATCATACAACGCTAAAGAAACTTGAATCAACATTTCGAACCAGTCAGTCGCCACTTCCGGTTAAACCAGTGAAGAAGACGACGTTTCAGTAATGGTTATGTATAATTAAAATCAAGATAATTACCGGGTTAGACACACAGTCCAGCGGTGGACTGTGTGTACTTTTAACGCTATGGTCACGAGTTCGAGTATTGTCCCTCACACGCTGCCTTGATAAAAATTCCTTTTTCAGCAAACTGAACCGGGTTGATTTAAGTATATGTTAAGTATATTGATAACCGAGTTTATAACCAAGTGTGACACACGGCCCAGCGGTGGACTGTGTGTCCGCTAACCCACAGGTCCCGGGTTCGAGACCTGTGGAGCGCACCGGTTTTGGTGATTTAATTCGTTTTTAAAATAAAAGGATTTCTGTTTAAACTCTAATTAATATATATATATAATTAAAATCGGATATATGACGGGTTAGACACGTAGCTCAGTTGGTAGAGCTGCGTGCACGCGTACGGGAGGTCTCGGGTTCGAGCCTCACCCAGCGCACAATAATATGCCTTCGAACCGGTCAACGTTAGTCAAAGTCAACGGTCAAAAGTCAACTGTAGCAAAAATAAAATATTTTTTTATTATTTTTATTTAATTATTTTAATTAAAAATCAATTATAAATACTTAAAAATAACATTTTTAAGGTTAGAAAATAGCCTCAAACTCACAAAAATACACCCAACAATCTTACTAAAATAGATTAATAAAACCCGTTTACTTACCAAACCGTAATGCGATTTATCTAGGTTTAATCTCACTCGTGGTTAAAACCACTTCGCGTGCATTCAACGTCATCAACCGAACGCACCCAATGTGAGTGAATTCTTACAAACTCCCCTTTTTATTCATGTTTTGGGGTGTATCATGTGTCGCTTAAACTAATTCTCTTATGCAAATTCGTGCTATACCATTTTATGAACTAAACTAGAATGTAACTATTATTGGTTGTGATGTATTACATATTGTCAAAGTTGTATGCAAATTATTTAGGCCCATCAGTTCCTCGTGGGAGACGAGAACAACGCGTGCCTTAAAACTCATTCATTAGGCCCATCAGTTCCTCGTGGGAGACGAGAACAACGCGTGCCTTAAAACTCATTCATTAGGCCCATCAGTTCGTAAGAACAACGCGCGCCTCAAAACTCATAACATTAGGCCCATCAGTTCGTAAGAACAACGCGTGCCTCAAAACTCATACATTAGGCCCATCAGTTCGTAAGAACAACGCGTGCCTCAAAACTCATTCATTAGGCCCATCAGTTCCTCGTGGGAGACGAGTCGAACAACGCGTGCCTCAAAACAATCATTTGGTGTTTGTGTGTTCAATATTCAATATTATGTGTTGTGTGAATATATTTACATCTACATTTACTCATAAGTGGTATGCACATTATTTATAATCAATTGGATAAACTTGTTCAAATGTTTTTCCATAGGATTCACTCGCCAACATTATGTTGATCCAAAAACCTTTTTACACATGATACAGGTGGACAGGTTGAAGCAAGGAAAACATAGGATATGCCTTAGAAGAGAACCAAGAAGCTTAGACTGATAGTTAGAACATGTTGTATCATTTATTGTAAATTTCCATTAAATTGTATTAATGAATATGAAACATATAATAAATGTCATGAGCTTTGATGATAACCCAATCATGCCCCGATCACCTTTTCCGCTCCGGGTCGGGGTGTGACAGCAACCAGGCTAACACATGCGAACCATATGAAAAACCCGGTATTCATGGGGCCCACATGATTACGAAGGTGAAGTATGGCGGCATGTAGGGCCTAATGGCGAGCAAAGCCCAAGACATCCTATGGATGTAGTAGATTTATTTTTCTATAATTA
Organism: Scalesia atractyloides; assembly: GCA_947069175.1. NCBI lineage: Eukaryota > Viridiplantae > Streptophyta > Magnoliopsida > Asterales > Asteraceae > Scalesia > Scalesia atractyloides. The sequence continues at coordinate 76,509,660 of CAMTDV010000021.1, forward strand.
TTTTATGAATGTTCATTCCTAGTGCGACCCATGATCCCAAAAACATCCAACTCATACTCTTGACATGTATTCCTTGTAGATGTCTTCTAACCTCACCCGTAGGAAGATGAGAGCAGGAAAAGCCCGCGAGCGCATGGCTGCCCTAATCGCTCAACAAATGGCTGCCGTAATACCCAACATTGTAATCCAAGTACAACAAGCACTTACCGCTAATCCTGTCAATCAAGAAAATCAAAACGTTATCAACTCTCCCCCAAATACCACTAAATGCACCTACAAGCATTTCAAATCATGCGACCCTCCAAAATACAAAGGGACTGAAGGCGTCACCGCTCTCCTCCATTGGTTTGAAGAGATGGAGAACACTTTTCTAAATTGCGATTGCCCCGATGATCGCAAAGTGCGATATGCTACCGGTCGATTATATGGGATAGCACTTACTTGGTGGAATACAGAGAAGGTCAAACGAGGTGTAGAAGATGTTATGACTTTAACTTGGAATGAATTAAAGGAAATCATGACCAGACGATTTTGCCCAAGGAGCGAAATCAAGAAATTAGAAGATGAGTTCTATTTGTTGAAGCAAAAGGAAGGCGACCACACCACGTACAACAAAAGATTCCTCGAGTTACATCAAATGGTTCCCAACATGTTCACTCCCCTCTACCGTTTGATCGAGCACTACATTTGAGGTCTTCCGTCAAAGATTCAAGACTCTGTAATAAGTACCACGCCTGCAACTTTGGAAGCAGCAATGGAGCTAGCAACAGCGCTCACCGAGAACCGAATCCGGAACAAAGACTTCAAGGAGGAGATGAAGAAGGATAAAGCATCGACTGAAACCTCCGACTACACCCAAACCGAATCCCCTTCTCAACCCAATTCTAAGAGAAAGAGAGACGGGCAACTTTTCGCTGCTATCCAACGAAATCAACCAATTTCACACGCCATACCCATCCAAGCTATCCCAATCGCTCAAGTGGCACCCAACTCAACTTACCCAAATAAGAAACCATATCTTGGACCTCACCCTCGATGTAACAACTGTTTTTATCACCATCCCCTTACCTTACCTTGTCGACTATGTGCAACTTGTGGACGCTATGGTCATTTGAGCAAGGTTTGCCGCACCTTTCAAAACCAAATCTCTCCCCCTACTCAAAACATAATCCAAACCTATCATCAACCTCAATACCCCATGTTCCCATAAGTTCGAGCTTGTTTCAATTGTGGCGACCCTACCCACTTTAGAAACACGTGCCCTCGATTGGTTAACATCATAAACGCTCAAGCCCAATCAAACCCAGTTAACCAAGTAAACCAAGAAAACCCAACCGCTAGGCCACCAGCAAGAGGAAGAGTCTTCAACATCCACGCCAATCCTGTCGAAGATAATGACGGCCCAAACGAAGATACCCAACTAGTCCTCTTCACCGAAAATCCAGATTCAACTCCAATCGTTTAGTTTTATGTTTTTCTTTATGTTTTAGAATCACCTAGAACCAATCATAACTTAAGGATAAAGCCAATGAAACTTTGACAAGAATATGGTGGATACGCCGCTGGTACTTCCTATATATAAGTATTCTTGTCAAAGGATCAGAAGCATTATCTGGCAGTTATGAGAGGTTCCATGTGTAAACTGTTTGAGTAATTATTGTTTATTATTTTCAGTACATGCAATTTCATAGGCCGCCGCCCCCATTACATTATGAGCGTTGAGCATGTTCCCCATTTCATTATGAGCGTGAACCCGGCGTGCCCACATACGATCGGCTCCGTTTGATTGAGCCTTGATCGCACAGACATTTTCATTTTCAGTACATGCAATACGATCGGCTCCGTTTGATTGAGCCTTGATCGCACAGACATTTTCATTATCAGTATCTTGTGGTTGTTGTGTTTGTTGTAGAGTCACATAGAACTAATCATAACTTGTGGATAAAGTCAATGAAAATTTGACAAGAATATGGTGGATACGCCGCTGGTACTTCCTATATATAAGTATTCTTGTCAAAGGATCGGAGGCATTATCAGGCGGTTATGAGAGGTTCCATGTATAGGCTGTTTGTGTGATTATTGTTTAGATTAAATTTATTATTTTCAGTACATGCAATACGATCGGCTCCATTTGATTGAGCCTTGATCGCACAGACATTTTCATTTTCAGTACATGCAATACGATCGGCTCCGTTTGATTGAGCCTTGATCGCACAGACATTTTCATTATCAGTATCTTGTGGTTGTTGTGTTTGTTGTAGAGTCACATAGAACTAATCATAACTTGTGGATAAAGTCAATGAAAATTTGACAAGAATATGGTGGATACGCCGCTGGTACTTCCTATATATAAGTATTCTTGTCAAAGGATCGGAGGCATTATCAGGCGGTTATGAGAGGTTCCATGTGTAAGCTGTTTGTGTGATTGTTGTTTAGATTAAATTTATTATTTTCAGTACATGCAATACGATCGGCTCCGCTTGATTGAGCCTTGATCGCACAGACATTTTCATTTTCAGTACATGCAATACGATCGGCTCCGTTTGATTGAGCCTTGATCGCACAGACATTTTTTCATTTTCAGTATTTTGTGTTTGTTGTATTGGTTGTAGAGTCATATAGGACTAATCATAACTCACTGATAAAACCAATGAAAATTTGACGAGAATATGGTGGATACGCCGTTGGTACTTCCTATATATAAGTATTCTTGTCAAAAGATCAGAGGCATTGTCAGACGGTTATGAGAAGTTCTATGTAGGATTTAGTAGTTTCTTGGTAACTAATCATATATTGCGGATAAAACCAACGAAAATTTGACAAGAATATGGTGGATACGCCGCTGGTACTTCCTATATATAAGTATTCTTGCCAAAGGATCAGAGGCATTATCAGGCGGTTATGAGAAGTTCCATGTAGGATTTAGTATTGCCTTGGTTGAAATTTGTGTTACATTCATATCATCTCGCTATTTAAAGAAATTGGACTATGTTCTATTTCTACATAAACTAACCTCTCCATCATAACAAACGAGAGAGGAACTGTCACCATTCAAACCTATATGCTATCAGAATGTGGATTCAAATATTGGTTGTTGTGTTATTTATGTTCTAGAGTTACATCATAGGACCAATCATAACTTACTGATAAAACCAATGAAAATTTGACAAGAATATGGTGGATACGCCGCTGGTACTTCCTATATATAAGTATTCTTGTCAAAGGATCAGAGGTATTGTTAGATGGTTATGAGAAGTTCCATGTAGGTTGTAGTATTAGAAGTTTTGCCTTAGGATATAACCATATTCTTCCAAACATATCCAAACTCTTATGCATGACATCATATTTAGCGAATCAACTCTGCTTATCAATACTTTTACAGTAGGCAACAAAAAGCGATTCCTGTAATAGGGTACTTAACCCTTACAAGGGACGTTACCGCCTCAAACAAAAATTTAAACTCTTACTCTTCTTCTAAGTATGTAACTGTCAAACTAAACACCATCATTCTTTTAGTCAAATATATCACTACTTAAATTTCGGGACGAAATTTCTAAAAAGCAGGGGATACTGTAACATCCGTCAAAAACGGATTTTACCAAACCCGCTCCGTTTATTAACCGAACAATCAGTTTAAAAATTACGTGGCGTATTTAATGCCCAAATTAATTTTAAACGCTACATAATTAATTATTATATTGGAATATATAATTTGTTTTTGAAAAATTGTTAAAAATAATGAAATAAAAATAAAATGGTTCTGCCGGGTTTCGAACCCGGGTCAGTCAACCGTTTCAGCAAACAACTTAACACACACACACTCAACCACTGCGCCACTAGTGTTTCTTGTTAATTATTAGAATCAATTAATTCATATCATGATTCCCAAATTCAAAAACCGGCGCCCAAATTTCAGTCGTCGGAAATCCCGACTAACTCGCCAAGAATTTACGATATCTTCAGTTATAACGTAAAACTTAATCACTACATCGGTTATAACCGACGCCTGAGTCCGCGACACAAGCTATAACCGCCGGAGAATTTCTAACCGACGAATCAAGTCGGAAATAGGACCAAATTCATCGATGACCTGCCCTATAAATACCTCCTCGAACCTCTGCAAGCTTTTTCGCTCAAAACCACACCTTTACCCGACGTAATTCCATTCGCCGGAAAACTTCTGCACATTGCCGGAAAACCGAACCCTTCACTTCTGAGCCTTACTGAACCCCCTGAGCTTATACCAAAGTCACCCACATCCTTTTCAAGCTTGCTGAAGACTCTCTGCTGCAAGACACACGACGCCGGAATCTTTTGCTGTCGCCGGAGTTCTACCGGAGAAACAGAGGAGTCCAGTCGGTATACCTTACGCTTAAATCTTTCATTCTTTTTACATATCTCATCTGTAATTAACCTCAAAACACTAAAGAACACGATTAAAACATCAAACCAGTCGGACTTCCGATTCTGGTTAAATTCAACGAAGAAGACGAAGTTCCAGTTGTGTATAAGTATAATTAAAATCAAGTTATAACTCGGGTTAGACACACAGTCCAGCGGTGGACTGTGTGCACATTAAACACGTAAACGTCTCGAGTTCGAATCTTGTCCCACGCATGCTTGCCTTAATAAAAATGTCTTTTTTGTTAACCGAACCGGAGTCACCGCTGTACATGTTAAGTTTAATAATAACCGGAATAATAACCAAGATAGACACACAGTCCAGCGGTGGACTGTGTGAATGTTTAAACACACGTCACGAGTTCGAGTCCGGTCTACTGCACCGATTCGGACAATTATCTAACTTTTTAAAATAAGGCAGAAATGAAATAATGAAGTTTGTTCATAAGTATAATATAAATCGGATTATTTAACAAGTTAGACACACAGTCCAGCGGTGGACTGTGTGTTAACTCAACCCACAGGTCCCGGGTTCGAGACCTGTGGAGCGCACCGAGTCACTGATTAAAATCTTTTTAGAAATAAGTTGATTTTCAGATTAATCTAATTAATATATAAATATAATTAAAAACAGAAATATTTCGGGTTAGACACGTAGCTCAGTTGGTAGAGCTGCGTGCACGCGTACGGGAGGTCTCGGGTTCGAGCCTCACTCAGTGCACACATACACGCATACGAACCGGTCAAAGTCAACAGTCAATGGTCAACGGTCAAAAAGTCAACTTTTTTTATTATTTTTATTTATTTATTTTAATTAAAAATCAATTAAAAATACTTAAAAATAACATTTTTAAGGTTAGAAAATAGCCTTAAACTCACAAAAATACACCTAACAATCCTACTAAAATGGATTAATAAAATCCGTTTACTTACCGAAACATTATGCCATTATCTAGGTTAATTTCACTCGTGGTTAAAACCACTTCGCGTGCATTCAACATCATCAACCGAACGCACCCACTGTGAGTGAATCTTACAACTCCCCCTTTTTAATTACACGTTTTGGGGTGTGTCATGTGTCACAAAATAATTAACTCGTTTATTTAAACTTGTGCCATACCATATTGTGATCTAAACTTAGATTGTTTATATTGTTGTGGTTATGTATTTCATTTTTGTCAACTTATATGAAAGTCATTCATTAAGCACATCAGTTCCTCGTGGGAGACGAGTTGAGCAACGCGTGCCTCAAAACAAATCCATTATTGTTCATGTGTGTATTATTGAGTTATATTGTTTGCAGTTATGTATTTCATATTGTCAAGTTTATGCAATTCATTCATTAGGCCCATCAGTTCCTCGTGAGAGACGAGTTGAGCAACGCGTGCCTCTAAACGATCCATTATTGTTCATGTGTGTATTGTTTATTATTAAATTGATTAGTGAATAAGTTTACATCTATTTTTACTCATGTGTGGTTGTGAACTTATTTTATAATCAATTAAATAAACTTGTTCAAATGTTTTCCATAGGATTCACTCGCCAACTTTTTGTTGATCAAAAAACCCTTTTTACACATGATACAGGTGAACATGATGAAGCAAGGAAAACATAGGAAATGCCTTAGAAGAAAACAATGAAGCCTAGATTGATATTTAGGACATGTTGTAATATTGATTGTAATTTTCCATTAAAGTGTATTAATGAATATGAAACGTTAAAATAAATGTCATGAGCTTTGATGATAACCCAATCATGCCCCAATCACCTTTTCCGCTGCGGGTCGGGGTGTGACACCAGCTGTCTTCATGGACCTAATGAACAGAGTCTGCAAACCTTATCTTGATCGATTTGTTATAGTCTTCATCGACGATATTCTTATTTATTCAAAATCTAAATCTGATCATGAGCGTCATCTTCGACTCATCCTTGCACTTCTAGAAAAGGAAAAGCTTTATGCCAAATTCTCCAAATGTGAATTCTGGTTAAAAGAGGTGCAAGTCCTCGGGCATGTAGTCAATGACAAGGGAATACATGTCGACCCTTCAAAGATCAAAGCGGTTCAAGAATGGCAAGCTCCACGTACACCAACTGAAGTAAGATCTTTCCTTGGTCTAGCTGGCTATTATCGTCGGTTCATTTCAAACTTCTCTCGCATTGCTGTACCACTCACGGCTTTAACTCATAAGGGAAAACCTTTCATATGGGGACCCAAGCAAGAAGAAGCCTTTCAAACTCTTAAACAAAAACTTTGTGATGCACCAATCCTCACTCTTCCTGAAGGTTGTGATGATTTTGTAGTCTATTGCGACGCGTCAGGGCAAGGATAAGGCTGCGTTCTAATGCAAAGAGGAAAAGTCATAGCTTATGCTTCGAGACAACTCAAGACACATGAAAAGAACTACACCACTCATGACCTAGAACTTGGAGCCGTTGTGTTCGCTCTTAAGATATGGAGACATTATCTCTATGGTACTAAGTGTGAAATATACACTGACCACAAGAGTCTTCAACATATCTTCAATCAAAAGGAGTTAAACATGAGGCAACGAAGATGGGTCGAACTTCTAAATGACTACGACTGTGAAATTAGATACCACCCTGGTAAAGCAAATGTGGTGGCTGATGCACTTAGTCGAAAGGGTTATGCGAACTCCATTCGTCTTCTATGTTCGCAAATTGTAACCGACATTAAAGATCAAATTCGAGAAGCCCAACACGTTTCAATAACGGAAGAAAATGGACGAAAGGAGATGTCCTGTGGAGCTGAGTTAAAAATTGAAACTAAATCTAACGGTATTCTGTATTACCTAGATCGTATCTGGATTCCTAACCACAACAATCTTCGTGAAATTCTTATGAATGAAGCTCACAAAACGCGATATTCTATACACCCAGGAGCCGATAAGATGTATCAAGACCTACGATATACCTATTGGTGGCCTGGAATGAAGAAGGATATTGCCGTTTTTGTTTCCAAGTGCCTTACATGTTCCAAGGTGAAGGCTGAGCACCAAAGACCCTCAGGACTTCTTGTCCAACCGGAAATACCTGTATGGAAGTGGGAAAATATAACCATGGATTTCATTACCGGGTTACCTCGCACTTCTGGTGGGTATGACACTATATGGGTAATTATAGACCGACTTACAAAATCAGCTCACTTTATTCCTATCCTCGAAGATTTCAAGAACGAAAAGCTTGCTCGTATTTATATCAACGAAATCGTAAGCCGACATGGGGTACCGTTAAGCATTATTTCTGATCGTAATGGTCGTTTCACTTCACGAACATGGCAAGCAGTACAATCCGCTATGGGCACACGATTAGATCTCAGTACCGCCTATCATCCTCAAACTGATGGACAGTCTGAGCGCACCATTCAAACTCTTGAATATATGCTTCGAGCATGTGTCATAGACTTCAAGGGAAATTGGGACGCCCACCTACCATTAGTTGAATTTTCGTACAACAACAACTATCATTCAAGCATCGGCATGGCACCTTTTGAAGCCTTATATGGTCGTAAGTGCCGATCTCCTGTATGTTGGCACGAAATTGGGGAAGCTCAAATTACTGGTCCAGAATTGATCCAAGAAACCACAGACAAGATCCATCAAATTCGAAACAATCTTCTAGCGGCTCAAAGTCGACAAAAGAGTTATGCAGATAAACGACGGAAGCCCTTAGAGTTTAACATTGGTGATCATGTACTTTTAAAAGTATCACCGTGGAAGGGAGTAGTTCGTTTTGGTCAAAAGGGCAAGCTAGCACCACGCTACGTAGGACCTTTCAAGATACTCGAAAGAGTAGGACCTGTAGCATACAAGCTTGACCTACCAGAAGAACTCAACAGGATTCATCCCACATTCCACGTGTCGAACTTGAAGAAGTGCCTCGCTGATGAGAACCTCCATATTCCGCTGGAAGATATTCAGATTAATGAATCTATGCATTTTATTGAAAGACCTGTAGAGATCATGGACTTCGGAGAGAAACGTCTACGACGAAGTCGCATTCCAATTGTTAGGGTACGCTGGGAGTCGAAACGGGGACCTGAGTTTACTTGGGAACGTGAAGACTCAATGCGTGAAAAATACCCGCATCTTTTTCCTACTACTTCAACTACTTAAATTTCGGGACGAAATTCCTAGAAGTAGGGGATACTGTAACTTTTGTCAAAAACGGGTTTTCAAAACCCGCTCCGTTTTGTAATCAAATATCAAGTTATAAAAGTCACGTTGAATATTTATGATTATTTTGATTTAAAATGTAATTATAAATAAACTAAACTATAAAAATTATAATTGATAAAAAGTTAAAACAAAATAAATAAAAAAAATATGTTGTTGCCGGGACTCGAACCCGGGTCAGCCAGAACACTCCAACGACTTAACACACACTCACATCACCACTCCGCCACTTTGTGTTTTCTGTTATCTCTAGGAAACAAATGAGATTTATACACAAACTCGGTTAAACCGGTTGCGCCAACTGAGAAACGGAAATCGGCAAATCAATCGTCAAATCGCTTGATTACTCGCACATTCAGTTTATAACCGATGCACCGACGATTTTTAATCAAGTCGGAATTGATTGAACATCAAGTCTCATCATTATCGGTTTTTATAACTGAAAAATAATCAAGTCCAGATTACTTCAACTCAAGACCACTCTCCCGACTCAGAAACATCATACCAACATCCCATTTCACTTTCATCACATTTTCAGACCATCAGAACGTCTAAATCAACTCGCCGGAATTTTCTGCAAAATTCGCCGGAAAACCGTATTCATCCTCAAACGGTAAATCTTTCAATATCATTGTAGTTCAACAATTGTTAGGCTATTTCTAACTTAAACCTCTCAATTGAAATCGAATTCAGGCACTGTATTCAGCTAATTTCAGTTCGCCGGAAAAATTCTGAAATCTCTATTTTCATCTGAGAATCGGTAAGGGCATTCAAACCCTCTGTTAACATTTGCTGATCACTTCAATTTCACGATTAGCTAATAAAAACAGTTAATTGTCTTGTTCAGTTGAAGAGCATAAAAACAGGGACCGACACATTGCCGGAAATCTGAAATAAACCGTTCATCGGTATGTTCACCTCTAATTACCGTCTCTGCCATTTCATTTAAGCTTTAAGAATGTTTGTAAATCGTAAAAACAAGGAACGGATTAGTGAATCAGTTGACTGTAATCTGAATGTAGAAGACGAAGTTAGTTAAGTTATAAGTTTAATTAAAATCAGTAATATGAACGGGTTAGACACACAGTCCAGCGGTGGACTGTGTGCAAAACATATACGCATGTCCCGAGTTCGATCCCTACTACACGCACTCCTTATGTAATAAAATGCCTTTTTGTTCAAAAACTAAACCGGGTTAACTCAGTTAGTTGTTAAGTATAATAAAGACCGAGATAATAACCAGGTTAGACACACAGTCCAGCGGTGGACTGTGTGCAACACTAAGTCACACGTCGCGCGTTCGAAACCCGTCACTGGCACCGGTTCGTTGAATTAAAATGTTTTTGAAATTAAAAGAATTTTGGTTAAACCAAATTAGTATATAAATATAATTAAAAACAAGATTATTTCGGGTTAGACACGTAGCTCAGTTGGTAGAGCTGCGTGCACGCGTACGGGAGGTCTCGGGTTCGAGCCTCACCTGGCGCAAACTATTTCGCTGACCGAACCGGTCAACAAGTCAACAGGTCAACGGTCAACGGTCAACGCAAAATAAACAATTTTTTTATATTTTTATTTATTTAATTTAATTTAAAAATCAATTAAAAATACTTAAAAATAACATTTTTTAAAGATAGAAAATAGCCCTAAACTCACAAAAACATATCTAAAAATTTCATTAAAATCCTTAATAAAATCCACTCATTTAATATATTTTTCCGTTATTATTTAGGTTAGAATTTCTCGTTGTTCCGCTCATCTAATTCGTGCGCATCTCACCATCTCCAATCCAACGCACCCAATGTGAGTGAATCTTCACCAATTCCCCGTTTTCATCACGTTTTGGGGTGTTATCATGTGTCTTGATATATATATTATACTTAAACCATTGGGCATACATCATATCATGAACTTGTGTATTCAGTATGTTTCAACTGTTGTGTAGTTATTGTTGGATGCAATTTATTATTTTCAGTACATGCAATTTCATAGGCCGCCGCTCCCCCTTTACATTATGAGCGTTGAGCATGTTCCCCATTTTATTATGAGGTTGAACCTGGCGTGCCCACATACGATCGGCTCCGTTTGATTGAGCCTTGATCGCACAGACATTTTCATTTTCAGTACATGCAATACGATCGGCTCCGTTTGATTGAGCCTTGATCGCACAGTTTCATTTATGTTATTTATCGTATGATGTTGGTATGTTCATGTATGCTGTCATATGTTATTGTATGTTATAGTTGTGATTGCTATTTGCCACTGCTTGATTATTTACATTTGCTCATTTATGATTATGCACAATTTTTCATTGATAAACTAACAAGTAATTCATTAATAAATGTTTATCTAATAAGGTTCACTCGCCAACTTATGTTGACCCAAAAACCCCCATTTTTACACATGATACAGGTGAACCAGCAGCAGCCAGAAACACTTAGGATTGGACTAGAAGAATAAAATGGTTTAGAGTTTGGGATTTGTTATGTTTGGTTTATTTTCTTTGTATTGTATGGACATGTTTGGATATTTGGAAATGTAACTTTGACTTTAATAAATATGAAACATATTAGTAAATATCATGAGCTTTGGTGATAACCCAATTATGCCCCGACTCTTATTCCGCTGCGGGTCGGGGTGTGACAAATATTCCAATATGATGTTCTGACGAAAAAGGATATGGATCGGAACAAGTGAAAAAGATTAAAAACCATAATTGATGGTAAAAAATGGTAAAACGGTGATTTAGTCATGAAATGACGAACATACAATGAATTTTTGAAATGTTACCTTATGATGTAACTTATATTGAGAAAAAGGGTAAATTGGTAAATTAGTCACGTGTTGACGAATGTAAATTGAGACTAAAAAGGTACCCTATGGCGTAAGCCGAGAAATGTCAGAAAAAGGATTTAAGAGATACGACCTTATGGTGAAATTCCATAATGGGTCAAATGTGTGTTTTGGTAAATAAATACCATGTGGTTTATGAATATAAAATGTTTGGTCATTTTAGACCAAACGAGTCAAATGGTGATGTTGACACCATTTGACAATAACAACTAATAAGTGCTTGTCGAGTCTTATGCTTACGGGGTAAAACAACATATGGAAATTACGTTGTTATTAGTTAGCAAATTGTTAAGGCAAGGTATTAAAACGGGTCAATACTTAGACCCGAGCCAGGTATGTGTAAATTATATTATAACTAGATGGTGCGATTTTGGTCAAACATGTCAATGAAAGTCCTTCGTCGTAAAAGGATGGACTAATGTGACCAAACGCCCTTGCTCGATAAATCAAGCAAACGACCCTTATGGGTTGTTTAGAAATAAGTCATTTGATCAAGTAAATACTTAGGATAAGTATAAAAGCGAAAGGTATGATTCTTGTGAGTCAAATGCCTTAAAATGCGTCTTGTCGTAAAATAGTAATCCGAGGGATAAAACTCGAAACAAATAGTTACCACATTAAAAATCCACCACAATTATAGTTGTGGTGGAAGATTATTGATAAGAAATGTGGTAATATAATGCTAGAAGCGAATGAAAGTGAATTATGCGGAAAAATGCTCAAATACCCTTAACGGGTCAAAATAAGCATCTAAGTAAAAACGAGTTTAAGAATGTATATAAACTCGTGATTTAACCCAGTATGATAGATAACATTGAAATTAAGAGGTTCAAGAGAAATTGGGATCGAACAAACATGTTTGTTTGATAAATACATGAACGGGCCAAAATTTAGTAAATATATATTAAGCGGAAGGCTTAAAAATCTCAAATTTTGTTAATCCGGTTGTCGGGTTTTGACTCCACATGATGGGAAATCAAATTACAATCACGTAGAAAGAAACGGATCGTAAAACGGATATGTATTTTGAAAGTTATGCAATTTTTTGTGCATAACAAGTTTGAGATAGGATTGTTGGGAATATGCAGCACCAGTTCAAAACTTTCTGTCAAAAAGAGGGGGGTGGCGTACGACGACACCCCTAAAACGTGCAAAAATAAAAAAAATTGTTTTTTTGTTAATTTTAGTCTCCGGACTTGATTTAAACACCTATAAACTAAATATGACTAACTCATTTCATGTTGTATGAAATGTAGGTATATTGTAAGGTACCGGAAGACGATCAAGCTCAAAGAAGAACCGAACACGATCAAGATACAAGCTTCCGCACTTTGCATCGTCGTCATCTTTGAATGACGTATTACTTGTTTTGTATTGTTTTAAATCTGGAAATTTTTTTAATAAACCCGCATTTTTCGGATGTATATGTAATCGTAATTACATATTTTTACTCGAAATCTATATGAAAATTGTTAAATAGAAGTAAGGGTCTTACATATAATGCTATACACCAATTCAGGAGGAAACCCAATAAATATAGAAAAACTCATGTAATATATAATTCAATTTAATTATTTACTTTAGTTGTAATTCACTAATTCCTTACTTTTTTTAAAAGATATGAAATATATAAATGTACTTATATAAAATCCAAAACATCTATTATTTATTTATTTTAATATCTTACCGATAACATTAAATTAATTATATATATAGGCCGGTTAATGTACAAGAGTGCTTAACGTGCAAAGCGTACACGAGTAAATTACGCATGTTATAAAACTAATACCCTAATCACGCATTACCAAATCACATAATCACGCATGACTAAATCACACAATCACGCATGAACAAATACCTACTTACCCTGATCACGACATTAACGAATGACACGCGGGGCAATCTCCTACTCGCGTACGCTTCGCACGATAACCACGCTATATATATATATATATATATATATATATATATATATATAGGGGAAGAATAAAATGAAAACTCACTTGAGTTGAAAAAACTCAAGAAGCCGTTGTAAAAACCCTATTTAGCATTTTTTTTCCTAAAAAAATAATGAATGTAACATACATATATTTGAACATTTTTTTAAAAGAAAAACAAAAAAAACGTTGAGTAGTTTTTTAATAAAAATATTAAAAATTCCATGTTACATAATATACATGTCCAAAAAAAGTAATATCCAAAATTTGAACATTAAAAAAAACTAGTCGACACTTTTTACATTTTTTTATAAAAATATTCAAATATATGTATGTTACATTGCATCTTTTTTAGAGAAAAAAAAATGTTATATAGGGTTTTCTTGAGTTTTTCAACTTAAGTGAGTTTTCTTCCTATACTTCACCTGTTAACTCAAGTAAGTTTTCTTCTTATACTTCATATATATATATATATATATATATATATATATATATATATGGATATCAGACTGCCACGTGCTACACTTTCCTCTTCAACCTTTATTGACATTTACACACTTTTTGTAACAGTGGAGATATAAGAGAGAATGTGTTAGGTTTTTCAATTGTTCACATTTTTGTAACTTCACCTGTTATATTTTTATTCTTTTTTCGGCAGTAGTTTTTTTAGATTGTATGACGTGTATTGTTTTTCAAACTTTATACTTTAAAGCAAGATTTTGTAATGCACGTAAAAAATACGTTATATTTTTTACAACGAGATTTTTATGTAATAATTACATATCACATTTGTTACAGCTTCTTTCGGTTCACATTGATGTATAATGATACTAGAGTATTGAAAGTATCAAATCCTCATACCATGTATCTTAAAATTACAATTTTGGTACGCATCACAAGAATCTTGGCAAGGTGTATCTTATTTCTTTAACTTGCCAGGTACTAGAATGGAATGAAAATCTAACAAAAACTTGTTATTTAAAATCAGTATTTAAAGTCGTGAAGGACACGTGTGTACAACATCTCATTTTTTGTTTTCCTGCCTCTTTTTACTACTTAATTGTAAATACTTATTATTTCATTACAGATAATTATTATAGTCAACCGAATGAATTTAATATAAAATTAATTATTTTTTTTACATCTCTTACCTTTTTCTCGTCTCTTTCTCCTACTTAATTATAACTATTTATTTTTTTATTTAAGATAATTATTACATCGTCAATCGAATGAATCTAATATAAAATTAATTATTTGTTTATAAACAAACTTAGTTTTTTATTTAAAAGTTTCACTAAGTTTAAAATTATATTGGTTAAAATATTAAAAAACGAATAATAATAACAATTGTTTTTATGAGTGATTTCTGAAATTTTTCAAAGGTAAGGTGGCTAAATGGTCAGAATGATAAAAAAACCAATATGTAAAAAGATAATTAAAAAATAGGTGGTATTAAAAAAATCAAAGTTAACACTAAGTTAAAAAAAATATTGTTTAAAAAATTAACTTAACAAAATTTAGAACTATCACGTAAACGTTCACTTATGTTATCAATTTACATTATATTTTATTGAGTTAGTATAATACACCGGTTTATTCGATTGTGCAATGCATATGTTTTTTTAAACATAATCTTTTAATTACTAACTATGTTAGAATCCTGGGTATCACACAACTTGAATTAGTAAAATTCGGTTTTATTTTTGTAAATTTAAATATGTTGGATCATAAAGGCAAAAGAGAAAATTGAGAATCACAACTCTTAAATACATAATATAGAAAAATTATAATTTGTTATTTATTTATTATTTGATAAATTCTGAATGATTTAATATTAATATTATAATTTGTTATTTATTTGATACTAGGTATTGTTGTGAAAATATATATTTTTTAAGGGAATTAACTTTCTTAAACAACAGCAACAACATCAATGGTTTAAGAAAATATGTTTATGTAAAGCATATATTTTCTTTTCAATTCTAAGATTTAACATGTATATTATGATATTTTAGAAACTGATTCAAAATGCTAAGATTTAACATGTATATTATGATATTTTAGAAACTAAAAATTAATATTTAAATAAATAAAGTGTAAAAGATAAATGTAAGAGAGTGATTCTAAAGTGACACGTGACATTCTTTGAAATCATTTATTATAGTAGGAATCATATAACATTACATTTATCAACCTGTTATACAGGATTGTAGCCTAGTTAAAACTTAAAAGAATTTCTTAAAGTAATAAATAAATTATGATATCTTGACATTTTGGTTACAATCTCATATAAGTTATTTTTTTACTTTGTAATTTTATTACGATTACACCAAAGTTATATCATATCTCATTTGACGACTATAAATATAACAATGAAAGTCTCATGTTTACAACATAAACACATTTCATCACCACAACCAAGAGCCTATATGGTGATCAAAGTTTCCTTCATCTCACTTCTTGTGTTCCTCAGTTGTAGTTTGATGCTTGTTTTCGCATCAACGAAACCTGAGACACAAAATGTGGCTCCAAGTATCGTCATAAATGGTGAACATCTAAGTGACGTCGACCCAAATTACGATGGACCATGTAAAGTTGACTCCGATTGTATTTGCCCACCTGCATTGATCCCAGTCTGTATGAATGGTTATTGCAAATGTGTTGTTGTTTAAAAATGAAATGCTATGAATTATAAAATGTTTGCCTTTTACATTGTTTATCCCAGTCTGTATGAATGATTATTGCAAACGTGGTGTTGTTTCAAAATGAAATGCTATAAAATGTTTGCCTTTTACATTGTTCAAGAAAAAAAAATGTATAATTTCTCTTAATTTTTCTTAGTTATAAAAATAATTTGTGTTAGAAATATCTTTAAGTACTAGTTAATTATGCTTTAATTAATAACAATTTATTTAGAACCATATATTGCGAATCAAATATTTTGCTTATATGAAATAAGTTGATATAATATGTGAATGAAGTTATCAATGTAAAAGACTATTATGTGGTGTCATTGTTTGATCTTCAATAAACTTATTAGGTAATCTATCATCATATGTGAAATTTGGTGAATCCCTCACTTCTATCAAATAAGTTACATTCATATGCCTTGACGAAACAGATTGTTTATCAATCCAATAAAACTTAATATCTTTTGAAGATAAATCATGAATGACTATTTACAATAAAAATACTATTATCATCATAATTCCATAACCATTATATTATACTATATTATATTATATATTATACTATATTATATTATATTAGTTCATTACATTATTATTCTCTCTCTGAGACTCACACAAATGTATAAAATTATGATATATAAATATATGTTTGCAAGTAATTGACATAATCTTTTTATAAATAAATATAAACGTAGAATTTACATTGAGATAGATGATAAACGGGCAACAAGTTACGCCGCTACCCCTTTTGAATAGCAAAACTAAGTCATTTAAAAACTACTTCTATAGATCTCGGGGTTATAACATTACTATGCATGACCCTTTGAACTCGAATGAGTAAGTCCACAGCCTCGGCGCCAGAAAACCAAAAGTATCAAAAGCAAATGGGATAAACACATGTTGGTTGTCAAGGCACGCTTTTTCGTGTTTGGTCACTAAGCAGCCTTAAAAGCACTACCCCTAAGCCCACAAGCGGGGAAACCCATGTTAGATCCACGCATGCATGTTTTCCTCGTACCCATTCAAAGACCAGAATGTCGGCTAGTCGAATGGTAGATCTCCCTTCCAATGTGTCAGTTAAGAAAACGGGTGCCTCTTTCTTAGCGGAAATACCAGTGCGCTTGAATATGTCAAAAATGACATCCCTAACCAAATCATGTCGGTATTTGAACTGCATGTTCTCCAAAGGAATCCAAGCACGCCTTATGACAAACAGGACATGCCTCATTAACTGGAAATAAAGGAATCATGAGGTGACACTTAAGAATAAAGGAATCATGAGACGATACTTAAGGATACTTAATAATTTAGTTTTTGAAATTGTATCACCAACAGATGCACCACTTAGACAACAAATTAAGGTTTTAATTTTTGAAATGATATCAATATACAAAGAAAATATAATTTATTTTGTGAACCTTTTTGGGATAATATCAATACATATATAAAAGAATATAATCTATTTCTTAACAACAGAAGCACGTGACAGGTAGAAAAAAACTTTTCTATTAAAAAGTAATAATCATCTTTTAAAAGAATTTAAAGTGAGAAGATTATATTTTTATTATCCTCTTGTTAAGATAAACAAACAAATTCAAATATGGATGAATATTCTTATGTGTTTAAACTTATCTTTTTAATAATCATCTTTTAAAAGAATTTAAAGTGAGAAGATTATATTTTTATTATCCTCTTGTTAAGATAAACAAACAAATTCAAATATAGATGAATATTCTTATGTGTTTAAACTTATCTTTTTCTTCTTTGAACCATCAATTATACATAATACTATATCACATGTATGATACTATGTCATATAAACCAATATAGTAAGCTAGTGGAAAATGCTCGCACGTTGTCGCGAGTATTTATGTTTTTTGCCGCTTCTTGCATGTGGGGTTTCACGTATATTATTTACTAAAATAAATTTATTTGGGTGATTTTTGATATGCACCAAATGCAACATATAAATTATTTCAAATAAGGTATAAAATCAACCATTTTATGTACTAATGTTGGAAAAAGTGTGTTTCTTTTTATACTTTTGATTTTTTGGATTACAAAAGCTTAAATATACAAAAGGAACAAATTTACGGCAAATGAAAAACCAACATCAATACAAATGAAGAGAAGTTGACACATCATATTGACCATCCGAGCTTCACCATAAGACCAAAAACAACAAATCAGAAGACAAGCACGGGGCCGTGCCACCAAGGCATGGGGCCGTGCCCCACTCAAGATTCCATGATGAAAAGACAAACAGAAGCAGACAAGAGACACGGGACCATGTCCCATGAACACGGGCCGTGGTCAATTCTCAGATACGCAAAATCATCAATAGTACAACAAGTATAAGGCCATGGGGCCGTGTGAGCATATGGACTGACACAACTCAATAAATGAAGACAGAGAAGAAGGAGACATGGGGCCATTCCCTTCGGGCACTAGGCCGTGTGAAAGGCCTGTTTCCAGCTATAAATAGGAGTGCTTAGTTCAATTGCAATCCATCCCTTGGCAAACAACTTCTCTCACACCTGCCACCATCATCCACCACATTCCTCCATCATCCATCTGTAAAGTGTGTAGTAGTCTCGGGATCCAAGATTGATCGTAAGAATTTTTGTCAAACAAAGACCATGTTTCGCTAATCTCTTACATCACTTGGTGAAGACAAGTCTTTTATGTATTTTGTTTTAAACGGAAAATTTGGATCACTGACAGACCACTAGAGCGCCACCGACAGAACCACCTGATCATATCCATCTCCACTAGGCATAAAGCCTACACCAATTCAGGAGGAAACCCAATAAATATGGGAAAACCCCCTTGTGGGAACCGAACCCATGACCTCATGGTTCCTAAGTTTTATCCCACCCTAAAGATGCCACTAGGCTATAAAGCCATGGGCGTCTTTTATTTATTACTTTTGATTTCCAAGCTTTGGTTAACTTTTAAATTGTGTATGTATTAATGACTTTAATAACTAGTTTATATATTGAAAGTGAACTTTATTCTATTATCTCGTCATGTTTCGTTGATTCACTGATTCATGTCTTTACAGTCTATATAAAGCGCGTTAACTGCATGGAAGGGGGTTAGAAGGGTAGTTTGGGTAAAGTTATTGCTTCGTTCAGTGTATAGATCCCGCAAGGACTTGGTTCAAGGTTATTAGGACTTCTTTTGAGGCAGATAACATCAAATCGGGAGAAGTAAGAACGACTTGAACCCCTTATAAATAAACTACCATTAAAACTTTAAACCGGCCTTGCGGGACTGTATCCCTGTTGACTCAGACCAATATGGTCGAGGGTAACGTTGCCTACAAAAGATGGACATGCTACATTTAGCATTAATAACTTACTTAATTATCTTTCAATATTCTGGCCTTGCGGGACTGTATCCCTGCTGACTCAGACCAATATGGCTGAGGGTTGCGTTGCCTCCAAAAGAGGGACATGCTGTAACAACCCGATCTTTCGGATTGATATCTGAATCTCATTATTTCCGTTTATTTATGTTTCGAACTCGTTTTGTACTTTGAGATTTACTATAATGGTTAAACTATTTTAAAACACATTTTAAATAGCTTATTTATCGCATTTGAATTGCCTAATCGAACTCGCTATTGCAACGCTCATACGCTCACACAAATCGCTCAATTGCATTATTCATTAACGCAACGCTTAACACCTCTGTAAAACACTTAACATAACTATCCCATACGAATAAAAGACCGAACAATAAGCCAACGAACGAAATTTGGAACTTTTCCTAGCCAAAAGGGCAAGTTCGCACGAAGTAGGCTACTATTTCGCACGAACTTGACTAAAGCTAAGAATTTGCCAAGTTCGTGCGAAGTGTTGCCCACTTCGTGCGAACTTGCCTCTCCTACCACCCATTTCACCCTCCACCTATAAATACCCAGCACCTCCACACACACTCCTCTTGCTGCCACTTCGCACCAAACCTCTCCTACCCACACTTCTCTGAATTTTCAAGTAAGAAACAACTTATTTTCTGTAAACCACAACATTTTCCACTACGATTTTGCACAAGGCTACCTTCGATTTCATCTAAAACTTCATCTTTTACGAAAATCTTCATCTTTTTCATAAAAACTTTTGATTTTAACTTGGATCTACACTTAAACGAGTATATTGGGCTTAGCCTTGGCTTCCCAAGCTAGAAATCTTGATTATTTCGACTCACCAAGTGTTAGATCTGAGAAAGACTGTTTAAAGTATTGATTTTACACAAAAACGGATGAGAACCGACCTAAGTTTCGTTCACTAAGGCAGTGGAACGAAGCGGAGTCAAAAACAACCTGAAATGGATTTGAATCACGTCCGTTCCAAGCGAAAACCCTGTTAGTAACGCACGAGACGCAGGACAGCCAGTTCGTATAAACTGGGCTGCTTCGTGCGAACTGCCAGTTCGCACGAATTAGCCCAAGTTCCTATGAACTGACTAAACTCGCTCAAAAGACCTCTCCGGCGCTAGGTTGGATCAGCAACCAGAGGCTGGAGGGATGACCACTCGATTTCCCAAAGACACGACGCGAAAACACTCGATTTTGACACCAAAGCAGCCCAACTTCGCACCAAAAGGGGCAATTTCGGGACGAACTAGGCACCTAGTTCGCACGAAGTACACCTGGGTGAAGAACTTGGTGCTACTTCGTACGAAGTTATCTGTTACTCCATCGCACTTCGCTTCAACCGTTTCAACACTTCAGAAGACTGATGCACTTCTGTTCTCGCTTACAGGCTGTTCCGGCGCTCCCTTCAATCCATAGTAGATTGTGTTTACTTGCTAAGCACTAACTGTGAGTATACTTGAACCCTTTTTCGCTTAAAATGCACTTTTGGGTGTTACTCTATTTCAAAACACGCTACACACAACGCTAAACTCTTTAAACGCTAACCGCTTTTGCATGTTATACGTGAATCGCTGAATGTTTGTTTGCTATGTGTAAATGATGAGGACTTGCAGACCACCCTTAGCAATGATAGTACTATAGTTTGGACTCAGCACCCGATTGGTTCAGGGGTTGTTAAGGCTCGCATATTAACTTCACGTGCGTATTCGCTGTTGTGAATACGTATCGTGCATACTCCACATTGCGGTCGTGTTGGTTAGCTTGTATCATTATTGTTAGCTTACTTAGATCCGCCCTCTACGTGTCACATGCTGGTTATGCGTAAACGCTTTATCTCTATTATTATGCTATTAAACCTGTATGCTCACCTATACTATAGGGAATTAGGAAGAATTGCCATGTTCGACCTAGTCTATAGTCTAAGTACCAAATTAGACCGCTCTTCGACCTAAATACTTAAACTACTTGTCTTAAATGCTTACATGCCTTTCCTAAGGCTAATACAATGTACACGCTTGAAAACGCTCGTATAACACAAACGAGTGATTGTGTTGGGATTATGTGTGAAAACCAAGAACTCTCGATAAGATCACTCACTCCGCGTACTATTTACTGCACGAGATTCTTTCGTTAAGCTAAGAATGATATCCATATCATGACGAAAATCTCCACCTCTATTTCAGTGGAACTCCCGACATGTTCACTGAAAACCACAAACATGGAACGGAGTTGTTAAGTTAGGGGTGAAACCCGCATCTTAATAACAAATTCCACTCCTCGATTTCATTCTCACCAAAGTCTCGACTATTTCGATGACTCGGGGCACAACGTAACTGGAAGGATAAATGTCGTTAACCATAGTACGGCGAGAGCACTTGTCTATTAGGCCAAAGCGTGTGCCCGAACTCAAAGAATTTTCGAATCACTTTGGGTAGTCGTTGTCTCAAAACCCAGGACGCTCCAAATTGTTTTAAGCCTGCAATCGCCGATTTTTACGCATCATCGAGTTTTATTATTAATTATGTGTTTAAATTTGTGAATTTTACGCTTTATCGATTTCTCCTTTTACTGCTTCTTGCTTTACGAAAATACGCACAACTCGCACAGCCCTCGTGATCTAAAACGCTAATTAATTGCAAACCGAACTAAAATGCTCAACCCTCTTACGCGAATGTCCTCATACACGGTATTACTCGCTTATTACGCTATACAACTCGCATCTCATACGCGCTACGCATGATTTATTGAAGGTGGATACGTGCAAAATATGTGCTTACGTGCTTATGTGCCTACTTGATTATGTGTTTACGTGCTTATGTGCTTACGTGACTATGTGTTTACGTGCTTATATGCTTATGTGGATACCTGCTTACATGATCATATGTCTTATATGAAAAATAGTAGTAAATATTATGGTGTTAAACACAAAACTTCTAACAAAACCCATTATAATCGAATCTCATCTAATTTCCCTATGTGCCATTCTACATAATCTCACTTTCGCAAATGGCATCCATGGGATCTCACACACGCCGCAACGCCCAAAGGAACAACGCCGACAAGAGAATTGCCTCCCTCGTGGCCAAGCAGATGTCCAAGGTAATTCCCCCAGATTGTTAGCGAGATCCAAGCCGTGAGCAGCAACTCGTCTGTGGACTCTAAGGGCGATGCCCGAAATCTCAGTTATGTTTCGAGCAATTTAAAGCCTGCGGTCCTGCAACATTCACAGGCGAAGATAGACTAATCAAGATGTTTCACTGGTTCGACTCGATCGAAGTCACTTTCAGGAAAAGCGGATGTCCTGAAAATCTCCACACTGTCAACGCCACTGGAGTCTTTCAGTCAAGGGCACTTGACTGGTGGACTGCTGAGCGCAACAGGCGCGGTAATGATGAAGCTTATGCTCTTGCGTGGGAAGAACTTAAGGAGCTCATGATCAAGGAGTTCTGCCCACCGCACGAAATTCAAAGCTGGAAAATGAGTTATGGAATATCAAGCAAATTGGTGGCGACAACGCAGGTCTCACCGCCCGTTTCAAGCAGCTCAGCATCATCTGTCCAGGACAAGTGGACACTACCAAGAAAGCAATTAAGAAGTATCTCCGTGCTCTTCCCAACTGTGTCGCCGACTTTGTTCACGCAGCAAGACCAACTACCATCGAAGAGACTTACCAACTCGCAGCCGAGATCAATGACAAGCGCGTCTTGGCTGGAACTTTTGAGGTCCCAACAAAGAACCTTAGCCAAGCTACTGTTGAGACAAGCACCGATACTGCTCCATCTCAAGCCTCCAAGTCGAATCACCAGAGTCGCAAGCGAAATGGCAACAACAAGAATTGCGCGGTAGTCCCAATACCGAACTCCCAGTCTCGCCAAACTGCTACTCCGAACGCACCAGCTGCTAAGCGTGCGTACACTAGACCTCACCCTCTGTGCTCTAAGTGCACATATCATCACGCGGTTGGAGGAAACTGCCGTTTTTGTGCCAACGGCAACATCTATGGACACTTCACGGCGCACTGCCGCACTGGTCCACGTCAGCAAGCTCCTCCCGCTCTCGCAGCACCGCCAGCTCCTCTCAATACCATGCCAGTTAATCAAGCTCCGCAAGTACCAGCGGTACAGGCACGCGTGTGCTACACGTGTGGTGATCCAAACCACTTCAGCAATCTATGCCCGAATCGTGTTGTGAAACAAGAGCCGCAGCAGCAGCAGCCTCAGCAACAACCACCACAGCCACCGCAGAAGCAACAACCACATGCTATGCGTGGAAGAGCTTTCAACATCAATCACCAGCAGGCTCAGAATGACAACAATGTTGTCAATGGTACGATCCTTGTTAATGGTATTTATGCTTCTTGCTTATTTGATATTGGAGCCGATAACTGTTTTGTATCGTTAGAATTCGAAAAAATTTTAAAATGTAAACGTGCTAACCTCCCAAGGACCTTCGACGTCGAAATCGCCACCGGAAGAACCGTTACCGTTAACTCCATTCTACGTGATTGTACTCTCGAACTCAACAATCACAGCTTCTCGATCGATCTCATACCTATGCAATTAGGTAGTTTTGATGTCATAGTAGGCATGGATTTTCTTCGCAATAGTCATGCCGAAGTCATTTGTTTTGATAAAATGATTTGTTTTCCCCTTCCAAAAGGTGATCAGCTACATGTTTACGGTGAAACACCCTCAAAAAAGTTGATGCTTTTGTTATGTACCCAAGCGAACAGGTATTTGCGCAAGCAGTGCATCGCTTTCCTAGCCCATATCGCGAATCCGAAGAAAGAAAAGAACACCTTGAAAGACGTACCTGTTGTTTGTGAATTTCCTCAAGTCTTTCCTGACGACTTACCCGGTTTACCCCCTACTCGTGATGTCGAATTCCTTATTGATTTAATCTCCGGTGCTACACCTGTCGCTAAAGCTCCCTACCTTGCACTATCCGAAATGCGCGAGCTATTTAGCCAACTTCAAGAACTTCTTGATAAAGGCTTTATACGTCCGAGCACATCACCTTGTGGCGCACCCGTTCTTTTCGTGGAAAAGAAGGATGGATCGTTCCGAATGTGCATCAACTATAGGGAACATAACAAGCTTACAATTAAGAACCGCTACCCTCTTCCTCGAATCGATGATTTATTTGACCAACTCGAAGGTGCTACTTGTTTTTCGAAGATTGATTTACGTTCCGGATATCACCAGCTATGTGTGCATGAGCAGGACATTCCAAAAACCTCCTTTCGTACTCGCTATGTCCATTATGAATTCGTGGTCATGCCTTTTGGACTCACAAACGCGCCCGCGGTTTTCATGGATTTGATGAACCGTGTGTGCAAAGCCTTTTTGGATCTTTTCGTCATTGTTTTTATTCATGATATCCTCACTTACTCGAACTCGAGAGTCGAACACGCGCGATATCTTTGTTTAGTCCTCGAACTTCTCCAAGGAAACCGTCTTTATGCCAAATTCTCCAAGTGTGAATTTTGGCTTAATGAAGTTCAATTTCTCGGTCACGTCGTCAACGACCAAGGAATCCACGTCGATCCCGCCAAAATTGAAGCTGTAAAGAGTTGGAATACTCAAAAGAATCCGTTCGAAATCCGTTCCTTCCTCGGATTGGCAGCTTACTACCGTCGATTCATTGCCGACTTTTCAAAAATTGTTGTACCCCTCACCTATTTGACTCATAAGGATAAACCCTTTGTTTGGGGTTCCGAACAGGAAGAAGCCTTTCAGACTCTCAAGCGTATGCTTTGCGACGCTCTCGTTCTCGCACTTCCTGATGGAGATGACGATTTCGTCGTTTATTGTGATGCCTCCAACCTAGGTCTCAGTTGTGTTCTCATGCAACGAGACAAGGTTATCGCGTACGCGTCTCGACAACTCAAAATCCACGAGAAGAACTACATTACCCATGATCTCGAACTTGGTGCAGTTGTTTTTGCGTTAAAGATATGGCGACACTATATTTATGGTACAAAGTGTACGGTCTTCACCGACCATAAGAGCTTACAACACATCTTTAACCAGAAAGAACTAAATATGCACCAACGCAGATGGGTTGAACTTCTCAACGACTATGATTGTGAGATACGTTACCATCCCGCCAAAGTAAACGTCTTAGCCGATGCTCTCAGTCGACGAAGCTATGTGTATACATTCATAACGTCCAAGCCTAGAATAAACTCGAAGCCTTGATTCGTTATACTCAGCACGCATGTTTCATTGAGAATACCTTGTATGAGGAAATGAAATGTGGTGCCAAAACCCAGCTGGAGAACAAGTCTAACGGGATCTATTATTTCCTGAATCGCAATTGGATCCCTAGCCGCAATAACCTTCGAGAGTTACTGATGACCGAAGCCCATAAGTCTCGATATTCCATTCACCCCGGTGCCAACAAGATGTATCAGGACCTCCGTTCTAGGTATTGGTGGCTGAGCATGAAAAAGGATATCGCTCTGTATGTTTCAAAATGCTTAACTTGTGCAAAAGTTAAAGCCAAACATCAACGACCCTCTGGTTTACTCGAACAACCTGAAATCCCAATGTGGAAATGGGAGAGTATAGCCATAGATTTTATTAAGAAACTCCCGCGCACTTCTTCTGGTCACGATAGCATTTGGGTTATCGTCAATCGCCTCATGAAATCTGCTCATTTCATTGCAATACGAGAAGACTACAAGGTAGAACGATTAGCAGAATCTATACCGACGAAGTAATTTTTCGACACGGGACGCCTCGTGACATCATCTCTGATCGCGACGGTCGCTTTACTTCACGTCTCTGGGAGACTTTTCAATCCGCTCTTGGTACTAGTCTAAATCTCAGTACCGCATTTCATCCTCAGACCGACGGTCAGACTGAGCGCACGATTCGCACCCTCGAAGACATGCTTCGATCGTGTGTTATAGATTTCGGTGGTAATTGGGATATACATTTACCTTTAGTAGAATTTTCGTACAATAACAGTTATCCTACTAGTATTCAAATGGCACCATTTGAGGCACTATACGGTAGTATATGTCGACCGCCTATTGTATGGCACGAGATCGGAGATGTTCAACTCACTGGTCCCGAGTTAATACAAGAAACGACAGACAAAATCCTCCCAATCAAAGACAATCTCCTGAAAGCTCGGAGTCATCAAAAGAGTTATGCAGATAAACGCCGCAAGCCCCTACAATTCAAAGTTGGAGATCACGTTCTCTTAAAGGTTTCACCTTGGAAATGAGTGATCCGATTTGGAAAGAAAGGGAAACTAGCGCCACGGTACGTGGGTCCCTTTAAGATTCTGGAAAGAATTGGCAAAGTGGCCTACCGACTCGAATTACCAGAAGAACTCAAAAAACATACACCCGACTTTTCACGTCTCAAACCTCAAAAAGTGTTTAGCTGAAGGAAATCTTCATGTGCCACTTGAAGATTTGCAAATAAACAAGACTCTACACTTTGTGGAAAAGCCAGTGGAAATCATGGATCGAGAGATCAAGAAACTTCGACGCTCTCGCATTCCTATTGTGAAGATCCGATGGGAAGGCAAATGCGGCGCCCAGTTCACTTGGATACTCGAAAGTGATATGAAAACTAAATATCCTCATCTCTTCTTTACGGCCGCCACCTGAATTTCGGGACGAAATTCCCTAAAGGAGGGGAGACTGTAAAACCCGATTTTTCGGATTGTTATCCGAATCTCGTTATTTTCATTTATTTAAGTTTCGAACTCGTTTTGTACCCTGATGCTTACTATAATGTATAACTAATTTGAAACGCATTTTAAATCGCTTATTTATCGCATTTGAATCCCCTATCGAATAAAAGACCGAACAATAAGCCAACGAACGAAATTTGGAACTTTTCCTAGCCAAAAGGGCAAGTTCGCACGAAGTAGGCTACTACTTCGCACGAACTTGACCAAAGCTAAGAATTTGCCAAGTTCGTGCGAAGTGGTGCCCACTTCGTGCGAACTTGCCTCTCCTACCACCCATTTGACCTCCAACTATAAATACCAGCACCTCCACACACACTCCTCTTACTGCCACTTCGCACCAAACCTCTCCTACCCGCACTTCTCTGATTTTTCAAGTAAGAAACAACTTGTTTTCTGTAAACCACAACGTTTTCCACTACGATTTTGCACAAGGCTACCTTAGATTTCATCTAAAACTTCATCTTTTACGAAAATCTTCATCTTTTTCATAGAAACTTCTGATTTTAACTTGGATCTACACTTAAACGAGTATATTAGGCTTAGCCTTGGCATCCCAAGCTAGAAATCTTGATTATTTCGACTCACCAAGTGTAGATTCGAGAAAGACTGTTTAAAGTATTGATTTTTACACAAAAACGGATGAGAATCGACCTAAGTTCCGTTCACTAAGGCAGTGGAATTAAGCGGAGTAAAAAACAGCCTGAAATGGATTCGAATCGCGCCCGTTCCAAGCGAAAACCTTGTCCATAACACACGAGACGCAAGACAGCCAGTTCATACGAACTGGGTTGCTTCGTGCGAATTGCCAGTTCACAAGAATCAGCCCAAGTTCCTATTAACTGACTAAACTCGCTCAAAAGACCTCTTCGGCGCTAGGTTGGATCAGCAACCTGAGGCTGGAGGAATGACCACTCGATTTGTCAAAGACACGACGCGAAAACACTCGATTTTGACGCCAAAATAGCCCAAATTCGTACCAAAAGGGGCAACTTCGCACGATCTAGGCACCTAGTTCGCACGAAGTGCCACTTCGCATGAAGTACACCTGGGTGAAGAACTTGGTGCTACTTCGTACGAAGTTGTCTGTTACTCCATCACACTTCTCTTCGACCGTTTCAACACTTCGGAAGACTGATGCACTTCTGTTCTCGCTTACGGGTTGTTCCGGCGCTCCCTTCAATCCATAGCAGATTATGTGTACTTGCTAAGAACTAACTGTGAGTATACTTGAACCCTTTTTCGCTTTACGTTCTCTATATCAAAACACGCTACACACAACGCTAAACTCTTTAAACGCTAACCGCTTTTGCATATTATACGTGAATCGCTGAACGTTTGTTTGCTATGTGTAAATGATGAGGACTTGCAAACCACCCTTAGCAATGATAGTACTATAGTTTGGACTCAGCACCTGATTGGTTCGGGGGTTGTTAAGGCTCGCATATTAACTTTACGTTCGTGTTCGCTGTTGTGAATACGTATCGCGCATACTCCACATCGCTGTCGTGTTGGTTAGCTTGTATCATTATTGTTAGCTTACTTAGATCCGCCTTCTACGTGTCACATGCTGGTTATACGTAAACGCTTTATCTCTACTATTATGCTACTAAAACTGTATGCTTAACCTAAACTATCATGGTAGAAGGGCTAGTCATCCTTAACTACCAAAATTGCCAATTAATGTGGTCTTGCCACTTGGTTGGGGTAAACCATCAAGAAGATCTTTTGGAATTATTTCACGGATCGATAAAGTTCGAATTAACATCGAGACGATCGCTTTAAGAAAAGAATGTAATGAATACGTATATAATAATGATAATAAAGCCAAATGTTTCCATAAATCATTAAGAATTTACAATAGTGCCTTAAACAGGACTTTTAATATCTAACTTGTCCACGCAAGGACTTAAAAGCAACACAAGTCCACATAGGGACTAAAATGAATATATATAAGTCCATATATAGGGACTATAAGAAATAACATGTCCATAAGGGACTATAATGAAATAATATGTCCACAAAGGAACTCATTTGAAACAAATGTCCACACAGAGACTTAAGTCGAAGGATAGGTCCATATAAGGACTATAATAAACAAATGTCCATGCGGGGACAAAACAGAAGAGACGTGTCCATATAAGGACTCAAAGGAAAATAAAATGAAATACTATTGAAAGAAGGATTTTCCAGAGTCTCCTGTAATTCATTCCTTGTTGTTTCTCTTCTTGGCTTGCCACATATGGCATTTGACACAAAGGTTTTTAATAGAAAGTGTAATAACTCCGAATCGGGATTTGTTGTAAAAGTAGAATCTAAGGATTCAATGGTTAAAGAATAAAATGGATCACGGATTGGAGTTTGATAAGCATAAAGTTTTGGAATTCCAAGAACTCAGACGTATGAAATATGGATCATAAGTATCCAGTGGTATTATCTTTGAATTTGGAGACTCATGGACCTCTGGTATGGACTCCACAAATACAAACTTCAAGATTTGAGCCTCAGGGACATCCGGTATAGACTCTGAAGTCTAGTTTAAGGTTTCAATAGGTTTGGGTTTAAGAATAAGTTTATATAAAGTCTTTCCTCCAAACGGGTCGCATGCTTAACTTAGCTGTACGAAGCATAGCATTCCGTGGCTTCGGATGAGAAGAATTTTCATCAATGGCTTCTTTGCTTGGCGACTTGTTTCTGAAATACATAAAATCGAAGCAAGATTTATTTAACAGGGATGAGAGCATTCCTATGTCAAGTCTAGACTCGAAAAGTTAAGGAATATGCTACTGTGTCATTTGAGTTAAACACAAAAGGCTAGTGTTTAATTCACTCAAAGGTTGGCCCTGATACCAACCTATCACACCCGATTTCCATGTATAACCCGGTGGGCCCGGTGGGGAGTATTGTGACGTATGTTGATATCATCATAACCAGACAACACATAATAGCACAGCGGAAGTCTTGGAATATAAAATATTATTACAACTCAATTGTCTGAAAACGCTTAAATAATAATTACACACGAGTTTGTAATAATAATCCACAGGCGGATCAAAATAAATACAAAAGATGTTCAACAGACTTTGGGCACATCTAAGGACTTGCAAGATCCTCTTATGTTGCTACTGGGCAGCTTCCAGCCTATTTACATATTTGTACCTGTAGTTTAATCTTTTGAAAATACGTCAGTTTACACTGGTAAATACAATCAACCGATACATTTTGAAAACTCTTTTCAAATCTTAATTTAGGTGCACAAGGCACGAACAATCTTTTTATACTTGGGATAAACTATATCTCATGTTATCAGTTTTACATAACTTGACAATACATATCGGGACCGGAATCTATGCCGATTCATGATTAACCGACACACCACTTATTCCCTTATTGGGAAAACCCATATTGAGTTATAAAATTATAAATTATTCCCTTATTGGGAACACCCATATTGGGTAAACCCGTATTGGGTTATAAAATTATTTATTTTAAACCATTTCGCATCTGTCAGGTGTATCCCTACACCCCGCGCTTAGGTCGTGGCCACATACAATTAAATGAGTCAAGGATATCCAGGACACGGTCGAATTAACCCCGAATGTTTAAGTCAAGCAATACGAATCAAAACAGGTTATTTGAATTTCCGGACACATTGGTCTTCGAATCCCATACCCGACCATGCGGTAATAATTTACCGTATCCCAAGCCCGTATAGGGAAAATAGGTTAAGAGTATTTACCTGAGCTAGCACTCGTCTTATAATGCAGATTTATAATAACTCAGCCGTATTCAATTAAGTAAACGTAGGTACAATTTACCGGAAGGATCTAGTCTGGAATGATGGTATAAACAACCAATTAGAATGCTAACGCATCTTATTTAAGTCATAGACTTAGATCGGCTAGCTTAAAGTATTAAAAACGGTACGCTACGCTTGATTAAGCGATGACCGGGACAAAATGTAGTTTAAACCCAACAAGTACTAAGACTTGTATAATATGGGTAAACTATTTACATTCTGGAATTTGAGATAAAAATGATAAGCTTAAACCTGTTTTGGTTAAATTACGTAAACTAGTTACATAAGCTTAACCGTACGCATATAAGCGATACCGGGTAACCGGATGAGTCATGAACAAGTTCCATATGCCAATATACTTTAAACAAGTTATAATATCAGTAGGATATTAACTTGTATGCTCGTTTTGGTTTTAAAATCAAACTATACCTTATAAGGGCGTTTTGGCCATTTAGCGACGTATAAAAGGAACTTGCGTATAATCTGATGTTACGACCATAAACATTCTGTAAAACTACTTTATTTATGATATAATATATGTAGGATATCAAACATATGTGTTTTTTATAATTTAAGACCAAACTATGCTCCGAAGGGGCATTTTGGTAATTTCAACATAGTTTCGAAGTCGTATTTGAGATTCTGAGTTTATAACACGTACCCATTGTAAAAATATTTTAAATGAGTTATAAAATCAGTAGGTAACAAGCCGAAGAGGCGTTAAAGTCGTTAAATGACGATATTTGCGATGTTTTATAAAAACTGATGTTTTGAACAAGTTTAAATAGTTAAAATATGTTATTTAG
Source organism: Scalesia atractyloides (assembly GCA_947069175.1). NCBI lineage: Eukaryota > Viridiplantae > Streptophyta > Magnoliopsida > Asterales > Asteraceae > Scalesia > Scalesia atractyloides. The sequence continues at coordinate 76,541,431 of CAMTDV010000021.1, forward strand.
TAAACACATCAGTATGTAAAAGGCTTTGTATGAAAATCATGATTAAAAATAATTTTAGGTGCCGTAAGGGCGTTATCGTCATTTAAGAGCGTAATACAAGATCTTGTGCATAAACTCGGTTTATAAACTGAAGTGATATCCCAATATATTCTAATCGTGATATTATATCAGTAGGTATGAGTTTGGTATGATAGATTATGTTTAAAATCGTTCTATGCGCCAAAAGGGCTTTTCGATCATTTTAAAGCGTATTTTACGATATGATATGAAAACTCAGTTTATGGTCAGAGTTGTAACATCAAAATATGTTAAACATGTTAACATATCAGTACCTAAATCATTTGCAAGTTTATTGGTGTTTAAAACTTAATTTTTATATAAAATGGCAAAATAGTCAAGATATTGCCTATTTGCGGAAACTTGCATAAAACTCGGATTACTATTATGATTATGTAATATAACCTCAGAGGGTTATGCTACATGATAATATGATCATAACGGGACCTTAAATCAGAAGCATACTAATCTAATTCGGTTCATAATCGAAAGTCAACGCATAAGTCAAACTTCACGACTTTCGGTTGCGAACCGACCCTAAAACTTAGAATTGACGAGCCGAGCATGTTTACACATGTTCTAATAGTTATTACCAAGTTATTTAAGTGTTAAAACATATTTTAGAATATGTATAAACTCAGATTATGAATATTTCAAAATTTGACACGTTGACTTTTAAAACATTAATATGTTGACCCGTCAATTGACCAAGCAAACGTGGTAATTAGGAGGTGCCCTTTTGAGGGATTAACACCTACCTAATTACGATCACGTAGCCATGTTCGTTGCGAACAATGGCTGGACCATTAAGGTCTAAACCGAAAGTCAAAGCATTTATCGAAAACGCTTGACTTTTGGCTTTAAAAGCCTAATAAAAGAACAAGCCATGGAAGGAACACTTACTTGTGGTCCTATAGACTGAAGAAAACTCAAAGGAAGCTCCCAAATGCTCAGGAACCTCCAGAGGAGAGTTGTAAGGAAGAAAGGAGAATAGGTACAAGTTTGAATACATGAATTCAATTATAGTGTTTGAGGATCAAGGAGATCATTACAAGTGTTTAGAAGACTTAGGAGATGATTACAAGTGTTTAGGAGGTGTCAAGACCAGGTGAAGAGTGGCAAAAATGAGCTAGGTGTCGAGTTGTGAGGGTTATGCTTGATGAGCAAGCAATTCTGTTCTGCGAGCTATGCTTATAGACCGTAAGGGTCTACCTATACGGTCTGTAAGGACCCAGCTCAGCCACCAAATTTCATTTGTTGTCAGGTTTAGCCCCTGGACTTTGATTCGTCGTGTTTCGTCACCCGTAACCCCTTTAACCTGATTTCTAAGCTCTATAAGGGAGTTAAGGTATATGTGACTTGGATTGTGTCCGAAAATATCCCGGGTGTCGGTTCGTTCGGTTGTACGGTCGCGCGTTTCGCAGAAATGCGTAAAACGCTTAAACGAACACAAAAACGATCGAAATTTCGGAACGATGGACATTCTTGTATTCTTATCAATAAAACACAAGATTTTATTGAATATACATATTTGGATTTATATACGGAGCCTGTATTCAAAATATGAGAATCGAAAACTTTCGCAGTTTGTCAGGAATAGTCCCTGAACTTCCAAACTTGCGTAAAAAGTTATAATTAGCGCATAAAGCTATATTTGGCCCACAATAGGGACACATAAAAATATGATTAACATTATAGGACTCTCGGTTCGTTAAAAGGTCACTCAGAGGCTTAGTTTGAGTATGTTGACACTTTTAGTCCCTTAATTAATAAATTATCGATCAGAGGTTATAAAATAACATAACGACGCATTTGGTCCCTCTCATTAGCACGTGGCATATGATAATTAGCGGGACACGTGTTGGAATTTTATAGGACGGGTTTTTACGAGGTGTTACATTACTAAACATCTTTTCTCAAAAAATAGTTAGATTAGACGTTGACGATATTCCAGTATTAAAAGCTCTTGTGTCCTTGGACGACCTCGGTATCTTACCATCATTATACTACGCCAATGATGGGTGCACTTGCCCTAGCGTGTTGTAGAGAGTGATAGTATTATATCGTGTTTTATAAATTTAAAGCTTGATAAATGAGTAAAAGTGCTTAAAAATATATCAAAAATCATAACACCCTCTGCTCACGTCATGTTTTTAGCGCCATTGTCAGGGACACAAGGATTTTAAGAAAGTTTAAAATCAACGGCCTAATCAGTTTAATCTTCTTTATTTTTCTTTTTTAGGTTTTTCTTCTTTTTCTACATTTTCTACTTTCTGCAGGTGTACAAGGGGTCGTGCTTGATCAACACAAGGTCGTGTCAAACTTACTGCATGCGGTTGTGCCTATATAGACATGGGGTCGTGCTTGTTAACTGATCAACATTTTTTTGTTTTTGTTCGCAGAAATTTACACCATTTTGTATAATTCGCAGAAGATACGACCTAGTGCATGACCTCCACCTCCGACAAAGACATAAAAGTACCACTAGAAGAACACCAGCGCTTTTTAAGAAAAAGACTTCAAGCTAAAAACCGACAAAAGGCCTCTACCCAAAACCTCCCCATGGCGGATCAACGTACTCTCATGGATTACCTACGGCCCACAGTAGTTAATCTTGGAGCCGCTATTAACCCCCCAAATGTCGATGCTAACAACTTTGAGCTTCGACCATACCTAATTCAAATGCTCCATAATTCCGCCACCTTTCATGGTCTACCCGATGAAGATCCCCATTTACATATTATCAACTTTTGGAAATATGTGACACTTTCCGGGTCAACGGAGCCTCTAACGACGCTATCCAGCTCCGTATGTTCCCATTTTCACTCAAGGACCGAGCTAAGGCTTGGCTAAACACCTTCCCAACTGGATCCATGCACACTCGGGAACTTGCCCAAAAATCTCTTTACAAATATTTTCCTGCCACCAAAAGCGCCAAACTTATGATCGAAGTTAACTCATACTACCAAGAGGACGGGGAATCTTTGTACGAGACATGAGAAAGTTCAAGGAGTTATTAAGGAAATGCCGACATCATGGTCGTGGGCGTTGGCAACAAGTGTCCATTTTCTACAATGGGCTCTTACCACACATAAGGCAAATCCTTGATTCGAACTCCCGGGGACTCCTTGGAAATCAACGACGACGAAATTTACACCCAAGTCAAAGAAATTGCTCAAAACAATTTTCAATGGCACACTCCTAGGGGTTCAAAATCAATAGCCTCAGGAGCCCATAAGGTAGACGAAGCCACCTCTTTACAAGCCCAAATCGAAGCTTTAACCACAAAAATAAAGAACCTTGAATTAACTAAAACAACTTCGGTTATGGCTTATGAAGGGTGTGGCGCTCCACATGAAAACTAGAGTTGCATGAAAGAAGGGGAAAACCAAACGGGAATGGTAAACTACCTCAATAACCGTCCGCGACCACCGGGAGCTCCAAGTAACGCTTACAACCCCGAATAGCGAAATCATCCCAACTTTAGTTGGAGAGAGTTGGGAGGTAGCAACCAACAAAATCAAAATCAGAGATCCAATTTTCAACAACAACCCCGAAACGAGCAACAAGGTTACCCACAACAGCAACAAGGAGGAAGAGAAAGACTTGTGGACCTCATCACTCGTCTTTTCTCCAAATCTGATAAAAAGTATTCGGAGAGGTTCCTACAAGCTGAAGCTGAAATTAGGAACTAACGAGATAGTGTACAAAACATTGAAAAACAACTAAGCTAACTTGCCCAAAATTTACCTAGTAACACTGAACCAAACCCAAAAGCACAAGTAAACGTCATCAATTTAAGAAACTGGAAAGTAGGGCCCGATAATGAAACAACTTTACCTCAAAACACTCCACAAACTAACCAACCCACAAAAACACCCTTAACCAATAACCACGAAAATACTCAACTCCAAAACACCGAACCAACGAAACCACCATCGGTACCCTACCACGGCCGTTTACTTAGTCAAAAAACCTATGAGTAATTCACCAAGTTCGTAAACCTCCTAAAACAACTTCACATTAATCTCCCTTTTGTTGAAGTCCTAACACAAATGCTAAAATACTCCAAATTCATGAGAGACTTCCTCACTCACAAAAAGAAGATTGAATCAATTCAACAAGTTAACCTAAGTGAAGAATGCTCGGTGGCACTCCTCAACAACTTCCCCCAAAAGAAAATTGATCCCAGAAGCTTTACCGTTCCTTGCTCCATCGGAGGATCACCAATAAGCAATGCATTTGCCGACTTAGGGGCTAGCATTAACCGAATGTTCGCCTCCATGTTCAAACGACTCGGACTAAGGAAACCACATCCTACAAGGATGAGCATCCAACTTGCAGATAGGTCGGTAAAATATCCTTAAGGTGTTGTAGAAAATCTTTTGGTTAAGATTGGAGAATTCGTTTTCCCAGCCGACTTGTAATCCTTGATATAGAAGAAGACACCGAGATCCCGCTCATATTATTAAGTTCGTTCCTTGCCACCGCACGGGCCATGGTGGATATGAGTGACGGGAGGCTAACACTAAGGCTTGGTGATAAGAAAATAAAGTTTGAAGTAGGACAACGCGTAGAGGATGATCTGGTCAACTAAATCAAGACAATAGACTCAAGCTTAGACTACGCACTCAGCTGGTGCAATTTAGGGTGCAAGTCATCTCGCTCGGGTAATATTTGACCGATTTTGGGTCTAACCAAGGACCCTCATAAATGTGGCGCACCATGGAGGCTTTCCATGGATTCTCCAATAATAAAAGTAGCTTATTTAAACATAAACTTTCAACTTCAAAAGTATTGCTTCCTTTTGAAAGAAAATAATCATGTTTAAAATTTAGTTTAGCTCTTAATTAGTGCTTTTATTTTCAAGTTTTCTCTTTGTAGGAATAAGATACACTCGAAAGTGAATTGGAGCAAGCCAAAGGACGTTGAACCAGAACCCTATGCACGTAGACAGAAGTCCCCTGACTCGAAATCTTCATAAAGTAAGTTCACCACGGGGCCGTGTAAAGTAAACACGCCCCCGTGTCCCTACCCTATAGAAACAAAATTGTTTCTGGAGCTATCACACGGGGCCGTGTCTCCTAGGCACGCCCCTGTGCCCACCTTCTAGAAAATTTCAATACCGGCACTTTTAACACGAGTCGTGTCTACCTGACACTCCCTGTGTCTGCCTTCTGAAACTTTTCACAAAACCATGATACTAACACTTTTTACACGGGGCCATGCCCCCCCAAACACGACACCGTGTCCAATATCTGATTTTTGAAAAATAGGTTGTTTTTAAACCACATTTACACATTTAATCAAATTTAACCCATTTTAGACACATTGAAGACAATGTGTAATTTAAGTGGGGGGGGGGGGGACTTGAATCGTTTGTCTTAAAACAAGCCTTACACAAAACTCTACTTGGAACCGCTAAAACACCCCAAATATTTTTCAAAAAAATATTTTTTATTTTGCCTTGTTTTTAGTATAAGTTAGAAAACAAGTTCTAAAAAATTTTGTATTTACAAATTTACAACCGATAGCACCATAATAAAAAACTATATAAGAAAAATTTATAAAAGGCATGACAATCCTTTTAAAATTTGATTGTATATATATCTTCACACTTTTTTACCCTTTCCCGCAAATTGTGAGTTTTAAGCCTTTAACGAGCATTCAATATCATATCTTTACTAAATGCTCACTTTTCATTCGTGTGATAGCCCTATGGTTCTTACAAATCTAGAACTTGACAGGACAATACAATCCCGGTCCTTACCGACTAATCCAAGTAAGCAAATGATTGAGGCATTAGGACTATACTTTTTTCGTTTCAACCTTGTTTTTTTATCTCCCCACAAAAACAAAAAAAAATACATTAGTAAACCCCTTTGAGCCCAAAATCTTTCGTTTCAAAACCCGCAGAATACAATTTTTTGCAACAATCACCCATCACCCAAACTCCTTTTTATTTTTACACGCTTTATTTTAGTAAAATTCGGTTCTTTTGAAATGTATAAAATGTGTGACTTAGCTATCTTGTGAATACTTTATACATAAAAAGTCGTTAGTTCCTTGAAATAAAATAAGCAAAATTATTGCTTATAAGTCTTTAATATATATCTAAGTCACAAACAAATAAAGTTTCAAAAGAAAAACGATATTTTACGCCTTTAGCTATTTTTCAAATAAAAATCCCTACCCCTAGCCAAAACCTACCCTTTTAAAGTCCTCTTGATATTTACAAGGATTATGTCAAAAAATGAGGAGATTTGATTACTTGCCAAGCATAAGGTGGGAGTTAGTTCCACACCGGGAACGAGCGTTTCACTTATACGTTTTTCAGCCGAGTGTTGAGTCATCACTTATGAGATGTGTGAATTTACATATAGCCTAATGAAATTTTAAAAAAGGCATGTTATGCCTAAACATATATTTTTCTTAAAAGAGTTCTAAATAAATCATGTCGAATAGAATTGTAAATAAAATAGAAACAAGAATAAAAAACCTAGATTCCCGACATTCTAAAACAAGACCCAAAAACGTCTTCACTACCTATTACATTTGGGGTTGTAAGCAATATTAAAGAGTTTTGCTTGAGTAGAAGCAAAGATTCAAGTGTGTGGGTATTTGATATGCACAAAATGAAACATATAAAATATGTCAAATAAGGTATAAAATCAACCTTTTTATGTACTAATGTTGGAAAAAGTGTGTTTCTTTGTATACTTTTGATTTTCAGTTTTAAAAGAGCTTAAATGTACAAAATGAACAAATTTACGGCCAAAAAACCCAACATAAATACAAAGAAGAGAAGTTGACACATCATACCGACCCTCCAAGCTTCACCCAAAGACCAAAAACAACAACTCAGAAGACAAGCATGGGTCCGTGCCACCAAGGCATGGGGTTGTGCCCCACTGAACAGAAGCAGACAAGAGACACGGGGTCGTGTCCCCTGAACACCGGCCGTGTCCCATGAAAACGGGTCGTGGTCAACTCCAAGATACAGAAAATATTCAATAATACAGCAAGTACAAGGCCACGGGACCGTGCCTCTAGCATATGGGGCCGTGTGAGCATACGGACTCACAAAGCTAATTAAATGAAGACAGAGAAGAAGGAGACATGCGATCGTGTCTTTCTGGCATGGGGCCGTGTGAAAGGCCTATTTCCAGCTATAAATAGGGGTGCTTGGTTCAATTGCAATCCATCCACTGGCAAACCACTTCTCTCACACCTGCCACCACCCTGCCACCACAATACTACCATCACCCACCACATTCCTCCATCATCCATCTATAGAGTGTGTACTAATCTCGAGATCCAAGATTGATCGTAAGAGCTTTGTCAAACAAAGGCCATGCTTGGCTAATCTCTTACATCACTTGGAAAAGACAAGTCGTTTATGTTAAAAATATATCAAAAATCATGACACCCTCTGCTCGCATCAATTTTTGTAGTAGCTCCCAAGAATCATGCAAGTTAAACGAGCAATTGTACTAGGCTTTAAATAGTTTACATGCTTCCCTCTTAACATCGGTGTCGTTTGAACCGTTTGCTCTTGTTTGATTGTTCGTAAGGCAGTTGTGGAGCCCTAAAAGTAGCAACGAGATGTAAAAAAAATATGGATGCTATATAAAATATAATCAATCGGGTCACTTTACTCCGTAGCCTGTACATTATATCCTTCAATTCCCACTGTTATGGGTAATTTTTATGGTTTGGAATCCCGGATCCCAGGAAAGTATAGTTTCCTGAATTTACTTACGATACTAACCAATATTTCCTGTTTTTTTCTTGACTTAATTTCGCATGGGATAATTGAAGACTTGGTCCAGGCTAAAGAATCGCACATTTTGTTGAAGAAAACAACGGTCAAGAACGAAGATGTCATATTCCCCGGATTAGTAGGGATAGTTCTTATTTTTTATTTTCCAAAAATGAGGCAATAACAATCACATGACACAACAACAACAACACTTCATTACTTCACGAATTCACTACAATACACCGCTCTCATTTTAACACTTAACACGATCAATACTTGTTCTCGAGTTGCATTTTATTCAACATTCAATAACAAAAACAAAAACAAGACGCAGCGTGTCTATCGTCACCTTCCAAGGTCGTCTGCCGGAGATCCCTAAGTATCAAGGGCTTTCCATGTAACATATTGTGTCATTTTATTACTTTGCATACTTTACTTATTACACAACTGAACAAGCACACTACCTGGCTCATAAATTTGATCATAAAGTCATTCCGATAATTTTTTACCAAAACAAAATGGCTCCCATCGTGGGGCTAGTGATGCCTTTTGTTCTCAAATTCTTGTTATAGTTTGAATTCAATTACTATTTCTTAAAGAAAAATGTCGTCCTAATCCAAACCATCTTCTTCTTTGTTCCCGTCTTTAAGTTCTGGGTCAAGCAACCTTCTTCCCTCTCCTCCATCATTCCAAAAGAAAAATGACAATCCAGTCAGAAAAACTACACCTGCTGGCCATACCACCTCTAGACCGGGATACCGCTGGAGGACCTGTTCTTATCTCGAACGAAGAGATCGTCTCTATGTTTTCATAAGTTGGACAACAAATAGAACAACAATAGAAGACTAATCAAATGTTGATGAAGGAGATTGAGAGAATGAAATAAGATTGAAGAAACCAGTGGAGGAGATGACCACTCCATTACCGCCCAGGATTCTGAATTTCGACACTATAGGATCCTCAGGGAACCATCTGGGAGATTTCATCCCCATGCAATCTGGAACTTGGATGGTTGATCCAACTAAGGTTGTTATAGTTTCTGTAACCGGAGACCTTGGAATCAACTTGGGATCATCATCACACAATCCTAATTTTTGTAACAACTTTGGTAATCAATTTTTGAACACGAACAATGTTCAACCTACGTAGGATGCAGAGATTGAGAGAATGAAATAAGATTGAAGAAACCAGTGGAGGAGATGACCACTCCATTACCGCCCAGGATTCTAAATTTCGACACTATAGGATCCTCAGGGAACCATCTGGGAGATTTCATCCCCATGCAATCTGGAACTTGGATGGTTGATCCAACTAAGGCTGTTATAGTTTCTGTAACCGGAGACCTTGGAATCAACTTGGAATCATCATCACACAATCCTTATTTTTGTAACAACTTTGGTAATCAATTTTTGAACATGAACAATGTTCAACCTACGCAGGATGCAGAGATTAGTTTAATTATGGCTAAAGAATTTAAAAGGCTGAAGGATATGATCTCAAGTGTGCTTGCTGTGGTCCAATCGATACCCGAAGTGTAACATTCTAACCCGTTTAAAATAATATTTTAATAAATGCGGATAATTTGGTCCCAATATTTTTTAAACAGATAACTTATGAGTCTCGGTTAACTGATAACCTAGACAAACCGATTTAACGAAATATTATACACATATATTACAATCCAAAAACAATAAGGTTTTAGACTTGAAAACTATGTCACACATGACTACATTTCGACTTTCTGGGAAAAATGTTCCCAATGAGATAGTGGTTTAAGAGTGTTTGGTTCTTCGTGTGCTTGGTCATCCGTCCGGTACCATCCTTTTCATAAACCTGTCGTAAACACCAAAAACAAATAGTGTTAATATTTCGTTTTGTGATACCGGAAAAAATGAAAAAAGAAAATGTTCCAATTAACTGGGGTTCTGCCACATATCGCGGCGGAAACGCCTTCAAATGTCACGCGGTTAGACGGCTAATATGTGTGTTTTGGTCAAAAATCACAACAAGGATAATGTAACCAAATCCGATTTTGTGAGGTTGAGTGCTTGTGTGATGAACAAATGTATGAAGGAAATTAGAAATTCAAACAAAGATTATACGAGGAAAAGCCCTTGATCACTAGTAGATCGCCGGCTTAAAAACCTCGGATAGTGAAAACTATCACTATCAACTATATTGAACAAAATAAGATTACAACTTCAGAAGCTAATGAGCTCGGTACAATATGATTTGCTATCGTGAGTGTGCGTGTTTTAGAGAATTCGAGTATGTTCCACTGTTCTGTGTTCTAATGAGCTCATTTACCCCTTAATTATCAAATAAATGGCTACTAACTAACTATTCGCAATATGGGGGAAGCTCCCACGTTCACCTTCAACGTTTCTATGGCCTTTTTGCACGTGTTTTATTCCCAGCATATTCCAAGATTTGATATTGACTTAGTCTTCCATCAATGCCTGCACTAAATTCAAATAAAACATTGAAGACAATCGTTAGAAACTGTCATAAGTACTAAGGATCCTTGATCCTTCTAGTATCCGGTACTCAATACATGGATAATATATCCTCAGTATACTGAAGGATCACTGATTCATAAGTAATTGAAAAACCAGCCCTAACAATTGCCCCTAATATGGCGGTTGTGATAATAGATCACAGCTGTCATATTAATTCAAATGTAGCCGTTAGGATAACCGATGGGACTTGCACAGTCTAAATAACCATCATCACTATTTATGGGGAAGAGATAACTCCCTTTAAAGATCTGCATATCTTCACCATAAATCCTCATCAAGCATTCTGTATCAGGTATTTTCTCTCTCTCTCTCAATTTTTCTCTGAGTTCCGGCGGTATGAACACCCAATCCTCTCCGAGTTCCGGCTCTAAAAAATCTGGTGACCCACTCCCGTCGCAAAACTTACTGAAGGATCCCTCATCTGAGATCTGTAAGTTCACAGACCCAGAAATCAAGAACCTAAAATTGTGTTTACCTCCGGAAGCCATTTTCCATCCCTTCGATCCTTCCGCTCAAAGTGACGCTTTGTCCGATACTTGGATTTGCTTCCATGCTCTGCCTTTCTTTCTAGGGTTTTCATACCCTTTTCCGTCCCTAACCCAAAGCTTCTTCAAGCTAACCGGCATTAGCTTTAGTCAAGTTATGCCGATGTTATGGAGGACGTTGTTCACCATTGAAGAAATTATCGAAAAGAAAGGGATTCAAGTAAACCTGTCTGACCTAGCCTTCATGTATTCTCTGACCACCCACGGTTCTAACCGATTCCTGTTCAAAGTAAAAGCCCACCAACCAGTTCTGATCCTCAAAACAACCCAAAATGATTCTGCCTAGAAGAATCAGTTTTTCTTTGTTAGACGAGACTCTCTGCTGGAAGGGAAATTGTTGCCTCGTAGATGGATAACCAAGGGTAGGATTTAGGGGTCTTGCATGAGTCATCTTCTCGTCATAACTGTATTTTGATTTCTTTGTCTTTTTGTAGTGAAGAACTTTGCAGTCCTTGCCAATCTTCCAGGCGTTGCTGAAAGAGTTCAAGCATTTCTGGATCTCGACCCTGCAGAAAGAACATTCACAACGAGAATCCAGGACTCTTCTGAATAAGTGCACACCTCATCATCCTACGGCATGTCAAGTAAGTAATCGTGTATAACGTGTTATATAAATGAAAGAATTGAGCTTGAATTAAAAACTTATCTTTTTTGATGTATGATGACAGGTGTTCAAAAATCCACTTCCAAATCTGCCGATTTCGCTCTTGATGACATCAACAGCATCATCATCTCTAAAGCTGTGAAGAAGGAGCCAATGAAGATCCCTGCTGCCGAGCCACGCCAAGTTACCACCAGAGCCAAATCTGGTTCAAAGAGGAAGAAGTCCTGTGAACCAGAAGGCGACCTTGCTGACATCAAAAAGCGCCTCCATGAAGCTTTGAGCGAGGTAAGGATCCCCAATCCTGATTTGTTTACTCCATCCTTCGTAAGGATCCTTTATCCTACAGAGTTTCCATTGTCTTTGCAAGAATTCAGCCGAGTGAAGGTCCATTATGAAAGAAGATGGTTGAATATGAGGACACTCTGGCTGGTATGCGCTCCATCGTTGTTGCCAAGGACAAGGATATGTCCAAGCTCGAGAAGGAAAAGAAATCCCTGGAGAAGATGCTGAGGGAACCTGAGGCCGCTGCTGAGGAATAGATAAAGGTGATCACTGAACAAGCCAAACTCAGTGCAGCCAAGTCTGTTCTCCAATCTATGATCAAGATGGCCAAGGAGGCTGGTGATCCAGATTTCAACAGGTCTTCATGGGACACATCTTCTTGGGAGACAGCATTGGACAACCTTGGCGGCAGCACGCCGGAACTTGCGATTGTGGTGACAGGCGAGGCAGGATCCAGCGGGGTGCAGAAGGAGGTCGAGGATATGGTGGTTGAAGATGGAGTTGGCGAAGGTGAATGGGTGCATAAGAGGCCAGAGCCCACTTTTTTAGGATTTGTGGTTTTTGTTGGTTGTTTTGAACAATAGTTCTAGGTTTAAGGATCACTGATCCTTCAGACAATAGGTAGAATAACAAAGGTGGAGGGATCCTCTGTTTGGGGGATGAAGCCTTTGTTATTCTGCTCTTTATTTCCTGTATTTTACTTTTCTGCATAAACATTAACTGTTAGACAAACCCGATCCGGCCTGGATGGATGGTCCACGTTTTGCTGGTGAAGTCCAGGCCGGATACTTTTGGTGAATATCAACGGGCCTAATAATATTAGACTTTTGACTATGTTTGGTGTTACAACTTTGCTTTTGAATTACTACCTTTACATGTTTGTGTTTGGCAAAATCATATTGTGTAAAGTTCTTAAAATTTCGACTTTATAAAAAGATTTTAAGTCTGCAATCGTAACAACTGCTAGGCACAAAACGTCATATGATTTTGAACAACTTATCTTTAATTCCATGGTTAAGGGTTGAATCATTAGAATAAAATAAGCATAAGTCATACCAGGGAATCCAAGTTAGGATTCTATATCCTTAACACTTATAGTCGTGTCAATCAAAGTATAACAATCGATTCAATCTTAGGATTCAGGATCCTTAGCTGGTCAATTTCATAGACCTGTGACAGTATATAGCTTAGGACTAAGCCAAATATCAAATGAAAGAATGATTAGTTATTGGGGGCAAGCCCAACAAACTAGGGACAAGCCCAACGTAAATGACATGAAAATGCCAAAACCTTAGGATTCTGGTGTATGGCCCAAACTGGTGACTAACCGATCGTAAGTGACATGAAAATGCCAAAACCTTAGCTAACGTGAAAACGTTAGAAACCTTAGGAACGGATGTATGGTACGTCTACTATTATACTTGAGATCCTAAATATAGCAACAGCAATGAAATTGTCAGCCCCTAAGGATCCATGCGTCATTGCCAACGATCCATGTTGCAATCCTAAGGATCCTTGAGCCTGTGTCATCGCCATTGATCCCTGCTGGTAATTGGAGTATCCTTGGATTTGAACACCAGATCCCCTTGAATGCTAGATTGCTGACGCCGGAGAAGTGAAATCCAATGATTTGGGCATCAGCGGAGAGTGATCCTCCACTGATCTCTTCTGCTTCTTGATTTTATCAATCTCCCTGAGGATCCTCTGGTTAGTTTTGTCTTGTTGCTCCATGTATCCCCTCATCTGCAAAATCAAAGTAGAAAGATCATTGTTAGTTACTGTAGATGAAGAAACAGTGGAGGTTTTCGATCCTGTGTAAACAGGTGTAGTTTTCTTCTGAGGATTCTCAGCATTCTTCTGATATGCAGGAGGAATGGGTGGCAATGATACACTAAGCTGAGATGTGGTAACCACCGGTATGGCACTTGAACTGAATTTTCCTTGAGAAGCCATGTGATTGATGGAAATGAATAGAAATGAATTAAATGAATGAGTTTTTAGAATTGAAGCACCGATTTAGAGAATTCGAGTATGTTCCACTGTTGTGTGTTCTAATAAGCTCATTTACCCCTTAATTATCAAATAAACGGCTACTAACTAACTATTCGCAATATGGGGGAAGCTCCCACGTTCACCTTCAACGTTTCTATGGCCTTTTTGCACGTGTTTTATTCCCAGCATATTCTAAGATTCGATCTTGACTTAGTCTTCCATCAATACCTGCACTAAATTCAAATAAAACATTGAAGAACAGTCGTTAGAAACTGTCGTAAGTACTAAGGATCCTTGATCCTTCTAGTATCCGGTACTCAGTACATGGATAATATATCCTCAGTATACTGAAGGATCACTGATTCATAAGTAATTGAAAAACCAGCCCTAACAATGTGCACTTTACTGAAGTGTGAACTTTGCTAAGATGTGCACTACTTTGCTGAAGTTTGCACTGTTTTGCTGAGATGTGCACTGCTTGCTGAGGTGTGCACTACTTTGCTGAGGTGTGCATTACTTTGCTAAAGAGTGCACTACTTTGCTGAAGAGTGCACTTCTTTGATGAAAGTTGCACTGCTTTGCTGAACCATGCAGTTTGCTAACTTTTCCTTTCAAGACTCAAACCCGATATCCCTAATTTAGACCCAGTTTCATAAATATCCGATTATTTCATTCGGTTTAGCATTTATTAACCAACCGACCCATTAGGAGGCTATACCTTCTAGTTCATACCTCCTACTTTCTCATTAAGGTTTTCATTATTTCTTTCAATCACAACTTCAATTTTGGTTGGTTATTCTAGAGAAAACCTTTACATACTTATTTTACCCTCCGGTTTGACATTTTACAAAAATGACCCGTTAAGAGACATTAAACCAAAAGGCTAACGCCTCCTACTTTTATGTTACCAAAAGACTAGCCCAATTATGGGACTTATTTTTTTTATCCACCCTTAGGGGTAGTTTGCCAGATACATCATCCGGAGGCATTTTAGTCAATTTAGCCATATTTTCTCATAATGGACATACCCTTGGCTCGAATTGCCGTATTATACCCAAAATGCTAAATATACTTCACTTGGATTAATCCATTACCTAAATTTGACCCGTCCCTCTTTAGTCGGGCCATAATCCCCTACCATAAGCATGACCTTTTATACATACCTGGCGTGAGTCAAAACCATGACTTGTTATCAATTCCTAGTGATTCTAATTACAATCCATGACATTTCATGCCCATGCATCATACTTACCCGTAAGTACGAAAATTAACAAACAAGTATTAAATATCATATCCGAACATCACCATTCAACCCGGTTGTCCATTTGACCATGTGTGTTATTGCCAAAGGTGCATATTTATCATTTTACCCATTTGACCCATTATAGTTTACACCATATGGACCTATTTTTAAAGTTCATTGGTATACTACCAAAATTAATTTTTTACTCTTTTTGACCCATTTGGGTTCATGCCAGAAGGTCTTATTTCGAAAGTTAATTGGCTTACCACCAAAAATTCATTTTTTTTTACCCGTTTTGGTTCGCGTCAGCAAGTGTATACACAAAAACTCAATTTTACTTGATTGACCCATTTTGGTACGCGTCAGCAAGTGTTTACACCAATAACTCAATTTTATTTGTTTGACCTGTTTTGGTTCGTGTCAGCAAGTGTTTACACCAAAATGTTTTTTACTTGTTTGGCCTGTTTTGAGTCGCATCAGCAAGTGTTTACCACAAAAAACTCAATTTTACTTGTTTAACCCGTTTTGGTTCGCACCAGCAAGTGTTTACCACCAAAAACTCAATTTTACTTGTTTGACCCATAATTGATATGCACCAAATGCAACATACAAATCGTATCAAATACGTTATAAAATCAATCCTTTTATGTACTAATGTTGGAAAAAGTGTGTTTCTTTGTATACTTTTGATTTTCAGGATTAAAAGAGCTTAAATGTACAAAAGGAACAAATTAACAGCAAAAACTAACATAAATACAAAGAAGAGAAGTTGACACTTCATACCGACCCTCCGAGCTTGACCCAAGACCTAAAAAAACAAATCAGAAGATAAGCATGGGGTCGTGTCACCAAGGCATGGGGTCGTGCCCCACTCCAGATTCCATAAAAAAAAAGACAAACATAAGCAGACAAGAGACACGGGGCCGTCTCTCATGGACACGAGCCGTAGTCAATTCCCATATGCAAAACTTGGACAGTACAGCAAGTACAAGGGCCACGTGCCGTGCCGTTGACACACGGGGCCGTGTGAGCATCTGGACTGACACAGCTCATTAAATGAAGACGGAGAAGGAGGAGGCACGGGGCCATGTGAAGTGCCTGTTTCCAACTATAAGTAGGGGTGCTTGGTTCAATTGTAAACCATCCACAAGCAAACCACTTCTCTCACACTTGCCACCACAATACCATCATCATCCACCACATTCATCCATCATTCACTTTTAGAGTGTGTAGTAGTCTCGGGATCCAAGATTAATCGTAAGAGTTTTTTTCAAACAAAGGTCATGCTTGGCTAATCTCTTACATCACTTGTTGAAGACAAGTCTTTTATGTATTACTTTTGATTTCCAAACTTTGGTTAACTTTTTAATTGGGTTTGTATTAATGCCTTTAATATCTAGTTTTTTTATATTGAAAGTTAACTTTATTCTATTATCTCTTCATTTTTGTTGATTCACTCATTCGTGTCTTTATGGTCTATATAAAGCACATTAACTGCCTGGAAGGGGGTTAGTAGGATGGTTTGGGTAAAGTTCTTGTCTCGTTCAGTGTATAGATCCTGCGAGGATTTGATTCAAGCTTATTAGGACTTCCTTTGAGGCAGATAACATCAAATCGGGCGAAGTAAGAACGACTTGAATTCCTTATAATAAAACTACTACTAAAACTTTAAATCAGCCTTGCGGGACCGTATCCCTGCTGACTCAGACCAATATGGCTGAGGGTAGCGTTGCCTCCAAAAGAGGGACATGCCACATCTTGCATTAATAAATTATCTTCCAATATTCCGGCCCTGCTGACTCAGACCAATATGGTTGTGGGTAGCGTTGCCTCCAAAAGAGGGACATGCCACTATAACTAAGATAATCTTTTAAAAACCCAAAGTGCGGAAATCATTAAAGGATACATAAAAGATAAGTCGGAACCAAGTGATTTTGTCTTGTCTATTTGTATCTTTTATTTATTTTAGTTTCTTTCTTTATTAAGTTTATTAAAAAGCTTTTCTCAAAATTCGGTTAGATTAGACGTTGACTATATTCCGGTATTAAAAGCTCCCGTGTCCTTGGACGACCTCAGTATCTTACTATCACTATACTACGCCAACGACGGGTGCACTTGCCCTAACGTGTTGTAGAGAGTGATAGTGTTATATCTTGTTTTATAAATTTAAAACTTGATAAACGAGTAAAAAGTGCTAACAAAATATATTAAAAATCATACACCCTCACGTCAATAATAATCTTTATGTAAATGATGCGGTGATTTGCGACTGGATTGCTTGGCTGCCAATTAAAATTAATTGCTTTGTTTGGAGGCTTATTCAATATAAAATTCCGGTAAAGCAGAATCTGGTGTCGAGAGGGGTCCTGTTAGATTCAGTCAACTGGGGGCGTGTGTAGACGAGTGTGAATCGGTGCAGCATGTCTTCCTTGAGAGTCCTTTGGCCAAGTCAATTCGGAGAGCTATATCTCTTTGGTGCAGCTGGGATTTAACTGGTTGGGATAGCTTAACTTGTTTGTTTAATGCCGCTGAGGAGCTGAATGAGAGACATCTAAAGGCAATTATTTATGCTTCGTGTTCATTCATTTGGAAGGCCAGAAACGAGAGGACTTTTAAGTTCTCATTGCTTGTTTGAAGTTACAGCCGAATCGACAAGTAACTACAGAATTTGTGAAATACAGATTTTTTATCTTGTTTATACGCCTCATTTACCTTTTAAGATCTTGAACGTTGTTTAATTTGATCGTTTGGGATAATGTTTTCCATAAAATTTGTACTGTATATGTCTAATTTTGAACCTGCAGTGTTACATTACAATATTATCTGATTCCATGCCACGCTCAGAATCAAGCTTGTTATTTACAAGAGTTTTTGTGTGTGATAATCCTGCACATTATCATCAGCTTCAGTTTTCACGAATGATTATCATATACTTACGCGAAGCCTATGCATATCTTAGTTTGTTGTTTGATTAATCGCTAAATTACTCAAATTATTAGTTCGCAGAGATATTAGTTTTTTCAACTACCACACTTTTCTTTGTTGCAAGCAAACCATTTTCTGAAAATTCTTACAAAAGGCGATGTTACTTTTCCTCCTTTGCTAGAATCATAGTTCTAAATTATTTGATCTATAAAATGCCTTAAGACTGTTTGTTATTTTGAGAAGCTTTATTATTCTTTCAGAACCTGCAATCGACCCGACAGCTGACTTAGATTGGAGGCTCGTTTTTAAAAATAATGGATCCTAAATACACCGGAGAGATGTTAAGGTAATCTTTGCGGAATTTCTTTTTCTTTGTGCTAGTGTTAGCGTTACATGACATTCATCTTTTATGTGTAGACATTTGGAGAAGCAGGAAGAACTCTTGTTTGATGCTTATAGATCAATGTCACATGAATTGCATAAACTTCAGGCATTATAATGATCATATTGTAAACTATATTTACTGCAATGGATTAGTATAAACTTTCAAGTATTTCAAATGGGTGTATTTCATATTAATTTTTTCGTTTATGTAAATGTTTTTTTATGCAAATTTAAATGGGTATATATGAAATTGCCCGAATATTTTCTTGCCAAATATTAATCACCTTTAACACTTTTTTTAGGTCGAGGAATAAATGTTAATGCATTCATTTTATCGTTTTATGGAGGCTAAAGGTCTAACCAAGAAGGTAATGTTGATCACAAATCACCGCACTTAATCATGGAAACTGCAAAACCTTTTATATTAGGGGTTTTAATGAGATTTTCGCATATCCTTTAATATTTATAGCAGAAACAAGACGGGACAAATGTTCAAGAGAGCGAGCCGTCCCAATCAAACGTGTTGGTTCCTATTGATAATGCAGAAAAGTAGTAAAGATGATGTATACGGTTATGGCCTTGTGCTTTCTCTGAGGTCAAATGTGCTTTGGAGGCTTGGTTTTGGGTAACTACTCTTTTATTAGCATGAGTACGAGTTCTCAAGCGTTTAACTACACATTTTTGCTTCTAAGTTTTAAATAGGTGACACGTTATTAAGACTTTAGTTATACGTAAAGCTGGTAAGATGAGTGGGTTATGCGGGTTGGGTAACAGGCCTTAACAAATCCAGTAGGTCATGGTATGAGGATTCTAACACTATGTTTCGATCATTTTCTATTTTTTAACACTAAGACTAGAGGGTATGGGGCACGGCATAGGCCCGTCCCCATACGGCCGCTCCATCCTCCCCACCCCCTTGCTCCGGCAAGTTGCTT
This sequence comes from Scalesia atractyloides, assembly GCA_947069175.1. Classification (NCBI taxonomy): domain Eukaryota; kingdom Viridiplantae; phylum Streptophyta; class Magnoliopsida; order Asterales; family Asteraceae; genus Scalesia; species Scalesia atractyloides. The sequence continues at coordinate 76,560,679 of CAMTDV010000021.1, forward strand.
GGTCCGGCATACCCGGCCTTGAGATGCCGCAGGTGCCGCCCCCCTCCACCTATCACACACACCTATACATACATATACACACATATATAAAAGGGTTCATCCCTCCACCCCGTAGGTCCATCATTCAACCCCATCCTCCTACCTATCTTACGTGGCAGTGACGTGGCAGTCCATCCTCTCAAGGATGAGCCTAACCATACTCACTAGTCTAATGTATAATGCTATAACATTTTTAAGGGGAGTTTGGTTTGTGAAATGTTATAGAACAATTGAAATTTATGAAAGAAATTTGAATATCCGAACTGAATTAATGAAAATTTATGGTGTTTGGTTTTGAATTTGAAAATGAAATAAAATATAAAATATTAAAACGACAAATCATTGCCTTCTCCCCTCCCAAGGATGCTCCACCATGATGTTTTTGTCCAAGGTTTCCTGATTCATTTTTTCTTTAATTTGTTGATGTTATCTTCATATTTTTATTGTTTATCTTTTTAACATATAATTTTTTTTACATAAATACTATCTAAACGTAAGTAAGGATTTATATATAAACAAAAAAGTCAAATACAAATATCCTTATTATACAAAACGTATAAATTGGGTGAAAAGGTAAAAAACGCGGTGGTATTTTCGTAATTATTTACTCGTAGAGTAATTGTCAGAATTACCCTACAAATGATCTTGTAGGGTAATTTTGATCTTGTATGGTAATTTTGTAAAATGTTCTTGTATGGTAATTTTGATCTTGTAGAGTAATTTTGTAGAGTATCATAATTACTCTACAGATGATCTTATATGGTAATTCTGAACTTGTAAGATAATTTTAATCTTGTATGGTAATTTTGTAGAGTATCATAATTACTCTACAAATGAGATTATAGAGTAATTTTGAATTGTATGTTGTTTGATAAACTTCAGAGTAATTTTGATACTTTTGTAGAGCAATTTTGATAATTACCCTACAAGATCATTTTACAAAATTATACTACAAGATCAAAATTACCCTACAAGATCATTTATAGAGTAATTTTGATAATTACCCTACGTGCAAATAATTACGGAAAATATCACCACGTTTTTTTTGGATGCCTTTTCTACTTTTTGTACGATAAGGCTCTTTGTACATAAACTTAACTCTTTATATATAAACTATTTTTATTCAGAACAAACATCATACTACTAAACCATTAAGTACGGGTTCATCGTTTTATTATAACCATGATAAGAGTGAATTTCACAATACATGAGGTGTCCAAGTCATTTTATAAAACCTATTTTAACTTAACATCCTTTAAAAAAAGTAATACTTGTTTTTCTTTTCAAATATAGCAACAATGAATGTTTTTTTAATTGTAAACTACGATACTCCTAACAGACTCTTATTAAACTAAACATCAATACATCTTGCAAGATTTGAAGTCGGGGAGTCACTTCCCACGACACGGATTATGAAATACATTCGATGTTAAATCTGAGTAGTAGTATGTAGTCATGTGTCGAGTTGTGTTTAAGGGATCCGAGTATGGAACTATATCATCCCACTATATAAAAAAGTTACGTATAAAAGCATAGTGAAAAATAGTTGACTACACGACTTCAAAAAGTTGACTAGAAAAGTAAAAGAGAAAGTCGTCGGAACAACGTAAGTTACTGTGGATCTTTTATGATTTTATCTTTTTATTTTAATTTTTTATGGTTTCCTAATTTATTTAGTTTTTTTCATTTTTGTTTCATTTTTAATTGGGATGTTCTACATATAATCAGATGAGAGGTTTTGGTGCATCTTGTGCTTTTTTAGGTTGTAAATTCAATCACTTATAGATTTTGACAGATCTTGTACTTCAGGTGTACATATTTGACTTTGACTTTAAAGTTGTACAAAAAGATTTCTTATCTATTTAAATAAAATAAGCTTTTAATTATATTGACATAATAGAAAATATCCTATTATCTATAATTAACTTATTAATATTATACGGCTGAAGGGTGGTGTGGGGTATGGATTGGGTTATGAATCGTCACGTAAGACCATTAATGGATTGTTATACCACCTCTTTGTCTCATCCTCCACGGTTCTCATGGATTAAACCATGACAAACCATTGGTTTCCTTTCCTTTTTAAATATTTTCTTTTCCTTTTCACAAAGATAGATTAAAATAAGAGAATAGTGATTTGGGTTATGACCACACCCTAAGGTAGTGGTTTTGGATAATGGATTAAAAGTGTGTGACATGGCGCTCATGTGGAGAGTTATGATCACCATGAGGGTTATGACCATACCCTATAGCCTAATGAGAGTGACTTGGTTGTACAAAAAGATTTCTTATCTATTTAAATCGAAGTAAGCTTTTAATTATGTTCCGTAACCTTGTACCTACGAAACATCTCTTGCTTCCATTCTTTGTAAATGAATTGGTAATTAAAGATGATCACTCCCACTTAGTCGCATTCGATTACTGTTTCTGTTATGCAGATTCGTAAATAGTCCGATATAATTGAGAATTTCGGACCACCATCCTCATACCATATCGGAATTACGTGTCTCACTTCCCACCTAGTTGTAGAACACTTCTGGTACTTCATTCCAAAATAATCTCCCTTTTTGGTAGTCCGCTACATAAAAAAAGGTTAACAAATGTTAAAAAAAATATAAAAATGTTTACGAAACTAAAAAAAATATTGACATAATATACTTGCTCTTCGATCCTCCTATATTTCAATCCAAGCACGACATAATGCAATTTTCTCGTCTTTCATCCAAGGAGTTGTTATTCGTTTCTGCCCGGATGTTTCTCCCGTTTTTTTGAACTTCCATCTCTTCTGGTTTTCTTGGAACCTTTATGAGATCTATTTTGTGACCACAACCGGATCCTTTTGCGTCTATGGAATAACAAAGTCGGAAGAAGGCGGTGGCATTTGACTCAAGTTATGGTCAATCACCGTGTCATACACGTTGTCTTGACTGAAACTAACATCCGACCGGTAACAACTCTGGAGCCATGGATCGGGATTCATTTTTTTTATAGAAAAAGGAAAAGATGAGTATTCATTAAAGAGTGTGTGGAGAGAAAGAGAGATAGTGTATATTTTTAAAATGGTTAAAAGGGTTTAAATATTTAAAAACAATTAAAAAAAGCCAACGGCTAGTTGGCACCCTCATCAACGTTCAAATTCGTCTCGCTATAGTGGTCACACCACCTTGTTGGCTCCCCAACTCTTTTAGACCACGTTGTGATGTTTGCTAGCCACGGTGGCAGCCGCGTGGTTGGGGTCCACCGCTCGCTGGACCACAACAGGTAGTCTTATAAGTAGTGGCACACCACCTAATTATATACACATGGTTTTAGCGGGTTGATAGGTTGAATCCGACGTCAACTCCATAATATTTATCCAAACCGAATCGGTTTTACATGGTTCACGTTTTTTTTTGAACGACAAATTTGGATCATTGACGGACTACTGGAGTATCATTGTGCCACTAGCAGAACCACCCGATCATATCCATCTCCACTAGGCATAATGCCTATATACAAATTAAGGAGAAAACCTAATAAATATGGGAAAAACCCCTTTTGGAATCGAACCCAGGACTTATTGGTTGCAAAGTCTTATCTCACTTCTAAAATGCCACTAGACTATAAAGCCACGGGCTTACATTGTTCAGTATGGAGTTTAACTAGAAACAATCATTAGTTTGGTGTCATGATATTTCTACACTTTTTTATTTGCTTGACTGGCCCCTTAACCTCTCTATTATTACTTCTTCCAGTTTAATTTTAACTAGTAAAATATCCCGCGCGTTACGACGGTATGTTACGTTGTAAATTAAACTCGCGTAAAACTATAAACATATAGATAAAAACATCTGTGACGGTATATTGGCATATCATGAAAAAGTTATGTCATAAATTAAACCCGAGTAATATCATTGAGATGTAGATAGAAACACATGCGACGATATATTCTCCAATCACGAAAAAGTTATGAAATGAATTAAACTCGAGTAAAGTCGTGGCCTATCAAAATTTATTACAATTGATTTATAAAGTAAATAAAAGAATCAAGTAAAACTATAACTACTCTAAAACTAAAAGAAGTATAAAATAAGATAAACTACAAATTATTTAACATATCTGATAAAAACATGGGAAAAGTATTTGAGTATAGAATTTATAATTACTTATATACCTATTTATTTTATAAAAATAAAATAAAAAAATGTTTTGATTTCATGTGGCTAAATTGAAAAAAATAAAACTTTTTGTAACCAAAACAAAAGACAAACAACTTGATTGTAGTTAACATGATGTAATTAATATATATTATAATTATTGCTATATGTACACCACCCCACATATTATACATGTACATGTATAATATAATGGTTATACATGACGTATAACATTTGCAAACCACCATTTATTCACGCATGTTAGTTTCAATAAATCATACAAGCCGTATAACTATTGCAACCCTAAACGACTTTCAAAAACAAAACCAGGGCCGTCTCTAAGATTTAGAAGCCATATGCAACAATTAAAAACGGACCCCGTACAAATATAGTTTCGCGGGCTCTACGGTTGGGCTGTGAATAACGGGGCCTCCTCTAGAACATACACTACTAATGTGTAACTTTTTTACATGTGTTAATAACAAACATTACCTAACACAAGAAAAAGAATTATGACTCATTTAAAACATGGGCCCTGTATGATCGCCCACTATACACACCTTTAAAGACGTCCGTGCATAAAAAACCTCGTATAAAATGTTATTTTATTATTATACTAGATACATATCACCTTTTAATGATGTGTGTATACTTTCTGAGTATAACTTGCCCTTAATATAATAATAATAATAATAATAATAATAATTATTATTATTATTATTATTATTATTATTATTATTATTATTATTTTCATAACAACAACGAACACTCCAATAAATAATGTAATTTGGAGCACGACGTCAATGATGTGACAAACAATATTTTCAAATTATAATGTTTCTCTCCTAACCCACCAACCACAATCATAAAAATCATACCAATTAGGTTAATTAATTATGGTTAACCAAATACAATCATAATAAAGATTCTTAACAAGATTATCATACATTAAACTACATCTCAATGATTATAATGATTTGTCATCCTGTTGTGTGTTGTACCTGATGAGATGGTAAGAGTATCAATGTTTGATGAAATAAGTGAGCTGCAGTAATGGGCCATAGCAATTGCCAAAAATACCCACCATCCCCACCACCTATTTCTTCTTCTTGTCTACCCCTTTCTCCAAATGTTATTATTTCTTTTTTGCTCTGGTTTTAGGTTCCTCATATTTTGTGGGCATTCAAGAAACTGAAATTGGAAAAATCTTGAGGTATGTCAATTTCAAATTTTTATCTTTTTTTTTGGGTTTTGGGTTTTCATCAGTGACATGATTTAATTGGATATAATTCTGGGTTTATGCTATATTTCCCATTTGTTTGGACAAGGTTTATTTAGTTAAGAAGTAAAACTAAACTATAATTATGTTTTTTGGCTACTACTATTAAGTATTTGACTCTTGATAATTAAAGGATTACTTGACTAGTATGGTTCTCTACTACTTTCGGAGTTTCGGGTCTCATTAAACTTAACTTGACGGGTTAAACAGGCTACTTTGTACTCGGTCCGTGACGGATCTATTGCTATTGGTCACTAAAGTGGCTTGTTTAACTCGTCACCAGAGGTTTAATATGGATCACTAAACTTAACGTGGCTGTTTAAACTGGTCACTTAATACTTGGTACGTGAGGGATTTATTGCTATTGGTCAGTACAGTGACGACTTAACTCGTCACACAAAGTTTAGTGACCCACCTACATACAATAAAGTAGAGTACCTAAACTAAAAAAGAAAAAGTTCTAAGAAGTGTTAGTTAACCCCATAACCTAAAACAATTATAATAACACTTTGATATGGGTACTTTACAACTTTATTTATATTTCAATATGGGTCACTACACTTGATGTGACTGGTTAAACAGGTCACTTGATATTGAGTCCTTGACGGATCTATTGCTATAGGTAAGTGGTTTGTTTAACCAGTCACATCAAGTTTAGTGACTCACTTGCTTATAAAATAGTCGAGTACCCATACTGAAAAAAAAGTTGTAAGACGCGTCAATTAAACCTATAACTTATAACAAATTATAATAGGATGACCCTTTGATTTGGGTACTCTACTACTTTATTTACAAGCAATATGGGTCACTAAACTTTATGTGACCAATAAACAAGTAACTTGATTCTTGGTCCGTAACGGATCTATTGCTATTGGTCACTAAAGTGGTCTGTTTAACTCGTCAAGCGAAGTTTAGTGACCCACTTGTATATAAAATAGTCGAGTACTCGAATTGAAAAAGAAAGTTCTACGAAGAGAACTATATCAGTCACAATGCTTGCATATTAGATGATCATATAACAAGTATATCTATACTAGTGGAATGCACTAGTGTAACCTACAGTTAGTAATGCTCCAAAAAATGTATGCAGTTTGACTTTTGAAAGTCAATGGGGTAGCTATCCAACCCCTAAATTAATGAGAATTTAAGAAGATATTAATTAAAAAAAAGTTAAAGAATTTTATTAAACTTTGTTTGATGAAGATGGTTCAACTATATTCATATTTTTTTTTGCTCCAAATTGATTATATCTTTTCCTTGTGCATATGCTATTTGTTATCTAGGAGCATAAAGCAAGTGTAGCATCAACAATGGGATCTGGGCATTGGTTGAAGATTATAATAAGCTGCAGTAAAGCAAAGAAATCAAGATCAAACAAGACGAAGGTACGCCGTATTCATAATCTTGTGATCGCGGTTTCAACTTTCAAGCGTTCACCTTTTGCAAATAAAACCATTTGGGCGTAGCCCAGTGGCCAGCAGCACCCGCTTTAAACCGGCTCGGGGTCTTCACTGACGCGGGTTCGAATCCTGGCAACCCCAGGCTCTTCGCTCCCCTTGAGTTGGCAGGGTATTCACCGCCAGGCAGCATTGCCGGGTCGCTAGCTTATGAAGGGGAATCCCTTCCGCGGTCAGGGTACCGTGCATCTACCTTTTCTTTATATATTAAAATTTATTTTATTTACATTTCTCGAACAGGGTTTTTCTGTACCGGATTCATATAATTTGGAAACCCAGCCTCAAGAAAAATCAAAAACTACTGTCAACGACATTGCTCATGAGAATATAGCTGCAACTCGGATCCAGACTGCATTCAGGGCGTTTAAGGTAAACACTCGAACAACGATAGGTTATTTCAACTATTTTATATTCACTTATCTGGAAAGAAAAAGAAACTAACTGTTAAAACAATTTTTCTAACAAGGCGAGAAAGGTTTTAAGGCATTTGAAAGGAGTATCAAGATTGCAAACACTTACACGAGGCGATTTTGGCAAAAAACAAGCGTCGAACACATTGACCAATCTTCAGACGTGGACCAAGATGCAAGCCCAGATAAGAACGCGCAGAAAACACATGGTTGAAGATGGAGGAATCCGGCGCAAGAAGTTAGAAAATCAGTTGAAGCTTGAGACTAAGCTCCATGATCTAGAGGTGAAACATATCTTTACACTACATTATTGTTTAGTTATTTTTTTTAAACAGCAAATTTGGATCATGGCGGACCACTGGAGCATCATCGTGCCACCAGCGGAACCACCCGATCATATCCATCTCCACCAGGCATAATGCCTATACACCAATTCAAAATGCATAAAACCTTCAAAACTGTTTTATTGAAAAAATTGGATTATTATAGTTCTAATTTGGTTTTTGTAATGATAAATCACAGTTTACTTATTTATTTTTATTAGAAAGAAAAAGACAAAAGTGTTTGTTTGAAATTTCGGCCGAATGATGTGTAAGCTTGGCAAAAGGGGAGGGTCAGGTGGTGGTGGCGGCGGCTTGTGTGATGGCGAAGGTGGTGGCCAGTGGCGGAGCTTGAACAAAAAATCAGTGGGGGCCGGACTCTTTAAAATCCAATATTTCACACTACAAAAAAAATTCGAAAATTTTCGGTAAAATCAACACTATGAATGAAAAATCAGTGGGGGCCGGGGCACCCCCGCGCCATCATATGAACCTGTTCATAGTTTGCTAGTTTCATAGGAGTGACCCGTTTTGACCCATAGTATAATTTGAGTGACCAAAATCAACCCATTTAGCTAACAAAAGTTATCATAATCCACCCATATGTGTAAGAATGGGTCATAATTGCCACGTATGAATTTAAGCGTTATCCGCCAACCTGCATTTCCCAGTTGTACTAGTAAAATATGCTTATTGCTAATGTATCGAGTTTTGAGTAACTATTCCAGGTGGAGTGGAGTGACGGTTTTGATACGAAGGATGAGGCTCTTGCAAGGATACAAAAGAGAGAAGAAGCAGCAGTAAAGCGTGAGCGCGCTATGGCATATGCCTTCACTCATCAGGTCACATACCCATGTATCAATTCTATTATTTTTTTGGTCAAGAAACATTCCTGGTTAAGTTAACCACAAGTTTAATTTTTATTTGGGTAATGGACCTTTAAACACAGATCAAGACTGGTTCTCACAAGACAATTGGTTTCCAATGATTTTTTGTCTACTAAACCCGAAACAAAATTTATAAAATTGGTTACAAAACAAAAAATAAACTTTATTTGCCTTTTCTTTTCTTATAAAGAAAGCATTTATGGAAATGATTCAAATAACAGTGATTTTATTAGAGATGTTAAAAGGTTCGTGTTCACGGTTTGACAGGTTGAAAAACGACACGTACCTAAAAACCATGTCACACACATAAACACGAACACAACTCATTTAACTTGAAAGACATAATTTTATTTCATTTTATTTGCATATCAATACTTTACAATTCTATGTTCACATATTATTTTTCATTTTTGACGCAATTATTGTTAAAAGGCCAATTTATTTTCAAACTTTTAAATTTTGGGATACAAATATACCCAAAAAATTTTAATTATTACGTTAACCCATTCTATATTTTAAAAAATAAACAAATTGGTTAAACGGGTCAATCCATGAAGTCGTGAACCCACCAGGTTGACATAAACACGATCCGTTTAGCTAAACATGTTCCCAGAACTGACCTGAACCTGTTTAGACTAAACCCAAACTCATGAAAGTTATATTATGTGTCAGAAATCAACACCCTTAATATTTATCATGAATTTGCAGTGGAGGCCGAATTCGAAATCGAATTTAGGCCCAAAGGATTCAAAACTTGCCAATGCTTATTGGGATTGGAGTTGGATGGATAGATGGGTTGTTGCTCAGCCATGGGAAAAGAGAGTCCTGGGTGAGTTGACTCCAAAAAAAGTCAACAGCGCTGCAAACAAAGCCCCTAAAAAATCACCAAAGAAAGCTTTGAGAAACAGAAAGCTATCTTATGGGTCAGCCACAAAAGTTGAAGATGCAAACAAGACAGAAACTGCATGATGATCTAATTTTCAGATTGTGTGGAGTTGGCAAATGATAACACTGCATTTTGTGTATATTTTGTGAAGTTATTTTCTATTTATGTTGTAAAAAGTTTAAAAACATAACGTTTGATTGTCATTTTTTTCATAATGTTATTGTAATAGTTTGATGTGTAGACTATTTTTGGTTTATCTAGACTAAGCCCGGTAAAACGGGCGGGTCGGCTATTTGGTGGAACGGTTTATGATCAAAATTGTTGGGTCAAAACGGTTTCGAATAAAATGGGTTTGCCTTGACATTGATAATTTCAGAAAGAAAAAGAAAAATATCACAATGGGCTACTAGCTATTTTTGCAAGTGACCATATTTACTTTTATGGTGGCCATGGATGTGGCAATGACGATGGAGGTGTCAGCAGTGGTAGTGGGTACAAAAGTGGCAGCCAAGGTGGCGGCAGCGGAGGTGGTGGGCAGTGGTTGGGGTGGTGACAGTTACTTGCACACAAAGTGGCGGTTACCATTTTGTAATTTTTTAATTGCAATCTAATCTGACTTATACTTTACACCAGTGTTCATTTTGGGATTTGAACCCTCGACCACCGAGAGGGACATGACACCACTAAGCCAAACGCCCTTTAGTCACCGATTTTTACCTATTTTAAATTGTGAACTTTTATAGTAACCAAATTGATCAAATTGTCTTACCTTGTATGTTATAAAAGCCAACTTGTGTTTGATAGGTTACTATATATAATATATCCAACTTGTGTTTGACAGGTTGGTTACACTCACACCTGTAACAAATTTGTATATATTGTTGTAATTAGTGTATCAAATATCTTTAAAAAAACATGGTTCATTTTTTTTTTCACTTGGTTCACTTTTTTAGGTGCTTGGATCAACTTGAAGCTAGAATTTATAGGTCAGGTCTGGCTTAATCACTAAAGTCACTTTTTTTTCCTATGATGCTTCATAGCATTCACATCCCATTATTTATCCCGACTCTAATAAAACATACTCTTTAAATTTTTCTATTGCTTATTAGACTAAACAAAATTAAAATAATTTCTATGTTAAATCTCAATCTATTAACATTTTCGCTTGATGGGTCTATTTATGACCTTGTGTTGAATATTTTTTTTTTGGTTAAAAGTCATACCTTAACTAATGAGACCTCTACAACAAGTTTTGAAATAAAAAATCAAATCCATTTGCTGAGAATCAGAAATAACGTTTACACAAGTTGCACACAATTCCTTTCATTTGGTAAATAGAGAGATGTAATTTATGCACACTGGCTAAAGTACTATGGTGATCCAAAAACTTCACCCCCTTTGTGGCAAATTATCGAATAGATTGAGTGTGCGCACCATTGATACGAACATTTTCAGGTTAACGAGATACCTAAATTTTGCTAATCGCCCAAGTTACAGATCTAGGTCTTAAGTTTTCTTCAAAAAACCGAGCCCAAAACAAGATTGTAAAATTTCTAATAAGCCGAATTTGAACATCAAGTGTAGAACTCGAAACAATCTGAGTTAGATCCTAATCGAGCCACACTTGAACACGAGCTTTCTAAAATTATAGCTACTTCTATTGTGTTAAAGATACTTTTTAGTATGGTTAATTAAATTTATTGATGTAGCTACTTCACTTTTAATTTATAGTTTTAAATATAAGATACTTTTTTAGTACGACTAATTAATTTATTGATATAGCTACTTAACTTTTAATTTATTGTTTTAAATATACTTGTTTTATTATGATAGCTGAAGGGAGAGAGTAAAAAGTGCGAAACTTTAAGCATACATTATAAAGGATAATGACATACTGACATATAATTTTACACATATTGACATATAATTTTACACAAAACATTAAATACAAATACTCTTATCATACAAAACGTATAAATAGGATGAAAAGACAAAAAAAAAAACGGTGGCATTTTTATAATTATTTACTTTAAAGTAATTATCAAAATTATCATACAAATGATCTTGTAGGTAATTTTGATATTGTTGGGTAATTTTGTAAATGATCATGTAGGGTGATTTTGATCTTGTAGAGTAATTTTGTAGAGTATCATAATTACTTTGCAAATGATCTTGTAAGGTAATTTTGATCTTGTAGGTAAATTTGAATTGTGTTATAAACTTGTAGAGTAATTTTAATACACTTGTAGAGTAATTTTGATAATTATCCTACGGGTAAATAATACGAAAATACCATCAGGTTTTTTTACTTTTATGCCTTTCGTGCGTTTTGTACGATAAGACTTTTGTACGTGAACTTAACTCTATATTTTTAATATAAGAATTGTCACGTATAACCAATTTTTTTTCCTCTCAAATTTCACTTCTTTATTCTATTCCAGTGGACAAGTCATTTATTTTTGGTAAGGTTTTTATTCTAAGAATATAAGTTATTTTTTCTATTTTATACCGTAACATACAGTGACAATGAGAATTATTGTAAATAATATAAGAAATGTAATAAAATTATAACCCTGATCACATTAAATAAATTTATGCATAGAGACACATAATAAGTTATATATTGAATGCGGATTCGGTTCAATTAACAACAATCACGAGTTGTGAGAACCATAATTACTCCTACTTCCGTGCGAGTTGGGCCACCTTTTTTGCACAAACCTAGATGAGAATGTTATAAACACATCTGTAAAAAAACAAAAAAAATTGTCGAATCGGTAGTTACGCCCGATGTATATTTTATTAACGCCTGACGTAAATTTTCTTTAAGGAAATGTAAATTTTTTTACATCCAATGTAAATTGTTGCATGCAACATTTTTTTAAATTTTTTTGCTTTTTTTAAGATTTATAAGTGAAAAAATTTGAAAAAAACTTTTGGAAGGTTCTAGTTCTAATGGTTTTAATAACTCAATATGGTTCTCATTTTAGTCTTTCCTATTGAACTAGTTCTGATAATTTTTATAACTTAATGTGGTTCTCATTTTAGTCTTCCCTATTGAATACAGTATTCTTATATATTTCTTTTAATATATATGTGTTTCAACTTTCAAAATATACAACGAGAATGAAGTTAGATGCTTTTGCAGACAAGTGGGTTTAATGACGGCCATTCGCACATGCTCGTGCAACAAAATTTATGGCATGCTTCAATGCAACTACCAGTCCCCTCTCAATAATTTTAAGAGATAAGGTGTTACTGTGTTAACATCTCCACACTTACTATAAAAATAAATATAACCAAATGAACTTAAATTGTACTTGTAAACTAAACATTTAAATGTTTTCGCATCAAATATAAACAATATCAAATCAGCTTACAACATTCTACAATAACATGGTAGGTTTTGCTATTCAGAAGAGGGTAGCGGCGGAGCTTGTTGCCCGTCTATCTGCCATTAGTTTGTAATCGTCTCAGTTTTAATAAAACAGTTTGTTTTTCATGAATGTTGGTTAAATATATAGTCTCAAATCAGCTTAAATTTCATGAATGTTGGTGTTACAAGTTTTAACGAATGCGTGTGAAAAGATAGGATAGAAAAGGTTATAGGAAGAGGGTCAACAATAAATAAACTTGAATAGGATTTATTGTGAGAATTGAATATTTAGTTTTGCAATTATTGCGACGGTTTTGGATTTTTTTTTGAACGATAACTTTGGATCACTGACGGACCACTGGAGTATCATCGTGTCACCAGTGGAACCACCCGGTCATATCCATCTCTACTAGGCAATAATGCCTGTACACAAATTCAGGAGAAAACCCAATAAATTGGCAAAAACCTTATGGGAATCGCACTCTTTAGATAAATTTTTAACTATTTATTTGTTATGTTCATTCTTTTGATATATGTAAATGTGACTAGGTGTTCATGGTTCAATTTTTGACATTTGATTGTTTTAAGAAAAATCGTGAGTGAGACTTTTAGTAACGGCTTTTAATAGTTGTAAATCAAAACCAAACTGTGGATAATTAAACCAAGGCATACCTTTAGTAACGATTCAAGTTCAGTTTAATTTCACTATTTAGGGTGATTGTTCCTTTATGATAAAGAAACCATAAAATACAATCTAAATAGAGAAACAATAATATTCTAATACTTAAAACATAAAAGACCAACTCCATGTAGTATATCATCTATTTTTTTCATGCTAGTTTGAGTATAAACTGTAAATCAAACTGTCTGCTACGTTTTAAATTTCTAAGCTGAATAACCAAAAATTTAAAAATGGTTGTAAAACCAAACTCACTACTGGTTTTGACATTTTTCAGAGTTTCAAATAAAAACATGAACACCACTAACTATGGTGTGCCAACAAGGGCGGATAACTTGCAATGTGAGGGGTAGAAAGGCACACGCACACTTTTTATTTTTATTTTTTTATAACTTTAATTGGGTTTTGAAAAAAAAAAAAACAACTGGCCCCTCCACATATTAAAAAATCCTATACACAGGCCCATTTGAAATTTTATATCCAGTATGTGAAAGCAATTCATTTGGCACTTTCATATTGTTCCAAATCGTATGGCTAAAGGAAAGTTGCAAGAGTTTAGAGAAAGTGGATTTGATCTAGGCAAATTGGAAATAAATAATTCTATCTAACTCAATTTGGCCGATAATAATCCCAAGTCAGTTATTGGCCGATAATAATCCGAACTGGTCAATTTTTTTTTGTAAAATAGTCCGTCATTAAAATAGCTTAACGGAGTTAAGTTTTTTTCTGAATTACAAACGGATATTTTAGGGCTTTTGATCAGAACGATGATACGAGTCGATTGATGTAAAACTTACCTCGAAATACTGCCCAAACCCGCGAAAACAGTGCTTCAATTCGGGTGTTTAAACTTCCAATTAACAAAAATCAAGCCATTTCGAGCACAATTTCAAGGTAAGTTTTACATCAATCGACTCGTATCCTCGTTCTGATCAAAAGCCCTAAAACATCGGTTTGTAATTCAGAAAAAACTTAACTCCGTTAGGCTATTTTTAACGGCAGGCTATTTTACAAAAAAAAAATTGACCAGTTCGGATTATTATCGGCCAATAACTGACTTGGGATTATTATCGGCCAAATTGAGTTAGATGAGATTACTTATTTACAATTTGCCTTTGATCTATTATTAGAGAAAATCCATTCGTCTTGCCGGAAACATGATATTCAAACTTTGGACATGATTGAAAACAATGTTAGAGGCCACAAAGCCATAAGAGAAGGTACAATGTCACCAATCAACATTATTATGAGTTTGATTGTTTTAGCACTGTTTTGTAAAAAAATTATAAGTTTGGTGATTGTTTTAACAGAGATTAACACATAACTACTTCAAAATATGATGACTCTCAACCTACATGACTCATTTTTCAAGTTTGATGCATCAATGTTAATGAGACTGTGTCAGTTATATTCGTATGATTTTGAATGAGGGAAAGTCGCTCTTTGCACGTCAACTTGACTTGTACATTAATAGCTTGCAAAAAGATGAAATATTTGCTAACTTGAATGGTATTGCTGATCTTGTTGGAGTCATGATTGAAACAAAGAAACATATTTCATTTCATTTGGTATATCGATTATTAAAGCTACACTAGTTTTTTCATGTTACAAATGCAACAGTTGGGAGACGTTTTTTAGCAGTGAATCCCGTAAAGTCAAATTTGCGCAATCATATTGGTAAAGATTTTCTGAATACTTGTGTAATTTGTGTCATAGAAAAAACACTTAAGCTGGCATGATTAATGGATGAGACAAGAATCATGAATCTGACTAGCATCTTAGCTAACTTCCAGTTAGACATGATATTTATATTCACAAGCTCATGGAAGCTAAATATTGCCAACATTATTATAGGGTCATAAAGAAATTTAATTCATTTAATAATCGAACCATGCACGAAGGGTCTAGACTTTCTCATTCTTCTGCAACTCTCATTCTAGAGTTAATTACATAGTTAGTCCCTGTGGTTTGCATAAAGTGACATACTTAGGTACTATTAGTTTAAAATCACATCCTAGGGTATTAACTTTTCACTTTGTAACGTTTGGAGGTATTAACGTTAATTGTTTGTTAAACTCTTAGTACTTAAGTATGTTATTTTGTGCAAACCACAGGGATTAACTATGTTAATACTCTAGAAGTTAATACCTCTAAACATTACAAAATAAAAAATTAATACCCTAGAAAGTGATTTTAAACTATTAGTACCTAAGTATGTTATTTTGTGCAAACCACAGGGACTAACTATGTAATTAACTCCTCATTCTAATCTCCCTACTAACCTCACACGTCTAGAAAACAAAGTTTTATCAATTGAGTAATACTAATGGATTTTTAAGTAGGTGATTACTAAATAATTTCTTGAGATCGTGTCGGTGATTGCAAGGAATTATGGATCGATGACGTATAAAAAAATTCAAGAAAACATAAAAGAAAAAAAGAATAATTTTTAATGGCGTCTCTAGTGATGGATTACCAACACTTGGTATCTTTAATGAGATATGTTTGTAAAGTTTGTTTCTATTTGTAGTTTCTCTTTTTTCTAACGCCCTAGGAAAATGGTGGGTATCATAAAACTCTTCAACTTTCTTATCTTAAGAAATTTCTAATAGATATTTGACATTTGTTGTACAACATATATGTGAAGGGGTAAACTTAGTATGGACCACTTTAGGTTTTGTATGTGACTCTAGTATCAACTTTGAACTATTAGGTATCCGGGGTACTTAGGTAAGTGTGAGCGTCAAGAGTGTCATATAAGCGCCAATTGAACGTTACATCTATAGGAGACGTATCCCCATCGCAACACAACACACGGGGTGGGAATACTTGATGTGAGTGTGAGTGTTCATAGGTTTTTAAGCTTAAATGAAGTATTATGATAAAAAAATAATCATATTATTGTCACCATCTTATTATCTTATTGGCTCAAAATAAGATAAGTTTTCTCTTCACACAGTGAGCTCACACGCAAAACGTCTCTTGTGGTGTTTGCGTCACCATGAGCCGACATGGAGGGGGCTTCCTCACACTCACAAGGGTACGCCACATGCTCTTAGCGTGTGGTATACGCAATACATTCTTAGTGCCTAATGGTGAACTTGGGATCTCACCACATGGGTACAATTGTCGTCAAACCAATGTTGGTTCAGACATCATGGAAAAATATGTATATAGAGGTTGGTTAATGTACAATTGAGCTTAACTACGAGCGTACGCGAGGGTTTTACAACATGCGATTCCGAGTTGACGCCATGCGATTTCAAGGTTTGCCATAATTCCATGCGAATTTGAAACTTTCCATGCGATTTCATTTATATATTTTAACATGCGAAATTGTCATTGGCATACGCGCTTTTTTTTAACATGCGAATTCCCCTTATCGTACGCTCGTACGATAAGGGATTTTGTATTTTACACTTTTCCTATATATATATATATAGGAGAAAGATCCGTTAGGCTCCACTGTTTATTGCGAGAACCGCGAGAACTAATGTTAACACAACCAAAAATACCTAAAAATCTAAAAACCACCCAAAATTTTTTATTTTTTTAACATTTTTAATAAAAAAATCGCTACTTTTCGTCACCAATTTTTTTGTGATGAAAAGTAGCGATTTTTTTTATAAAAATGTTCAAAAAAAACAAAAATTTTCAGGTGGATTTTAGATTTTTTTTAGGTTTTTTGGGGGTATAGTTATTAGCATTTACCTTGGGTTTGGGGGGAGGGGTGTTAGCTTTATGGTTTAGTTTTTTAGCATTTAGCTTGTGGAGAGGGGGGGGGGGGGTTAGGTTTTTGGAGGAATGGGAGGGGGGAGGTTATTTTAGGTTTTGGGTGGTGATGTAGTGGGTTACTTTAGTGGTTCTCGCGGTTCTCACAATAAAGGTGGTTCTCGCATGAACCTTACCCTATATATATATATATATATAGAAATAGGATCAAGAGAAAACGCCTAGAAGTATGAAAACTGTGAGAACGATTTTTAGCCATAAGATCTTTATGATTTGTGGCTAAGATTGATACGGTGACATTTTTGTAAAGAATAGAAACTTTAAAATTACTAGGAGGGGTAATATGGGAAGATCCAAACAAGGGTACACATGCATCACATGCCATTTCCTCTAGTCATATTTAAACGCCAATAACTTTTTAATACGTGATTGTTTTTTTTTAAATTATACCATAAAATTCAGCATTTTTTTATCTTTTCAACGAGTATACTATTGATATATTTTTCGAAAAAAAATGAACTGGGATTTATGGTGTTTTGAGCTTTGTGTTTTTTCTTGCGTTTTGAACTTTGTTTTTCTATTGCGTTTTGAACATTGTTTTTTATGGCGTTTTGAACTGGTTTTCATGTTTTATGGTGTTTTCAACTAGTTTTATGGCGTTTTTCTGAACTGAGTGTTTTATGGCATTTTCAACTGGGTATTTTCATGGCGTTTTTTCTGAACTAGGTGTTTTATGGCGTTTTTATTTGAAAACACAGTTCATGTCATTTTTTTTATTTTCAAAAGTATAACAACAGTATACTCATTGGAAAGATAATAAAACACTCGATTTTATAGTGATTTTTTTAAATAATCACGTATAAAAAAGTTACAGGAGTTTAAAAAAATGGTGGATTGTGCATGTGACTTGCATGTGGGTGGTCTTTGGCATGTGAGTGACATGTGCATAGACCTTTTGACAATATTACCCCTTAGTGTAAGTTAGCACCAACACCACATGTCAACATCAAAATTGTTCTCACCGTTTTCAAACTTCTAGGCGTTTTCTCCAAATCCATATATATATATATATATATATATATATATATATATCATGTGAGAAACACTAGGCTGATTAAGAAACATTATGGATCACACATTTCTCTAAGCTTTTCGTAATATACACATCAATTTTAAACTATACATATGTGTATATTAAAAAAAGCTTAGGGAAAATGTGTGGTCAAGAATGCTTCTCAAGTTTCTTAAATATAGTGGACTTCTCTTATGTCCCTACCATATATATATATATAGAGAGGGTGAGGTTTCTCTACAAAGTGTGTTTTTCCTATAAAGGGTAGGAGGTGATCTTGACCATTGGATGAGTGTATTTGATGGTGTAGATCATCTTGGTGGCATTTCTGTAAAACGCGTGTCTTGAAAATAGGCTAATTTAATTGATTGGGAGTAAATGTGTCATCTAACATGTTTGATATATCAAAATAACTGTCATACCATAAACGTCCCCACTTTTCTTGCAATTTTTTTTTCTCTCTCTCTCTCATCTCCTCCGAAACTAGTGTGTTTTAAATAAGTAAATAACTGTCATATCATAAACCTCCACAACTCTGAACCAACTATGTTTTATATTGTGTATTTCAGACAATGGTTTGTTTTATATTATGTATTTAAGACATTAGTGTGTCTTCATCGAATTAGACACTAGTGTGTTTTATATTGTGTATTTCAGCATACTGGTATGTTTTATATGTAAATGGTGTATTTAATTGCGAAAACTGATACAACACAATGTAAAGAACCCATAAACTAATAAAACACAACGTCAAGAAAATATGAATGTGTTTTATGTTTTAGATGTGTGAGGGGTGTGTTTAATTGTGAAAATTGATATAATACAAAGTGAAGAATCATAAAACTGATAAAACACACAGTTAAGAAATATGGAATGTGAATATGAATTAGAGATCATCGTGATATAAAAAAATAACTGTGGATTTTGAGATCAAAGAAGATATGTAGTTTCTTTAAAAAAACTCTTAATTTGTTTAGGATATTAAATCTTCCATAATTAAAATAATTATCCAATTACCATTATGTCCTTTTGTATAAAATAACTAAATGTCACATGTCACAAGGAGATTGTTTCCTACACTTTGTGGGAAAAGTAGGTTTTGTAGCTAATATACACATATGTATAGTTTAAAATTGACTATATACATATGTGTATAATTCAATAGGATTAGGATCCGTTAAGAACCACCCTTTATTGCGAGAACCAATGTGAACACAACAAAAATTACCTAAAAGCATCTAAAAAACATACAATCTTTTAACATTTTTGTTTTTGAAAAAAACGTTAGTTTTCGTCACAAAAATTATTATTATTATTTTTGCTGCTTACGAAAACCAGCGTTTTTTTCAAAAAAAAAATGTTTTACAAAAAAATTGTATGTTTTTCTTAGAATTTTTAGGTTTTTTAGGTTTTTTTTTGAGGGGGGGTGGTGTTTAGCTTTGTTGTTTAGTTTTTAGCATTTAGCTTGAGGGTGGTGTGGGAGGGGGTTAGGTTTTTGGAGGGTTTAGCTTTATGGTTTTGTTTTTTAGCATTTAGCTTGGGTGGGTGGGGGGTTAGGCTTTTTTTTTAGGGGGGGGGGGGGGGGTTAGGTGTTTTTAGGTTTTTATAGGTTTTGGGTGGTGATGTAGTGGGTTACTTTTGTGTTCACATTGGTTCTTGCGGTTCTCACAATAAAGGTGGTTCTCGCATGAACCCTACCCTAATTCAATATACATATATGTATATGTATATACTTAATTCTAAACTATACATATGTGTATATTACAAAAAGTTTGGGGAAATGTGTGGACAAGAATGCTTCTCAAGTTTCTCAAATAGGGTGGACTTCTCTTAAGATCCCTACCCTATATATATATATATATATATATATATATATATATATATATATATATATATATATATATTCTTATTTTTTAACGGCCAACAAATTAATCCCGAGCACTCTCGGGGCACCCGCTGCACAAACAGAGTACTCTGAGAGTAACCCGAGTCGTTCAACACCAATTCCGGGGAAAACCAGGTAATCCACCCGCCCGTAGGCACGATGGTAAAATTACTGGTAAAACACGTTTGGCTCAAGGATCCAACCCAGGTTTCCCTGGGTCTCCTATCACTGCCCACCAATTGTAACACCCCGAAAACGGGTTTGGTAGTCAAACCACGTTAATAATAATGAACGGGTGAAATACCGTTAGTGGTAAAAATTAACCCGGTAAATATTAGGATTTAAATAAATAATTCTAATATTAATTAAAAAAAAAGAATAAACACTTTGAGAAGACAAAGTTTATAAGAGATCCGAGTTAACGGGACTTAAAATAAAACGGGTTAATAACTCCCTGAACCCTATAAGTTAACTAGAAATAATTAACCTAGTTAGTAATGTGTAACTAAGTGATAAACTATGAGTTATAGCTTCATTTGATCAAAACGAAACATGAGGGACTAATATAGCCAAGTGGGTAAAATTAGTTTTAATAAAAACTAATGATAAAAACACAACACACACTAAGTGTGTGTGTGTGTGTGTGCGCATGATCGACCAGGAGCAAGAACAAGGGGTGCAAAGCCTAGTTCAACAAAATCTTTAAAATTGAAGGGACAATCGAATACCAAATTCAGGTTTGAAAGTATATTAACGATCACCTAGTCGTGGGGATCACAAGGTATGTCACAAAACCTAGATTGGTTAAAGTTGAAATTTGAGACAAGTAGGTTACTTGCAAATAGATTGTTGGATTATGATCCAAAGTTGAAATTGAAGGTTTATGTATACTTAATTTCGTTAGTTACGATGAAATTATGAAGTACTTGATGAAAGGTTACTTGTAAGTGATTAACAAGTAAACTAGGAAGTGGGTTTTGACTATATGGTGAAGATGATGATATGCATGTGCTTAAAATCATCATAGTTGATAGTTGAAGCGAGATACTTGAACAATTTATAGGTTCGAGTGAATGCCCATACATGACTTGGAATGGGTTTTGAATGTTATGATGAAATTGGTAATTATGTTCATGTATATGGATGTTTGAAATCATGATATCTACTAGTTGATAGGTAGAACTTGATTATATTAGGTGTTCGGGTGAATGTCTAATGATATGATGAAATGGGTTACACTTATAGATGAAAACCCTTAGTTCTGGCGAAATAAATGAATAAATTGGCTTAGATAATCGCTTGAACTAGTTAAAGTGTTGGAAATGTAATAAACTTGGTTAGAATTTTAGTTAAAACATCGGCCTAAAAATAACGCCTACTGGGTAACTAATGGAATGCCTAAACTAGTTGTTGAACTTGATTGTGCATCTCATGTGCTAATGGGCAGTTGACTTTTAAAAAGTCAAACTGACCAATGAAAAGATCGAATGATAAATTCGACATAAAACCCGTAAGTTGGAATAGTCGTGATTGATAATGACCAATCTAACATCTTACCAATGATGATGATAGTTTGACGCTTGACAAGCTAGGTGGAGGCTTGGGAAGAAAACGGGTCAAACGAATCAAGTGTGAAGGAAAAGCGTAATTTGAATGCAAGGTAATTATAGTTTACACTATTATTAATTCGCAAAATATTCTCTTATCATACTAATTATGAATAAGATAAATAAGAAATTGAAGTATAATGTTCCGACGTGTAGCGTACGGAACGAGATAAGCGAATGACACAAAACCAAATCGATGGTTAAAAAGGAGTAAATCGGTAATTCGGACATACTATGACGAATAGAAAATGAACTTTTAATGGTTATGTGGTAAACCAAAACGAACGATAAGGACAAAACAGTAAATTGGTCACACGTTGACAATAACCGTTAGTTTTGAAAAGACACTTTACAACGTAAACCATAATGAGGCAAAAGAGTTAAGAAATAGTTTATATAAGTAAAATGACCGTACGGTGTAAACCGGAGCAAGTCATATAGATGAGATGGTGATAAATGTCATCTAGCAAAGATAAACGGTCACTTAGACTAAATGGGTCAAAAGGTGAGGGTATCACCCTTTGACAATATCGACTAATGATTATCTGTCGAGCTGTAAGTTCACATGAATAAACTTCTAATGGATTTCCGCTTCGATAGCAAGTGGCGGTTACTAAGGCAAGGTATTCACGGGTCAATATATTGATCCGAGCCAGGTATGTGTAATAGTTTAAGTACTCATTTAGAACTTAAGGTTCAATGAGAGTTAAATAAGGTCAAAAATGGACATTTGGTTATCTTTTAGGTAAACCGAATGATTTAAAATATAGTCATTGTGTTTTGAAAACGTAATGACTATTCAAACAAGATTATAGTTTAATATGCGAGATTTTGGCTCAACATGCCCTTTGAAATCATTCATCGTAAATGAAAGGCTTAAATGGAGCAAAATTCCCTTGATTGTCAAATCAAGCAAACGACCCTTATGGGTTGTTTAGAAATAAGTCATTTGATGAAGTAAATATTTAGGATAAGTATAAAAGCGAAATGTATGATTCTTGTGAGTCAAATGCCTTAAAATGCGTCTTGTCGTAAAATAGTACTCCGATGGATAAAACTCGAAACAAATAGTTACCACATTAAAAATCCACCATAATTATAGTTGTGGTGGAAGATTATTGATAAGAAACATGGTAATATAATACTAGAATTAAATGAAAGTGAATTATGCGAAAAAGTGCTCAAATACCCTTAACGGGTCAAAATAAGCATCTAAGTAGAAACAGGTTTATAGCAAACCATGTGATGGGAGCGAAACGCTAATGTTTGATAAGCCCGGGATGGGTAAAAATGTTTAGAAACGATTTTTGATAACAATCATGTAGTGTATCTTAAAACTAAATGGGTCGAATAATTGTAAAATAGGATTTATAAGCCAATTGCTTATAAACCGAATCTCGATACGAGTAAAAATGATAAACGGCTTCGTAATTTAATTACGACGTATAGGAACAAGAATCGTGTAAATCGGATAAGTAGATTGAAAGTTATGCAAGTTTATGTATCACACTTGTGAAGGTTTAAGAGCTGGGAGTCTGCAGCACCAGTTCAAAAACTTTCTGTCAAAAAGGGGGCGTGGCGTAGCGCTACACACCGTAGCGTACGACGACGCCCCTAACATACAAAAATAACAAAATTAATTGTTTTCTTGTTCGTTTTAGTCTCCGGACTTGATTTAAACACCTATAAACTAAATATGACTAACTCATTTCATGTTGTATGAAATGTAGGTATATTGTAAGGTACCGGAAGACGATTAAGCTCAAAGAAGAATCGAACACGATTAAGATACAAGCTTCCGCACTTTGCATCGTCGTCATCTTTATATGACGAATTACTTATGTTGTTTTGTATTGTTTTAAATCTGGAAATGTTTTAATAAACCCGCATTTTTCAAATGTATGTGATATCTTAAATACACATTTATACTCGAAACCAATATGAAAATTGTTAAATAGAAGTATGGGTCTTACACCAATGTCTCACTCCATTTTTACACTAAGTGAGAATTGAACTTGAGTCTTTCAAGAAGAACTCAAATTCTCCTACCACTTGAGCTAGAGGTCATTGGCTATATATATATATATATATATATCTTCTAACTACTGAAAAACTACATGATCGAACTTTTGCTAGAAAGGTTTTTTTTCTATTTTATAACTATAGTGGTAGTTATGGAACCATAATAAATTAACATCTAAGCTTATCTCCCCTAAATCATATACCTTTATACCTACTGAATTGAACCTTGGTCTCCCAACAAAAAATAATTCCTCTTGAACACTAGGCTAAAGCCTAACTGATAGCTAAAACGGCCAAGAATGCCCATTTGCAATATAGAAATTCAGTCACAAAAACTAAACCGCGATGAATTTTGTGAAGGATTCAATTTGCAAAGAATATTTTTGTGATAAATTGCGACCGACCATTGTTGTGGAGAAATGTCATACATATCCTTTTGCGATGGATTTGCTACCGGTCATTGTTGCTACAAATTCTAAGACAATCCAATTAACATTTCTTTATGAGAAGCTTTAGTCAGTTAAATGGTAGCTACCGCATTGAGTCGTTGATGAAAAAATTCACCGATATGTTTGTGACAGAAATTGCGACGGACATCATATGCAATAGAAACTTCGATCCTTAAGTTGTAAATGAAGATTGTGACAATATTTGTCACAACATAATAACGGACATAACCGGTCATGGGTGGGCGGGGAGGACCTCCGGCCAGAGCATATTTAAAAAGAAGAATCATATATATACATATATATATATATATATATATATATATAGTGAAAGTGTAAAATACAATATTCTCTAACGTACGATGTGTAAGATGTATAATTATTTTTATAACATGCGTGATTAGGGTTTAACCCATGCGTGATTTCTAATTTTTGTTCATGCGATATTATGTTCATGTGTGATTTAATATCATACGCATCGCACGTTAAAAAATATTGTATGTTAATCTTCCCCCTCTCTATCTATATATATGTGTGTGTGTGTGTGTGTGTTATATATATATATATTAAATATAAAACTCATATAAAATATAAACTTATATCTTAGGTCGATTTAGAATATCAAACTCAAAATTTATAACTTAAGTTCATTAGGTATTAGCCTACTACCCATTTTAGTTTATAATAATAATAACAATAACAACAACAACAATGACCGGCAAAAAGCCCATCCATTTGATAACACCTCGATGTAAGGCATTAGTCATCAGCGAATGCGGTTAGGGAAGATCAAAAGACACAAGCCTCTGATCGACATAACACAACCGTCCGTCATGGGGAGTGTTTTTTCAGGCTCGGACAAGACACCTGAATTCTCATGATCGACCAATGGACAACTTTTGTCCATATGCTTAGTGATCGTCCTTCCCTAATACCGTTTTGGGTAGTAGTAGTGAAAATTAAACAAGGATAAAAGAAAGTTTAAATATGAATTTCCCGTTTGTACTAAAAATTAAGACGTTATAAATTATGTCGAACATTAGGCAACCATCTACCATGTGCAAGACACATGCGATGTTTTTCTCATTAAGCACCTCTAAAACAAAAGTGATTTAATAAAACAAAACTTCTTATAATTTAATTCTTAAACTATGTTCTCACGTGAAACTCACTTGTTAAAATTAGTTGAAAACTATACTCATAAAAGTGTAGTGACGGGTTTATATGTATTTGTATCAATCTATATTATATTCACTTTTTATGTATTGGACGTTGTCCAACCTCCTAGCTTAGTTGGTAGTCTACTTCACTTATTTAAATGTGACAACCCATCTTAAATTCTTAGGATTATCGTCTTTTCTTAAATATTTATAATTAGTAGATATATAACTTCTGTTTTGTTTTACGTGATTTGTTTGTTTTAACGGTTTTGCCTCAATCTTTTAAAAATAGTCATTTTACTCCTTGATGTTACTACTTTTTCACTAATTTGCTTCCCGTCCCAAACAGCGTCCATTTTAGTTAAATTTTAATTACGTGCATTCAGTCTTTTTCCTTCCAAGATATTTTATACGAATAATGGATTTTAATAATCCAAACTATTAGCCGTTGGCTGACAACGGTCCCAACTTCAAAAGTAACCAATAATGGTCCCACATTTTCACATATTGTAAACTAATGGACTTTTACTAAAAACCATAATTTCTTTTTGTCCCCTTATCCTTTTCAGTTTAGTAAAAGTCCATTGGTTTACAATATATGAAAAAGTGGGATCACCATTGATTATTTTTTAAGCTGGGACCGTTGCCGGCCAACGGCTAATAGTTAGGATTATCAAAATCCATTATTCCTATTTTATACCCTTCATTTTAAAACCCAAACTTATCATAACCTCTTGCCATCTTGTTGAAGACTCAGACAAAACATAACCTGCATCTTGTTGAAACTTTAAAAGAAATCCATGGCCACGATCACGATCGAGCAGTTTGAAATCATATAAATGTTTACATATAAACTTTATTTATAAATTATTTGATAGTGAAGCATGTAAAATCTAGACATTTGTTTTAACAATGTGAATACGCGGTTTAGAAAGAGAAGAGGTGGTTGGTGACGGCTAGTGGTGATGGATGCGTTAGGGTTTATAAATTTGAAGTAAAAATTGAATTTTGAATTAGTGATAATATTTGAAATTTATATGTAAATATAATATATACATATGGTTAAGTTTTTATTACTTTAATATATATACATATAGATTTACCAAAATGCCATTCTGGGTAACATACATATTGGATGGCATTAGGGTCACGGTGAAAAGTAGAGAAAAAGTAGTAACATTAAGGAGTAAAATGGTTATTTTTAAAAGATTTTGGTAAAACCGTTAAAACATCAAATCACGGAGAGAAAAACAAAAGTTTACTCTAATTTCTAATATGTGGAATCTTAATATTTCTTATCATACAAAAGTTGAAAGTTATGATAATATGAAATTAAGTAAAAGGTTAATAGGTAATTAAACATATGTTATTATCATCCACTAGTGTGTATCCATAATCAATGAGTTGGTGTCGGTGGTCCATTAATAAAGATAAAATCTTTAGTAACAACTAAATTTGAAAGTATTAGATTCAAATTACAGAGATAATAGAGCTAAAAAATTCTTCGTTATTAATAAGAAAATTAGTATCCATAATTACTAACAAATATATAATATAGTCCGGTTTCAATAAACCTCGGTATAAATTAACATAAATTTTAAGAGTTTATAGTTGTTTTAGACTTTTACTATAAACTGTAGTGGGATATTGACATGACCCGACAATAACATTTCTTGAATATCCGAACACCAAAAATGATAACACCAATAAATTTAATAAATCTTTTTCCAGAGTTTAGGATTTAATTTGTAATTAAATATCTGAACGAAAAAAAATTACCTTCAAAGATACCTAAGACTCCAAATTCCGAAAGGGTTGATACCGATACCCTTATAGAACACCCTAATGTAGATTCAAGAGCCAATACACCAAAGCCAGTTATGTAAGAAAACAGGTCACTTTTTATTAAAATAAATAATAACAATAACAACGATATTTGTGCTATTCATGTGGGAAATAATTAAGTAGTGCAAAATGGTTAACAAAATTAGCTTCAACAAATGTAAATAAATATTACACGTTTCACATCCTAACCGATAACAAAAATATCAGAGTGAGACGAAAACAAGATTGCAAATGACTTCATAATGATTATTTGTGACAAGTATTTAAAAAGCAATATTTCATTTCATTTCTAAACTGGACATACAATATTTGGAAGCAAAATACAACATCATGTAACAAGGAAACAAAGTACAATATATAAACAAAATTTAAAGTGTGTTTCTATTCTTCCTACTAGATTTGTTTCAACGTAAAATCGTCAACTTCTCCCGCAATACATATTAAAGAACATGTTAACACATAAAGTATTGACGAGCATACAAGTTTGAATTAGTAGCATAAGTATAAAACGGTTGAAACAAATCCACATGGCATAATCGTAAACTAAGACATATTATTACAACGCTAGCATGCATCTCATAATTGTCAACCCATAGATTCCAACTAGCGTAATCTTGTCGTCGCAACGACAAGACCGTTTTTGTATGACTTAACATGACCTCAAGAATATGAGGTGTGTGCTACTCCTACGCCTGTAAACGAACCGAACGTTCATGAACTGTTCGTGAACTTGTTCGGCGGGAAGTTCGTTTATGTTCGTTTATTTAATAAATGAACGAACACGAACAAAAAATTGTGTTCGTCTAATTAAATGAACGAACATGAACACACTTTGTGTTCGTTCATTTATGTTCGTGAACGTTCGTTTATATTCGTTCATTTATGTTCATGAACGTTCGTTTATGTTTTAGTAAACACATAACTGGTTATAATTATATAAATATTAGGTTCTCTAACTACTTATATAAATATAACTAATTAGTAATTAAGTTTTCCGGTAATAAAAAATGAAATTTTAAAATTTTTTCTTCACTTACTTAATATTTATATAAAAAAAAGCTACTTAATTTTAGTATCTATGAGCCCTAATTTAGATGTGTTTTCGGAACATATTAGACATTTTTGTTTGTGTTCACTAATGTTAAATTGTGTTTGTTTATATTTTTTAATTACGTTCATTTGTGTTCGTTTATATTTATTCAGTCATGTTAATTTATATTTATTCAACTATGTTCATTTAAACTTTTTTTGTGTATGTTCGTGAACTGTTCGTTTAGGCTTTAAACGAACGAACACGAACATGGTCGATTTCTTAATGAACGAACACGAACAAAAAAATGTGTTCTATTATATGTTCGTGTTTGTGTTCGTGTTCGGTTAAAGTTAAATGAACGAACACGAACAAGCCAATGTTCGTGTTCGTTCGGTTCGTTTACAGGCCTAGCTTACTCCTATAGCTCTATACATGTTAAAGGAGGCTCGTACGAAATTAATGACAAGAAGAGTACAAGTAAGGATTCTAGCATGTATGAATTTCTAAGCATCACGTATTAAGCATATATAATGGATTGTTTGTTTGTGTCAAACATGTTTGTATGTGATTGTGTGTGTTTAATAAGTCATATGTATTGCACCCAAAAATGTCAAAAAATTAAAGGGGGTCATGTACACTCACGGTTTGCTAATAAGCTTCCAAAGTAAACGTGAGTTGACGAGTTGTTGCGAGTGGAGTACCAAAGTTACACTACATTGGGGAAACGAAGGCGTATGAGTATATGGAGTTCGTAGAGTGTTTGGATTCAGAATTAATATGGAAAGTATATGTGCAACGAAAATATATATCTTGTCTAGATACTCATTTGGACACTATGTTTTCATGTGTTTTCATGGGTCCTAACTTGCCCATTAGAGTAAAAAACGAGGAGTCTAGAAACTATGATAATCTAACTTAGGTTCTTGACATCTAATCCGGTTAGTATCAAGAGTTCGGTTAATAGGTATATATTATATAGTATAAGTTATAATTTCGTCCATTATGTATTATCATGTAAGTCAAGCATGGAGGTAGGATGATTTCCATCCATTAAATCTCGTTGTATGATTCACCAAAGCACAAACTCATCGACTTAGTTTATGAGTTCGGTTGGTCATGAATGTAAGGTTAGATTTAACTAGCTAACTAAAACAACCAAGTAAGCAAACTAGATGCGTGTATCTCGAGCATGGAAAGTGTTCGAGGACGTGATGTAGCATTGTCACTTTATGGAAGTAGTTTTGTACCAAAAGATACAAGTAAGGTAGTGGAACAAGTTTGGATAGCCAAAGCTTCCATGGTTCACACTTTTCACCAAAAAACAAGTTTTTAGCCAAATGTTCCTTGTATTTTAGCCCATTTTTAGGTTTTTAAAGTGTAACAAGATATTGTACGAGTATAATGCATGCGAGTTTACGTATCGTGTATGTATAAATGAGAATCAAGCGTATAATATGTAACATCCGTCGAAAAACGGGTTTTCAAAACCCGCTTCGTTTATCAGTCAAACATTCAGTTATAAAGTTCGTTGCGTATTTTTGGTTCATATTAATTTTAAACAATACATAATTAATAAATATATTAGAATTTAAAAACTATAATTGAAAATTAATAATAAATAATGAATAAAAAAAATAAAAGGAGACGCCGGGTTTCGAACCCGGGTCACCCGGATGAACAAACGCACAACACACCACTCCGCCACACACGATTTTGTGATACAAAAGGAAACAAATAACATATATACAAAAACAAGAAAATCAAAATCCGGAAATCAGCGCGCCCAATCCGCAGTCGCCGGAAAAACCGACGATTTCGCAAATCACGACCGTTTTTCTTTGACTAAAACGCGTGAACTAACTTCGACATCGGTTATAACCGATGTCTAAACCCCAATTCCAGTCGTAACCGCCGGAAAAGTTTTGACCGCGAATCAAGACCAAATTCGGACTCAATACATTATGTTTCTTCCCTATAAATACCCACCCAAACCTCTGGTAACCTTTTCGCTCAAAAATCGCACAAACTCTCGAAGCTTTAGCACTCGCCGGAGATATTCTGCATTCGCCGGACTTTCACCGGAAAACCGAGACTTGCACCAAATCGGTAAATTTCTCGACTCTTTTGTTTGCAATCCATTACTAGACAAGTATTAACTTCAATCCTTCAACCAGAATCTGTCCCAGACTACGCTGCCGGGAAATCCCACACTCGCCGGAATTTCACTGAAACATCAAAGTCTCACTGTCGATCGGTATAATCATCTAAAAACTCTTGATATCTCTTACTCAGTAACTTAATTTCATAACACAAGAAACTAAACTGTCAAACATTTCACTTAGCCGAGAGTCACAAATCAGAGCCGACGACTCCTGCCGGAAATCTGAAGTAAACGCACTGTTTTGGTACATTCTGTTCTTTAATCTCGTTAACTATTACATTCCAACCAATTATAAGTTTTGATAATCGAATTAAACAAAACAGTCGGCTCACTGATCTGAGTTTTTGTAAACGAAGAAGATGAAGTTGAGAATGAATATAAGTATAATTAAAATCATATATTCAAACGGGTTAGACACACAGTCCAGCGGTGGACTGTGTGCGCAAACAACACACACGCCACGAGTTCGAATCGCACAACGTACCGAATTTCAGAAATAAAACCAATCCTTTTTAAACCTATTCAGATCACCTTTCAACATGTATATAAATATAATAAAATTCAGTAATTAAACAGGTTAAGCACACAGCCCTACTGGTTGGGCTGTGCGTACTCGAACCGAACGTCTCGAGTTCGACTCCGGGTCACTGAAGTCGATTCTGCCATTTAAAACCATTTTTAAATAAAACCATTGTAAGTTTAAAACTAACAAGTATATAAATATAATTAAAATCAGAAATATTTCGGGTTAGACACGTAGCTCAGTTGGTAGAGCTGCGTGCACGTATACGGGAGGTCGCGAGTTCGAACCTCACTCAGCGCATATAATTAAAACAGTCCGACCGGTCAACGGTCAATGGTCAACAGTCAACAGAGTCAAAAAGTCAACATTTATTTATTTATTTTTTATTTATTTAATCAAAAAATTATTTAAAAATACTTAAAAATAATATTTTTAAAGTTAGAAAATGTCCTTAAACTCACAAAAATAAATCTAAAAATCCTATTAAGATTATGAATTAAAAGTATTAATCTCAAATAAAATCCACTTATTTACCGAACCATTTCATTATTATTTTAGGTTAGTTTTCCTCGTCGATCAAATCCCAAAACTCGTGCGCATCCAACATAATCAAAGAACGCACCCAATGTGAGTGAATCGTTACAAATTCCCCTTTTTATTCATGTTTTGGGGTGTATCATGTGTCGCTTTAATTATTCCATTTATTTAAACTCGTGCTATTACCATTATATGATCTAAACTCGAGATGTAAATATTGGTTGTTGTGATGCGTGTTTATATTTTGTCAAGTTGCGTGCAAATCATTCATTAGGCCCATCAGTTCCTCGTTGGAAACGGGTTGAGCATCAGGTGCCTCATTGTTCATCATTTGGTGTGTGCTTGTGCATTAATTGAGATTATGTGATTTTGTTGTTGGTTGTGATGTGTGTTTATATTTTTGTCAAGTTGTGTGCAAATCATTCATTAGGCCCATCAGTTCCTCGTGGGAGACGAGTTGAGCATCAGGTGCCTCATTCGATCGGCTCCGTTTGATTGAGCCTTGATCTCATTGTTCATCATTTGGTGTGTGTGTTTGTGCATTTATTGATATTATGTGTTTTGTGATTAAATTTACATTTACGTTTATTCATATTTGGTTATGCACAATTTTATTCAAATAACCAACATAACTAATCCTTTCAAATATTTAAATAAGATTCACTCGCCAACTTTTGTTGACCCAAAACCCTATTTTACACAAAATACAGGTGATCCGGTTGAGAAAAGAAACACATAGGATGGCCTAGAAGAATAAACAAGTTAATGCCTTGGAATGAACGTTTAGTTTTGTTTTCCTTTGTAATTGTACTTTAGTTTGTAATTTGAATAAAAAAATGTATTTGAACATGTTGTGTTTGTATGTTTATTGTAACTTCTTCTTTAAAGAGAAATAATAAATATGAAACTTTATAGTAAATGTCATGAGCTTTGATGAAAACCCAATCATGCCCCGACTACCATTTCCGCTGCGGGTCAGGGTGTGACAGATTGGTATCAGAGCTTTTGCCTATAGAGATATAGGATAGGTTATTAGACCCTTAGAGCCTATACTATAGTTGATTAGATTTTAATTGTTTATGTGGTTACATGCAAACTCATGATGTTTATTTGTTTCATATTTATTACACACACAAATGCATGCAAACACTTCCACTATCATATTGTGTGATATTTAATGAGATATACTTATTGTCAAACATAACATGCTTACATAGACATTCATCACGCATATTTCAATGCTCACATATTCAAATCATCATCATACTTCCGTTATTCAAGACTTTGTCGCAATTTTCATTTTTCAATCTCATCAAAGTGAGTTCTACGACTGGCATGTAGTAACTGTAAGGGTACAAGTACCGGTAGTCGGAACGTCCTGTCTAGGTTGGCATTCGTATAAATCCAATATAACGGACCAGTTTGCCTACCTGGGGACTAACGATGAGAGTACGAAGGACCTATTAGGCCAAAGCATGCCACACCAAACGTCGTTCGAACTAACCCCACTTTGAGGTGTCACCGTGTCCACACCTGGATGCACTCCGAATTTCATACGTTACATTCATATTTCTCGATTTTCTCCGGGTTTTAGTGTACGTTACCAGGCTAACACATGCGAACCATATGAAAGACCCGGTAATCATGGGGGCCCACATGATTACGAAGGTGAAGTATGGCGGCATGCAAGGCCCAATTACGAGCAAAGCCCAAGACATCCTATGGATGTAGTAAATTTATTATTCTTCATTTATTTTATGAATGTTCATTCCTAAATACGACACATGACCCCTAAAACGTCAAACTCATACTCTTGATACGTATTTCTTGTAGATGTCTTCTAGCCTCTCTCGTAGAAAAATGAGATCAGGAAAAACCCGCGAGCGCATGGCTGCCCAAATCGCTCAACAAATGGCTGCCGTAATACCCAACATCATAATTCAAGTACAACAGGCCCTTATCGCTAATCCCGTCAACCCAATCCACCAAGAAGATCAAAACATTGTCAATCCTCCCCCAAAAGCCAATAAATGCACCTTCAAGCATTTCAAATCCTCCGATCCACCAAAATACGAAGGTACTGAAGGTGTCACCGCTCTCCTCCATTGGTTCAAGGAGATGGAAAACACTTTTCTCAATTGCGACTGGCCCAATGATCGCAAGGTGCGATATGCTATCTGTCGTTTGTTCGGAGTAGCACTTACATGGTGGAATACAGAGAAGGCCAAGCAAGGTGCTGAAGATGTTATGACTTTGACTTGGGAAGAGTTGAAGGAAATCATGACAAAACGGTTCTGTCCAAGAAGCGAAATCAAGAAATTGGAAGATGAGTTCTATTCTTTGAAACAAAAAGAGGGCGACCACACCACATACAACAAGAGATTCCTTGAGTTAAATCAAATGGTCCCCAACTTGTTCACTCCCCTCTACCGTTTGATCGAGCACTACATTCGAGGTCTTCCTTCAAAAATTCAAGACCCTGTAATAAGTACCACACCTTTAAATTTTTTCTTCACTTACTTAATATTTATATAAAAAAAGCTACTTAATTTTAGTATCTATGAGCCCTAATTTAGATGTGTTTTCGGAACATATTAGACATTTTTGTTTGTGTTCACTAATGTTAAATTGTGTTTGTTTACATTTTTTAATTACGTTCATTTGTGTTCGTTTATATCTATTCAGTCATGTTAATTTATATTTATTCAACTATGTTCATTTAAACTTTTTTTGTGTATGTTCGTGAACTGTTCGTTTAGGCTTTAAACGAACGAACACGAACATGGTCGATTTCTTAATGAACGAACACGAACAAAAAATGTGTTCTATTATATGTTCGTGTTTGTGTTCGTGTTCGGTTAAAGTTAAATGAACGAACACGAACAAGCCAATGTTCGTGTTCGTTCGGTTCGTTTACAGGCCTAGCTTACTCCTATAGCTCTATACATGTTAAAGGAGGCTCGTACGAAATTAATGACAAGAAGAGTGCAAGTAAGGATTCTAGCATGTATGAATTTCTAAGCATCACGTATTAAGCATATATAATGGATTGTTTGTTTGTGTCAAACATGTTTGTATGTGATTGTGTGAGTTTAATAAGTCATATGTATTGCTCCCAAAAATGTCAAAAAATTAAAGGGGGTCATGTACACTCACGGTTTGCTAATAAGCTTCCAAAGTAAACGTGAGTTGACGAGTTGTTGCGAGTGGAGTACCAAAGTTACACTACATTGGGGAAACGAAGGCGTATGAATATATGGAGTTCGTAGAGTGTTTGGATTCAGAATTAATATGGAAAGTATATGTGCAACGAAAATATATATCTTGTCTAGATACTCATTTGGACACTATGTTTTCATGTGTTTTCATGGGTCCTAACTTGCCCATTAGAGTAAAAAACGAGGAGTCTAGAAACTATGATAATCTAACTTAGGTTCTTGACATCTAATCCGGTTAGTATCAAGAGTTCGGTTAATAGGTATATATTATATAGTATAAGTTATAATTTCGTCCATTATGTATTATCATGTAAGTCAAGCATGGAGGTAGGATGATTTCCATCCATTAAACCTCGTTGTATGATTCACCAAAGCACAAACTCATCGACTTAGTTTATGAGTTCGGTTAGTCATGAATGTAAGGTTAGATTTAACTAGCTAACTAAAACAACCAAGTAAGCAAACTAGATGCGTGTATCTCGAGCATGGAAAGTGTTCGAGGACGTGATGTAGCATTGTCACTTTATGGAAGTAGTTTTGTACCAAAACATA
The DNA here is from genome assembly GCA_947069175.1 of Scalesia atractyloides. Lineage (NCBI taxonomy): Eukaryota > Viridiplantae > Streptophyta > Magnoliopsida > Asterales > Asteraceae > Scalesia > Scalesia atractyloides. The sequence goes on from CAMTDV010000021.1 coordinate 76,595,941, forward strand.
CAAGTAAGTTAGTGGAACAAGTTTGGATAGCCAAAGCTTCCATGGTTCACACTTTTCACCAAAAAACAAGTTTTAGCCAAATGTTCCTTGTATTTTAGCCCATTTTTAGGTTTTTAAAGTGTAACAAGATATTGTACGAGTATAATGCATGCGAGTTTACGTATCGTGTATGTATAAATGAGAATCAAGCGTATAATAAGTCTCAATTTGCACAAAACAAGTATCCAAAGATTGATTGCGTATAAGTATAAGTATAACAAGTGTAAGCATAAAAGATGAATTTAATTATGATCGAAGCCTCAGATTACAAGTTTGGAAGTTAATGAAGAACACACTACGATTACAAGTTTCCAAAAATACAATACAATTACAACTTTCTAAATAAGGAAAGTACAAAAATGTGAAGCGTTACAGTCTCCCCTACTTTAGGAAATTTCGTCCCGAAATTTATTCAAGAGGAAGACTCGGTGAATAGATGCGGATTTCCCAAGTAAATTCAGCACCACGTTTTCCTTCCCATCGAATCTTGACTATAGGATTCGACTGCACCTAAGCTGGTTGGTTTCTTGGTCCATGATTTCGACCGGTTTCTCGACAAAGTGTAGATCGTTAATTTATAGATCAGCGAGTGGAACTTGAAGTCCTTCTTCGGCTAAGTACTTCTTGAGGTTGGATACGTGTAATGTCAGTTGGACGTCGCTGAGTTCTTGAGGTAAATCCAGTCGATACGCTACCTTGCCAATCCTTTCCAGAATCCTAAAAGGACCCACGAAGCGAGGAGCGAGCTTGCCTTTCTTACCAAAACAAACAACTCCTTTCCAAGGTGATACCTTGAGGAGTAAATGATTGCCAACGTTGAATTCCAAGGGTTTGCGTCTTTTGTCAGCGTAACTCTTTTGTCGACTTCTAGCTTTGAGCAGGTTATCGTGAATCTGTAGAATCTTGTCCGTCGTCTCTTGTATGAACTTGGGACCGGTGATTTGTGTGTCTCCGATCTCGTGCCAACAAATAGGCGAACGTCACTTAATCTGAATACTAGCGTGATAATTGTTATTGTACGAGAATTCTACCAAAGGTAAGTGTATATCCCACTTGCCACCAAAATTGATTACGCATGAACGAAGCATATCCTCGAGTGTTTGTATAGTACGTTCGGTTTGACCATCCGATTGAGGATGAAAAGCTGTACTAAGATTGAGTTGAGTACCAAAAGCGGTTTGGAAGGTTTGCCAAAGATGCGAGGTGAAACGACCATAACGATCAGAATTGATGTTAATGGGGATACCATGACGATAAATGATTTCATTAGTGTAGATACGAGCTAATTTCTCAACTCGGTTATCTTCACGATTGGGGAGGAAGTGAGCGGATTTGGTCAGACGATCAGTGATAACCCAAATGCTATTATGACCGGATGAAGTTCGAGGAGTTTGGTGATGAAGCCCATCACTATACTCTCTCATTTCCAGACCAGAATTTCTGGTTATTCGGGTAAACCTAAATGACATTGATGTTTGGTTTTCAACTTGGAACAAGTGAGACATTTGGACACATAGGTTGCGATGTCATTCTTCATACCAGGCCACCAATAAGACATACAAAGGTCTTGGTACATCTTGTCGGCATCGGGATGAATAGAGTATCAGGATTTGTGTGTCGTTTTCATCAAGAGGTATGCGATCGAGGTAGTAGAGAAATGCGATTGGAAAAGATGGTTTCTTTTGTGAGAGTTTTTTTGTTATTATTCAAAAATTTGAACCCAAAGTTCCCTTTTATTCTCACACAAAGAGAAACCGAAATGCCCAATTAATTTGTAATAACCAAAATTTAATATAAATTGGGGATATAAGTAATAATCCCAAAATTTAATATAAGTGGAGTTGATTAAGCGGTCAAATGAAACTGTCATTTTATCCATGACACCAATTGAAACATCATTTAACTAATCAATTGCAACTGATGAGTAGTGGCAACGCGGTTAGTCGAACCTAAGCATTAGTCGAAATTGTTGACTATAAGTATATGATATCATCGGTTAAGTAGTGGCAATCAACCGAACGCCAATAACTACTGGGATGGCATCATCAGTGGTAAATCACATTCGTACCAAGCTGGCACTGACTGAGATGCCCCATCAATTGCAACCCGTGTCTCACCCGCTTTAGTCACAAATGAGCCAACCAACCACTAATAAATAGCAAGTTAATATTGTTGATTCGGAAAGATGGTTTCTTTTGTGAGAATTTTTTTGTTATTATTCAAAAATTTGAACCCAAAGTTCCCTTTTATTCTCACACAAAGAGAAACCGAAATGCCCAATTAATTGGTAATAACCAAAATTTAATACAAATTGGGGATATAAGTAATAATCCCAAAATTAAATTAAAGTGGTCAAACGAAACTGTCATTTTATCCATGACACCAATTGAAACATCATTTAACTAATCAATTGCAACTGATGAGCAGTGGCAACGTGGTTAGTCGAACCTAAGCATTAGTCGAAATTGTTGACTATAAGTATATGATATCATCGGTTAAGTAGTGGCAATCAATCGAACACCAATAACTGCTGGGATGGCATCATCAGTGGTAAATCACATTCGTACCAAGCTGCCACTGCCTGAGATGCCCCATCAATTGCAACCCGTGTCTCACCCGCTTTAGTCACAACTGAGCCAACCAACCACTCATAAATAGCAAGTTACTATTGTTGATTCCGAGCTAACCTTCAAAATACAAAGGTGGTTGTCAAGTGGGTCTCAGGGGTGTGATTGTATGAAGTGCAAAGTGCTCATGCTATGTGTATTTGTGTGAGTTATAGGGTGAACCACTAGTGTTTACCTTAAAGGAAATTATTTTTAAGCAAAGCTCTTTTTTATAAATCATTCTAAGTTTTATCTCTCCTCCTATGTGAACAAGTACATCCACTTATTCCTATATTTTGACCTAGATAGTATTTTATCATCATCTGATCTCGTCTGCAGTTAGAGTTCGTGTCTAAGTTTGTTTTAGTTAATCATTTAGTTATTTGCATTAAGACCGTTAGAACCCCCCCCCCCCCAAAAAAAAAAAAAACAATAAAAACAATTAATTCAATAGTGTAGATAAGTAATCGAGACTAGTTCACATTCTCAATAGGAGTCTCGTGGGTTCGATATTCGGACTTACTTTAGCTTTACTAGTTTCGATAAGTTCACTTGTCTGTCAATAGTTTAGATTTTAGAGAGTCTAGAGTATTACTTAGTGACCAATTTAGGGTTAATTTTAGTTAGTGTAATTAGACTACTTTTAGCACCTGACCTTCCTGGTATGTTTCCTATGGCGCATTCTTCACATGCTAGTTCATTTGTGTTGATCAAGGGCAAGCCCTCCATAGTCGATTTGTTACTCATTTCAGTCAATTTATCATAGTTAACATGACCATATCGATGGTTCCGTAGTATCTAATCATATTTAGTTGACATATTTAATGCAAGAGTTATATATCTACCGAGATTAATAGGGAACCTTTTCTTCTCAGTCATCTTAATCTTTGTTAAACTAGCACCTTTCTTATATTTAACCTAACATCCGGTCCTTGTGAAGTGAATGTCATATCCCTTTTAGACTAATTGTCCAACACTTAATAAATTATGCTTCAATCCTTGTACATAGAATAAAACGGGAATGCCTTTCTATTTTCCATGTAGGTTGATACTAACCTTACCGCATTCGGGAACTTCGAGTCTTTTACCATCTCTAGTCCTCATTTCTTATCTTTCAGAATCATTCAAATTCAAAAACATGTCTCTGTTTCCCGTCATATGATTACGACACCCGTTGTCAAAATACCAACAGGTGTGATGTTAGGATATGAGTTTCAAATAGTTGTGAATGTTTTATAAATGATTGATGAGTGAAGATAAAACAAAGTGTAAATGCAGCGGAATAGAAAACTTTGTATCACAACTACTGGAAAGGTTTCATTCGCTCAAGTACTTTTGAGATGCAAGAATTGTCAAGTCAACTACAAGAACTCCTCGATAAAGGTTTCATTCGCCCAAGTACTTCACCTTGGGGTACACCTGTCTTGTTCGTCAAAAAAAAGGATGGCTCGTTTCGCATGTGTATCGACTATCGCGAGCTTAACAAACTCACTGTTAAGAATCGTTATCCTCTTCCTCACATCGACGATCTCTTCGATCAACTTCAAGGCGCAAATTCCTTCTCCAAGATTGATCTTCGATCTGGTTATCATCAACTTCGTGTCCTCGAAAAGGACATTCCAAAAACTGCTTTTCGCACTCGCTATGGGCACTATGAGTTCGTGGTTATGACTTTTGGCTTAACCAACGCACCAGCTGTGTTCATGGATCTCATGAATCGTGTTTGTAAACCCTATTTGGATCGTTTTGTAATTGTTTTCATTGATGATATTCTTATTTATTCAAAAAACACAAGCTGATCATGAACGTCATTTACGGCTCATACTCGAACTTTTGCGTTGTAACCGTTTATACGCAAAGTTTTCCAAGTGCGAATTCTGGATCAAAGAAGTTCTATTCCTTGGACACATTGTTAGTGAAAAGGGAATTCATGTCGACCCTTCCAAGATTGAAGCTTTGAAGAATTGGATGGCGCCTAAATCCCCATAAGAGATTTGTTCTTTCCTAGAATTGGCGGGTTACTATCGCCGATTCATCTCGAACTTTACGAAAATCGCCTTTCCTCTCACCATGTTGACTCAAAAGGAGAAACCTTTTGTTTGGGGTCCTGAGCAAGAGGAATCTTTTCAAACTCTCAAGGACATGCTTTGCAATGCTGCTGTTTTAGCCTCCCTGATGGGAACGACGACTTTGTGTTGTGATGCATTTAACCGTGGTCTTGGTTGTGTTCTCTGCAACGAGACAAAGTCATCGCTTATGCCTCTCGACAACTCAAAATACATGAGAAAAACAACACTACCCACGATCTCGAGCTTGGCGCAGTTGTTTTTGCGTTAAAGATTTGGCGACGCTACCTATATGTACCAAGTGTGTGGTTTTCACTGACCACAAGAGCGTACAAAACATCTTTGACCAAAAGGAACTAAACATGCGTCAGTGTCGTTGGGTGGAATTACTTAACGACTGCGACTGCGAGATTCGCTATCATCCTTGCAAGGCGAATGTTATGGCCGATGCTCTTAGTCGTGAGGCTCATGTTAGTAGCATTCGTTGTTTTCAAATCTTAAGCGATCTTCACACTTGCATTCGTGAAGCGCAATACTCGTCAGCCAATGAAGGAAGTCTAATTGACGAAGTACGAGGTGCTTCTATGGATAAACTCATGACGAAATCAAATGGAATTCAATACTATCTTGATCGTATTTGGGTGCCAGATCGCGACAACCTCCATGAGCTCATCATGAACGAGGCACACAAATCCAAGTACTCGATTCATCCTGGTGCTGATAAGATGTACCATGACCTTCGTACATCATATTGGTGGCCTGGTATGAAGAAGGACATTGCCACCTATGTCTCTAAATGCCTCACTTGCTCGAAAGTCAGAGCTGAGCATCAGCGTCCATCTGGTTTGCTCAATCAGCCCGAAATCCCTATTTGGAAGTGGGATAGCATTGCTATCGACTTCATAACCAAACTTCCTCGAACACCTTCTGGTCATGATAGCATTTGGGTAATCATCGACCGTTTGACTAAATTAGCTCACTTTCTTGCTATTCGTGAAACTTTCAAAGTTGAGAAACTTGCTCGAGTATATACTGACGAAATCATCTGTCGTCATGGCATTCCTCTTGACATTATCTCTGACTGCGATGGTCGTTTCACTTCGCGTCTTTGGCAAACTTTCCAATCCGCTATGGGTACTCACTTGAATCTTAGTATGGCCTTCCATCCTCAAACGGATGGAGAGACTGAACGTACTATCCAAACCCTAGAGGATATGCTTCGTTCTTGTGTCTTCGACTTTGGTGGTAGTTGGGATGTGCATTTACCATTGATTGAGTTCTCGTAAAACAACAACTATCACTCCAGTATTCAAATGGCTCCATTCGAAGCTTTGTATGGGCGCAAGTGCCGATCTCCTATCAGTTGGCATGAGATTGGTGATAAACAACTTACTGGCCCTGAGCTCATACTGGAAACAACGGATAAGATCCTTCAAATCCGCGACAACTTACTCAAGGCTAGAAGTCGACAAAAGAGCTATGCCGACAAGAGACGAAAGCCTTTGGAATTCAACGTTGGAGACTACGTGCTACTCAAAGTATCTCCTTGGAAAGGAGTAGTACGTTTTGGTAAAAAGGGTAAACTTGCCTCTCGCTATGTTGGTCCTTTCAAGATACTCGAGAGGATTGGCAAGGTGGCATATCGACTTGATTTACCTCAAAAGCTTAGTAACGGGCATCCAACCTTTCACGTCTCGAATCTCAAGAAATGTCTAGCTGAAGAGGGACTTCATGTTCCTGTTGATGACTTACAAATAAACGAGACTCTTCATTTTGTGGAGAAACATATCGAAATCATGGACCGAGGAGCCAAGCAGCTTAGGCGCAGCAAAATTCCCATAGTCAAGGTTCGTTGGGAGGGAAAGTGTGGTGTCGAGTTCACTTGGGAACTCGATTGTGAAATGAAGACCAAGCACCCATAGCTCTTTGATCAGCCTTCCTCTTAAAGATTTCGAGGACGAAATCTCCTAAAGTAGGGGAGACTGTAACGCTCCGTAATTTCGCATTTCCTTGTATTCAGTTGTACTTTCCTTATTTTGATACTTGTACTCTCGTTGTAACGTATTTCGTTTCAAGTTGTAATCCCAGACTATTGATCATAATGAAAACGAGACTTTTGTTCGTATTTACGTGTTAAACTTATGCAATTATTCGTGTTTGGAACGATATACTATTTGTGAGTCTTGATTCTCGTTAAAAAAACATTTGAAGCACGTTAAACAACTTAAAACTGATAAACGTCGGATCCTAACCTTTAATACGGAATCGCTTAAAAATCCGTATCATTAAACATGTTTATTTATATATTTATTTAATTATTAATTATTCATTTTATATTTACTTATTTGATTATTTAATTATTTATATATTTGTTTATTTATTTTATTCATTTATTAATAATTAATTAAGTTAATAAATATTTATAATTTAAATTTAAAAAAGTTTAAATATTTTATTAACTTAGTTAAGTTTTAATTTAGTTTTAAAGTTAAACAAAGTTAGATAATTTTAGTTACAGTGGTTAAGTAAAAAGTTTTGAAATTAATCTAAGCTAACCTTGTTAAGTTATATGGTTAGTCTAAAGCTTTTGGGCTAACCTAATTACTTTATCAAGTTAACTAAGTTAGCATAAGTATAGGGTCCTGGTGCAATATTTGAAACTTAAAAAGGCTGAAAAACAAGTAAAAAGGGGATGGCCAGGAGTCGAACCCGCGACTTCAACCGGTTACCACAAACCAAAGCTTTATCGCACACATCACAAGCCGTGTTGCCACGACCCTCAGAACGTAAACATTTGGATTCTAATTATACTTGTACACTTATTTCTTTTAAACTTGATTTTTCTAGTTACCGCCAAAACGAGTTCCGCAAGAACCCAGCTCCTTACCAGTTGTTTTGTTTCCTTTCTGGTTCACCTCTAATTAAACGGATTGCCATTTCGTGATTCCTTTCCGAATTTACATTAATCAAGAACTTAACCAAGTTCTTGATCGATGTTCATTCCCCCGACACTTATAAATACCGGGCTCCACAACCTTGTTTCACCCTCATCACAACACCACTTTCACTCACCTTTCTCCCCTGTTCGAACCACCGCCGTCTGAAACCACACCACCACCGTCGCCGTCGCCGTCGCCGGAGCAATAGCCGGAGAAGACGACCGGAGGTCGCCGGAATCCTCGTCAACCTCGTTTCGGTATGATGATGTTGTTTTTATCTTCGTCTCGGTTATTAAGTTTAGTAAATACAAAAAAAAAACTCAGAACGTTAAAAACATATAAATGAATCATTACAGTCTGAGTTGTTTTGTGTTGGACTTAAATGAAGAAGATGATCGTAGTGGCAATTTAAAAGTTTTTTAAACTGAATCAAAACACCAAATTGGACATCAGTCGAGTGGTGTTGATGCAGTATGATAAGCAAAGCAACTCGGGTTCGAAACCTGGTTCCCTAACTTTTCGCATCCTTTTTTTTGTTTTGTTAATAAAACCAGCACTTAACTCATTTCAGTAAGTATATATATAGATTTAAAATCGTTATTTTCACCGGGTTAGACACTTGTCCCAGTGGAAGGGACGGGTGCACACGAAGCGAAGGTCATCGGTTTGAATCCGTTTTGGGCCTGAACACCCTTTTTGGGCCACTTCATTTTGGGCTCTCACATGCGCTGGACTGTTTTCTTTTTAAATGTCTGTGTTGGTTATTATTTTTAGAGTTAAATGCTTGGTTGGTCTCTGTGGTTTGCAGATCTTGCAGACTTGGTCTCAGTGGTTCACTAATTACACACTTGGTCCCAGTAGTTTCAAATTTTGCACTCGGGTGGTCCTTACCACTAACCTTTGTTAGATTTCTCAGTTAAGTATATATAAAATGTCTATTATACCCCTCGTCTTCTTCATCCTTTCTATCTCTCTGAATAAAAAGCCCTACCACACACTTGCACCTCCTCTCCACTACCATTGCTGATTCTTTTTATCCACAATCTCAAACACTAAGTTCCACTATTCGCTCTTAAGATATGGAGACATTATCTCTATGGTACTAAGTGTGAAATATACACTGACCACAAGAGTCTTCAACATATCTTCAATCAAAAAGAGTTAAACATGAGGTAACGAAGATGGGTCGAACTTCTGAATGATTACGACTGTGAAATTAGATACCACCCTGGTAAAGCAAATGTGGTGGCTGATGCACTTAGTCGAAAGGGTTATGCGAACTCCATTCATCTTCTATGTTCGCAAATTATAACCGACATTAAAGATCAAATTCGAGAAGCCCAACACGTTTTAATAACAGAAGAAGATGTACGAAAGGAGATGTCCTGTGGAGCCGAGCTAAAACTTGAAACTAAATCAGACGGTATTCTGTATTACCTAGATCGTATCTGGATTCCTAACCACAACAATCTTCGTGAACTCTTATGAATGAAGCTCACAAAACGCGATATTCTATACACCCAGGAGCCGATAAGATGTATCAAGACCTACGATACACCTATTGGTGGCCTGGAATGAAGAAGGATATTGCCGTTTTTGTTTCCAAGTGCCTCACATGTTCCAAGGTGAAGGCTGAACACCAAAGACCCTCAGGACTTCTAGTCCAACCGGAAATACCTGTATGGAAGTGGGAAAATATAACCATGGATTTCATTACCGGGTTACCTCGCACTTCTAGTGGGTATGACACAATATGGGTAATTATAGACCGACTTACAAAATCAGCTCACTTTATTCCTATCCGCGAAGATTTCAAAAACGAAAAGCTTGCACGTATTTATATCAACGAAATCGTAAGCCGACATGGGGTACCGTTAAGTATTATTTCTGATCGTGATGGTCGTTTCACCTCACGAACATGGCAAGCAGTACAATCCGCTATGGGCACACGATTAGATCTCAGTACCGCCTATCATCCTCAAACTGATGGACAGTCTGAGCGCACCATTCAAACTCTTGAAGATATGCTTAGAGCATGTGTTATAGACTTCAAGGGAAATTGGGACGCCCACCTACCACTGGTAGAATTTTCGTACAACAACAGCTATCATTCGAGCATCGGCATGGCACCTTTTGAAGCCTTATATGGTCGTAAGTGCCGATCTCCTGTATGTTGGCACGAAATTGGGGAATCACAAATTACTGGTCCAGAATTGATCCAAGAAACCACAGACAAGATTCATCAAATTCGAAACAATCTTCTAGCGGCTCAAATTCGTCAAAAGAGTTATGCAGATAAACGACGGAAGCCCTTAGAGTTTAACATTGGTGATCATGTGCTTTTAAAAGTATCACCGTGGAAGGGAGTAGTTCGTTTTGGTCAAAAGGGGAAGCTAGCACCTCGTTACGTAGGACCTTTCAAGATACTCGGAAGAGTAGGTCCTGTAGCATACAAGCTTGACCTACCAGAAGAACTCAACAGGATTCATCCCACATTCCACGTGTCGAACTTGAAGAAGTGCCTCGCTGATGAGAATCTCCATATTCCGCTGGAAGATATTCAGATTGATGAATCTATGCATTTTATTGAAAGACCAGTGGAGATCATGGACTACGGGGAGAAACGTCTTCGACGAAGTCGCATTCCAATTGTTAGGGTACGCTGGGAGTCGAAACGGGGACCTGAGTTTACTTGGGAACGTGAAGACTCAATGCGTGAAAAATACCCGCATCTTTTTCCTACTACTTCAACTACTTAAATTTCGGGACGAAATTCCTAAAAGTAGGGGATACTGTAACATTTGTAAAAATCGGGTTTTCAAAACCCGCTCCGTTTTGTAATCGAATATCAAGTTATAAAAGTTACGTTGAATATTTATGATTATTTTGATTTAAAACGATACATAATTAATAAATAAACTAAACTATAAAAATTATATTTGATAAAAAGTTAAAATAAAATAAATAAAAAAATTATGATGCTGTCGGGACTCGAACCCGGGTCAGCCAAGACACACTTCAGCGACTTAACACACACTCACAAGACCACTCCGCCACATTGTGTTTTCTGCTAACTCTAGGAACACAAATGAAATTTATACACAAACCCAGTTAAAACCGGTTGCGCCATCTGAGAAACGGTAATCGGCAAACCAATCGTCAATTCGTTGTTTATTCACACATTCAGTTTATAACCGATGCACCGACGGTTTTTAATCAAATCGGAATTTATTAAACATAAAGCCTCATCATTATCGGTTTTTAAAACCGAAAAATCATCAAGTCCAGAGTTCTTCAACTTCAGACCACTCTCGCGACTCAGAGATATCATACCAATACTCCATTTAATTTTCGTCGCATTTTCAGACCATCAGAACGCCTAAATCAGCTCGTCGGAATTTTCTGCAAAAGTCGCCGGAAAACCGTATTCAACTCAAACCGGTAAAATACCTCTTTACTGTTTCAATCAATTTTTAGAACCTTACTAACATTAACCTATCGCTCATAATCAACCACAGACGACATTGCTGGACTTTCTGCTTTCGCCGGAAAACTTCTGGAATTGTCGGAAACTCGTTGATTACCGGGTATGCTCATTCCAACGTGCTGATAATCAATACCCATTAGTTCAATTTCACATCTAATCCCTTAAACCTGTTAATTGATTCTCACAGCCGAAGGTTCCAAAAACAGAGCCGACGAGCTTCGCCGGATTCTCTGAAGAAGACGATCTGTTCGGTATCTTCTTTCCCCAAACTTTTCGGTTCAATGCATTCAAATTGGTCATCATGTTCATTAACTAAATTAATCACGTATCAGTTGTTTTGATTGATGTCTGTGTTTGTAATGAAGAAGACGAGTTCAGAGATGACATAAGATTAATTAAAATCGGAATTATAAACGGGTTAGACACACAGTCCAGCGGTGGACTGTGTGCAAACAAAAAAACATACACGTCCCGAGTTCGATCCCTGCTACACGCACTCCTTGTGTAATAAAATGCCTTTTTGATTAAAAACTAAACCGGGTTAACTCAGCTAGTTGTTAAGTATAATAAAAACCGAGATAATAACCGGGTTAGACACACAGTCCAGCGGTGGACTGTGTGCAACACTAAGTCCTACGTCGCGCGTTCGAAACCCGTCACTAGCACCGGTCCGGGGAATTAAAATGTTTTTGGCAATTAAAAGAAATTCGGTTAAATTGAATAAGTATATAAATATAATTAAAAACAAGATTATTTCGGGTTAGACACGTAGCTCAGTTGGTAGAGCTGCGTGCACGCGTACGGGAGGTCTCGGTTCGAGCCTCACCCGGCGCAAATTAATTCGCTGACCGAACCGGTCAACGGTCAACGGTCAACGCTAAATAAACAATTTTTTTATATTTTTATTTATTAATTTAATTTAAAAATCAATTAAAAATACTTAAAAATAACATTTTTAAAGATAGAAAATAGCCTTGAACTCACAAAAATATATCTAAAAATTTCATTAAAATCCTTAATAAAATCCACTCGTTTAATATATTTTCCGTTATTATTTAGGTTAGTATTTCTCGTTGTTCCGCTCATCTAATTCGTGCGCATCTCACCATCTCCAATCCAACGCATCCAATGTGAGTGAATCTTTACAAATTCCCCGTTTTAATCACGTTTTGGGGTGTATCATGTGTCTTGATATATATATATTATACTTAAACCATTGTGCATACATCATATCATGAACAAGTGTAGTCAATTTGTTTCCTGTTGTGTTGTTATTGTTGGATGCAAGTTTATTATTTTCAGTACATGCAATTTCATAGGCCGCCGCTCCCCATTACATTATGAGCGTTGAGCATGTTCCCCATTTCATTATGAGGTTGAACCTGGCGTGCCCACATACGATCGGCTCCGTTTGATTGAGCCTTGATCGCACAGACATTTTCATTTTCAGTACATGCAATACGATCGGCTCCGTTTGATTGAGCCTTGATCGAACAGTTTCATTTATGTTATTTACAGTATGATGTTGGTATGTTCATGTATGCTGTCATGTGTTATTATATGTTATAGTTGTGACTGCTATTTGCCATTGCTTGATTATTTACATTTGCTCATCTATGATTATGCATAATTTTTCATTGATAAACTAACAATTAATTCATTAATAAATGTTTATCTAATAAGGTTCACTCGCCAACTTATGTTGACCCAAAAACCCCCATTTTACACATGATACATGTGAACCAGCAGCAGCTAGGAACACATAGGACTTGGACTAGAAGAATAAAACGATTTAGAGTTGGGATTGTTATGATTGGTTTATTTTCTTGGTATTGAATGAACATGTTTGGATTTTTTTGGAAATGTAACTTTGACTTTATTAAATATGAAACATATTAGTAAATGTCATGAGCTTTGGTGATAACCCAATTATGCCCCGACTCTTATTCCGCTGCGGGTCGGGGTGTGACAACAACCATCCTAAATCACCACCCACCTCTTTTTCATCCCAACACCACCTGCAACCACCCACCTCCATCATCAGGTAATCACCGGCGACCACCACCATTTCCTTACCATCGGTTACAGGAAGAACAAACAACATACAATATTATCCAAAAAAACCCCAAAATTGGTGTTACCCGGTTGCCATCTTCTGTCCTCACTCGCAAATCTAGGTTTTGATTAGATTTTTTTCTACTTAAGTGTAAACTATTAAACCACTCTGTAACCATAATCGTTGATAGGAACTACTTAAGTTTCATATGAAAGATAATCAGTTGGGTTGTGTGTTTTTGAGATCAGAGCAGAGATGGAGATGGAGTTGTTATTGGTGGCTACAATTTAAATTTTGTTGTTTTGTTGGTCTGCTAGGAAAACAACAGACATGGATATGGTGGTGAAGAAGGTGGGTGGGGGTGGAGGGAATGGGTCGCTGGGGAAGGTTTTATTCAGAGAGATTGTGGAACTGAGTGGAACTTAGTGTTTGAGATTGTGGATAAAAAGAACCAGCAATGGTAGTGGAGAGGAGGTGCAAGTGTGTGGTAGGGCTTTTTATTCAGAGAGATAGAAAGGATGAAGAAGACGAGGGGTATAATAGACATTTTATGTATACTTAACTGAGAAATCTAACAAAGGTTAGTGGTAAGGACCACCAGAGTGCAAAATTTGAAACTACTGGGACCAAGTGTGTAATTAGTGAACCACTGGGACCAAGTCTGCAAGATTTGCAAACCACAGGGACCAACCAAGCATTTTATTTTTATTAACATAATTATTAAACTTAATATTACTTATTATTTTTATAATTACTTTTATTATTAATCTAATATTATTAATATTATTAATCTAATATTGTTCATCTATTATTGTCACAAATTATTATTATTATAATTATTATTAGTATTCCCTATTTGAATACTAAAAACTTTACTAACTTAACTTAATCGAAACGCGTATTAGATCGACGAACTTATGAACAATACCTACCAATGTGAAACAATCCAATCTAATAATTAATTTCTGGAATCATTATCTTATTCTAGGTTAATCACTCTCGATCCTCATTCGTGCGTTTACTCAAGAAATCAATTCGCAACCAAAGGTGAGTATACTTGATCCCTCTTTGATTTTATCACTTTTGGGTGCAACATGTATTCATATTGAAACACACAACACGTGAAACTTATTACACACGATCTACCCACTTTTAAACATGGAGCGATGTGATGCTTGTTAGACTCTTATGCTATGTAAACTTTTCGTGTCTATGTGATCATTAACTTTCATAGCATACCTTAACAATTATAGCGCTATAGGATTAACGCACCGCCCTTGAGACTTGGGGTATTGTTAAGTAAAACACTTTAACCTCCCATTAGACTTTAGGAAAAACACTTTGCGTTAGAAACTTGGGTTTGAACACATAGTTTACGCCGTTTCAGCATACTTGTTAACTTGCATATTGTACTCATGTTTGGATACGATTACTAAACAATTTTATTCATATTATACTATGTATCAAACCTGTATGCTCGCCAACTTTTGTTGATGTTATTTTAATACATGTTGCACGTTGATAGTCAAGATGACGAAGTAATCAAGCTAGGATGGATTTAGAAACCTGCTTGAATAATAAGACGTTAAGTTTATGTTATGTTGCATTTTATTTATTGAGACAATGTATTGAATTCTTATTCTTTTATGAAATTGAATTTAAATTTATATTATCATATTTAGCGTTATGATGCTTTGAACGATTTGTTCGTCTCATCCCGATGTTTCTGCTATCGTTTGGGGTGTGACATGTTCTCTTCAAGGCAGGGCTTTGTCTTCAATAGAGCTTCTAAGACAGACTTTAGACTTTGGTAGTGGTTCCAAGCAGAGCTTGAAAACTCTGTAATTCAGGATCAAACATCTGATAGATATTTTGGCTTTATATCATATGTTTCTTTGTAAGGGTTGAATCCCAACATGTGATTTAAATCCTCCTCCATGTTTAATATCATGAACATCGTATCATTTTTAGTATATAGTTTCGTCGGTCTCGTCTTCATGTAAAAAAATGTTGTTACGGTGTTCTTCATTAGACTCATTTGGACACAGTCTACTAATGAGTCCAGTCTTTTGGAAATTGTAGCACTTTATGTTAGGATTAAAACGTCCAAACCCTAAATTTCTTTGATATCAATTCCTATCGTAACTCATATCGGAATTAGACTTTTGTACCTAAAAGGCTTGAGCGATAGGATGGATATCATATTGCTTCAACCTTAATTCGTGGAATTTAAGTATTCCCATCAATTCTTCGGTAGAGAGTTATGTGACGTCTTTGGATTCTTCCACCGCCACAACAACTGACTTGAACTTTTGAATGAAGGTTCTCAATATTTTTTTTTCAATTATCTTCTGTTCTTCTATTTTTTTCTTCATTCATGCGTAATTTATTTACAATGGATGTGATTCAATTGAAATATTCTTCTATACATTCTGTTTATGACATGCGATAATATCAATTAATCATAAAGAAAGGTTTGAAGTTTTACTCTTTGTACACGCTGTTCTCTCTTATATGCTTTATGTAAGATCCCTCATGCCTCTTTAGAAGAAGGTGCTTCAGTTATTCGTTGAAAAACGCTTTCGGTTGATGCCTGAAACAAAATATGTAGTGCCCTTTGTCACGTGTTTTATTTTCTCAATATTCCGCAACAATCTGATCTGAGGGAATTTTCGGGCAATTCTCTGCATCCTGTTTCAACAACACTCCAAAGTTCATGTGCTTCGAGTAAGACTCGCATCTGTATATGCCAATGGAAGTAGTTTTGTCCGTCCAGTTTTGGAATCTGAGTTTGCACTCTGTTGCCTTGCATGATGACAGTTTAATCGGACTATGAATAAGTAATGAGAATTCATTAATCGTTCTGAACTGAAACAATGATTGTTTAAATGGATTAAACCAGAAATTGGAAGGCTTTGATACCATTTTATTGGGAAATTGTGATGAGTGTGTATATTCAGAAAGACAGTATACGCCTTTGTTGTTGATGAACAATTGTTAACCGTCAAAGTGACGAGATAACTATGTATGTATACTTTAGAAGTTTTGGGATTCATCCAACTCACGTATGGGTCAAACCGGTATGAGTTGTTTACATGCATAAAAGAGATAAATAATAATACAAACATATATATAACTAGAGGGTTGGTTATTGTATAATAGGGCTTAACATACGAACTGTACGCGATTGGTTTTTCAACGTGCGACTTTGTTTTTTAACATGCGACTTGTGTTGAAAAAACCAACATGCGACAATGCTTTATATACCAACATGCGATTTCATCATATTTACCACCATGCGATTTCATCATATTTACCACCATGCTTTTTTATAACATGCGATTTCAAAATCGCGTACGCTCGTATGATAAGCCCTATTGTATGTTACACTTTTCTGCATAACTACATTTAATCTAGCTTATTTATATATATACTCTAATAATAATTGTATAATGCATGTATAAATATACTCCCTCCGTCCCATTAAAAATGTCATATTTTGAAATTTCAAAGTCTTTATTTATAAACTTTGACTTTAGTTATATATTTTTGTGTTATACAAAACTTGATGAAAATTAACCCGATAAAAACACTTGTAAAACACACTCAAATCATATAACTTTCGTCAAGTATTATCTAACGCAAACAAAATTAATTAAGGTCAAAGTTTAAAAATAAAGACTTTGAAAATTAAAAAAATGACACTTTTAATGGGACAGAGGAAGTACTTATTTACTTGTAGTTGAAGTTGTTTGATCCGATCAACGTCCTATGCATGACTTTCACTAGGTAAATGGAAAATATTCTATATAAAGATATCTTCTTCAAAGCTATTAAATGTCATATTGCCAACAGATATAAACAAAATAAATGTCATATTCCAAACCAAACATCATTTAATGACCTAGAGTCGATAGTCCATATATGTATGGCATAGAGGCCTTGGTTATTTTCATCAAGTCTAAGACTAAAAACTAAAAATAGGTCTCCATTTGGAACAACTACAAGTAAACAATTATGGGTTGTTTACATATGATCATAAACATGTGTATGGCCTTGGTGTTGGTGGTGATGATGTCTCTTGTTGTAAACCTAGTGCCACAAGCCGATGCCATCGCGGTATCTGAAATAAGGCAGATTGCAGTCGCAAATAACTTGACCGGTTTGTTTGTGTTCGGTGATTCAAGCGTCGACCCAGGGAATAACAACCGCCTTAAGACCGATGATAAGAGTAACTTTCCACCTTATGGGATCGACTTCTTTAGCGGTCGCGCCACTGGGAGGTTTAGTAATGGAAGACTGGCTACTGATTTTATAGGTACATAAAACCTGCTTTCATTCCACCACCTTTTTTTGGTTGATTAATCTATGTTCATGTTGTTATATATTTTTTTTCTAGCACAAAACTGGTGTTTAATGTGAACCGGCTTCATGTTAATATATTAATAGAATACAGTGGATACACTGTGACATCATGATCTGATCAAAGTTGATAGATATAACTCTATAATTCAAAGTAGTTGCAACATTTAACCATACAAAATACGTGAAGGGGCGGAACTACCTTAGAAGAAGGGGTAGCCTCCGCTACCGTTTGGCGCTCCGACGGTAGTGTAAAGTTTGGAAAATTTTGACATTTTTTTGATGTTTTTTCAATTTCGTTACCGTTTTTTTATAAACGTTACCGCTAGGAAGATTTTCTAGATCCGCCACTGAATACGTGAATTTTTTTTTTAATTTATTATATTTTTGCTAGATTTGTTTTTATAGGTTATCATTTAACATTAATTTTTAGAAACATATATAACATTACACTACAAGAGAACGGTGGCTTCACCAAGGGACGCTTTCGTCGAAAACCTGTGAGTGAAAGTTAACGCCGACAAGTATCCGTTGGTGAAGGTCTGTCGCTATAATGGCCGTAAATGATGCTCTTACTAACCGGGACGGAGAAAATTTCATCGGTGAAAATCCAGTTTTCTAGTTTTAGCACTACCACCTAATTCTTTACAAAAAAATTATTAATCACCAAACTCATTTCCATATAAACAAAAAAAAATATTAATCACCAAACTCATTTCCAATATTAATATGTAGTTTATAACATTTTCAACTGAATGGAAAAAGACTACCAATTAATTTCATGTCAATTATTATTTTATTTGATTTACATAATTTTTAATATTTTATGCTCTTTTATAATTTTTTTTAATGACAAACTTTATTATTTACTCCTTGTAAGATTTGAACACATGACCTCTACTTATTTTGTTTCTTCAATTGTGGAGGTGATATATATTTTTTTTTATATGTTTCATCTCTGATGGCAAATGCATAACCGTTCTGGGAATGTTGCATTAAGTGCAAAAATCAAGAAGAAATCGCATTCATTTTATTTTGTACATCTATGTTATATTCATTTATGAATTTCTAGCTGTCCCTTCTCTATATTTATATATAGAATCTTGTCGTTCCAAAAAATATTAATTTATGAATTAAAAATTATTTTGTCACAATCAAATTTCTAACATTTTGACTTCAAGATGCAACAAAAATATGGAGTAAATATTAACACTTATATCACTCTTTAATAGCTGAGGCATTGGGTTATACGAAGGAGATTCGACCATTTCTCGACCAAGGAGTAGTGATGCCCTTCGATCTTTCCCATGGTGTTAGTTTCGCTTCTAGCGGTTCCGGCTATGATAACCTCACTGCTCAAGTTTCGGTATGTCTTGTGACTCTAATTAGTTATATAAGCAAGGAAACCGGCTGAATTTAGTAAATCTGAAGCGTACAGTCAGATAATGACGGATTCATGAATTTTTGTGAATGGGCTACGTCCAAATAGGTTGGTAAAATCAGCTCAGGTTAACACGATTAAAATATATAGCATCATCTTATTAGAGAGGAAACTAAATAACTAATAATGTGCGTATATTGTTTATATTGAATTTATGAAGAGAAAACCAATGACATTATACATTGCCTATTATTTATATTACTAGTGGTATCATCCCGTGATTCGTGACGGGTATTTGGTTGGTATCGATAAAACATTTAGTGGTAACAAAGTTCGGTTGTTATCGGTTTGATTCATTAGAGGAGGCGGGGCGCCCCGTGGTGGGGAGATGACAACGCGTGATACCGCGTTAAACACCACCGCCACTCCTCTCCACAAAGCGTGGAATGAATCACTCGTCATGGGCATCACGCGTTATGAAAACCAATATTCGAACGTTGGGGCTTGTTGACCGTTGATGATGATGGCTTTTTTATATACACTGTTGATGATGTTGGGTGTGGTGAGTGATGGACATTTCCACTAAAATCTATCACCAGTGATGGAATAAAGCTCGATGACGTGGCGGAACTTGATTGGAAGTTGTGAGTGATAGGTGGGTGGTGAGTGATGGGCGCCCCGCCTACCCTTATGGTATCGGCACTCGCTATAGCTAATAAAACCCAAATGCCCAACACATGTTTTATATGGCTAGGATGTGTTTGAGATCTAAAAAACAAAAAAATATACTCCCTCCGTCCCATTAAAAGCGTCATATTTTGAAATTTCAAGGTCTTTATTTATAAACTTTGACTTTAGTTATATATTTTTGTGTTATACAAAACTTGATGAAAATTAACCCGATAAAAACACTTGTAAAACACACTCAAATCATATAACTTTCATCAAGTATTATTTAACGCAAACAAAATTAATTAATGTCAAAGTTTAAAAATAAAGACTTTGAAAATTTAAATATGACACTTTTAATGGGACAGAGGAAGTATATATAAAAGAAATGTTAGCGAGCTTTCAGTCGGCAACTGCAGTTTGTTTCATTACACGACACCGATACTACACCGGCTCTCGATATAGCAATCAAGAGAATGATTTTATTCGGCCTTTATTGTTCACTTCGTCATAATATATTTACCAAAAAATATCCAACATCATTGTTCATCAAGGCTAGTCAAAAAAGAAGTAAAATCGCCAAAAGACGCTACCACTGTAAGACAAAGAAGTTACTATTCATTTAGTTTGTTTATTAATATATAGTATATATTTAGTTTGCTCATTAATAATTTAATATAGAATACAATATATTGCTTGAACAATGTGGCTTTGTTTGAATATTGTGTTTGTGTGATGGCTAACTCATATTTATCCATCATGGTATTAGATGTCTAGAGTCATCAGTTACCAAGTAAGAAAACATTTTTTCTCGCTAGACTATAGACCTAAAATTTAAATTTAAGTTTTGTGTTTTTGGTTTTCTTGAAATTACAAGTTTAATCACTTACTATTTTCTGAACGTAATGTGTTTGGTAGTTTTGGAGGGAAATAAACATTAAAAGCACCATTGAATTAACAAACCCAACAAGTTCAAAATATCTCAAAAGAAAAATTACAAGAAACCCTTAAAGTTTATCTGTTATAATAATAATAATAATAATAATAATAATAATAATAATAATAATA
Source organism: Scalesia atractyloides (assembly GCA_947069175.1). Classification (NCBI taxonomy): domain Eukaryota; kingdom Viridiplantae; phylum Streptophyta; class Magnoliopsida; order Asterales; family Asteraceae; genus Scalesia; species Scalesia atractyloides. The sequence goes on from CAMTDV010000021.1 coordinate 76,616,614, forward strand.
ATAATAATAATAATAATAATAATAAATAAATAAATAAATAAAGACAAAAATACAAGGAGTACTTTATAAAATAAGATTCAGTTTGATATTCACAAGTAAGATGGTAACTGAGTGTATAAAAAAGTTATAGTGATAGTGTGAATACGCTTCCGTTTCTCAAGGGTTTAAACGGTATGATACAAATTATCTAGTTATCTAGGGAGTATAGTCTCTTGATTTAGTGGCACTGAATGTTTATCCCGCTAGAGTGGTACAAGTTTGAATTTCGCTTTATGGGCAATACGTAGATTTTAGGGATGTATATGCTGAACGTTCCCATCGTTCGTTTTGTTCTTATTCTTTTGTACTAAATTATGTTTTTCTTATGTGAAGAATGTGTTGTCATTGTCGCACCAATTGAAGCATTTTGCGCATTACAAAAGAAACCTTAGGATGAGGGTAGGATCAAAAAAGGCTGACGGATCTATCCAGAACGCAGTGTTTGTATTAAGCATGGGAACAAACGATTTTCTGCAAAACTATTACGTGGAGCTCCCACGACGGGCCCAATTCACCGTAGACCAATATGGAGATTACTTGATCTCTCTTTTTCATGGTTACGTCAAGGTTTTAACTTTTCACTGAAAAAAGAAGCAATAGAAAATGATGAAAATAACCGTCTTACTAGGTGTCTTATACCTCTATGTACATGTCAACACAAAGTTAGATATATAGCCATGACATGTCAATATAGGTATAAGACAAAAAAATGGTTACTTTCGTTTTTTTTTCTAAAAATAGTAAACATTATTATTTAATTTTCTATTCATTAATTACATTAATTTGTTGAATATAAATTGGTGCAGAAAATGCATGCTCTAGGAGCAAGAAGATTGGTGATTGTTGGGGTTGTTCCTTTTGGTTGCATGCCTTTGGTCAAGACATTGAAGGGTACCACCAAATGTGACGATGAGTACAACAAAGTGGCTCTCTCATTCGATTTGAAGTTACAAAAAGCATTACTTACAATACAAAGAACTTTAGGGATGAAAACAGCCTACGTTGACACTTATGGTCTTGTTCAAAGTGCGATTGAAAACCCTAAGAAATACGGTGAGCAGTCTTTTCAAAATCTTTTCAAACTACGCATTATATAACCACCTTTTCATTCAAAATTTGAAATGGGATAATATCATTTGTAGGGTTTGAAGATACTACAAAGGGGTGTTGCGGAACAGGAACGATTGAATATGGTATTACTTGTAAAGGCTTGGATACATGTGTTGATCGAGATAAATTTTTATTTTGGGATGCTGTTCATCCAACTGAAAGGATGTATAAGATCATTGCGGATGAGGCCTTAAATTCTATTCTCACCAAGCTTTTTTAATGAATTTAAAGATACTTCGTAATTTGAACTTGAAATCTTGTTATTCCTTTGTGTGAGTATGCACATGTATTATGACCTAAATAACCAAATAATATGTCTATTATTGTTTATTTGTTGTTATGCCTATATATCTTGTCGGGAATGTGGTGTCTCAAGCTTTGAGTTTAGTAAATGCTTACAATAAAATCGAATATATTACTTTACTAGGTTAGAACCTCTTACACGGCTTAAATTAGTAAAACTTGATTTTATTTTTGTGGTTTCTAACTATGTGGGGTTATAAAATTCAAAAAAAAATGAGAATCTCTTAAATTTAAAAACATATCTAGAAACAAAATAACGGTAAATAAATTTTTATTAGAAAAATACTAAAAAAACATGTAGGCTGATGAGAAACAAAATAATGGTAAATTAAATTTTTATTAGAAAAATACTAAAAAACGTGTAGGCTGATGAGAAACAAAATAACGGTAAATTAAAGTTTTATTAGAAAAATACTAAATTTTAAATACTAAAAAGCATGTAGGCTGATGAAAATGAATCAAGGAAATATTAAATAAAATGTTGAAAAGGAAATCAGGTAAAGTTGAAAGGGGTAAGGATCACATGTAAGTTAGATGGGTTTACAGTTTAGACGAAAAACAAGAATTAAGGTAGTCTAGAATTAAATCAGGTAAAACCAAGAATTATGTTAAGTTAATTTTTAAAACTGTATATTAAACTTTTTTATGTAATAGATAAAATGTTTATTCGACTAGAGTGTCTTTACTCCTTCAAATATTATTTTAATAGTTAGGTTAAATTTGTAATAACATCTATTTTGTTATTATTTGACATATTTTTACCATTCAAAGCATCCAATCGCATGAAATAGTAGAAAACTTTTATAATTCACAGATAAAAACAATTATTTTCACTAGTCGTTTTTTATAATATTTAACGAACATAATTTTCAATTTGATGAGATTTAGAAACATAAATATAATTTTCTACGTAAAAAATACATTTATTTAGAAGATTTATTAAATTCACATATTAATAAATAGAATAATTATCATTATTAAATAAAAATATATATAATTAACTAGAGAGAGAGTTAGAAAAACCAGAAAGTAGATGACTTACGATGGTGATAAGTGTCCATGAACATTTTCTTTTATTTATATAGTATAGATTCGGAATATTTTTATATTTTGTTTGGACGAAAAAGATGATTTATATACCCTGATTTCCACCATGAGCCAAACATCTGGATACATGAAAAAAAACCATGGGGAATTAGGGCAAACTCCTCTTCTTATTATAGACACGCGCACACCAAAAAATTCCCCGTTGACAAAAGGTTCACACGCCATGAGCATAAAAATATTTTCCATCAATGGAGTAAGGCTGACATCAGCCAAGCGACTGACATCAGAAATCTTAAGTTATTTATTCCTATTGACGATCCACGTAAAAGAAAAATGAAGAATGCTATCGAAGAAGGGTTCCTTCTTAAAGTCGTTTGAATAAATAGTAGATCTAACTGATCGGAATCGAATCAGATCTATGGTTTTGTCTCTGCATGAAAGGGGTTAATCCTTTGCTTCGTTGTTTGGAACTGTACCTCCGATTAACTATGCAAAACAAACCACCGTTAGACTCGCCACGGGGAGAATGGGGGTTCTCTCCGTGACCACCCTCCGGCATGAGAATAAGTACAGGTTTGATCGGAATAGTTTAAGTGAAGTAAGAGAGAGAGTAAGTGAGAGTGAATACCTCTTCCTTGTACCCGAAGTTACTTATTTATAGCCGGATTTAGGCACCAAAATGTGAGAGAGGAAAATTTAACAGAATCTTTCTTAACGTCGTTAATCAATTATATCATCATTCGAGCACACGGATCATGGTGTTGATCAACGGTTAAGGAAATGCCACGTGGCTGATGATGCTCTTTTCACTTTTTGTTATGAGTGTACCATCATCGTGACTTTGAGGAATGTATCAGATCGTGCCACGTGTCAATTCTGTTGTAACAGCTCATGCCTTTGCACGATTGAGCTTATTGTTTCTAGAACTTTTTACAGCTGTTTCCTTCTGAAATGTTGCCATGTGTCTTTTCTGTTGTAACAGAAAAGATTCCTTATTATTCTACTTGTCTTTCTTGCGCGCATGTGTCATCTGATTAGAGAAAGAGAACCAAGCTTAACTATAACCTTGCGCGAGCCCGCGCAGGGTAGTTAAATGATTGTTTCTTCTCTTAGATGCCTGGCGTATGGAAGACGATTTGAGCAAGGTCTGCTCTTGTAGTAATAATGGGTATGGTCTCTTACTTGGCGAACGGTTTTTGGGACCATACCCCTTCAAGTCCCCCCAGTCCAGTGTTGCTTCTATGTGCAAGTGGCAAGTAGGTGGAGCACCGGACTAATAAAAATTATAGTGTTCATTGTATTTCTGCAAATAATTTCTATGCACTGAAGGAAACGAAATCTTCATGGAGAAGGAAAAAACTTCCTGAATAAGGAGAGACAATTTTGAATTTTGAAAAAGCTGTCATTGTATCAGGGTTTTGGTGAAAAGCACGTGTTGAGGTGACGTTTGACGTACTGTGTGACAGCTGTCAACTATGACAGACGTTCAACATTAATTGCGAAATGGCTCTTGGTGATTACACGCGTGCGTGAGGACTGTTACTGTTCACCACTCGCCCTTCTGTCGCTTAGGGTTTGATGAAAACCCTGAATTTTCGGCACATTTGCTGCAGGCATTTATTGCAATGCCTATATATACACTCTTCTTCACAAACCGTCGTTTTTATGCTTTCGGAAATTCTTTTCTTCTTCTTTCTCCTGCAAATACTCCCTTTCCGCTGTAATTCAAAATCAGTCGATATCTGCCTCAGATCCTTGTCATATTTCTATGGCTACGAGTTCTACTCCTGAGGAGATAGTAGAGATGTTGTCCACATCATCGTTGCCAACGTTGAAGTGGAGCCGGAGTGCCTTGAAAGTCTGGTTACTAACTTCAAGTTCCCAAAGTCATGGGATGCCCGATATCCAGATGATACCGACACAACGGCGAATGCTCCGACAGGGTACATTACTTTGTTTTGGGATTACTTTGCTGAGTGTAATTTCCGACTTCCTGTGACTCATTTCTTGCTGGAGATTCTTGATTTCTATAAGTTTCACATATCTCAGTTAAACCCTATGGGGGGATGGTTCGTATCCGGCACTTCGAGTTTGTTTGCCAGTCGATGAACATCCTTTCTACCGTTGATAGATTTAGGGTTTTTTTACCAACTACACTGTGCGTTAGGGTTCTATTCATTTCAACAACGTCTTCCAGCGAAAAGGTTGTTGCTTAACCCACCCAAGTCTTTTCAAGATTGGAAACAAAAGTTTTTTTATATTAAAGCGGTTGTGATACCGTCAAAGATGACCTTTCGCGGAGTTGAAGAGATCGAGCTTGAGAGAATGACTATCCCCACTGATGAAGTATGGTACCAGGATTTGAAGGATGTTCCTAACATTGTTTTTCCATAGAGGGCTTTAGTTGCAGCAGGAATGAGTATGCTCTGGAAGGCCGTCGTAAGAAACCAGTGTATGTTGAAGAAGGCACAGGTAAGTCGTTTTACTTTATAATATGGTTGCGCATGCATATGCTCATTCTTTTGCGGCGTTTGTAGTTACTTCCTTGTACGTTGTATCTTTCCAAAGAGAAAAAGGCAAAATGGAAGTGATGTCTATCGGCGCAGATGAAGAGCCTTGGTTCTCACAGATCTTGGGAAACTTTGAACTGCCCAAAATAGAAGAGCTCAATGCGCAACCCTCTGCCACTGCTGGTAAGTAATTTTCCTTTGATGCCTGAGTTAGTATTGCAATCCCTAACGTTAGATCTTAGAGTAATATTGCAATATAACTTATGGAGCGCATATTGTTTTGTTTGTGGTAACCCCAGTAGGTGACTTGTCAAACTTGGGCGTAGGCCCTGACTCCAAGAAGAAGAAAAAACCTACTGTTGCCATTCCTCTTCCTAAAAAACCTGACGTTCCTGCGCCTAAGGCTCCTGAAACCCTGAAGGCGGAGATCAAGAAAGGTACGCGCCTTGTCTCTGATTCTTGGTGTGAGTACGTGGTAATGTCAGACTCATTAGAAGGTCTTGCGCCTATAGGTTTAAAGAAACCCAAGGCGGAACCGAAGGATACAGCAGAGATTCCTGCGGCGAATCCAAATGACCCGATCGACGTGCCATCAAGTCCTGAACCATTGGTATCCCGTACCTCCAAGAAAAGAAAAAAACTGACCCTGAACCACCAGTACCACCACCGAAGAAAGCTGTGAGGGGAAGAATCGGAAGAAGAGCAATCTGGATGCTCTTGCAGAAAAATTTTCTCCAGGTAAGGCGGGCACTTAACATGTCATTTGTATATGGAAACTCCTTTTTTCATCTGAGCTTGTTATATGCAAAAAAAAATTTGTGAAGGTGGCGCATACCACATCATCATCAATGCCTACAGTGCATCAACCTGAAGTTGAAGACTTCAAGAAGAGTGGTGACGATGTGAACCCAGACGTGACGTATGCTGGCCCAGAACCCATCGTGCCCGATATGCCAGAGAAACCTGCTCTCGAAGAAGAGCATATAAAATCATTTGTTGAAGATCCTGCTGGCGAGCAGGTAAAAGATACTGCCCCTTCTGATGTTGAAAAGCAACCTGTTGAGGATCCGAAGATACCTCCACCTCACCCAGAAAAAACCACCGATTGCCAAGCAAAGAACATTGGCTCATCCTCTGCTGCGCCTAATTTTGAATCATTTTTGATGACCCAACAGAAGAATCCCCCATTCTCCCCGAGGAGACGCCTAGGGATTACTATTATGGCTCCTACTCAACCAAGCGAGCTCCGCCCTCCATGAACCAGTGTGGAAGCTTAAACAAAGTGATACCTTCACCGACCTGCAAGCTTGCAAGGAATGGTATAAGGGCATCTATCCACCAGCGGGGGTGAAGCTCCAAGAAGAAAAGTCTCATGAACAAACATACCAGGCTTATTTGTTAGAGACGACGCAAGCCTCATCTGTGACCCACAGGATTGTGCGTGAGTGGCGCAGTTTGAATGAGGAGTGGGATGAATTTGAGTCTAAAAAATTCAAAGTTGGGGTTGAAAGTGAGAAGGTGAGGAAGATGAAGGTGGACCTAGAGGCGGAAAGATGCACTTTCGAGGATGAGAAGAAAACGGAAGAATGGTCTGCCTTAGGTTGGCAAAAGAAAGCAGAAGCGGAGGCGGTGCTTCTTGCTACAGAGCGTAAGAGATGGCTAGAAGCCTGCGAGCGTGATAACAATGAGAAGATCTCTTTGCGCAGTGAAATAGAAAAATTAAAGCAGGAGAAAATTGACGCTGTAGCCGCTGCTGATGAAGCCCGCTCACACCGTGAACGAAGAGAGCAGAATGAGGTAGGGACCAGAATGACACTACTTCTTAGAGATAAAGAAATAGCTGATCTTACCTCTATGTTATTTGATCAGGAAAAGATGAAAGCCGATCTTGACAATGCAAAGAAAGATATTCAACTGGCGAAGGTTGAGAAAGCCGAGTTAATCCGCCGGCAAGCGGAGAATGAGAAGAAGATTGAAGATGCGGAGACCGCGCGTGCTACCGCGAAAAACATCGTTGAATCCTTAACGAACAACTTAACATGGATACAGCAGCATGGAATTGTGAATGTAAGTACCATCTTTTTCATATGTTGTTGATCTGCCGTATTGATCTGACGTCGTGACTTATCTTTTACAGATTGCCAACTCCATTTTGAACTTTGTTGAGTTGGATGAAACCGTGGCGCAGCTTATGGTTTCGGCCCGGAATGACGGCTACGTCCGAGGCTACCAAGATTGTGCAACCTATGTAGAGCATGCCCTTAAGGTGAAGTGGGATACTAGTCGATCAATGATTCATGGTGTAACATCCGTCGTAAAACGGGTTCCAAAACCCGCTCTGTTTAAAATTTTAGAACTTATTAAATACTTCGTTACGCATTTATTTTATATGTTAGATAATCTTCATAATTAATAAGATAATATATATATATATATATATATAATACAGCAAAAGAAAAGAAAATAACCGATAAAAATTGGGACAAACCGGGATCGAACCCGGGTTCCCCCCCCCCCTCATGCACACACTAAATCACCACTGTGACACACACACTGATTGTGTGGTTTTAAAACAAATAATAAGTATAGTAAAACTGGTATGTCATCTTCCAGCTCGAAGCAGTTGTAACGGTAACAGCCCATTGATTTAGTGATTTTCTCCACTGATTAGCAGTTTCAGTTTCCTCAAATAATCCATTTCAAACAGTCAATCAAATTACAAACCGCAATCAAGTTCTTTTAAAGGCCAACGATTATGCTTAATCATCAAGCTAAATCCTTTTACGGTTTCAAGAATCAAATTTCAAAGCTCGTCATAGCCTATAAGTACCCAGCGAGAGTTGATCTCAAACTCGCCCAAAATCTCTCTCAAAATTCCTCTGCTCAAGTTCGCAGTTTGGCCGAAAACTCTAGTTGCTCTGTCATCGGAGATAGCGCTGGAAAATCGAAAGCTTTCATTTTTGGTAACAACCCCTTACTTCCTATTTTCTTTATTCAATACGTAAACTCATGAATTTGTGCAAGCAGAGCGGTAGTCAATTTCATTCAAAAATTCAAACCGGGTTTAAGTTCTGGGTTTTTTTAAGGAAGAAGATGAAGTTTCTTCGATGTATAAATACTTTTAAATACGGGTTTTTAATCGGGTTAGACACACAGTCCAGTGGTGGACTGTGTGCAATTACAAAACACATGTCCTGGGTTCGACTCGTATACGTTACCGATTCTCTGTAAATAAAACCAAACTTTTTAACTCACTCAGATCACTCTGGAACAAGTGTTTAAAGTTAATGCAAATAAGGATTCATACGGGTCAGACACACAGCCCAACTGGTTGGGCTGTGTGCACGGGAACTAAAGGTCTCGGGTTCAAATCATGAAGTCTCAACCGGTTTTGGAGATTTATAAATCTTTTTAAAATAAATAAAATCCGTATTAACCTAACTAGTATATATATATAATTAAAATTGATATTATTTCGGGTTAGACACGTAGCTCAGTTGGTAGAGCTGCGTGCACGTATACGGGAGGTCACGAGTTCGAACCTCCAATTTCTCATACAATCCGACCGGTTGACCCGGTCAGACCTGACAAGGTCAAATATTTTTTATTTTATTTTATTTATTTTCTCTATTTGTATTACTTCAAAATCATATAAAAATGCTTAAAAATAGGACTCTTTAAGTTTAAAATTTTATTTAAATACCACAAAAATAACCCTAAAAATCTAACAAAAAGCACTAATTAAAAATGTTAATTTCAAATGAAAATTTATTTATTTATCGAGTTATTACGTTATTATTTAGGTTAGTTCCTCTCGTGGTCAAATCTAAATTCGTGCGCACTCTTCATCAATCAAGAAAAACGCACCCACGGTGAGTGAATTCTTGCAAATTCCCCTTTTTATTCATGTTTTGGTGTGTATCATGTGTCGCTTTATTTATTTCGTTTATTCAAACTTGTGCTGTTATCATTATATGATCTAAACGTGTGATGTAAATGTTGTTTGTTGTGATGTGTGTTTACATTTTGTCAAGTTGCGTTCAAATCATTCATTACGCCCATCAATTCCTCGTTGGAGACGAGTTGAGCATCGTGTGCCTCATTAGATCGGCTCCGTTTGATTGAGCCTTGATCTCATTGTTCATCATTTGGTGTGTGCGTGTGCATTAATTGATATTATGTGTTTTGTGATTAAATTTACATATACGTATACTCATATGTGGTTATGCACCTTTTTATAACCAATATAACAAATTCATTCAAATGTTTTCATAAGATTCACTCGCCAACTTTTGTTGACCCAAAACCCTATTTTTACACATGATACAGGTGGACAGGTTGAAGCAAGGAACACATAGGAAATTACCTTAAAGAAAAATAAAGAAGTCATGAAAAATGTATTTGAACATGTTGTGCTTGTATGTTTATTGTAATTTCTTCTTTAAAATGAAATAATAAATATGAAACTTTATAGTAAATGTCATGAGCTTTGATGAAAACCCAAATATGCCCGACTACCATTTCCGCTGCGGGTCAGGGTGTGACACATGGAGTTGATACGCATTCTTCCTATACTGCTGCCAAGGCTAAGTATGATCAGCTGCAAATTCCTATCATGGAGTTGATGGATAATGCCTTATCTCATGACGACTTTGTGAACCGTCTGAAGGAAATTTTTTCTGAAGCGGAAGAAAAACAAACTGAAACGAAGGCCCCTGAGTAGGAGTTATATTTAAGCTATGTTTGTTTAAGATGTGTATGTACAGATTTTGCGCAAGTATTTTATGTTATAATATATTTGGATTACAGTTCTTGCGTGAGTACAATTACTTGTTTAGGACAACACAAATGAACGTGACTAACCAACTCATGTGTGAGCAGCAATGATAATATGACTGCTCATGAGTAGAAAGTGTTTTTGTATTTCCAAAGTAATCGCATGCATTTGTAAAAAATATATTCATCAAAGCAAAAATGTAAGTAGCGGCAAAGTAAGATTTCATTAATAAGGCTTCGAGCCATAATTGTCGCTAAGATTACAAATAAACTACTTTAAGCAGTCTCCTGCAAAGCGCAAAGCTATTGCATTGAGAGAGCTGAGATTACAAATAGCAACGGCGCAACTGCTGGGCGTTCCAGGTTCTAGGAACGCTGGTGTCGTCCATGTGCTTGAGGGTATAAGCTCCTTCCTTTTGCTTCAACGAATAAAATTCATCTTCTAATTTCTTGATTTCGCTCCTTGGGCAAAATCGTCTGGTCATGATTTCCTTCAATTCGTTCCAAGTTAAAGTCATAGCATCTTCAACACCTCGTTTGGCCTTATCTGAATTCCACCAAGTAAGTGCTATTCCATATAAACGACCAGTAGCATAACGCACTTTTCGATCATCGGGACAATCGCAATTTAGAAAGGTGTTCTCCATTTCTTCAAACCAATGGAGGAGAGCGGTGACGCCTTCAGTCCCTTTGTATTTCGGAGGGTCGCATGATTTGAAATGCTTGTAGGTGCATTTAGTGGTATTTGGGGGAGAGTTGATAATGTTTTGGTTTTCTTGATTGACAGGATTAGCGGTAAGTGCTTGTTGTACTTGGATTACAATGTTGGGTATTATTGCAGCCATTTGTTGAGCGATTAGGGCAGCCATGCGTTCGCGGGCTTTTCCTGCTCTCGTCTTCCTACGGGTGTGGTTAGAAGACATATACAAGGAATACATGTCAAGAGTATGAGTTGGATGTTTTTGGGTTCATGGGTCGCACTAGGAATGAACATTCATAAAATAATTATAGAAAAATAAATCTACTACATCCATAGGATGTCTTGGGCTTTGCTCGCCATTAGGCCCTACATGCCGCCATACTTTACCTTTGTAATCATGTGGGCCCCCATGAATACCGGTTTTTCATATGGTTCTCACGGGTTTGCCTGGTTGCGTACACTAAAACCCGAAGAAAATCGAGAAATATGTATACAACGTGTGATATTCGGAATGTGTCCAGGTGTAGACACGGTGACACCTCAAAGTGGGGTTAGTTCGAACGACGTTTGGTGTGGCATGCTTTGGCCTAATAGGTCCTTCGTACTCTCATCGTTGGTCCCCAGGTAGGCAAACTGGTCCGTTATATTGGATTTATACGAATGCCAACCTAGACAGGACGTTCCGACTACCGGTACTTGTACCCTTCCAGTTACTACATGCCCGTCGCAGAACTTACTTTGATGAGATTTGAAAATTGCAACAAAATCTTTGAATAATGAGAGTATGAAAATAAATTGAATACATGAACATCGATATATGTATAATGAATATTATAAGTATGTATGTTTGACTGTAAGTATAAACAAATATGAAACAAATAAATATCACAAGTTTGTATGTAACCACCTAATCAATTAAAATTTAGGCAGACTATAGTATAGGCTCTAAGGGTCTAATAACATATCCTATATCCCTATAGTCATGGCTCTGATACCAATCTGTCACACCCCGACCCGCAGCGGAAAAGGTGACCGGGGTATGATTGGGTTATCATCAAAGCTCATGACATTTAATATATGTTTCATATTCATTAATACAATTTAACAGGAACTTTACAACCATAAATACATCATGACCTAACATCAATCTAAGCTTCTTTGTTTTCTTCTAAGGCATTTCCTATGTTTTCCTTGCTTCATCCTGTTCACCTGTATCATGTGTAAAAAGGGTTTTTGGATCAACAAAAAGTTGGCGAGTGAATCCTATGGAAAACATTTGAACAAGTTTATTTAATTGATTATGAAATGAGTGCACAACCACACATGAGTAAAAATAGATGTAAACTTATTCAACAATCATTAGATATTAAATAAAGCACACATGAACAATAATGGAACGTTTAGAGGCACGCGTTGCTCTACTCGTCTCTCACGAGGAACTGATGGGCCTAATGAATGAATTGCATAAACATGATAATATGAAAGACACAACTACAAATAATATAAACTCAATGATACACACATGAACAATAATGGATTGGTTTTGAGGCACGCGTTGTTCAACTCGTCCCCACGAGGAACTGATGGGCTTAATGAATGACTTTCATATAATTTGACAAAAAGAAATACGTAATCACAACAATATAAACAATCTAAGTTTAGATCACGATATGGTATAGCACAAGTTTAAATAAACGAGTTAATTATTTGGTGACACATGACACACCCCAAAACGTGTAATTAAAAGGGGGGAGTTGTAAGATTCACTCACAGTGGGTGCGTTCGGTTGATGATGTTGAATGCACGCGAAGTGGTTTTAACCACGAGTGAAATTAACCTAGATAATGGCATAATGTTTCGGTAAGTAAACGGATTTTATTAATCCATTTTAGTAGGATTGTTGGGTGTATTTTTGTGAGTTTAAGGCTATTTTCTAACCTTAAAATGTTATTTTTAAGTATTTTTAATTGATTTTTAATTAAAATAAATAAATAAAAATAATAAAAAATTTGACTTTTTTGACCGTTGACCATTGACCGTTGACTGTTGACTTTGACCGGTTCGTATGCGAGTATATGTGCGCTGAGTGAGGCTCGAACCCGAGACCTCCCGTACGCGTGCATGCAGCTCTACCAACTGAGCTACGTGTCTAACCCGAAATATTTCTGTTTTTAATTATATTTATATATTAATTAGATTAATCGAAAATCATTTATTTTAAAAATGATTTAACTGAATCGGACCGGTGCGCTCCACAGGTCTCGAACCCGGGACCTGTGGGTTGCGTTAACTCACAGTCCACCGCTGGACTGTGTGTTTAACATGTTATATAAACCGATTTTATTATACTTAAATACAAACTAAGTACTTTCATTTCTGACTTATTTAAAAAGGTAAATAATTGTCCGAGTCGGTGCAGTAGACCGGACTCGAACTCGTGACGTGTGATTAACCATACACACAGTCCACCGCTGGACTATGTGTCTATCTTGGTTATTATTCCGAATATTATTATGCTTAACATATATATGAAATGAATCCGGTTCAGTTAACAAAAAATGACATTTTTATTAAGGCAGCATGTGTGGGACAAGATTCGAACTCGAGACGTTAGTGTGTTTATTGTGCACACAGTCCACCGCTGGACTGTGTGTCTAACCCGAGTAATAACTTGATTTTAATTATACATATGTTACCGAACTTCGTCTTCTTCGTCCGTTTTTAACCAGAATCGGAAATCCGACTGGTTCAATGTTTTAATCGGTTTCTTTAGCGTTTTTAGTTAATTACAAGTGAGATTAAAGAAAAAGAATGAACGATTTAATCGTGAGGTATACCGACTGGATTCCTCTGTTTTCCGGCAGAACTCCGGCGACAGTATCAGGTTCCGGCGACGTGTGTCTTGCAGCATCGAGTCTTCAGAAAGCTTACAAAGGACGTGGGTGACTTCGGTATAAGCTCAGGGGGTTTAGTAAAGCTTAGAAGTGGAGGGTTCGGTTTTTCGGCGATGAGCAGAAGATTTCCGGCGAGTGAGTTTTCGCCGAGAAAGGGTGCGGTTTTGAGCGAAAATGTTTGCAGAGGTTCGAGGGGGTATTTATAAGGCAGGTTATCGATGAACTTGGTCCGATTTCCGACTTGATTCGTCAGTTATAATTTCTCCGGCGGTTATAGTTGGTGTCGCGGACTCAGGCGTCGGTTATAACCGATGTGTGTTTAAAGTTTACGTTATAACTGAAGGAATCGTTAAATTATTGGCGAGATCGCCGGGATTTCCGACGACTGCATTTGGGCGCCGGTTTTGAATTCGGAAAGAGATGTTATGAATTAATTGATCTTAATAATTAACAAAAGATACAAGTGGCGCAGTGGTTTAAGTGTTGAGTGTTAAGTCTTTGTTTGACCCGGCGACTGACCCGGGTTCGAAACCCGACAGGAACAAATTATTTTTATTTTCTTATTTTTGACAGTTTTTCAAAAACAAATTATATATTCCGATATAATAATTAATTATGTATCGATTAAAATTATTTTGGGCATTTAATTCGCAACGAAATTTTTAACTGATTGTTCGGTTAATAAACGGAGCGGGTTTGGTAAATCCGTTTTTGACGGATGTTACAGTATCCCCTGCTTTTTAGAAATTTCGTCCCGAAATTTAAATAGTGATATATTTGACTAAAAGAATGATGGTGTACATGCTTAGAAGAAATAAGGTTTTAAGTTTTTGTTTGAGGCGGTAACGTTCCTTGTAAGGGTTAAGTACCCTATTCCAGGAATCGCTTTTTGTTGCCTACTATAAAAGTATTGATAAGCAGAATTGATTCGCTAAATATGATATCATGCATAAGAGTTTGGATATGTTTGGAAGGATATGGTTATATCCTAAGGCAAAACTTCTAATACTACAACCTACATGGAACATAAATAAACACAACAGCTAATATTTGAACATAAATAAACACATCAGCTAACATCAGTAAGGTATGATTGGTTCTATGACTATAGAACATAAATAAACACAACAGCTAATATTTGAATCCACATTCTGATATCATATATGTTTGAATGGTGGCAGTTCCTCTCTCGTTTGTTATGATGGAGAGGTTAGTTTATGTAGAAATGGATCACTATCCAATTTCTTTAAATAGCGAGATGATATAAATGTAACACAAATTCAACCAAGGCAATACTAAATCCTACATGGAACTTCTCATAACCGCCTGATAATGCCTCTGATCCTTTGGCAAGAATACTTATATATAAGAAGTACCAGCGGCATATCCACCATATTCTTGCCAAATTTTCATTGGTTTTTATCCACAAGTTATGATTAGTTACCAAGAAACTACTAAATCCTACATAGAACTTCTCATAATCGTCTGACAATGCCTCTGATCCTTTGACAAGAATACTTATATATAGGAAGTACCAGCGGCGTATCCACCATATTCTAGTCAAATTTTCATTGGTTTTATCAGTGAATTATGATTAGTCCCATGTGACTCTACAACTAATACAACAAACTCATAAATACTGAAATGAAAAATGTCTGTGCGATCAAGGCTCAATCAAACGGAGCCGATCGTATTGCATGTACTGAAAATGAAATTGTCTGTGCGATCAAGGCTCAATCAAACAGAGCCGATCGTATTGCATGTACTGAAAATAATAAACTTAACCTACAAACAGCCTATACATGGAACCTCTCATAACCGCCTGATTATGCCTCCGATCATTTGACAAGAATACTTATATATAGGAAGTACCAGCGGCGTATCCACCATATTCTTGTCAAATTTTCATTGACTTTATCCACAAGTTATGATTAGTTCTATGTGACTCTACTACAAACACAACATCCACAAAATACTGATAATGAAAATGTCTGTGCGATCAAGGCTCAATCAAACGGAGCCGATCGTATTGCATGTACTGAAAATGAAAATGTCTGTGCGATCAAGGCTCAATCAAACGAAGCCGATCGTATTGCATGTACTGAAAATGATAAACTTAATCTAAACAACAATCACACAAACAGCCTATGCATGGAACCTCTCATAACCGCCTGATAATGCCTCCGATCATTTGACAAGAATACTTATATATAGGAAGTACCAGCGGCGTATCCACCATATTCTTGTCAAATTCTCATTGACTTTATCCGCAAGTTATGATTAGTTCTACGCGACTCTACAACAAACACAACAACCACAAGATACTGATAATGAAAATGTCTGTGTGATCAAGGCTCAATCAAACGGAGCCGATCGTATTGCATGTACTGAAAATGAAAAATGTGGGCACGCCAGGTTCAACCTCATAATGAAATGGGGAACATGCTCAACGCTCATAAAATGGGGAGCGGCGGCCTATGAAATTGCATGTACTGAAAATGAAAAATGTGGGCACGCCAGGTTCAACCTCATAATGAATGGGGAACATGCTCAACGCTCATAAAATGGGGAGCGGCGGCCGATGAAATTGCATGTACTGAAATAATAACCAATAATTACTCAAACAGTCTACACATGGAACTTCTCATAACCGCCAGATAATGCTTCTGATCCTTTGACAAGAATACTTATACATAGGAAGTACCAGCGGCGTATCCACCATATTCTTGTCAAAGTTTCATTGGCTTTATCTTAAGTTATGTTTGGTTCTATGTGATAAAGAAAAACATAAAATTAAACGATAGGAGTTGAATCTGGATTTTCGGTGAAGAGGACTAGTTGGGTATCTTCGTTTGGGCCGTCATTATCTTCGACAGGATTGGCGTTGATGTTGAAGACTCTTCCTCTTGCTGGTGGCCTTGCGGTTGGGTTTTCTTGGTTTACTTGGTTAACTAGGTTTGATTGGGCTTGAGCGTTTATGTCGTTAACCAATTGAGGGCATGTGTTTCTAAAGTGGGTAGGGTCGCCACAATTGAAACAAGCTCGAACATATGGGAATATGGGGTATTGGGGTTGTTGATAGGTTTGGTTCATGGTTTGAGTAGGGGAAGATATTTGGTTTTGAAGGGTGCGGCAAACCTTGCTCAAATGACCATAGCGTCCATAAGTTGCACATAGTCGACAAGGTAAAGTAAGGGGATGGTGATAAAAACAGTTGTTGCATTGAGGGTGAGGTCCAAGATATGGTTTCTTATTTGGGTAAGTTGAGTTGGGTGCCACTTGAGTGATTGGGATAGCTTGGATGGGTATGGCGTGTGAAATTGGTTGATTCCGTTGGATAGCAGCGAAAAGTTGCCCGTCTCTTTTTCTCTTAGGATTGGGTTGAGAAGGGGATTCGTTTTGGGTGGAGTCGGAGGTTTCAGTTGATTCTTTATCCTTCTTCTTCTCCTCCTTGAAGTCTTTGTTTCGGATTCGGTTCTCGGTGAGCTCTGTTGCTAACTCCATTGCCGCTTCCAAGGTTGCAGGCATGGTACTTATTACAGGGTCTTGAATCTTTGACGGAAGACCACGAATGTAGTGCTCGATCAAACGGTAAAGGGGAGTGAACATGTTGGGAACCATTTGATGTAACTCGAGGAATCTTTTGTTGTACGTGGTGTGGTCTCCTTCCTTTTGCTTCAACGAATAAAATTCATCTTCTAATTTCTTGATTTCGCTCCTTGGGCAAAATCGTCTGGTCATGATTTCCTTCAATTCGTTCCAAGTTAAAGTCATAGCATCTTCAACACCTCGTTTGGCCTTATCTGAATTCCACCAAGTAAGTGCTATTCCATATAAACGACCAGTAGCATAACGCACTTTTCGATCATCGGGACAATCGCAATTTAGAAAGGTGTTCTCCATTTCTTCAAACCAATGGAGGAGAGCGGTGACGCCTTCAGTCCCTTTGTATTTCGGAGGGTCGCATGATTTGAAATGCTTGTAGGTGCATTTAGTGGTATTTGGGGGAGAGTTGATAATGTTTTGGTTTTCTTGATTGACAGGATTAGCGGTAAGTGCTTGTTGTACTTGGATTACAATGTTGGGTATTATTGCAGCCATTTGTTGAGCGATTAGGGCAGCCATGCGTTCGCGGGCTTTTCCTGCTCTCGTCTTCCTACGGGTGTGGTTAGAAGACATATACAAGGAATACATGTCAAGAGTATGAGTTGGATGTTTTTGGGTTCATGGGTCGCACTAGGAATGAACATTCATAAAATAATTATAGAAAAATAAATCTACTACATCCATAGGATGTCTTGGGCTTTGCTCGCCATTAGGCCCTACATGCCGCCATACTTTACCTTTGTAATCATGTGGGCCCCCATGAATACCGGTTTTTCATATGGTTCTCACGGGTTTGCCTGGTTGCGTACACTAAAACCCGAAGAAAATCGAGAAATATGTATACAACGTGTGATATTCGGAATGTGTCCAGGTGTAGACACGGTGACACCTCAAAGTGGGGTTAGTTCGAACGACGTTTGGTGTGGCATGCTTTGGCCTAATAGGTCCTTCGTACTCTCATCGTTGGTCCCCAGGTAGGCAAACTGGTCCGTTATATTGGATTTATACGAATGCCAACCTAGACAGGACGTTCCGACTACCGGTACTTGTACCCTTCCAGTTACTACATGCCCGTCGCAGAACTTACTTTGATGAGATTTGAAAATTGCAACAAAATCTTTGAATAATGAGAGTATGAAAATAAATTGAATACATGAACATCGATATATGTATAATGAATATTATAAGTATGTATGTTTGACTGTAAGTATAAACAAATATGAAACAAATAAATATCACAAGTTTGTATGTAACCACCTAATCAATTAAAATTTAGGCAGACTATAGTATAGGCTCTAAGGGTCTAATAACATATCCTATATCCCTATAGTCATGGCTCTGATACCAATCTGTCACACCCCGACCCGCAGCGGAAAAGGTGACCGGGGTATGATTGGGTTATCATCAAAGCTCATGACATTTAATATATGTTTCATATTCATTAATACAATTTAACAGGAACTTTACAACCATAAATACATCATGACCTAACATCAATCTAAGCTTCTTTGTTTTCTTCTAAGGCATTTCCTATGTTTTCCTTGCTTCATCCTGTTCACCTGTATCATGTGTAAAAAGGGTTTTTGGATCAACAAAAAGTTGGCGAGTGAATCCTATGGAAAACATTTGAACAAGTTTATTTAATTGATTATGAAATGAGTGCACAACCACACATGAGTAAAAATAGATGTAAACTTATTCAACAATCATTAGATATTAAATAAAGCACACATGAACAATAATGGAACGTTTAGAGGCACGCGTTGCTCTACTCGTCTCTCACGAGGAACTGATGGGCCTAATGAATGAATTGCATAAACATGATAATATGAAAGACACAACTACAAATAATATAAACTCAATGATACACACATGAACAATAATGGATTGGTTTTGAGGCACGCGTTGTTCAACTCGTCCCCCACGAGGAACTGATGGGCTTAATGAATGACTTTCATATAATTTGACAAAAAGAAATACGTAATCACAACAATATAAACAATCTAAGTTTAGATCACGATATGGTATGGCACAAGTTTAAATAAACGAGTTAATTATTTGGTGACACATGACACACCCCAAAACGTGTAATTAAAAGGGGGGAGTTGTAAGATTCACTCACAGTGGGTGCGTTCGGTTGATGATGTTGAATGCACGCGAAGTGGTTTTAACCACGAGTGAAATTAACCTAGATAATGGCATAATGTTTCGGTAAGTAAACGGATTTTATTAATCCATTTTAGTAGGATTGTTGGGTGTATTTTTGTGAGTTTAAGGCTATTTTCTAACCTTAAAATGTTATTTTTAAGTATTTTTAATTGATTTTTAATTAAAATAAATAAATAAAAATAATAAAAAAATTTGACTTTTTTGACCGTTGACCATTGACCGTTGACTGTTGACTTTGACCGGTTCGTATGCGAGTATATGTGCGCTGAGTGAGGCTCGAACCCGAGACCTCCCGTACGCGTGCATGCAGCTCTACCAACTGAGCTACGTGTCTAACCCGAAATATTTCTGTTTTTAATTATATTTATATATTAATTAGATTAATCGAAAATCATTTATTTTAAAAATGATTTAACTGAATCGGACCGGTGCGCTCCACAGGTCTCGAACCCGGGACCTGTGGGTTGCGTTAACTCACAGTCCACCGCTGGACTGTGTGTTTAACATGTTATATAAACCGATTTTATTATACTTAAATACAAACTAAGTACTTTCATTTCTGACTTATTTAAAAAGGTAAATAATTGTCCGAGTCGGTGCAGTAGACCGGACTCGAACTCGTGACGTGTGATTAACCATACACACAGTCCACCGCTGGACTATGTGTCTATCTTGGTTATTATTCCGAATATTATTATACTTAACATATATATGAAATGAATCCGGTTCAGTTAACAAAAAATGACATTTTTATTAAGGCAGCATGTGTGGGACAAGATTCGAACTCGAGACGTTAGTGTGTTTATTGTGCACACAGTCCACCGCTGGACTGTGTGTCTAACCCGAGTAATAACTTGATTTTAATTATACTTATATGTTACCGAACTTCGTCTTCTTCGTCCGTTTTTAACCAGAATCGGAAATCCGACTGGTTCAATGTTTTAATCGGTTTCTTTAGCGTTCTTTAGTTAATTACAAGTGAGATTAAAGAAAAAGAATGAACGATTTAATCGTGAGGTATACCGACTGGATTCCTCTGTTTTCCGGCAGAACTCCGGCGACAGTATCAGGTTCCGGCGACGTGTGTCTTGCAGCATCGAGTCTTCAGAAAGCTTACAAAGGACGTGGGTGACTTCGGTATAAGCTCAGGGGGTTTAGTAAAGCTTAGAAGTGGAGGGTTCGGTTTTTCGGCGATGAGCAGAAGATTTCCGGCGAGTGAGTTTTCGCCGAGAAAGGGTGCGGTTTTGAGCGAAAATGTTTGCAGAGGTTCGAGGGGGTATTTATAAGGCAGGTTATCGATGAACTTGGTCCGATTTCCGACTTGATTCGTCGGTTATAATTTCTCCGGCGGTTATAGTTGGTGTCGCGGACTCAGGCGTCGGTTATAACCGATGTGTGTTTAAAGTTTACGTTATAACTGAAGGAATCGTTAAATTATTGGCGAGATCGCCGGGATTTCCGACGACTGCATTTGGGCGCCGGTTTTGAATTCGGAAAGAGATGTTATGAATTAATTGATCTTAATAATTAACAAAAGATACAAGTGGCGCAGTGGTTTAAGTGTTGAGTGTTAAGTCTTTGTTTGACCCGGCGACTGACCCGGGTTCGAAACCCGACAGGAACAAATTATTTTTATTTTCTTATTTTTGACAGTTTTTCAAAAACAAATTATATATTCCGATATAATAATTAATTTTGTATCGATTAAAATTATTTTGGGCATTTAATTCGCAACGAAATTTTTAACTGATTGTTCGGTTAATAAACGGAGCGGGTTTGGTAAATCCGTTTTTGACGGATGTTACAGTATCCCCTGCTTTTTAGAAATTTCGTCCCGAAATTTAAATAGTGATATATTTGACTAAAAGAATGATGGTGTACATGCTTAGAAGAAATAAGGTTTTAAGTTTTTGTTTGAGGCGGTAACGTTCCTTGTAAGGGTTAAGTACCCTATTCCAGGAATCGCTTTTTGTTGCCTATTATAAAAGTATTGATAAGCAGAATTGATTCGCTAAATATGATATCATGCATAAGAGTTTGGATATGTTTGGAAGGATATGGTTATATCCTAAGGCAAAACTTCTAATACTACAACCTACATGGAACATAAATAAACACAACAGCTAATATTTGAACATAAATAAACACATCAGCTAATATCAGTAAGGTATGATTGGTTCTATGACTATAGAACATAAATAAACACAACAGCTAATATTTGAATCCACATTCTGATATCATATATGTTTGAATGGTGGCAGTTCCTCTCTCGTTTGTTATGATGGAGAGGTTAGTTTATGTAGAAATGGATCACTATCCAATTTCTTTAAATAGCGAGATGATATAAATGTAACACAAATTCAACCAAGGCAATACTAAATCCTACATGGAACTTCTCATAACCGCCTGATAATGCCTCTGATCCTTTGGCAAGAATACTTATATATAAGAAGTACCAGCGGCATATCCACCATATTCTTGCCAAATTTTCATTGGTTTTTATCCACAAGTTATGATTAGTTACCAAGAAACTACTAAATCCTACATAGAACTTCTCATAATCGTCTGACAATGCCTCTGATCCTTTGACAAGAATACTTATATATAGGAAGTACCAGCGGCGTATCCACCATATTCTAGTCAAATTTTCATTGGTTTTATCAGTGAATTATGATTAGTCCCATGTGACTCTACAACTAATACAACAAACTCATAAATACTGAAAATGAAAAATGTCTGTGCGATCAAGGCTCAATCAAACGGAGCCGATCGTATTGCATGTACTGAAAATGAAATTGTCTGTGCGATCAAGGCTCAATCAAACGGAGCCGATCGTATTGCATGTACTGAAAATAATAAACTTAACCTACAAACAGCCTATACATGGAACCTCTCATAACCGCCTGATTATGCCTCCGATCATTTGACAAGAATACTTATATATAGGAAGTACCAGCGGCGTATCCACCATATTCTTGTCAAATTTTCATTGACTTTATCCACAAGTTATGATTAGTTCTATGTGACTCTACTACAAACACAACATCCACAAAATACTGATAATGAAAATGTCTGTGCGATCAAGGCTCAATCAAACGGAGCCGATCGTATTGCATGTACTGAAAATGAAAATGTCTGTGCGATCAAGGCTCAATCAAACGAAGCCGATCGTATTGCATGTACTGAAAATGATAAACTTAATCTAAACAACAATCACACAAACAGCCTATGCATGGAACCTCTCATAACCGCCTGATAATGCCTCCGATCATTTGACAAGAATACTTATATATAGGAAGTACCAGCGGCGTATCCACCATATTCTTGTCAAATTCTCATTGACTTTATCCGCAAGTTATGATTAGTTCTACGCGACTCTACAACAAACACAACAACCACAAGATACTGATAATGAAAATGTCTGTGTGATCAAGGCTCAATCAAACGGAGCCGATCGTATTGCATGTACTGAAAATGAAAAATGTGGGCACGCCAGGTTCAACCTCATAATGAAATGGGGAACATGCTCAACGCTCATAAAATGGGGAGCGGCGGCCTATGAAATTGCATGTACTGAAAATGAAAAATGTGGGCACGCCAGGTTCAACCTCATAATGAATGGGGAACATGCTCAACGCTCATAAAATGGGGAGCGGCGGCCGATGAAATTGCATGTACTGAAATAATAACCAATAATTACTCAAACAGTCTACACATGGAACTTCTCATAACCGCCAGATAATGCTTCTGATCCTTTGACAAGAATACTTATACATAGGAAGTACCAGCGGCGTATCCACCATATTCTTGTCAAAGTTTCATTGGCTTTATCTTAAGTTATGTTTGGTTCTATGTGATAAAGAAAAACATAAAATTAAACGATAGGAGTTGAATCTGGATTTTCGGTGAAGAGGACTAGTTGGGTATCTTCGTTTGGGCCGTCATTATCTTCGACAGGATTGGCGTTGATGTTGAAGACTCTTCCTCTTGCTGGTGGCCTTGCGGTTGGGTTTTCTTGGTTTACTTGGTTAACTAGGTTTGATTGGGCTTGAGCGTTTATGTCGTTAACCAATTGAGGGCATGTGTTTCTAAAGTGGGTAGGGTCGCCACAATTGAAACAAGCTCGAACATATGGGAATATGGGGTATTGGGGTTGTTGATAGGTTTGGTTCATGGTTTGAGTAGGGGAAGATATTTGGTTTTGAAGGGTGCGGCAAACCTTGCTCAAATGACCATAGCGTCCATAAGTTGCACATAGTCGACAAGGTAAAGTAAGGGGATGGTGATAAAAACAGTTGTTGCATTGAGGGTGAGGTCCAAGATATGGTTTCTTATTTGGGTAAGTTGAGTTGGGTGCCACTTGAGTGATTGGGATAGCTTGGATGGGTATGGCGTGTGAAATTGGTTGATTCCGTTGGATAGCAGCGAAAAGTTGCCCGTCTCTTTTTCTCTTAGGATTGGGTTGAGAAGGGGATTCATTTTGGGTGGAGTCGGAGGTTTCAGTTGATTCTTTATCCTTCTTCTTCTCCTCCTTGAAGTCTTTGTTTCGGATTCGGTTCTCGGTGAGCTCTGTTGCTAACTCCATTGCCGCTTCCAAGGTTGCAGGCATGGTACTTATTACAGGGTCTTGAATCTTTGACGGAAGACCACGAATGTAGTGCTCGATCAAACGGTAAAGGGGAGTGAACATGTTGGGAACCATTTGATGTAACTCGAGGAATCTTTTGTTGTACGTGGTGTGGTCTCCTTCCTTTTGCTTCAACGAATAAAATTCATCTTCTAATTTCTTGATTTCGCTCCTTGGGCAAAATCGTCTGGTCATGATTTCCTTCAATTCGTTCCAAGTTAAAGTCATAGCATCTTCAACACCTCGTTTGGCCTTATCTGAATTCCACCAAGTAAGTGCTATTCCATATAAACGACCAGTAGCATAACGCACTTTTCGATCATCGGGACAATCGCAATTTAGAAAGGTGTTCTCCATTTCTTCAAACCAATGGAGGAGAGCGGTGACGCCTTCAGTCCCTTTGTATTTCGGAGGGTCGCATGATTTGAAATGCTTGTAGGTGCATTTAGTGGTATTTGGGGGAGAGGTTGATAATGTTTTGGTTTTCTTGATTGACAGGATTAGCGGTAAGTGCTTGTTGTACTTGGATTACAATGTTGGGTATTATTGCAGCCATTTGTTGAGCGATTAGGGCAGCCATGCGTTCGCGGGCTTTTCCTGCTCTCGTCTTCCTACGGGTGTGGTTAGAAGACATATACAAGGAATACATGTCAAGAGTATGAGTTGGATGTTTTTGGGTTCATGGGTCGCACTAGGAATGAACATTCATAAAATAATTATAGAAAAATAAATCTACTACATCCATAGGATGTCTTGGGCTTTGCTCGCCATTAGGCCCTACATGCCGCCATACTTTACCTTTGTAATCATGTGGGCCCCATGAATACCGGTTTTTCATATGGTTCTCACGGGTTTGCCTGGTTGCGTACACTAAAACCCGAAGAAAATCGAGAAATATGTATACAACGTGTGATATTCGGAATGTGTCCAGGTGTAGACACGGTGACACCTCAAAGTGGGGTTAGTTCGAACGACGTTTGGTGTGGCATGCTTTGGCCTAATAGGTCCTTCGTTCTCTCATCGTTGGTCCCCAGGTAGGCAAACTGGTCCGTTATATTGGATTTATACGAATGCCAACCTAGACAGGACGTTCCGACTACCGGTACTTGTACCCTTCCAGTTACTACATGCCCGTCGCAGAACTTACTTTGATGAGATTTGAAAATTGCAACAAAATCTTTGAATAATGAGAGTATGAAAATAAATTGAATACATGAACATCGATATATGTATAATGAATATTATAAGTATGTATGTTTGACTGTAAGTATAAACAAATATGAAACAAATAAATATCACAAGTTTGTATGTAACCACCTAATCAATTAAAATTTAGGCAGACTATAGTATAGGCTCTAAGGGTCTAATAACATATCCTATATCCCTATAGTCATGGCTCTGATACCAATCTGTCACACCCCGACCCGCAGCGGAAAAGGTGACCGGGGTATGATTGGGTTATCATCAAAGCTCATGACATTTAATATATGTTTCATATTCATTAATACAATTTAACAGGAACTTTACAACCATAAATACATCATGACCTAACATCAATCTAAGCTTCTTTGTTTTCTTCTAAGGCATTTCCTATGTTTTCCTTGCTTCATCCTGTTCACCTGTATCATGTGTAAAAAGGGTTTTTGGATCAACAAAAAGTTGGCGAGTGAATCCTATGGAAAACATTTGAACAAGTTTATTTAATTGATTATGAAATGAGTGCACAACCACACATGAGTAAAAATAGATGTAAACTTATTCAACAATCATTAGATATTAAATAAAGCACACATGAACAATAATGGAACGTTTAGAGGCACGCGTTGCTCTACTCGTCTCTCACGAGGAACTGATGGGCCTAATGAATGAATTGCATAAACATGATAATATGAAAGACACAACTACAAATAATATAAACTCAATGATACACACATGAACAATAATGGATTGGTTTTGAGGCACGCGTTGTTCAACTCGTCCCCCACGAGGAACTGATGGGCTTAATGAATGACTTTCATATAATTTGACAAAAAGAAATACGTAATCACAACAATATAAACAATCTAAGTTTAGATCACGATATGGTATGGCACAAGTTTAAATAAACGAGTTAATTATTTGGTGACACATGACACACCCCAAAACGTGTAATTAAAAGGGGGAGTTGTAAGATTCACTCACAGTGGGTGCGTTCGGTTGATGATGTTGAATGCACGCGAAGTGGTTTTAACCACGAGTGAAATTAACCTAGATAATGGCATAATGTTTCGGTAAGTAAACGGATTTTATTAATCCATTTTAGTAGGATTGTTGGGTGTATTTTTGTGAGTTTAAGGCTATTTTCTAACCTTAAAATGTTATTTTTAAGTATTTTTAATTGATTTTTAATTAAAATAAATAAATAAAAATAATAAAAAAATTTGACTTTTTTGACCGTTGACCATTGACCGTTGACTGTTGACTTTGACCGGTTCGTATGCGAGTATATGTGCGCTGAGTGAGGCTCGAACCCGAGACCTCCCGTACGCGTGCATGCAGCTCTACCAACTGAGCTACGTGTCTAACCCGAAATATTTCTGTTTTTAATTATATTTATATATTAATTAGATTAATCGAAAATCATTTATTTTAAAAATGATTTAACTGAATCGGACCGGTGCGCTCCACAGGTCTCGAACCCGGGACCTGTGGGTTGCGTTAACTCACAGTCCACCGCTGGACTGTGTGTTTAACATGTTATATAAACCGATTTTATTATACTTAAATACAAACTAAGTACTTTCATTTCTGACTTATTTAAAAAGGTAAATAATTGTCCGAGTCGGTGCAGTAGACCGGACTCGAACTCGTGACGTGTGATTAACCATACACACAGTCCACCGCTGGACTATGTGTCTATCTTGGTTATTATTCCGAATATTATTATACTTAACATATATATGAAATGAATCCGGTTCAGTTAACAAAAAATGACATTTTTATTAAGGCAGCATGTGTGGGACAAGATTCGAACTCGAGACGTTAGTGTGTTTATTGTGCACACAGTCCACCGCTGGACTGTGTGTCTAACCCGAGTAATAACTTGATTTTAATTATACTTATATGTTACCGAACTTCGTCTTCTTCGTCCGTTTTTAACCAGAATCGGAAATCCGACTGGTTCAATGTTTTAATCGGTTTCTTTAGCGTTCTTTAGTTAATTACAAGTGAGATTAAAGAAAAAGAATGAACGATTTAAGCGCGAGGTATACCGATTGGATTCCTCTGTTTTCCGGCAGAACTCCGGCGAGGGTATCAGGTTCTGGCGACGTGTGTCTTGCAGCATCGAGTCTTCAGAAAGCTTACAAAGGACGTGGGTGACTTCGGTATAAGCTCAGGGGGTTTAGTAAAGCTTAGAAGTGGAGGGTTCGGTTTTCCGGCGATGAGCAGAAGATTTCCGGCGAGTGAGTTTTCGCCGAGAAAGGGTGCGGTTTTGAGCGAAAATGTTTGCAGAGGTTCGAGGGGGTATTTATAAGGCAGGTTATCGATGAACTTGGTCCGATTTCCGACTTGATTCGTCGGTTATAATTTCTCCGGCGGTTATAGTTGGTGTCGCGGACTCAGGCGTCGGTTATAGCCGATGTGTGTTTAAAGTTTACGTTATAACTGAAGGAATCGTTAAATTATTGGCGAGATCGCTGGGATTTCCGATGACTGCATTTGGGCGCCGGTTTTGAATTCGGAAAGAGATGTTATGAATTAATTGATCTTAATAATTAACAAAAGATACAAGTGGCGCAGTGGCTTAAGTGTTGAGTGTTAAGTCTTTGTTTGACCTGGCGACTGACCCGGGTTCGAAACCCGGCAGGAACAAATTATTTTTATTTTCTTATTTTTGACAGTTTTTCAAAAACAAATTATATATTCCCATATAATAATTAATTATGTATCGATTAAAATTATTTTGGGCATTTAATTCGCAACGAAATTTTTAACTGATTGTTCGGTTAATAAACGGAGCGGGTTTGGTAAATCCGTTTTTGACGGATGTTACATTCGCGTCTTTCTTCAGCTAAATCGAGATCTAAACGTCGGTGTTCCTCGTTGTTCTATTTCTCCAAGGCGACTATTCTTGGAGATGGAAGGCCTATCTCAGCAGGAATTACTGCTTCCGTTCCATAAACCAAACTGAATGGAGTTTCTCCCGTGCTCGTCTTGGGCATTGTGCGATGAGCCCATAGAATACTGGGAAGCTCATCCACCCATCCACGCCCGCGCCTTGCTAAGGTGGGCTTTAATGCCTTCAACTAGTTGCTTGTTGATACTTTCAACTTGACCGTTCGCCTGAGGGTGCGCAACGGAAGAAAAAACATGCTCAATCTTCATCTCTTGCATCCACTTTTGTAAATCTTCGGATGCTAGGTTTGGACTGTTGTCAGTTATAATGCGCATCGGTAGCCCAAACCTACAAATAATGTGCTCCCATATGAATTTCCTAATCACCATAGCTGTTGTGGAGGCTAAAGGCTTCGCTTCAACCCACTTGGTGAAGTAATCCACAACAACTGCAATAAACTTGACTGCGCCTGGCGCATCAGGGAACGGATCGACCAAATCAATACCCCACTGTTGGAAAGGCCAAGCGGCGGTTACCGGAACAAGTGGATTTTTTGGGCGCATGGTTTTCGGGGCATGTCTTTGACAAGATATGGGCATCGATATGCATTCCTGGCCAATAGTAGCCTGCACTTATAACTTTGGCTACAACCATGCGCGGTCCAGCGTGAATGCCACATAATCCTTCGTGAATCTCTTTGATTAAGTACTGCGCATCATGCTTGTTGACACATCGTAAAAAGGGCCCATGTACGAATTCCGATATAAAATACCGTCTGCCATTTCATAATTGAGGGCCTTGCATCGTATCTTCCTTGCTTGTGCCTTGTTATCAGGGAGAGAACCATGTAGTAGATACATAATGATTGGAGACATCCAGGATGGATTTCCAATTTCTACGATACTTACTTGTTTCAGTGGTACAGAAGGGTTGCTCAAAACTTCTACTAGGACCTCTTTAGCCAAATGTTTGAAACTTGTAGCTGCCAACTTGCTCAAAGCATCTGCTTGTTTATTCTCGCTAAAGTGTTTAAACTGACTGATCAATGTCTTTGCCTGTTCTAGATACAGAGCCATAACGTCTCCTTTAGCGTCGTAAGCTCCGGAGAGAGCTCCGCCACTAATAAGGAATCAACATGTGCTGTTAAATTCGCTGCTCCCATCTTGATAGCGAGGCGCAAGCCTGCTAGAAATGCTTCATATTAGGCCTCATTATTCGTACTTTTGAAATCCAGCCGAATAGCATATGTGAACTCTTGATTGTCAGGGTTTACCAGACGAATACCAGCACCAGCCCCGTCGCTGTTTGATGCGCCATCAGTGAATAATACCCAAGGTCTGTCATCAATTATGGGGACCAGACTTTGAGCTGCTCCGCATTCATTAACTTTGTCTGTTGGTACTTCAACAATAAAATCGGCTAATACTTGCCCCTTGATGGCTGGTCGCGGCTTGATAAAATATTGTAATCTCCCAACTCGATAGCCCATTTTGCAAGACGTCCTGATACGTCGGGTTTTGATAAAATTTGCCCCAAGTGGTAATTTGTCAGTACAGTAATTACGTGTCCTGAAAAATACCTCCGTAGCCTGCGTGACGCATGAACGAGGGCTAGGCCCAGTTTTTCCATAATAGAATATCGTGTCTCTGGTTCATTGAGCATCTTACTGACGTAATAAATTGGAGTCTGAACCCCTTCGCGCTCAACGAGTAGCACTGATCCTACTGCCATGTCGGATGCAGCAAGATAGAGTATCATTGGCTCTTTTTCAAGCGGAGCAGTGAGTGTTGGGAGTTGTATTAAACAATTCTTCATATCCTGGAAAGCATTCTCTGCTTCAGGAGTCTAAGAATTCATTCTTCTTGACATAGTTGCGAAGCGTACGAATGAACGGATAAGACGTTGCCGCATGATTAGCAAGAAAACGAATGAGCGCAGCTAAACGTCCCGCCAATCGTTGCATCTCTTTGATAGTAGCAGGAGAAGACATTTTCTGGATTGCCTCCACTTTATCAGGATTAACTCTGAAATCATCTTTTGTAACAATGAATCCTAGGAACTTGCCTTCTTCCATGCCAAACGAATATTTGCTCGGGTTCAATTTCAAGTTTACTTTTCACATAAATCGAAAGTTCGTTGAATGTTTGCTAACATTGTGTCTTCAGTGTGACTCATGATGACGAGATCATAAATGTAAACCTCAACCGTAACCCCAATATCATCGCCAAAAACTGTATCCATAAGACGTTCGTAAGTGGCTCTCGCGTTGCGGTGGCCGAAGGGCGTCTTTGTGTAACAGAAAATGCCTTTCTCAGTGCAGAAAGCTGTCTTGTCCTCGTCTTCTTTCTTCATTAAGACTTGGTGATATCCTTTATAGCAATCGAGGAAACATTTCCATCAGAACGATGCTAAGGAATCAACTTTCTTGTCGATTTCTGGAAGAGAATAACAGTCCTTAGGACATGCCTTGTTCAGATCTTTAAAATCAACGCGCATACGCCAACCACCGTTATGTTTCTGCGCCATTACTGGGTTAGCAACCCAAGTCTGGTACTTAAACTCACGCAGGATTCCGGCGTCCAACAATTCTGAAACTTGTTCGTTCATTGCGTGAGTTTTTTCAGGCCCTAAGCTGTGCTTTTTCTGTACCACCGGCTCGGCTGAAGGAAAAACGCAACGCCGCGCGGGACACAAACCATATCGACGGTGTCCAGGCGAAAATGTCTTTATTTCGAAATAACAATAGTTTTAGCTTCGCGTGGGTTTCTGCGGTCAGTGCGGGACCTAAAAGAATTGTTTGTTCGGGATACTTCGTATTAAGAACCCACTTTTCAGGCTCATTTGAAGACACTGGTTTGGAAGCTTTAGAAACTGGTTCTTCAATAGACATTATTTCCTGGCGCGCATACATAATAGCTACGCCTGTTGGTGTTGGAAATCCACAAGCAGCATGCGGAGCTGATGTAACCATGCTAAAATCGTGTTGCGCGCGTCGCCCCAACAAAACATCATGGCGAGAAGTCGCCGGCATCACCATAAAATTCACCTTGATGGTTCATGAATGTTTTCCGTCTGAAAGGGTGACGGGAAAAAACTATCTGTCCTAGAGGAAAAACAGCCTCATTGCAGAACCCAGTTAAAGGGAAATCAACTGGTTCTAGGCGTGCTTTGTCCTCTGAATCCAATTGTTTAAAACATTGTCCGTAAATGATATCCATGGAGCTTCCAGGGTCTATGAACACATAATCAGTCAGGTAATGGCCAAAAATTCATGTGACCACTACTGGTCTCTCTTCCTGTGGTCCGCCAGGAACAACGGGAAAAATCACATGCTGCTCGCGCCATTTGTCATTCGAAAACGTTGGAAGTTGCGCTTGCGCGACATGCCTCCTTGAATCATAGAAACCTGCTTCATCTTCTT
Organism: Scalesia atractyloides; assembly: GCA_947069175.1. Taxonomy (NCBI): domain Eukaryota; kingdom Viridiplantae; phylum Streptophyta; class Magnoliopsida; order Asterales; family Asteraceae; genus Scalesia; species Scalesia atractyloides. The sequence goes on from CAMTDV010000021.1 coordinate 76,647,912, forward strand.
GCTGCTTGGACCCTCATCCCCGCGCGTAAGTTGTCTAACTTCCTTACGTACTGACTGTACTAAATGTGTGAGTTTACCACTCTTCAAAGCTTTTTCTATTTCTGTGCGTAAGCTTATACAGTTATCAGTTCTATGACCTATATTTTGTGATAATCACAAAAGAGATTCGGGTATTGACCCTTTTGTTTTTCATGGGTTGAAGCTGCTTGAACTGATAGTTCTCGATGCTCAGAACTTCAGCGGGAGATTTTGTTAGAGGAGTCCATTGTCGATCACGGTTCCCTTGTTTGATTGCTTTCTGGGTAGTAATTTTGTTAATCGTTGCGCGAGCATCTACTGGCGAATAAGGAGAATATGAACCTTGGTTCTAGTCCTTCCAGCCTTTCTTAAACTTCCGACCGCCCCTACTCAGATCCTGAGGACGATTCTGAGGTAGTGGCGATCTGTTGGAATTTAGGTTTCGCTCTGTCTGCGCATAAACTTTGGCTGTTGCCATTAATTTATCCCAGCTCTTTGGAAGGCCAGTTGTTCCAGAAAGCACTTATCATTAATTCACATCTTACCGCATATTTGAACTGTGCGCGGATAAGAACTTTATGTACATCTCCAATTTCTAACACTTCCTTATTATAACGAGTGATGAAATCTTATAGGCTTTCATCATCCTTCCGCAGATGTTCATCATATCTGAGGAATCTCTGACGTATCGCCTCTGTTGAATAAAATGCGTAAGGAATTTCTCCTTACGATCATTCCAAGAGGGAAGTTTACCCGTGGGTAAATTATCGAACCAAAGGCGCGCGGCGCCGGTAAGAGTTTGTACGAACAAAATAACACCACATTGGTAACGTCCAACCTCCAATCAGCCCTGCGCCCGTGAAGAGGCGCATGTGATCATTAGGATCAGTTAACCCATTAAACTTCCCCACGTTGGATGGTAACTTTGCTCGTTTTAGCGGAGCCAACGCTATTTCTCTTACAAACTTCGATTGTTCAGCTGCTTCAGTGGGTCAATACACCAGATTGTAATCATGCTCCGCCTTAGGATTGTATGTTTCACGTATCTTAGGCTTGTAGTTGACATGATCCGTTGATAATCGATTAAAAACACTTACGCTATCTCCTTCGTCATAAGTCTTATCATATTCATCATGTTGGGTGTCCCGCTTCTGTGATAGACGCGGGCCCAAACGTGAATGAACAGATGTGCGACGCTGAGTATTATCTTCCTGTTTTTGATTGTCAGAATGAACAGAATCATTCCTGGTTTGAGAGTACATCTCAGTTCCTTCTACGGATACATGCGAAAGCGCACGGGCACGGATCTGTGAATCATAACTCAACACTCGACGTGCCGGCGAAGCACGGACCTGAGGAGCATTAACTGGAGCTTGAAACGCTGGAGTTCCGGTCTGAGCATAGAGTTGAGCATACATAGCATTTAAAGCCGTTTGAGATTTGATTAGCCAAGACAACGGAGTCTCACCATGTGGCAAAATTGATGCAACATCAACATGAGGAGCTGCCAGAGTTACTGGAATGCTCTAGATATACGGAGCATCAGCTTCGCCGGACGAATCCTCCGCAATTTGTCCGTCAATCTGAGGGCCACTAACGACGCGACGGATCTCAGATCGAGGACCTCCTGGAAACGATGATCCATCAGCCATGATGCTGTAGATCTAAGTAAAACGAAACGAAAGATGAAAAGAGAATAGAATATCGGTGGGCGCCAATGAAGAAACAGTAGATCTAACTGATCGGAATCGAATCAGATCTAGGGTTTTGTCTCTGCATGAAAGGGGTTAATCCTTCGCTTCGTCGTTTGGAATTGTACCTCCGATTAACTCTTCAAAACAAACTACCGTTAGACTCGTCACGGGGAGAATGGGGGTTCTCTTTGTGACCACCCTCTGGCGTGAGAATAAGTACATGTTTGATCGGAATAGTTTAAGTGAAGTAAGAGAGAGAGTAAGCGAGAGTGAATACCTCTGCCTTGTACCCGAAGTTACTTATTTATAGCCGGATTAGGCGCCAAAATGTGAGAGAGGAAAATTTAACAGAAACTTTCTTAACGTCGTTAATCAGTTATATCATCATTCGAGCACACGGATCATGGTGTTGATCAACGGTTAAGGAAATACCACATGGCAGATGATGCTCTTTTCACTTTTTGTTATAAGTGTGCCATCATCGTGACTTTGAGGAATGTATCAGATCATGTCACATGTCAATTCTGTTGTAACCGCTTGCACGATTGAGCTTTAATTGTTTCTAGAACTTTTTACAGTTGTTTCCTTCTGAAATGCTGCCATGTGTCTTTTCTGTTGTAATAGAAAAGATTCATTATTGTTCTACTTGTCTTTCTTGCGCGCAGGTGTCATCTGATTAGAGAAAGAGAACCAAGCTTAACGGTTACCTTGCACGAGCCCGCGCAGGGTAGTTAAATGATTGTTTCTTCTCTTAGATGCCTGGTGCATGGAAGACGATTTGCGCAAGGTCTGCTCTTGTAGTAATAATGGGTATGGTCTCTTACTTGGCGCACGGTTTTTGAGACCATACCCCTTCATAGTTTGCTTTGAAAATAACCTTATTTCTATGCTTCCTGTTAGGAACTTTTTATGTAAGTGTTGAAGAAAAATCCTGAAGGAATGTGATTTCTATGATCACATTTGATGCTGACAAAGTCAAAAGGTCAAACAGAAAGAAGATACTTGACTTCAAAATAACAAAAGGAAGAGTCAACACTGGATCAAAAGAACCTGGTGTATCTGATGATAAATCTGATAGTTATCAGAAGAATCTAATCAGAACATATCACATACTTGTTGAAATTATTTGCCAAATTTAATTAAACATTTTTATGTGTCGTTTATCTATAGTTGAATATTAAAAACTTTTGGTCTATTTTGAGTTGGTTCGGATTGAGTCAGGTCACATACTAAAGAGATAAAACCCGAGTGAATTGTTGAAATTATTCTATAGCATAAAAACCAATGCTTAAAATAAAGCTATGTATAAAAAATATAAAATATAACATAAAGACCCGCATATAAAATAAAGCTTGTGTATAATTTATTAAACTAATTAACTATAAAATAAGTGTGTGGTTTTGTTTTTTATATATTAAAAAACCAAACAACTTCACATCAACCAACACAAAAGTCAAAACCACATCGTTTTCTTTATTCGAAGTTTAGAAAAACCCCTTAATACGCAAAAGTTGCGTTGCATCTCCGGCTAATACTCCACATGTAAGACTTCAAAAAAAAAACAAAACCGCTACGTCTTCATCATTCGAAGTGAAAACCACATCGTTCTCACCACTAATACTCCACACGTCAAATGTCCAAACCAGCTCAGTTGGGTGTTGTTCTGCAATATATATTGAAATAAAACATTTAGCCTGTACTATACGTGGCAAGTACCAAATAAAAAGGTTACTGTTCATTCTTTCTAAACTGTATGGAGTGGACAAATCGATGTATGTTCAATTTCAATTTTTGACCCGTTTGATTAGTCATTTCTAACATCTTGCTAGTCTTGGCTTAATCTTGCTAGTTTTGGCTTGTTAATAAAATTTCCTGTCATGCAAAAATAAAATAAAATAAACTGTTAAGCTAAAAATGAATATAAGACATACAAAAAATCTTTATGGCAATCTTACCCAGGGATGGAGACGTGGAGTGCAAAAAAGATAAAAAAAAAAAAAGAAAACAAAGCCAAGCAATCCTTGTTTTTGTAAACGTGCTTTTTTTTAATTTATACCATAAAGATAACAATCAATTCATTTAATGAACGTATCCAAATAAAGTTATCCATCATTTGTGACCTAGTGGTAGAGGTGTCAGGCTCTATCTTGAGTCCATCTGTGTTTTCGTCCCACCGTGTATTACGCCAGAGAGTTTTGCTCTTGTGATAGCATAACGACTGTCAAGTGGCAGCCGGCGGTTTGGTTTCCCGGGAGAACGTCCAAGCCAAAGTCTGAAGCCAGCATGAGCCCGATTAAGATAGCATAGTCTGACCGGAGTGAGGCAACGGGTCTCTTCAATTTGGGAAGTGTGATAGCCTAACACAAGAAAGTTGCCGTTATAAAAAAAATCCATATAAAGTTTGGTATATATTTTTCTTTTGTAAATTATATTTCTTATTTTTTAAACAACCATCCCAATAAATCACAAAAACAGCAAAGCAAAAAAAAAATGCTTAAATTAATACATCAATTATCATAAAATGATTATTTTCCAATCTTTAATTACAACTAAAAATTCTCATAAAACAAAAATATAATGAAGATATAGTAAACCAGATATGGGGAGAAATAAAAAAAAAGAAAAAAAAAGAAAAAAAAAGAAAAAAAAGAAAAAAAAGAAAATGGATTTCCTAAACCCAAGCTATGTGGTGTGTTGGATGCATACCTAATTTCATGGGTGTGACTATTTTTCAAAATCTCTCACCATTATTCTCATACCAAACACACCCTAAACTTCAACTACACAACCATAACTTGAAACATAATCCTTTACATTATTTTGTGTACATTTATACATACATTCAATACATAATTTCCCCAATATGAAACCTATAATTTTATTCAACTTCTTACTTAAGTCGCCCAGGTTTGTCACCCGATCACTAGACTATACGGGCGTGTTTGCACATATACATACGTGTACTTGTACAAGTGTATACATAGTGCATACACATATTATATGTATAAATTTGGTTAGTCTTGTCATTATTTAAAGCACATGCCATAACTACAAACTAGCAGTAATGAGCGAAGACGATTGGTGTTGCTTTTCCTGCTGGTTAATGGTGTCGGCAACGTGAGCAACCACTCCAGCTCCCGCTTTATGAAACCATTCATCTTTCACCTGAAAATTTCAAAAAAATCGAGAATAAAAGTTCACTCTTTTGCATGCGAGATAAGAAAATTTCGAAACTGTTACCGACTACCGACATGAATGTTGTTATGAGCGAAGAATGGCCAAAGCGAAGAGTGGAAACTGACGTCGACTTTTTTCCATCCCAACTGTTGTACTCCGCGAATCATTTCCTCTATAACCAACAATCCAATGGAGTTTATTTAGTTACTAGAAAACTTAAAACTATATGAGACATGGAGCATTGGTTCACTCACTACCTTCCATGATTTCGTGGTACTCGAGGGTATTTTGGGTAGTGGGTACATTTTGGGCTGCTTCTTTTGCTCTTGCTGCTTCTGGAGGAAAACTCGAGCCTCTGGATTCTACGGGTGGGCAATACTCCACATCGACGACGTGTTTATAACCATCCAAAGATTGTAGAGGGGGCTGCCAATTTAAGCATTAACAATATACAGGCCAGTTATACTACATGCAGTGATTGTGGTCTAGAAATATTATATGCATATTGACACCAAATATATGTACATAGTTGTGGGTTCAAATGCAAACCACTAAATTCATAGAAACCATTATATTCACCGTTCACGTTGAATACGCTATACTACTTTAAAAACTCTACAAAGAGTGTATTAACCGGCTATGCAGTTAATTCGCCAACGATTATCGGGCCCCATGTAAAATATCAGTGTCAAATATCAGTACGGATATTATTGGCGATATTGACCGATATATCACCGATTTTCCCGATATCAATACCTTTCTTCTTAGTTCTACCATTCATTGTTAATTTTTAGTGTGAAATTGCTATATATATATATATAGGGGAGGGTTATCTTGAGAACGCTAAATATTGAGAGAACCGTGAGAACGAATGAAAAAACCAATCAAAACCATTTTCTAATACAAACCTTGCTGTAATTAAAGTACAACATCAAAAAAAGAATTAACAACATCAAATAATTCATTTCCCCTCTCAAAATCACTTTTATTAGATTTTGTACACATGCGTAAATACAACAAATTTACATGTGTAAATATAACAAATTTACACGTGTAAATGACAAACATAGACATGTGTAATTTTTCTTTATTTACGAATTCACGTAAATTTAAACGTGTAAATAAAATTTCTAACATTACAACAACAACAACAACCGAACCCAGTAAATCCCACAAGTAGCAAGGCTATTGTTAGGGTCTGGGGAGGGTGAGATGTAGACAAACCTTACCTCTATCCCAGGGATAGAGAGGCTGCTTCCAGAGAGACCCTCGCTCAAAACACACAGACAGATTTATAAAGCATGACGTATATATGTATATAGAAAACTACCACATATAGAAAACTACGGCTAAAAACATAGGTGGTAAAAGAGTATATGGTTAAAAATAGGCAAATATAACGTCAGAGACAATCTATAAGCATATATAAGAGTACATGGTTAAATATAGGCAAACGTAACATGAGAGACAACCTATAAGCATATTTACAAGAAACAATCCCATATAAATTCCACCCAACGTGCAAACCGAACGCAGGTCCCTACAACCCATCTAAAAAACACATTTAACCTATCCCCTAAAAATCCTTAACCTTCATCCTCCGCCTCCACGAACTCCTAGCACAAACACCTTAATCCTCCGCCTCCACCCCAAATTTCTAACATCGTATTCGAGTAATAATTATAAGTGTAAAAAAATTTTGAATTTGAATTATTTTTGACCAAGTTCTCACGGTTTTTCATTCGTTCTCATGGTTCTCACAATAACCTATATCTCAAATATCGGTCCTTGACCAATATTTTACCGCATTAACTGCTTAGTTTACCAGTGAATACATGTATTCATCAATTAATACAATATAACTTCTAATTAATCAAATTGACTAGTGAATAAATGAATAAAATGGTTCCTTAAGGTGTTCTCAAATATCTAGTGGTTTCCATATGAACTCGTTCCTATAGACATACATGCATACACACATACATATATACATATATAAAGAGTGTATTCTCGTTGTGTATGTCATCTATATTGTGAGTGAGAAAGAGAGGCGGTTATATAATCACGCTATGTATTACATTTAAAAGCAATATGTACAGGTATTTATGCGGTTTTCACTATCCTCTACTTAAACCAGTTATTTATTTAAAGGCCTTAATATAATTATATATATAGGGATGTTAAATACAAAACCAATTTTAAGTAGAGAAATGCGAGAACCGTACAAACATTTGTACCTTTATACAGAAGACTGTTTTCTAACCGCCTATGTTTCTCTCTGGTTTTGAGGTTTTCACGGTTCTCTACTTAAATTGGTTTTGTGATGATCACAGCTTGTATATATATTGGGTATATTATAATAATGTACCTTAACAAGCTCGGACTCCCTTCTGATTGAGGATGTGCGGCGACCCACCATATCTAGTAGTAAATGCTAAGTCGAAACAGAAACAAAAAAGAAAACAAAAACAAAAGCATGAAGAGCAACAAATTAAACGCAGTCAGGATACGATCATAGGAGGCATTGGCATACAAAACACGATATTTAAACGCACCGAGAGCAGATCTGCAACACAAAGCACATAAACTAAAATAAGCATTTTCATTTTATTATTTCCTTTTATGGCAGTGTGTAAAGGGGAAGGGGACATTTCATTTGAAGATGAAGGTTTACATATTTATTTAGTTGCGCTTAATCTTACATAAAATCGGCCTCTTCAGCATCTGTCGTCATTCTCAAAAGCAGAGGTGGTCTGTCGGGCTTACCGTCGGTGAGAAACAGCTGACTACCTGTTCGTCCAACAAAGATCGGAGCCATTGGAGCAGCAATTTTTTCTAACATGGGTACACCCAGAAGAAACGGAAGCTGAATCATCAACGAAAATTCGTATAAAAAGGTGTGCATACATACGTAAACGAACATCACCTCATAATCATTACTATAAATGAGGAGAAAGTAAAACCTGCTTGTTCCCTCTAACTCCAAGATGCGGTGTTGCTAGGGTTATGAAACTAATGGCCTCCAACCCGGCGATGAGACCAGTGGTTCTATCGTCAACACGAGTATAAAGAACGCCTACGGCGTATCTGGCGATAAGACCACCAAGCGAATGGGCTAAAAATGATATCCTCTTGAGGTTCTCTCTACTCTTCACAACTTGCCTCACCTGTATGTATGTTCAAACCTAAGCAGTTAATACGGTAAAATATCGGACATCGGTAATATATCGGTCAAGGAGCGATATTTGAGATATCGCTAATCGCGGTGGGATATCCGTAAATTTAATATCATGCAGAATATATATAGCAATTTAACACTAACAATTCAGTATACTCTCCAACCATTAACAAATTAACCTTTTGCAACTTGCAAAACACTAACAATTGTAGCAAGTAGGAACTGATTAAGATTTAGAACACTAACAATTATTAAGACTTGAAACACTGATAGCAGCAATAAGAAGAAAGACGAATGGTAGAACTAAGAAGAAAAGTACTGAAATCCGGAAAATCGGTGATATATCGGTCCAATATCGGTCAAATATTGGTCAATATCGCCGATAATATCGGTACCGATATTCTGACTGATATTTTGCACCGATATCTCATCAGGGGACCAATAATTGGTATCGGTGATATTAACTGCATAGGTTCAAACAATGTCCATTAAAACTCTCTCTCTCTCTCTCTCTCTCATATATATATATGGATCTTACAATTTATATCTATGTATATAAAGACAAACAAAGACTCATGCATGTAATATAGCCCTTTATTTACATATGACTAGTTCCTGAAAATGTATCCTACAAAATACATAATGCAATAAGCTTGTGACAGAGATTTGGATACTTACTTCATCTGCTAAGCGTTTTCCAGCGCCGTCAATTCCAGCAAAGGTTTTAGAGTAAGCGTTACAAGAACTTGCTGCACACATGTTAAAAAATCAAACGACCAATGGGATACACTAAAATATCATATATTAGTAATGCCCTTTAACCTTGTTTCTAGTTTGATTACACATTTTTTTAAGTTATTACTAAATCCATCAAACTTTAAAAGAACCATTATATATAGAGAGGGTCGTTCAATACACAACTAATTTTAATAGAATACTGCGAGAACCGCATAACCACACCCATATGGCATATACATACACACACATATACATATAAAAACATGAACATTTAGCATAGTCACATGGATCGCGGTTTGCTCCGGTTCGCGGAACGAAAACGGGTACGTAGTTCGTGAAATTTTAAAATTCGGTACGAGAGGGGGTAGGTTCATTCGGAACGCCAATTCGGTACGCGGTACGGTGTACCATATAGTTTGGTACGTCGTATCGTATATAAAACAATTACAATATAGTTTATAAAGATAATCCAATCTGAAAAACAAATTTGATAATCGTATCCAAAATGTGTCAAAGATATATCTTCTAAATAATAATATCAATTACAAATATATCTCCTAAAATAATGCAATCTGTTACATTATTATAGGTCGGCAATTAGGCTCCATTAAAAAGGCGGGAAAAGTGTCTAATCATGTTTGCAATTAGTGCATCTATTGACTGGTACGCGAATCGAATCGTTCCGAAATGGTGAATTTTTCAATCGTTAACACGTTTTTCAGTGATTCGGAACGAGTATTGTGATAATCGGGTACGACCTTTTTTCCAATCCGGTTCGCGAACCCAGGGCGAATGGTTCGATTCTGTACCCGATTCTGGTACGGCCGAACCGATTCGGGATTCGAGGGGGGATCTGCGTTTCCTGTGACTATGCATTTAGCTATGCCACCCATCAAAATTACCTAACTTCCAATTTTCAAAGGTATAACGACACTTTGTAGCTCTTCAAAAGAAGAGAATGCAATCAATTAACATGTAAATATAGAAACAAGTGGTCGATAATGAAAAAAAATGAGTATGAGGAAGTCATACCGTATATCAAAAAGTGTCGCCCTAACCGTCTTTTGAGCTCTGATTCTACGTATCTCCAGTCACTAGGGCTGCATACATTGATTTAGAGTGTTTTTTATGTCAGTATCATACATGAAACCAAAAGCTAATGCACAGTTTCTTGATTCATTTTAAGATATCTTATTTACGATATTAGGTGGGTATCAATATCCCAATATCTAAGCAGTTAATGGGGTAAAATATCTGATATCGGTCAAGGACCGATATATGAGATATCGGTTATCATGGTGGGAATGTGGGATATCGGCAATTTTAATATCAAGCTGAATTTATATATATATATAGCAATTTAACACTAACAATTCAATATACGCTCCTACCATTAACAAATTAACCTTTTGCAACTTGCAAAACACAAACAGTTGTAGCAAGTAGGAACTAATTAAGACTTAAAACACTAACATTTAACACTAACAATTAAGACTTAAAACACTAATAGCATCAATAAGAAGAAAGACGACTGGTAGAACTCAAAAGAAAGGTACTGATATCAGGAAAATCGGTGATACATCAGTCAATAACGCCGATAATATCGGTACCAATATTCTGACTGATATTTTGCACTGATATCTCGCCAGGGGACCGATAACCGATATATCACTAATATATCGGTGATATATTGGCGATATTAACTGCATAGCCCAATATACAACATGTAGGTAAATTCGATAGTTTAAATCGAAATTTGTACATTACCTTGCATAGATTCCATGAACAAGAACAAGAAGATGATCCGGGTTGTCATCTTTCACCCCATTGGCATCCGTTGGTGATATAAAACTCCCATGAGTTTGAGCTGCACTCATAGCGTGAGCTCGAAGACTTTGACGCTTCCAAATGTCGTTTGCCCCTGACAAAATTCAAACCCCAATTATTAAACCTTCACCTAACCTAACCACTTCCATTAATCCATTTATGAACTTATGTTTTCTCTTATGAATTGGGACATAATTACAGTAAATACAACAACAACCATTTTTATCAAAGAACTTATTATATCTTCACCTAATCAAAGTAACCATTTTTATCCTGCAAAATGGGCTACACAAAGCTATAACAATTCACCATCCATACATAAATATCAACACAAACAATCAAATTATTTAAATCCAACAGATACCCTTTACAAATCCCATCAAAAGGTTGGCAACATCTTTCCTCTTGAGTAACAAAAGCACCACCAAAAAACCAAAAATGAAAAAGAAAAAACCCATTTCAAAGAACCAATCATACAGCAAAAAGAAACAAAAAAAAGTTACCAAAACAATTGGAGAAAGCCCAAGAAAAGCCGTGGCAGCAGGAGGATGAAGAGCAGGAATTCGGGTTCGGGTTTGGATTCGGGTTATTATTGGACCCTAAATTAGCGTTTCTTCGAAGAGAAATAACCGGGGGTGTGGTGTAATTAAGCAAGGATGCCATTTGTATGGTGTATCTATATATAGATATAGAGAGAGAAGGAAGAGGGGGTGTTGTGTGAGGGTGACACCATCATCATCATTATAGATTCATATGTATGTATATAATCATGGAGTTGTGGAGAACAAGGATGGACGCCCACACCTACTTAATTTGTCTGATTTTGGGTTCATAGATTATATCACAACAAGCTGTGTTGTTTGATTATCTTCAAACTGGATTCACCACCAAGCTAATAAAAAACAATGTTTTGATTGTAATGTTTGGTTCATGGGAGGGGGTAAAGCTGAATTTTAATGTTATTTATGTATGTATTTTATATCAAATAGAGTGGTGTTTCATATGATACACGGACGAGCTTGATACCATACCGGTGTTGAAAGTATCGACACAGAAAATCGTTATAAATGGGAGTCGATAGTGAAGGAGTTGTATGATATTCGAAGGTAAAAAGTGAGTAAAATATTGTATCATACCAGACTGAAGTACCGATCCCGAAAATATAAAAAAATGAGTGTTGAATTGGTACAGATATTTGATCAACATGGTAACGTTCGATATTGATATATTTCAATACCCAATACCGATCCCCTCTTGTACATAGTGTTTTAGTGACGGAGAGAGAACAAGAATTAGATGATAAATGAATAAGAAGCCGACGGGCATCCTAAAACATTATGAACTAGTATTAGTTTTGAAAACTTTTACAGGTACGAGATGAGTAGGTATAAGGTGATACTCGGTCCAACTACTCAAAACATACATTTGTATTGGCAATAAGCACAAATCTGCTCGGGGACTTAGCGCATATACCTCGTCTTCTTTTATTGAAAAGGTATAGTGACGAATGAACGGATCAAGCGGTGTAGAAGGACCTACGACGATGAACTATAAAGGGGGACGCAGGGAAGCGGTCTACGAGAATCATACCTAGAAACATTTTCTTTTTTCGTTTTATTTATTATTTATTAATTCACTATCTTTTAAATCTTTATATTATAATTTCCTTGGGTAATAATTTTACACAAAAATAGAAATAGCAAGAAGTGAATATGGAACTCTTCATGGGTAATTTTCAATAAATAAAACGGTATACTCAATGCTTTACAGGTATTTAGATGAGTTATGAGATACGATTTTATAATTAGATATGAGACTGTGATTATCATAAAAAATGATATAAGACTCCGATTATCATAAAATAATTAGAATTCCACAGTCCCCTACTTAAAGTTGATTATACATGTGTGTGTCCATTGAACCAAAATATACTTAAAAATCAGATATAAGATTGTGGTTCATGATTGTCTTAAATTGGAATTGGAATGTCATACTTTCCTACTTAAATTTAATTATATATAATTTGGTTATAACTTAAATAAATGTTCACGTGTGTGTCAATCTTGAACTCAAATATATTTAAAAACTATAAATTAGCAACATTTAGTTGCTTTATATAGTTGTAATATATGGATGGAAAGTTTTTTAAAAAGATTTGTATTTTTCACTTTTAACCTCTTTAACTTTTTTTTAGTTTTAACCCTAAGCTTTTCAACTTTTCAATTTAATCTCAACACTTTTTAATTTTCAACTTTGGTCCCCCGTACTTTTCATTTTTCGCAAGTTTTTCATTTCACGTTTCGCTCTAAATTTTGCGGGTCAACACACAACAATGTGCGTGTGGGGTTCAACAATCTTTTATCTGTTTTTCCCGTTTGACAGGCAAGTCGCAACGCATCTGTTTTTCTCCGTTTGACAAGTTCGTCGCAACGCGCGGATCTTAGATCAACTTAGTTATTCTTTTCTACAATTTATGTTTATGTCTAATTTCATCGCATTAATACGCCGCAACGGGCGTGCTTGGTTCAACGATTTTACGTATGTTTTTGTTAGGTGTTATTTTTTACCTTTTTATTTATTTTATTTTTACAAGCTCTTCTGATGTTGGTGTTCGCGTGGTTTGGTATTGATGCTACTTGGCATAATTTTACGAACGTTATTAACCTATTAAGTTTTGTACTAATAATTTTTTTCGAGTTTACTGTTATACCTGATTTACTTAAGAAAAACTATTTTTTTCATATGCATATTATTATGTACGTGCCGGTACAAAATTCGATTTGCTCTACGTGTCGACATAAACTTTTTCTGGAAACGAGTCAAGTCAAATTAATACGTTTTCGTTTAAAAAATCATTTTTATGTGCATATTTTTTATGAGCATTTCGGTTTAATTTGAGTTGGTGTATGTTTCGACGTAATTTTCTTTGGGAAACGAGTTAGGTGATGTTTTGTAAATTTTGTTTGTAACCGAGTGGAGTTAAATTGTGGTTTTTTTTTTTCCATTTTCACTAAAGTTCTAATTCATCTCTTTTGGTTATACGTGTCATCTTTTCCGTTATATCCGCTACATTTTCTATGCATGAGTTGCGTCACATATAATACGTTATGATTGTACGATATATATTTGAGGTTACGTTGAGTTCAATCGGATACGTCGAAACGTGTGTTTTCATATGGTTAACGCATCACAGGACGTTTGAACTAATCCATTTGATGTTTGTGATGTACCGCGCCGCAACACCACAGGTGTTATTGCTGGTTTAAGATTAATTTAAGCAAAGTTTTGCTTGGCAAGAGGTAATGTTTAACTGATGGTGAAGAAGAATTTATTTTGAAGAGAAGTGTAAGGAAACTTTTCATAATGTTAGACAAACTTGACGTCATATTACCGAGTCGTATATAAATTATGCTCCTATCTAGAGTATTTTTCTCTCACAAAATTTCTTGTCATTGTGCTTGATAAACTTGATTTTTGTACAAACTATAACATTGAGAAAAATGCTTTCGAATCAGATAAGGTTTTTTTTTCTTTGAATAGGATCACTGAAATATTATCGTGCCATCAGTGGACCACCTGATTATATATATTATCGTGCCACCAGTGACGGATCATTGAAATATTACATGAAAGATGCGTTTGAAACATTCCTAAAAAGTTAGCTTTTTAACCAAACATACCACCACATCATTCCAATTTCCAAGATTGGTTATGCTTTTAAATAAATTTAGAGTTTACAAAGACTCAAATATGTGTTTCTTTAACGTGAAAGACTCAAATATGTGTGTGTATATAATATAAAAGTTAGGAAAATGTATAAAATATATTGGTTAATAAAGCTTCAGTGATCACTCGACTGGTGGTGTTATAGAATTTATGTGAAGTGAAAATCATTTCTAAATATTGACTTTTAGTATGTCTACGTTCGTTAGTAATTCAAATTTGACGTTAAAAAAATTTAAAACTTATAAACTAACAGTATAAATAGTCTAGGGGATGTTTGACAACTTCTGAATGGCTAAATGCTGAACTAGTAAGAGGGCTCAATCATTAAGAGCCAGTATAATGCTTAACCGTTTAGAGGCAAATGTCAGACCAATTCAGATTAGATATCTTAACCATTCAGACTCAGTATAATGGTTAACCATTCAGAGGTAAATGTGTGAACCATTCAAACATCTGCTTGGGAAACAAACAGTCTAAATCACTAAGTGCTGAATCAGTAAGAAATCTGAACCATTAAGAGCTCTATTAAAAACTAAGCAAACAACCCTTAAGTGTTCACAAAATTTACATTTACAATTAATAGTAAAGAAGAATATATATTGATTATGGAAGATTTAAAAGTTTAAGATTATAGTTAGATGAAAGAAATCTGGATTTTTATATCAAAATGTAGGTGTAAATATTAGAAGAATGGTTGTTTAAATAGAGATAAAGTTAACTTTCCAAAAAGTGAGAATTGACGTCTTAGAAAACACCAAAGTTGACCACTTCTTCAAGAATTATATTTGGCATTTTAAAAAAGCATAAAAACCTAACGTATAAGTCGAATAAGTTTTTTAAAAATTCTCAAATGATTTGGTTTTATATATATATATATATATATATATATATATTTTATATATATAATTGAGGGTTCAAATGAGAAGAAATTCTTTGTAAGAAGAAAAAAGAAGAAATTTCAACAAATAGAAATGATTTATTAGACTTCATTTAATATTTGTACTTAATGTAATTGTAAGGGTATATTGGTAAACTTACATATATCATTAATTGGTAGTTTCATCTTTAATAACTAACTATATTAAATTTCTAACTTATTTTTAAGATATATAGTTTCTCAAAAAATAAAAATAAAAATTAATTTATAGTGTAGGATAAATTACGGGGTGTGTAGGATAAATTACGAGTTGTGTAAGATAAATTTCAATATGTGTAGGATGGATTTTGAAATGTGTAGGATAACTTTTGATGTGTGTAGGCAAAAATTTTTAGTGTTGAGGATGCTAGTCTTTATGACTAATTAATTAGTCAAACATAATAATGAGGTGAGAAAAAACTATTTAATGTTTTACATTCGTACCCTTTTATTCTTTTTCTTCTCAATAAAAGTTTCTTCTCAAATGAACCTTCCCCTATATATATATATATACTGATTTTAGTAATCTTTCATCTTTTATTCTTTTCGATTGATATTCAAATACTCGTATTTATTTTATCTATTCTTTTTTAAATGGGCCTCCGGGAAGAGCAGGTTGTGCGTTCAAGTCCCATGATGAACAAATATGTGGATTTAATCATGGGCTCATCCTAAAACCATGCGCGTTCAACTATATATTCAAAGTTCAGTTCATCTCAAATAATTTTTTTTACTGATGACAAGATCAAGATGAAGTTCGACGTGCATCTCGACACATATTTATCAAAATCATTACACACATTTATAAAACTTTATGATACACCTTCACCCCGAGATTAACAGGGTAACGTAAAGCTTCAACGTTCATATATGGTGTATGCCCAGTAGATATAGATACAAGAATATCATCTTATCAGTCAGCATCTTTTAGACAGATGCATATGTTTTCTCCAAGTACTCTTTCCCTGTAATGCCTGGTTTTAAATTCTTGAAGTATTCATTATAGTCTTTCTCAGGTGGCGGGTTTTCGGGATCTACTGTGTATTGCTCACTAAATGGAATTACACATTTCACCTGCAGCCAGTTACATAAAACAATATGATGTCTTGACACATGAAAGATAACATATTAAGTTATTAACATGTAAGACATTTTGACTTTTTGGTCAAAGGTAGCACGTTTCGAATACAAAAATGATATGAGTTTACTAAAAACTAGCGAGGAACGAAGGTGTCAAGTTGAATTGATTAAAAACATTAACAGTGAGAGGAGTTTTTGATCTTGTGATAATGCAGAAATGAAGTGAATATTGGATTTCAAAAATGGCGTGTTTGACCGCAAAAGTCAAGTAGGATGAGAATTAAAGATGATATATAACCTCAAAGGTCGTGTCACACGCATACGGGCTTTCAAGAGCGGCAACACAAATTTTAGCTACTTCTTGTCTTGATATCTTTCCCTGCATAATCCATCACCACGTATACTAAGAAAGCTATTTTCTTAAAAAAGATCAGGTATGCTGCGGGCCTTTCTTTCAAAAGTAGTACAAATAGAGGTGCTAAACAGGTCTTGTTCGAGGGTTGTCAGGTCCAACCCGACCAGAATCTGAAATTTGGACGAATTAAAATTGTGTCATACATATGAACCCGAACACGACCCGAATATTGGCGGGTTGACATGGACACGACCCGAATATTGGCGGGTTGACACGAACACGACCCGTTCAACCAAATTTTATATTTTTAAATTTTCCCGCAAATTAATATATATGAAAGTTAAAATTTACTACAAAAAACACACATGTATATAATAGAATTACATTTAAATTATAAAATCTTATGTCAATTTTTTCCTTTTAAGTTATAATTATGACATCAAATACACACCCAATTTAATTTATAGCATAAAACATATTGTAAAAAATATAATACGATATAAATGGATGGGTCAACCCGCTAACCCGACCTGGTGACCCGAACCCACGAATTTCGATTTAGGTTTGTATCATGTTTTCAGGTTGTGTCAGAAATTCAAACCCCTAAGTACAGAGTTCAATACAAAACCAAGAATAGGTAGAGAAATGTGAGAATCGCATAAACACTTGCATCTTTTGCTTTAAATGTGATACATAAGGTGATTATGTAACCGCATACTCCACTCTCTTTCTCTCTCCCATTAACACAACAAAGCACTAGGTAATTCCTACAAGTGTATTATGCGGTTTCTTGCATTTATCTCCTTAACTTCGGTTTTGTATTAACGCACTACTAATATATGCATGTATATAAGGAGGTAGTTTGTAGAAAAATACGGTTATATTGTCTCCTTGATCAAATATAAGGTCTGCTCCTGCTGGTTCCTCCGTTAGAGCACAAGGCCTAACTATCGTATATGGAATCCCGCTTTCCCTTATCAAATCCTCCCCCTGTCGACAAATCAAACGACCATGCATATTAATAATCATGGGTTATTTGTTCAATCTAGAACGTCCCGGTTTTAAAAAGCGCGCCTGTGGCACAAGGCACATGAGGCGATTTGGAAAACACCTCAGGACCTTGTGGTGGCGCCTCATAAATTGAGCCTACCTTCAACTTAAATGTTAGAATCGATCCGAGTTCTTTGTTCAATCTGACAGCGGGTGGTTGTTTACTTAGATCAAGTCCAGGTCTTTCAGGTCTAGTAACACCAGCGGACCCCACGTGCACGAATCTGTGCAGTCATCAACCGACCAACGGTTAGTAGCTAACCTTTTATCCACAAACAAAACATCATAAAAAATATATGTATAATTAAACCTTGGAAGGATGGGCTCTGCTATGTATGCGCGTATGCTTTGTACCGGAAGCTGTAAGGGACCTTCTACAAATGTTGGATTCAGTTTGCCGTCGTATTCGAATTTGCTGAACATTAACTGAAAGGGTTTTTATTTTAGCAAAATAAGATTATATTGATATGGATCAAAAGTCATCTGAGATAAAAGAGAACATGTTATGGAAGCATGCCTGCAATGATATGATTTGACTTGGGTCAAAGGGTTGGGCATCTGCAACTGTTTTCGCCCGAAATATCGGTCTTAAAGAAGAAAATGGTAATCGTACCTGACATATTATAGATTTTCAGTTAATAATTCATATTTATTACCAAAAGAAACAAATAATAAGTAAGTTCACCAGTTTGACAAAGTATTCTTTGTCATATCTAGCCCGTTTAATTAAAAGGGTCGTGTTCGGGTTGACTTGTTTAAATAAACAAGTCGACCCTCCAACCTGTTTAACTAAACAAGTCGACCTGCCAACCCACGTACGACCCGTCTAACCCATTTGTTACAATCCTCAACATGTTTAACACATTTACAACTTGATTATAACTTATAAGTTTACAACACATTTACAAAACGCCGACCTGTTTGGCTCATTTAAATATATGGGTTAAACGGGTTGTGTTCGTGTTACATGATTTAAAGTCTGAGGGGTTTTGGATTGATGTCTGACACGAATAGATACATAGGTTGTGTTAGGTTTATCGATGATTTGATGCCACCCGTAATTCTTTCTCGATTTGAGCAATAATGCTGTGATGTCACTTACTGATTGCCATTGATCTTTGACGGTGTCAAAACCTATAGTATAACCGACAGTATCCCAATCACGACTAGTCCGAACAATAAGCTTATAACGACGTCCGTCTCCTTTAAGGCGCAACTCCAAACCGTCATATGCAGATAGATTTTCTGCAACATCAAAGTTCTAGAAAAAGAACACGGTTTAAACAAACCACTCGGTTCAAATATTAACTCAATGTGAAGCAATATACCTTTGTCCTGATACTGGTAAAACCTCCATTGTTTGCGGTAGAAACAGTACCTATAATTAAAAAATAAAATTTTAAAAATATACAGAAAAAAATAAAAATAAAATAAAAACTGAAGCTTGGGGAGCGTAACCTAGGGATGAGCATGGTACCAGATTGGAACCGGTACCGAAAATCGGGAAAAATGAGTACCGTTACTGAAAATAATCAGTATGGTACGGTGCCTGTATTTACCTGTAAATGAACCAAAATACTCGCACCGGTACCCAGTACCAAATGCTCATCCATAGTCTAACCAAAGTTGTAGTTTGAGGTCACAAAAGTTACAATGTTGTTAACAAACCTGTAAAAAGACCTGCCGGTCCACCGGTTTCACCACCATTGGGGACTATTCGAAACTGACTTTCACTCACTCCGCCCATCACAACGTCATCTAACGCGCCCCAAGGCAGGTCTCGCGATGTACCATCTGGAAAAAAATAAAAAAAAAACATTACTTATCATCCTCAAGAAACAAATCATCGAGATTACTCCCTTTGACTTTAATGGTCAAAGTCAAACAACCTGTTAGATAGTCGACAAAATCACACAATTTCATAATACCTTCAAATCCAAAGACTAATTTTCCAGCTTTTAATCCAAGATTTTCCTTTAAGGCTTTTATCAGATTTTTCATTCCGATATACTCCACCAGTTCAGGTGAATCACCCTTAATCTGCTTGCATCAATCAGAAAAATATCAGATCAAATGAATACGAATTTCAAACATTCGTTTTACAAAGCAATGAGTTCTTCACCTCTGGTTCAAAGAACTTGATCCCCTGCAAGCAAAGTAACAGTTTTTTTCATTAGTGTGTATTGTTAACCCCGAATATACGATTAAAGTCAACAAATTTGAGAAAAATACTTGACTGTATTTGGCCCGGTCAGGAGTATCGCCTTCTTTTGGACCAACAATGACCGAAACCGCGTTAATCACTTTCTTAACTCCTTTGAAGTAATCAGGAAGCAGAGTGCTCGCTTTAGTGATATCTCCAACAACCTGAAAAAAGGATGCGGGTCAAACAGTATGAAAGTCAACGATCTGTTATTGGGCTCCTGACCCAGACCGAACGTTTTGACTCATATAAAAGATTCCGGACCGTTGCAAAATATTTGAACTAACCAAGTCAACATCTGGACTGAGCATTTTTCTTGCTTTCTCTTCATTTCTGACCTGTAAGAAGCATGATAAACATTCATAACAACAAAAGAAACATGATTAATTTACATATCAGTTATATATAATTGACATACGAGTGCTCTAACGGGCAACCCTTTATTTCGCAAGATGTCCACTACTCTTCTGCCAACACCACCGGTGGCACCAGCCACTAACACTATCCCAGAAGCATCCATAGACTTCTCAGGTGTAGGTTCGGTAGATGAAAGATTTGCAATTAGGCTTTCAAAGATCTGCGAAAAGTAAGGAGGTGAAAAACTTTGATCAGAACCCGTTTTGACCCGAAAGCAAACAAAATATATATATAGGCTTTGGACCCCCGAGTTGTGAGAACTTAGAGAACTCCGACTTCCCGTGCGAGTTTTGCCACCATTTTTGCACACACGTAGATAAAAAATGTTACAAACACAGTTGTAAAAAAAAATATGAGTGGTGTTTTCAGCCAGCACTGTAAAAAGCTGCTGACATCAGCATTTACACCCATCGTAAGGGTTTTTTACGATGGTGTAAATCAACAAAAACTTTTTTTTTGGAAAGGTTTATTTTTTTTAGGATTTTTGGTAAAATATTTTTTTTGAAAAACCTTCGTTTTGGCCGAGTTCTCTAACTCATAGGAGTTTTAATTTTACCCTAACCTTATATATATATTTGTAAGTTGGCCCATTCTGACCCGTTACCAGACACCCGTTTTACGAAATAATAAGCGACTAAAAGTCCAACCTTAAGAGGGGATGGAGGTCCATTAAAGAAGTACAATGTCTTCACAAATCTGCCAAAGTCCCAACCTTGATTTCTAACTTCTGCGCGTTTGTACGCTCTCAAATCATACGAATGTTGTTGACGAGTGACGGATTTAATTCGGTCGTTTACTTTAAGAAATGGATTACAAAGTCCAGCCGATGACACCCGAATTCTGTAAGATCCTGTAGTACCAACTGAAGATGAAACTGTCTGCAAATCACCATTTTCAGCACTTGTTAATGATCAATGACAAAAACAATTGTATGTAATAGCTTGATGCTGCCAATGGGTTGGGTTTTGGTGATCCCAGTCCCATTCCTGAATGTAAAACTATGTCCCATACCCGTCAGGTTCACGGGTTTCCCACAGGTATACGCGTTTATGATCTCATGTGTTCAAAAAGTACTCGTTGGACCCATTACCCGATCTTTAACTCACACAAGGCAACCATACCATGGCCTGACATACCAAAGCCCGGGTTGGCGTGTTGAACTCTACGTCATAGTTATCGAAGGTGCAAAGCGCACTCAAGTGCAAAGGGTGAGCCTAGGGCCTCAGTGCAAGGAGCTTTAAAAAATAAGGATTCTTTCGGCGAGGCCTATAGTATAAAATTACAATTGTTAAAGAGGTTTTAGACATTTATAGGCTTCTTTAGGGTTAGTTTAGGTTGTTTAAGGTTGATTCCACACTTGTTTAGGGTTGGTATAATTGTTTTAGACAATTTTTTCGTCGGAACTTGGCCTGAAAATGCGCCAAAGTGGGGCTTTTGAAGCAAACCGAGAATGCTATGTTGGGCCTGGAAACTGGGCCTAGGCATGAGCCTTGACAACCGAGCTCTATGTCAACCCGAAAAAATTTTAAATGAATAATGTGAAAATCATGTAAGACACAATAACCCAAACACGACAA
This sequence comes from Scalesia atractyloides, assembly GCA_947069175.1. Classification (NCBI taxonomy): domain Eukaryota; kingdom Viridiplantae; phylum Streptophyta; class Magnoliopsida; order Asterales; family Asteraceae; genus Scalesia; species Scalesia atractyloides. The sequence goes on from CAMTDV010000021.1 coordinate 76,669,868, forward strand.
GAGTATTCGCTGGTTGACACGCACATGACCCGTTTAACCCAATTTCTTTTGCATATTGGTAATCAAAAGTTACAAATTTACAAAAAAAAGAAAAAGAAAATAAAAGCGTATAAAACAATAAGGTAAACAATAAAACCTCCTGTTATAACATAAACCACATGTAAAGCGGTTAAACGGGTAAACTTGACCAATTCAGTTAAACGTGTTTTCGGATTCTACCCGAACTCATTTAGACTAAGCCCGAACCTGCAACGTTTGTGTTAGACAGTTTCGAATTCACACCTAAATGTCAGGAACGGGAATCCAAAAGTCATCCAAAACAACAGTTAAGGAATCAACAAACATGATTCATAAATGAAACAAAAAGAAATAAGGGGTTTTATGTGTACCTCGTACTTGACGAACTTGAAAGATGGATTCGTTGTCGGAGCACTGTAGCAACAACACTCCATTTCTGTATGAAGAAGTTAAATTCAGCGGTGATGTATAAAAAATCATTTCAAGTCTTGAAAATGAAATACAGACCACACGTTACCCGGCAATTTATCTTTAAACTCTCTTTTTTAATAATTCTCTTATTTTTTAATTTAAGTTAGTTTTTAAATATGTTTTTTTAATTATTTCTTTATTTTTAATCTTAAAAGTTAAGTGTTAGTGTGTTAGCTAACACCCGTACATTGATATGTGGAGGTTTTGGGTTCGAGTATCGTCTAAAGTAAAATTGTTCTGTGTTAAGCTAAGGGTTTTATTGCAATAGGCCTTCGGGTGATAGATTTTTTCTAGAATGGTGGCGAATTGGGTCATTAACACCATCTGCGTTCGCGGGTGAGGGTGATCTTTTAATAGTAGGTTTATCCAGATGATCGGGCTTTTTTGGTCATTCGAAAAAGCACAGTAAATTTTATTTACATCCCATTATCTTTATAAGATTTATCATATGACCCTTAACCTTAAATCTTTAATGAAGTTATATTTTCCTTTTAATTAACCAATTTTCATTAGAGCCTCTGAACTTTAATAGGGTTACATATACTTCCGGCACTTTAATCGGTATTTTTCAATATGCTTGATATTTTTTCTTCCTTTTGTTTTACTTATTACTTATTATATTTGTACCTAAATTTTACATTTAGACATGTTTACTTGACTATGCGACTTTGTTGTTTTTATTATCATTTCAACATGATTTTATATTCACGAGGTGTATACTAATTTACAATATGTTCCGCCACATCTACACCTCCGACGCAGCGTGTGGAATACAACCACTAGGTGGGTATAATTTCCCTTATCACAAATAAATTAAAAAAAATCTTTTTGCTCAATTGAATTAATGTACTTGCACTTTCTCAATGTATAAATTATAAATAATGCCATCATTATGATGGAAAACAATATGGTGTAATGCTCAGTAGTTCATATATACCCAACATTGTATCACCCTCATCCATTATAGTTATCATACTTCGAATAATGTATTATACAAAGTAATAGAAACCGAAATCATTATGAATCGATTGAGGGGGTTTGGAAACAACACCACAAAGTCCATGGGGAGTTACAATCTTTAAACGTTGATATTCAATCTCTAGCGAGTAGCACAAATGAGGATTAGATATAAGCCCGGTTCTAGTTGGATGAATGGGCAAATAGAGGGATCCTAAAAATGTATTCATGAACCCTTTACTTTATAAGCGGATAAGCAGATAAGCAGAGTTTGGTGATAGATAGAATAGGTATCGTGGATAGTGATGAACCAAGTCTTTGGAGCTGGAAAAGAAGTTTAAGGGAAGACATGTAAATAACATAATTACAACATTGCACATTGTGGTCGTCTTGATTTTGGTCGCATCACATTTCGTACCGGCCTACTTTTCCATCTCCCACACAAAGACATTGACCACCAATGCTACTCTCTTGCCAATGAACGATGATGGCTTTGCCATTTCAACTTCTGTGGCTATGACAACACTGACTCCACTAACTACCACCTTTTTATTCAAACAAATTCAATTCGCTTCAAGGTCTCTAAAGCGTTTATGATGTAACACCCCAAAATGTATATATATTTTATTTTTAAATGCCTTGATAATGAAGTTTTACTTTTAATATGGAACATGGTGACTAGGAGTATTTAGCCTAGTTATATAAGTTGCCTTTTTGTAAGTAGAAAACATTTTGTGGTAAATAAAACAACTACCAAACCATAGGGGTTAAAGGTGCACATCTTCCTGAAACCTAATTTTTTAAAAGATGAAGCTGAAAGAAAGTGCAGTAAGTGTGTGTGTGTGTAGCAAGACAGAGAGAGGGAGAGAGAGACTTTCTCTCTTGATCAGAACACTAAATTCAGCAAATTGAAGTGGAATTAGTGGCTAATCCGTTTCATTTACATTGATTCTTGACCATCTATACTTGCTAAACACTAGGTAAGTTGTGATTTTTCATTTGGTGAAGTTTGTTTGAAACATGAGTATGAATGTGCCAAATCTTGTATAGGTTTTGATGGCATGACATGAAGTAAGGTAGGAATCTTGTTTAGAATCATTATTTGAATTGAAGTATGTGTATAATTTGTGTATGAGTTTATTATATGTGAAAGCTCTCATGAAGGTTAAAGTGGGTTTTGAAATATAATAATAAAATATGGGGGTTTAGGTTAAAATTGTGATGTTACCTAACCAACATGAAGCTAGGATGAACGATTGTTGTTAGAGACAATCGTGATGAATCAGTATATTTGGGAATCGATGTATGTGAAAGGTGGTATGTAATGACATGATAAATTGTAGTTTCTAAGCATCTAGGAATGTCGCACACCAAGTACTCAATGAAATGCCTTGAATATAAATTACGTGAATCTATGATGAATGCTTCATGATAATCATGCTTGTAATGTAAGAACCTATGTATGTGGTGAACTGGTGATATTGATATCCTATTGTTTTATAAGTATAAATAACAATGGAATTCATGAAAACTAAGAATGGATTTATCAAGTGGAGGAGTGAAGGGAGAAGGTTCAAGCAACACCAAGCAACAAGGAATTCAAGATCGAGGTAAGTTCTTTTAGCTTACAAGTTGTTTAATATTTGTTGGCAGTGTCATTTGAGTTAAGGTTCATGTGGAATACATAAATTTTAGATGGTATTGTAATGGTATAAAGTTGACTCATTGAAACAGGTCAAATGAGTAAAGAATGACAAAATGAAAGAAAAGCCAAGATGTCGAATCTGGTTACGGTTGGGTCAAATAGAATTCGACATCAAGTATGGTTAGAAAGATTTTTAGAATGGAAAGAAGGAAGTTCGGATGGAATGGAAACTATGTTGTGAAACAATTTAGTATGTCCATAAATATGAAGGAAGTTGGTAGGATGATTACCTTTTTGGATGTGAAATTTTAAATCCATGTTTATATGCATTGTTGTGTCTAATATGTATGTTTATGGTTGTAGGTAAATCCTCGTTTTAGCGTAGTGTCAAGCTTGGAGCAAACACACAAGATAATGCACTTCCGCGATGTCATAATGTCAAATTGGTCAAACTTTTGTTTATGTAAAGTTGTGGTTAGGATCTTTGGTTGTTTTGTTTAAATACTTAAACGTGTATTTTGGTAAAGATTGGTACTTTGTTAGGCAAGTGTGTTAAACAACATGCATTTTGTATAACTTAAATCACTTTTGAATCTAGTTATGAAGTTGGTTCTAAAGAGTTAAAACACGACTCAAATTTTTTTTCGTTTACAGAAAGCGTTTGACTCGTGAAGATCTCGGGCATTACATGTGACAACCAAGTACCCATTCTTCAGTTTATTGCATAACTTCGCAATCTTTGTTCATTGCGTAACTTCATAATCATATTCTTCGAGTCATCAAGATTGTGTTTGATGTCAGCACTTGACACATTAATAGCTCACTTGAGTTCATCAAATCCACAACATATATAGAATCCAATGTCTGTTGAAAAGGAAACCGAAAGTTATGGATTAAAATATGGGGTTGGTTGTCTAAAATATCTTTTACTAATATGGGGTCAATCACATGGTGGCCAAGGATCAATTACATTTAAACCTTTTTTGTCTTTCCTTGTTCTATAATTGTGTATTACATATTTAAACATGTACCTTGTATCAATATTATTCAAGAAATACAAAGCATACAAAATTATTTTTTATTACCGACGAATATGGTATCAGAACAGTAAAAGGTCTTTGGATCTTTCGTTTTTTTCTTCTCATCTACCTTCTAAAATGTGTAAGCAACAACCATGTCTGATGACTGTAGCTCATATCCCAATTTAAACAACACCAACGATAATACCTCAACACAACTTGCAAATCTTCTCAGAAACAGTCTCAATATTTAGAGCCAGAACAAAAAAAAAAAAAAAAAAAAACAGAACCTTTCAAACAACCTGAAGATCAACCCCAAGCTTAACAACCAAAAATACGCCCTTTGGGCTTCAATGATTCGAGTCGTCGCCATCAGGGGCAAGTCCAAAAATCTGTTAGGCCATCTTTCCGGAAGACCAGCACCATCGAACCCTACCGATGAAGGGTATGAAAGATGGGAAGAAGGTGATCTAATTGTGTTCTCATGGCTTATACAGAATATCGAACCCGCATTGACCAACAATCTTACCGAATTTCCCACCACGAAATCATTGTGGGACGCATTGGTAATAACGTATAGTAGTGGAAAAGATAAAATTCAAACCTTTGATCTTCATGTCAAGGCAAATGATATCAAATAGAATGGGTCATCATTGGAAGACTTTTGGATTAATTTGGGGTGAAATTGAACGGAAGGAGCAAAATCTTATGACGTGTGCCACAAATATCGCTACATACATTAATCTCAGGTCCGAACAAAAACCTTTTCAATTCCTTAATGCCTTGGATAGACAGTACGACCCCATCAAGAGATTCTTAGAACTGGGTTAAACAACACCTTTTCTCAATCAGGTGTGGTGGCAGGGTTGGTTGCCAATGGATCACACAGAACAGAAGGCCTAGGGATCAGTTTAAGGGAGCAATACAAGTCAGACAGAAAGACTAAAGGTAATGTATCTCGTATTGATAAGTCCCAGTTGAATTGTGAGCAGTGTGGGATGATGAAACATACCAAGGAGAAGTGTTTTAAACTCATGGGGTACCAAGACTTGTGGAATGACGGACACAAAATGGGTGGCAAAACACCGGTTCTGATTGGGTGGGGGGGGGGGGGGGGCAAGCGACAACCATGAATAACCAAGGAACCTCCAGTAGCAATGCCAATTTCACCGGAGAAGAAGGTTGCTTTGCTGGTATTACAGTTAGCGTGTCAAGTGGGGAGCAAGCAGGTACATGGCTTGATAAATTTCATTAAGGCCCTTATACTCCTAATCCTAATTTTATTAATCCTAGATATTTTTCACCTCACTATTAAATTCTGATCATAAAAAAGGGAACCCCAAAACTATAAATAATGACATCTTAAATCTTCGGAAAGCAAATCTGGCACAAAGGTGTTATGAACACGTGGATAAGTCTTGGATTTTTTACTATGGTGCCACCGACACCATGACCTTTGAAATGTCCAACATAACCTCGACATCAAAACCTCGAAAAGCCCAAATCCAAACTGCCAAGGAGGAAATTATGCATGTAAAAGGAGGGGGACTATTGAATTTTCTCCAAACCATGAAACTTTCTAATTGTCTTTTTTGTTCCTTCTTTGTCACACAAATTATTATCAATAAGTCATGCAATAAAAGAACTAAACTGCACAGTTCTTACGCATCCCACCTTTTGTATCTTACAGGACATCAGGATAGGAGCATTTATTGGGCGTGGCACTGAACGTCAAGGACTATATTACGTGGATGAAATGACTTAACAAGGAAATGCAATGCTAGCCCATGGAACTGCTGACCAGGAAGCATGACTTTGGCATAAAATACTTGGATATCCTTCCAAAATACTTGGATATCCTTTCACGGATTATTTACATATTTTATTTCCTAAAATATTTCCTTTGAATAAAATATCTACATGTGAGACTTGTGTTTTGGCTAAAGACATTCGTTTAAACCTAGTAACACTAAAGTTGATTTACCTTTATCTCTTCTTCATGCTAATGTTTAGGGACCAGCTAAAGTTGTCGGGGGACAAAATATTCGTTCTTTTTTACTTTTTGTTGATGATTGCACTCGTTTGACTTGGGTGTATTTTTTGAAACACAAGTCTGAGATCTTTGATAAATTTACCATGTTTTATGCCATGACTCAAACACAATTTCAAAGAACATTCAAATCCTCCAATCTGATAATGGAGGTGAATTTGTTATTACCTCAATGAGCCAATTTTATCAAGAAAAAGGAATAATTCACCAAACCTCATGCTCACACACCCCAGAACAAAATGGTGTCATCTAATGCAAAAATAGTATTCTTATTAAAATAACACGTGCACTTCTGTTTGAATCCATAGTGCCTACATGTTTCTTGCTTGAGGTCGTTGCTACAACAACGTATCTTATAGATTGGCTCCCAACCAAAGATCTCGAACTAAAAACCCCATTGCAAGTTATATTAAAGCTTACAAAAGTTCATCCTGCTCTCTCTATCTCTTGACTCCAAAATCTTTGGTTGTAACGTCTTTTTCATATACCTAAAATCAATAGCTTTAAGCTTGACCCATGTGCTGAAAAATGTGTATTTATCTGCTATGGCATTAATCAGAAGGGCTACAGGTGCTACAATCCAAGTAAGCATCACGTACCACCCCAAGTCCTCCCAACCTGACATCCAAGGTAAGTAACCAAAACCCCGAAATCAATCAAGTCATAGAATCTCTGATTACTTCTCTTAACCATGATCAGGAGTAAACACAATAGAATGACACAACTAAATCAAATGATGAAGTAACAACAACAAGTGATTCAGCCCAAGAAAATATCACAGAAAGATATGTTTAACCACCAAGAGCAAACATGGAAGTCCCACCAAAACAGTATTTTCTAGAAAAAGAAGCTCCAAGATCCATGTATCCTCCTGTAAAAAATATAACCAAAGGGAATTTATCAAATAAAGGCAAGGCATTTGCATCATCTTTGTACTCTAAGCAAACACCAACCGACTTAGAAGAAGCATTGAAATCAGAAGATTGGAGAAAGGCCATGCAAATCAAGATGGATGCGTTAATAGAAATGATACATGGGAAAGGTGTATTCTCCCACCACAGAAGAAACCAGTAGGATACAGATGGCTATTCTCAATCAACACAAACCTGATGGAACCATTGAAAGATATAAAGCTCAACTTGTAGCCAAAGGCTATACTCAGATGTATGGAATCAACTACTCAGAGACCTTCTCCCAATAGCTAAAATTGACACAATTAGAGTCCTCCTATCTATAGCAGCCAATGAAGGATGACTGCTCCACCAGTTTGATGTAAAAATGCTTTCCTTCATGGATATCTATAAGAAGAAGTTTACATGGAGACACCTCCTAGTCTACTGAAGACTCACGAGCCTGATTTGTTGATGGAAAAAATCCTTGTATGGATTGAAACAATCTCCATGAGCCTGGTTTGGAAGATTCACTCTAGAAATGAAAGGATATGGGTTCAAGCAGAGCAACGCAGACCATAATCTATTCCTTAAAAGAAGAAACATATGTGTGACCTGTCTAATTATATATGTTGATGATATGATTATTATAGGAAATGATGAGGAAGAAATGACACAACTAAATCAGAACCTATTTGAAGAATTGAAACGAAAGACCTAGTTAGACTCAGTACTTTCTTGGAATTGAAGTTTTGAGGTCCACATAGGGAATCTCAATTTGTCAGAAAAGATATGGTCTTGATCTTCTTGTGGAGACAGGGATCATTGATTGCAAACCTGAAGACAACCCAATGATGGTGAATCACGGACTTCGAATAGTAGAAGGAGAAGAACTAGTAGACAAAGGAAGATATCAGTGGCGAGTGGGAAAATTAATATATTTTCCATACTCACCAGTTCATGCACCAACAACAAGTAGCTCATATGGAGGCGGTGATGAGAATTACTAGATATCTTAAAGGTACAACAAAAATGGAACTCTTATTAGACCAAACAAACATTTAAAAATCCAAGGATACATGAATGCAGACTGGCAGGAGACAATAGAGACCTAAGACCAACTTCGGGATATTTTACTCTTGTGGGTGGGTGGGGGGGATTTGGTTTCACGGAGGAATAAGAAACAAAAAAGTTGTTTCTCTATCCAATGCAGAAGTAGAGTTCAGAGGAGTAGTATGAAGTTTAGCAAAAATACCGTGGATTCGAAAGCTGTTAACTGAAATTGGTTTCCCTCCAACAAAAACTGTAAAGATCGTGTGCGACAATAAGGTTGCAATTTAAATCTTAGAAAATCCTATTCAACATGACTCAACGAAACATGTAGAAGTGGATAGGCACTTCATCAAAGAAAAATGAGAGGCATGGATTGTAGAACTTCCATTTGTTTGGTCTGAAGATTAACTGGCTGACATACTGACAAAAACAGTTAGTGGAAAAATCTTTATGGGCAATTTGATCATTGGAAATCCCACTACTCAACTTGAGGGGATGTGTTGAAAAAGAAACCGAAAGTTATGAAGGAAAACATGGGGTTGGTTGTCTAAAATATCTTTTACTAAAATGGGGCTCAATCACCTCAGGTGTTCATATTTAAACCTTTATTGTCTTTCCTTGTTCTGTAATTGTGTATTACCTATTTAAATATGTACCTTGTATCAATATTATTAAAGAAATACAAAGCATACATAATTCTTTTTGATTACCAGCGAATAATGTCATCTAGTTGTTTGCAGGGAATCATTGTATTATGTATTTAACTACGCTAAAAATGAGTCCACATCTATAACCTTTTAAAGCTAACCATCACGTCTTTGGACCAACCTCAACCTTTCTTAGCTGCTTGTCAAGACTGTTACTAGTCACGATTCTCATCACCACCCACAATTCTTGTTGCCACGACTTTATCTGTTTTAGTCACAATCCCTTGAACCTATAAGATTATGATCGACTAAATTGTTTTCCATTCAATAGATGATTACAATATATAAAGATGAAAGGACACTCTAGATACCTAACTTGGCCCGTCACTCACACTAGAAAACAAATAAAAAACATAAATAATAATAAAAAAAACTAGCTTCGATCCTAGTCCTTGACTTGTAAGGCCAATATTCTATCAAAAATGTGCAATCTTTTTGATTTTGACAAAAAAATAATCCATATTCTTCAATGCCAATGATCTCATATTTCCGCACGTGCTGATGTGGAAGACCCTAGTATTACAAAAGTGCGACGACCGGTGCGGCAACATGGCGACAAAGTTGTTGGATCACTGAAACTGTTGTTAGGATACTTGGCGTTAGGTGTTGATAAAGAAGATCAGTTGGATCTTAATCAAGCGGCGACTCCACCCATGTCAGCCATAGTGAGACAGAAGAAGGAAGAAAAGTTGTTAGAAAAAGAAGCAAATTGATAAATGGCACCCGTGGTCGTGCAACGGTTTGTTAAAGCTAGTAGGTTGTGGTCTCTTAGATCATTAATCCAAGAAAGGTAGATAGCAAAGGTTGGTGATCGTGGTCAGGCGACGGTCTTTGAAAGGCAGGTAAGATTTGAGGATCAAAGAAACAGATCCAATCGAACCATAGTTTGATCTGTTGAGATCGATGCCAAAAGACTGTGGTCCAGCGACATGAGTCGATCAAAAAAGAAAAGAAATGGACGACAACAGAAAGATATGGCAAGATGAGATACATGAAACAAACACCCCAATTTTTACGGTTAAAGTATTTTAACATATTGTTTGGACAAGATTTTATTTTCAAGATGGTATAAGATTTTTAACATGATGAATTTAGATTTACTAGACTTGGAGGGACCCGTTTGTATTTATATGAAGGTTTATTAGTGAAACTTTGGGAAAAAGGAGTTGGAATTGGAACTAGGAAGGCCAAAGTGTAAAAAATATGTTTTAGAACACTAGAAAAAACCCTAGATCGCTTATTCGTGATCCAGGGAGTTCTTGCAGCCAAGAACGAGCATGAGAAAGAGAAAGGAGGTGAGGAAGGTGATTTTGAGTTATTCGGCCTCCAAAAGCGCGATTAAAAGGTAAATTTTCATTTGTCATGAGTTAATTATGAGTTTTAAATCAAAGAGTGATCGATAGGAGGTAGATAAATTGTGAGGGTTTCTATATTTTCAGTTTTTAATCGAGGTTATAGAGGATAGGTGATGTTTAGATGAAGAATGGAGCGAAAACAAAGATTTCCGGTGAGATTTAAGTAATTTTGGAACTTGTTTTGGGTCACGGCAGCTACACTAAAATGGTTTAAAAGAGGCCAGCAATGTGATCATTTTGATATTTGATAGGCCTAAATGGAGTTCGTTTGATATGGTTTCGAGCCACGCGAAGACAGACATACAAAACTGTGAGTTTTGGGCACTAATCTGTTTTCCGGTGTCTGTAACGGTTATTTTGGGAAACGGCGAATAGCGAAGAAGATGTGGCGTGGACATATTATTCGCCTAAATCCGAGTTGTTTGGTCGGTTTTGGTCTACTCGAATATTGACGTGCAAAACCAAACACACGAAGAGTTAGATCTGTATTCTGGCAGCAACGACGGCGTCGATGGCTGGCGCTGATCACTTTCAAAGGCTCGATTTGTCAAGACGAATGTGTGGATGTGTGGATCACGCGAAACAGAGTTCGTATGGTCAAATTATGGGCGAAACACGATTCCATACGCATTTGTTACAAGAGCTCTACACAGACGCGCCAAAAATGGCACGTACACAAAGGTATGACCAATTAGAACTTTATCTTTATTGTTGGGGACTATTGTGGGATGTGAAAAATTGTCGAGGATGATTTTTGGAAAATTTTCTCGGTAACTTTAAATTAGAGTTTTTTGTACGCGACGATCATGCGGTTTGGGGTGGTTTAAGCCACGCTTGTAGTTCGCTGATCTAGAATAGATGGATTGGAGATTTTGAGATATAGGGATCGATCAAGATGATTTATACGACCACAGGTTCGCGTTTGGGGATGTATTCGCGAGACGGCTTGCTTAAGGTTTGAAAGCTTCACAATTGGTGAGTTCTAACCCTTTTTCTTAAATATTTTTGGGGCTAGCATACATGCTTTTTACATGTTTTCTTACGCGTTACAGGTATATTTGATTAACGAGTTTTGCGATTAAAGTGTTTTATAAACTTTTATCCCTCTGTTGATGGTTTTATGACATACTGGTTAATTGGGCTTTATTAGCCTACATAAGCCTATAATCTTGGATATGAGGAATAATGGTTTACTGGTTGGTGCAAGTTACCACTAAGGGTAAATGTCTAGTCGTAGGTTATATTGGTTCTATAGGGTTGTAGTTGTTGAAAGTCCCAATGGCGTATTATGCCTTAGTGAAGAAAGGTTAGGAACGTGAATGTGTCTAATCATACGTTAGGGCATCGTTAATGGGGACGCATTTGTGAATCCCTAGTTAGAACGAGATGGGGTAAAGACAATTATAAGAGAAGCATGGTTAATCCATAATATAGTGAGATGATAATGGCATAGGCAATGTGTATGTGTCTATGTGTTTTTGTGTGATATAACATCCTAAAGGTGCTTGATGCGGTTTATTTGTTGATGAGGTCGTTACCTTCGGGGTGGCAGTGGGTCAACGAATTGGGACCGTCAATCTAGGTGGTGGTGTCGACATGACCCTATAGTAGTTACCTTCGGGGTAGTGACAGGTTGTTGTGCTGGGGTGGCGATGGGTGGTTACCTTTGGGGTGACACCAGAGACATTGGGCGTCTCTGGGATCGTTCACGTCTTAGCGACATGGCTATATTATGTGTTAGGTTCCCACGTTATGTGTTTTACGTGCTGTTGTAGATGAAAGTGTACGTTGGGTAGGGTGTCATATGTTGTGAATGTTGCGATTTTGAGTTCTTGGTTATAAACTTAAGTTGCATTGTGTAGCAGCAAGTCCGGTCTAGACCAGTAGACATTTGTAACGACAAGTGCTAGGTAGGGAAAACAAGCGGGTCATGGGTAGGAAGTGGTTGAATTTGGCAATGGGTTGGTTTAATTGGAAACCTCCACATAGACGGCTTTTGAGCTCGGGTGTGTTGTCTTAAATAGGATGGAATTTAAGACGCCTCTTATATGGTCTTGGTATTTTTAAAACCCAAAGTTCCTAGTAATTAAAATAAAGCGTTTTGATGTCAAATTTTTTTCTTAAACTTAACTATCAGAACTCACTCAGCGTAGCTAACTTTTACATGTATCTTAGATTGTCTTGCAGGTATGTGATCCAAGTCGATGGTACTCTTGGCTAGCAGAAGTGATTACTCATGGACGTGGTTGAAGGCATGCGTATTGTTTTAATTTAACAATCGTTTTAGTTTGCAAAACAATTAGTATTGTTTTTAGTTAAATGCTCCGTTGCATATTTTTTTTTTATAAAAGACTTATTTTTAAACAGTAAACTGTGATGTGACCCGACTGTAGGGTGCTCGGTTTGGGGGCCTTACAATACGTCGTGATTCCCAATGGTGCAGATAATGGTCAGATTCTTGAACTGAAATGAAACTTTAATAAAACAGAATCTATGATAGGAAAGAGGAAGAAACTGAAAAGAGTAGGAACTGTGACAGAGTGCTGGGGACGGCACCCCTGTTTAAGGTTTGACCAGGTGGCGACGACTAGGGTTTGATGGTAGAGAGACTAGGCTGGGTCTCATACTATGTAAGATTGCGAAAGACTAAATTGATTTCTATTCAATAGGTGATTACAATATATAGAGATAAAAGAATACCCTAGATACCTAACTTGGCCCTGGGCTCAATACTAATGAACCCTATAACGATACCTTATTTATAATATACCTTCCAATAGAATCTACTTACTCAGATACCATTTGTCATGGTGTTATGTTTTCCAATCTCTGTGCAAAACACTTATTCTTTACTAATTAAGTTTAGTTAGAATATAATGATGTCGGTAACGATTCAAAACACTTTGTAGTAGAATGCAAAATTATGTAGCTTGAAAAAGAACACTATGTTAAAGAGAACGTTACAAGAGCTTTTACAAGATGGTTTGAGATGCTTTTGGAGATAAAATTTAAGGTGCCTTGTGTAAATGAGACAACACTCTATATATTTCTCATGCCACATTTTTGAATGTGCATTTTCTAGAGGTTTCCATACAAATATCTAAGTTTGTGGATTTAGATATTTCTATGGAAGTTTCATATTTTATCAAGGCATTCCATGGACTTTGGTACCTTTCTTGGTCAAGGCTTATTTGGAGAGTTCTAGGCATTTTGGTGGGGTAATGGTAATTTCTGGAATTTGAACTCAATGATCAATAACTAGACAGGTAATGAAAGTAGGCTTGCTTTCAATGATTCCTTGTTGGCATTGCAGAGCTAAGTGACCATCAATCTTAAAGAACTCAAAAAGAATATTGTCTCCATTGTCATAGAGTAATTGTTTTTACATCTATTATTCCCATCTTGGTTGCCATGTTTACCATCACAACACCTTGACCACCACCATGAGATCTAGCATATCTATTGCCTCTAGAATAACATTATTGGTGGGGTTAATTATTAAGTGAAAACTAAGAGAAAGCTATATGACACCAAACTTCACTTGTCTATTTTCTTCCATATCATAAAACATATATACATATTCAAGAAGAAAACATAAACATCTTTAGAACTCATCTAAAAACCACAAATATTAACAAAAAGAAAGAAACTAATTATAGAAAAAAAAAACAAATAGTTTATGGTTATCTAACAATTGAAGCAACTGTATGTGCCCATAACTTCAGATTATCTTTCATGTCAATCTCATCTTTGGCAACAGGAATCTCCCACTTCATCATTGGTGAAGCTATTTTATGCTCTTTCTTCTTTGGACTTCTATCCAAAGCCTCCCATGCTTCTGATAGATAAGGCCTCCTTTCACCTTCATACACACTTGAATCATTATCATCTTGGTCGTCGTCGTTGTTGTTGTCATCGTTGTCGTCGTCTTCTTCTTTTTCTCTCCCCTCCCCTAATCTTTGAAGGCCAGGAATGATCTCAACCAAGTTTGAATCTTTATAATCTTGTTCAGAAAACACAAAGCCCATATCCATAAACCCTTTTAGCTCCTCAAACTCAAGGTCAGATAAGCTCTTGCTTGTCCCATGTCTTCTCTTCTTGTTCTTCTTCCTTTCCATTTGATGATCCTTCATCTTTGCTATCTCTGGTAATTCTTCAACTTCTTGAACCTTTTGAACAACTTGATCTTGTTCGTGTTCTTGTTTTTGTGTTGTGAAATCTAGTTTAAGAGATGGGATGGGTTTAAGAACTGAGATGGGAGAGAAGGAACCATAGTTAAAACTGTTTCCCATGTCCTCACTTTGTGATCTCACAAGTATTGATCTCAAGCTTGAGAATCTGAGCTCCGAATTATCGGTTTTCGCAACCGAAACACTCGGTTTTCTCTTCAAGATTTCATGATTGAACCAGTAGGAATCAAAGAGGTTTATCACATGTTCTGGGTCCATGAAGATAAATGATTTTTGGAATGTCCAGGAAGAAAGAAAGAATGAAAGATGATATGTTGGCAATATTTGAAAATTTCATCATAGTGCGGTTTATATATACACATCATGTATGTCTTTATTTACATTGAAATGACTAGAATACCCTTATCTTACTATTGTTATTACAAGATAGGGTCAACTTTTGTAGGTTAGTTACACGTTTTAAACAAAGGGTTTAGTGGAGTTTAATATATTTCTCTAGTATAGTTGTTACTATTTGTACTAATTACCTTTTCTCTAGTATAGTTGTTACTATTTTTATTAATTACACGTTTGGTGGAAATTACCCTTGAAAAACATTAGGTTATAATGGTAGAATATTCGTGTTTTGCGTGACACGGGATGCCTTTTGATTTTTAGAAGATGGCTGCTATGCCTACGCGTTGACTCACTACATAGTCAATTTTAAATATTATTTAACCTTTTACATGTGAAGTGATGCCAAATTTTAAATAAGGCTAATTTATTTTGATGACTATCAAATAATTGCACTTGTTACATGTGAAGAGTGATGCCAGATTCGAGATAATGCTAAAATATTTGCTTTTCATTCTTTAATAGTGATAATATAATATTACACGTATTACATGTGGAGCGTGATGCCAACTTTTAAATAATGCAGTATTATTCTTTTCATATTTTCGGCGGTATGGTTTCCCGGTAAACACCCTAGCCAAACTCTAAAGCCAACGTGAGTCTGGTTAAGACAGCATAGTTTAGTCGAAGTAAGACATCGAGGCTCTCCAATTTGAGGAGTGCGGTGGCCAAAACACAAGAAAGTCGCCGTTTCAAAAGAAAAATTAAACCAAACATGGTGGTCGGACATATTTCAAAATTTATATAAAATTCCAATTACGGATTCATTTCTTCTTTAGTTTTTCGTGTTTTATTTTGTTTTATACTATATATATTATGAACATTGTAAATCATACTAGAAGAAAAGTAGTTTCATAATTTATTTTGAATCAATTATAAGAATAAAATAAAAGTGAAAAAAAAATGATACAAAGTATAGGTAAATATGAACTCTTAATAGACGCAAATGAACTACATAGAGGCTAATGAGCTTATAGCTTAGTGTTATTAAAATGTGCAGTTATGTGTATATATAACTGTGTTCAATTCTTTTTAAAGTGGTTGATGGTTCTAATCCTAAGACAGACATATATATATATATATATCATATAATGAAACATTAATTCTCTTTAATTTGATATAAACACACACATTGGTGTGTGATATATAAATAACCATGCCTTATTATTTAAATAATTTTACAAGAAAAATCACTTAGTACAAGAATACCTAGATATAGGGGCGTAGCTTAGTGACTCGCCGAGAGGGCGCCTGTCCCCCCGAACTTTTCGATGCGTAGTACTTTCGTATAGAAACCTTTTAGGTATATACGGCCCCCCCGGTTTCGGAAAAATTGGGGGGGGGGGGAGGTCAAGCTTCGCCAATGCCTAGATATATATATATAGGATAAAGATCCGTTAGGAACCACCCTTTATTGTGAGAACCGCGAAAACCAGTGTGAACACAAATAGTAATACCTAAAAATCTAAAAAAACACCCAATTATTTTTTTAAATATTTTTTCTGAAAAATTCGCTATATTTCGTCAACAAAAAAAAATTTCAAATTTTTTTTAGTAACAGTTATCCATGCACATGTGCATTTTTATCATTTCTTTGACAAATTCCGTAATACATTACAAACATTCGACAATTGTACTTATTTACATTACCTCGTGTAATACACTAATTTTTACGTTACCAATATTAGAAATGCACATGTGCATATGTATCAACATGAAATAAGGTGTTTTGGTACACTACTTTGAATACACTTTCTCTTTCATCTATCATTCCATCCATAATACACTACCATGCACATGTGCATATGTATCATTTCTTCGACAAATTCCGTAACACGTTACAAATACTAGACAATTGTACTTTCATTTACACTACAATGTGTAATACACTACTTTTTACGTTACGAATATTAGAAATGCACATGTGCATCTATATGTATCAACATGAAATAAGGTGTTTTGGTACACTACTTTGAATACACTTTCTCTTTCATCTATCATACCATCCATAATACACTTCCATTACCTCCTATCATCCATAATACAATACAATTACCTTCTACCATCTATAATACAATACCAATCTCAATATTTTCACTTTATTACATGTATATCAACACCATTTATACCATCAAATCAACATATTACATCATAAAGTGACAACTGTAAATAAACCATCAACCACTAGATATAACTAACCAAAAACATGTATATGGGCCATCACAAACTTTTTTAACAAAACACGTTATATAATGGTTATACATAATGATGCACATGTGCATTTTGAATATTGATAATGTAAAAAGTAGTGTATTATGGATGATATTGTAAATTAAAGTGCAATTGTCTACTATTGATAATGTATTACGGAATTTATCGAAGTTATGATACGTATGCACATGTGCATGGATAACTGTTACTCGAAAAAAAAAGTTTTTTTTTGGGAAACGAAATATAGCGCTTTTTATAAAAAATATATTAAAATTTTTTTTTTGAGTGCTTTTTTGATTTTTTAGATTTTATTTTGCAATAAAGGTGGTTCTCGCATGAACCTTACCATATATATATATATATATGTATATGGGGGAGAATCATGAGAAAACTAACTCAAAAAGCCAAAAAAAAAAAAGAATAAAAAACATACAATTTATTTTTTTTACAATTTTTTTATAAAAAATCGTTGCATTTTATGTATAAAAAAACTTTTTTTTCAAAAAAAAATTGTAGTGCACATGTGCACTATATGTGTACTACACATGTGCATTATATATTTATGTTGCACATGTGCATTATATGTTTTTTTTTTATTTTTTTAAAAAGTTTTTTTATATAATATATATAGCGAATTTTAATAAAAAAATTAAAAAAAATTTGATATGTTTTTTTGGCTTTTTTAGTTTGTTTTTTGGTTTTCTCATTTAAACTAGTTTTCTCATCATCCATCCCCATATATATATATATAGGGAGAGAATCATGAGAAAACTAGATATAAATGAGAAAACTATAAAAAAACTAACTTAAAAAGCCAAAAAAAAGCATAAAAAACATACAATTTTTTTACAATTTTTTTTATAAAAAATCACTGCATTTTATGTATAAAAAAACTTTTTTTTCAAAAAATAAATAAAAAAAAACTTGTAGTGCACATGTGCACTATATGTGTACTACACATGTGCATTATATGTTTATGTTGCACATGTGCATTATATGCTTTTTTATTCTAATTTTTTAAAAGTTTTTTTTTATATCATATATATAGCGAATTTTAATAAAAAAAGTTGATATGTTTTTTTGGCTTTTTTAGTTAGTTTTTTGGTTTTCTCATTTAAACTAGTTTTCTCATGATCCACACAAGTATGAGGTCATTCAGTTTATGAAACCAATTCAACCAGTACGCAAGTAAGACGAGTTTCATGACAATTAAAACATATTAGTCACCCATAAAATAGTTTTACTATTGAAATATAATTCTCTTAATAAAAGGTATTATGATAAGATATTATAAGCAAAATAAAAGGTATTATGATATGATATTATAAGCAAAAATATAGAAGTCATGCATCATGCATGCTATATTATTTACATACTTAAATTAAGATTAAAGTCATCTACAAATAATAGCTCACCTAACCATCCAAACAAAGCCCAGAAATAAAGGGGCCACTGGGTCAACCCTTCCATTAAACAAACTCTTTATTAATAACTAATAAAGTAACTAAAGTCTTATTTTTATTTTTATGATTTGACCACTATACTGTTGTTCTTAAGTAGTTATAAACCGAATGTAAAAATAATTCAATCCGTTTACCTTGTTGCTATTCAGAAATGGGGTAGCGACGTAGCTTGTTACCTGTTTACCTTCTATCTCGATGTAATTATTAAAGGAGATATTTTGGTGATCCGTAGTTAAAATTTCTGGTTACGTCGAAAGAAAACGACACAGCCATAACTACCTTGGTTACACATAACTTATCTGGAATCACTTTTGATGGTCATATAAACTTATAAAAGTTATTTAAAACTATACAAAAACACACCTTTAACGAGTTGCAAACAACACAATAAATAGATGCTACAAACGTCCAACAAGGCACAAGATTTCGACACCCACTACATACATATATTCTAACTCACACTAACTGACCAAGACTACGACCACAAATTTTACTTGTGTAACATCCATGTATTTTTTTTTTGTTTGTTGTGAAAGTTGTACTTTAGCACATATTTAATAAAAATAATTTAGGTGTCAAGTGATCGATCATGAAAGAACTGAAACTTTCAACATTAAAAATACTAGTAAAAGCACTCCAAAGTTAGTAAGCAGACGGAGACGTGACAACCATATTGTGGCGTTCAAATCCGGATGAACCCATTAAGGATATGTTTGAAAGTGTGTTTGGTAGTTGCCGTTTGGATTTCAAAGGAAAGTGGATGACAAGGGGTGGGCCTTTTCTTCTTATAAAACCCTCTCTCACACAAACATACACATAAGATATTATTTTTATTTGTTACCTTTAAATTTGAAAGGTAGACGTAACATTGGAGAGAATAAGTATGATTAATGTATGAGTGAAATTTAATGTGGCAGCTGATGTGACACATTTAAAAACATATGAATTCGGGATGATTAATGTAAGAGTGAAATTTAATGTGGCAGTTGATGTGACATATTTAAAAACATATGCATTCGAGATGCTCAAATAATACCATTAGAGGGGGTGGGGGTGCTCCACTAGCAATCACTCACCACACCCAATCAACAAACATCACGTCATCAAGCCAAATTCTATTACTAGTGATGGATTTTAGTGGGAGTGCCATCACTAGTGATGGAAATTTTTTTTGTTTAATAATAAATTAAGATTAATATTTTCATTTAAGTGAAAAACGATATTCCTAGACATATTTTAGGTTACAACTTAAAATAACATATGAAAACAAAAAGATACATATAGAAAACCTACTCCTCGTCCGAATCTGGAAATTCCAAACTTAAAGAACCTACAAGTTCAATTAAATTATATCTCAACCAAAAGTAAAGTTCTTCATTGCGCAAGTTTTGTTGGACATTTTCGGGAACAGGAGCTTGTGTGGGAGGATCCGGCACCCAATCTTGAGATATTGCACGTCCATATTCTTTAATTAGCATATTGTGCAATATGATACATGCATATACTATGCTATGGATTGTTTCGGTTTAGTATGCCCCATCTACCCTTTAAAACACCAAAGCCCTCTAAACATCTTTTCTTGCCGACTCTTGCAACTTCTTGAACACCTTTTCTTTAACCTCGACTGGAAATGAAAGAGCTTTCACAAAAACAGACCATGATGGGTAAATACCATCCACAAGAAGAAAGCCTCGTCTGTAATATCTTCCATTAACCGTAAACATACAAAAGGGTGCGGTTCCATCTGTTACGCTTTGAAACAACGGTGATGTGTACAAAAAATTGATGTCGTTGTTTAAAAAATGAACACCAAAATATCATAAATCATTCGACGCCACCGCTTCAAGTATGATGGTCGGTCTTTTGACGTCACCCCTAACATACGGCCCTCACCACTCTCTTGGACAATTTCTCCATTCGATATGTGTACAATCGATGCTACCGAGCATCCCTGAAAAATGCCATCTAGCCTCATGCGCGGCGTAAATACGTGTGATGTCGTGTCTCGTGGGTTTCCGTAGAAACTCTTTGCCATACAATTTAATGATCGCGTTACAAAAGAATTACAAACATTCACGTGAAGTTCTTGCCGACATAGCTAAGTATTCATCAAATTGATCGGGAGAGTTACCTATCGCTAGTTGACGAATGGTGGATGTGCATTTTTGTATCGGTGTGAAACTTCGTTTGCCCCTCCCGTCGTAACGTTCTTGAAACCATTCTTTGCTAGCTTCGATGTCTCCTACAATCTTTAAAAATAAATCTTTCGGTAAACGGAACCGATTCCTAATGTTTCGGCATTGTAGACTAGATTTTCCACAAAATAATCATTCATTAACACTTCATTGGCATGTATACGATCACGATCCACCATTTGCTTCTTTGGTCGGCTCACACGTTCAAGTTCATTGTACACCATCTCGAAAAATTCAAGCGTGTCATTGTTCGAAGACGAAGAGCTATTGGTGTCTAGCGGAAACGTATCGGTTGGAAATTCCATTTTATGTAGAGTGTAGAGATGGTATTTTTGTGGGTTTAAAGGTTAATAATCTAATAATCTGAATGCTATATAATATGAAGAAACAAACAATATCGATCAACTTCCCGCCGCGTAGAG
This sequence comes from Scalesia atractyloides, assembly GCA_947069175.1. Lineage (NCBI taxonomy): Eukaryota > Viridiplantae > Streptophyta > Magnoliopsida > Asterales > Asteraceae > Scalesia > Scalesia atractyloides. The sequence continues at coordinate 76,690,907 of CAMTDV010000021.1, forward strand.
CGGGCGAGTTTTACTATTTAGTTTAATACAATAAACACTTTTTTTCAAAATCATATAATTTTTTTTTTCAAAATTAAATTAATAGAAAGTATAATAAAACAAAATAGATTAGAAAAATAAAGAAATCTCTTTAAAAGTAAATACAAAAATTAAAACAGATAGTTACAATTTGAATCCAAACCCTAACTTTTTAATAATACCCTTATTTATATTCCATAAGTATCTTTCTAATTTATTATTTATCAACTCGCGTGACAAATAAATATATAATAATATTCATTAACTCTTTAATTAAAAACTCTCAAGTTTTTTTTTGTTTACAAACCCTTGAACTTGGGTAAATTATTCAACTAATAATTATTTCCAAATCACATGTTCGTGTCAGATTATATAACACTTTAAATATATTTTCTTGGTTCGTTGCTTATTGTGTAACTCTTTTGATCATGTCTGTTGGACCTACAAAAGAACAAATGATATCCAAAAGCTAAAACATGTTCATCTGATCATGAAATAAACAAGTTATGATCTACAACTCTCCCCAAAGATAGTAAATCGTGAACACTAACAAAACATCTGTTTAAGGATTCCAAAGATGTGTTCAAGGCATGAAAACACCGTTGGAAAAGAAAATCTCTGTTCAATGGCCAAAGCCATGTTGAAGATAAAGCACTAATATTGAAGACCAAACATCTATTTTGGCCTAAATAGATGTTTGGGACTAGTTAACGATGGTTTGAAGAACAATTGTTTTAATGTAACAATGATTGCTTAAACAGATGTTTAATGTATTTAATCAGTTGTTTATTCTATCAAATGTTTCTAACACATGTGGAATCTTTTCTGTTAGGAATGCCATATGTCACTCTCAGGCTGATGTCAACCCTGATTAGAAACAGATGTTTATACTTAGTAGAAACAGATCCCACACATTCCGTTTGTACGAATAGATTGTGAGTGACCAGGCTGGATGGGAGTTTGTATAATCATTCTTGTGATTGTAATATTTTGATTTCAATTGAAATTAGTTTAATAAATTTTCCACTGTTTGACTTTAATTTGCACTGCATTCATTATTAGTTTCCATAATTCACATCAACATTATCTACATTACATTAATCCATGTCTTATAACAAACACAAGTGAAAACTTAGATCCTAACAATTGGTATCAGAGTTTGGTCACATTAAACTTGATTTCACAATCAGTTTAATACAAAAAGATCAGCTCACAAATTGATAACCAACTGTTTGTTGTACCAAAAATCAGAGTTCATAGTATCAAATTCAAAAGTGTTTATACGTACTCTGTTCTTCATAAAGATCAAAAGGAATGATACAAAACACTCACAATTCCCATAACATTGGTTTTCAGAAACAAGCTTCCGATGATTGTCAGATCAGAATACAATATCAAGATATGTCGAATGGTTCATTTGCTAGCTCAAGAAAACACTAGATATTGGAGATCCATTATATTCGGACCATATGTTCCAATGGTACCAAGTACTGAAAATGCAAATGTTCATGAGCCAAAGAAACCATAAAACTACTCTGAGCAGGTATTTCCGAAGTTTGAGATAGATGCAAAAGCATTCAGTATTATTATTATTATTATTATTGCTGCAACTCTACCAAACGAAATCAATGCTGACTTATTACATTGCAATAGTGTAAAAGAGTTGTGGGATGCTTTAAAAGAAAAATCCAGTAAAACAGAGGATGTGATTAAAGACACTTATAAAAGCCTCAACCAACATGATGAGATCATCACTTATGAGGAAAATAAACTCAATGAAAAATTGGCTGACGATGAAGATCAGACTGTTGACATTGAGTGTATAGTCAATCAATTACATACACTCATTTGTAAGAGGGTTGATGAAGAAAGTGCAAAAAATCATGATCCATGGAAGTCTAGTGAATGTGACCGTGATTGTGCTTTAATGGCTACCACCACAGGAACCTCTACATGCTTAGATAGCCTTCGGTATGAAGACAGTAGTGGCTCTAGACATATGACTAGGTGCAAAGCCCTAATTACAAACTTCTCTGCACATGGAGGCTAAGATAAATCCTTTGGCAACGATTCAAAAGGTAAAGTGTTGGGTCTAGAAACTGTCCAAACTGGTAAGGTGAAATTTGAAAATGTCAATCTTATTGATAATCTAAAATTCAATCTACTTAGTGTTTCACAAATGAGTGACAAAGGCGATGGCTCATTTTTTACAAAGAAAACTTGTAAAATTATTGGACCACAAGTAGTTAAAAAGATTGACAAAATTATAGCTGACATCACTACACAACTTGTTGCTCACAGAAGTGGCAATGTTTATGTAATGGACATGTTGAAAGATAACCCAATGGCAAATGTATGTTTAGTTTCTGTTGCTTTAACCAAAGAAACATAATTATGGCGTAGGAGGTTGGGACATGTTAATTTACAAACAATTAACACTCTTTCAAAGAAAAATATCGCCAGAGGTATGCCAACAAAAGAATTCAAATGGCAATGAATATTGCATTTCTGTTTAAAAGGAAAGAAACATAAAAGTTCACACAAATCCATTTATGAGTCCAAAACACCCAAGTATTTTCAAATGCTACACATGGATTTGTTTGGCTTTGTAAACTCACGAGGTTAAGAAAAAGAGATATCGTCTTGTTATAGTTGATGATTTTCTAGGTTCACATGGAGTTATTTTCTACATTCTAAAGATGAGACTGTTGGTCTTTTGAAGGACTCTGTCACAAAAGTTAAAAAACAATATGATCTGCTAGTAAAAGTCTTCAGAAATGATAATAGAACAAAATTCAGAAATCAAGAGTTGGATGAGTTCTGTGTATCAAAAGGAATTGTGGACAATTCATTGTTCCAAGAACACCAACAAAACGGGATGGTTGAAAGAAAAAATAGAACCTTAATTGAAGCTGCAAGAACTATGCATGTTATGTTCAACATAAAGTTTTAACTAACCTTAAACACCAAAAAAACTGCCTATAAAATTCTATTCAATATCAAACCACTAATTTGATTTTTTTAAAGTCTTTGGTTGCCCATGTTTTATCCTAAATTTAAAAGATTCAATTTCAAAATTTGCAGCGAAAGTAGACTGTGGTTATTTTCTGGGATATTCTTCTACAGCCAGGGCATATAAAATGTTTAAGACTAGGTATATGACCATAGAAGAAACCTTGAATGTAAAGTTCAATTAGCTTTCTTCATTAAAAATCTTTGTAAATCCTGCTAAATTGTTTGACCTTGAAAAATTCAATTTTGAAGATGTTACTAATAAATCTACTCTTGACGTAGGAAAGTTAAAAGTTGTTCAAAGAGATTACAAATTTGACATTGTGATGCCTTCACAATAAAAGTCTCATCTGAGCCACAAAGTTCTTCAGCTTAAAGTTCATGTCAAACAACATCAAATATCACCATTGTTGACCAAAGTCAACTTCTAACCACTGATCAGACAATTGGTCAAACCACTGATTCCAGTCCTATATCACACGCACCACTTAGACCAATCCCATCACTTCCATTCCAAACCACTACTAACCATAATAAAATGGCAACAAAGGTTTCATTAGATAATTCCCGTTTATGCACTTCACCTCAGAATTCTATCATTGCATACACTGGTAACCATCTATTTCTATTTCTCAAATCCCATCCACCATAATCAAATCATCGAAAATATCAACGATGGAGTGCTCACAAGAGGTCAAACCTCAAACATATGCTTATTTGCTGGTTTCGTCATTAACCAAACCTGTCAATTACCAAGAAGAATTGAGAGACAATAGTTGAGTAGAAGACACACAAGAGGAACTCCTTCATTTTAGAAGACAATAAGTATGGGAACTTGTGCCATTGCCAGATGATACATGTCCATTGGCACAAAGCAAACCATTCATTTTGTACAAGTAAACCATTCATTTTTATGTAAAAGATGACTTGGTAGATTAGACTCTTTACAGATCTATGATTGGGTCCTTGATGTACTTAACTGCATCAAGACCTGATATTATGTTTGCAACTTGTGTCTGTGCTAGATACCAAGCATCACCTTGGAAATCTCATCTAATAGATGTAAAAAGAATATTCAGATACCTTAAAGGTGCACACACACTTGGTATCTGGTATCCTGCTAGTGGAAACATTAGCTTTCAGGTTATTCAAATATTGATTTTGCTGGTTGCCACACAATAAGAAAGTCCACACCAGGTTATTCAAATATTGATTTTCAGGTTATTCAAATATTGATTTGGACCTACAAAAGAACAGATGATATCCATCCAAAAGCCAAAACATGCTCCTCTGAGCATAAAATAAACAAGTTATGATCTACAACTCTCCCCAAAGATAGTGAATCTTGAACAGTAACACAACATCTGTTTGAAGATTCCAAAGAGTTTTTCAAGGCATGGAAACACTATTGGAGTAGAAGAAACCTCTGTTCAATGGCCAAAGCCCCGTTGAAGACAAAACACTGATATTGAAGATCAAACATCTGTTTTGGCCTAAATAGATGTTCGGAATAAGTCAACATTGGTTTAAAGAACAGTTGTTTTAATGTAACAGTGATTGCCAAAACTGATGACTAGTGTATTTAATCACTTGTTAATTCCATTAACATATGTGGAAACGTTTCTGTTAGAAATGTCAGATGTCGCTATCAGGGTGATGTCAACCTTGATTGCAAACAGATGTTTCTAACATCTGTGGACTCTTTTCTGTTGGAAGACTTGTGCATGTGTAAGTGTGAACCATGGAAGCCTTGGTTCTCCAAACTTGTTCCGCTACCTCACTTGTTCTAGTGGCAAGGATACCAAGTAGCTTCCTGGAATCAAAGTGAGTTAACCGCGCCTCGCCTCCAACATTTGCCATGTTGGTATGACACGCCCGTGTTGTTTATTTTATTTTTAACCAACTGGGTCATCAACTAAGTTGATAACTTTGTGCTTTGGTGAATCATGCAATGAGGTTTAATGGATGCTAATCATCCTACCTCCATGTTTGACTTATATGATTATACATGATAGACCAACTATATAACTTATGCTATATATATATATATATATATATATATATATTTAACCGAATTCTTGATACTAACTGGATTTATGATTAGATGTTAGGGACTTAGGTTATATTATCTTAGTTCTAGACTCCTGGTTTGTGATTCTAATGGGCACGCCAGGACTCATGAATATACATGAAAACTTAGTGTCCAAAGGAGTATCTAGACTAGATATATTTTCCTGTACATATATACTTTTATTACTTAATTACGAATTCGAACTCTCCACAAACTCCGAATACTCACACACCTTTGTTTCCCCTATGTAGGGTAACTTCGGTGCTCCTCTCTCAACGCTCGTTAAACTCTCGGTTAATCGGAAAGAGCTTTCCAAAACCGTGAGTGTACACGACCCCTTCTTTTCTTTTTACACTTTTGGGTGCAATACGTATAATTTATCAAACTCGCACATACACTTACAAACATACTTGACACAAATAAACAGTCCAATATACATGCTTGATAGGTGATACTAGAACTCATACATGATAGAATACTTATTTGCTTTATACTTATCATTAACTTCGAGCAAGCCTCTCTTAACATGTATAGCGCTATAGGATTAACGCACCGCCCATATTCTTAAGGTCATGTTATGTTAAACAAAACGGTCTTGTCGTTGGTATGACAAGATTACGCTAGCGGGAAACTTTGGGTTGACAAGTAGGAGTTGCATGCTAGTATTGCTATGATATGTCCTAGATTATGTTTATGCCATGTGGATTCGTTTAACCATTTTCATAGTTATGCTAGTAACCAAACTTAGTTCGCCAATACTTTATGTGTTGACATGTACTTTAATACATATTGCAGGAAATTGATGATGAAGATGATGAACGAAATCTAGTAGGATAACCGGAAACTCATTTTAATTTAGTACTTGTTGTATTTTTGTTCAACTTGTTGTATTTGTTTCAAAACAATGTATTTGCTTTAGTAATGAAATGAAATCTTCTTTATTAAATATTTGTCACAATTAGTGTTATGAAGTCTTTTGCAATCTATTTCGTTCTGCCCTTTTGTTTCCCCTATCGGTTGGGGTGTGATAGATGGGTATCAGAGGCATAACTATAGGGAATCAAGAAAAAAGGCCATGATTTACCTAGTCTATATTCTAAGTACCCATAACGACCGTTCTTCATTTTCATGCTTAAAGTACTGTAATTCTTCCTATTTTGCTTCTTATCTATTTTTTTTGAAATAAATTATACATGTCTTTCCTAAGGTAACCACAATACACACATGAAGACGTGAAGACACTCGTAATTCACAAGCGAGGCGATCTCATCAAAATAGGTGTGAAAACCCACAATTTTTGGTGAAATCCCTCAATTCACGTTATATGATTTTTTTTCACGAAATTGTACCTTCAAGTTAGGAGTGATATCCACACCTTGATGGGGAATTTCCCATTCTAAATCTAGTGGACCCTTACCCACGACACGGAAATTTATTTTCTTAACTCGTTCGGCAAGTATTAACCACACTTTGGGTACGATGCTATCAAGTTAGGGGTGAAACCCGCATTTTGATAACTAGTCCCACTCCTTGATTTTCAATCCTGCCAAAGTCTTGAATTTTCAATTGACTAGGGACATGTAGTAACCGGAAGGGGAATACCATTAACCGCTCCTCAGTGAGAGTATTCTACCTATTAGGCCAAAGCATGTTTTCCTAACTTAAAGGAATTTTCGACCACTTTAGAATAGTCTTAGTTTCATTCTGAGACACTCCAAGTTTCACATTGAATCTCTTTTATGTCGTATCCATTTTGAGGTGTTTTCATACTTGATACTGCGTTCATTTCAAAACCAAAGCACGAATAGCATGTTACTCGTAATTCAAAACAATATTAATACTCGAAAACAAACTAAATTTACAATCCTTATCGTCTTTATACGTGATTATGCAAAAAGAATACGTGTTATGCTTATACGAACTATGTGAAACTTACGTGCTATGTGAACTACTGTCATGCTCATTCATGGAAACAAACCTTATTTTCAAACACATTATGATCAATTCTCATCCCCTCCTCGTTTCAGTCTTATAGATGTCTTCCAACCGTAACTCGAACTCAAAGAAGAGCTCCAAGTCCAACTCTGAGTCGATTTCCAAGAAGGAGATAATGAAGTTCATGGCCAAGCAAATGGCCAAGGTGATACCCGATATAGTTAGAAAAATCAATGTCACCCCCTGCCCAAACAACACCGAATCCCCTCATGTCTTGGTTGACTCCAAAGTTGACCCACACAAATCGACCTTCACATTCAAACAATTCAATTTCCGATGCGTTTTACAGGCGAAGATTGGGCAACGAAGATGCTCCAATGGTTTGACTCCATTGAGGTCACATTTCGTCAAAGTGGGTGTCCTGAGCATCTTCGCACCACCAACGCCACCGGCATCTTCTGATAGAGGGCATTTGATTGGTGGACCCTAGGTGTAATGCACGTGGGGACGATGCCGCTTACGCCTTGACTTAGACCGAGCTCAAGAAGCTCATAAACGATGAGTTTTGTCCTCCCAACGAGCTCCAACAACTCGAGAACTAGTTTGGAACATCAATCATGTAACATTTGTCAAAAACGGGTTTTCCAAACCCGCTTCGTTTGTAATCGAATATCAAGTTATAAATGTTTCGTTGCGTATTTATGTTGATTTTAATTTTGAACGATGCATAATTAATAAACAAACTAGAATATAAAAGCTCTAATTGATAAAAAGTAAAAATAAAATAAGTAAAATGAAAAACAGGCTGCCGGGACTCGAACCCGGGTCAGCCGGAAAGGCTCAACGACTTAACACGCACACTTATAACCACTCTGCCACTTGATGTTTTCTGTTAGTTCTAGGAATCAATTAAATCTTATGTTCAACCATGAATCGATCTGTTTACGCTAACTGAAACCGTTATCGGCTTCCAAACGTCCAGGACGTTTGAGTGATCACGGAATTCTGATTATAACCGATAAACCGACAATTTTAGTCAATTTAGTCTTGAATGGACTTGAATTTGGTGATCGGTTTTAATAACCGAAAATCTGCACTTCCTGAATTACTCCAACCATAGCCCCCTCTCGCGACTCAAACTCATCCGCAGAACCTTCAATTTCACTTGCGCTCTACTTTCAGTTAGTCGGAAAAGCTTTTTGAACTCGCCGGACTTTCGCCGAAAACCGTGTCTTCCATCAAATCAGTAAGTTTCTCAATTCTTTCATCGTCTATCAGTTGTTAAGCTTTTGCTAACTCAAACCCTTCAATCAGAATCAGTTTCAGACGACGATATCGGATAATTAACTCTCGCCGAAAAACTTCTGAAAGTTCCCAATTCTCGCTGTGAAACGGTATAGCCTTTTAAACCTTCTGGTAATTCTTGTTCAGTGCTTCAATTCCGCATCTAGCTAATCAAAATTGTTAATCTGTCCACTCAGACGAAATCCATAAAAACAGAGCCGACGACTTCGCCGGAATTCTGAGATAGATCGTTTCTCCGGTATATTTACTTCCAAAATCTTCTCTGCCATTTCATTTTAGTCATTTGAATGTTTGTCAATCGAATTAAACAAGAAACGGTAGAGTAATCGTAGTCTGTGATATTGTAACGAAGAAGATAAAGTTAGTTTGTTTATAAGTTTAATATAAATTGGATATTATCTCGGGTTAGACACACAGTCCAGCGGTGGACTGTCTGCGCACATATATCACACGCCGCGAGTTCGATCCTTGACACACACGTATGCTCCGTAATAAAGATGTTTTCTTTTTCTAACTGAACCGGATTAACTCACTGAAGTTGTTAAGTATAATAAAAATCGGTATATTAACCAGGTTAGACACACAGTCCAGCGGTGGACTGTGTGCAACATTAACCCACAGGTCCCGGGTTCGAGACCTGTTGCACACTCCGGTTCGATGATTAAAACCCTTTTTGAAAATAAAAGAATTTTGAATAAACTAAAATAGTATATAAATATAATTAAAAACAGAATTATTTCGGGTTAGACACGTAGCTCAGTTGGTAGAGCTGCGTGCACGCGTACGGGAGGTCTCGGGTTCGAGCCTTACCCGGCGCACACTTACACTTTAGCAAACCGGTCAAACGGTCAACAGTCCCGGTCAACGGTCAATGGTCAACGCAAAAGTCAACATTTTTTTTATATTTTTATTTATTTATTTAGTTTAAAAATCAATTAAAAATACTTAAAAATAATGTTTTTAAAGATAGAAAATAGCCTTAAACTCACAAAAATATATATAAAAATCTTATTAAAATTATTAATAAAATCCACTCATTTACTATATTTCCCGTTATTATTTAGGTTTGTTAAGTCTCGTCGATCAATCCTCCAAACTCGTGCGCATTTCATCATCTTCAACCGAACGCACCCAATGTGAGTGAATCTCTACAAATTCCCCGTTTTAATCACGTTTTTGGGGTGTATCATGTGTCTTACCATTTATTATATTTAGATCATTGTGCATACATCATATCCATGAACAAATGTGTATTCAGCTTGTATCAACTGTTTGTGTGGTTATTGTTTAGATTTAATTTATCATTTTCAGTACATACATTATCATAGGCCGCCGCTCCTCATTACATTATGAGCGTTGAACTGTTCCCCATTACATTATGAGCGTGAACCGGGCGTTGCCAACATACGATCGGCTCCGTTTGATTGAGCCTTGATCGCACAGACATTCATCATAGGCCGTCCGTTCCCCATTACATTATGAGCGTGAACGTGACGTTGCCAACATATACAGTTTCTTTTATGTTATATATTCATGCAAGTTGATATGTTATTGTATGTTATTGTTTGTGGTTGTTATTGTTATTGTATGATTATTTACATTTGCTCACATATGACTATTGCACAATTTTTCCTTGATAAAGATAACAAGAAATCAATAATAAATGTTTATCTAACAAGGTTCACTCGCCAACTTATGTTGACCCAAAAACCCCTATTTTTACACATGATACAGGTGATCCAGCTGCAGCAAGAAACACATAGGATTGGCTTAGAAGAATAAACTGGTTTAGAGCTTGGACTGTTTAGTTGATTATTTTCTTTGTATTTGTATGAACATGTTTGGAATATTGAGGATGTAATTTTGACTTAAATAAATATGAAACATATTAGTAAATATCATGAGCTTTGGTGATAACCCAATTATGCCCCGACTCTTATTTCGCTGCGGGTCGGGGTGTGACAGATTGGTATCAGAGCCATGATTATAGGGATATAGGATATGTTATTAGACCCTTAGAGCCTATACTATAGTTGATTAGAATTTTTAAAATTTTTGTGTGTTACATGCCAAATTTCATGATGTTTATATGTTTTATGTTTAATGTTACATTCAATGTTATGCAAGCATGTTCATAAGTACATATTATTATATAATGCCTATCATGAATCATATTCTCATAACATATCATATCCATGAGAGCACACATCACATCATTTTCATGATTGTTTTTACAATGATTTTTGTATTTTCAAATCACATCAAAGTGAGTTCTCATGACGGGCATGTAGTAACTGGAAGGGTACAAGTACCGGTAGTCGGAACGTCCTGTCTAGGCTTGGCATTCGTCGAATTACCACCGAACCTATCGTCGAGCCCACACCCACCAAACTGTCACCCAAAACCAACTCCCACGGTAAGAAGCGAAAGGCTTCGAACCGAAATTGTGTGGTTGTTATTCCGCAAAACCCACCTCAACAACAACCACAACAACAACCACAACAACAACTCGCTCTAACCCAAAACCCCGAGCCGGTAAAGTGAGCCTACACTGGACTCATCCCAAGTGTAGCACTTACCATCACCCAATACACACACCATGCCGCCTTTGCACTACGTGCAATAGGTTTGGTCATTTCAACACCTAATGCCGAAGTGGCTAAAAGAAACAAGGCAATCAAACCAAGCCCAATCCCAAACCAAACTCAACCACAAGCAAACAACGGTCATATTTGTTTCAAGTGTGGCGACCCCAACCATCTCAGCAATGCATGCCCGCAACGTAACAACCAGATGCATCAACAAGCTCCTCGTGGACGAGCTTTCGTCATCACCGCCGCTCAGGCGCAACACAACAATGATGTCATAAATGGTACGTTACTCGTAAACAATGTTTATGCTTCTTTTTTATTAGATATTGGTGCGGATAAGAGATTTTATTTGAAGAATTTGAACAATTTCATAAGCATAGACGCTCTAAGTTGCCAAAATCTTTCGCCGTCGAAGTCGCTGACAGGAAATATGTAACCGTCGATTCTATCCTTCATGATTGTGTTCTTAATATCATTGAGCATAAATTCTTGATCGATCTCATACCCATGCAATTGGGTAGTTTTGACATCATAGTAGGAATGGATTGGCTTCGGAAAGTACGTGCCGATATTATTTGCTCAGAGAAATTTATTCGCCTTCCCCTTCCATCTGGTGGCTCGTTACACGTCTGATGAGAAACCCTCAAAGGGTCTCAAACTTATGTCGTGTACCCAAGCGAACAAATACTTGCAAAAGGAGTACTTTACCTTTCTGGCCACATCATGGAAAAAAAGGACAAAGGAAATAGCGTGAGTGATGTTCCAGTCGTTTGTGATTTTCCCGAGGTTTTTTTCGAAGACCTACCTGGTCCCCCTCCTCGTTCTGTTGACTTTCACATTGACCTCATACCGGCACTACACCCATTGCAAAATCTCCTTATCGTCTCGCACCTTCGGAGATGCAAGAGCTATCGAGCCAACATCAAGAATTAGTTGATAAAGTCTTCATATGCCCTAGCACTTCTCCTTGGGAAGCCCTAGTCCTTTTCGTCAAAAAGAAAGATGGATCTTTCCGTATATGTATCGATTACCGTGAACTCCACAAGCTTACCATCAAGAATCATTACCCATTTCCTCGTACTGACGATCTTTTCGATCAACTCCAAGGCGCAACGTGCTTTTCCAAAATTGAACTTCGCTTTGGCTACCATCAACTTCGATTCCTCGAAGAGGACATTCCAAAAACTGTGTTTCATACTAGATACGGTCACTACCGGTTCGTAGTCATGTCTTTCGGTTTAACCAATGCACCTGCGGTCTTCATGGATTTGATGAACCCTGTGTGTAAGTTATACTTGGATTGCTTCATGATCGTTTTCATAGACGAAATCTTCATTTATTCTAAAACCCAAGCCGAACACGAGCGATCCTTACGTCTAATCCTTGAACTCCAACATTGCTGAACGACTATATGCCAAATACTCCAAGTGCGAATTTTGGTTAAAAGAAGTTCTATTCCTCGGTCACGTTGTGAGCGAGAAAGGCATACATGTGGATCCCGCCAAAATTGAAGCCGTTAAGAACTGGATTGCACCGAAATCTCCGTCCGAAATTCGTTCATTCCTTGGATTGGCTGGTTACTACCGCCGATTCATCTCCAACTTTTCAAAGATTGACGTTCCTTTCTCTTCGTTGACTCAAAAAGATAAACCTTTTGTTTGGGGTTCCGAACAAGAGGAGTTTTTCAAACGCCCAAGGACATGCTTTGCAATGCCCCTATTCCCGTTCTTCCTGATAGTAACAACGATTTCGTTGTGTATTGCGATGCTTCTAGCCAAGGTCTCGGTTGTGTTCTTATGTAATGAGACAAGGTTATCTCTTATGCTTCGAGACAACTCAAAATACACGAGAAGAACTACACAACCCACGACCTTGAACTTGGTGCGGTTGTTTTTGCGTTAAAGATTTGGCGACACTACCTTTATGGTACTAAATGTGTGGTCTTCACCGACCATAAGAGCCTACAACACATCTTTAACCAAAAAGAGCTCAACATGCGTCAACGCCACTGGGTAGAGTTGCTCAACGACTACGACTGCGAGATTCGCTACCACCCTAGAAAAGCAAATGACGTGGCCGACGCTCTTAGTAAAAACTCATGTAAATAGTGTGCGTTGTTTCCAAATTCTAAACGACCTTTAGGACCGCATTCGCGAGGCGCAATACTCATCCGTTAATGAGGGTAACTTATACAACGAGATGAAGTGTGGTGCCGAAAGCCGACTCGTATCCAAATCCAACAGAATTGTGTACTACCTCGATTGCATTTGGATTCCGAACCGTGATGACCTTCGTGGCCTTTTGATGAAAGAAGCACACAAATTGCGATACTCTATTCATCCCGGTGCCGACTAGATGTACCAAGACCTTCGTACGTCTTATTGGTGGCCCGGTATGAAGAAGGATGTCGCAACCTCCGTTTCGAAATGTCTCACTTGTTCCAAGGTAAAACCAGAACATCAACGTCCTTCTTGCTTACTAGAACAACCAAAAATTCCAGTCTGGAAATGGGAGAGTATAGCTATGGATTTCGTCACCAAACTCCCTCGAACTTTGTCCGGTCATGATAACATTTGGGTAATCATCGATCATTTGTCCAAATCCGCTCACTTTCTCCCCATTGGTGAAGATTATTGAGTTGAGAAATTAGCTCTTATCTATACGAATGAAGTCATTTGTCGTCATGGTATCCCCATTGACATCATTTTCGACCGTGATGGTCACTTCACCTCACGTCTTTGGCAAACCTTTCAAACCGCTCTTCCTACTCAACTCAATCTTAGTACGACTTTTCATCCTCAATCGGATGGTCAAACCGAGCGTACTATCCAAACTCTCGAGGATATGCTTCGTTCTTGCGTTATCGATTTTGGTGGCAACTGAGATATACACTTACTGTTGGTAGAATTCTCTTACAACAACAATTATCACGCTAGCATTCAAATGGCTCCATTCGAAGTTTATATGGTCGGAAGTGTCGTTCACCTATTTGTTGGTACAAGATCGGAGATGCACAAATCACCGGTCCCAAGCTCATAAAAGAGACGACAGACAAGATCTTGCAGATTCGTGTTAACCTACTCAAGGCTAGAAGTCGACAAACGAGTTATGTCGACAAAAGACGAAAACCCTTGGAATTCAACGTTGGTGCTCACGTATTCCTCAAGGTATCCCCTTAGAAAGGAGTTGTTCGATTTGGTAAGAAAGACAAGCTCGCTCCTCGCTTTGTAGGTCCTTTCAAGATTCTTGAAAGGATTGGCAAGGTAGCGTGGTTTACCTCAAGAGCTCAACAACGTTCACCTAACATTCCATGTATCCAACCTCAAGAAGTGCTTAGCTAAAAAATGACTTCAAGTTCCACTTGACGACTTATAGATCAACGAATCTTTGCACTTTGTCGAAAAACCGGTCGAAATCATGGACCGAGGAACCAAGCAGCTTAGCCGCAGTCGAATTCCCATAGTCAATATTCGATGAGAAGGAAAACGTGGCGCCGAATTTACTTGGGAACTCGAGAGTGATATGAAGACCAAGTATCCGCATCTATTCGCCGAGTCTTCCTCTTGAATAAATTTCAAGACGAAATTTCCTAAAGTAGGGGAGGCTGTAACACTTCGCATTTTGTACTTTCCTTATTTAGAAAGTTTTGTATTCGAATTCTATTTTTGGAAACTTGTAATTCGTATTTCTTTCAACCAATTGTAATCCGGGACTTCGATCATAATGGAAATGCATTTTTATACATATACATGTTACAACCATACATGTTTTATATACTATATACCACTAATTACATGCTTAGGTGAGAAACCAAATCATATACAATCATTAGATATTCAATTATATACATTTTAATCTACCACCATACTTATACGCAATATTCTTAATTATAAGTTCCTAGCATAAAATAATGGAATAATCAAACTCTGGGGGTCAAACTGTAAATTTGGAAAAAAAAATCCGCTGGGAAGCATGACCATGCTCACGACTTGCACGGTCATGCTCATGACCCGCATGATAGTGCTCCTGACCACCTAGTGAAAATTCATGACATGCACGACCATGCTCATGACTCACATGATAGTGCTCATGACCACTTAGTGAAATTAATGACTCGCATGACCATGCTCATGCCCTGCATGGTCATGCTCATGGCCTGCACGACCATGTTCATGACTAGCACGACCATGTCAAAATGTCAGAGCTGGCAAATTGCCTTAGAAACACGCGAAGTTCAACATTTACTCCTACTTTTCAACCACCAACTCTCCACCAACACCATTAATAACCAAACCCTAATAACCCTACTACAAATAAGCCATCTCCACACCATCTAAACACTTTACACTGCCTTTAAACACTTTCTAATCCTCCAAATCTTCTCCAAGTTCTCCAAGAACTCTCCAAAAGTGGGCAGAAAGTATCAAGTGTTCTAAGTGAGTTTTCACTCACTTTTCTTCTTATTTCTTCATGCTTTCTTCTTCTAAACTACATCGATAACCTCTAGGAAGGTTTCCACAAGTTTGCCATGGAAAAGTAAGGTGGAACATCGTAATACTTGAGGTCCAAAGTAGTGTTTAAATTCTTCTTAAATGTATATTCTTATTTCTTGGTTATTTTGTTAGAAACTTGGTATAACCTTGTAACCACCAAGCTCCCAACTAAGCTCATAGTTGTGAGTTTGTGTAGTGGTTGATTTCCACCAAGAAACAAGCTTGAAACCTTCTTTAAAATTCTGCCCATACATGTTCTGAGTGTTGAAACCATCCAATATTCCAACCTTCAATGTTGGAAGACTTGTGCATGTGTAAGTGTGAACCATGGAAGCTTTGGCTCTCCGAACTTGTTCCACTACCTCACTTGTTCTAGTTGCAAGAATACCAAGTAGCTTCCTAGAATCAAAGTAAGTTAACCCTGCCTCGCCTCCAACATTTGCCATATTCTGTATGACACGTCCGGGTTGTTCTTATTTGGATAATCTAGTAGTTTAGTTGTATTTTTATTTTTATTCATGACCAACCAGGTGACTTTGTACTTTGGTGAATCATACAATTAGGTTTAATGGATGCTAATCATCCTACCTCCATGCTTGACTTATATGATTATACATGATGGACCAACTATATAACTTATGTTTATATACTATATAATATACAATATATATATATATATATATAACTGAAATCTTGATACTAACCAGATTTATGGTTAGATGTTTGGGACTTAGGTTATATTATCTTAGTTCTAGTCTCCTGATTTGTGAATCTAATGGGCACGTTAGGACCCATGAAAAACATGAAAACTTAGTATCCAAACGAGTATCTAGACTATATATAAATTTTCGTGTACATATATACTTATTACTTAATTATGAATTCGAACTCTCCACAAACTCCGAATACTCATACACCTTTGTTTCCCCTATGTAGGGTAACTTCGTACTCTCCTCTCAACGCTCGTTAAACTCTCAGTTAATCAGAAAGCTTTGTAAAACCGTGAGTGTACATGACCCTTCTTTTTGGGTGAAATACGTATAATTTAGCACATACACTTACAAACATGCTTGACACAAACAAATAGTACAATATACATGCTTGATACGTGATACTAGAACTCATACATGCTAGAATACTTATTTTCTTTATACTTGTGATTAACTTCGATCAAGCCTCCCTTAACATGTATAGCGCTATAGGATTAATGCACCGCCTGTATTCTTGAGGTCATGTTGTCACACCCCGACTCGCAGCGGAAGCGCACGCGAGTTGCAACAGATACATGGTACTAACACGTTTAAAAAAATATTGTATTACACAACACAAGCGTCGGTTACAATGTTCGATTACACACTAAGTTTTAATGTACATGCACTTGTGTCCCAAAAGTTGATTGTCTTCACTAAGCATGCTTCTATGTACAATAGTATCCGATCAACAAAACTTGAGATCCGTACGCACGTCACTTTATTCTTCCTTAGCTTTGCCTGAAAAGCATGTTTAGGTTGATAGGTCAACTATGAATAACTGGTAAGTTTCACTGTTTTAGTTTGTTTCACAATTTAGTTTGAACCAATTGATTTGCACATTTGACATGAAATTATACTAAGCCCACAAGTGAAACCTTGACTGTTCTCAAGTGCCGTGTCCCACAACCGACACCTCAGCACTTTCCCACCCCAAGTAGCTATGTCTAACACCACATAGCGTGTTCGCAGAATTTCATGGACATGTGCAATTGCAGTCGAACCCCTGGCATTCGTGCCAGCTCAATTGGGTTTGTAAGACCAATAGTACTATTCACACATCCACCGGCTTTTGTTGATCACTCGTGTTTGTGGGGACTTTTCGTGTGTTAGTATAACTCAGATAATTTACATCACAACATGTATGTACGTGCAAATATATATGTATGTAACATGCATTTCACCCCAAGTAAAACTGTTTGAAAGCGGGGTAGTGAAACTTACTCAGTTTATAGCATGATTATCACAAGATAAGTAAGTATCAAGGCTCTATCCTTCCCGTCCTGCTAGCAGTTCGTGTTTGGTTAATTACCGAATACATTTTTCAAATCGGTGATTGCAATAACTCGGGTTCAGATGAGGCTAATCATCTGGGAATCAACCTATAGCATAACATTAGAGCTGTGGGTATTATCTTAGTGGACGATTTCAGTTTGGCTTCTAGGCACCATTTTGCGTGTCGGTCAAAGTCATTTGTTTTAGATGTTCGGAAAGTAGTGTGATCATATTGACTGTACCAATGAGTTGTCTATTAAAAATGATTAACTTTATATTATGGGAGTTCGGTCGTTTGGGGATCCCAAGTCGCCTGAATTTTCGTTTTCGCCATCGGGGAATTTCCTAAACTGGCGTGTAATGTACCCTAAGTACCCATTTCGACCCAGAACAGTCCAGGATGACTCTACTGTTCCACTTATTGCCAATTCAATTATTAGTTAGTTCACGGTTCTGGTAGGTTCGTTATACGTTTAAAACTGCCGGTTTTGTATAAGATTTTTAATTCTAAAAACCATTATCAATATATATAATTTATAAATTCTAAAATTTTTATATAAATTGGTAAAAATATATAGAATTATGGAAAAAATATTTTCAGAATTTATAAAATCAATTATTAATTTTAATAAATTCGCGAAAACTGGATTTTAACCGAACAATTTGTGCCCAAAATGATATGACTTCCACAAATTCCCAAATATTCAGAGAATTGTGCCAATATATCCAGGAACTTCATGGAAAAATTTGAGATATTTCCGAATTCGTTACACAGCGTTTCCGGCTACCGAAACTTCGCTACAACGCGATTTTTGAAACCTATATCAAAATCAGCCAACGATCCCCAACCTTTTCCAGAATGTTTTCCATTTAGCTCAACATTCCTGAAATTTTTGGTGATTTATTAAGCTCGTTTAGTATTTTATCCGAATTTATTTCTTTAAAAAGTTAAAAATTAACCAAAAATTCAGAAAATTCTAAAATTTTAATCGAGTCTTGTTTTCACCATGTATAAAAATTTCAAGTCCAAAAAATACCCACGGGAAAAGTTATGCTATAGATAAATCTCTACGCCCTATTTTCAATTTTCGGAAGTTATACCTAGCGAAACTCGTGTTTTTACACATCCTTGTGTTTCCAAAAGTGAGTTAAGCTTATTTTCAGTATCTATACACCATAAACAACACAAATATGCAAAAACCCAAGTCAATCAAGCCTTAAACACGTTCTTTTTTTTATTAGAGATTGATTTGTTCGGTTTGTATCGAATAACTTATGTTTTGGTATCATAACCCGATGTTTGGCATCACCAAACATCATGTATGTTCTTATTATATGTTCATCAATTTTAAACAGCCCCTAAATCCATAAATAATCATAAGTTTATGGATCATGTTCAAGTTTTTCTTGTTAAAAGAAGTTTTAACAAAAAAAAAAGTATAAAAACATATAGATTAAAGTTAATACCTCAAGGTTTTGGCTAAATCTCTTATTGAGCAGAAGTGAAATTGATGTTGGGTTTCTAAAGTTGTAAAGAAATGAGTTTGCAAGAGTTTAAAAGGCATTTTATGGCTTTAGAAAGCCTTGTGGTTACGTACGAAAGTCAAGGAACACACAAGTGTCCCTTTGACTAGTCAAAGCATAAGTTTCCACCCAAAGGATAGATATCATCTGCGTTTTAGCATTTAGGTTCGTTATTGGCTCTTAAACGTGTCCCGGGTGCGCCAAACAGGCTCTTTTTTCGCGCCATTTTTAATGGTTTTGAAAACCGCACCCGCCGACAATGAAACCCAAACACTTTGATATTTTGACTTAGAACAACTTATATTTATGTAGTGTTTTTTTGGTTGATTGACTGTTCGTTGCATGTTTGGTCGTTTCCGGTTGCGTTAAAAGCAAAGGCGTGCCAACTAACTAATAGGGCCTCAAATCTTAATTTATGCCTAAATATCCAGTTCATATTTCTGTGCCCTTAGAATAGTCTACAGCCCTTTCATTTGCATTTAAATCGTTATTGTACGGTTTGGGAACTATTAAACGGAATCTGTTTTTAGCACACTGAGGCATCCACATCGCACTGTTAGGTATTATTGTTTGTATGTTTCTCATAACGTACCCTCAGATTCCTCTGAGTCATACTTAGGATAGTTTCGTTATCTATATAAGTCGTACGTACAAATTAGGGTTTACCTGCTTTTGCCACAGTTGTCACGTTCTCCACCCGGTTAAGAAATTTCGTCCTCGAAATTCAATGTATCTAGTTGGGGAAGAGGTGCTGGTATTTCCTACGTAATTCATCCTTCCGCTCCTAAGTGTATTCAGGCCCTCTTTGTGAGTTCCACCGAACTTTTACCAACGAGATTTTGTTATGACGTAGTTGTTTGGTCTTCCCGTCTACGATTTGTCTCTTGAATCAGTTCCTATCCCGTGAGTTTAGTATCACCCACTTCAGCCCAACAAAGTGGCGATCTGCACTTTCGGCCGTAGAGTGCCTCGTATGGTGCTGCTTTTATATGGTAGCTATTATTATAAGAAAATTTGATTAAGGGAATGTGCTTGTCCCAACTTCCTCCAAAGTCTAAGACACAAGCACGAAGCAGATCTTCCAGTGTTTGGATAGTTCGTTCTGACTGACCATCGGTTTGGGGATGATAAGCCGTACTCAGGTCTATTCTAGACCCCGAAGCTTCTTGTAATTGTTGCCAATAGTGTGAAGTAAAATGACTATCGCGGTCTGAAATGATCGCAACCGGTACCCCGTGTCTAGCCACAATTTCATTAGTGTAGATCTTGGCCAGTTTCTCATTTTTTAGGTAGTACGAACCGGGATAAAGTGCGCAGACTTGGTTAGTCTATCCACGACTACCCAAATCGCATCATGACCTCGGGGTGTCTTTGGAAGGTGGGTCACGAAGTCCATCGTGATTTGATCCCACTTCCATTGAGGTATCTCGGGTTGCTGTAGCATTCCCGAGGGCTTTTGGTATTCAACCTTGACTCGGGCACACGTTAAGCATTTACTAACATATTCCGCCATGTTTTTCTTCATGCCCGGGTACCAATAAAATTCCTTACGGTCGTGGTACATCTTGTCTGTACCGGGGTGAATATAGTACTTAGATTTGTGAGCCTCATCCATAACCAGTTGACGTAGGTCATGGAGAGTAGGAATCCATACTCTATCTTTGAGGTACATCACTTCGTCAGTTTTCTTCTCAAAGTTCTTCTCGTTCCCGTGCAATTCTTACTTTTCTATTTGACCTTTCGGTAAAGCTTCCATCTGTGCAGCATGAATATGTTCCTTGAGACTTGTCTGGACAAGCATTCCTAGGGCCCATACTCTAAGTGGTTTCACCCTATCCTTTCTGCTCAAGGCGTCGGCTACTACATTCGCCTTGCCAGGGTGATACTTAATTTCGCAATCATAATCATTTAATAGTTTCACCCATCGTCGCTGCCTCATGTTCAGTTCTTTCTGGTCAAATATGTGCTGGAGGCTTTTATGATCCGTGTAAACCGTGCACTTTGTACCATATAAGTAGTGTCTCCAGATTTTAAGTGCAAAAATCACCGCTCCCAGCTCTAAGTCATGCGTCGTATGGTTCTTTTCTTGCACCTTCAGTTGTCGTGAAGCGTATGCTATTACCTTGTTTCGTTGCATCAATACGCAGGCTAGCCCTCGTCGCTAAGGGTCATAATATACAACGAAGTCATTGTTTCCCTCCAGAAGTGCTAGAATTGGAGCTTCACACAGTTTTTGTTTCAGCAATTGGAAATTTGTTTCTTGTTCTTCACCCCACTCGTATTTCCGATCTTTTTGAGTGAGTGTGGTCAAGGGTTGTGCGATGCAAGAGAAGTTTTCAATAAAACGACGGTAATATCCTGCCAAGCCCAAAAATTGGCTAATTTCCTTGGGGAACTTAGGTGCTTGCCAATTCTTTATGCCTTCGATCTTACTAGGGTCAACACGAATTCCTTGATGATCCACCATGTGCCCTAAGAATTGCACCGCTTGCAACCAAAAATAACATTTGGATAGCTTGGCATACAACTTCTCATGTCTCAATACCTCCAAAATTGTACGTAGATGGCTCTCATGCTCATCCTTGGTTTTTGAATATATTAGGATATCGTCAATAAAGACTATGACAAATTTATCCAGGTGTGGTTTTCAAACTCGGTTCATGAGGTCCATAAATACCTCAGGTGCATTGGTTAGCCCAAAATGCATAACGAGGAATTCATAATGTCCATACCGAGTTCGAAAGACTATTTTTTGGATATCTTCTTCCTGAACCTTTACTTGGTGATACCCCGATCTGAGATCAATTTTCGAAAAGTAGCAGGCTCCTTGTAACTGATCAAACAAATCATCATTCCGCGGAAGCGGATATCGATTCTTGTTCGTGACTTTGTTCAGCTCCCTGTAGTCTATACACATTCTAAAGCTCCCGTCCTTCTTTTTGACAAACAATACCGGCGCTCCCCAAGGGGAATAGCTAAGACGAATAAAGCCTTTGTCCAACAGCTGTTGCAGTTGGGTAGATAACTCTTACATTTCGGAAGGCGCAAGGCGATAAGGTGCCTTGGCGATCGGAGCGGCTCCTGGAATTAAGTCGATACGGAATTCGTCTTGTCGGTTGGGTGGTAATCTGGTAGTTCTTCAGGAAAAACGTCAGGGTAATCACATACAACTGGAATGCATCTTTCCTTTGGTTCCACTACTGCCACATTTGCCATGTACACCGCGCATCCCTGTCGTAGGCACTTCAATACTTTGAGGTGACATATAATGGGTAACACAGCGCTAGATTTTTCTCCTTGAACCATCATCACTTCATCGTTAGTGTGAGGAATTCTAACAATCTTCTGTTCACAGATAATTTCCGCCTTGTACTTGGACAACCAGTCCATTCCCATTACTATATCAAAACTTCCAAGTTCTACAGGTAGAAGGTCAATGTGGAATTGGTGGTCGTTATCGGTTAAGGGACAGTCGCGGATAATTTGGTAACTAGTTATAGGTTTACCGTTAGCGAGTTCTATAGAATAGGGACGTGTTAGCTCACTAGCCGACATATTTAATAATGGTAGGAAGTTAATTGAAACAAAGCTCTTATTTGCACCAGTATCAAATAACACGGAAGCATACTGGTTTGAGACAAGAAAGGTACCCTTCACTACATTAGGATCTTGTCGTGCATCACCGGATCCTATAACAAACGCGCGTCCTCGAGCTTGATTGGAAGTTGAAGCCTGCCCTTGGTTTGATTTTTCCTATGGGTCCTTGGTTCAATTTCGGGTAATTACATTTAAAATGTTCCATACTGCCGCACTCGTAGCAGTTACGGGGTTAGGTCAGTTGTGAGTTTTGTGGAGGTAGTCGTTGTTGGCTTGTTTGAGATCGGGTGGTTTGGGAACGAGTAGGTTGGTTCAGATGGTTTGTTGGTTCAACGGGTGTTCTACAGTTACGGGCATAATGCCCCATTTTTCGACACTTGTTGCAGGTTACGGTTCGGCACTCGCCCATGTGATGGTAACCACTCTTCTTACATTTTGGCCATGGTCCTTTATAATTATCGGGTCTCGAATCTGAGGTGGCCATTGCATAGTTTCTATTGTTAGACCGAGTATGTTTATGCGGTTGAGATCCCTATGGTTTATAGTCATAGTCGGTTCTTTTAGTACCAGAATACTCTCCGGGCATCTTCAATATATCTCTTCTAACCATGTCAAAAGTAATTGTGCCAGACGTTGACACAACGCTTTCCCTTGTCAAGTGTTCTACTGAGTTTACAATGCTTCGCACTTCTGGGGCCAATCCCCATATATAACGTTCGATTCGCTTTGATTCGGGTCTGACCATCTCCGGTAACAAACGAGCAAGGGTGTTAAAACGTTTAGTGTAGCCCACATGATCTGCGCCTTGCATTTGTAGGTTCCAAAATTCATGTTCCAGTTTTTGTATTCCATTTTTCGGACAAAAGTGGGTCATCAGAAGGGTTTAAGTTCATCCCACGTCTGAACGATAGTATTCCACCAATTCCGAGCGTAGTCGATAAACGTAGAAGTTGCATATTTCACAATACACTCCTCTAGACAATCTGTGATGTTAATAACTACCTGTGTCTTCTCGATCCATCGAACAATCCCCGTTGGCCCTTCTGTACCGTTGAACACCATGGGCTTGCCTTCCATAAATTGTTTATAAGTGCATCTCTGCACCACATTATTTTGATCAACGGGAACCAAATTTGGGTTAGGTTGAGGGTTCTGTGTGTTTTCTTTAATGCTCTCCGTAACTTGGGCTACTATGGTTGGAATAACAGTTTGTAGTTGTTGGGTTATTAGTTGTGCGATGTCTGCCTCTGTCAGGTTATTTGCTTGTTTTAGGGCCATTCTATAACAAAAAAAAAATTGCGCATATATTGGTACACGTATCACATATCAGATTGCATTGCATCAAACTATTAACAATCTCATAAACACCCGAACACGTATAAACAATAGTCACTATTCTACATATAAGCGCAGCTGTACAATAACCAAAATTGGCACGCAGGCCGAATCCAATAAGGATTTATGTTTGTAACATACAAGTAAAAAATTTGTCACTACAGTGATGTACACACAGTAACAACGTCTAGTACAAAGAACAAATAACGTCACACATCACCATCTTGACATAGGCCTACAACTGCCTAGTGCTTAATGTGATGTCAAAAGATATATGTTCGTATGCATCACCACTATCTACAAGTACGCCCACAATCTAGCGTTCGCGTATCTGGTACACCAGACAAACAAAACCCATCATCAACAACACCAACCCTACTACACATAGATATAGTAGAGTCTCTGTACGTCCCTGACGATAACCTACGTATGCCATGGTCTGGAAAGAAAGTGGTGGTTCCATCTGTTGTACGGGTAGACCCCACATGGGTGGAGAAGATGCGCTTGCTGGTCGTGAAGGCTCACCCCTCTCATACGTGTGTAATGGGGAAGAGAACGTGGGTCCTAGCATGGGGTCAATATACTGCGCCTTGTAACAACTCGAAAATTTGATTGTTATCTTTTCTTTTGTTTTTCCGTTTATCTATCCTTTGTAAATCCGAGATTCGGTTAATAATAAAGTTTATGTTAATTAATTATTGTATTGTATGTTATTATCGCATCAAATCGTTTGTTAAATCTCATCGTATCGCAAATCGCAGTTATTTATATGGTTTTATATTACTTATGTGTTATGTGTGTTTGTGGTTATGATTACGCTCGCTATCACATCGCTCCCGCACTCTCGAATCGCTAAATCGCACTATTATATCAATTATAACGCTTAACACTTTAATTTAACGCTTAATATAACTATCTAATGCGAACCGAATAACCAAACGAACTCTTAACGCGAAATAATCGACGAAAACCCAACTATTGGGACAAGTTCGCTCGAACTTGCTAACCCCAAGTTCGGCCGAACTTGCCTGGCCTAACAAAACCCCTCATTTGCCTCAAGTTTGCTCGAACATGACCTCAAGGAGGTCAAGTTCGGTCAAACTTGGCTCCCATTCTCTCAAAATCCCTCAAGTTCGTGCGAACTTGTCTCCCTCAGCCCCTTCTCCTATAAATACCCATGCTCCTCATTCATGCTCCCTTGCTGACCAAGTTCGCTCAGAGCTCTCTCACTCCAAATCTCTTGTGTTCTAAGTAAGAATCAACCATATTTCACTGCAACAACGTTTATCAACGATCCACAAAGGTTTACAACGATTTTGGCACAAGGCATAGCCTTCGTTTCATCAAAAACTCATTCTTTTACAAAAATCTTCATTCTTTTCTTCCAAAACTTCTGTTTTAAGCTTAGATCTACACAATACGAGTTCGTTTGGCGATAGTAGAGACTACCCAAACACGAGATCTACAAGATCTCGGCTTGTAAATGATAGATCTGAGAATAACCTTTGAAAACCATTGATTTCTACACAAGATACGGACTTTGATGGTGTTTTGTTTATTTTCCGATATGAAACGAAGCATCTATCATTCGAGATCCCAGATCTGGATGCACAAGGACGTTTATGTTGGTTTACACAAGCCGGACTAATCCGAACGAACCCCGAGTTCGCCCGGATTAGCCCACGCTTTGTAAAACGGCTGAAACAGCTCTAAAAGACCTATTCGACTTAAGTTTGCTCGGTAGCACAGGGTTGGAGGGATGAACACTCGATTTTCCTCAGCAAACGACGCGAAAACGTAAGATTTTGGACCAGAAAACATCAAATTCGCTCGAGAATCACCAGCTCACCAGGTCAAGTTTGACCGAACTTGTATCCATTTAGGTCAAGTTCGACCGAACTTGAGTGTTTCTTCACCAAAGTTCTTACAAGTTCGACCGAACTTGTGTAGGTCTAGTTTCTTAGGAAACTACACAAGTTCGACCGAACTGGCCTTTTTAGTAAGAATATTCTACAAGTTCGCCCGAACTTGACAAGTTTCTTAGGAAACTCATCAAGTTCGACCGAACTTGGCTATAAATCTCACCAATTCTACACAAGTTCGCCCGAACTTGTCTACTGCCCAACCAAGGCTTAACCGTTTCAGCTTTTCGGAGACTGATGCACTTCCGTTCGCGTATGCAGGCTGATCCGGCGCTCTTCTCGACTCTCCTCAGATCCCGAACTCTTACCTAAACGTACCCACAGTGAGTATACTTGACCCATTTTCGCTTTAATGCACTTTTTGGGTGTTACATACGTCCCTATATCAAAATCACTTCACAAATCAAACTGTTTATCACACGCGAATAATCTGATTATATATGCTCAATACGTGATACTAGAAACATGTGACTAGGACCTATTTTCGTTAACTTGCCTCCTTAGCTAATATTGTACTATAGTGTGGCTTACACCCGACGGGGGTCTAGTTAGGATGGACGCGCAAGCCTTCTCACGGTAATTAGCATGAGAAATGAGCCTATGTTATGTTAAGTGTTTTGGTGTATCATGATATGTAATTAGATTGTTTCGCAAACGTTTTCTCGATTATGCTAGTAGTACTTAAACCAGTATGCTCATCTTTACTTAATTGTATTGGCTTGTATTTTATTGTATGTAACAGGATGAGGATTTTGTAGCTTGGATGCTTGGATGTGGCTTGCGTAGTTTAGATTCGTTTTATTTTGTTTAGTTCTAAGTGTAATAAATCTAGGGGAGATCGGATCAGATTTAATTGTTTAAGAGATTTTGTTAATGTAATGTTTGTTTAAGGATATTATGAGTTTAATAGTATGGGATGTTAAATGTTGATTTATTATCTTTAAATAATTGTTATGGAATCTCTTGAGACAATCTGGTTCGCCTAGTGCCGCTACCCCGATGATTCCACCATCGGTTGGGGTGTGACAGATTGGTATCAGAGCACCATAACTTTAGGATAATAGGTAGAATTGCCATGATTCGACCTAGTAGCATGTTTAAGTACCCGATTGACCTATCTTTGACTTAAATGTTACACTACTTGCCATAAATGCTTAAATGTGCCTTTCCTAAGGCTAACACAATAGTACACGCTTGGAAACGCTCGCATCACACCAAACGAGTGATCAAGTCGAAAATAGGTGTGAAAACCGAGAACTCCCGATGAGATCATTCACTTCGCGCATTCTCTCGCACGAGATACCTTCGTTGAGTTAGGAGTGACATCCAAACCTCGACGAAAATCTCCATTTCTAACAAGGAATGATGTTGCTAAGTTAGGGGTGAAACCTGCATCTTAGTAACAAATTCCGCTCTTTGATTTTCAATCTCACCAAAGTCTCGGTTATGCTGATGGTTTGGAACACGTATTAACTGGAAGGGTAAGCGTCGTTAGCCGCTTGCGGTGAGAACGTTTATCTATTAGGCCAAAGCGTGGGTCCAAATGCAAAGGGTAGTCGAATCACTTTGGGTAGTCAACGTCTCAAAACCTCGGACATTCCCAATTGATTTAAGCCTATATCGTTGATTTACGCATCATCGAGCTTCTTATTATTTATGTGTTAAAATTTTGAGAATTTTCGCTTTATTCGATTTTTCGCTTGGGTGATTTATCATATCATCGTTTTCTTGATTTATCGCATTTACGCTCCATCGAATGTATGCACAACTCGCACAGCTCTCGTAATCTAAAACGCTAAATTAATACACAAACCAAACTAATCGCTTAACTCGCTTACACCTATGAGGACTTGTGCCTCATATGCGGTATCATCTCGCTTATCTCGCTATTACATATCGCTTATATCTCGCATCTCGTATCGCACTACGCGTTATTGTTATTAGAAGGTGAATACGTGCAAAATGTGTGTTTACGTGGATTATGTGCTTACGTGCTTATGTGCTTACGTGCTTATATGCTTACGTGATTACGTGCCTACATGTTTATGTGTTTTTGTGCCTTGTAAATATTTAAACATAACTCTATTATAATCGAATCTCGTCTAATCTAAATCCTTCGTGTAGATGTCTTCCATGGGATCGTACACCCGAAGGAATCTCCAGCGCAACAAAGCCGACAAGCGTATCGCTACAATGGTAGCTAAGGAGATGCTAAAGTCATCCCGCAAATTGTCTCAGAAATCCATGCTGTAAGCAGCAACTCATCTATGGATTCCAAGTGAGATGCCCCGAAACCTCACTTCAGTTTTAAGCAGTTCAAAGCATATGGACCGCTTACTTTCTCAGGCATTGAAGGGCCGAGTGCCATGTTCCACTGGTTTGACTCTATCGAGGTCACATTCCGCCAGAGCGGATGTCCCGAGGCTCTGCGCACTGTCAACGCTACCGGCGTGTTTCAATCAAGGGCTCTCGCTTGGTGGACAACCGAGCCCAACAGGCGTGGGAACGACGAAGCTTACGGAATCACTTGGGAGGAACTTAAGGAAATTATGATCAAGGAATTATGTCCTCCCTACGAGATCCAGAAGTTAGAGAACGAATTCTGGAATATCAAGCAAGATGGTCCCGATAACGCTGGTCTCACCGCTCGCTTCAAACAATTGAGCATCATCTGTCCCGGTCAAGTGGATACGACCGAGAAAGCAATCAAGAAATACCTCAATGCTCTCCCCGATTGCGTCGCTGACTTTGTTCAAGCAGCACGCCCTGCTACTATCGAGGAAACCTACCAGCTATCCGCCGAGATTAATGACAAACGAGTTCACTCTGGTTACTTTAAAAGCAGCAAGATCGCAAATCAGGCAGTCACCGAATCGGCTGCTCCTGCTACCGAACAGCCCCGAGAGCCAAAGAACAGTCGCCGTTGTCGCAAAAGGGAAAACCCGAGCAAGAACTTTGCTCTTACTGCTCCAGCGAACCCTCAGCCACTCCAGTCAGCAGCACCAAATGCACCGGCAGCAAAGCGTGCGTACACTGGTCCGCACCCTATGTGCCCTAAGTGCACATATCATCATGCCGTTGGAGGCAATTGCCATTTTTGCACGAACTACAACATCTACGGCCACTTTACAGTTAGCTGCCGTAGTGGTACTCGTCATCCAACTCCTCAGGCTCCAACAGCTCCAGCTTTACCTGCTCCTCCTCAAGCCAACCAGCAGCAAGCCCCAAAGGCACGAGTGTACTTCGTGTGTGGTGATCCGAACCACTTTGCTAATGTTTGCCCAAACCGCACCGTGAAACAAGAGCCGCAGCAGCAACAGTCTCAGCAGCAGCCACCACCGTAGCCTCAGCAGCAACAACAAGCTGCGCGTGGAAGAGCCTTCAATCTGAGTCACCGCCAGGCTCAGAATGACAACAATGTTGTCAACGGACGTTTCTCGTTAATGGTATTTATGCGTCATGTTTATTTGATACTGGTGCCGATAATTGTTTTGTATCGTTAGAATTCGAAAAGATTTTAAAATGTAAATGCGCTAAACTCCCAAAGACTTTCGATGTGGAAGTCGCCACCGGAAGAACCGTTACCGTTAATTTCGTTTTGCGTGGTTGTAATCTCGATCTCAACAACCATGTCTTCTCAATCAATCTCATACCTATGCAATTAGGTAGCTTCGATATCATAGTAGGCATGGATTTTCTTCGTGAGAATCATGCTGAAGTTGTATGCTTCGATAAGATGATTCGTTTCCCTCTCCCTAACGGTGATCAACTCCATGTTTATGGTGAAACTCCCTCAAAGAAGTTGATGCTTTTGTCATGTACTCGAGTACACAAATGCTTGCAAAAGCGATGTTTTGCTTTCCTCGCCCATATCGTGAATCCGGAGAAAGAAAGGAAGACTTATAAAGACGTTCCCGTTGTTTGTGAATTTCCTAAAGTCTTTCCTGACGATTTACCCGGTTTACCCCCTACTCGTGATGTCGAATTCCGTATCGATTTAGTTCCCGGAGCTACTCCCGTTGCTAAAGCTCCTTATCGTCTCGCACCATCCGAAATGCACGAGCTTTCAAGCCAACTTCAAGTGCTTCTTGATAAAGGCTTCATACGCCCGAGCACTTCGCCATGGGGCGCTCCTGTCCTTTTCATGAAAAAGAAGGACGGATCATTCCGTATGTGCATCGATTATCGTGAACTTAACAAACTCACGATAAAGAACCGCTATCCTCTTCCTCGTATCGACGACTTATTTGATCAGCTTCAAGGTGCTACTTGTTTTTCTAAGATCAATCTTCATTCCGGTTATCATCAGTTACATGCGTTGGAAGAAGACATTCCTAAAACCGCCTTTCGTACTCGCTATGGCCATTTCGAATTCGTGGTCATGCTTTTTGGTCTTACTAATGAACCCGCGGTTTTCATGGATTTGATGAACCGTGTGTGTAAAGCCTTCTTAGATCGTGTCGTCATTGTTTTCATTGATGACATTCTTATCTATTCGAAGTCGAGAGACGAACACGTGCGTCATCTCCGTTTAGTCCTCGAACTTCTTCAAGGAAATCGCCTTTATGCTAAGTTCTCCAAATGTGAATTCTGGCTCGAAGAAGTGCAATTTCTCGGCCACATCGTTAATAGTCAAGGAATTCACGTCGACCCTGCAAAGATTGAAGCCGTCAAGAGTTGGATTGCACCGAAGAATGCTTCCGAAATCCGTTCATTCCTTGGATTGGCGGGTTATTACCGTCGATTCATCGCCGACTTCTCTAAAATCGCCGTTCCGCTTACCGCTTTGACTCATAAGGACAAACCCTTTTGTTTGGAATTCCAATTAAGAGGAAGCTTTTCAAACTCTCAAGCGTATGCTATGCAACGCTCCCGTCCTCGATTTACCCGACGGAAACAACGATTTCGTTGTTTACTGCGATGCCTCAAACCTTGGTCTTGGTTGTGTGCTCATGCAACGAGACAAGGTTATCGCGTATGCGTCTCGAAAACTCAAGATCCACGAGAAGAACTACACTACCCACGATCTCGAACTCAGTGCAGTTGTTTTTGCATTAAAGATATGGCGACACTACCTTTACGGTACAAAGTGTACGGTCTTCACCGACCATAAGAGCTTACAACATATCTTTAGTAAAAAAGAACTAAACATACGACAACGTCGATGGGTTGAACTTCTCAACGACTACGATTGCGAGATACGCTACCATCCCGACAAAGCAAACGTCGTAGCCGATGCTCTCAGTCGACGGAGCTATGTATATAGTATTCGTGACTCTCAAGCTTGTGCTAAACTTGAAACCCTCATCCGTGCCGCTCAATTCATCTGCTTTAACGAGAATACCCTTCAAGACAAAATGAAATGTGGTGCCGAAACTCAGCTTGTATCAAAATCTGATGGAATTTATTACTATCTCGATCGTATTTGGATTCCTACTTGTGATGATCTCCATGAATTGCTAATGACCGAAGCTCATAAATCTCGATATTCCATTCACCCTGGTGCCTACAAGATGTACCAGGACCTTCGTCCTAAGTATTGGTGGCCGGGCATGAAAAAGGATATCGCCTTGTACGTCTCAAAGTGGTTAACTTGTTCGAAAGTTAAAGCCGAGCATCAAAGGCCTTCTGGTTTACTTGAACAACCCGAGATCCCGATGTGGAAGTGGGAGAGTATAGCTATGGACTTCGTTACCAAACTTCCCCACACTTCATCGGGTCACGATAGCATTTGGGTTATCGTTAATCGTCTTACTAAATCCGCGCACTTTATTTCTATACGAGAAGACTTTAAGGTCGAACGGTTAGCTCGAATCTATACCGACGAAGTTATATGTCGACACGGGATGCCTCGTGACATCATCTCTGACCGAGACGGTCGTTTTACCTCGCGTCTCTGGGAGACTTTTCAATCCGCTCTCGGTACTACTCTCAATCTCGTTACCGCTTTTCACCCTCAAACCGACGGTCAGACTGAGCTCACGATCCACACCCTCGAAAACATGCTTCGTGCGTGCATCATAGATTTCGGTGGTAACTGGGATAAGCATTTACCTTTAATCGAATTCTCGTACAAAAATAGTTATCATACCAGCATCCAAATGGCTCCTTTTGAGGCACTGTATGGAAGAAAATGCCGATCGCCTATTGCATGGCACGAGATCGGAGAAGCACAAATCACCGGTCCCGAGCTAATTCAAGAAACGACGGACAAGATCCTCCAAATCAGAGACAATCTCTTGAAAGCTCAGAGTCGTCAAAAGAGTTACGCCGATAAACGCCGCAAGCCCCTGCAGTTCGAAGTGGGAGACCACGTTCTCCTAAAGGTTGCACCTTGGACGGGAGTGGTCCTCTTCGGCAAGAAAGGAAAGCTAACGCCTCGATACGTTGGTCCCTTCAAGATTCTGGAAAGAATCGGTAAGGTAGCCCATCGTCTCGAATTACCGGAAGAACTTAATAATGTACATCCGACTTTCCACGTGTCTGACCTCAAGAAATGCTTAGCCGAAGAGAGTCTGCATGTCCCTCTCAAAGATCTGCAAATCAATGAAACGCTCCATTTTGTGGAAAAACCCGTTGAAATCATGGATCGGGAAACCAAGAAACTCCGACGCTTTCGCATACCTATCGTGAAAGTCCAATGGGAAGGCAAACGCGGCGCCGAGTTCACTTGGGAACTCGAAAGTGAAATGAAAACGAAATATCCGCATCTCTTTGTTACAGCTACTGCCTAATTTCGGGACGAAATTCCCTAAGGTAGGGGAGACTGTAACAACTCGAAAATTCGATTGTTATTTTTTCTTTTGTTTTTCCGTTTATCTATCCTTTGTAAATCTAAGATTCGGTTAATAATAAACTTTATGTTAATTAATTATGGTATTGTACGTTATTATCGTATCAAATCATTTATTAAATCTCATCGCATCACAAATCGCAGTTATTTATGTGGTTTTATGTTACTTATGTGTTATGTGTGTTTGTGGTTATGATTACGCTCGCTATCACATCGCTCCTGCACTCTCGAATCGCTAAATCGCACTATTATATCAACTATAACGCTTAACGCTTTAATTTAACGCTTAATATAACTATCTAATGCGAACCGAATAACCAAACGAACTCTTAACGCGAAATACGAAAACCCAACTATTGGGACAAGTTCGCTCGAACTTGGTAACCCCAAGTTCGGTCGAACTTGCCTGGCCCAACAAAACCCCTCATTTGCCTCAAGTTCGCTCGAACATGACCTCAGGGAGGTCAAGTGCGGTCGAACTTGGCTCCCACTCTCTCAAAATCCCTCAAGTTCGCGCGAACTTGCATGAATACATGCAAGTTCGGCCGAACTTGTCTCCCTCAGCCCCTTCTCCTATAAATACCCATGCTCTATGCTCCCCTTGCTGACCAAGTTCGCTCAGAGCTCTCTCACTCCAAATCTCTTGTGTTCTAAGTAAGAATCAACCAGATTTCACTGCAACAACGTTTATTAACGATCCACAAAGGTTTACAACGATTTTGGCACAAGGCATAGCCTTCGTTTTCATCAAAAACTCATTCTTTTACGAAAATATTCATCTTTTCTTCAAAAACTTCTGTTTTAAGCTTGGGTCTACACAATACGAGTTCGTTTGGCGATAGTAGAGACTTCCCAAACACGAGATCTGCAAGATCTTGGCTTGTGAGTGATAGATCCGAGAAAAACCTTTGAAAACCATTGATTTCTACACAAGATACGGACTTTGATGGTGTTTTGTTTATTTTCCGATATGAAACGAAGCATCTATCATTTGAGATCCCGGATCTGGAAGCACAAGGACGTTTATGTTGGTTTACACAAGCCGGACTAATCCGAACGAACCCCGAGTTCGCCCGGATTAGCCCACGCTTTTGTAAAACGGCTAAAACAGCTCTAAAAGACCTCTCTGACCTAAGTTTGCTCATTAACACAGGGTTGGAGGGATGAACACTCGATTTTCCTCAGCAAACGACGCGAAAACGCAAGATTTTAGACCCGAAAACATCAAGTTCGCTCGAGAATCACCAGCTCACCAGGTCAAGTTCGACCGAACTTGTATCCATTTGGGTCAAGTTCGACCGAACTTGAGTGTTTCTTCACCAAAGTTCTTATAAGTTCGACCGAACTTGTCTAGTTTCTTAGGAAACTACACAAGTTCGACCGAACTGGCCTTTTTAGTAAGGATATTCTACAAGTTCGCCCGAACTTGACAAGTTTCTTAGGAAACTCATCAAGTTCGACCGAACTTGGCTATAAATCTCATCAATTCTACACAAGTTCGGTCGAACTTGTCTACTGCCCAACCAAGACTTAACCGGTTTCAGATTTTCAGAGACTGATGCACTTCCGTTCGCGTATGCAGGCTGATCTGGCGCTCTTCTCGACTCTCCTCAGATCCTGAACTCTTACCTAAACGCACCCACAGTGAGTATACTTGACCCATTTTTGCTTTAATGCACTTTTTGGGTGTTACATACTTCCCTATATCAAAATCACTTCACAAATCAAACTGTTTATCACACGCGAATAATCTGATTATATATGCTCAATACGTGATACTAGAAACATGTGACTAGGACTTATTTTCGTTAACTTGCCTCCTTAGCTAGAATTGTACTATAGTGTGGCTTACACCCGACGAGGTCTAGTTAGGATGGACGCGCAAGCCTTCACGGTAGTTAGCATGAGAAATGAGCCTATGTTATGTTAAGTCTTTTGGTGTATCATGATATGCAATTAGATTGTTTCGCAAACGCTTTCTTGATTATGCTAGTAGTACTTAAACTTGTATGCTCACCTTAACTTAGTTGTATTAACTTGTATTTTATTGTATGTAACAGGATGAGGATTTTGTAGCTTGGATGCTTGGATGTGGCTTGCGTAGTTTAGATTCGTTTTATTTTGTTTAGTTCCAAGTGTAATAAATCTAGGGAGATCGGATCAGATTTTATTGTTTAAGGGATTTTGTTAATGTAATGATTGTTTAAGGATATTATGAGTTTAATAGTATGGGATGTTAAATGTTGATTTATTATCTTTATATAATTGTTATGGAATCTCTTGAGACAATCTGGTTCGCCTAGTGCCACTACCCCGATGATTCCGCCATCGGTTGGGGTGTGACAGACGTTACTCGGGTTCTCGGTATAGTAGGGGTAGGCCTAACAGGTGAATTAGGTGGAGTGAATGCAGGAATCGGAGTACGTGCCCTCATCCAGGCCGTCTGCCGAAAGCTCACTACTGGAGAGTTTGGTGGACTACGAAGGATTGGAGTATATGGGGTAGGGGGTCGTGTACCCGGGTGGTAGTATGGGTCAGAAGTGTGACTGTAAACGGCTGTAACTGGCTGAGGATGTCGAGGGGAATGGTATGTGTTGGTGGCCTCAGCCCTACGTCTCGTAGGAGATCGAGGGGGGGAGCTATCGCACCTATAACCTAACAAGTCAGGTTCATCATTGGGTAGCTCGAAGCCAATTGCTTCATCCTCTTCCTCTGATTCTAGCTTCTCCGGATCCAATGATGGGTCCTCCTCCTCAAAACTCTCACTATGATGGCTCGACATCGCACCTACACAAATTAAATAAGTTATAATAATAACAATACATTCTAATTCTTGTGAAGTGTGGTTACCGAACATACAGAGATTATACACATAAGCACACGTTTGCATCGAAGTTCAATTGTATATTTTTATCAATATATATTTTTGTGTTAGTACTTGTGTTCGCTTCCAGTCCTCTCTTAATGGCATTCTCAGAATGCCCAAGTACAAGCAAATAAGTTATTATGATCCGGATCACAATAACTTATTTTCCCGACAAGGCCATCCTGGTAATAACCATACTATTTGGTTACTATAGCTTCTTGCTGTGGAGAGTCACATTTATGATTATAGTCTAGGCTTTCTAAGAATACCTAATTCACTATAACTGATGGCTCTGATACCATCTTCTGTCATATCCCGACTCGCAGCAGAAGCGCACGCGAGGTGCAACAGATACATGGTACTAACATGCTTAAAAAAATATTGTATTACACAACACAAGCATCGGTTACAACGTTCGATTACACACTAAGTTTTAATGTACATGCACTAGAGTCCCAAAAGTTGATTGTCTTCACTAAGCATGCTTCTATGTACAGTAGTATTCGATCAACAAAACTTGAGATCCGTACGCACGTCACTTTATTCTTCCTTAGCTTTGCCTGAAAAGCATGTTTAGTTTGAATGGTCAACTACGAATAGCTGGTAAGTTTCACTGTTTTAGTTTGTTTCACAATTTAGTTTGAACCAATTGATTTGCACATTTGACATGAAATTATACTAAGCCCACAAGTGAAACCTTGACTGTTCTCAAGTGCCGTGTCCCACAACCGACACCTCAGCACTTTCCCACCCCAAGTAGCTATGTCTAACACCACATAGCGTGTTCGCAGAATTGCATGGACATGTGCAATTGCAGTCGAACCCCTAGCATTCGTGCCAGCTCAATTGGGTTTGTCAGACCAATAGTACTATTCACACATCCACCGGCTTTTGTTGATCACTCGTGTTTGTCGGGACTTTTCGTGTGTTAGTATAACTCAGATAATTCACATCACAACATGTATGTACGTGCAAATATATATGTATGTAACATGCATTTCACCCCAAGTAAAACAGTTTGAAAGCGGGGTAGTGAAACTTACTCAGTATATAGCACGATTATCATAAGATAAGTAAGTATCAAGGCTCTATCCTTCCTGTCCTGCTAGCAGTTCGTGTTTGGTTAATTACTGGATACATTTTTCAAATCGGCAATTGCAATAATTCGGGTTCAGATGAGGCTAATCATCTGGGAATCAACTTATAGCATAACAGTAGAGCTGTGGGTATTATCTTAGTGGCCGATTTCAGTTTGCCTTCCAGGCACCGTTTTGCGTTTCGGTCAAAGTCGTTTGTTTTAGATGTTCGGAAAGTAGTGTGATCATATTGACTGTACCAATTAGTTGTCTATTAAAAATGATTAACTTTATATTAAGGGAGTTCGGTCGTTTGGGGATCCCAAGTCGCTCGAATTTAAGTTTCCGTTTTCGCCGTCGGGGAATTTCCCAAACTGGCGTGTAATGTACCCTAAGTACCCATTTCGACCAGGAACAGTCCATGATTACTCTAGTGTTCCACTTATTGCCAATTCAATTATTTGTTAGTTCATGGTTCCGGTAGGTTCTTATACGCTTAAAACTGCCGGTTTTGTATAAAATAATAAGATTTTTAATTCTAAAAACCATTATCAATATATATAATTTATAAAATTATGAAAATTTTTATATAAATTGGTAATAATATGTACAATTATGGAAAAATATTTTCAGAATTTATGAAATCAATTATTAATTTTAATAATTTCACCGAAAAACTGGATTTTAACCGAACAATTCGTGTCCAAAATGATATGACTTCCAAAAATTCACAAAAATTCAGAGAATTGTCCCAATATATCCAGGAACTTCCTGGAAAAATTTGAGATATTTCCGAATTCGTTACACCATGTTTCCGGCTACCAAAACTTCGCTACAACGCGATTTTTGAGACCTATATCAAAGTCAGCCAATGATCCCCAACCTTTTCCTGAATGTTTTCCATACTTAGCTCAACAACCCTGAAAATTTTGGTGATTTATTAAGCTCGTTTAGTATTTTATCCGAATTTATTTCTTTAAAACAGTTAAAAATTCACTAAAAATTAAGAAAATTCTAAAATTTTAATAGAGTCTTATTTTCACCATGTATAATCAGCCTGCAAAATTTCAAGTCCAAAAAATACCCACGGGAAAAGTTATGCTATAGATAAATCTATACGCCCTATTTTTGATTTTTGGAAGTTATACCTAGCAAAACTCGCGTTTTTACACAATCCTTGTGTTTCCAGAAGTGAGTTAAGCTTATGTTCAGTACCTATACACCATAAGCAACACAAATATGCAAAAACCCATGTCAATCAAGCCTTAAACACGTTCTTTTTCGATTAGAGATTGATTTGTTCGGTTAGTATCGAATAACTTATGTTTTGGTATCATAACCCGATGTTTGGCATCATCAAACATCATGTATGTTCTTATTATATGTTCATCAATTTTAAACAGCCCGTAAATCCATAAATAATCATAAGTTTGTGGATCATGTTTATGTTTTTCTTGTTAAAAGAAGTTTCAACAAAGAAAAGTATATAAACATGAAGATTAAAGTTAATACCTCAAGGTTTTAGCTAAATCTCTTATTGAGCAGAATTGAAATTGATGTTGGGTTTCTTAACTTGTAAAGAAATGAGTTTGCAAGAGTTTAAAAGGCATTTTATGGCTTTAGAAAGCCTTTTGGTTACGTACGAAAGTCAAGGAACACACAAGTGTCCCTTTAACTAGTCAAAGCACAAGTTTCCACCCAAAGGATAGACATCATCTGCCTTTTAGCATTTAGGTTCGTTATTGGGTCTTAAACGTGTCCCGGGTGCGCCAAACATGCTCCTTTTCGCGCGTTTTTCACGTGGTTTTTAACGGTTTTGAAAACCGCACCCGCCGACAAAGAAACCTGAACACTTTGATATTTTGACTTAGAACAACTTATATTTATGTTAAATAAGTGTTTTTAGGCTTGACTGACTGTTCGTTGCATGTTTGGTCATTTCCGGTTGCGTTAAAAGCAAAGGCGTTCCGCTAACCGGAAGCTGCTTTGTTTAGTGTGCCAACTAACTAATAGGGCCTCAAATCTTACTTTATGGTCTAAATATCCAGTTCAAGTATTTCTATGCCTTTAGAATAGTGTACGGACCTTTCGTTTGCATTCTAATCTTTATTGTACGGTTTGCGAACTGTTAAACGGAAAACTTCTGTTTAATCTGTTTTTAGTACACTGAGGCATCCACATCGCACTCTTAGGTATTATTGTTTGTATGTTTCTCATACGTACCCTCGGATTCATCCGAGTCATACTCAGGATAGTTTCGTTATCCATATAAGTCGTACGTACAAATTAGGGTTTACCTGCTTTTGCCACAGTTGCCACACATGTTAAGTTAAACAAAACGGTCTAGCCGTTGCTACGACAAGATTACGCTAGCGGGAAAATTTGGGTTGATAAGTAGGAGTTGCATGCTAGTATTGCTATGTTATGTCCTAGATTACGTTTATACCATGTGGATTCGCTTAACCATTTTCATACTTATGCTAGTAAGCAAACTTGTATGCTCGCCAATAATTTATGTGTTGACTCGTAGTTTGATACATATTGTAGGAAATTGATGATGATGATGAACGGAATCTAGTAGGATGACTAGAAACTCATTTTAATTTAGTACTTATTGTTGTATTTTGTTTCTTTGTTCAACTTAATGTTTGTTTCAAAACAATGTATTTGCTTTAGTAATGAAATGAAATCTTCTTTAATAAATATTTATCACAACTAGTATTATGAAGTCTTTTGCAATCTATTTCGTTTCGCCTCGATGTTTCCGCCATCGGTTGGGGTGTAACATGCACCCTGTCACGTCACGTGACATGGAAAGGTGGAGTTTATCGCATCGCGCGACGTCTCAAAGTCAAAGGGCAGTCAAAGATAGTTCTCACGTCAGGCGAGGTATTTGCTAACACCAATCGCATCGCGCGAGGGGCTTGAATTGGTAGAAAATAGAGATCAGGGCCCAGTTTGAGATATTATAACCTAATAACATGTTTTAAACATCATTATTGGCCGGAGACAAGAACCCATATACAGATTGAGAGTTGTTTGAAGGTGATTTTGAAGATAGGAAGCTAAAAGTTGAAGACTTGGATCATAGAGATCGAGAATTTTCGGGTTTAATCATTCACTTCTTTTTGTTTCTTCATTCTTTCGACTCAACCATGTTTGCTACTTTAGTTTATGCTTTGTTTTATGTTTTTAAGATGACTATGTTAGGATAAACGTTATATGCTGCCTATGTTGATGATTCCGTGTTTTGACTTTGTTTTATCAGATTATGGATTATTTGTAAATTTAATAATAAAGTAAAGAACTTTGGTTTTAATGATTAGATGTTTATGCATATTTAATCTTGTTTGAACCTTATTACATGTTTCACTTGCGTTTTTTGTGGATGTCTTTCATGTATGAATGCAACTTAGGTCGTGGACTGTGTGTTAGCGATTAGTTTACGGTTAATTATGCGTGATTCCCATAGGAACTTTAATTCAGGTTTTGAATAGGATTAGGTATTCTACCAATCTCGATAGCTGTGAGATGAGAGCTTGTTAGTCTGTCTTTAGTGTTAGATTATAGGCTTAGATACTTTGTGAGAAGATCTCCTTTTTTTCCCTTTCACTATTTACTTATTGAGTCAGATCAAGAATCCATTGTTACCTGTGACTTTCGCGCTGTGAGATAGAATGTCTGGAAGGTACGTTATTATTTAAGTAGGAAATCCCGTGAGGGAATCCTATAAATCGATAGTGCAATATAGTTAAGTGATGATGGGAAACAACATTCTTAGCAAAAAAAGTGCTTTTAGAAGATTTGTAATGCGTAAGGTGTTTAAAAAAATACGAATCTAAAAATACAATCCAAACTATCTTGATATTCAAATCTGAACAATTTGAAAATTTGGATACCCGTATTTTTGAATTCAAATACGGATCGTGATTTTAAAATTTATATATACTTTGGATATCAGAAATTTCCAGAAATTTATAAACTTATATATTACTTTTTTACTTTTTTTATCAGATAATCGAAAAATCCAAAAGTTATATGAAACACCTGAAAAATATCAAAAAATATTCGAAATATCCGCTTTCGAATAAATAAAAAATCTAAAATTACATAAAATGATTGGATATTTGGATATTCAATTCACTATCCGATTGGATATCCAAAATTTCAGATATCCGGTGAACACCCCAACATTTTATAGTGGAAAGAGGACAATTCAAAAGATCAATGATTGTGCAAGTATAAATTGTACCAATATAACTGCCGAGAATCCAGTAACCACCTATCATCACACTCTCTTTCTCCTTTCATCTTCCCCTTCTTTTTGTCATAATACAGAAGATTAATGGAAAATTCGAAGGTAAGCATCCTAATGCAAAACATTACTAAGCTATTAAAAAAATTAAAAACAATTTAATCATCACTCTATAAGAAGTAAGAACTCAGTTTCTGTATATGTTTTTAATACAAATATGTATTGATTTCAATTTGTATCCCAGATAGGTATCTTACTAGTAGATTGTCCTTTTCACCCCATTTGCTAATCCTACATCATTTCTATTGCACACAACATTGTTATGCGATTCAAACAGTCAAGTTATCACTTAAGAAATGTAACTGAAACGTGTCCGTTAATTACAAGATGAATTGAAGAAATTAAATATGTATGCAGTTAACAAAAAAAAAAAAACTTCTGCTATAGTTAGCAACAAATGTGAGATACAATGTAAACAACCTTCCACACATAGGATATTGGTTGTAGCCAATTGCCTTCCTGTATCAGCTCTACGGAAGGGTAAAGCATGCTGGCAACTTGTAGTAAGTGTTGGCGGCTTAGTTAATTTTAGTAGTTTGTTAGACCCCATTCAAAACAATTAAGTCGAGTTAGTTTTGATTGCAAAAATACACTTTGTCTGACTTTTAACCCAGTGACTTTTTCCCGACCGGTTTGAGATTAACAATAACCTAATGGGTCACAGTTGTTACATATACATGCTATATAACAATGTTATCTTGTTTACCTTTGTTAGGATATCCAAGAAGGACCGGATCTTGGTCTGATATCTCCAGAAGTATTGCAGAATATCTTTGATCTGGAGCAGTACCCTCTTTTATCAGAACTTATCCATAATTTTCAGGTAATTGTTTGTGTATAACTAATATGTAATTCTTATTTAATGATCACATTTTTAACGCATTTGGGAATATAGTTAATTGATGATGGGAAACAACATTCTTAGCAAAAAAGTGCTTTTAGGAGATTTATAATGCGTAAGGTGTTCAAAAAAAGCCAAATAAAAAATACAATCCAAACTATCTTGATATTCAAATCTGAACAATTTGAAAATTAGGATACCCGTATTTTTGGATTCAAATACGGATAGTGATTCTATAATTTTTAGATATTTTGGATATCCGAAATATCTAGAAATTTATAAACTTACATATTACTTTTTTAATTTTTTATCAGATAATCGAGATATCCAAAGGTTATCTGAAACATCC
Source organism: Scalesia atractyloides (assembly GCA_947069175.1). Taxonomy (NCBI): domain Eukaryota; kingdom Viridiplantae; phylum Streptophyta; class Magnoliopsida; order Asterales; family Asteraceae; genus Scalesia; species Scalesia atractyloides. Next base: position 76,732,974 of record CAMTDV010000021.1, read on the forward strand.
GAAAAATATTAAAAAATATCCGAAATATCCGCTTTCGAATAAATAAAAAATATAAAATTACATAAAATGATTGGATATTTGGATATCGATTCACTATTGGATTGGATATCCAATATTTTGGATATCAGTTTTTGAACACCCCAACATTTTTTAGTGGAAAGAGGACAATTCAAAAGATCAATGATTGTGCAAGTATAAATTATGCCAATATAACTGCCGAGAATCCAGTAACCACCTATCATCACACTCTCTTTCTCTTTTCATCTTCCCCTTCTTTTTGTCATAATACAGAAGATTAATGGAAAATTCGAAGGTAAGCATCCTTATGCAAAACATTACTAAGCTATTGAAAATATTAAAAACAATTCAATCATCACACCATCAGAAGCCAGAACTTAGTTTCTGTATATGTTTTCTAAGACAAATATATATTGATTTCAATTTGTATCCCAAATAAGTATCTTACTAGTAGATTGTCCTTTCACCCACATTTGCTTATCTTGCATCATTTCTAGTGCACACAACATTGTTATGTGATTCAAACAGTCAAGTTATCACTTAAGAAATGTAAACAACCTTCTACACATAGGGTATTGGTTGTAGCCAATTGCATTCCTGTATTAGTTGTACGAAAGGGTGAAGCATGCTGGCTACTTGTAGTAAGTGTTGGCGGCTTAGTTAATTTTAGTAGTTTGTTAGAACCCCCTTCAAAACAATAAAAACTATTAACGCAAGTCAGTTTTGATAAGTACTCGAGTCTAGTTACGTAATCAGTAGAGTCTCGTGGTTTCGATACTCGGACTTACTTTAGTTGTACTGTATTGACCGATACACTTTTCGGTTGTATGGTTTAGGTTTCGAGGGTCTTAGTTTACAAATTGAAAACTTAGAGTGTCTACTTTAGAGTTATTTAGTTAGTTTTAATTAAACACTTTGTGCACATCAAGTTTTTGGCACTATTGGAGATTGCGTTTATTAGTTTCGATTACATTTTTCGGAAATATCTGTGCTATTGTGTCTTTTTTTAGTCAGTCGAGTGTTCTTATCTTTCTTGTGTCTGTATTGTAGTGAATGCCCCATTTGCGCTCACAACCGTCACCAAGACCACCACCTTTGGATAATCTTGCTCTCACAGTTTATACACCAAAGGTTAGTACTTCATCTCCATCCTCCGCTCGTTCTAACTCTACTATCCAATCTAAACCACCCCTCTTTGATTTCACTCCACATTCTTCACCACACCCTTCTCCTTCACCCAGTACAAAACCCGCTAGACCCGCGATGACTACTCGTAGGACTATCCACCAGCAGTCCACTGAGGATTTCATAGGAGTTAATTCTCCCATCACCGTTCCACCCATCACAAACAAAAACTCATGCCAGATTCCCTCGTACATCATGACCACACTTACTAACACGTGCCAATTCCATGGTCGTGTTGATGAGGATGCTCCTGCCCACATTGCTCGTTTGTCTCGCATTTGCGGTACCTTTAAGCTGCAAGGTGCCAACGATGATTCCATAGGTTGTTCCCATTCACTTTAGCTGGACGAGCCGCCACTTGGCTCGATTCATAACCTACATGTATTTTTACTATATGGACAGCACTCCGTGAAGAAGTTCTAAACAAATACTTCCCGCCTCAAAAAGCTTCTAGACTTCGGGACCAAATCCATTTGTTCTGGATGGAGCCCGATGAACCATACTACCTGGATTGGGAATGTTTTCAAAACCTACTAGCCCGATGCTCTTAACATGGTCTATCCATTTTACAACGGTCTCACCTATGAGATCAAACCTCGATTCGACACCTCTTCAGGAGGCCACCTCATGGGAAAGAAAAGTGTGGCTAAATGCAATGACCTTTTCGAGAGCTTTGCTCATTCTGAAATGAGCAGCGTTTAGCAAACCAGAATTCCAATCCAACATCGAGTGCACCCACATCTATGAGGGGTGTTCACCACGTCACTGTGGACACTCAGGTGGTTGCTGCTCTACAGAACATAACTAGAGAGATGAAGGAGCTTAGAGCCAAAGTAGACAAGTGTGAAATGTGTAGGGGAGGTCATGATACCTTAGAAAGTCTGTTGTTGAAGCAGGAACAAGTAGAGTATGTAGGGGGTCAAAACCCGAACCAATTTGGTAATTCGTTATAATCTCTTCTTCAAATACAACATGTTTGCAAATGATTTGGTAATGTACAATGACTCTAATTTGGACCAAACTCTGGCTGCAGTTGCTTCTTTTGATACTTCTCGTAATACTCGATCTCCCAGGTTTAAGATGACCGCACTATGCATTTTTCCAAGAATATGATTCTTCTCTTTATCCATTAAACCACCAGGTAAGTAAGCTTTACCTAACAAAGCATCACCATGATTAACAAGAAGATTCCTCATCTTCACACGTACACTGAAATTGTTCTTCCCTTTGAATTTCTCCAATTCGAACTTTGTTGAAACCATCTTGAACTACCTAAATTGCCACCCATTTACGGGTTGTTAACAAACTTGTTTCTTATTTGACACTTTTAGATCCTCTTATTTAGAAAACATCCAGAACTGATCCAAACTTATTAATTAATACCTTTGACTTCTGAGTTGACTTCCACATATCTTGATCTTGACTTAACATCTTCACACATACGACTTCGGGAGTGAGGGATATTAGATCCGAAAATTAAACTTAATTATGTTTGTTATGTATGTATTGACTTAGAACTTATGAACTAGGTAGTTATGATTAGTGATGGTGCAGATTGATAAGCGGGTGTATTTTAAACTGCCAAAGACAGTTATTCCCGCCAATATCTAACCGCCAAAATCATCACCTATATATATGTATGGTCCGACGATGTATTCCGGCACCAAGACAATTTGTCATTATTCGAATTGTCCATTCCTTTCATTTCAGTTTTTTCTCATTCAATATTATCCCTGTATATTCATTCACTTGATCATCATGATCAATGAATCTTCGATGCCATGTTATTCCGCTGCAAGTGTGGTTGAAGATCAACAATGTGGTATCAGAGCCACATCGGGAAAGAGTGCAGAAATCAGATCAATGTCAAAAACATTGCCCTGTCAACACTGCATTGACGAACAAAATGATAAAGAAAGAAGGGTTCACCGAGTGAGATTATGTTATTATTGCCACCAGCCCGGACATCAAATATACTCGTGTAAATCAAAAGAAAATGACGAAGCAACTCAACTGATAAATCAAGTGGTTAATGCCGGAATTCAGAATCAAGCGAGTGATGCAGTTTGCCGTAATAAAATGATTGTCATCGGCACAGAGGGCGGCCAGTGGGGCGATATATGGTATGTTAGTTCTGCATTTTCTCATCATTATGCCGGAAACTTAAACGTATTTAAACGTATAAAACACTTAGTTGGGGTTGAAACCATGTCTGGGGAAAATGATTTTCTGTTTATACGGGGCATAGGGGCGGTTGAAATAAAATCAAACAATGAACGATTAAGGATTCAAAGCATTTTCTATACGCCGGAACTGGATCGGAACGTCTTGAGCATGAACCAATTAACAATGCAAGGATACACGATTAATAAAACCGGAGACACTTGCAAGATTTTTCCGATGTTCTCGGCGCCGATGGTGAACACAGTTAATGAAATAAATGGATTGTCAAAAGAGGAGGAATTAGGTTTAAAGGAAAAACAAAGGGTAACAGATCTGAATGATGTGAAGAAAAACACAAAGAAAGTTATTTATGTCACACCCCGACCCGCAACGGAAAAAAGGTGATCGGGGCATGATTGGGTTTTCATCAAAGCTCATGACATTTATTATAATGTTTCATATTTATTATTACAATTTTAAAGAAGATCATACAATCAAATCATACAAGTACAACATGTTCTATACATCTTTCTAGACTTCATTATTTTTCTTCTAAGGCACTTTCCTAGGTGTTCCTTGCTTCATCCTGTCCAGTTGTATCATGTGTAAAAATGGTTTTTGGGTCAACAAAAAGTTGGCGAGTGAATCTTATGAAAACATTTAAACGTGTTTATTGTATTGATTATAAGATAAAGTGCATAACCACATATGAGTAAATGTAGATGTAAATTTATTCACAAAACACATAATATTAAATATTGCACACACATTCAACAATTGATTGTTTTGAGGCACGCGTTGTTCAACTCGTCTCCCATGAGTAACTGATGGGCCTAATGAATGAGTTTTGAGGCACGCGTTGTTCAACGAACTGATGGGCCTAATGAATGAGTTTTGAGGCACGCGTTGTTCAACTCGTCTCCCACGAGGAACTGATGGGCCTAATAAATAATTTGCATACAACTTGACAATATGTAATACATAACAACAAACAATATTTACATTCTAAGTTTAGATCATATAATGGTATAGCACGAGTTTGAATAAGCGAATTCGTTTAAGCGACACATGATACACCCCAAAACATGAACAAAAAGGGGAATTTGTAAGAATTCACTCACAGTGGTTGCGTTTCTTGGATTGATGATGAACGCGCACGAATATGGATGTAACCACGAGAGAAACTAACCTAAATAATAACATAATGGGTCGGTAAATAAATGGATTTTATTTGAGATTAATATTTTTTAACTAGCGTTCTTATTGGGATTGTTAGGTTTATTTTTGTGAGTTTAAGGAAATTTTCTAACTTCAAAAATATTATTTTTAAGTATTTTTAAATAATTTTCTGATTAAATAAATAAAAAAAAATGTTGACCGTTGACTTTGACTGTTTGACCGGTCGGACCGTGTTTATTATATGCGCTGAGTGAGGTTCGAACTCGTGACCTCTCGTATACGTGCACGCAGCTCTACCAACTGAGCTACGTGTCTAACCCGAAATATTTCTGTTTTTAATTATATATATATACAAATTAGATTAATTCATTTCTGTCCTTATTTAAAAACTTGATAATTGCCAGAACCGGTGCGGGAGCCTGGACTCGAACCCGCGACGTGCTTAATGTTTTTGCACACAGTCCACCACTGGACTGTGTGTCTAACTTGGTTATTATTCCGGTTTTTATTATACTTATACACTTATTACATGTTTCAGGATTTGGCTTTTATATAAAAAGGGTATATTATTTCAGTGGATCGGAACACAAACAGAACTCGAACCCGGGACGTATGCTTTATAATCTCACACAGTCCACCGCTGGACTGTGTGTCTAACCTGGTTAAAACATCATGTTTAAATATACTTATTTTCTAGGCAAAACTTCATCTTCTTCCTAAACATTACCCAGAAACAATCTGACTGTTATCTTTATCTAATCGATTCTGATTACTGGTTTACAAATTAACGGAATTAAATATGAATGTAAAAAGGTTTTAAAGGTTCATACCCTCTGGAGAACAGCACTTTGACGATTCCAGTGACCAACTCCGGCGAGTTCCAATTTTTCCGGCGAAACTTGACTTGCGACAGAGGCTTTACAGGGAGTTGAGGTGAGTGTGGGTGACTTCTGTCGAAGCTCTAACAGTCCTAATTTTAGAGAAAGGCAAAAGAGATGAAATGGGTTCGGTTTTCCGGCGACTTGCAGAGAATTCCGGCGAGTTGCGGAAAATTTCCGGCGAAGTGTTCTTGCTGAATAGGGACTTGTAGAGAGTTTAGCGAGTGTGTTGAGAGTTGATTCGAGTGAATAAGCGAGTTGGGTTTTCCTGACTGAAAGTATTCATAGGCTTCCAAAACCACAACTTGTCTTAAAATCAAAATCGGTAACTGCACCAATGATTCAGCATAACGGTTTTGCGAGTTAAGGCTTTCAATTGTAATTCCGGTTAACGATTGACTGTTGAAATCGCTCCTTTAAAACGTATACGTTTAAATCAGAGCGGTTACTCACTTGAATCTCGCAGATGACTCGTATGGCACGAATATTTATATTTATTGATTTCAATTATTTCACAAAGAGTGCAGGTAGCCTGGTGGTGCGTTGTGTGTTTGTTTGAGCGGGAGACCCGGGTTCGAAACCCGGCGCCTCTATTTAATTTTTATCTCTTTAATTATGATAAATTATTAATTATAGTTTTTAAATTCTAATATATTTGTTAATTATGTTTTGTTTAAAATTAAAATAATCAATATATACGCGACGAAAATTTTGACTGACTATTCGGTTAATAAACGAAGCGGGTTTTGGAAAACTCGTTTTTTGACGGATGTTACAGTATCCCCTACTTTTACAAATTTCGTCCCGAAATTTAAGTAGTAGTGGTATATTTAACTTGGAGGGAGGATGTTTTAATTTGACAACTACATAATTAGAAGAGGGTGAGAGTTTAATTCTTATTTGAGGCGGTAACGTTCCTAGTAAGGGTTGAATACCCGGCCACAGGAATCGCTTTTTGCTGCTTAAAGTGTATGAATACAGAACATGGATAAACAGAGTTGATTGACTAAGTATGATTTTATGCATATGAGTTTTGATACGTTTGGAAAGATAAGGTTATACCCTAAAACAAAACTTCTACCACTAAAACCTACATGGAACTTCTCATAACCGCCTGACAATGCCTCTGATCCTTTGGCAAGAATACTTATATATAGGAAGTACCAGCGGCGTATCCACCATATTCTTGTCATATTTTCATTGGCTTTATCAGTAAGTTATGATTAGTTCTACGTGACCCTAGAACATAAACAAACACAACAACCAAAGCTTGAGTCTTAATTCTGATAGTATACATGTTTGAATGATGACAGTACCTCTCTCGTTTGTTATGATGAAGAGGTTAGTCTATGTAGAAGTGAGACACAGCCCAACTTCTTTGAATGATAAGATTGAAATACGTTGAGATGTATGATGATATGAATCCTAAATCAGTGAGTATAAAACAAACTTCAATCATGACATTACTAAATCCTACATGAAACTTCTCATAACCGCCTGACAATGCCTCTGATCCTTTGGCAAGAATACTTATATATAGGAAGTACCAGCGGCGTATCCACCATATTCTTGTCAAATTTTCATTGGTTTTATCAGTAAGTTATGATTAGTTCTATGTGACTCTAAAACATAAACAAACACAACAACCAAAGCTTGAGTCTAAATTCTGAAAGTATACGTGTTTGAATGATGACAGTACCTCTCTCGTTTGTTATGATGAAGAGGTTAGTCTATGTAGAAGTGAGACACAACCCAACTTCTTTAAATGATGAGACGGAGATACGTCGTGAGGTATGATGGTATGAATGTTAAATCAATGAGTATAAAACAAAACTGAAATAGTAATTCGCATTAAGATTCTTGGATAAAATTTCCAATTGATAATTGAGATACGTGAAGATTGAGATAACATAAAGAAAACATAAAAACTAAGCGGTTGGAGTTGAATTGTTGATTTTTGGTGAAGAAAACTAGTTGGGTGGTTCGTTTGGGCCGTCATTATCTTCAACAGGATTGGCGTTGATGTTGTAAACTGTCCCTCTTGCTGATGGCCTAGTGGTTAGGTTTTCTTGATTTGCTTGGTTAACTGGGTTTGCTTGAGCTTGGGCGTTTATGATGTTAACCAATTGAGGGCACGTGTTTCTAAAGTGGGTAGGGTCACCACAATTAAAACAAGCTCGAACATATGGGAACATGGGGTATTGGGGTTGTTGATATGTTTGGATCATGTTTTGAGTAGGGGGTGAGGTTTGGTTTTGAGGGGTGCGGCAAACCTTGCTCAAATGACCACAGCGTCCACAATTCGCACATAGTCAACAAGGTAAGGTAGATGGATGGTGATAAAAATAGGTGTTGCATTGAGGGTGAGGTCCAAAGTAAGGTTTCTTATTTGGGTAAGTTGAGTTGGGTGCTACTTGAGTGATTGGGATAGCTTGGAGGGGTACGGCTTGTGAGGCTGGTTGATTGCGTTGGGTGACAGCGAAAAGTTGCCCATCTCGTTTTCTCTTAGAAATGGGTTGAGAAGGGGATTCGGTTTGGGTGGAGTTTGAGGTTTCAGTTGATGTTTTATCCTTCTTCTTCTCCTCCTTGAAGTCCTTATTTCGTATGCGGTTCTCGGTGAGCTCTGTAGCTAACTCCATTGCTGCTTCCAAAGTTGCAGGTGTGGTACTTATTACAGAGTCTTGAATTTTTTAAGGAAGACCTCGAATGTAGTGCTCGATCAAACGGTAGAGGGAGTGAACAAGTTGGGGACCATTTGATTTAACTCAAGGAATCTCTTGTTGTATGTGGTGTGGTCGCCTTCCTTTTGTTTCAAAGAATAGAACTCATCCTCCAATTTCTTGATTTCGCTTCTTGGGCAAAACCGTCTTGTCATGATTTCCTTCAACTCTTCCCAAGTCAAAGTCATAGCATCTTCAACACCTCGTTTGGCCTTCTCTGTATTCCACCATGTAAGTGCTATTCCAAGTAAACGACCGGTAGCATATCGCACTTTGCGATCATCGGGGCAATCGCAATTTAGAAAAGTGTTTTCCATTTCTTCAAACCAATGGAGGAGAGCGGTGACACCTTCAGTCCCTTCGTATTTTGGAGGGTCGCAGGATTTGAAATGCTTGAAGGTGCATTTAGTGGTAATTGGGGGAGGGTTGACAACATTTTGATCTTCTTGATTGACGGGATTAGCGGTAAGGGCATGTTGAACTTGAACTACAATGTTGGGTATTACGGCAGCCATTTGTTGAGCGATTTGGGCAGCCATGCGCTCGCGGGTTTTTCCTGATCTCATCTTCCTACGAGCGAGATTAAAAGACATCTACAAGGAATACATATCAAGAGTATGAGTTGGACGTTTTAGGGATCATGTGTCGTATTTAGGAATGAACATTCTTAAAATAAATATAGAATAATAAATCTACTACATCCATAGGATGTCTTGGGCTCTGCTCGTAATTGGGCCTTGCATGCCGCCATACTTCACCTTCGTAATCATGTGGGCCCCTATGATTACCGGGTTTTTCATATGGTCCGCATGTGTTAGCCTGGTTACGTACACTAAAACCCGGAGAAAATCGAGAAATATGTATGTAACGTATGATATTCGGAATGTATCCAGGTGTGGACACGGTGACACCTCAAAGTGGGGTTAGTTCGAACGACGTTTGGTGTGGCATGCTTTGGCCTAATAGGTCCTTCGTACTCTCATCGTTGGTCCCCAGGTAGGCAAACTGGTCCGTTATATTAGATTTATACGAATGCCAACCTAGACAGGACGTTCCGACTACCGGTACTTGTACCCTTACAGTTACTACATGCCCGTCGTAGAACTCACTTTGATGAGATTTGAAAAATGAGAAATGCGACAAAATCTTGAATAACGGAAGTATGAAGATGATTTGAATATGTGAACATTGAAATATGTATGATGAATATGTATGTAAGTATGTATGTTTGACTGTAAGTATAATTTATTATGTATCACAAAATGTAATATTGGAAGTGTTTGCATGCATTTGTGTATGTAATAAATATGAAAGAAATAAACATCATGAGTTTGCATGTAACCACATAAACAATTAAAATCTAATCAACTATAGTATAGGCTCTAAGGGTCTAATAACCTATCCTATATCCCTATAGTCAAAAGCTCTAATACCAATCTGTCACACCCCGACCCGCAGCGGAAAAAGGTGATCGGGGCATGATTGGGTTTTCATCAAAGCTCATGACATTTATTATAATGTTTCATATTTATTATTACAATTTTAAAGAAGATCATACAATCAAATCATACAAGTACAACATGTTCTATACATCTTTCTAGACTTCATTATTTTTCTTCTAAGGCACTTTCCTATGTGTTCCTTGCTTCATCCTGTCCACCTGTATCATGTGTAAAAATGGTTTTTGGGTCAACAAAAAGTTGGCGAGTGAATCCTATGAAAACATTTAAACGTGTTTATTGTATTGATTATAAGATAAAGTGCATAACCACATATGAGTAAATGTAGATGTAAATTTATTCACAAAACACATAATATTAAATATTGCACACACATACAACAATTGATTGTTTTGAGGCACGCGTTGTTCAACTCGTCTCCCACGAGTAACTGATGGGCCTAATGAATGAGTTTTGAGGCACGCGTTGTTAAACTCGTCTCCCACGAGGAACTGATGGGCCTAATAAATAATTTGCATACAACTTGACAATATGTAATACATAACAACAAACAATATTTACATTCTAAGTTTAGATCATATAATGGTATAGCACGAGTTTGAATAAGCGAATTAGTTTAAGCGACACATGATACACCCCAAAACATGAATAAAAAGGGGAATTTGTAAGAATTCACTCACAGTGGTTGCGTTTCTTGGATTGATGATGAACGCGCACGAATATGGATGTAACCACGAGAGAAACTAACCTAAATAATAACATAATGGGTCGGTAAATAAATGGATTTTATTGAGATTAATATTTTTTAACTAGCGTTCTTATTGGGATTGTTAGGTTTATTTTTGTGAGTTTAAGGAAATTTTCTAACTTCAAAAATATTATTTTTAAGTATTTTTAAATAATTTTCTGATTAAATAAATAAATAAATAAATAAAATGTTGACCGTTGACTTTGACCGTTGACTTTGACTGTTTGACCGGTCGGACCGTGTTTATTATATGCGCTGAGTGAGGTTCGAACTCGTGACCTCTCGTATACGTGCACGCAGCTCTATCAACTGAGCTACGTGTCTAACCCGAAATATTTCTGTTTTTAATTATATATATATACAAATTAGATTAATTCATTTCTGTCCTTATTTAAAAACTTGATAATTGCCAGAACCGGTGCGGGAGCCTGGACTCGAACCCGCGACGTGCTTAATGTTTTTGCACACAGTCCACCACTGGACTGTGTGTCTAACTTGGTTATTATTCCGGTTTTTATTATACTTATACACTTATTACATGTTTCAGGATTTGGCTTTTATATAAAAAGGGTATATTATTTCAGTGGATCGGAACACAAACAGAACTCGAACCCGGGACGTATGCTTTATAATCTCACACAGTCCACCGCTGGACTGTGTGTCTAACCTGGTTAAAACATCATGTTTAAATATACTTATTTTCTAGGCAAAACTTCATCTTCTTCCTAAACATTACCCAGAAACAATCTGACTGTTATCTTTATCTAATCGATTCTGATTACTGGTTTACGAATTAACGGAATTAAATATGAATGTAAAAAGGTTTTAAAGGTTCATACCCTCTGGAGAACAGCACTTTGACGATTCCAGTGACCAACTCCGGCGAGTTCCAATTTTTCCGGCGAAACTTGACTTGCGACAGAGGCTTTACAGGGAGTTGAGGTGAGTGTGGGTGACTTCTGTCGAAGCTCTAACAGTCCTATTTTTAGAGAAAGGCAAAAGAGATGAAATGGGTTCGGTTTTCCGGCGACTTGCAGAGAATTCCGGCGAGTTGCAGAAAATTTCCGGCGAAGTGTTCTTGCTGAATAGGGACTTGTAGAGAGTTTAGCGAGTGTGTTGAGAGTTGATTCAAGTGAATAAGCGAGTTGGGTTTTCCTGACTGAAAGTATTCATAGGCTTCCAAAACCACAACTTGTCTTAAAATCAAAATCGGTAACTGCACCAATGATTCAGCATAACGGTTTTGCGAGTTAAGGCTTTCAATTGTAATTCCGGTTAAAGATTGACTGTTGAAATCGCTCCTTTAAAACGTATACGTTTGAATCAGAGCGGTTACTCACTTGAATCTCGCAGATGACTCGTATGGCACGAATATTTATATTTATTGATTTCAATTATTTCACAAAGAGTGCAGGTAGCCTGGTGGTGCGTTGTGTGTTTGTTTGAGCGGGAGACCCGAGTTCGAAACCCGGCATCTCTATTTAATTTTTATCTCTTTATTTATGATAAATTATTAATTATAGTTTTTAAATTCTAATATATTTGTTAATTATGTTTTGTTTAAAATTAAAATAATCAATATATACGCGACGAAAATTTTGACTGACTATTCGGTTAATAAACGAAGCGGGTTTTGGAAAACCCGTTTTTTGATGGATGTTACAATTTAAACTCCTATTTTAAGGATTTAAACCTATCCTCTCAAGAGTCCGATTGGAGTGTGATGATCATAAGAGCAATGGAGTTCCATGATTTTAACGATTGTAAATCATTACTGGATATGATGAAGACAGTGAATTCGTGTTTAAATACAAACACGAATTGGAAAGGAAATTTGAGGAGATGTTAACGTTGTTCATCACCGTCAAACTAGGACTCACGACTAGGCCAATTCCTCCACATGCAACAGATAACAAGAAGATGGATCTGTTGGGCCTGTACATGATAGTGGAAAGAGACGGTGGATACCGAAATGTCACTGACAGCAATATGTGGCTGGTGATCGCTAAGGATATGGGATACGAATATCATGACGGTGAGTTCATGAGAATAATTTATGCTATGTATCTCGATGTCTTGGTATACTATTACAGGTTTAAAAGCGTTCAAGAAAAGGTGATTGACAAAGAGATGATGAAAGAAGGGGAATTCTCATCGGCCGGCTGCCATGAGAGGAGTTCGAGTGTTGATGCTGTTAAAGATGAAGCTGCCATGGATCATTATGCCCTGTATGCGGGGAATGATTGGGAAGGAGCTTGGAAGATGCACAAGAAACGAAGGAGATTTGACTTCAAGCAGGCGATGAAGGCCGTTGATGAAGCAAATCGAAGTGTGCTTATGTATGCAGCCAAACACAATCAAGTTTAGGGGAAAGTATTAGATCCGATAATTAAACTTAATTATGTTTGTTATGTATGTATTAACTTAGAACTTATGAACTCCGTAGTTATGATTAGTGATGGTGAATATTGATAAGCGGGTGTATTTTAAACTGCCAAAGACAGTTATTCCCGCCAATATCTAACCGCCAAAATCATCACCTATATATATGTATGGTCCGGCGATGTATTCCGGCACCAAGACAATTTGTCATTATTCGAATTGTCCATTCCTTTCATTTCAGTTTTTTCTCATTCAACGTTATCCCTGTATATTCATTCACTTGATCATCATGATCAATGAATCTTCGATGCCATGTTATTCTGTTGCAAGTGTGGTTGAAGACCAACAAGGGAGAGTGAAGATCAATTGTCTGTTATTTCCCCAATACCTGCTGATGAATGCATATCCATATTATAATAATCTATTCTTTTGCAATCTGCGATTTATTGGCCAATCGATTACAAAAAGTTTTTCGTTTCCTGATTACAAGTCTGGTATTCTATTGCGGTTAAGGTTAGTCTTCATTCTGCTCATGTTTTCAGCCGAAAGGTGATTGATTCTTGCAACCTTGCCTCTTTAGTATTTTGTTATTAACTGGAGGCATGATTTATGATACATAAACATCTTCACATTCTATTGCTTACTATGTTTCCATTTAGTTCATCAGTTCATCGTACTTTTCGTGTTTAACTAATTTTGGTTTCACTCATAGATTTAATAAAGGCAAAGTTCTGCAACTTGATAGAAATAGACAATGGTAATTTATTATTTGCTAATGCTGCGATCATGTATTTTTTTTCTTAAGAATACTGATTGTGATATTTTTTTTGGTGATTCTCCAGGTGGATATAAACAAACTAGAAAATAAACCTAATCAAACATTATTATACACAAAAATTATAAATCATAAAAAAATGGTTGATCCCAAGCTCGGATAAAAGAGAAAGGCTATTTGTATTTAAATTTGCAAGAGGGCCCTCGATTTTTTACTTCGCTTTGCACCACCAAAATGGTTGGGCCGCCCCTGAACTGCACAATAAATTAAAATTTAATATTTCTGTATTTTCGTTGAAACGGCAAAATAATTTTTTCAACAACAAACTCAATCTTAAATGGAATCCATTTGTTCTTTAAATAGCCATACACCACTCAGAAAATTTCACAGATTGTACACTAGCTAGCTAGAAAAGAAAGAATGCAATATAACAAAGGTTGATAGTGGTCGATAAAGACTAGGTAGTTTTAATCAAGTGGTTACAGGTCATCTTTACAATCTTTTAGCTTCTGAGTTTAAGTGATTTCAAAGATATCATAGGTATAAGTTAATTTATGGTCTAATACGAAATATTATCTAATTTATGATGTCCTTCCAGTTTACCTTTCATCTACTATTTTCGATCTGCCAATATGATACATATTAGCGGGGGATTATTTTCATGTCCTAAATTTGGAGAAGATGGATCCGTGTTGGTCAAGAAATGGATGAGCTAGATAACTTGATTGTTCGTTGAAAAATTTAACCTTATAAGGCAAATTGGATTTTAATTATTCAAACTATTCCTCATACGCCGATAATGACAATATGATAACGACAATACGATGAGTGACCCTCCTAAAATTTATTTTCTAACAGAGAAGTAACTTTGTTTGACTTTAACTCTCATTTATGTCGCTTTAAAACAATTTACGATATTCCAGTTAGGATTAAAATAGTTAGTTGTTCATTAGGGGAAAATGGAGTTACTTTTCATTAGAGTAGGATTGCTATTGCCAAGGAAAGTGAAATTTTGGAGTGTCATTGGTCGCATTGTCATTATGGATTATTATCAACTAGTGGATTACAGTTTGGATTATTAAAATTCAATCTGCACATTTTTAAACGGTTCACATAGTTGGAGGTGGGCAACTTGGCTACCTGAAAGCTCGGACAAATTTACAGTCAAATTGTTTTGAAAAAAGATAGATGACGACATCATAGTATGAGAATCCAATAACAAGATATAATTCTTAAGGTCCACTTTGCTTGTTTGGCGAGCAGTGAAGATAGATAATCAACCATAAACCATAGTCAATTTGGACCATAGAGTTATAGGAACCTGCGGTCAAATTAACACTACAAAGTGAAAAATCGCGAGGGGCACCCCCCGCCTCTACTATGCTGCTTCCCTGGGCGCAACAAAGAAGATGTTATCTGATTCATCAAAAATGCTTTGAAGCAGTCATCTTCTCAAGTCTCCGGATTCAAATATATCATGATCTCAGAAAAGTTAATTTTCGGGAGGTTTATATTAGGTCTTTTTGCAGGCAAATTTTGTGGAGTTTTTGTTCTACATCCTAAGTCTCTAGTTGTTAAACAATTACAGTTTCAAGTATAGTAACTGCATACATAACTTCACTAACTTATTTATTATTTTTCCCAAAACATCAATTTAAAATTAGTAGTGGTAACAATAGAGAGGAGTGTAATATTTAAGTAAGTTGTTAGATAGATAATGACAATTAAATTAAGGTAATTCCATGGACAACTTTATCACGAGTATCAATTAAGAAATTACTAAGCATTAAATTATAATGACAAAGACACATGGGTTATCTTTGTCTTGAACTTTTTTTTAATTAAACTTTTGAAAAAAGTTGTTATCAATACAATTTTTACTTTGTTGTTGTTACTCTATGCGATCAAGGATAGTGTAGTCTCGAAATATTTTAATTTTAGAAGTGATAATATGTTGAGAACTACAATAATGAAATAATACATGTGATAATAAACAAAAGTTGCAAGAAAGATAAAACGTGGTGGTTGTCTAACTGTCTTGTGTGTCACATTCAAAACGCTACGTACAAATGCACTTTAAAGTTCTCGCAGTTCTTAACATATTATTAGTTCTGAAATAAAGATCTCTCTAGTCAACACTTTAAGTTTCGAAATGAATGGAT
The DNA here is from genome assembly GCA_947069175.1 of Scalesia atractyloides. Taxonomy (NCBI): domain Eukaryota; kingdom Viridiplantae; phylum Streptophyta; class Magnoliopsida; order Asterales; family Asteraceae; genus Scalesia; species Scalesia atractyloides. Next base: position 76,748,644 of record CAMTDV010000021.1, read on the forward strand.
CACCTCATCATCATCCTAGGTACTGCTACATTTCCTCACTCCCTCAGTTTTGAAAACAGATTTGGAAAATTACACATAGTTTTTCACCTCTTGAATCATTAGGATTAACCCCAAAGTTTTCTTACTAACTTCTCCATGATCATCATCATCTAAGGTAATTTTATTTTAAATTATAAAACCCTAACACATAAATTGTAGCCTTCACTCATATTCAAGAACCAAGCTTAATATCTATAGTAGAACATGTTACACAAGCATGAAGTATAAAAGACTTCAACCATATAAACTTCGCTTTCACTTATTTTTTCATCTAAAGAACATTTTTAAATTAAAAATAATCACATCAACAATCTTTGAGAATAAGTTGGACGCATCCTATGTGTGTGTTGATGTAGCAAATAAAGTGGGAGGTATCATAATATTGTCAATCATTAATTAGGCTATAGTAACAGGATATGGTCTTACACTCATTTGAATAATCAAAGGTAGCTTATCCACTAGCTGGGGTGTTAGCTTTAACAAGCATCGGAAGATGTTTCTTCATCTTTGTTAGTCTTGTCGTTTAGGTACACGTTTGGTAAAAACTATAATATTTTATATAAGGAGCCATTGTTTGGCAATTTCTTGTTGTATATTTCAAAGAATGTCTCATCAAGATATAAAGTTGTCACCTTCCAGCTACGTGTAAAGGAATTTCCCACAAGTTAACCATTTCTACATTATGTTTATATCATCACTGATCATATGTATGAACATAATTCCTAGGTATTGGGTAATCCATTGATCAAACAATAATTATAATAAAAGGGACGTACAAACTCCAGAAACGCTTAATCGTATTGGAAGGAGACTCAATTAAAATAACCTCTAACTATACCACAAATTATAACTAGTATATTTTTATTTTGGAGTCACGAGTCTATCTAGAAGCTTATATATCTTTAGGGATAGAGTTAAGATTTGTCTATATCCACCTTCTTTAAACTCTAGTAACGGTTTTGCTATTTATGATATTTATCAGATACGGTTGCCATTTGGTTTATAAATCTATAATGGTGGAAAACATAGGATGAGTCATCTGATTTTCTCCTTATTAAGTTAGAATGTGTGTGTCTGTTTTAATAGTTTTTAAAAGTGATTTATTATATAGTATTATTTTTTTGTGGAACTTTTAAGATGCACTTTTTTTATAAAAATTCGACTGTGTCACGACACGCCTTATATATGTTTCGATGTATAATTTAAGCACAAAAGTATGTACATGTTATCTCAAAGATATCGTTTTTATATGACACAGATTAACCTTTTTCATTATTCTAAAATATCATGCAATATTTTATAAGATTTCAAAATACTTTTGCGACGTGTTTAGACCACACGGTGTGGGCGTGAAGGAGAGGCGTTTATACTCTTCCACGCCGCACACCCCCCACCCCCCGGCGTTGTTTCAAGCCCTTAAAAAATCCCACCGGCGTTGTGTTTATTGTTCGTTGACGTGGTGTGCATTGGTTGGATGTGACAGGTAACCGTTGGACCCCAACGACATAATTTAAAAAAGAAAAAAAGATTCTTTATTTTAAAAAATAAATAGCCCCACCAATATAAAAATCTCACCACTTTCACCTCACTCTCGTCTACCCAACATTCATTTTTATAAAATCTTTCAACCTTAAGACGATGATTTTGAAGCCAAACGGCCACCGGGAAAAGATAAGCTAAAAACGCGGGCCCAAAAATCATCCACTACGAGTAATGAATAAAACCTCGGTTTGGCCAGCATCCAAGAAGAAATCCATGTTTTAACAACATCCAACAAGAAAGAAACACTCAAAAAAAAAAAAAGGTTTTAGCCTTTACGAAGAAAAGCAAAAGTAAACGGATATGAAAATACTCGCTATGAAGATAGATCACATTGAAGGTGAAGAACGGGAAATGTACATGAAACTAAAAAACGAAATCAAGGATAAATATCGTACCTAGTTTCGGTTATTTTAGGTTATGTTTTTATGTTTCATTTTTTTAAGTTTAAACTAGGTTTTTAACAATCGCGGCATTGCGGCGAACTTCTTTTGTTATTTAGTTTGTGTTTATATGCGTTTTGAAATCATTTCGAACGCGTTGCGCACGTAACCGTTGGCAATAATAAAATGAAATTATAGAAAAAAAAGATAACCGAAAGAAAATCAACCAAAAAATTTATATGATAATGATGCTGCTCGTATAAAACCCGTGGTAAGAGATGAGCAAAGGTACTGGGTACCGGTACAGAATTTCTGAACTTAAAAGATCTTAAATACGAATTCGGTACCGTCTTTTGGCATTCCTAGTACCGATTTTTACCTTCATATACTTGTACCGTAAAGGGTATTTTCGGTACCAGTACCGATTCGGTATCGGTTTGCTCATCCCTACCCTTGAAACAAAAAAAAGAAATCATTAAAAGTTGAAGAAAAAACTAACAAAAATAGTTGCATGATACCGTTGTTGTTCGTACGGTACCCATGATCAAGGATGAGCAAATGCTATCGGGTAGCAGTACGGAATTTCCCGTACTAAAAAATTTTCAAAATCAATTAAGTACCAACTTTTGGCGTTTTATAGTACCAGGCTGGTGCCAGTTGTTACCTTCATGCAACAACAACGAACCAGATTGTACCGGTATTCTCGATACCAGTACGGGTTGACACCAAACTTATCCAACTTTAAAAAATAAAGAAAATAATAACTGTTATAATATTAAAATAAAAAAGTATAAAATATATAATATTAAAATACAAAAAGTATTAATATATAATATTAAAAAAGGTTATATATTATGTAAATAATAAAAACACTATTTGTTGGCTTCCTTTGTTAATATATGTAAATAAATGTAAAAGAAAAATAATTGTTATAATATTAAAATAAAAAAGTATATAATATCAAAATACAAAAAGTATTAACATATAATATTAAAAAGTATAAAAATATATAATATAAAAATACAAAAAGTATTAACATATAATATTAGAAAAAAACTATGTATATATAGTAATAATAATAATAATAAAGATATTATTCATTGGCTTCCTTTTAAATATATGTATAATATAAAAATATATAATATCAAAACACAAAAAGTATTAATATATAATATTAGAAAAAACTATGTATATATATAATAATAAAAAGTAGCGACAACGAACCAGATCGTACCGGTATTTTCGATACCAGTACGAGTTAATACCAAGCTTATCCAACTTAAAAAGGTAAAGAAAATAATAATTGTTATAATATTAAAAAAAAGTATTAAAAATATATAATAGTAAAATACAAAAAGTATTAATATATAATATTAAAAAGCTATATATATTATTATAATAATGAAAAAACTATTTGTTGGCTTCCTTTATTAATATATGTAAAAGAAAATAATAGTTGTTATAATATTAAAAAAAAAGTACTAAAAATATATAATATCAAAATACAAAAGGTATTAGTATATAATATTAGAAAAAAAGCTATGTATATATATATTGGCTTTTTTTTTATAAATATATGTATAAAAATATATAATATCAAAACACAAAAAGTATAAATATATAATATTAGAAAAAGAGCTGTGTATACATATAATAATAAAAATACTATTCATTGGCTTTCTTTATAATATATGTATAAACACAAAAAGTATTAATATATAATATTAGAAAAAGCTGTGTTTATATATAATAATAAAAATATTATTCATTGCCTTCCTTTATAATATATATGTTCCTTTATAAATATATGTAAAACATATATAATATCAAAACACAAAAAGTATTAATATGTAATACTAGAAAAAGTATGTATATATATAATAATAAAAATACTATTTATTGGCTTCCTTTATAATATAATATAGTATAGTATAGTATAATAAAAAATATATATCTATTTAATTATAAGAATAAAACACTATTCATTGGCTTCCTTTATTAATATATGTAGTACAATATAATATAATATAATTAAAAAACTATATATATTATTATAATGATAAACACACTATATATTGGCTTCCTTTATTATTAAATGTGTAATTATGTAATCCGTTTTTTTAGAAATGTAATCTTTTTTTCTTTACATTTTGTAAGTGGTTTTATTATTTATATTAGTAATAATGTTATTTTTTTAAAATTAATAGATAATATGTAATTATTAAATAAAATTAATAACTAAAAAATATGTGCCACTTTCCGGATAACACCATTCTTCCACGCCCCTTCTCACCCCTCTTTTTTTCCACCACGTCACTTTTCTAATGCGTGCCGACATAGCGTCCACATGTTGAAAAACGCCCATTCTTCATGCCCCTCCACACCATGTGGTCTTATTGTTATCTACGTTTCGATTAAAGTTTGTTTAAATCGAATGGATTAAATATAATTAATATTCTTGTTCTTTACCGAGATGAACCAAACTATACCGTCCAAACAGCTTCAGATTTATTAGTTTTTTATTTGTATTTTTGACATTAATTTCGATGAAAACGGAATTTCATTCATAATAGACTATCTTTACTATATCGTAAGCTACATGTTGAAAATTTTAAAATGTGATGATTAGAAATTTATTCTTATATAGAGTTATTTATATCACTTGTTTAGTTTTCAATTGGAATATTAAATTCTTCATGTGGTGTATCAATGTCACACCCCAACCGATGGCGGAAACATCGGGATGAGACGAAAACTAGATTGCAAGAGGCTTCATAACGCTAATTGTGTCAAGTGTTTAATAATTACCTTTTTACATAGTTCAAATCAAATAATACAAAATTTAGATCCCGACACGTAACAAATATAATTTCATTTCATTGATAACGGTTTAATACAAGATATTGAAACGAAATACATGTTTGAAACAAATACAATACAATAAGTATTTAAAGTTTAAATGTGTTTCTAGACAATCCTACTAGATTCCATGTGTCATCAAAATTCCTGCAACATGTATTAAAAACATAGATCAATACAAAAGTATTGCCAAGCATACAAGTTTGAAATTAATTATAAGTATAAAAGTTGGTTTTATTTGTGACAAGTATATATTCAAGCCGAATCGCACGAATATGTAGACCACTTTCGCATAACAATAGCATATAACCGAATTCCTTAACTAGCATGCATAGTATTCTAAGCATAACGATATCATGAGAATACAAGTCAAAACTAATAAGCATAAACAAACTCAAGCATAACAAGTAGCATGTATAGACGAGTTTAAACTAACACATATAACTCACATAAGCGTAACTGATGGCACATTTGGTATTGTGAACACGTTTAATTTTGTTTAAAATAAATTTTGTAATTTATACATGTTGCACCCCAAAATCCATTAAAGTGTAAAAAGGGGGTCGAGTATGCTCATAGTTTTGCAAAGTTTCCTTTGGTGATTCCGTGAAGAGTTGGAGGTTGGAGCTTCAAAACTTCCTTCAAAACACTTAATGTTTTATTTTAGAACTCTTAGAGTTCTCTTCCTTGCTTGGAAGATTTGAGAGAAGTAGAGAGGTTGAGAGAAGAATGGTTGGAACACTTAGTATCCTTTTAGAATTCTTAGAATTCTTGATTTAGAGATATTGAGAGAATTAGAGAAATGGAGAGAAGAATGGTGTGAATAAAATGGTAGAAGGAGGTTGGTATTTATAGGTAGAGAAGGTGGAAAAGGGTGAAATATGATTGGTTAAAAAAGGTGGAAGAGGATTGAAAAGATGATTGGTGGAGAAAGAAGGTGGAAAATGGTGAAATATGATTGGTTTAAAAAGGTGGAAGTGGATTGAAAAGATGATTGGTGGAGAAAGGAGGTGGAAAAATGGTGAAATATGATTGGTTAAAAAAGGTGGAAGTTGATTGAAAAGATGATTGATGGAGAAAGGAGGTGGAAAAGGGTGAAATATGATTGGTTAAAAAAGGTGGAAGTGGATTGATGAGGTGGAAAAAATGATTGGTATATTTCTTGGTATTTCTTGAGTATATATTATGTAATTGAGTATATAAAAAGTATAAAAGTATAATTCAAGTATTGAGGATGTGCGTATAAGTATTTATACGTATAATTGTGTCGGTTTGCGTATAAATACGTATTTAAATGGTCGGTTGTGTGAATAAAAAAAATATGTATAAAATATGAATTTTATTATGATTAATGCCTCGAGTTGTGAGATTGAAATTAAAATACGAATGTAAGGTTTCTAAAATTAGAATACGGATACGGACATTTTTAAAATAGAAATACGAAGATACGAGGCTTTACACGAATAACGAATAACAATTAATAATATATATACACACACACATATATTTTTATTATGTTTTAACGCCCCGAATTATGATACAAATATTTATTTTCTAAAATAATGATGCAAAAAAGCGAGGCGTCACAATCAAAGACAACTCTTGAGTAGGGTTTCTTTATGACAATTGATTAAAGATTTTATAGGTAAAATTAAGTCTCTTATCATGTTGGACTTTTTACCACCCATTACTCTTGCATACTTAGTAAGTTATGTGCCACTTTTGATGTGGTAAGAAAAAAATATATATAAGTAAAAAGATACAAGAAAGGTAAATGTATGCATGAAGCGTCCTTAAAGAAGAAGCACTTGAAGACCTATATGTTGGGAACATATAGAGTCGGTGTAACCTCGAACGTGTGGCTTTCTTCGGCAGTACAAACTGTTTCGGCTGTTGTACCCTGGGAGATAGATGTGTCGTCTTTAGTAGAGGTGTGGAATCTGTTTTAGGGGAAGCGTGTTGAACGCATGTCTCAGCCACAACCGTCAACACTTGTTTGATCTTTTTGTAGGGAATTATTGTACAAGAAGACGTGGTTCAAAAACTCGTTAAAGCTTACAACGGACTAAAACACAACAGATCATACAAGAAGATGCGATTAAAGCTCTTGTTGAAGACCATAGTGTGAATCAATTTAATTATATATGCTGTATTATAAGTTATGTCGTTAGGATTTGTACACGGTACGGTTACTACAATTTCCCAAGTATGTTGTATTATAAGTTATTTCGTTAGGATTTGTACACCAACGGTTACTACAATTTCCCAAATATGTGAAGAGAGTATCTTTGCTATTTTTATATTTATTTATATAATTTTTATTATTATTGTGACCCATGTCCGACACTACATGGAGTGCCGGTACCATGATGAAAACCGAACTAATAACATCCCAACAATTGTTGTACCATGATGATTTTGACCAAAAACAACATCGATATCGGTGTTGAATCTATCATAACCATTACTAATATTCGTTTTTATGGTTTCAATCTATATAAAACACATGTTAATATCCTTTTGAACATATCACGACTTTATTATTGAGTTTTTGCTTTCAGTTGCCGAATACAAGTATTGTATCAATATCGTAATTACCGAATGGATACGGAACAAATTTCCACTACAATAGGCTAGGGATATCTTCTAGTTATACCTTAATATGTTGATCATAAATTATATAATATGTTGATCATAAATTGTATATCCTTACGTTATACCTTAATATGTTGTTGATCATAAATTATATAATATGTTGATCATAAATTGTATATCCTTACATTTGCAAAGTGGATGTACAATATATCTTTTTATTGGTCAATTACATGTTTGGGATGTTGTATATATTTACTATTTCTTTCCTTAAAAAAAGAAGACCCTATTTCTATATTTAATTAATTCTTATAATTTTACATACACAAACTTACAAAGCCAAAAATAAATAAAGTAAAATTAAAACTTTTTTATTTATTATAATATAGTTAATTATTTCGTTTACATTAAATGTAATTTTTATTATTTTATATTATAATTATGTTTTAGTTTATTTTGTTTCCTTTATAACTTTTAAAATACGATATTTAATATAACTTGGAGTGTGTCATCACGATGTGCTTATTTTTATTTACGTCTCGATATGAATTTACTCAAAATCATGTTGTGAATAGTAATGTAAAAGTGATCGAAGCACAAACGTACATTTCATTAACCTTTTTGTTATTTTAATAATTTTATATAATGCTTTATTAAACTTCGAATATTATGTTCCGATAAATCGATTTTTTTCTTTATGTTGACGAACCGAGCCAATACCATCCGAGGTTATAACGGATGGAAAAAATATGATTGAATGACATACGTACCAATATCGATATTATGTGAACCGATACCGGTATTCTTTCCTATGGTTTTCAAACATTACAAACCACGTGTTGATATTTTCTTTGTCATACATCTTTTGGTTGCTATACTAAGCAAACCGATATGTAACACCCATTTCGTCGAAAGGTCAAAACGTCATAGAACTTAAGCTTTCGTACCATAATATAAAAAATTTGACCAAAATGCCCCTTGTATTTAAACAAACTAGATACGAATAATAAATTACAAAGGAGCATTATCCTAAACAACCGTATCAAAAGAGAAACTTTAAGTTTATACAAAAGACACAAGTATTAAGAACGACATTTACAATCCAAAAGTATTTGTTTTGACCATTGACATTAAACTTGAAACGGAAGAGCGTAAAGGGCGATGTAGTGTGTTCGTTCCAAGCATGCCATTATCAAGATTGCGATTTTCCTATCACACACAACACAAATGCATTCGTTAGTATGACACATTAGACATAGTTATTACATCCTTCCTTTATTTCCCTTATTTGACCCGTTAGCAAGGTCATGGCTTTGTATTATCCTTCATACTTACGTTCCTTACTTATAACAATTTCGCCTACAACGAAATTGTAGTTATCATTCTTCTAGCATCAAATATACAATTCACCTGACCCGATCATATGGGTCATTCAATAACCACACGTTTACAACAGTCATTTCATATAAAATTTCATCACCATACTATCCATTCATTTTGACCCGTTGTTATGGATCAATACACATACTTTACAATACCATTATCCAGCAATTTTTTCAATGTTCATTATATTGTCTTACCACACATTAAGCTATAACTAACGAACTAGTAATAATATAATGAAACTAATTCCATGAATTATACTAAGACTAAACGAAGTTCATACGAACTTACCTTTATCTTGCGTTGCTTGCGACCCGGATTGACTCATGTTCTCTTCCTCCACTCCTACAATTTCATATTCAACATTCTTTTAATTTCATGTTTTCATCTCACTTTTACATTAACATAGAGAGTTGACAACACATCATTTTACCAATCCAAATGATTTATCATCATATTCATATGAAATCATAATCATCACATAAAAAACCAATACCCAAGCAATTCATCAAATTGCATAATTTTAGCAAAGCATAATGTACAAGTATCTTATGCATAAGCTCACTAGTTCATGTCAAGATCATCAATTTCAACGAATTTCATATAACCTTCATTCATAATCGATTTCATCTAACAAATGTTCATTATAAGCAACTTCATATATAACCATTACACTAATTTATACATAATTTAACATTACACTTCACAATATCCATACTTCAAGTGGGTTTCCACTTTTTATCATTATTTCACCTAAATTCAAGCATAATTCATGTTCCATGTGGTGTTTCTAATCCTTAATCACACTAATTTCACATAAGTTCATAGATTGCTTGAAACCCATTTCATACAAGATCATCAACACATAAAATTCCACTTACCCTATGCTTTAGTGTGCTTAGATGACCAAGAACTTAAGGACATGCAGGGATTTTAATCAGATTTCCCTTGTCAATTTGGCTGCATTTTGATTGTACATTTATGGAGGGTCTTTCTCCTCTCCTTTCTCCCTGGTCGACACACACCCCACCCACATTCTGCCTTTAAAGTTTTGTTATAACATTTCATTTCCGTGTTTCATTTTCAACCCTTAATGTTTTAAAACATGTCACTTTAATACCCAACTATTAACTAGGTTACTTTTCTCTTGAGTTTAAGTTTGTTCATCCTAAACAACTAAACTTACTACCATGAATAACCGATTTTCATTATTGTGAAAGTCTAAAATTACCATCTTACCCTTACGGCATCATACATATAATATGATAATAAAACATATAAAATTTGGGGTGTCACACGATATCAACAGAATGCCCCGTTGCAACGCATGAGAATTCCCTTAGTTGAACCTATTTTGCTAAGAAAACAACAATAACCCTTCTAAATTAATTATATATAAAATGATGCTAAGAAAGGAAAACTAGAAATCTAAAATGGATTATATTTAGATTACAATAACCCATCTAAATTAAGTGTATTCTTTCCTTTATTACCTAATAAGCATTAGAATAACCCTTCTAAATTAAGTGTATTTCTTTCCTTTATTACCTTAATAAGCTAATCTAATGAAACCTTTGACCTTCTAATATAACTAGTTTAGTTATTTAACAATTCATTTCCTTTATCACCTTATTTTTTTAATAAATACCGAAAAAAAGGACATCGCTTTGGGCATGAACTGGTTTAGAACCCAACCCCAATTGATTTGGTTAATATAAACCCTAATATCGATTTCTAATCCGAACCGATTTGGGCCAAACCTGTTTGAATTATGAAAAAATTCGATTGGTTTAGGAATCGAATCATTTTATAAAAATACCCCTTTTGTACACCTCCAATTAAGGTTTAAAGTAGTTTTATGTTTGTATAGCTTTGCTAACGGCTTTCTAGAAGGTAAAAAAAAGCATGGATTGTGTAGAAAGTCATGAAAAGGGTATTGATTGCTTAGTAATTAGAGATTGTATAGACTTGTTAGTATGTTAGATTCACATAGAAGGTAACCTATGGGGTAGTAAGTCTTTATACCATAAGTAGGCAGTCTAGGTATATATATGCGAGATTTACAAAAAAATATACACCAAGTATAAACAATTTACAAAAATGATACATATATAAAGATCCACCTATGAGATTGTTGGTTTTAATCCAGGAATTGTGATAAACCAAAAGGAGTGAGCAAATTGATAAGATTACGAAATTAAGACGTGTATGTAAATTAGTGTTGCAAGAAGGAAACCATGTATACAAAAGAAACTATTAATCCACCCATAAAAGCGACACAAAAACTAACAAGATAGAAGTGGGGCCATCTTCATTACATATAAGATAGTATAAGAATATGGAAACGTATTATACACTATGGATAACTAAAGGACACATCTTTTACAATTTTTTATTCAATAATTTTAATATAATACATTAAGAAATTCATATCACCTCAGCAAAATAGGCTTAAGAGTTGTTGATTTATATCAACTACAAATTGCAATGAGATTTTAAGCAGTTCAATATAAGTGTCATGTATTCATAAAGGCCATATAATGGCGTTCGATAACTATTATGAGAAAACCCTATAGTGATATAATTTTGAAAGATAAGTTGTATTAAACGAATTAACTGCAAAGTTAATTAGCATGCTTGGTAATATAAACCCATCCCAGAATTCACAATCTTTAATTCATTAAGAGCATTCCAAATAGGGTCTTCACGGACATATGTCTGGCTAGGGTTGTCAGGGATGACGTGGCGGACCGGGATTTTTTTTCTATGGGTTCACCTTTTTTGGTGATCAAATTACTCTATGTGCCTACTTAAGAAACTTTGATCAACTACATGTGCAATTTGGTTAACTTGATTGATATTTTCGGGTGAGAGCAAATTCAAACTCATAACCTCCTAAAGAAAGTTGAAACTCTTAACCACTACAAAACTTTCATACTTGGTTATATAGGTTTACTTCAGATTTATTTATTGATGTGTTTACTCCATATTATTTTATATATAAAAGAACTCTATATTAAAATTTTGATACTCAGCTGGTTCACATACACCCATGTTTCACCATGTCAATCCGCCTCTGCCCATAAGAACACACACCCTCCTCCCTTGACAAACTTTCATATTAGGCTAAGTATGGCTACTTTCTTGAACCCTTATTTATATGAATTTAAGTTGGTTTTGACTTTTGGCTATGGAATCCTAAATTACAAAAAAAAAAAACAGCGTACACATACAACTCCAAGAATTATCATCAAATATAGATTGATCAAAAAGCACAAAATTATAGTACAACCTTTTTAACTTTAAAAAAAAACATTTCAACCCTAAAAACAAAAGAGGGTCAGGTGTTACTATTACTGTATTGAATCCCTATTCATCCCAAAAGTACCACTCAACCCTTTTTTTCTTAACTCATTAGCTCACCTTTCTCTCTCCTCCCTCCTCTCTCTCTCTACAAATCATAAAATACTAAAACACCACCTTCTTCCTTACTTTAATATTCTTCATCATCTCTTTCTTCTTGTTCATCCCCCTTTAGCTTTCTCCCCTTGATCTATATCTATATCTACAACATGTCAAACAACAATTTAGATCATCACTTAACCTCCACTTCACCATTCTCACTCCAAACCCTACAAAACCGCCCCCCTCTTCACCTTCAAATCCCACAAGACTCTGAAGAAGATGACAACAACAACCAACACACTCCTGGCTCCGGTAACGTCATTGGCCGGCGTCCACGTGGACGTCCTCCTGGCTCCAAAAACAAACCTAAACCACCTGTCATCATCACTAGAGAAAGTGCCAACACTCTAAGAGCTCACATCCTTGAAATCAGCAACGGATGCGATGTATTTGAATCCGTTGCTGACTATGCCCGCAAACGCCAACGTGGCGTTTGTATTGTTAGTGGAACCGGCATTGTGAACAACGTGAGTATTCGGCAGCCTGAGGGCCAGGCTGCCGGATCTGTACTCACGTTGCACGGCCGGTTTGAGATACTCTCTTTGTCCGGGTCATTCTTGCCGCCCCCGGCTCCTCCAGGGGCGACAAGTTTGACCATTTATTTAGCTGGTGGACAAGGACAAGTTGTCGGTGGTAATGTTGTGGGAGCTTTGATTGCCTCCGGGCCTGTGATTGTTATAGCTGCTTCTTTCACAAACGTGGCGTATGAGCGGCTGCCGTTGGACGAAGATGAGGCGGCTAACGGAGGAGAAATTAATGGAGCAACAACCGAAACAGGAGCTAACGCGTTTCCTGACCCGTCTTCTATGGGTTTACCGTTTTTTAACCTGCCTGTTAACATGGGTAATGTCCAGTTACCGGCAGATGGTGGTGGTTGGTCGGGTAACGCGGTGAACCGGCCTCCGTTTTGACCTAATTGAAGTGTGTTTGATGTTCAAGTGTTGATTGATCAAGAGGTTAGATCAGTTGTTTGTATAATAATTGTTTGGTGAGTTCTTTTAGGTCTTGAATATGGATGGAATCAATATTATGATCTTTTGATTTATGTTTATCTTATTTTAGGGTTATTAATTATTTGTTATATATTAAATTGTTAAGACTTTTGATGATCAAACAACAAAAGAAAACCAAAATCTTTGCTTGTTTTCAAAAGCAAAAGGAACTCAAATGTTGACCACTTCATGTTAGATCTATATTTAATTTTAGGGTTTGTTTAACTGTTAAGCATTAAGTAAGTGGTTCATGAGTTTCTGGATTTATAAGCATTTTAGGGTTACTGATCTGCAGATTGATGACTAATCATTATCAAGAACAGCAAAACAACCAAATATTTTCTTTACTAGAAGATCTATTGACCAAATTCAAAAGTTTATGTGAGTAAAGAAATGGTTGTTGAATTGAGGGTTACTCTAAACATTAAGTAAGTGGTTCATTGGTTTGTTGATTTATGCTACTCTTGATTGAATTTATTGATGTACAATTACTATTACTATAAATAAATAAATGTGAAGTTCAAGTTGAACAGCATATTCAATGAATTTGATGTTAAGCATTTATCTCTCTCTACATGTAATCTATTTAATATTATTATTATTAAGATATTCATATGCTTGCAAGTTTGCTACTCTCAGGTACTAATGGCGGATGCCCAATAGATGTTCTATATTTAAACAAGAAAAAAAATATATTCTTTAGTTGTATATTGATCAGATGCAACATGACTAAAGTCGATAATAATTAGAAATTGGATGGTCCTATCTGGAATATATTGGTAAATAATACACGAGTAATCCATTTGTTCAATTTAAATTAATCATGAGCCCCATCACGATTACCTAGTTCTTTGCTTTTAGTGTTGTATTATATTTAATTTGTATCTTTCTTTTGCATAGTAAATCGGTGTTACTTTTGCTTTTTATCACATGATTTATCTAACTATTTCGTATATATTTTGCTGTAAAAGGGGTTGTTTAGCAACTTTGTGTTGATTAAATTACAAGGGGTTCTTTGTTTTTTAGTACAAGAGAAGTATTCTTAAGAGGTGAATGATTCAGAAAGAACATCTGAATCGGTTATATTTCTAAAATTTACCTATTAAAAAAAACTTTGTGAACCACTAAGAGGTCTTTTAAGTGAACAAACACAACATCTGAATCAGTCATATTTGCATTAAAAAACTCTATGAACCATTAAGGGGTGTTTTAAGTGAACAAACACACTCTACTTCTAGCCTCTTAATGGAATTAGTTGGAGACTAATAAACGACCCCTAAATGATTAAACCAATATAATATATGCCATTTAATTCGGTGTTTCTAAATTTTACAGATTTATAAATCTTTGAAATTACACACAACTATAATTTAATAAATTAAGATTATACATGCATGCGAATTATGCTAATCATTGATTAACGTGTTTTACACTAGAAAAGTACTAAAAACTGACAAAATTTTGAGAACTTGCTTAACGAAATCGGATTTCAATCAAAGAACTCGGGTCTATCAATTGGGTCAAATTAACCATCGTTGGTCATGGATCATAATACATGATCTGGTCTCTTTTCGTTCGTAATCCAAGTTATAGCGTTTAGAGTTTGAACCACTTCCGCCTTGTTTTCACAACTTGTCTAAGTAAGAATTTGTCAAGTACTAAATCATCTTCTCATTACAAAGGGTTTACATCAAGTCTAGTTTTGTTCTAGTAAAATAAATTAGTGTATATGTTTTGTCTTCGAACAATGTCAGTAACTTGCAAGAAATTATAATAGTTAGTAGGGATAAGAATTTTATGTCGAATCTCGGTACCATACCATATTGCTACCGATCGAACATATACGGTACGATATTCAATTTTTAATTTGGGCTCAAATTCGCTATCAGTACTATGTGGTATGGTACTAATTCAGGAATTTTAAGTTTAAGGATATCATAGCGTACCTATACCAACCAAAAATATACGGTACGGTATTCAGTTTTAGCAAAATTTAGGTATCGATATTAGGCAGTATGATAATGTATCTAGTATCGTATATTCTCCAATACCTAAAGTAACTAGTTTTAGGGACTACCAAAACGGCAAAACCTTTTGGAAACCATTGCTAAGCCATTTTCAATGGATTTTTGCAACTTATTAGTCATGAGAAAGAAAATTCGACGCTTAGCGCTTTACAACGAACTTGTAATGGAAATGAACTTTTAGACGGTTTTCTAGCGCCACACGATTGTGTCACCAAGTAGAAAAGAATTTGGCTATAAATATTTTCTTGCGAGGGAATTAATGACGGTACATAATGTAGTAGTAGGGAACGGCATCCCAAGTAGCATGAGTCTGAAATATGTCTACTCGACATCTCATGTAGCATAGTATCAGGGAACGACATTGCCAACCTCAGTAAGGATCAACCTTACAAACATCAAACCATTGTCTCCAATAAACTTATGCATGTCCACATTACTATCAATCTGGAGGAGTACTCGCTTCCTGCCATTTTTAGAAAATTTATCAAGTTAAGGCGCTTTTTTATTGGGCTACCATTGATACATGAAACTGAAAAGTTAATAAATTTAAAAGATATTCAATATAATTAATGACATATATTTAATTGTAATTAGTAACTAAACAACACTCGAAATTCGTAGGTTTACTATTTGGATCCCCTCGATCTCTCCCATGCCCACCGTCTCTACCATGGTCTCACGCAACGTGTGTTTCCATTCCTTTAATGAAAATATAATAACAAACACACACATACATACATATACATACATACTAGAATAAAAAATTTATCATACGTTAAAAAATAAAAATGACAAGCATTGACTAATGGTATAAAAACATCATCATTCATTCGAAATCATCACTACAATAATGTATGTCTACATGATGATCATCAATGTCGTCCTTGTGATCACCTCACTTTTTATCTCATATGCCTTTGATGTGCACACAATTAAACATGTTTATCTATGTGTGAGCAAATTAACCGCCATAACTAATCAAACCATAACCGATATAACTGAACCGATTTTAACCAATAACCCACATAACCAATGATTATGGTTATGAAATTTGTTTAACCGACCAAGTGCTTATGGCTATGAAGCTTTGGTTAACCCATATAACCAAAGCCGAACCGAACTTATAATGTTTAGCTTATGAAATAGATTTTCGGTTAACACTAACCATGCAGAGGTTTTTACTAAGATAAAAGTATGTATGTAACAAAATGATCTTAATGTAGGTGCCATTTGTTTTGTTAAAAAAAAATTGTACTTCTAATCAAAGACTTAAATAAGTTTTTTTTTTTGCAAAGAAATATCTTATTAAAAGGGATCTCATATTGGTAGTTTAACAAAAAAGTGTAGTCTTGTTGTCTTATAAAAAAAACCAAAGCTAAGTCCAACATGTTGATTCCATCTTTTATCCTGTACACCCATTGGCTTAAAAGTTTTGAACTTTAGCCGAAAGTTAGTTTTAATTAAAAATTTTTTGTTAATAACCGAAATAACCATTTCCGAATTCATAATTGATTAATAGTAACCAAAGTTTGGTTATGGTTATGGAACCTCATAAGGTTATGGTTATGGTTATGGATAACGGTAAAAACCGACATGTTTATCCACATCACTTATAACCCATTTTAGATTGTTCTTTTGTAGATTTTGGTAAATTTGTTCCGCATTTGTTTAAATCGAGCCACAAAATGACAAAATAAGTAGAAATTCAAGAATTTGTCATCAAACATGACCAAGCACAGGTCGTGTCCACCAAGTACACCCCGTGCCCCATCTTCGATAACGACAACAAGAATCTTCTGCCCCACAAGAGTTGACCATGCCCAGTACCTTTGTACCACACCTCATGTCACGTCATCATCCCGAGGTCGTGCCTGGCCTCTTAGATTAGCATATAAACTCAACCTTCACCACTCACTTTTACTTGCATAGTTCTTTCCTTTCTCTCTAATTAGACCCTAATCCTACGCTTTTCTACTTTGGTTTATAATACACGATTGTAAGGACACTTAATCATTTTCATTCTTGTAATCTTCAGTCTTATTTAATTAAGTTTGTTAATGTCTATTTTTAAAGCCATGTTTCGCTAAGCTCTTGCAATCACTTGGGGAAACAATCGCTTGATCAATATTTAACTAAAGTTATGGATAACCTAAAGGTGTGTATAAATGATTATAAGTAAACTAATCACCACAATGAAAGTGAATTCTTTAAATTCTTATAAACGAATCATTAATCTTGTGTTAGTTGGTTCAAACATTCATGTTTTCTATTGCTATGTAGTAAATAACACGTTAATCCCTTGAAAGAGGGTTAGAGGTTATGATTCAGGATTTCAGGTTTGGTAATTCTTGTCTCGCGTAGAGAGAGATTGTATGCTTGAAACGCGAGGACTTGGTCCAGTTCATCTTCATAATTATTGTTGAGGAGATAGCCCCGAATCAAGAGTTCCATAGTGGTCGGTGGGCTGGATCCCTCCTGTAAGATTTTTACTTAATAGATTAATTACAATATTGTAAATGGTCATCTCACGGCTTCTTTCCAATATTGTCGAGTGTGATTATACCCACAAATTGGGGGCATCTCATCTTATGTCATTAACACAAACATCTTTTGTTTTCTTCAAATAACAACGACTTTAGGGGGTTGTCATATGATTCAGTGACTGTGGCTACTTTTCGAAGACGCGTATGATTTAGGGTCCTAACCAAAAACCATTTTTTTTTTTGTGTAGTGATCTTTTCGAAGTCCATAATAAACTAGTCATTGACGTCGTCAAGGGCGTAGTGAACCCAAGTGATACGTTCTTATAAATGAAAACTATCTTTTTACATATTTTATTTTTACAGTGCTTAAAGATAAAAACAACCCAAAACCTCTCTTATATGGATTTAACTAGAGGTTTACAAGACTCTGGTACTGAAAGCTCTTGTATCCTTGGACGATCTCGGTATCTTGCATGTGTGTAGGTTCACTTGGAGGATCAAGTTACCTACTTCCTTGTTTGTTAACACACACACGGGTGCGGAATCCAAGTGTATATGCAAACCGAAGCAAAACAAAGTATATAGCAAACACAAGATAACCAAAAGATTCACTATCTTTAATTAAGTGGAAGAGAATCAGTTACACATACACACAGTGCAAATACTCTCTGAGGACTCTCTTAGCTGAAACTGTGAAGTGTGTTGCATATATATAGACCCAGACACCCTGCACACTACGAAGAATGTGCAGGGCCACGAACAATCAGCAATCCTACGAAGAATGATTCTTCATAGGTCTTCTCAACGAACAACATATACCACGAAGATTAAATCTTTGTGGCCTTCCAAAACAACGAACCTTCTATTGTTCGTCGATGATCAATCCTACGAAGAACATGGGTTCTTCGTAGGGGACCTATACATAGACAACACATAACAGCCAAAAGTTCACTAAGTTACAACAACTAACACAATAACAGTAGCACACTTGCTAACTGTTTTACATCATATTCAACATAAACGTCGTGCTAAGTCGAGATAGGAGGATATCTCCACTTGCCCGACTCGACCAAAACTATACAGACACGTAAAATAAAGACCGTACAACATACAAAAGCTAAGAACAAGCTACAGACACAAAAACTGTATCAACAAACTCCCCATTGTCTATAGCTTGGTCTTCGGTCTTCACTCCTTGTGCGCTTCGGTCCATGAACTTCCGGCATGAATACCTCGGTAGAAACAGAAACAAGCGACGCGTTGAAATAGTAACGCTTGGTATGCATCCTTGTCTTCATAGAAGATATCGTGTTGTAGGAGGCTCTAGATGTCGCGGGATGACATGTTCACAATCCACATCGGATCAAGCATACGGAAGTTGTCTTCATTGTTCTTGAACACGATAACCGCTTCTTGAGTGTTTGAATCGTAACACCAAAGCTTCATATTCCCTAGAAAATCTTGAGGCATGGGAATGAGAGGAATCTTCTCCAATGCTTTCACCGGTTGGTACACAAGCTTGTAACGAGCTGTGTTGGTATCCGGATCCAATGTATACTTTATCTGCTCATGCATTGGGAACTGAGGCTTGTACATCTCATCCTTCCAACCTCGTCTTTGCTCAATCCTTATCTTCTTTGCAAATAATAATGCTCCTTGGTAGTTGGATCTGTTTCAGATTTAACTTTGATAGCGCTGCAACATCATAAAAGGGCAATGAAGGGGTATGGCCCCAAAAATCTTGCGCCAATCAAGGAAACCATACCCATTAATAACTTCTAAGAAAACTGCGCTCAGACTTCTATGTCAAAATAAGATTTATTAGAACCCTGCGCCAAATATCCAAGAGAGGAAAAGATCATATGACTACCTTGCGCGGGCTCGCGCAAGGTTCAAAGTTAAAAGCCTAAACATTCTCTTTGGATAAATGCTTCATTTAACTACCTTGCGCGGGCTTGCGCAAGGTTCAAAGTTAACCTTGAACATTCTCGTTTGATAATGCTTCATTTAACTACCTTGTGCGGGCTCGCGCAAGGTTCAAAGTTAACCTTGAACATTCTCGTTGGATAATGCTTCATGCACAAACCTTGCGCAGATATTTATATCAAAGCAAGTATCTACCAAACGTTGCGCTAAGCAGCAAGGAGAAGAAGGAAGATCAGTTAACCAACTTGCGCTTCTCGCGCAAGGAAACAACAAATCCTGAGAAACTTTTCCTTAGCAAAATCCTTGACTTGGTGCAGAAGCAAAAGAAATCTTTTATGTTGTAACTGAATGTACACGTGTCGAATAATAGATGGGTAACAGTTGTGAAACCTTCTAGAAGCCATTAACACCCAATCGTGCAAGCATCTTTTCGGTTACAACCAATTTCCACATGGCAGCATCTGGACGGCCGAGGAAGATCACGGTGATGGCATGCTCACATTTATAAGATGTAGTGGTCTCATGTTGACACGTGACACCTCCCTAACCGCTCATGAGCTCACGATCCGTGTGCACTAACGGATTGCCAACAAACATTAACGGGATAGCAAAAGATTCCGTTAAAGTTAACAATCTCTCCTTTTGGCGCCAAACATCGGCTCTAAATAAGTAACTTGGAGTTCAAGGAAAGGTATTCACTCTCAACTACTCTCTCTCTTACAATACTTACTTCCGACTACCTGTACTTATTCACGCCGGAGGGTGATCACGGAGAGAACCCCCCTTCTCCCTGTGGCGAGCTAACGGTGTGCTGTTTTGCAGGTTCAGCCGAAGTACTGTATTATTCATCATCCATCGTGAAACCAAACGGAGGGTTAACCCTTTTATGCAAAGCCCATTCCATAGATCTACTTAGATTCCAGTCTAGTCGATCTAGGGTTTCTTCATTGGCGCCCACCGATTTCAATTCTTTCTCACCTTTCGTTTTGTTTCACTTAGATCTGCAGCATCATGGCTGATGGATCATCTTTTCAAGGTCCTCGATCAGGGATTCGACGTGTTGTTGTCGGACCTCAGGTCGACGGACAAATAGTTGAGGATTCTTCCGGCGAAGCTAATGCTCAGTATGATCCTAATCATGCGAGTATTCCTGTAACGCCGGCGGCTCCTCAGGTTGATGTTACGTCGATTTTACCACCTGGAGAGACTCCATTATCGTGGTTAATCAAATCTAAAGCGACTCTAAACGCTACGTATGCTCAGTTATGTGCTCAAACCGGAACTTAAGCTTTTCAAGCTCCGGTTAACGCTCCTCATGTCCGTGCTTCGCCGGCACCTCAAGTTTTGAGTTATAATACTCAAAGTCATGCTCGTTCCCCTTCGCGCATGCCTGAAGATGGAACAGAAATGTATTCTAAAACCAGGAATGATCCTGTTCATTCTGGTAATAGAAGGCAAGAAGACAATGTTCAGCGTCGCGCATCTGTCCACTCTCGTTTGGGCCCGCGGTCTTCACAGAAACGGGACACCCAACACGATGAGCTCGATAGAACCTATGACGAAGGGGATAGTGCATGTATTTTCAATCGAATATCTGCAGATCATGCTAGTTACAGGCCAAAAGTACGTGCAGTATACAATCCAGAAGCTGAGCATGATTACAATTTGGTGTATCGCCCAACCGAAGCAGCTGAACAATCAAAGTTTACCAGAGAGATAGCACTGGCTCCATTGGAGCGAGCAAAATTACCATCCAACGTTGGAAAGTTTAACGGTTTGACCGATCCTGATGATCATATGCGCATCTTTACCGGTGCAGGGTTACTTGGGTGCTGGACATTGCCAATGTGGTGTCACCTATTTGTACAGACCCTTACCGGCGCTGCGCGCCTTTGGTTTGATAATTTGCCGGCAGGTAAACTTTCCTCTTGGAATGACTTAAAAGAAATTTTTTTTACACACTTTAGTCAGCAACGGCGATACGTGCGCGACTCCTCAGATGTAATGAACATCTGGCGGAGGGACGATGAAAGCCTCAAAGATTTTATAACGCGTTACAATAAAGAGGTGTTGGAGATTGGAGATGTCCATGAAGACGTTATACGCGCGCAGTTCAAGTATGCGGTAAGGTGCGATGAAATGATTAAAGTGTTGTCCGGTACAACTGGCCTTCCAAAAAGTTGGGATAAACTCATGGCGGCAGCCAAGGTCTACGCCCAGACTGAGCGCAACTTAAGTTCTAACAGGCCACCTCTACCTCAGAATCGTCCGCAAGACCTGAGTAGAGGTAGTCGCAAGTATAAGAGAAATTGGAAAGAGTCAAGTCAGAATTCGTATTCTCCTTATTCACCAATTGATGCGCGAGCAACAATCAACAAGATAACAACTCAAAAAGCGATTAAGCAAGAGAATAGGGAACGTCAGTGGACTCCCTTAACGAAATCTCCGGCAGAGGTTCTCAGCACTGAGAATTATCAGTTCAAACAGCCGCAACCAATGAAAAACAAAAAAGGGCAAGACCCAAATTTGTTCTGTGACTATCACAGAGACACAGGCCACACAATAGATAACTGCATCAGTCTGCGCACGGAGATTGAAAAAGCATTAAAGAGTGGGAAGCTTACACATTTAGTCCAGAATGTGCGCAAAGAGATTAAACAGATTAGGTGCCTGAACGAAGGGCCTAGCAACAAGAAAATGAAACAGCACGTTTCCATGATTCAAGGTGGATCATCGCGCAAGCGTAGCCTTCAACATTTTCAAAACAACACTTGGCGCGAACAGCAAGTCATTTTCCCTATCGTTCTAGGAGGTCCTCAAGAAGACCGGCCAGTAGTTATCATCGGTATCTTTGCGCACTACCAAACAGACTATATGTTTATAGATCCTGGTAGTTCCATGGATATTATGTATGAGTAGTGCTTCAAGCAGCTAGATCCTGAGGATAAGGCACGCTTGGAACCAGTTGATTTTTCATTAACTGGGTTCTGCAATGAGGCTGTCTTTCCTCTAGGACAAATCCTTTTTCCTGTTACTTTATCTGATGGGAGGTGTTCTCGAACGAGTAACGTCAACTTCATGGTGATGCCGGCAAATTCCCGTCACGATGTACTATTGGGACGCCGCGCACAACGTGATTTTAGTATGATTACTTCCGCTCCGTATGCTGCTTGTGGTTTTCCGAAACCAAATGGTATAGCTATACTTTACGCCCGGAAAGAGATCATGTCAATTGAAGAACCAGTTATGAAGGCTATCAAGGCATTGCCAAGTAACGAACCAGAAAAGTGGGTACTCAACAATAAGTATCCTGAGCAAACAATCTTATTAGGGCCTGCAGTCAGTATTGAAATTCGCGCAAAGCTTAAACTACTATTGTTTCGCAACAAGGACATTTTGCCTGGACACCCGCCGACATGGTCGGTGTCCCGCGCAACGTTGCGGAACATTGTCTGAACGTATTTCCGTCAGCAGAACCAGTTGTGCAGAAAAAGCGCAGCCTCGGGTCAGAAAAGACAGAGGCAATAACGAACAAGTCACCGAGTTATTAAATGTTGGTATTCTACGCGAAGTCAAATACCAGACCTGGGTGGCAAACCCAGTCATGGTAAAGAAACATAATGGCAGATGGTGGATGTGCGTAGATTTTAAAGATCTAAACAAGGCGTGTCCAAAAGATTGTTATTCTCTTCCTGAGATTGACAAAAAGGTTGACTCATTAGCTTCCTTTCACTGGAAATGTTTTCTAGATTGTTATAAAGGTTATCATCAAGTCTTGATGAAAAAAGAGGACAAAGATAAAACCGCTTTTCGCACGGAGAAGGGCATTTTTTGTTATACCAAGATGCCTTTTGGTCTCCGCAATGCGGGAGCTACTTATCAAAGATTGATGGATACAGTATTTGGAGATGACATCGGGAAAACTGTGGAAGTCTACATTGATGATTTGGTCATTAAGAGTAATTCAGAAGACACCATGCTAGACAACATCCAACGAACTTTTGATTCTATACGAGAGGTAAATCTAAAGTTAAATCCAAGCAAATGCTCCTTCGGCATTGAGGAGGGCAAATTTTTGGGTTTCATAGTCACCAAAGACGGTTTCAAAGTTAATCCCGAGAAGGTCGAGGCAATACAAAAAATGTCTTCTCCTACTACCATCAAAGAGATGCAACGTTTGGCTGGAAGGTTAACTGTGCTAAACCGCTTCCTCGCCAATCATGCTGCAAAGTCTTATCCATTTATTCGAACCTTGCGCAATTTTACGAAGAGCAAAAAGTTCGCATGGACTCCTGAAGCTGACCAAGCTTTCCAGCAGATGAAAGATTGTTTAGTTCAACTTCCCACACTTACTGCTCCTCATGAAAAAGAACCCATGGTCTTATATCTTGCTGCATCTCTAGGTGCTGTCTTGTTGGTAGAACGCGAAGGGGTCCAGTCTCCAATTTATTATATCAGCAAGATGTTGAACGATCCAGAGACAAGGTATTCAATTATGGAGAAATTAGTTTTAGCATTGGTCCACGCTTCGCGCAGGCTACGAAGATACTTTTCAGGACATGTTATTACAGTTTTAACAAATTTTCACATTAGCCAAGTCCTAGCCAAACCAGATGTTTCTGGACGACTTGCGAAATGGGCAATAGAATTGGGAGGTTATAACTTCTGTTATAAACCTAGACCAGCTATCAAAGGCTAAGTTTTGGCAGATTTCATCGCTGAAATTCCCGCTGATAAACTGGAAGAATGCCAGGCAATTCAAAACCCAGTCCCATTCATAGACAATAGAGCATGGACACTGTTTACAGATGGCGCATCAAACAGTGATGGGGCTGGAGCAGGTCTTCGATTAATGAGTCAAGAGGGAGCAGAATTCACATATGCAATTCGGTTGGATTTTAAAAGCACCAACAACAAGGCCGAATATGAAGCTTTCCTAGCAGGCTTACGCCTCGTTATCAAAATGGGTGCAACAAATTTAGAAGCCCATGTTGATTCATTACTAGTTGCTGAACAAGTAATTGGAACGTACGATGCAAAGGGAGATATCATGGCTTTATACTTGGTGCAAGCCAAGGCTCTTATAGTACACTTCCAACAATTTAAAGTCATACAAGTCAAGCAAAGCCGAAAACAAACATGCTGACGCTTTAAGTAAACTCGCAGCAACCAGTTTCAAACATTTGGCAAAGGAAGTTCGCATCGAGGTTTTAAGTAATCCATCAGTTCCCCTCAGACAAGTGACAATGGTCGAAGTAGGAGATCCATCATGGATGTCTCCAATAATGATGTATTTGTTACATGGTTCTTTACCAGAAGATAAAGCGCAAGCACGTAAGTTACGATGCAAAGCCCTCAATTACGAAATAATTGACGGTATTCTATACCGACGCTCTTACATGGGTCATTCGCTCCGCTGTGTTAACAAACATGACGCGCAATACCTGATCAGGGAAGTTCATGAGGGGCTATGTGGCATACACTCTGGGCCGCACATGGTAGTAGCCAAAGTGAAAAGCGCTGGGTATTATTGGCCCGTAATGTACATTGACGCGGTAGAGATCTTGCGCAAATGCATGTCCTGCCAAAGGCATGCCCCTAAAACGTTGCGCCCAAAGAATCCTTTGGTACCCGTCACAATAGCTTGGCCATTTCAACAATGGGCCATTGATTTAGTGGGACCATTTCCGGATGCGCCCGGCGCAGTAAAGTTTATCATTGTTGCGGTCGATTACTTCACCAAATGGGTTGTAGCCAAACCTTTAGCTTCTACTACAGCGATGCTTATTCGCAAATTCATCTGGGAATACATTATTTGCCGTTTTAGTCTGCCCATGCGCATTATTACAGACAACGGTCCAAATTTAATGGCTGAAGAATTGCAAACATGGATGACCGAAATGGGAATCCAGCATGTTTTCGCTTCTGTTGCACACCCTCAAGAAAATGGTCAAGTTGAAAGCATAAACAAACAGTTGGTTGACGGTATCAAGGCCCGCCTTGGCACGGCACGGCGGGGGTAGGTTGACGAATTGCCTAGCATCTTGTGGGCATACCGAACTATGCCCAAGACTAGTACTAGAGAAACTCATTTTAGCCTTGTGTACGGCACGAAAGCTGTGATTCTTGCCGAAATTGGGTTACCATCTCCAAGAATGCTAGCTTTGGAAAAACAAGATAACGAAGAACAAAGGCGCATCGACTAGACTTATTGAAAGAACGACGAGAAAATGCAGTGATTTGCGAAGCAAAATACAAGTCTCAGCTTGAAAAGTATTACAACAAAAGGGTGCGCATCTGTTCCTTTTTACCTGGTGACTTTGTTCTTCGCGATAATGAAGCGTCAAATGCCGAAAAACCGGGGAAGTTAGCCCCGCGATGGGAAGGTCCATACGTGATAAATGAAGTATTGGGAAAAGGCACGTACACTCTGAAACGTATGGACGGATCCAGCATTCCTCGAACCTGGAACGCCCAACAACTACGTCGATGTTATATGTAATCCCAGTCCTCTATGTAACTTCTGAGCGTTGTGTAACGAGACTGCTTACTTTATTTTGTTATGTAATCTTAGTGGCAGCCATAGTTTTGCGCTTTATCCGTATGAATAAAATACTCTGCCACTACTTACAGTCTTGTATATGTTCATTTACAAATGCATGCAATTCCTTTGGATAAACAAAAACACAAACCCATGAGCCACAAGCTAAATACTTACGCTCACACATGAGAAAAGCAATTGTTCATTTGTCTATCCTACACAAGTAATTGTTCCCATGCAAACATTGTAAAACTGAAATATATTATATTCACATCCATAGTACTTGCGCAGCAGCGCAACATTACAAGTTATTACAAAGTAAAAAATTACAAATTTCCTATTCTGTGGATTTGGTTCCCGCCTGCTTCTCTATTGAAGAAAAGATCTCCTTTAGTTTATCAACAAAGTCACCTTGCTGCAGCGCGGCATCCACAAGGTCCATAATCGAAATCTACAATTGATTATATTTTTCTTTGGCAGCAGAATAAATGGCGGCAGTATTTAGCCCATGCGTGGCAGCACGGCTTGTATCCCATTCGGTCTTCAGCGCATGGGTCACGTGCAAAGTGCACTCTCTATAGCCCTCGGCATGCCCGTCATTGCGCGCCGCCATCATCAATTCTGCCACTCTCTCATCCAACTCCGTACAAATACAATCAGTATATGTTGCGACAATCAAACCAGACATATATAAAGAAAAGGGAATATTACCTCCACAATCCCGTACTCCCGCAACCAGGTAAGCTGGTTCAAGAGGGATTCGGTCAGGCTTTCTACTATAGTGCGAGCGACCTCCGTGTCGTCAATTTTTTGTTCGCCTTCAGTCAAACGAAGGATCAACTCGGCTTTCTCTGTTCGGTGAAGGTTGATATCTTTTTTCAAACTATCAACCTCATCTTGCAGCCGCGCCTGGTCAAATAGCATAGCAGTTAGATCATCAATTTCTTTATTCTTAAGAAGGAGAGTCATTTTGGTTGATACATCATTCTGCTCGCTCCTTTCTCTGTGTGAGCGCGCCTCTTCTGCTGCCGCAACATCATCAGCTTTCTCTTTCTTGAGTTTCTCAATTTCCTTGCGCAGAGATATCTTTTCTTCGTTGTCACGATCACAAGCCTCCACAAAGCGCTTGCGCTCCTCCGCATATTGCACAGCAGAGGCCTCACACTTGCGCTTCCACGACAGCGCAGCCCACTCTTCAGTCTTCTTCTCCTCCTCAAACTGGACCTTTTCCGCCTCAAAATCAACAAGCATCTTTAACATCTTCTCTTTCTCAAGTTTGGCCTTCGCCTTTTCAAGCTCAACCTCATCCCACTCTTTGTTCATGCTGCGCCATTCGCGCATAATCCTGTTTATTGTGGAAGAGGCAAGGGTAGACTCTTGCAAATATGACTCGTAAGTAGCCTCATGGTCTTTTTCTTCCTGGCGCTTCACCTCCGCCGGCGGGAAGATGCCTTATACCACTCCCTGCAAGAGTGCCAATCAGTGAAAACATCACCCTGTTTAACTTTCCACACAGGCTGATGAATCGCAGAGGCCCGCCTCTCAGAATAAGAACGATAATAATAGTCTCAGGCGTCTCCTCTGGGCGAATGGGCGACTCCTCCTTTGAATCCTCAACAAACACAAAGCCTTCGCTTTGTGTTGAAGGTCCAGCTCCCTTGGATATCAACTTTGACGGTTCCGGCGCAGGGGAAGATATTTTTTCTTGTTCTGCGGAAGCAGTATCTCTCACCCCAACATCTGTAGCTGTATCTTTAACCTGCTCGCCAGCAGGATTCTCAGCATCAAAAATTTTGGGCTCTTCTTCCGGAGCCACTTTCTCAATATTTTCCGGGACGATGGGGTCGGCATAAAAAACAAGAGTTTCTTGACCCGCATCTCCCCCCTCAACGCTCTCCGGCCTGCGCGGCGATGGTATAGCAGATGAGGTGGCTGGCACAGCCTTCACCATTTTCTATGCAAAGCATATTAACAAATACCAAGTATAAGATTCTGCGCAACTTTTTTGACAGAAATGCGCAACAAACTAAACATACCAGGTGAGAATTTCTTTGCAAAGGCATCCAGATTGCCCTTCTTGCCAATGCGTGGGCGCACAACTTTTGTTGGCGTAGGAGTTTTAGTTTCCGCCTCCTTCCTCTTCTTGGAAGTGCGCTTCAACGCCTCTTCCAGGCTAGAAGGTACTTCCAAAGGATCATCTGGGTTCACAGCTGGAAGAGAGGAGGTGTCAACGGGTTCTGGCTTTGGTTTCTTCAAACCTACAGGCGCAAGACCCTCTAGTGAGTCCGACACCACCACATAATTGCACCAAGAGTTAGATACGGGAAGCGTACCTTTCTTGCCCTCAGCTTTCGCAACAGCTGATGGCTTGGTTTTCTGATCTGGGTTGGAAGGGGGAGGCGTAGCAGCTGGAGCAGCAGTTGGTTTCTTCTTCTTCTTCTTCTTCAAATCAGGGCCTACGCCCAAGTTTAGCAAATCACCTACATAATCAATCATATTGAGCAAGGGTTGTGCCATTAGTTATATTGCAATATTACTTAGAAAATATGTTCAAGAGTAATATTGCAATATCAACTTAGGCTTTGTAAGAATTTAATTACCGGTCTTCGAAGATGGTTGTGCCTCCAGATCCTCCTTCTTGGGCAACTCAAAGTTCCCCAAGATTTGTGAAAACCAAGTTTCCTCACCATCAGCAATAGGCACGACGACCATTTTCCCTTTCTCTCTTTTGAAAGAGACCAAGTAGAGCGGCGCAGCTACATAACAAACATTTTTGCATCAGTACAAATCTATTAAAAGATACTGCTAGGAAGTTAAAAGGTTATGTACCAGTTCCATCTTCGGTATACACCGGTTTTTCCCGGCGTTCTTTCTTCTAAAAAATACTCATCCCGGCAGCGATGAGGGCCCTCTCCGGCAAAAAAATGTTTGGCACATCTTTAATATCTTGATACCATACCTCGTCGGTAGGTATCGGAAGGGTCTCCAGCTAGATCTCATCACCGGCCCGGAATGTCATCTTCATCGGGATCACCGCCGCCTTGATGAAGACGAACTTCTGCTTCCAGTCGTGGTAAGACTTCGGCGGCACCAACATCAATCGTTTGGCTTGCACACGTTGTTGGAACGAATAAAAACCCAACGAACAGTGCAACTGGTAGAAAACTCTAAACTTCTCAACCGTCGGCGTGATCTGCATCAACCGGTAAACAAACTCAAAATGCCGGATCCTCACCATACCCATCGGGCTCAACTGAGAAATATGAAGCCTGTAGAAACCAAGAATTTCCAGCAAGAAATGGTTCACCGGAAGCCGGAAGTTCCCTCGGCAAAATAATCATAAAATAACGTAATGTAGCCGGCCGACGCATCAGCCGCCGTGGTATTCGCCACCGGAAAAAATGCTTTCCAGGATGGAGCAAAAAGAAAGTTGGTGGCAAGATATCGAAATCTTTCTTCGACCACTTTAACGGTGGAAAACTTGACGACGACATCTCAGCAGAACTTGCACCGGTGGCCATAACTCAAACTTTGAAGAATACTTAGAAAACTTTGAAAGTCACCGGAAGATATGAACACAAATTTCTCTCAAGTTGTAATCTGGTGAGGAAGCAAATGGATCGTTGATCCCTTTATATACTAATCGCAATTAATGCACGATTTGACTGCAACGACTTTTACGACGGTCACGTATCCCTAAGTAACCGCAGGGGTGAGTAGGGAAAGTAAACCGCCCCACGCGCGCGAGTGTCGCCGAAATAGCATTAAATACCGTAAGATATGTACTGTTGACAGCCTATCAACAGTACCACCACGTCTCAAGAACGTGCGTCGTCACCAACTACACCATCCAGATAAGTGACACGTGTCTAAGTATATTTGAAATTCAAATACTTTTTCAAAATTCACTTACGACACATCACCAAGATGCATAAAGCAACAAAAAGCTAGTCCTTACCTAGCGCAGCACATTTATCTTAAGTCCAGTG
This sequence comes from Scalesia atractyloides, assembly GCA_947069175.1. Lineage (NCBI taxonomy): Eukaryota > Viridiplantae > Streptophyta > Magnoliopsida > Asterales > Asteraceae > Scalesia > Scalesia atractyloides. Next base: position 76,778,862 of record CAMTDV010000021.1, read on the forward strand.
CTCCACCTACTTTTTATTCTTACATAGGAGCAACACTGGACTGGGGGGACTTGAAGGGGTATGGTCCCAAAAACCTTGCGCCAATCAAGGAAACCATACCCATTAATAACTTCTAAGAAAACTGCGCGCAGACTTCTTTGTCAAAATAAGATTTATTAGAACCCTGCGCCAAATATCCAAGAGAGGAAAGGATTATATAACTACCTTGCGCGGGCTCGCGCAAGGTTCAAAGTTAAAAGCCTAAACATTCTCTTTGGATAAATGCTTCATTAACTACCTTGCGCGGGCTCGCGCAAGGTTCAAAGTTAACCTTGAACATTCTCGTTTGATAATGCTTCATTTAACTACCTTGTGCGGGCTTGCGCAAGGTTCAAAGTTAACCTTGAACATTCTCGTTTGATAATGCTTCATTTAACTACCTTGTGCGGGCTCGCGCAAGGTTCAAAGTTAACCTTGAACATTCTCGTTGGATAATGCTTCATGCACAAACCTTGCACAGATATTTATATCAAAGGAAGTATCCACCAAACGTTGCGCTAAGCAGCACGGAGAAGAAGGAAGATCAGTTAACCAACTTGCGCTTCTTGCGCAAGGAAACAGTAAATCCTGATAAACTTTCCCTTAGCAAAATCCTTGACTTGGTGAAGAAGCAAAGGGAAACTTTTCTGTTGTAACAGAATGTACACGTGGCGAATAATAGATGGGTAACAGCTGTGAAACCTTCTAGAAACCATTAACACCCAATCGTGCAAACATCTTTTCGGTTATAACCAATTGCCACAAGGCAGCATCTGGACGGCCGAGGAAGATCATGGTGATGGCATGCTCACATTTATAAGATGTAGTGATCTCATGTTGACACGTGGCACCTCCCTAACCACTCATGAGCTCACGATCCGTGTGCACTAACGGATTGCCAACAAACATTAACGGAATAGCAAAAGATTCCGTTAAGGTTAACAATCTCTCCTTTTGGCGCCAAACATCGACTATAAATAAGTAACTTGGAGTTCAAGGAAAGGTATTCACTCTCAACTACTCTCTCTCTTACAATACTTACTTCCGATTACCTGTACTTGTTCTCACGCCGGATGGTGGTCACGGAGAGAACCCCCGTTCTCCCCATGGCGAGCTAACGGTGTTCTGTTTTGCAGGTTCAACCGAAGTAATGTATTATTCATCATCCATCATGAAACCAAACGGAGGGTTAACCCTTTTATTCAGAGCCCATTCCATAGATCTACTTAGATTCCGGTCTAGTTGATCTAGGGTTTCTTCAGGCAAAGTTAAAATGCTCAGCAAAGAATTAAAGTACTGGATTCTATGTTCTATTTTCACCGCCATGCAGTGTATGTCTTTCAGAAACATCCAACTAAGGATCCTTCCCTGTGGTTAATCCTTCAAGTAATTGAAATAATCAACTTGAGCGGGTGGAGGGGATGGCCATTTCGCCTTTGCCAGAAACTGCTTCATTCTTCAAAAGAATCAGCTGGAATGCCCGATTTATCTCGACCGTTCAACTTATCATCAATATCATCTACATTCTTTCGAAGCCAGTCACTGTCAAATGGCTCAAACACAGACCCGCCATCACGTATATACTTTGACTTTCCAACATCTCCTTCAAACACGATTTCTTCTAAACGTTCAACGTTTTCTACCTCGGGTTCACTAGGAATCTAGTCAATGGTAGCTTCGTCTACCTCTTTCAATTCCTTAAGATTCAAAATCTGTTCTTGAGAGAGTTCAGAAACAAACTCCCCTTCCTCTAACTCCTCACCGGTAACAAGATGTAGAGACTGCATCGGTGGCACATCAAAGCCAACAGAAGTAGAAATAACCTGACCAGATCTTGAACCTTCATCAACAACCACATCGTCTTGATCTTCCACGAGAACCATCTGCAAATCTTTGTTATCCAAAGCTTCTTGAACATCACTGGAGCTAGCAACAACCTGAACAGAACTAGAAGTACCGACTGGGGTAGAAGCAGAACCTTCCGATTGTACAGATGATGCAGGTGCATCAGGATTTCCGGGATCCTCACTATCATGATCTCGCTTTCTAAGAACCTCCTGTGCTTTGCTTCGCTCCCCCCACAGAGTGTTGACTCGCTTCCTCGTAACTTCATAACTACTCGTCATCTGTTTAACGTTTTCAGCAATGATCTTGTTACGGGAGTTGTAGAACTCGGTGATATCATCATACGTCTTAGTTAGTTTTTCACCAGCTCTCAGCACTTTAGTACTTCGTTCTTTCAATCTGTTCATCTCTATACCTCGAGCGTTTTCAGCAATGATCTTGTTACGGGAGTTGTATGATTTCTGCCTGCTGTTTCTGAACAGTTGCGCTCAAAGTGTTGATCTCCATCTGTTGTTTAACAGTGGTGTTTCTTGTTGCAGACATGAAATCCATGTGACGGTTTACTTGGGCTGTCGAAGCCTGAAGCCGTGTGAACAAAAAGCGTATTTTCTCGCTATCGTTCATGTGCTCAAATCTTTCCTCAAGTGATTCTGAACTTTGTTTGCGAGTTCTCTCACGAGCAGCTTGAGTAGAAGCAGGGGTTGTAAACTGAGGAGGAGGTTGTCGTGGGCTAACAGTAGCAGTTGCAGTTCCTGATGACCTACCAGGAGAAGCTACCAAGGCTTCAGTCTCCTCGGCAGTGAAGACTTCTTCTGGTATTGGTCCTGCGGAAGGATCAGATTGTGTAGTAGATTCAGGTTGCACTAATGAGAAACCAATTGTTTTCCGACTCTTTTCTTTCGGCGGAGAGCAACTTGCTTCTTTCGAGCCTTCTCAGACTCAGTGTCAGAAGGAACATAATCAGGGTCAGCTTCAGTTCTTTCAGTCTTAATCCTTCTAACCTGTCAAACACCACAATTATCAAGATAGTATTCATAACCAGCTTCAGGAGGGTTATCTTCCTCTTCAACATCTGTGGCACCTTCTGGTTGTTTTCCTAAGTCAACACCGGTTGGTGCAGCACCACTATCACCGCCATCACCACCATCTCCACCGTCATCACCATCTCCTCCATCATCATCACTATCATCATCATCACTCTTTTTCCCAAACATATCTTCAAGCATTTTTCTTAAAGTAGGCTCTTCATTGTCGGAGTCGCTGTTGTCGTGTCGCCACTTGTCATTCTCCGGTGCCACTTATGAATCTTTTTCAAGAAACCCAAATAACTTCCAAGGTGGATCGATTTCCTTGTAAATTTTTGCCGCGTATCCTTTAAAAATCTTCAATGAACGTTTGGTCATTGTATCGATTTTTAGAACTTCATTTTCCTCTCTAGGAAGATCGGGATGTTGGACATTCAAAACCATCTACAGAAATCTAGGATACATCCAGAACTTGCTTCCTGCTGTGACGGCTCCCGTTCTTGATAGATTTTCTTTCATGTTGGAGAATATATACTTAGATATGCTAAACCGCTTGTCCAACACTAAGGCCACCATCAACCCAACTAAGTCGGGATTTTCCATATCATAACCACTTCGTTGATTGCTCAAACATTGTATCAAAACATGTAACAGAAACTTGTAACGAAGAGGTAAACCTGACTTGTTAAACTGATTTCCAAATATATCTCCAGTACACTTCATACGCAGCAAATACCCTCTTTGACACATTATCGGAACTGAATATGGCGCTTCAGGGTCATCACGAAGCTGTAATACCGTGTTGAGAATCTCAACCGACACAATATCGTATTGATTGCTCACACGTCCTCTTATAACTTCCTTTCTGTCAATCTTTTCAACTTTCGCTGAATCCCAAAAAGGCTTTGATCAGGGACTTGTATACGACAGTTTGATGAGTGATGGCGTGATTGATCCTTGATTCCCTTAGCCATTTCATGATTCTGTTGTAATCAGCGAGTTTGTCTTGCGGATCCAAATATGCGATCATGTTGTGACGAGGTTTCGACATGATTTCAACCTCCGTTTTATCTTCTTTCTTTGTAGCAGGCTTTCGCTCTGGAGCCATTCTCTACAAAAACGCAACCAACATGTGAAGAAAGAAACATAAAAACTGAGAACCCACTCAAACATGTTAACTGTGTGAAGGTGTGAATTCACTATGAACTTAAAGTGTTCCAACGAACATTTCTTTGTTCACTGTGAAGATGTCCACGAAGAACAAAACCCACGAAGAACCTTTGATAAACAAGCAAAACCCTACGAACAATCCTGGTCAACGAAGATTGATTCTTCGTTGACCATAATTCTTCGTTGGCTACTTGTTCCTACGAAGAACCCTTGTCAACGAAGATTGGTTCTTCGTTTACTACAATTCTTCGTAGCTTTTGATTTTCGCCAGATCTGATTTTTCGTTGGCTTCATTCTTCGTCACAGTTAAATCTTGTCATAGATAAATAGACAGGTGTTAAGAAATATCTGACAAAGAGGATCAAAACCCAGTTCATTAACTAACATTACAACATTCATGTAAAAACCCAATAAACTCGATATTCACAAAAAAAATTTCAAACACATTGAGTTATTCATTTAACCTAGAACTGTTAGAACAATCATCAAATCAGTTCACATGAACCGTGGTATTTTCTAGTTTGAACTTTGATCCTTCTAAGATTTAAAACACCTTGTTAGTTAAAGTTTCATGGATTAACCAACAATGTAACTTTGAGTTTACCTAAAAACAAAATCACTACAAATATTTAACAAGAAGAATCTGAGGTTTTGATTGTGTTTCTTAACAATGAAGATGATGAATAGTAACTTTGGGTTTGAGAGAGAAAAGTGAATGGTGAAACTTTGAAAGTGATGGGGTTTGGTGAGGGGCCATCCCTTTTAACCACCCCTGTCCCACCGCCTTTCAACGAACAATTTACTTGTTCGACGAACAATCAATTTGCTCGACGAAGAATCATTCTTCGTCAAGTGCTTCTACGAAGAATCACAATAGGGTCGGCGAACAATCCAGTAATTGGGCTTAACCATTGGGCCCAACTCATTTCAACGAAGAACTATTCTTCATCGATCTTATTCTTTGTTGACTGGTTCTTCATTGAACCAGATTCTTCACAGAACTGGATTCTTCGTCGATCACCAGTACCAACTTATGAAGTTATTTTAACAGAACAGATTTTGAACATCTTTGGATTTAACAAAATGCATTGTGACCTTTATGAAGTTGTGTTGTTTAAACAAGGTTGATTTTAGGACTTCACCGGTAGAAACCATTTGAGCTTCAATATCGACTAAACGAAAATTAACGGTAAGACTAAAATATCTAAAATAAACAACATATGTTAAATAACTACGAGCTACACTATACACTACTTAAACATCTTTTGCGAGTTTCAAGGTAAGAGAATCATACCAGCTTACGGCCTTGTCAAAAACGTTTTGCGATACTCATTATAAATTGGATAAGTATTCTACTACGATTGCGGATATTGTTATCCACATAAACTCAACTTATCAGATGTAATCACGATTAAGAGATATGATTTAATATATGATTTATACTTACTAGCCGGTGTTCATCCACTTCACGACACATTCCCGTATCGAGACATGCACGAGAATACGTCTTGCCGGTGAGTATACTGCTTATCATCTGTTTTAACGTATATGATGTGAGATACTCACTTATTTTGATTGAAAACAAGTCCTAGGTGATAGATTCACTTATTGACGAGGAACTTGATTTTCGGATGCATGCAGGGCACAGGTGCAAGTCTGTGAATAGGTTAGTACCATCGTACCGACAAAGAGACGAAATTGACACCCGCAATAAACTGTGATATTTTATCACTTATTCGTTTGGTGGATGTGATATGTTTATCACTTATTGATGGTCGTATGCAATATTTACATGTATGTATGGTATCATGGAAGTTCTTGACTTGCGTCCCCGTTATTTTTCGGTAAAAGAGTCAACCATGATACCCAGATGATAAACAACATAAGCACCACGCATTTCAGAAACTCGGCATACTAGCAAACGAAATTTCGGTACCAAGACCATATGCCAATGAATGGTTCCCACCTGACTTTCAGTTCGTTATGTTTATATCAACCTGCACGTTTTAATCTGATTGTGAGTCTACCGGTACATCGTTAGTAAAGCTACTTATCATTTTTCTTTTTACATTTTTGACCGAATTTGACAGACCACCGGTGTATCATCATCTTCTTTTATCTTTCCAAGAAACTCATTTTTGAATTTTCGATTTTCTATTTTTTGTTTTTGTATTTTTCTGAATTTCTCCCCCTTAAATGCAGAAAGTAAATAAATATTTTTGAATTTTTCTGATGTTTTTGTATTTTCTTGAAATTTTCTCCCCATAAAATGCAGAAATATAGATAAAATGAAAATCCTTTTGTATTTTTAAAGTTTTACGAAAATTTTACAAAAACGATTAGTCGATGATGATTTACTCGGGCTTCACCTTGATGCCGTTTACCAAAAGCAAATAATCAAAACGTGATTTATCAAAAGCTTTTGTAAACAAGTCGGCACGTTGGTGATCAGTGTGAATTTTAACAACATCGATAAGTTTCTTTTCATAACAATCTCGTATGAAATGATACTTAATTTCAATGTGTTTGGTTTTCGAATGTTGTACAGGATTATGGGTAATCTGTAAAGCAGCCTCATTATCAACATGAATAGGAGTAGTTAGAAATTCAAAACCTTAGTCGCGCATTTGCTGTTGGATCCATAAAACCTGGGAACAACAACTAGAAGCTGCAATATACTCAGCCTCACAAGTTGATTAGCAACACAGGTCTGCTTCTTGCACTACCACGTGACTAAACGATTTCTAAAAAACTTGCATCCTGCTGATGTTGACTTTGCATCAATTTTGCAGCCGCCATGATCAGAATCACTGAAAGCGATCAACCCGAAGTTCTCATCCTTATGGTACCAAAGACAAGTGTCTGGACAACCCTTCAAATAAAGAAAAATCCTTTTAACAGGAATGAAGTGAGAAGACTTTGGACTTGACTGATAACAAGCAAGAAGACATGTCGGATACATGATATCGGGTCTTGAAGCAGTAAGATACATGAGATATCCAATCATAGCACGATAAAGAGACGGATCCATACGATCACCCGACCCCTCAGGAGTAATCCCGTGATTTTGTGCCAACGGAGTTCCAGCAGGCTTTGAACCTTCCATCTGAAATCTCTTGAGAATGCCCCCGACGTACTTGGTCTGATGAATAAAAATCCCTTCCTTAGATTGATGTACCTGCACACCTAAAAAGAAAGTCATTTCTCCCATCGCGCTCATCTCGAACTTGTCTTGCATCACCCGCTCGAATTCTTTTCACATTTCATCAATTGTAGACCCGAAGATGATGTCATCCACATACACTTGAACCAGTAACAAATCCTCACCCCTTTCCTTGATGAAAAGAGTGCAGTCAATCAAACCTCTTCGAAAACCATTCTTAAGGAGATATGAAGACAAAGTTTCATACCAAGCCTTTGGAGCTTAATGAAGACCATAAAGCGCCTTGTTTAGAAGCCAAACCTAGTCAGGATGGATAGGATCTTCAAAACCAGGCGGTTGTTCAACATATACTTCCTCTTCCACCACACCATGAAGAAATGCACTTTTAACATCCATTTGGTAAACAGTGAACTTTTTGTAAGACGCATAAGCCAAGAAAGTCCTTATCGCTTCAAGACGTGCCACTGGTACATAAACTTCATTATAATCAATGCCTTCTACATGAGCAAAGCCCTGGACAACCAATCTTGCTTTGTTTCGCACAACAACTCCTCGGTCATCCCTCTTGCATTTGAAAACCTAGCCCGTGCCAATCTTCTTGTGGTTCTCGGGCCTGTCAAGCAATTTCCACACGCCCAATTTCTGAAACTGCTGAAGTTCTTCTTGCATTGCTTCAACCCAGGAATCTTCTTTCATTGCCTCCTTCCAAAATTTTGGTTCCACTTGGCAAACATATCAGGCGAAAGACCAATCATTTTGTTCCCCAGATTCCCTGATTGCTGCATACAAACTCCTCATTTGGACCATTATTGTTAACCGAAGTTGAAGTTTGAGGATTAACAATAACCGATCTCACTAATGACGAATCAATTGCAGTATCACTTTCCAGTAACATTTGTGCTGCTGCAGAATCTTCATCAAAAGTTGGCAGATTAAAGGAGTCAAAAAGACCATCATAGTCAAACATCCACGGATCACCCGGAGCTCTAACAGACTCAGTGTATCTTTGAACCTTAACTTCACCCCATTCTTCAATCTTTCAAGTAGAAAAATACCAAACTCTAAAATTTGGAGTAGCATACCCAAGGAAGAATCATTCAATCGCCTTTGCCCCAAACTTATCAGTTTGTTCAATCATAGTGCCTGGAGCTCCAAAAGGTTCTAAGTATGAAACATCAGGTTTCCGTCGATGCAGCAGTTCAAAACAAGTTTTTCCATGTCTCTTAACTGTAAGAACTCTGTTCAACGTGTAGCAAGCAGTAGCCACAACCTTCCCCCAAAACTGAATTGGAAGTTGCGACTCTACCAACATAGTTCTTGAAGTTTCAATAAGCGTCTGATTTTTCCTCTCAGCGACACCGTTCTGTTGAGGAGTATAGCGAGAGCTGTATTCATGCAAAATTCCCTTAGAAGTACAAAACTCATCCATAACCCGATTTTTGAATTCAGTGCCGTTGTCACTTCCGATTCTCCTTATCTTCAACTTATATAGATTTTCAATTAAAGTAAAGAGATTCTTGAGGATATCTGGAGTCTCACTCTTGTGTGCCATCACTGCTATCCAAGAAAAACGTGAGTAGTCATCAGTCACGACTAAACAATAAGAATCGCCAAATAGTCTTGTGTTTCATTGGTCCAAAGAGGTCCATATGAAGACGTTCAAGTGGCATGTTCACAGTGTGGACTTTCTTGATAGGATGTGATTTCTTTGCTTGCTTTCCTTTCATGCACGAAACACATACGTCTTGCAGATGAAAATTCTTAACTTGCACACCATTCACAAGATTGTTTTTCACCAATGGTTCATTTTCCTCAAGTGAACGTGTCCCATACGTCTATGCCAAGAAATAGACTCCTTTTCAGTCGCCTTAGAGACAAAACAGGTTTCTTGTGCAGTCGATGTAATAGCTTGGCTCATATCAAGAATATACAAATCATTAATTCTTGGAGCCGAAAGAAGAATCCATTCTTTGGGAATCTTGAAACCGGGTTTCAGCACATAACAACCGGCATCATCAAAATACACGGTGAACTTCTTGTCACAGATTTGAGAAACACTAAGAAGATTGTGATCAATTTGTTGCACGTAATTGATCTTGTCAAAACTCACAACACCATTGGAAATCATTCCTTCTCCAGTGATGTAACCGCCCTTATCTCCAGCAAAAGCAACATAACCTCCTCTAATGCTTTTCACATCAAAAAGGAGCCTTAAGTCGCCCGTCATGTGCCTAGATGCTCCACTGTCAACCATCCAGTGACTATTAACAGTTCCTCCTGACGTACCCTGCACATGCAATTACACGATCAGTTTGAGATGGGGACCCAAGCCTTAGTGGTCTTGGGTCGACCCTTATCATCAAGAAATGTGATTTCTATTTCTTGATGATTTGGAAATTGTGTACCTACCCCTGAAGTTGTACCGGTTTTAGATTTCCAAGATTGTTGTCGTTTACCAGATTGATTATTACTATTGTTTACAGGTTTAGAAATTTCTGGTTTTGACGAGTTTGAAGAACTTGGTTCCTTTTGAACAACTTCCAGTTTTAAGGCCTTTTCAATGACTTTCACATTTTTACGTCTTTGTTTTTCTTCTTGTTCCTTAGCAATATGTTTGTCTTGTTAGGTGACACAGAACGACGCTTCTCATTTCTTTCATAGGGGGCATTCTTAACGAACTTTGGTTTTGGGGGATTTGTACAGTTTTTGATGATATGTCCAAACTCCCCACATTTAAAACATGATCTCCTTTCAACAAATTTTGGAGATTCATTTTGACGACTTGATGTTGAACTTGTAGGCCTCAAAGTACTTGGTTCGTCATCACACCCATTTGTGTGTTGAGAATAATTGTTTTGATCATTTCGTTTTAAATCTTGACTTGTTTCACAAAATCAGTATTTGATGTATTTTCAAAAGTCTCAATTTTATCCATACCATTTGAGGCTACAAACTTAACAACCTTCTTTTCCTTTTTCTTTTTGCAAGCCTTGGGTTTTTCAGCTCGCTTTTCTTGTTGTTTATCTTTTGAAGCGATTGGTTGTTGTGATTTGAGAGGTAGTTTTTCACATTGAGTTACTATAACATTAGGACTTTTCTTTCCTAAAAATTTGTTTGTTGAATTTTCAAAAACTTGATCAATCGAGGCTGGATTGACATTTCGAATTGGAAAGTCCTTGTTAGAATAGATTCTCTCATTACCAACAAATGTGTACAACACATTAGCGCTTTCAAAGGTATCAACAAGTGCTTCAACAGCCTTAACAGGATCAATCTCTTGTTTTGCAATAGGAGTAGGAGGATCACATAGAATAAGATTCTCGATTGGAATTTCCACTCCTTTCCTTTTATCAAGAGATTGATCTTGATCAGTTACATTTGAATCATCATCAGATGAATCCTCATCCTCAATGACTGGAGGACTTTGATCTACAACTGACGAAGTGTTATCAGTTTGTTTGACTTCATCTAATGAGTTATCCAACTTAAACGCTAATCATGCTGTAAATTCCTCAGGATTGAGAGGTATAGATGGTTCAAATCTTGGCATTTCTTGCTCATCGGGCATTTTGGTATAATTGTGTCTAACCGGAGGCGGACGTGATTTATACCCAATGCATTTGACATCTCCTTTTAGTTTTTGGAGATCAATGATGTGATCTAGCACATATCGGGAGTTTGAACAACTCTCCAATTTGAGCTTGATTGCATCATGCTCGCATTTGGCAACAGCTAACTTCTTTTTTGTTTCCTCAATGATATTAATGTAATTATTAATACCGGTTTGCTTATTCAAAACTGTTTTGGTTAGCTCAGAAACGCTTTTCTTAATTGTATTGATGACAGTTTTAAATTCTTTTTCATTTCGAGTTAGCGCCATATTTGCTTCTCTGCACTTTGAAAGTTCAACTACCAAATTTTGATTGTGAAGATTAATTGTTTCGAACTTTCCTTTTAATTCTACACAATCATTGCATACCCTAGGAGTGTCGGATTGTACCTGACTAGATGAAGGAGCAACATTTGCCATGAAAGCAGTATTGCAAGAAAAGGATCCATCTTCAGCGAATAACATCTCCAATTCCTTTGATGCAGATTCAGCTTTCTTGACCAACACAGTTCTTTGGGTTCACATCTTCTCAGCTTCTTTCAGCAAGCTATCAACTTCAGCATCAATATCTTCCTTTACCTCTGAATCCGACCCATAACCACCCACACTTGTATTTTCCTCATCAGAACTACTGCTACCTCCAGAACTATCATCATCTTTAGAAAGCTCCTCTCGTCGGACATGTTTGATATGATTGATAATCTTGGCATAACATGCAGTTCCTCCTTGATTTCCATCACCCAATTGAACCGACCACTCACATCCTTCATCTGCTTGAACAATTAAGGCCCTAGTTGTGTTAGAAGATCCAGGCTGGTTAGTATTGTTAACAGCTACTATACTTCTTTCATTGTTAACTTGGGTTGTATTTGATTGGTTGGATTGGTTTCGAAAAGGATTCTGGTTCCTTGCTTGGGAGGTCGAGTACACTCACGCTTGAAGTGATATTTTTCTCCACAGTTGAAGCATGTAACGGCATCTTTGTCGAAACCATACTTAGTATCCTGTTTACTTTTCAAACTTGTTTTACCCGTTATAGTCATGTAATCCTTAGCTCTTCTCACCGTGCTTGCAAAAGCCCATTTAATGTCCATAAGATCCATCTCATCTTTGTCGATTTGTTGATAGTCTTCATTTGTCAAATTAATATTCCCAATTTGACCTGCGACTAACCCACAATATGCGCTAACCATCATGTTTAGAAGTTCCATATGTTCTTTGGCAACTTCTACACTGACCTTGGAAAGATGTGAAGTATCGAATCTCACATTATTAGGGTTTGAAGGATGAAAGTTATTGCCATAACAAGCTTGTTGAGGTGCTTGATGTTGTGATTGAGAGGCAATATCTTAAGGTCAAGGCAGGATGGCTTTAGGATCAAATCCTTTACTATAGGTTTGGGTAGATTGATCTGGTTTGGGAGGTGGCATGAAGGGGTTTGCATTTGAGACAAAGGCTGTCTGAAGTTTTGGTTGCTAAAGGTACCGACACCGGGGTTAATACCTCTGAAGTACATTTCTGGGTTTTGAGGAACTGGAACACGTTTGGCCTTTCGAATTTCTTCCTCATCCTTACTCTCGAGCCTCTGAACGAATTCATAAATGCTGAGCGTATCTATTACCCCCGTGTTTTTTAATAAATCAATAAATTGACTCCACTTGAGCGGTTAGAGCATCTGCAAAACGTGTAACAATCTCCTGTTGAGATACAGTAACCCTGTATGAAAACATTTCACTCAGGAGATGATAAAATCGTGTTATCATATCATTCAAGGTCTCATTTTCCATAAACATGAATCCTTCAAACTCCTTCTTCAAAAGATCATGACAGATCTTCTTAGAAGCGGCGTTTCCTTCCCCTCTAGCTTCCAGTGTATCCCACAATTGTTTTGTCGATGTACAATACACAAACTGATGATAGATATCTTTATGAAGAGCTTGTGTAAGGATAGAGAAAGTTTTCTTCTCAAGATCATAAGCTTTCTTATCAATTTCGGTCATGTTTGCTAAAGTGGTTGGATTCGACCCAGCTTCTTCGAGAGTTTCATTGTATGGCGTAGTAAAACATGTCCACAATTCGGTATTTTGACCGAGAATATACGTATGAAAATGACCTTTCCATGCGGGATATTCGTTCATGTGATTTAGTTTAGGTGGACGATTATTACTACCGGTTTCACTCTCACTAATCAGAAGGCTTTGAATGTTTTGATTTTGATTCGCCACACAAGCCCATTGATTAGTGGTAAGCATTGAGGCTTGTTGAGGCATTAGTGATTTAACCCATTGTGCAGCATCTTGACTTACGTTTGACCCGGTGCCCCAATCCCATGGATTAGAGTTCATTTTGATTGGTTAAAACAGAATGTTAACTTAGAAATTCAAATTTGTCAACTTTGAGGAAAATAAAAAGCTTCTGTGAAAATTTAAACACCCTTTTCAACGAACAATGAGAGTCCACGAACAACCTGTTCAGCGAACAATCACATTCAACGAACAGTGAGAGTCTAAGAAGAATAGATTCTTCGTTGGAAGACTTAGTCAACGAACAATGCAATTGTTCGTCGACGAAGATTCTACGAAGAACCAAAGGTTCGTAGATGAGTTGTTCGCAGGCAGATTCTTCGTAGAAAAATGGGTTGGTGAGATTCTCCTTAAAATGGAACTTTCCTTTTTCAGACAAATGGAAAAGTGAAATCTTCTTTTCCAATTTTGGTTAGAAACAGAAATTCGAAAACACCTTTTACCCAGAAAATTCTTTTGAGCACCTTATCTTACCAACTTAATTCCGGTGACTTTTCCGGTGAAAACACTTGCCGGAAAGTTTGTCGAACACAAGATTTGAACGAAATTCTTAAGAAAAACTAAACCTTAACATGTCTACACGTGTTTTAGTTAAGTTTTAGTATAGATTATCTTCAAATAACAAGTCTAAGTCAAGCTTTTTAGTGATTTTTCTGGAAAAACTTAACTTTTCTTGTTTTCAAGTTCAAGAACACCATCAAGATGTTTCACAACTTGCTCAAACACACGATTTTGTGCGGTTTTAAACAGGGAAGAGAGCCAAAGCTCTGATACCACTTGTAGGTTCACTTGGAGGATCAAGTTACCTACTTCCTTGTTTGTTAACACACACACGAGTGCGGAAACCAAGTGTATATGCAAACCGAAGCAAAACAAAGTATATAGCTAACACAAGATAACCAAAAGATTCACTATCTTTGATTAAGTGGAAGAGAATCAGTTACACATACACACAGTGCAAATACTCTCTGAGGACTCTCTTAGTTGAAACTGTGAAGTGTGTTGCATATATATAGACCCAGACACCCTGCACACTACGAAGAATGTGCAGGGCCACAAACAATCAACAATCCTACGAAGAATGATTCTTCGTAGGTCTTCTCAACGAACAACATATACCACGAAGAATGAATCTTCGTGGCCTTCCAAAACAACGAACCTTCTATTGTTCGTCGATGATCAATCCTACGAAGAACATGGGTTCTTCGTAGGGGGCCCATACACAGACAACACATAACAGCCAAAAGTTCACTAAGTTACAACAACTAACACAATAAAAGTAGCACATTTGCTAACTGTTTCACATCATAGACAACATAAACGTCGTGCTAAGTCGAGATAGGAGGATATCTCGACTTGGCCGACTCGACCAAAACTATACAGACACGTAAAATAAAGACCGTACATACAACATACAAAAGCTAAGAACAAGCTACAGACACCAAAACTGTATCAGCAAACTCCCCCTTGTCTATAGCTTGGTCTTCTGTCTTCACTCCTTGTGCGCTTCGGTCCATGAACTTCCGGCATGAATACCTCGGTAGAAACAGAAACAAGCGTCGCGTTGAAATAGCAACGCTTGGTACGCATCCTTGTCTTCATAGAAGATATCGTGTTGTAGGATGGTCTTGATATCGTGGGATGACATGTTCACAATCCACATCGGATCAAGCATACGGAAGTTGTCTTCATTGTTCTTGAACACGATAACCGCTTCTTGAGTGTCTGAGTCGTAACACCTAGAGAAAGTTGCCTAAGACGACAACCAAGTTACAATGAAATCATTAATTATCTTGTAAGACATATTCTCATCATTTTTTACTCGTGCACTTGATTCACCAACTTCAAACCCTGAGTCGACAACCAAGTTAAAATCATAATGTCGTACAATACATCCATCTCATTAACACCATTGATTCTTGGATGATCCCAAAGTTTTTGATGGTCAAAGTTTTCCAACACCTTCTCATTTTCGTTGGTTTCCAAAGGATCTTGAAGATAGAACACTTGTTGAGTTGGTGTGACTTAAATGTATACAAGTAGTACGTCGACAGTCTTGTTTGTATTCATCCAGTTTGTTTGCAACCCTACTTTTATAATATGTTTGGATACTACATAAAGTAATAAGTTTTGAAATTCATTAACAATCCTAGTAAAGTTCATTACATTTTGCGACTTTGCGACTTTCACAAGGCTTTTAATACGTTCCATAAATTGTTCAAAGTGTACCTGATTGTAAAAATTTTGAAATAAATCAACCCAAGCAACAACCACGATACGGCTTTCAATTCCCAAAATCTGATGTCCACGTGCAAATAGGTAGCAATAAGCCAATAACCAATATGATGTCCACGTGCAAATTATCTGATTATTTAGTGTTTTTAGACCCCAGAATGTAAGGCACTAACATCAAGTTATTACTGACATGGGAGGAATACCAACAAAACATGTCCAAGTTCCCATCCCAGAAAAAGTGGCTTGAGATTACAACCTTCAACACTTCTATCATAGTGTTTTGTTTTCTATGTTTTTCCCCACCACTTTTGTTTTCTTTCTGTGGTCAATTTTCCACACTTCTTCGCAACAAACGATAGTCATGCATTCATGGACAACAATTATTTTTTACAACAATCAAATAATACTTTATATGTTAATATATAGATATAGTAACCCAATGTTCTTGTGGACAATGCTGAATTGTATGAGGATGAATATCCTTAATCTTACCAGGGGAACACTGATTGGAGTCATGGTCAATCAGACAGCCGTGGCAAATTAATTGACGGATCAGCGATGGATAGTTCACTGACGGATTAGCGAAGGATGTTGCACCCACCACGTTTTACTTCCTCTAAAAGAGCTTAATTAATTTAATATATTTTTACCATTTGTTATTGTTGTCTTATAAAGTTGTTATAATTCTGTTACATTCACAAATTTTGTTAAGAATTAGAAATAATAGTTGAATTTTTCATGAATATATTATATCATTATTAAATCCATTCAGACAGTTAAAATAAATTATTTAGTAATTATTTTTAGTCATAGTTATTAATCAGTTTAATTTTGCAACTAATTAATATTAGATCAAAGTAAAAGGTACACAAGAATATTATTTCTTTTTCGATATTCACAAGACCTTTTAATATTCAGGAGTCCATTTTAATATTCACAAAGTCTCGGTGCAGGTGAGACTTATGGTTGTCTTGATGTACAACTACTACAGACCACATTGCAGTTCTTAACTTCTTACGTTAGAATTACTTCTCTGATGTTAATCTTGTCTTCTTATGTTAGATTCGTTGGTCTTGGATAGAAGATTGGCGGTTGGTTCACTTTTTGTGAATGTATTTATTGGGGAATTTTGTAAAAGAGATGATCTAACGGATGATCTGAGAAGCATAAAATCAGTTTTAGATTAAATTATTTTGTTGATTCTCTCGAATAATTCAATCGGATACAACTCAGAATTCGAAAACAAGAACTAGTATGTGTATTTAGAATTCGTATGAACCAAAGAGAGAGTAACCAAGAGCTCTGATTTCGAATTTGGAGATGAATCTGGTAACTGCCTCAAGCCAGTTATTTTATTTTAAATTAAAACGAGTTAATGTTAACCCGCACGTTGCGACGGGATGTTGTTTATAACCTTTCATTAGTATTTTCTTTTTACAAAGTAAATCAAATTAATATCGTCTAATAAAAACGTATGATATTTAGATACATAAATATATGCACGTATGAAATATGTTTTTAAGTTAAAAAATGATAAACTTAAAAACTTTAGAGGGGGTTAAATGTCATTTTACAAACATTCGCAAAACATGGTGTCATATACAATAAAAATATCTGTAACCTATTAATGTTATTGGTATTTTTTATATTTTAACTAACATAAGTTAAAACTTGATAACTTTTTAGTAATAAATAGACTTTTTATTTGTTAAAAAACTAATTTTGAATGAAACCATGGTTTTTAAATTCAACTAGATTTTTTTCGTCGCGCGTTGCGGCGAAACAAAACAAATGATAAAAGAAAACAAATGTTATTTGAATACAAAGAGTGTTGCTTAGAACGCAAAACCGTCATAATCGATTCGGTTCAACTCATCGTACCGTTTTACGATACCAGATACATACTCTATTTTGAATACAACTTCGTTTTAATAAAATTTATGTCAGAATGTTGAAGAAAAAAGTTAAGCACAATTACGTACTTAGGTTTTCAGAAAAAGTAACCGAACATAACTTATTAAAAATATTAAATTAAATGATAAAGGAAACATGATTAATAATAAAAAGGAATGATTCAAATAAAAAAATTAAATGATGAATATGATTTAAAAAAAAGAAAGAGAAATTGTTAAAAACAAAAACTCTAATATGTATATAATTCTTTGATCATTAAAACGACAAAGAAAAGGAAAAAATAAAAGAAAAAGCCGGAACACATACAAAATAACATGAAAACAAAGAAATAAAAAGGAAATAGATAAAACGGGAAGAGAAGATAAGAGAATTTGAGATGGGGTAAAAAATTAGAAAAATGTGTTTAGACCTAGAATTGAACTTATGCAACTTTAAAGATTAACTGTTAGACCAAGCATAAACTTTATGCATAGTTTAGGTATAAAATATATATATATATATATATATATATATATATATATATATACTATCTATATTTTAAGATGTAAAAAAAACTAAAAATCAGTGGATGCCAAATGATTGATATATATATATATATAAAATTAGTGGATGCCAAATGACATTCACTGATTGGTTGCAAACACTATTCAACAAGTTTCACTAATAATATATATACTAGTTTTTTATATCGTGCGTTGCGGCAAAACCGAGCAAATGACAATGTAAAACAAACGTGTTTTGAAATAAAGAAAGTTGTTTAGAAAGTCAAACCATTAGAACGATTTAGTTTGTTATCGTACCATTTTATGATACCAAATAAATACTTTATTTTGAGTACAACTTTGTTTTTAACAAAACTTATAACGGAATGTCATGGAAAAAAGCAAACAAAACTACGTACTTAAGTTTTTAAAAAAAAAGTTATAAACATAAATTATTAAAGAAGTATCAAATTAATCAATTAATTAATACATGTTAAAAAAACAATTATTAAAAAATAGTAAAGGAAATATATGTTTAAAAAAAGAAAAAAAATAAAAATATGTTATTAAAACTAAATATAATAATAAACTAATATAATATGTTAATTAGAAAAAATAACAAAAAACTATATAATATTATAAAAATAAAGTTAGTATTCATCATAACTCGTCAACAAATATAAATATAATATAAATATATATATATATATATATATATATATATATATATATATATATATATATAATTGCCTCCTAAATGCCATTTTATTTTTATTTAAAAAATATGATGAATTTCTAAAAAAATATATAATTTTCTAAAGCATTTTCAATACAGCAATTTATCTCAGCTCAACCACAGACAAGCCTCTGCCTCTTGGACCCTGCCTCGAGAAGCGTTGCTCCCGGACACCCGACAAGGGGGCGTTGCCCCCTTCGAACCCCACATTGCCAAAAGACTTAGAATTATAAACTCAAACAAGCGTGTATTCCCGCACCTCTTAACTTGCTTAATATGTGTTATAATTCACTTGGTCACTAAATCAATCTCAATTGTACTAAAATATTCAACATCTCTATTGTTGATCCAAGAAATAAGAGGAAAACTTATGATGATATAGGTAATATCTTTTGAACCTCAGGTCACACATACGGTTGAACCTTTGACTGACCGTATCCTCTCTAGGTAAATTTCAAGAATCAACAAAATGCTCAACAGTAGCAAATCAATGACGTTGATATGTCTACTATCAAAAATAAAATATGGCTCTCACATGCGTTTTTATTAATTGCTTAAATTATCTATGTAAACAATTCCCAAAGCTATTAGCTACAGGATTTTGTTTTGTTTTTTAATGTAATTTATACACTAGCACTTTCTGCATTTTAATTATTTATATCTGTATCGTCTGTATTTTAATCAAGTTTTTTTCTTAATCGCTTTTACTACTAAACTATGATAAAGTTTCGACCCCTCAATTTTAATAATACTTTTTCTTTAACCAATTTATGTTTATATCCCTGACTTTAATAAAGTTATCATTTTGAGTGCGTAACAAATTTTATGTTACGTGATTTTCTTTTGGGTTTCGTTTTTATATCAACGCTCCACACGAATTATTTTTGTTTACGTTTCGATATTAATTTTCATAACATTGTTTGTAAGCCATCCGGTTGTATTAAACTCTTTTCTAAAACGTTCGGTTTTTTAAACTGCCCGGCTCACATATTTAAATACACAATTGCGACATGTTTTTATCTACGTTTAAATTGACACGCTGCAATATGCGGTTGTCGTGTTTATCTTTATATATATTTTGATGTAAATTTTGTTTGAAGAACTTGGTTTTCGTATACAATGACGTAACTTTTTCTTGACTTTCGAATATACCGTCACGGTGTGTATCTTTTTATGGTGACGTTTGTGATTTGCTTATTTTTATCTACGTTTCGAAATCTCGGTGAAGGAAGTGCCACTAGTAAATAATAAAACCCCTAAGGGTTTAATAAACGATTTCTATATAGTTAACGGAGTCAAAGAAAAAGATGAGGAATCTTCTTTAACAATGATGTATGGTAATAGGGTTGTTCAACATGGGAAGGGATGTGTTAGTTCCTCTCTTTATAGATAATCCAGAAGTATCGTATCCAAAAGTATCAGGAGGAGAAAATATGCACCGGATTCTTTTTCCCCTAGCTGAGATTTTGTCCCACTAGGTTTTCCTAACAAGGTTTTTAACCAGCCAGCATTTCAAAGCGTATAGAGTTGATAACTAGGAGGAGTATTATAAATATATTATATTAAGTGGTTATCAACTCCTTAAATAGATTGGCTTGTTCTCCAAGATTACAATTCCTATATATATATATTCGTTGTAATTCTTTGTTAAAGACATACATATCAATGAAATATCAATCTGTTTCTCCATACATCTCTCTCTTAATGTTTGCTATTAGGCTAGTTTCATACAAAAAGTTTATTTTTAATAGCGAAGATATTAGGTGATGGGCATTCTAGACATTTGGTTAGGAATTTATAGATGATTTTGCATAATTTTATAACAAATAAATGGGAATCATTTAAACTGGTTAATTAAGTTTTTACTCTACAAATTTAACTAGAAATAAGTTTTTACTCAACAAACTTAACTAAAACACACTATGCTCCTTTTCTCGTTTTGTCTCTAAAAATTGATGTATCCAAGAACTGGATTTTGTTATATTTTCAGAGTTTACACATTAAGACTTGAGATACCATTGGTATTTGATGTGGATTTATGTAAGAATCACTTTAACCATTTTAGTAGTTTGCTGTTTAAGAAAACTTATCAGGAGTTCCAATTATATCCAACGTATAAAATAATTATAAGGTATTCATGAATTAGATAATATTACGACGTCGATTTTATTTCGATTCCATATATTTCTAGACCTAATACAACTTATTGAGATCTTTTTATTTTCTGGTATACCTGAGGCTCTTCTATAACGATCTTTTTATTCACTGAACCATAAGTAAATCTTTTTTTAAAGGCTCTATTAATCAACATATATGTTGGAAATCATGGAAAAAAAATACTATATTAATGATTAATATAATAATTATGTAGTGATTAAAGCAAATGAATAAGAGATCATGAGCTTTAATTGTGTGTTGGAACTTTAATATGTATGGGAAGTTGTTCTTATCCTACGAGATAAATCTTTTGTAGATTTATAATTAGAATTCTCTACACGAATATATTCTTGTGTGACAACTCACACCCAGTGGCAGCCAGGAGGGTGCGAAGCACCCGACACGCGCACGCGCCCGGGCACGGGACGAGGGGTATTGGCGCAATGTGGCGCTTTGATGGCGCACTTTGCACTTCGCACGCTCGCATCGCCACGAGCCGCTTGGAGCCGCCTCTAGTATTTTTTAGATATGTCTTGGGTTGGGTTGTCAGCTAGAGACTTTTCAAGTTTCTAACCGCCAAATGATTAAATTACTGAATTCATTGTGCCAATTGAATTCTAGAATTCAGTTTTATAAGTTTCAGAATTCATTGTGCTATTGAATTCTAGAGTTTAATTCTATTGAATTGTGTATTCAATAGAGACTCGTCATTTCGAATTCTAATCAGTATAAATACAAAGCTTTGTGCTTTATTTTTAGACACGGAATACAGAAATCGTATGGTTCATACAACACACACATCAAACGAATTCCCTAACTTTGCATCTCTACGCACTCTTGTTTCAGGTATAATTTTCAGGTGCTAGGCTAATCCGGCAGTACAATCTGCTTAGGCTGTTGTACCCTGGGAAACAGACGGGTTCATCTGGGTGGCCCGAAATCTGTTTTAAGGGAAACGTGATCTTCACGTGTCTCAGTCACCTTTTTTTGTTTTTCGTCTTATTATCTTTGTAATCAATTCTTAGCTTAGTTTGTAATTTTGTATTGTACTTTTCTTCTAGTTTGGTTTATTTCTTCTTTATGTATTGTAATCAAAATATCGATTATTAAAAGTGTTTTATTTATTTTGTGAACGGTTGTTCTACAAGCTTAAAACAGATTTTAAAAACCCGTTCACTGTTTTGGTTTTTAAAAGTTTTTGCAAACTGTTACTTTTGTTTATTAGCAAACTTTTCTAGTTTGCTTTGGTTTTATGCAAACTTTTCTAGTTTGCTTTGGTTTTTGCAAACTAAGTTTTTGTATCTTGTTTCAGAAATGGCTACTGTTCAAGCAACCACATCAACCACTTTTGGATCCACATCCACCACCATGGGACCATTAGTTGGTACCCAAGCAACCCAAGCTGTGGCTAATCATGCTGAGAAGCCAGAAAAGTTCACTGGCTTGAACTTTAAGAGGTGGCAACAGAAAATGTTGTTATCTGACCACCTTGAACCTTGCGAGATTCTTAACTGAGACCCCTCCTGTTCTTGCTGAAGGGACTAGTGATTCCCAATCTGTGAGTGCAGTTGATGCATGGAAACATTCTGAGTACCTATGCCGCAACTATGTGTTGAATGGCCTCTCAGATGCATTATATAATATGTATTTCAAGGTTCCAACTTCCAAACAATTATGGGAGTTATTGGAACGCAAATACAAGACTGAGGATGCGGGTACTATGAAGTTTGTTGTGGCTAGATTTTTAGACTATAAAATGATTGACTCAAAAACTGTTATGAGTTAAGTTCAAGAATTGCAAATTATTCTTAGTGACATTTTGTCTGAAGGAATGAATCTTAGTGAAACATTCCAAGTGGTAACAATTGTTGAAAAGTTGCCTGGGTGGACATCAAGAATTACCTTAAGCATAAGCGAAAGGAAATGACAATTGAAGACCTTGTGGTTCGTCTTCGTATTGAAGAAGACAACAGGCTGTCACACAAAGGAAATCAAATTGAAGCTTCTACAAAAGCGAACCTTGTGGAACATAGTCAATCCTCAAGGGGTCACAAAGGTAACAAAGGCCACAAGTTCAATGGCAAGGGGAAAAACAAAGGTGTTGACCTTGGGCCAAAGAAAGGTGGTGTGAAGAAGAAGGTTGGTCCTTTTAAAGGGAAGTGTTACAACTGTGGACAAACTGGTCACCGTGCTGACCAATGCAAAGAGCCTAAACGTGACACGGCTCTTATGGTTGATGATGATGGTATGCCCTTAGTGGCCATGATTTCAGACCCACTGCCATGATGGAGGAGGTAAACTTGGTGGCTAATGAGCCAAAAGGGTGGTGGGTTGATACTGGGGCAACCCGCCATGTGTGCCCAGACAAGTCCCTCTTTAATACGTTTAAAGAGGTGGTGGGAGAAGAGAAGTTGTATATGGGAAATGCTGCTACAACTGATATCAAGGGAGAAGGTGATGTGATCTTAAAGTGGACTTCTGGGAAAGAGCTCACTTTGAAGAATGTGCTTTATGTTCCTGACCTATGCAAGAGTCTTGTGTCGGGCTGGATGCTTAACAAGTTTGGCTTTCGTTTGGTTTTTGAGAGTGACAAGTTTGTTTTAAGTAAGCGTGGTATGTTTGTTGGAAATGGCTATGCCCAAAATGGCATGTTTAAACTTAATGTAATGTCTGTTAAGAAAAACATGAATAAAAATGCTAGTACTTCTGCTTACTTGGTTGAATCCCCTAATGTTTGGCATGGACGTCTTGGTCATGTAAATTTTAATTCAATACGTCGTTTAATTAAATTAGATTGCATACCAACTTTTGCCATTGACTCTAAAACAAAATGTAAAACATGTGTTGAAGCCAAACAAACAAGATCATCCTTCAAATCAGTTGAAAGAATAACTGAACCCCTTGATCTGATTCACACTGATGTGTGTGACTTAAAATCAATTCCCACCAGAGGTGGTAATAAATATTTTATTACCTTTATCGATGACAATACAAGATATTGTTATGTTTACTTACTTAAGAGTAAGGATGAAACAATTGACAAGTTTCACTTGTATAAAGCTGAAGTTGAGAATCAACTTAACAAGAAAATAAAATGTGTGAGAAGTGATAGAGGGGGTGAATATGTTTCACCATTTGGGGAAGTATGTGCAAAAAGTGGCATAATACATGAATGTACCCCTCCTTATACACCCCAATCAAACGGCATTGCAGAACAAAAGAATCGTACACTAAAAGAAATGATGAATGCCATGTTGATAAGTTCTGGGATGAGCCAGGGCATGTGGGGGAGGCTATTTTATCGGCCAATTTTTTGTTGAATAAAATACCTTTAAAAAATAAGGATGTAACACCTCATGAGTTGTGGTGGGGAAATAAATCATCCTCTAAATACTTGAAAGTGTGAGGGTGTCTGGCCAAGGTGATTGTTACACCCCCTAAGGCACTTAGAATAGATCCCAAAACTGTTGATTGCATTTTCATTGGATATGCTAAAAACGGTAGTTCACATCGTTTTCTTGTATATGAATCTAAGAATCCTGATGTACACAAGGACCTATCATAGAGACAAGGACAGGAAATGTGACTTACTTTGAAGAAGAGTTTCCTATGTTAGTACAAACTCATAAGAGTTCTTCAAATCATGCAAGTTCATCAACAATGGTTGATGAGATTGTTCGAGAGGAAACTCAAGAACGATCAGAGATTGAAGAGGGTGAGCAAAGAAGAAGTACAAGGCAAAGGATTGAGAAATCCTTTGGACCTGACTTTCTTACATATATAGTTGAGAGTGAGCCTCAAACCTATCGAGAAGCAGTTACCTCTTCAGATGGACCTCAATGGAAAGAAGCCATCAAGAGTGAAATTGATTCTATCTTGCAGAATCATATTTGGGAGTTAGTAGATCTTCCACCAGGGTGCAAGCCACTTGGATATCGATGGATATTTAAGAAAAAGATGAAAGCTGATGGCTCTGCCGACAACTATAAGGCAAGGCTTGTGATCAAAGGGTTTAGACAAAAGGAAGGTCTTGACTATTTTGACACATACTCGCCTGTGACTAGAATAGCCTCTATAGGTTGGTGCTTGCAATAGCACCTTTGAGAAACTTGGAAATACATCAAATGGATGTAAAAACCACATTTCTCAATGGGGAATTAGAGGAAGAGATTTACATGGAGCAACCAGAGGGTTTCTCTGCTCCTGGACAAGAGGGCAAAGTGTGTAAACTCATCAAGTCATCATATGGCTTGAAGCAAGCTCCAAAACAATGGCATCAAAAGTTTGACCAAGTTATGCTTAACAAAGGTTTCAAAATAACTGAATGCGATAAATGTGTCTATGTGAAAGACACTTCTAAAGGTTATGTTATCTTATGCCTTTATGTAGATGATATGCTTATCATTGGGAGTGATGATAAGATGATCAGATCTACTAAAGACATGTTGAAAGCGAGATTTGACATGAAAGATATGGGTCTAGCTGAGTGATTCTTGGAGTAAAGATCATTAGAACCCAAACTGGCTTGGTGCTAAGTCAATCTCATTATGTTGATAAGATCCTTCAGAAGTTCAATCCAGAGGACACGAGTGTAGCTCAAACTCCAATTGATACCTCTCAACATTTGTCAAAAAATAGAAGCGAGAGTGTTGCTCAATTGGAATACTCAAGGATCATTGGCAGTCTTATATATCTCATGTCATGTACTCGGCCAAACTTGGCATATGCTGTGAGTAAGCTAAGTAGATATACTAGTAATCCTAGTTCAGAGCATTGGAAGAGTATAACAAGATTATTAAGATAGTTGAAATACGCGAGAAACTATGAACTGCATTATGGCCAAAATCCAGCAGTTGTGGAAGGATTCAGTGATGCCAACTGGATATCCGATCAGAAAGATTCTAGATCTACAAGTGGATATGTGTTTACCCTTGGAGGTGCAGCTATATCTTGGAAGTCGTCGAAGCAAACTCTTATAGCTAGATCCACGATGGAATCTGAGTTTATCGCA
Organism: Scalesia atractyloides; assembly: GCA_947069175.1. Classification (NCBI taxonomy): domain Eukaryota; kingdom Viridiplantae; phylum Streptophyta; class Magnoliopsida; order Asterales; family Asteraceae; genus Scalesia; species Scalesia atractyloides. Next base: position 76,804,531 of record CAMTDV010000021.1, read on the forward strand.
TTAGATAAAGCTGGAGAAGAGGCAGAATGGCTACGTCAATTCTTGGAATATGTTCCAAGATGGCCTAAGCCTGTGACGGCCATTTGCATACTTTGTGATTTCGAATCGTCTATTGGTAGAGCTCAAAATGGTGATGTTTAATGGAAGATCAAGGCACATACAATGTCGGCATAACACGATACGAAAACTACTCTCAACTGGAGTTATCACGATTGACTATGTGAAGTCAAATGATAACATTGCGGATCCGCTTACAAAAGGCTTAAGCAGAGAGGTAGTACATAAGTCGTCGATGGGAATGGAACTAAAGCCCTTGGAGTAAGTTTGTACAACGGAAAACCTATCCTAGAAGATTGGAGATCCCATGATCTAGGCTCAATAGGACCACCTAACTGTACGAGCTAAGGTCACTGTGGGGGAGTACCTCAACATACAAAAGGGGGTTACAAACTTCCTAGTCCATTCCTACATGAAATCAGTGATATCAAGAGAGGTTAAGCATATGGCTTTTAATGATTTGTAAATCACCTATGTTAGAGAGAAGTGGGGTCGCTTCGAATGGAATCGGGGGCACAATTCCTAGAGCTCTCGCAGAACCAGGATGGTGCTCCATGACCATAACGGACACAACTATGAGGGGTTAGCCAGACCAGGAAGAGTAATGTGTGATGTGTAATAACGTCTACGTAAAAAGGGGTTGGTTCAAGGACATCGCATCTACTAACCGCTAGGAAACTAAGTATACGTCACAAAGGAGGGTTCAAAGGGAAACCTACCTATCATGCATTACTTAACCGCTGGAATTTTATTATGACACTTGAGTGTGTGGGATGATCTCTATTTATGTGGAGGATTGTTGGAAATCATGGAAAAATAATATTATATTAATGATTAATATAATAATTATGTAGTGATTAAAGCAAATGAATGAGAGATCATGAGCTTTAATTATGTGTTGGAACTTTAATATGTGTGGGAAGTTGTGCTTATCCCACATTGGTGGAGAGATAAATCTTTTGTAGATTTATAATTAGAATTCTCTACACGAATATATTCTTGTGTGACAACTCACACCCAGTGGCAGCCAGGAGGGTCCGAAGCACCCGACACGCGCACGCGCACGCGCCCGGGCACGGGACGAGGGGTATTGGCGCAATGTGGCGCTTTGATGGCGCACTTTGCACTTCGCACGCTCGCATCGCCACGAGCCGCTTGGAGCCGCCTCTAGTATTTTTTAGATATGTCTTGGGTTGGGTTGTCAGCTAGAGACTTTTCAAGTTTCTAACCGCCAAATGATTAAATTACTGAATTCATTGTGCCAATTGAATTCTAGAATTCAGTTTTATAAGTTTTAGAATTCATTGTACTATTGAATTCTAGAGTTTAATTCTATTGAATTGTGTATTCAATATTGACGTCATTTCGAATTCTAATCAGTATAAATACAAAGCTTTGTGGCTCTGTTTTTAGACACAGAATACAGAAATCGTATGGTTCATACAACACACACATCAAACGAATTCCCTAACTTTGCATCTCTACACACTCTTGTTTCAGGTATAATTTTAAGGTGCTAGGCTAATCCCGGCAGTACAATCTGCTTAGGCTATACCCTGGGAAACAGACGGGTTCACCTGGGTGGCCCGGAATCTGTTTTAAGGGAAGCGTGATCTTGATGTGCCTCAGTCACCTTTGTTTGTTTTTCGTCTTATTTATCTTTGTAATCAGTTCTTAGCTTAGTTTATAATTTTATATTGTACTTTTCTTCTAGTTTGGTTTATTTCTTCTTTATGTATTGTAATCAAAATATTGATTAATAAAAGTGTTGTATTTATTTTGTGAACGGTTGTCCTATAATATATTCCCAACCACCTTTGAGGTCTCATCTTTTGTCATGGTGGATCAATTTCATTATATAGCACACTAAAAATATTAGAGGAGATACATGTGGTTCCTAACCAAAAGCCAACTATAACGGGGAGAAACTATTAGAACATGTTGGCTTGATGTGAATAAATGTTACCGTACATAAAATCACATGTGCTCAAATATGACATGAACTTTTGCTCCTCTCATGATCATTGGTTTTGCAATCAATAATAGGCGTTTAGTTACCGTCTCAACAATAACACTTATTCAGATCATCGTTAATAACTTCGGAATCAATCTCATCAATTATTACCAAAATACATATACCAATCTGCAATAATACGCTTGCTATCACACTAGCTAAGGCACCACACTCACACAAACTTCAAGTTGTGGATTTGATAACCATTTAGATGATGCATCAATTTAAAACACTAAATGGAATCATATTGCGATATGCATATCCTTTAATTACTTCTAAAATATTTAGGGATACACACCCTCTATTATTTCGCAAATATATAATTTCTCTTGAGAGCAAAAATTACATGCTAATTATCAACTTGAAGAATGTTCAATTTCTTCATTTTGTTTTACATCATCATTTGAATCGTCATGGTCTAACCAGTCAAGCCAACTAAATAATAATCATGATCTATAAACTTCTGGTTTATGATCGTTTATGTACTAGTTGCACTTATGCTAATACAAGACAAAATATACAAGAGAACAACGTTTTATCATTTCAAACTATCATACTCACTTAATATGCCACTTCTAGCGGTTCCAATTCTCATGATCAATCACATGATCATAATTTTCTCTCTATCCATGATCATTACCTTTGTACCATTCAATATAAAATCACATTCATTTAAGACAATGTAGTTAAAGCGTAACAAACTTTATAGTTTTTATTCATTACCCGGTCACACAAATGTAAAATCATTTCAAACTTTTTATACTCTCTAATGATACGATTACTTGAGGAGCATATCCCAAGTGTGAAGCATGAGAGTTCCTTTATTTGATTTTCTTGGTAATTAATATTCTCATCACATAATATATATATTGAGGAGTAATTACATAATCGAGGCATGTATGATTTATCGGTCTTAAATCTTACGATCTTTTATAGATTAATAATGGTGTTTTGGGAAATGACACTTCGGATTCCATGTCTATGTATACTTATACTCTTTTGTGAGAGTGATAACAAACCACACCTTTGTTTAGTTATTCTGTTCTATTCAATACCATTTGTATAAATGAAAAATAGATTGTAAAATGCAATTTGTACATAACTAGATTGGAACCCGCACTTCGCGACGGGATTGTTGGAGGGTGCTTACAAGGATGTATTTGTAACATGACATATCAAGGGGTTATTATAGACCATGAATGATTTAATCTAAGTGACGATAAAAATAAGCAATCAACATGGTTGAGTAAACATGTCTAGAGTTAAGAGTAATCTTATACTATAATAAGGTAAATAAAAAATAATTTAATTTGTTACCTGGTATACTGAATCGTTAATTTAGACAATGTAGACTTTAATCCAAACGACGTAAAAAATGAGCAAGCAACACAATTAAATAACATGTGTTGAGTTAAAATTTAGCTTTAATTATAAAAAATAACTAATTAATAAGTAAAACATAAAAGAATTAAACTTACAAAAAATATAAAAGAACAAATATTTATTAAAAAAAAATAACTTTTATTAAACTTCAAGTGTCGTATATAAGTTCGGGGTTGTAACGTAAATCATTTTTAGAAACAGAACTATTATTAAACTTCTATATTATAAATCTATTAAAGTTAAAGGGTATTATTAATATAATAATCAATATTTTTTTATTATTATAAACATACTAGTTTATGTTTTCAAACATTTTGTCGAGCAACTTAAATAATAAACGCAAGATATAATAAATTTGGACCAAGTTCAAAATTAAGGGATGGACACATGTCTAAATTCACATTGATAAAAAAAACCATATAATAAAACAAGGTCCAAAAGTACAACTATTTGATAATAGATGCGTAACTTATCTATCTTTATATGTATTTAGTTTGTTGATAAATTAGATGGTTCAATTAACAATGTTATTATATAGAATGTCAAGTTATATGATACAAGATATTATAACATGTTACCATATAAAATAAATTATAGTAAAACCATAAAAAGTTTGATTTTTTTCTCAACACTTATAAGAACATATATATACTTACCATATAAAATAAATTATAGTAAAACCATAAAAAGTTTGATTTTTTTCAACACTTATGAGAACATATATATACTTTATAGTGTAACAAATCACAAGTAAAACTTATATACAAGTATGTGTTACTTTATTCTGTATACTAACAAAACATTTCAAATCGGTGATTGTGCAAGTTACCATATAAAATAAATTATAGTAAAACCATAAAAAGTTTGATTTTTTTCAACACTTATGAGAACATATATATACTTTATAGTGTAACAAATCACAAGTAAAACTTATATACAAATATGTGTTACTTTATTATGTATACTAACAAAACAATTTCAAATCGGTGATTGTGCAATCTTACTTTAGTTTATATGGTTAGAATACAATTGTATATTTTTATTTATTAATTTACATTTTTAATCTTCCAAAAGTACAACTATTTGATAATAGATGCGTAACTTATGTATCTTTATAAGTATTTAGTTTGTTGATAAATGAGATGAAAATGGTTCAATTAACACTGTTCACGTTTGCATTTGTTATGTATTTAGTTTGTTGATAAATTAGATGAAAATGGTTCAATTAACACTGTTCACGTTTGCATTTGTTATTATATAGAATAGAATGTCAAGTTACATGATACAAGATATTATAACATGTTACCATATAAAATAAATTATAGTAAAACCATAAAAGTTTGATTTTTTTCCAACACTTATGAGAACATATATATACTTTATAGTGTAATAAATCACAAGTAAAACTTATATACAAGTATGTGTTACTTTATTCTGTATACTAACAAAACAATTTCAAATTGATGATTGTGCAAGTTACCATATAAAATAAATTGTAGTAAAACCATAAAAAGTTTGATTTTTTTTCAACACTTACGAGAACATATATACACTTTATAGTGTAACAAATCACAAGTAAAACTCATATACAAATATGTGTTACTTTATTCTGTATACTAACAAAACTATTTCAAATCGGTGATTGTGCAATCTTACTTTAGTTTATATGGTTAGAATACAATTGTATATTTTTATTTATTAATTTACATTTTTAATCTTATATTTATTAATTTACATTTTTAGGGCTTAATAGTTTCCTTAGCAACATAATATCTATATGCGCATTTGCTTTAGATCTTTGTTTTTTGTGTAGATTGGGAGCAACCTTATACAGATATGGATTAGTCGACTTTAAGGAGCAGCCCGTTATGAAAAGCAATACTGAGAATTGGATAACTTTCTGCTTTATACTTAATACACTATTCATCTACTGGTTTCACAACATTTATATTTGAATAAAAAAGGTTTTATGCAGTTTTTTTAACGGCTTTGTGTTAAAAAGAGGTAATGAGTTTTGTGAGCGCCTAGCTTTGTACGGGACATCTTCTAATCTACTCTGCTACCTCACAATGAGTTGCGTCAAGGAAATGTTGCTGGTGCAACTAATGGTTACCACATGGAAAAGGAACTTGCTACCTCACTTCCGTTATCGGTGCCGTCTTGGTAGATGCATATTAGGGAAGATCACCTGCTGTAACCATTCACATAACACCAAAAGTACTTGTGAATATACATGACAAGTTTGTGAATCATCACCACATTTTCTCCGTAGTAGTAATTCATTTGTTCTTTTTCCAATTTCCTTTGGTATTCATTAAAATGAAGTGAGTTCTTTTATTATTATGAATAATATCCTTTTGGTGGTTAGGTACTGATATCTTTCCCGAAAGTTGGAGAAACTGACTTTGCAGCTGCAGTTTGATTGCTAAGACTTTCAATCTTATTCCAGTTGTATGCCTTGATGGCAGAAGAGTGGTTCATGTTTTTGTTAAAACCTCATTGAACTAATACATGGATTTTATATACTTTTATAAAATATAACTTTAAAAAATATAACAGGGTGCTTTTGGGAAGCATGCACTGGTTGAATTTGGTTTGACAACTTATGTCGACCTTAATGTTTTCGAATATTCTTCACTTTTATATCACAAGAGCATAAAGTCGTCACTATATTTTGTACACCAAGTTATTGCTACTATGGGAACATGACTTCTATCTTGAAAGTCGATGATTGTAAGGGCCACACATTTATCTAGGTTTTTGTTCTCCAGACACACACATCACTTTTTCACTATTACAAGCAACAAAATCGGTTGTGTGGGTAGGTTAGGTAACGCAATAGCATAAGTAGTTTTTTGCACTGGTTAGGTTAGATGGCGGGGCTAGGTTCCACAAAACACTATTTGTCCAATTATTGGTTTTCTATAAATACTTGGTGCGTTAGATATGATTGTAAATCAAATGAATTTAGAAGTTCTGAAGGCAAGACATTTATGATGGGTTCTGGTAGATTAAATTGACCCAATCGATGAAATGGTTTGGATTTTAGATTAATTTAGGCTGATTACTTATTTTTTATGTCTATTTTTGTTCTGAACACTTGGCTATGTCGTTATTGTTAAGACCTTTTGTGCTTCGATAAAAGTTAACTTTGTGAACATGTGTTTGCACTTATTGGTGTAGTCTTCGGAGCACTGTTTTTTATGCAGATTAGATGCTAGCAAAGTGTGTCGTGTACTGGTTTGGATGTCGTTTTACGTGTGTTCAGATTGATTTTTTTCCGTTGGATGTTGTTTTACGAGTATGCTGGTTCGGTTATGTTGTACATTCATTTATCAAAACATGGTGTTGCGCCTGTCTACATGTTTGTTTTCCTTTTTAGCAATTGTGTGTCAATAGTTGGCGTGACGTGGCGTCGCGTCGTATAGGGTGTCCGTGACTTGCGTGTTGGCGAGTTGGTATCGAATATATTGTCACACCCCGACCCGCAGCGGAAAAGGTGATCGGGGCATGATTGGGTTTTCGTCAAAGCTCATGACATTTATTATAACGTTTCATATTCATTATTACAATTCAAAGGGAATCATACAATCATAATTACAACATGTTCTACACATCTTTCTAGACTTCATTATTTTCTTCTAAGGCATTTCCTATGTTTTCCTTGCTTCATCTTGTTCAACTGTATCATGTATAAAAATGGTTTTTGGATCAACAAAAAGTTGGCGAGTGAATCCTATGAAAAACATTTAAACAAGTTTATTGAATTGATTGTAAATAAAGTGCATAACCACATATGAGTAAATATAGATGTAAACTTATTCACAAAGCACTTAATATTAAATAATGCACACACATACAGTAATAGATTGTTTTGAGGCACGCGTTGTTCAACTCATCTCCCACGAGGAACTGATGGGCCTAATGAATGAGTTTCGCGTTGTTCTACGAACTGATGGGCCTAATGAATGAGTTTTAAGGCACGCGTTGTTCAACTCGTCTCCCACGAGGAACTGATGGGCCTAACAAATAATTTGCATACAATTTGACAATATGTAATACATAACTACAAACAATATTTACATTCTAAGTTTAAATCATAATATGGTATAGCACGAGTTTAGATAAACGAATTAGTTTAAGTGACACATGATACACCCCAAAACGTGTAATTAAAAAGGGGAGTTGTAAGATTGACTCACAGTGGGTGCATTCGGTTGATGATGTTGAATGCGCACGAGTTTAGAGGATTGATCGACGAGGAAAAACTAACCTAATTAATAACGAAAAAGTAGGTAAATAAATGGATTTTATTAACAATTTTAATAGGATTATTGGATATATTTTTGTGAATTTTAGACTATTTTCTAACTTTAGAAATGTTATTTTTAAGTATTTTTAATTGATTTTTAATTTAAATAAATAAATAAAAATAATAAAAAAATGTTGACTTTTGACCGTTGACCATAAGCGTTGACTGTTTGACCATAAGCGTTGACTGTTTGACCGGTTTTATTGTGTGTATGTATGCGCCGGGCAGGACTCGAACCCGAGACCTCCCGTACGCGTGCACGCAGCTCTACCAACTGAGCTACGTGTCTAACCCGAAATATTTCTGTTTTTAATTATATTTATATACTAATTAAGTTAATCCGAAAATTACTTATTTTAAAAACGATTTAATTGCATCACTCGGTGCTCGCCACAGGTCTCGAACCCGGGACCTGTGGTTTAGTTTGGCACACAGTCCACCGCTGGACTGTGTGTCTAACTTGGTAAATATTCTGGTTTTTATCATACTTAACATCTTACTGAGTTAACCCGGTTCGGTTTCTAAAAAAAACATTTTTATTACAGAGGTTAAGGTTGTGATAGGAATCGAACTCGCGTCGTGTATGAATTGTTTGCACACAGTCCACCGTTGGACTGTGTGTCTAACCCGTTCAATATACTAATTCTAATTAATCTTATAATATATCTGAACTTCGTCTTCTTCGCTTAAGATTACAGATAATGATAATTCAACTGATTTATATCTAATTCGATTAACAAGCTTTATAAGTAATTGAAAGGTAATGAACGGAGAGAGTTTGGGGGAAGGATGTACCGATCAGCGTCTTTCACAGAACTCCGGCAAAGATTCGTCGGCTCTGTTTGTGAACTTCGGCTGTTAGAATCAATTAACAATTCTGTTCGATTAGTTATGAAATTGAGGTACTTAAATAAGGATTAACAGAAGTTTGGATGATTATACCGATTCCCAGTGTAAGATCAGTTCAGAGGTTTTCCGGCGAGAGTTGAATATTCCGGCTACGTCGTCTGGGATTGATTCTGATGGTTGGATTGAAGTTAGTAACAGTCTAACAACGGATTGAAACGGAAAGAGTCGAGGTATTTACCGTTTTGAGGTGAGTCTCGGTTTTCCGGCGAAAGTCCGGTGATGGCAGGTTATTTCCGGCGAGTGAAATTTCTTCGAGAAAAGGTGCGATTTTGAGCGAAAAGGCTACCAGAGACTTGTGGGTGTATTTATAGGGAAGAACATCGATGAATTGGGTCCGATTACCGTCTTGATTCGTCGGTCAATAATTTTTTCGGCGGTTATGACTGATGTCGCGGACTGGACATCGGTTATAACCGATGTAATAGTTATTATACGCGTTAAGACACAAGAAACCGACAGTGAAAGGCGAAATCGTCGGGATTTCCGACGACTGCAAATTGGGCGCGTCAGTTGACTGATTTGAAATCGAGATTTTGATATTTGAATTAATTGTTTTGATATATTACTAAAGAACACAAGTGGCGGAGCGGTTGGAAGGATGTGAGTTAAAACTTTGCATGATTCTCGGCTGACCCGGGTTCGAAACCCAGCTTCAGCATTTTATTTTTAAATCACTATTTTTAAGACTTTTTCAAATATAACTTTTATATTCTAATATACTTATTAATTATGTATCGTTTAAAATTAATTTGAGCATTAAATACGCAACGAAATTTTTAACTGGTTGTTCGGTTAATAAACGAAGCGGGTTTGGTAAATCCGGTTTTTGACGGATGTTACTGTATCCCCTACTTTTTAGAAATTTCGTCCCGAAATTTAAGTAATGACATATTTGTCTAAAAAGGATGGTGTTTAATTTGACAATTACATACATAGAAAGGAGTAAGAGTTTAAATTTTTGTTTGAGGCGGTAACGTTCCTTGTAAGGTTGAGTACCCTGCTACAGGAATCGCTTTTTGATGCCTAAGATAATGAATATTTATAAACAGAGTTGATTAACTAAATATGATTTCATGCGCAAGAGTTTTGATATGTTTGGAAAGATAAGGTTATATCCTAAAACAAAACTTCTAATACTAAAACCTACATGGAACTTCTCGTAACCGCCTGACAATGCCTCTGATTCTTTGGCAAGAATACTTATATATAGGAAGTACCAGCGGCGTATCCACCATATTCTTGTCGAATTTTCATTGATTTTATCAATAAGTTATGATTGGTTCTATGATGTGACTCTAGAACATAAATAAACACAACAACCAATATCTGAGTCCTAATTCTGATAGCATACATGTTTGAATGGTGACAGTTCCTATCTCGTTTGTTATGATGGAGAGGTTAGTTTATGTAAAAATAGAACACAATCCAATTTCTTTAAATAATGAGATGATATGAATGCTAAATCAGTGAGTATAACACAAACTTCAACCAAGACAATACTAAATCCTACATGGAACTTTTCATAACCGCCTGATAATGCCTCTGATCCTTTGACAAGAATACTTATATATAGGAAGTACCAGCGGCGTATCCACCATATTCTCGTCAAATTTTCATTGGTTTTATCAGTAAGTTATGATTAGTCCTATGTGACTCTAAAACATAAACAAACACAACACCCAAAGCTTGAGTCTTAATTCTGATAGTATACATGTTTGAATGATGACAGTACCTCTCTCGTTTATTATGATGTAGAGGTTAGTCTATGTAGAAAATGGAACACAATCCAATTTCTTTAAATGATGAGATGATATGAATGTTAAATCAGTGAGTGTAAAACAAATTTCAACCAAGACATTACTAAATCCTACATGGAACTTCTCATAACCGCCTGATAATGCCTCTGATCCTTTGACAAGAATACTTATATATAGGAAGTACCAGCGGCGTATCCACCATATTCTCGTCAAATTTTCATTGGTTTTATCAGTAAGTTATGATTAGTCCTATGTGACTCTAAAACATAAACAAACACAACAACCAAAGCTCGAGCCTTAATTCTGATAGTATACATGTTTGAATGATGACAGTACCTCTCTCGTTTATTATGATGGAGAGGTTAGTCCATGTAGAAGTGAGACACAGCTCAACTTCTTTAAATGATGACACTGTGATATGTCGTGAGGTATGATGATATGAATGTTAAATCAATGAGTATATAAAAAAAACAAAACTAAAATAGTAATTCGCATTAAGATCCTTGGATAAGTTTCCAATTTATAACTGGGATACGGGAAAATTGAGATAACATAAAGAAAAACGTAAAAACTAAGCGGTTGGAGTTAAATCTTGATTTTTGGTGAAGGGGACTAGTTGGGTGGTTTCGTTTGGGCCGTCATTATCTTCAACAGGATTGGCGTTGATGTTGAAAACTCTTCCTCTTGCTGGTGGCCTAGTGATTAGGTTTCCTTGATTTGCTTGGTTAACTGGGTTTGCTTGAGTTTGGGCGTTTATGATGTTAACCAATCGAGGGCACGTGTTTCTAAAGTAGGTAGGGTCGCCACAATTGAAACAAGCTCGAACATATGGGAACATGGGGTATTGGGGTTGTTGATATGTTTGAATCATGTTTTGAGTAGGGGGTGAGGTTTGGTTTTGAGGGGTGCGGCAAACCTTGCTCAAATGACCATAGCGTCCACAATTCGCACATAGTCGACAAGGTAAGGTAGATGGATGGTGATAAAAACAGGTGTTACATTGAGGGTGAGGTCCAAGGTAAGGTTTCTTATTTGGGTAAGTTGAGTTGGGTGCTACTTGAGTGATTGGGATAGCTTGGAGGGGTACGGCTTGTGAGGCTGGTTGGTTGCATTGGGTGACAGCGAAAAGTTGCCCATCTCGTTTTCTCTTAGAAATGGGTTGAGAAGGGGATTCGGTTTGGGTGGAGTTGGAGGTTTCAGTCGATGCTTTATCCTTCTTCTTCTCCTCCTTGAAGTCTTTGTTCCGGATTCGGTTCTCGGTGAGCTCTGTAGCTAACTCCATTGCTGCTTCCAAGGTTACAGGTGTGGTACTTATTACAGAGTCTTGAATCTTTGAAGGAAGACCTCCAATGTAGTGCTCGATCAAACGGTAGAGGGGAGTGAACAAGTTGGGAACCATTTGGTTTAACTCAAGGAATCTTTTGTTGTACGTGGTGTGGTCGCCTTCCTTTTGTTTCAATGAATAGAACTCATCCTCTAATTTCTTGATTTCGCACCTTGGGCAAAACCGTCTTGTCATGATTTCCTTCAACTCTTCCCAAGTCAAAGTCATAGCATCTTCAACACCTCGTTTAGCCTTCTCTGTATTCCACCAAGTAAGTGCTATCCCAAGTAAACGATCAGTAGCATATCGCACTTTGGGATCATCGGGGCAATCGCAATTTAGAAAAGTGTTCTCCATTTCTTCAAACCAATGGAGGAGAGCGGTGACACCTTCAGTCCCTTCGTATTTTGGAGGGTCGCAGGATTTGAAATGCTTGTAGGTGCATTTAGTGGTATTTGGGGGAGGGTTGATAACATTTTGATCTTCTTGGGTGACGAAATTAGCGGTAAGGGCTTGTTGGACTTGAACTACAATGTTGGGTATTACGGCAGCCATTTGTTGAGCGATTTGGGCAGCCATGCGCTCGCGGGCTTTTCCTGATCTCATCTTCCTACGAGCGAGGCTAGAAGACATCTACAAGGAATATATATCAAGAGTATGAGTTGGATGCTTTAGGGATCATGTGTCGTATTTAGGAATGTACATTTATAAAATAAATATAAAATAATAAATCTACTACATCCATAGGATGTCTTGGGCTTTGCTCGTAATTGGGCCTTGCATGCCGCCATACTTCACCTTCGTAATCATATGGGCCCCCATCATTACCGGGTTTTTCATATGGTTCGCATGTGTTAGCCTGGTTACGTACACTAAAACCCGGAGAAAATCGAGAAATATGTATGTAACGTATGATATTCGGAATCTATCCAGGTGTGGACACGGTGACACCTCAAAGTGGGGTTAGTTCGAACGACGTTTGGTGTGGCATGCTTTGGCCTAATAGGTCCTTCGTACTCTCATCGTTAGTCCCCATGTAGGCAAACTGGTCCGTTATATTGGATTTATACGAATGCCAACCTAGACAGGACGTTCCGACTACCGGTACTTGTACCCTTACAGTTACTACATGCCCGTCGCAGAACTCACTTTGATGAGATTTGAAAAATGAAAAATGCGACAAAATTTTGAATAACGGAAGTATAAAGATGATTTGAATATGTGAGCATTGAAATATGTATGATGAATGTGTATGTAATCATGTATGTTTGTCTGTAAGTATCATTCGCTATGTATCACAAAATGTAGTATCGGAAGTATTTGCATGCATTTGTGTATGTAATAAATATGAAAGAAATAAACATCATGAGTTTGCATATAACCACATAAACAATTAAAATCTAATCAACTATAGTATAGGCTCTAAGGGTCTAATAACCTATCCTATATCCCTATAGTCAAAAGCTCTGATACCAATCTGTCACACCCCGACCCGCAGCGGAAAAGGTGATCGGGGCATGATTGGGTTTTCATCAAAGCTCATGACATTTATTATAACGTTTCATATTCATTATTACAATTCAAAGGGAATCATACAATCATAATTACAACATGTTCTACATAGACTTCATTATTTTCTTCTAAGGCATTTCCTATGTTTTCCTTGCTTCATCCTGTTCACCTGTATCATGTATAAAAATGGTTTTTGGATCAACAAAAAGTTGGCGAGTGAATCTTATGAAAAATATTTAAACAAGTTTATTGAATTGATTATAAATAAAGTGCATAACCACATATGAGTAAATATAGATATAAACTTATTCACAAAGCACTTAATATTAAATAATGCACACACATACAGTAATAGATTGTTTTGAGGCACGCGTTGTTCAACTCGTCTCCCACGAGGAACTGATGGGCCTAATGAATGAGTTTTGAGGCACGCGTTGTTCTACGAACTGATGGGCCTAATGAATGAGTTTTAAGGCACGCGTTGTTCAACTCGTCTCCCACGAGGAACTGATGGGCCTAACAAATAATTTGCATACAACTTGACAATATGTAATACATAACTACAAACAATATTTACATTCTAAGTTTAAATCATAATATGGTATGGCACGAGTTTAAATAAACGAATTAGTTTAAGTGACACATGATACACCCCAAAACGTGTAATTAAAAAGGGGAGTTGTAAGATTCACTCGCAGTGGGTGCGTTCGGTTGATGATGTTGAATGCGCACGAGTTTAGAGGATTGATCGACGAGGAAAAACTAACCTAATTAATAACGAAAAAGTAAGGTAAATAAATGGATTTTATTAACAATTTTAATAGGATTATTGGATATATTTTTGTGAGTTTTAGACTATTTTCTAACTTTAGAAATGTTATTTTTAAGTATTTTTAATTGATTTTTAATTTAAATAAATAAATAAAAATAATAAAAAAAATGTTGACTTTTGACCGTTGACCATAAGCGTTGACTGTTTGACCATAAGCGTTGACTGTTTGACCGGTTTTATTGTGTGTATGTATGCGCCGGGCAGGACTCGAACCCGAGACCTCCCGTACGCGTGCACGCAGCTCTACCAACTGAGCTACGTGTCTAACCCGAAATATTTCTGTTTTTAATTATATTTATATACTAATTAAGTTAATCCGAAAATCACTTATTTTAAAAACGATTTAATTGCATCACTCGGTGCTCGCCACAGGTCTCGAACCCGGGACCTGTGGTTTAGTTTGGCACACAGTCCACCGCTGGACTGTGTGTCTAACTTGGTAAATATTCTGGTTTTTATTATACTTAACATCTTACTGAGTTAACCCGGTTCGGTTTCTAAAAAAAACATTTTTATTACAGAGGTTAAGGTTGTGATAGGAATCGAACTCGCGTCGTGTATGTAATTGTTTGCACACAGTCCACCGCTGGACTGTGTGTCTAACCCGTTCAATATACTAATTTAATTAATCTTATAATATATCTGAACTTCGTCTTCTTCGCTTAAGATTACAGATAATGATAATTCAATTGATTTATGTCTAATTCGATTAACAAGCTTTATAAGTAATTGAAAGGTAATGAACGGAGAGAGTTTGGGGGAAGGATGTACCGATCAACGTCTTTCATAGAACTCCGGCAAAGATTCGTCGACTCTGTTTGTGAACTTCGGCTGTTAGAATCAATTAACAGTTCTGTTCGATTAGTTATGAAATTGAGGTACTTAAACAAGGTTTAACAGAAGTTTGGATGATTATACCGATTCCCAGCGTAAGATCAGAAATTTCAGAGGTTTTCCGGCGAGAGTTGAATATTCCGGCTACGTCGTCTGGGATTGATTCTGATGGTTGGATTGAAGTTAGTAACAGTCTAACAACGGATTGAAACGGAAAGAGTCGAGGTATTTACCGTTTTGAGGTGAGTCTCGGTTTTCCGGCGAAAGTCCGGTGATGGCAGGTTATTTCCGGCGAGTGAAATTTCTTCGAGAAAAGGTGCGATTTTGAGCGAAAAGGCTACCAGAGACTTGTGGGTGTATTTATAGGGAAGAACATCGATGAATTGGGTCCGATTACCGTCTTGATTCGTCGGTCAATAATTTTTCCGGCGGTTATGACTGATGTCGCGGACTGGACATCGGTTATAACCGATGTAATAGTTATTATACGCGTTAAGACACAAGAAACCGACAGTGAAAGGCGAAATCGTCGGGATTTCCGACGACTGCAAATTGGACGCGTCAGTTGACTGATTTGAAATCGAGATTTTGATATTTGAATTAATTGTTTTGATATATTACTAAAGAACACAAGTGGCGGAGCGGTTGGAAGGATGTGAGTTAAAACTTTGCATGATTCTCGGCTGACCCGGGTTCGAAACCCGGCTTCAGCATTTTATTTTTAAATCACTATTTTTAGTACTTTTTCAAATATAACTTTTTTATTCTAATATACTTATTAATTATGTATCGTTTAAAATTAATTTGAGCATTAAATACGCAACGAAATTTTTAACTGGTTGTTCGGTTAATAAACGAAGCGGGTTTAGTAAATCCGGTTTTTGACGGATGTTACATATATGTTGTCTGTTTAGTTGAAAAGTAGTCTATATATGCTTTTTAGTTGGTATACACTGTTGCGATAAATCTCAGTTTATGAGTTGGTATCAATTACCCGATTATTAAACTGATATATTTATGTCTTTGATATTGTCTCAAAGTAAAAATATTAGGTGGACTACGTTTATCACAATCCTTTACCTTAATATACTTGAACAAGTTTCTGATGAGGTTGATTTTTTTGCAGCTGTTGTTCGGTCTAAACCGTCCATTTGACGTTGCATCAAGAGGGTTCAAATTCATAGCCAGTTTCTCCGAAGCATTGGGCCGGCACGAGGTTGGTGTATAATCCAGATCGGTTCTTTGTACTAACTCGTATTTCTAATTTGTAAAGGTTTGTTTTCAGAGTGATTTGCCTTTCTGTACGAGAGAAGTTTGGGTCCTGACCTCATGTTTGAGCTTGATCAATGCAACTGCAGACCATCATATAGATGGACAAATAGCACCGGATTTAGAACAAGAATATTATCGTATGGGCATAAGTTTATCAAGGAACAGTTTAATATAACACCGAGAATTGGTTGGCAAATAGACCCGTTCGATCATTCAGCAGTGCAGGCTTATCTGTTAGGGGCAGAGGTCATATATTAAGTTCTCGTGACGCTTATAAAAAATGTTAGTTTCACTTTAGTTACATGTTTTAAAGTTTTAAAATTTAGCGGTTATGATCATTTAGATTGGATTTGATTCTCTTTTCTTTGGTCGAATCGATTACCAAGATAAAGCTAAGCGAAAAGGGGATAAAAGTTTTGAAGTTATCTGGCGGGCCTCGAAGAGTCTTGGTTCATCTTCACAGGTGTGTTTTATGTGACAACCCGTACTTTCAAGGTAGAACGTTCATTCCCATCGACTATCTCTAGTTTTTTCGAGTTTAAGCACATACTGCGCAGTACATCGCGTATACTGTCAAATACGGGCAACACTGCGAGTCCAGACAAATAAAATATTATTCAGTAATATTTTGGTGAGTTTATTTTTATGGAACGTTAAAAATAATTTAAAACGCCATTAATCGGGATTTAAACGCTAGATAAAATACCCGGTAGCCAGTTAATACCTGCTTTTAACCAATATGTATTATATATATGTATATTTATGCATGAAAATGTGTGTGTGGGGATAAGGTGGCGACACCTAGTGTGCACACCAAACCCTTTTGTTGCCAAGTGTGGCAAGATTTGTGACCCAAATCTTTCCATATCTTCCAAATATATCTTCCATGATCTTCATTTTTACAACACAATCAAAACAAATCTATCACTTCTCTCTCTCCCTCTCTTCTCTTACTTCCACTTGTTGGCCATGGAGATGTACACATGATTACTAACCATTTTCCAAATCTTCCATAAGATCCATAAAATCCAAGACATATCACAACCATATCAATCTTAACTCTCTCTCTCTCATCAAGCTCTCGGCTGAACACCCTCCCAAACATCACCATTTTCATCTTTCAATCTTGTTCTTAAAGTTCTAAGGCCATTTCATCAATCGGGTTTACGATGAATTTTAAATGAATTTTTCCATGGACTGCAGTCAGAGAGTGACGAATCTGACTGCAGCCCAGTAAATGATTTTTATTAAATAATCGGTAATGAATCAAGTCTTGAGATTTTTACACAATGTGACGTGGACCGTTTAGGACGTTCTGTAAATCATTTAGAATTTTTGGAACAAGATAACTATTTTATAAAAATACCCAAAAACAGCCCAGTTTGGATGTTAAAGCTGAAACAGTATAAGTTGTGATTTGCGTGTCTAGATGTCAATTATGCTATCTGATAATGATCCAACTTGTTTAATATCCATGAAAGTATTATGTGAAGTGTTGTGTACGTGATCATGAGTAGTTATAGGTGAAATATGTATATGTGCATAAACCGTCAAAGTGAGTGCATGTTATGTGTTAGATGCGTGTAGGAGCTTTGTACCTTACTTAAATACACTAATGAACTAAATGGTAATCGTATTAGGACGTGATTGACCTACCTTAACTGTTAACCATTTTTAAGAGACCAACCGAGCAATCAAAGGTGAGTTCACACAACTTATTAAAAACATGTATTCCCGGTGGTTGGGAACGAACGAAACATTTTCCCTGGTTTGGGATTGCCTAGTATTCCGGGAAGGAATACTACAAAATACTATTTTATATTTCATGTCTCAAGTGTACTAAATGCAACCCTATCGCGAAGTCCCCACTTTCTATACCGATTAACCGCCTGGCCTGGCGAATGGGTTATTAGTTGATAGCGCTATTAGGTCTCACAAACCTCACACCGTGCCGAGGAGGACGGGCGTGAACTAGTATGCCTTGGCAACCGTCAATGATGATAGACATTGACAAACGGGGCAACAAAAACAAATACGTCGGATGTCTTCGGTATTACGCAGTTTAGTAGCTTACATATGGGGTAGCTCCCCACGGCAAACATGATTTATAAATAAGTAACTTAACAACTATGTTTTTGGAATTAAAACTAGCAAAATCGTGAACTCGCCAACTTTATTGTTGACACTCTACTGCATGCTTTGCAGGACCGTAGGTACAGCTCGGGAGCTTGCAGCGGAGGAGTGTAGTGGTTGCATCGAACCTTGTTGGATTCCTAATAAAATCCATGAACTTTGAACTATCATTTGGATTATTAAACTGTTAAACCTTATGCTTCCGCTATTAACTCTAAACATTGTTTTTGAACTTTAAACTCAGTCACTGAATGTGTTGATGTGATGTATTTACTTTATTTTAATTGTTCAATATGATTGATGGCATGATCCTGGCCAGTTTGTCACACGCCTCGCGGTAGTACTCCGCATGTGAAATCTGACGGTGTGACATTTTAACTTCCGATATTATTATCATTAAAATAAAAGAATTACTATCTAACGGTTTCATCAACCGTTTAAGATTTTCGCAGTTGCTTATCCACAAGAATATGCACCTCCACCAGGTGGTTTCAACTTTGAAGTCAACGATGATTCCCCAATCGTCCAGGAATAATTCAAAACAAGATTTCACGTTTACGGAGATATATTTAGACATGTGACATAACATGTTTCATACTGACGGATAACATCGACTTGTTTGACTACAACGTCGAAGAACGAGTTAATGATTTCGTGGCTGCAACACTGTCACAGGTGAGCTGAATGTATATGTTTAAACTTTAAACAAAGGATATATTGAACTTTTATTTGTAGTATTAGGCGAACGTTACTCGCACAAATCATGTTATGTGGACAATGGGGGGAGACTTCAAATATCAGTATGCAGAGTCATGGTTTCGAAATATGGAAAAGTTTATACATTATGTCAATAAAGTTAGTTTATCAATCTTTTCTCTACTTTGCATTTATAATCTGTTGTTTTCAATATTTTTTATTCTTCGCAACAATAGTATCTTGTTTGTAATCTTGACCGGTTTAGGTTTTGTAACCATATTTAACGCGTTAATTACTTTCAAAATTCTAAAAATGAACCTAAAAGTGGATATGGGTCAACCTATGAAGCACAGAAACGGCATGGAGCAGCCGTCTCCCGTCCCGGGGACTGCAAGGGGACGGAAACGTTACGGGTACGCCTGGGAAACGTCCCGGCGATTAGGAAACGTGGAGGAAACGGTCAGGCGAAGGGGACGGCCAAGAAACGTCAAACCGAAACGTTTCCTGCGCGTTTCCGGATATATTTTTCGGTTTTTTGCATGTGGAAATGATGGACATAACCCTTGAAGAAGCCATTGATGGGTGTTCTTGAATCTTTGAAGAACAGAACACCCCACTTTGGAGTTGTTGAACAAGAAGAAAGAATATGGTATGATGTTCAAGGAATAATAATTTGGGGAAGAAACAAGAAGATATATGAAAGATGGATCTAGAATATAATATAGATTAATAATAATAAGTTTATGGTGGAGAAAAACAATACAGAGGCTCCAAGAAAGAGAATCCTCGAGATAGGGGAGAAAGATAACACCTGTGTATAATTTCTTTTTCATTTTTTTGGCTTTGTTATATGGGGATCTAAATGGGTCCTAATCAAACATTGAAACAGACCGTTGGTTCTTTCTCTTTCTCTAACGTGTCGACTTTACAGGCATTGCACAAATTAGGGTTTTTGTTATGTTGTCTTTTTAATGACTAACTCACATATGCATCAATATTCATAGGTTGGAGTCTTAGTTGGTGTAATTTGTTTCAGGTGAGTCAGAGGTTTTACCATAATGGATTTTCATGCGGTGGATTTTACCTGGTATGAAGCGCAGGAGTGGTCAACGACGCTGTCTTCATACATAGGACATGGGTAACCTTTAGCCAATAAGTTTGCGTGAGTGGTCGGATTTGTATAGTATTTGTTGTTGTTAAAAAAATAACACACAACAATATGTGTTATTTTTGTGTTACATTATCTTTGATATATATTTATTTTTTTATATGTTTTTTTTCCCGTACCCGTCCCGTCCCCGCTTCTTAAATTTTTTAGTTTTGCCGTTTCCCGTGCCCGTCCCCGTACCCGTACCCCGTCCCCGTACCCGTCCCAGTGCATCCTAGGGGTCAACCCCACCCAACCTGACCCGTACTTAAAAATAATAGTGCGACCCGTTACCTAACTCGCTCATCTTACCACCTTTACTTTTTTGGTTTTGACTGCATATGCATACAGGACGGTCGGGTCAATGCTCTCTATTCAACACCGTTTATATACACCGATGCTAAATATGTCGAGACTGAAACCTGGCCTCTGAAGAAAGACGACTATTTTCCGTAAGTATAATTTGTAAACCTTAAATTATATACTAGGACATTTCCAGTCTCAGTTTTGCTAACTGTTTAAGCACTATATTCGTTTTTTAGATACGCAAGCAACAAACGCCAGTTTCTCAGAAGCATTGGGCCGGCACGAGGTTGGCGTATAAACCAGATCTGTTCTTTGAACTAACTTGTATTTCAAATTTATCAAGGTTTGTTTTCAGAGTGATTTGCCTTTCTGTACGAGAGAAGTTTGGGTCCAGACGTCATGTTTGAGCTTGGTTAATGCAACTGCAGACCATTACAGAGTTGGACAAATAGCACCGGATTTAGAACGAGAATATTATCGTATACGGGCTGAATTATATTCTCAATCCCGAGTAAAGGTAAACTATAAACTATATCAGTCTATATGCCTTAAAGGGTCGGGTCAAGTTGACCCGAATACTGTAGTCCATTTTTTGGGCAAATTTTGACCCGTTCGTTTTTAAGCTATATTTTTTAAATGAGCTATATAACTCGAATTGACTGACCCATGCTTAACTGAATGGGTTAAAACTGACACCTCTAATTCGTCACCTTTTTTTTTATAAATGTATTGTTTACTTTATTGGCGTTTGGATCATGAAATTTTGGCAGTTAATGAGGCTTGCATATCTAATCGGGTTCGGATCTACTATAGAAAGAAGTCCACTCAATAGGTAGGCACTCAATTACTATTTATTATCAATTTTCTACCTTATATAAAATAATAAAAAATTCGAAGCTATCTTTTTTTTCTTGTACATGCAGTGCTTCACTTAGCAAGTTACCTTGGCCTAAGCCAACAGTTTGGCCTTCAATTCCCTCTGATGCTTCATCTGAGGTTCTTGACATAGAAAAGGTATCATCTTTCATAACATTTACTTATTTACTTATTAAATGATAGTTTTTTATTAAAAAAAAAAGAAAAGTGGATTTAGATAATCCCAACTATTACCTATTGGCCAGCAGCAGTCCCAACTAACGAAATGTTTTGTCACAGTCCCAACTTTTAACCTATTTTCTCCCAAAGAGCATTTTCTAATTGATGTCTAACTCAGATAGTTTCTGCTTCCATGGACTGCCACATAAGCAGGCAACATCATCAAAATTTTGGCACATAAGTAGTCCACACCATCAAAAGTTTGATTTTTGCCATGTAAGCAGTCCATGTCATCAAAAGTTTTTACTTTTTGCCACATAAGCAGTCCACATCAGCAAAAAACTAACGGGATTAGACCTCAGTTAGAAAAAGCCCATTGGGAAAGACTATGTTAAAAGTTGGGACTGTCACAAAACATTTCGTTAGTTGGGATTGTTGCCACTCAATAGATAATAGTTGACATTATTTAAACCAATTATCCTAAAAAATGAATAAACAATAAAAATTACAGACACTTCTTCAAGTTACTCCAAGGATCAAGCACTTTGGTATTCAGAGCACACCATTGTCTCTTGAACCCTCTTCTCTTCTGCCTGATGCAAGCTCGGTTGATACCACGAGACTTGCAGAACTTTTTGTGGCTGCTGAACACGCTCTCCATGCGACTTTATCTGATCCTAATTTTGAAATTTTGATGACTCCCTTCTAATTTTGATAAAGTTTTTTGCTGCTTTAAATTTAGGGGATGTTTGGTAGCCTCTTAATGATTCCATTAAAAGGCTACCTATGAATCGGTCAGACTTAAGAGCTTTTGGTTCATCAAATTAAAACATCTGAATGGTACAATAGCCTCTTACCCATTCAGTTTTAAAAAGTCGCTGAATGGAAGATTAGACATGTATGCCCTCTATTAGCTATACCTTCTCTCAAACACATCGGCCCGAGATTTTCACCTCTGCTCGACGAACGATTTTCTGGCTATCACTACCGCTAATTCCGCGAAGATACTACTCACAGCGGTCACTCACGCAGGTATGTACCTTCTCTCAATCTTTGTTTTCAGCCCTAATAATTTTCAACGCTAAACGATTTTCAACCCTAATCGATTTTCAGCCTTAATCGGTTGGGTTTCAGCCTTAATCTCTGGCATTCGCTGATTTTTGAAAATTTATGCTTATGGGTTGCTTCAGTAAGTGTTGATATTGTGCATGCAGTTTTAGATGGGGCATGGTTGCTTGAAACAAACAAGAAGTTAGAAATCTTGATGGAAAGTAAAAGTGAGAGGAAGCCATTGTTGAAGATAAAGAAAGAAAATTTTGAAGAAACTAAGAAGCAAAGCAAATTGTAAGCTTTAGTTTTACTACTAATGTTACTTGATCATGCATGAGGTCATTTGAGTCTTTGAAGTTTGGTTTCCTTATTGTATGAATTTTTTTAACTTCTTTGCTTCATGGATTGGATAATTTTGTTTTAGATTTATATAAATTAATTTTTCTGTCCGGAAAGTTCCCAGTGCTTAATGTTTTCTTTAAAAACAATGGGTTTCCAGTATGGTTACACTTCATACTTGGAATTGAGCTTCGAACTTATAATGAGCCTTTTAAGGTTAATTATTATCTTTTAGTAAACATATATTTTAGGCTGAAATGAAAGGGTTTATAACCAAGATAGTCAACATGATGAAGAGAACTTATATGTCTCAAGGTGGACCTATAATCTTATCTCAGGTTAGATAATCATATATACCAGTTTAGGCCTTCATGGTAGTCTATTATTATATTTAGATGAATATGAAGCGTAATTTGTGCTTCGTTGATGCAGATAGAGAATGAATACATATGATGTAACAACTCAGAATTTCGTTGTTATCTTTTCTTCTATTTTCCATTGTATATATCCTTTGTAAATCCGAGATTCGCTTATTAATGAAGTTTATGTTAACTAATTATGAGTATGTATGATATATCGCATCTAATAGCTTATTAAATCGCATCGCTAATCTCATCGCATCGCAAATCGCAGTTAATTATATGGTTTTATGTTATTTATGTGTTTTGTATGTTTGTGGTTATGATTACGCTCGCTATCGCATCGCTCTCGCACACTCGAATTGCTAAATCGCACTATTATATCAATTATAACGCTTAATATAACTAACTAATACGAACTGAATAGCCAAACGAACACTTAACGCGAAATCGGCAAACGAAACTTGGCACCAGGCCAAGTTCGGCCGAACTTGGCTACCTCAAGTTCGCCCGAACTTGCCTGAGACACAAGGATCCCTCTTAAATCCTTAATTTCGCTCGAACTTGTACACACATATACAAGTTCGGCCGAACTTAGCTGAATTATCTTGAAAATCAAGCAAGTTCGCCCAAACTTGCATGGATCTCAGGCAAGTTCGACCGAACTTGACTCCAGCAGCTCTCATTTTTGGCTTCTCCTATAAATACCCAGCCCCATTCTCTCATTCGAACTTGCTGCAACTTCGCTCTGAGCTCCCGAAACTCGAAACCCTCTGTTTTCTAAGTAAGAATCAACCCGATTTCAACTACAATGATGTTCAACAACATTTTACAACGATTTTGCATAAGGCATTGCCTTCGTTTTCATCAAATCTCTTCTATTTACAAAAATCTTCATCTTTTTCCATCAAAAGTTCTGTTTTCACCCAGATCTATACTAGATCTGAGTAAAACCTTTTAAAACCTGGATTTTTACACCATTTTCGGATAAGGACGAATGTTTCGTTCACTTTTGAGTGGAACGAGGCGTTGTCGAAGCTAGATCTCAGATCCGGAAGCACAAGGACAAAATTGTCACTTTACACATATGGACTAACCCTACGAACCTCCAAGTTCGTCTGGATTAGCCCGAGTTTCTGTAAAATGGCTAAGTTCGCTCCAAAAAGACCTCTCCAGCCTAAGTTTACTCGGTGGCTTAAGGTTGGAGGGATGAGCACTCGATTTTCTCAGCAAACGACGCGAAAACGCAAAATTTTGGACTCAAAAACCTCAAGTTCGCTCAAGAATCACCATCACCCAGGTCAAGTTCGACCGAACTTGTACCTAAATGGGTCAAGTTCGACCGAACTTGAGTCCTTTCCACCAAATTTCCCTGCAAGTTCGCCCGAACTTGCCTAGTTTCCTAAGAAACTATGCAAGTTCGCCCGGACTTGTCATTTCAGTAAGATTTCCTTACAAGTTCGCCCAAACTTGACAAGATTCCTAAGAATCTTACCAAGTTCGACCGAACTTGGCTCAAATTCACCATATCCTTACAAGTTCGCTCGAACTTGTATGTTTACATACAAGTTCGGTCGAACTTGCCTTATGCCCAAACCAAAACTTAACCGTTTCAGCAAATCGGAAGACTGAAGCACTTCTGTTCGTTTACAGGCTGATCCGCCTCTCTCCGCAACTCTCCTCAGATCTCTAATCATACCTAAATGCATCCACAGTGAGTATACTTGACCCATTTTCGCTTCACTTTTTGGGTGTTACATACGTTCCTATATCAAAACCACCTCACAAATCAAACTGTTTATCACACGCGAATAATCTGATTATATATGCTCAATACATGATACTAGAAACATGTGACTAGGACTTACTTTCGTTTACTTGCCTCCTTAGCTAGTATGGTACTATAGTGTGGCTTACACCCGACGGCATCTAGTTAGGATGGACGCGCAATCCTTCTCGCGGTAGTTAGCATGAGAAATAAGCCTATGCTTATTTGTGTGATATGTTTGATGTATCATGATATGTAATTGGACTATTTCGCGAACGCTTTCTCTATTATGCTAGTATTACTTAAACCTGTATGCTCACCTTTACTTAATTGTATTGACTTGTATTTTAACGTATGTAACAGGTTGATGATTTTAGCTTGGATGCATTGGATTATGCTTAGTTAGTAGTTTAGTTGTTTATGTTTTGGAACTCTTGTAATAAAAATCTAGGGGAGATCGAATTGGATTTATGTTTAAGAGATTATGTTGAAATGTAATGGTTGTTTTGAAGATTGTATGAGTTTGATAGCATGGGATGTTAAATGTTGATTATTATCTTTGAAATGATTGTTATGGAATCTCTTGATCAATCTGATTCGTCTAGTGCCACTACCCCGATGTTTCCGCCATCGGTTGGGGTGTGACATATGAAGTATATATGTTACTACTTTAAAGACATCCTAGACACAACACAGTTAACCCCCATGTTCATAGGTAATGGGAATGTAATAAATGTCAATGCAATTGCTTTCGGCATCCTAATAAATACTAATCTCAGTCAAATTTGCATATTGAAAACATTCCACTAGCTCCTTTTTATATTAAAATGATTTCGAAGGTATGGCTTATCATAACTTCAAATTGTAGTTCAGTTTAACAACTGGAAATTCTACAAGTTCTTCTACATGTGATGCTCATTTAACAGCTTAGTGTTATAATTTTGTGATTATGATAAAGTTTGAGTTCATATATAGTTATTTACTTCAGATGATAAGAGGAAATATTTTGTAGAATTAAACAATTGGTGTGATCGAAAAAATTTATGGGCAAATAGGCTCTTTTGGCTATTCATCCACCATAAATTTATGGGCAAATAGGCTCTTTTGGCTATTCATCCACCATGGCATGTCTTCTTTGGCGTATTGGTTTGAAAACATTCTTATACAGAGATCTCATTATGAATTAAAAAAAAAAGAATTAGTCTTACATGAAAACTTTGAATACATATGGAGGCAAAGTTGCGATAGTTATGAAATCGAACTAAAAATTTATGGTGAGAAGGGAAAGAGGGAACTTATGAGGTTCAAAGTGTTGTTTATATACTTTTGATTATTGAAAACTAAATTTTCCTAGCCCGGGATGTTCCTGGGTGATAGCCTAGTAAAACTTATATACAAATATGTGTTATTTTATTCTGTATACTAACAAAACAATTTCAAATCGGTGATTGTGCAATCTTACTTTAGTTTATATGGTTAGAATACAATTGTATATTTTTGTTTATTAATTTACATTTTTAATCTTATATTTTAATAGAGTTATATTCTTAACTCTAATAATTCTTTCTCTATAGATGAATTCAGTTTATCCCCTAAACTTTAAAAGATTTATCATACAACATTTTAGTAATAATTCTTTTTCTATAAACGATTTACATTTTAACCCTCCGAACTTTAATAGAGTTATCATACTAGCCTTGAAGTTTAATAAAGTTAATTTTTTATATTTATAACAAATATTTGTTCTTTTATCTTATTTTATAAGTTTAATTCTTTTTTATTTTACTTATTATCTATTTAACGTATAATAGTTAAAGTCATCTTTGAACTCTATACATGTTTACTTAATCGTGTTGCTTGCTTATTTTTTCATCATCTAAATTAAAGCTTACATGGTCTAAATTAACCTTTCAGTATACAAGGTAAAAAAAATTAATTATTTCTTTACTTACCTTATTATAGTTCAAGCTAACTTTTACTCTAGACATATTCACTTAAATGTGTTGATTGCTTATTTTTATCGTCGTTTAGATTCAAGTTTGTATGATCTATATTAACCCATGGATATATCATGTAATAAATACATCCTCGCAACCCTCCTACGATCCCACCGCAAAGTGTGGGCTCCAATACTAGTTTTTAAAGATAAACAAATATACCTATCAACTTCCCAACATAAACAACACTGGAACATATTTTAATGTTTTTAATCATTCTAAATAGGGATGTTGCTATTTACACCATACTCTACTACACCCTACTCTATAACACATCTTAATAAATGCTATAATTTTGTTTAGAGTAAACTTCTGTTTTGCTCCCTATGGTTTGGTCGTTTTAACGGTTTTTCCCAATAGTTTAAAAATAGCCATTTTCCTCCCTGATGTTTTGATTTTGTCTCCAGTTTACTCCAAGGCTCTAACTCAGTTAAAAATTTCAATTTAAGGTATGTAACACCCCAAAAACGGGTTTGATAGTCAAACCACGTTAATAATAATGAACAGGTGAAATACCATTAATGGTAAAAGTAACCCGTAAACAAAATAACTAGGAATAATTAACCTAGTTAGTAACATGTAAATAGGTAATAAAACAATGTGTTGTAGCCTATTATAATCAAAACCAAACTTGAGGGACAAAAGTTGTCAAAAGGAAACTTGAGGTTTATAAAGAAAATAATAACACACACAACACACATAGTGTGTGTGTGGGTCGGTCGATCCTCGGGAGAACAAAACAAGGCAAACCCTTGTTCCTCAAAGATCATCAAAATTGAAGGATGAATTGGACCCTAAATTCGTGCATGAACATGAATTATCGATCACCTAGACGAGGGGATCACAAGGTATGTTTAAAAACCTAGATTGGTGAAGGTCATGATTTGAGACAAGTAGAATACTTGCAATTAAGTTGTTGGATTGTGACCGAATATGAAATTAAGTGTATGTGTATGCTTGATTTTGTTAGAAATAAAGAAATTATGCAATATTTGATGTAAAATTACTTGTAAGAGATTAACAAGTATATTATGAAGTGGGTTTTGATAATATGATGAAGTTGATGATAAACTTGTGTTTTGAATCATCATACCTGATAGTAATGATAAATACTTGAACTATTTATGAGTTTAAGTACATGTTCATACTTACCAAGAAATGGGATTTTTTGTATTATATAATGAAATTGAAGTTATACTCATGTTATAGATGCTTGAAATCGTCATGTGTATATAAATGTTTACAGCCTTTGGCTAAGTTTGATAAATGAGTAAATTTCATACATATGATGCAATGGGTTGTTTCATGGTGATGAAACAATCCTAAGTTCTTATATAATGATGATAGATTAGCATACGATGATTAAGACTATGTTAATTTAATGATTTACGACTTCATGAACTTGGTTGAGAAAAGTAGTTAAAATGGTAGTCTAAGAATAATGCCGACCGGGTATTTGACGAATTGACTAAATGAGTTGTTGAACTTAATTGTTCATTTGCATTTTTTAATAGGTAGTTGACTTTTGAAAGTCAAACTGACCTATAGTAGGATCGAATCGTAATTTTGGTATAAAGTCCGTAAGGTGGGATAGTCTTAATAAATGATGACTAATCTAACCATCTTGCGAATGATAAAAAGGTAGTTTGACCCTGGACAAGCTAGGTGGAAGCTTGGAAAGAAGCGGGTCAAACAAATCTAAAACGCGTGGAAAACATGATCGGATTTCAATGTAAGTGAAGCTTACACCTTTAAAATAGTACATCTATTTATGTAATTGACTAAGAATAAGAGAAATGGTAATTCGGTCACAAGTTGACGAATAAATATTGAATTCTGAAAAAGACACCCTATGGCGAAAGCCATAATGGGTCGAACGGATTAAGATACGACTTTAAGTATTATGAGCAAACGGTGTAAACCGAAATAGACTAAATGGTGAGATGGTAAATAAATATCACCTCATAATGATAAAATAGTCATTTAAGCCAAACGGGTCAAACGGTGATGTTATCACCATTTGACAATAGTGACTAATGATCGCTTGTTGAGTTTTGTGCTCCTACGAAGATAGCGTATGACTTGCATTGCTATTAATTAGCAACCAATAGAGCAAGGTATTAAAAAGGTCAATGCTATGACCCAAGCCAGGTATGTGTAATCTGTCAAACTCTCAAAGAGGGCTTAAGGTCCGATGAGCGTTAAACGAGTCTTGAGTGAACATTGGATTACCTAAAGTAAGGTAAATCTAATAATTTAAATTGTAAGCATTATGTTCTTTGAAACATAATGATTTTAAATAGATTATAGTTAAAGAGCTTCTTGGTCAAATTACGCATATAAAAGTCCTTTGTTGTAAAAAGGACTAAAATTGACCCAAACGCCCTCAAATGATAAATCAAGCAAACGACTCCTGAGGGTAGTTTATAATGAGTTTTATAAGTAAGTACACCCTTTCGGTAGTGTAAAACTAAATGGCATAAGCCATTTTGGTTTAATGCCTCATAACAGGTCTTTTTCGTAAATTGTCAAACCGAAGGGTAGAATTTAGAAATATATGATTTACTATAACAAACCCACTACAATTATATTCGTGGTGGGAAATAATAAAAGTCTTAGAGTGGAAATGGGAAGTAAGAAAAGAAGGAGTGAGATTTAAGCTTAAGTGCTTAAATTCCTTAACGGATCAAAATGAATATGTGTATAAACCGGGTATTGGTTGAGTAATTCATGAAAGTTATGAATCCGGGTTGAGGATTTTGGGTTAATAATGTAGACAAATGTATTACGGTCAACTAGAAACAAGTTTCTAGCTAAGCGAATAAATATCGGAGAAGTTTCACAGCTTTTACTAAAAGGGGGCAAAATGGTCAAGTTCTGTAATACAGACTTGTTAAATCTATGTCTGGGTTATCAGTTATTTTTTTGAGGCACAACCCAGACGAGTTAAATGGTCATCTAGGTTATCAGTTGAGGCATAACCCATACGAGTTAAGTGGTTATCTAGGTTATCAGTTGAGGCATAACCCATACGAGTTAACTGGTCATCTGGGTTATCAGTTGAGGCATAACCCAGACGAGTTACCTAGTCATCTGGGTTATCAGTTAGACATAACCCAGATGAATTGTCAAAGCCCAGATGTTTAGGCCTTCGGGTCTATTCGGTTATGTTATATACTTATTATAACTAACATATTTCATAACTTATGAAATATAGGTAATGAATTGAAGCACCGGATCACGATTAAGCTCAACGAAGAACCGAACACGATCAAGATACAAGCTTCCGCACTAAGTTTCGTTGTCATATTTAAATGACGAACTCATTTTCATTATGTTGTGTTGTTTCAATATGAAAATGTTTTAATGAACCCGTATTTTCAAATGTTTGTGTAAACGTAATTACAAATTTATGGTCGAAATCGTACGAAAACTGTTGAATATAAGTAAGGGTCTTACAAGTTGGTAATCAGAGCTCAAGGTTAAAGAGTAAAGTGTTCTGTTCGAGACTTAAACGCATAATCCGGTAAGTTATATGTATATTAATGGTTTAGCATGATTAAAGTGTTGTGAACAACACATAGGGTTATTGTGTAAGACACGTTACCCCAATTAAATGATAGATATAGTTAACGAAATTACGTGTATTGACACATATAGTAGAAAGCCTTGTATTATAATACGAGCATTTATTGATATTGACGTTACTAATCTTGTGAACGTTTTAGTTGAAGGACACTCGCATCTGAAGATGGCGAGAGTTTAACAAGTGACGGATATGACAAATGAACGGTCCGAATTATGACAAAGTAGAGCATGCTCACCAAGGACCTAAATCGCGTAACGATCGCGAATGAGGTTAATGACAAGGAATGCCCGTAAGGGCAAGCATTTACCAGGTGCACGTTTTAAATTTAATTACACAAATAGTAATATGCAACAAATACATAGAGAATGATTACGTAAGATAAAACTTGGAAAAACCTGAATAGGATACCTATCCAGGATGATGTTTTCCAAGAGAAAATAAGCAGAAATAAGTGTTATTCATGATAGTGAATGACAAGACAATAACCGACTTAGTTTATATAGAAACTTGGACGGAAGTAATCATCTAGTAAGTATTCTCAATATATATATATACTATTGAGAAAAGTAACGATCACATGAATGAATGTGATTGTAAAATAGTTTGATAAAAGGAAAACATTTTATGTTCAAGAACAAAACGGGTAAAACTCATGAATGTTACAAAACAATTAAATAAAGTTTTACCAAATGAAATCAAGAATATGGAAAATGAATAGAGGCATTACTTACATGGGGCGTGATGTGTAAATTATAAAAGGTTATGTGTACCATGTGTTAATTGTTTACTCTGGCCAAGTAAGTAGTGAACACATGATACCATCAACTTCTTATAATGAACGCACTTACATCCGATGTAGTAAGGATGGGGTGAATGGGACGAATTAAAAAAAAAGGTTCCCAAAATGGATCAAATAAGTAAGATATTTGATAATAAATGTAAACGCAAGCCGGGTAACGGAAGCGTATTACGTTAGAATAATGAGCCCGAGGGAAGGGACAAGAATCAAAGTAAATGAAAATACAAACCGACTAATAAGAATGCTAAGGCATAGGGATAAAGTTTGACTATTATAAGTGATGAAATTCACACGGACAAGTCAAACGGATCGAATAGAGAATAAAGGACTTGGTTGAATAAAAGCAATGGATTTCGCTAGACGACCAAATAAATTAAGACGAAGTTTAAATGCATACTAGAATGGTTGCTTTGATGATGACTTCGGTAAAATACCCGATAGATGGGTAGGATTTTAAGTATATGCGTACACCAAGAGACGGGAACGCGGATAAGAAAGTCAAAAGACTCGGATTATGAGTTATGATTAAAAGACGATAACATTTTGCAAACAGATATTTTGATAATTACGTTCAACTATTTCAAAGTTGAACGGGTTGAGTAAAGAATGAAGTTTGACATTCATAAGTGATGAAATTTCACACGAACAAGTCAGACGAGTTAAATAAAGAATAACGCTTGATAATGTAAGTAAGCGCAAACCGAATAAATGGGAGTGTAAAATATTAATAAACTTATGTTATTGGGGGCATGAGAGAATATAAAAAGGGAAAACACAAACCTGGCAATGGGAGCGTTAAAAACATTAAGATAAAAGAACCCAGGCAACGGGTTGTAAAGAAATATAGGTATGAACCGGATAACGTTAAGCGGAGAACAAACCGACACGTAAATGACGTAAGAAGTCATAGAGTCAGAAGAATTGTCCATAAAGCAAATGAAGGTAGCCTAGACTATGGTCGAGGTCAAATGAATTTCAAAAGCAAAAATAAATGATTCCAAACATAAAAAGGGGTGCCTTGACTTTATATATATGTGTGTACATTTTAATAATGACACGAGTAAAAGATGAATCTACGGGATCGTCATAACCTTCGGAATTACAAGTAGTGTTAAGGTCTACAGGACCAAAATGACCCTCGGGTCACGAATAGAAAGAAATAAACTTTAGGGGCCTCATCAAAAAGGGGTGAAAGCCTAAAGAAACAGCCTATGAGGCTAGGTGAAAGAACCTACGGGTCACTTGGGGTAAAGCGTGGGAAATGATTACAATTCCCCTCGTAAAATAATAATGGAAAGTAATAAATCCTTGGACGTAAATTCCTTAATATGAGTAAACGACGTAATACAAAGAGAAAACGTTAAACTAAAAAAAACACTCAAAGTCAAAATAGTGTTATGATTTATACAACGCGCTTGTCAATATAAGATTAGCATGGAGTAAATATGTCGACGGACTAATACGACTGAATGGCCAAATGACAACTGGATCAAATTGGCGACAATGATAAGAAATACAAGATGAAAGTTACGATCCGTAAGGACTTACACATAAAAGAATGAATGCCTAAAAAATGAAATAAAACTAAGTTCATTTGGTTTAAACCAATGAACTACGTAAATAAGGTTTCGGGGACCAAACCTCTTTAAGGGGGGTAGACTTGTAACACCCCAAAAACGGGTTTGATAGTCAAACCACGTTAATAATAATGAACGGGTGAAATACCGTTAATGGTAAAAGTAACCCGTGAACAAAATAACTAGGAATAATTAACCTAGTTAGTAACATGTAAATAGGTAATAAAACAATGAGTTGTAGCCTATTATAATCAAAACCAAACTTGAGGGACAAAAGTTGTCAAAAGGAAACTTGAGGTTTATAAAGAAAACAATAACATACATAACACACATAGTGTGTGTGTGTGTCGGTCGATCCTCAGGAGAACAAAACAAGGCAAACCCTTGTTCCTCAAAGATCATCAAAATTGAAGGATGAATTGGACCCTAAATTCGTGCATCAACATGAATTATCGATCACCTAGACGAGGGGATCACAAGGTATGTTTAAAAACCTAGATTGGTGAAGGTCATGATTTGAGATAAGTAGAATACTTGCAATTAAGTTGTTGGATTGTGACCCAATATGAAATTAAGTGTATGTGTATGCTTGATTTTGTTAGAAATAAAGAAATTATGCAATATTGATGTAAAATTACTTGTAAGAGATTAACAAGTATATTATGAAGTGGTTTTTGATAATAT
This sequence comes from Scalesia atractyloides, assembly GCA_947069175.1. NCBI lineage: Eukaryota > Viridiplantae > Streptophyta > Magnoliopsida > Asterales > Asteraceae > Scalesia > Scalesia atractyloides. The sequence goes on from CAMTDV010000021.1 coordinate 76,838,216, forward strand.
GATGAAGTTGATGATAAATACTTGAACTATTTATGAGTTTAAGTACATGTTCATACTTACCAAGAAATGGGTTTTTTAGTATGATATAATGAAATTGAAGTTATACTCATGTTATAGATGCTTGAAATCATCATGTGTATATAAATGTTTGAAGCCTTTGGCTAAGTTTGATAAATGAGTAAATTTCATACATATGATGCAATGGGTGGTTTCATGGTGATGAAACAATCCTAAGTTCTTGTATAATGATGATAGATTAGCATACGATGATTAAGATTATGTTAATTTAATGATTTACGATTTCATGAACTTGGTTGAGAAAAGTAGTTAAAATGGTAGTCTAAGAATAATGCCGACCGGGTATTTGACGAATTGACTAAATGAGTTGTTGAACTTAATTGTGCATTTGCATATGTTAATAGGCAGTTGACTTTTGAAAGTCAAACTGACCTATAGTAGGATCGAATGGTAATTTGGTATTGTCCGTAAGGTGGGTATTCTTAATAAATGATGACTAATCTAACCATCTTGCGAATGATAAAAAGGTAGTTTGACGCTGGACAAGCTAGGTGGAAGCTTGGAAAGAAGCGGGTCAAACAAATCTAAAACGCGTGGAAAACATGATCGGATTTCAATGTAAGTGAAGCTTACACTTTTAAATAGTACATCTATTTATGTGATTGACTAAGAATAAGTGAAATGGTAATTCGGTCACAAGTTGACGAATAAATATTGAATTCTGAAAAAGACATCCTATGGCGAAAGCCATAATGGGTCGAACGGATTAAGATACGACTTTAAGTATTATGAGCAAACGGTGTAAACCGAAATAGATTAAATGGTGAGATGGTAAATAAATACCACCTCATAATGATAAAATAGTCATTTAAGCCAAACGGGTCAAATGGTGATGTTATCACCATTTGACAATAGTGACTAATGATCGCCTGTTGAGTTTTGTGCTCACAGGATGATATCGTATGACTTCCATTGCTATTAATTAGCAACCAATAGAGCAAGGTATTAAAATAGGTCAATGCTATGACCCAAGCCAGGTATGTGTAATCTGTCAAACTCTCAAAGAGGGCTTAAGGTCCGATGAGCGTTAAACGAGTCTTGAGTGAACATTGGATTACCTAAAGTAAGGTAAATCTAATAATTTAAATTGTAAGCATTATGTTGTTAGAAACATAATGATTTTAAATATATTATAGTTTAAAGAGCTGTTTGGTCAAATTACGCTTATAAAAGTCCTTTGTCGTAAAAAGGACTAAAATTGACCCAAACGCCCTCAATGATAAATCAAGCAAACGACTCCTGAGGGTAGTTTAGAATGAGTTTTATAAGTAAGTACACCCTTTCGGTAGTGTAAAACCAAATGGCATAAGCCATTTTGGTTTAATGCCTCATAACGGGTCTTTTTCGTAAATTGTCAAACCGAATGGTAGAATTTAGAAATATATGATTTACTATAACAAATCCACTACAATTATATTCGTGGTGGGAGATAATAAAAGTCTTAGAGTGGAAATGGGAAGTAAGAAAAGAAGGAGTGAGATTTATGCTTAAGTGCTTAAATCCCTTGACGGGTCAAAATGAATATGTGTATAAACAAGGTATTGGTTGCGTAATTTATGATAGTTATGAATCCGGGTTGAGGATTTTGGGTTAGTAATGTAGACAAATGTATTACGGTCAACTAGAAACAAGTTTCCATATAAGCGGAAAAATATCAGAGAAGTTACACAGCTTTTACTAAAAGGGGCAAAATGGTCAAGTTCTGTAATACAGACTTGTTAAATCTATGTCTGGGTTATCAGTTATTTTTTTGAGGCACAACCCAGACGAGTTAAGTGGTCATCTGGGTTATCAGTTGAGGCATAACCCATACGAGTTAACTGGTCATCTGGGTTATCAGTTGAGGCATAACCCATACGAGTTACCTAGTCATCTGGGTTATCAGTTAGACATAACCCAGATGAATTGTCGCAGCCCAGATGTTTAGGCCTTCAGGTCTATTCGTTATGTTATAAACTTATTATAACTAACGTATTTCATAACTTATGAAATATAGGTAATTAATCGAAGCACCGGATGACGATTAAGCTCAACAACGAACCGTACCCGATCAAGATACAAGTTTCTGCACTAAGTTTCGTTGTCATATTTAAATGACGAACTCTTTTTCATTATGTTGTGTTGTTTCAATATGAAAATGTTTTAATGAACCCGTATTTTCAAATGTTTGTGTAAACGTAATTACACATTTATGGTCGAAATCATACGAAAACTGTTGAATATAAGTAAGGGTCTTACAAGGTAGGGGCATTTCGGTAATTTTACTAATACAAGTAAATAATTTTATTTATTCCTTAATTGTTTTTGTATTTTATTGATATTATATATATAATTTTAATATTTATTAATATATATCACTAGACATCTAAAATCTTCATTCACCATCAACCTCCACTAAACTGACTACCACCACCAGCACATCATCACCACCCCTCCCTTTCTGCTGCTAACAAACCACCGCCACCGCCAGCACGTCATCACCACCCCTTCTCTTCTGCTAACAGACCACCACCATCATCATGTCATCATTACCTCTCCCCTTCTGCCGCCGGACACCACCACCACCATGACTGTCGTTGGAGTTAACCACCGCCAAAGTCATCATACCTAACCACCGCCTCCGCCTCTTGAAATCTTGTAATCGACCAAGGTTTGTAGTGATTTCCGGTCAAATCTTGTCTAGGGTTTCAAGTCATATTCGAGTTTATGGTTTCAAATCTGGTTTATAGATCGAGTTTTTTTTGTATCTGGTGTTGATTTTGTGGATCTAGATCATGTTCATAGATCTCTTTGCCACCGCCGCTTAAAGATGTTGTAGTTTCAAATCGACTTTGTGGATCTAAATCCGGTTTGGGGAGAGAGGGTTTAAGGATGATGCTACTGAGTTGCGATGTGCTTTAGATCTTGGATTGTTCGATCTTATATAGATCTGGGATTGTTCCATCTTGTTAATGTGGTGGTGTGTGTTGTTTTTGGTAGCAGATGATCATACGTTGTTGGTGATAGGTTATGGCAGCTGTTAGTGGTGGTTATAGACAATGGTGGCCAGCTGTGGTGGTTGTTGGTGGTGGTGTCCGGTATAGGGGGGTAAGATAGAAAGAGTGAATGTTTAAAAAAAACATATAGAGATATATTATATATGAAAAGACAAAAATGCCCTTGCTTTTATTAGTAAAGTTACCGAAATACCCCTACTTTAAATTGAAATTTTTAACTGAGTTAGAGCCTTGGAGTAAAATGGAGACACAATCCAAACATTAGGGAGGAAAATGACTATTTTTAAACTATTGGGACAAAACCATTAAAATGACTAAATCACTGGGAGCAAAACGGAAGTTTACTCTTTTGTTTAATTATTAACCATTACTATAGGATTATCATTAAATACAACTATCATTGAGTTATTACCCAGTATTAAATAAGCTTTTTTTGTTTATAGAGTGGTGAAAAAACCTTATATTAAGGTAAAAGTATAAATCGTTGCTTGATTTATAGGTCATTTCAAAATATATTTATATTAATATAAAAAATCATGTTAATTTAAATATTTAGAATCGGGTATCAGGATGAAACAATTTTATTATTTAAAATGACCTATGATTATGTTTGCTTTTATTTTCCACTGTTAAGCTTTCAAACAAAAAAAAAACGATTTATATTTGATTGAATACAAGATGGTGGGGGGTAAGTTCACGTACATCACAGACGACGGAACAAAACTGAGTAAGCTTGACAGAGTGTTAGTTTGTGAAAACTTCATGGCCCTTTGGCCACATGCTTCCTTTAAAGTGCTTGAGTGGGAGCTTTCGGATCATCGGCCTTTGATTCTCTTGGCTTGCGAAAAAGATTTTGGCCCGGTCCCTTTCAAATTTTATAACTACTGGATGGGCTGGAATGGTCTTGAGGAAATTGTTATGGGGGCCTCAGTGTTGGGAAATATAAGGGCAAGAGGGTATATAGCGGTCAGCTTGATTTTGAAACAAATTAAGGAAGCAGTAAAAAAATAGAATGAGGTGCATCGGGCGAGAGAAGAACATGAACGGTCGGTGGCCACCAATTCGTTACAAGAGCTAAATTCCACTGCTGAATCTCGTTCTTTGTGTAGTGAAGAGCTGGCCAAAAGAGTTTATTGGAAACAAGTGTTGAAGAAAATTGAAAGAAATAAAAGTAAGGAGATTGTGCAAAAGGCTCGGGTGGATTGGACGAAATATGGGGACGAAAATACGAGGTTTTTCCACAAACTGGTCAAGATTAAAATCGCGAAGAAGCGTAACAACAGTATCGATATTGATGGGGAGAGTTTTTCTGATCCGATGCAAATGAAGGAAGCCATAAGGCTTGCGTTCAAAAGAAAATTCGATGAGCCGATGAAACGACGGCCTTCCTTGATTGTTACTGAGTTTAAAAAGCTCTCTCTGTCAGAAGCGAGAAGGTTAACAGCAAGGTTTTCCGAAGAGGAGATTAAGGCGGCGGTTTGGGGATGTGGTGGGGATAAGGCCCCGGGGCCAGATGGTTTCACGTTTAAATTCTTAAAAAAGTTTTGGCACATTCTCAAAAACAGATTCGTTGAGATGATGGCCCAATTTTACAACACTAGAAGAATTAGTAGGGGATGCAATTCATCTTTCTTTACTTTAATTCCTAAAGTCAAAGACCCTCAAACTTTATCTCATTACCGACCCATTTCACTTATCGGGATCATCTACAAAATGGTGGCAAAAACTTTGGCTAACCAGCTAAAAGGCGTGATTGATTCGGTGTCTTCTACGACTCAATCTGCATTTGGGGCCAAAAGAAATATTTTTGATGGACCAATCATTGTTAATGAATTGGTTTCTTGGGGGAAGAAGCAAAAAACCGAAATATTGCTTTTCAAAGTCGATTTTGATAAAGCATTTGACTCCGTAAACCGGAACTTTTTGTTGAACAATCTGAAAATGATGGGTTTCCCGAAACGTTGGCGAAAATGGGTTGAGGCTTGTTTGGTGTCTGGAAAAGCTTCAGTCTTGGTAAACGGTTCCCCATCTAAAGAGTTCTCTATTAAGCGTGGTTTGCGTCAGGGTGACCCGCTCTCACCGTTTCTCTTCATCATTGCTCTAGAAGTTCTAGAGGTTTTCATGAAAAGAGCGTGTCGTGTAACACCCTGACCGCGTAAAAACAACAAACCGCGACGGAAACGTCGGGGAGTCACGTTAACAGATTGTTTCAACAATACGTGGTAATTAAAGTTATGTTTTATTGAATATTGAAATTACATAGTTACATTGTCTTGCAGTTTAAAACAAACTAATTAAACTATTGTCTTTCATATTTCAAGACACTAAGTCCGCGTCCAATCCTACGTGAGCATGCATCGACATCAAACTTGGTTTCCTGAAACATATGTGAAAAACGAGTCAGCAAAAATATGCCTTCGAGTACATAGGTTTTGCGAGTGTGTCAAATTCTTGGCCTTGAATATGTATTGCAATACCTCGTCAGACTACTAGAGTCGTTAATTGAAAACCTTGTTATCAAAAAGTATTTGGTATTGCAATAATAACTAACCAACTAAAACAAGTTGGTTATAGTTTACTAAAGACTTGTAGCCATGAATCTTGACCAAAACATTTGTTTCATAAATTCGAGTGTTTAATTGTCTTGAAAGAAACCTTGTATGGTTTATATCTTTAATTGAAAATCGTTGCGTGTCATTTGTTTGAAAAACCTTTGTTTCAAGTGATGCAAATAACGTCACGAATGTAATATGATAAAAGCACTTATATATAGGAAGTGCCAAGGGCGTATCCATCATGCTTTTATCACATTACACACATTCCGTTATCTAAATCACTTACCATAGACCAATCGTTCATTGTTCGTGTCATAAACCAATCGTCCATTGTTCGTGTCATAACCCAATTGTTCATCGTTCGTGTAAACAAATCGTCCTCGTTTTAATTGTGAAAACTTTTGGTCGTTTTGGTGAATACATTCAAACCTGTGTTGACTCGTCTATACGACCAAAGGGTATCTTTAAATTGCAATAACAAACCACCAAAGGGTTTGTTAAAGTAAACAGTTTCGGTCGTTCCCCAAACTTCCCCACAAATACCGGGAAACTTGGTAACGGGATTGTCAGTCCTATGGTACCATAACTTACTACTGGTTGGCTTGGCCAAGCTAATGAATGCCATTCGTGTCATGTATATAACGCACCAACAAGTTCGTTCACATTATTGAAATCGTCGTGTTTATATAAACCATAGCATTTGTAATTTGAAAACCTGAAAACAATTTAGCACATATGAATTACCCCAAAATATTTGCAAAACGTAAAAAAAAAAGGGAGCTATGTACTCACTTAGGGTTGCAAAAGTAACCTTGAATTAAAGATTAAACAAGCTCAAATGTCCGAGAAATCAAGCGTGTCCTACAATCGGATAACTATGTAAATATCAGGACTTTAATCGGCGGATCGGATAGAATGAGGTCTTATAAACCAAGTGTTGGAACTCATATGAAATGGTTTAACAAAGTTAACATTCTGATTTGGAAAGATTCCTAAGTGCTTTTGACCCATTTTAACTCGTTAAGGTAGTTTAGGCCAGTTTAACGTGCCATTTGCGTAATTACGTGTTTGGATGGTAAGATCTGTGTTATGATAAGTCTTATATGCCAAAACATGTTTAGTAATGTTATAATATCAGTGTATATGGCAAAACATTAGTTATGTAGGCTTAAAATCGATTTATGCGCAACAAGGGCGTTTTGGTCATTTATAAAGGCATAACTAGCGACTTAACATAATACTAACCAAACGACGTGACCATAAGGTATAACCTCAGAGGATTATTGCCTATACAACTATGGTCACAAATATGTGTTTGGTCGGATCCTAAGATCGATCAAACAGGTCGGATTCGAAAGTCAAAGCGGTGGTCAAGACCGCTCGACTTACGACCCTAAACAAGCACTAAACTAAAAGTGACGAGTTAAACACTAAGTTAGAAAACTGATTTGATATCAAAACAAGGTGTTTTGATACCTAAAAAATGTTTCCGTTGTAAAATACACATAATGCGCACTTTTGACCGAAACTTTGACTCGTCACTTTGACCAGTAACGTGGTAAATCAGTAGGCATGATCGCTAAGGATCATAACCATCGTGATTACGATCACGTTGCAAAGTTCAATTGAACTTTGTCTTGACCAATTAATGGTCAAAGCTGAATAGCTGAAAGTAATGAAAAGGACTAAGGATGAGATCTTACTTGTGTTTAGGAACACCCAAGATCTCAGAGAACTCAGTAGGAGGCTTCCTTTTTAATCAAGAAACAAACTCCAAGAGTGTGGGAGGTGAAAAGAAAGAAATGAGCAAATTGTGAGGTGAGTTTGAGGGCCTATTTATACTTGTGGATGATGTACAAGATCATTCCAAGTGTTAGGCACTGATTTAGGATCATTACAGGTGTTTGTGGACGTGTAATGAGTAGAAGGAAGTGGCAAATTCGCGAGCCAAGTGTCCAAGGAAAGAAGCAAGAAGCTGCCAAGTTGAAACATGGAAACTGCTGTGTTGGGCACCCCATGCGGACTGCATGGGTTTTTTGGATGCGGTCCGCATCTACCCTAGCTGGCAGCAAGTTTCAAATATTGGCAGAACAGGCCCCTGAACTTGTTTTTGACGCGTTTTGGCACTTTTAACACCCATTAACCACATTTTTAAGCTCTATAAGGACGTTAAATCATAGGGAACTTGAAATATGTCCAAAAATGTCCCGGTATCGGTTCGTTCGGTCGTACGGTTGCGATTTTCAGTTAATTACGATGAAAATCGTAACGAACGCGCAAACAACCGTAAATGCGTATTGAATGATATTTTTGCATTCCAATCATTAAAATACTAGATTTTAATTATTACAAAAATTTTTGGATGTGCGTACATGTTCCGGATAACGATATACGCGAATCGGCACAGTTTCGCAGAATTTGCAAAATAGCCCCTGAGCTTGAATAAACTTGTTTTTGCCATACCGAAGCCCTCAAAACTTATTTCTAAGTTATGTAAAGGGTTTTTAGGGTATGTTTAGCTTATTTCATTGTTCCAGAGTGTACACCGCGTTAAACTGATTACGTTTGCGTAATAGTTTGTGATTTCACTTCCAGAAGTTGTTTAAGAGTTCGTAATCGTGCAAGAATAGAATACGTGCGATCGTCATGATAAAAATACAAATCTCGAAAATAAAACACAAAAACTTCATTGACTGATAATTTGTTCGGAATCGTTACACGATCTGTAACACCTCGTGTTTTTACGTCCAATTAAAGTCCGACACGTGTTCCGGTAATCTCGAAAATAAAATGCAAAAGTGCCACAATTTCCATATTTCAGGAAGGTTTTGCGGACCGCAAGGCTAAAGCCATTGGTCCGCAAGGACATCTGTTACTGTGGGCGCCTGAGGTCCTTACAGACCGCAAGGCAAAGCCCATACGGTCCGTAAGGACCTGCCAGCGAACAGAAAGGTGGCAACAGCCTGTTCTGCCACCATTGTCGAGTTTTGGCACCATCCTTGCATGCTTGCCACGTCCTAGAACCTCTATACTCTTCCCTTAACATCTGGCAAGCCTCTGAACTCTTCCTTGGCTCCTTATGAGATGAATTTTCATAAGTTGCAACCATTTCTTCATCATTTTTCCTCACTTTGACTCATAAAGTTCTTTAAGAAGAGTTCCAGGCAGCATCCGAGCATTCCTTTCTGATCCTAGCACTCTTTTGGTCTTGTGTAAGTGTTCCAATCTCATGCTAAGTCATTTCATTAAGCTTTAAGCCTATTTCAAAGTCTCGTCGTAATTACACCTTGACTTTGATCTAAATCCGTGATTACCTAGCCATTGTGCGTAACGAAAGTTCCTACGTGATTGTAATGGTGGAGGTGATAATCCCTCAAGAGGGCATCTCCAGATTTTCACGGATTCATGGCCAATTGACGAGTCAATCGAAAAGTCAAATAAAGTCAAACTGTCTAGTTTTTATAAAAATCATAACTAATGATCTAGATGTTCTAAAATATGTTTCGATGCACTAACAACCTAAAAATAAGTATTAGAACATATGTCTACGGATTCGGCTCGTCAAGTTTTGGTCTAGTCTCGGTTTGTAGCCAAAAGTCGCAACAGTTGGCTTTTGTTAACTTTTGGTTCTGACCCATGTCGAGCCACCTTTGCTACTGACTTTTGACCATTTTGAGACCATAATTATATTTACAATGACCATCTAAAGTTTCGTCACTCGATTCCTTAGAAAACTGAGTTTATTACAAAGTTCCATAAAATTATTTAAACTTTTGCAAAAAGGTCCTTTTGTACAAATCTTGGTTTTAAACACACATGCATGTAAAAAAATAAGCTAGAAAGTGATTTATAAACATTATTAAAGTGACTAAAATGCCCTTTTCGGCATTTTAGAAACACTTAACATGATTTTATGATCAAGATGATACATTTACTGATGTAATATGATAAGTAGGACCAGTTGGGATGTTCATTCAGATTATAACCAAAATGAAGGTTTAAGATTCGTTAATTGCCGATAACTGACTAAATTACCCTTATTTACCCAAAATGATTTTTAATCAATCTTTTCATGAACAAAACTTAAATCTACTGATGTGATAAGTTAAATGACATATTATTGGTATATAAAACAGGTCATAATTTCTGTTTAACTTAAACATCGATTTAAACGGCATTTTAGCGACTTTTACGCCTTTTTGGCGCATAGTATGGTTTAAAACCATAACTATGAGCTAAGACTTGATACCTACTGATTTATAAACTTATTTTCATCATAATAACAGTAAGTACAAGTCACGAACTCAGAATCCCAATTTTTGGCTTCAAAGTTATGTGTGAAATTACTAAAATGCCCTTACGGGACATAAGTTATTTCAAACCATCAAACACACATATATTTGAAATCCTACTGTTATAACATTATAAAATAAGTACTTCAAAGATTTATAAGGTTTTGACATCATACTTATTTTAAACATCTTTTATAAACCTTAAAATGACCAAATTGCCCTTGTAAGGCATAGCTCAGTTTTAAATATACCTCGGGCCTATCTTTTGCAAAGCTACTGATTTTATAAAATATTTTAAACTTATATCTATATGGAACTTGTATATGACTCTCTCGGTTACCCAGTTTCGCCTATGTGCATTCGGTTAAGCTTACGTAGCTAATTTACGTACTTAAACCGAAACGGGTTTAACTTCATCATTTCTCTTTCAAAATCTAGAATGTTGTTGGTTTACCCATGTTAGACAAGTTTATATACTTGTCGGGTCCAACTAACATCCTATTCCGATCACCGCTTAATCTAGCGTATCGTACTGTATTGTTTTAACGTAAGACTAATCGGTTCAAGTATACGACTTAACTAAGGACCCGTTAGCATTCTAATATTGGTTAATAATTACCATCACTCCATACTAAACGCCTTCCGGTAAATTGTACATGTACTTGCTTTGATCTACGGCTGAGTTTTGGACTTCATGAAGACTTAACTTCAGGTAAATACCCTTAACTTATTTTTCTTATACGGGCTTGGGATACGGTAAATTATTACCGCTTGGTCGGGTATGGGATCATGTTTTATCCAGTTGACATAATTAACTAAAATCTTGCATAACCCGGTTTTGATCTGTTTTGTCTGAAACTAAAACATTGGGGTGGACTTGATCGTGTCCGGGATATCCTTGGCTCACTAAAGTGCTAGTGGCCACGACAATATAGCATGGCGTGTAGGCATACACTGGGTAATTGCTATCTGCTTTCTATGTGAGAGTTCAGAGTGGTGTGTCAGTCGATCAGGTCTCGGTTTCTGTACCGGGCTCCATATGTAAAAGCCTGACATGTAAATCTGTATACAAGGTCATTTGTACTATCCCAAGTTATTTATGAAAACGTGCCAAGTGCACCTAAAACCATTTTCGAAAGGATCTTCAAAATGAGTCGGTTGAGTGTATTTACCAGTGTAAACTGACGTATTTTCAAAGATTAAATACAGGTACAAGTACGCAATAGGCCGGAAGCTGCTGGGCGTTGACATTAAGGAGTTGCGACCTTAGAGTTGAGCCTGTAGAGTCTGTTATCATTTGTGTATGTTATTTCTGATCCGCCTGTGGATCTTATTACAAGCCATGATGTATATTTGTGTTTTCCGAACTTTTGGACACTTATGGTTTGTAATAGTTTATATTTTATTCCAAGCCTTCCGTTGTGTCGCTCTGTGTTGTAATTGGTTATGATGATATCAACTGTACATCACGATACTCCCCACCGGGCCCACCGGAATACACGTGGAAATCAGGGTGTGACAGGTTGGTATCAGAGCCAACGTTTGAGGGAATTCGACACTTGTCCTTAGTGTTTGATCTCAAACGACACAGTAACACATTCCTTAGACTTCCGAGTCTAGGCTATGACATATGAATTGTTCATTTCCTTATTTTTTTATATTGCTTTGTTTTGTGGTTTAACTTATTTTGAAGCTGGAATCATGATGCCTAAATTCTCGAGAGGAGCAAAAGGAAAGGGACTAATGAGGAGTGGATCCTCAAAACAAGGGCCCTCAAAAGCACCTGTTTATAACCCATATGAAGGGTCAGACGACTCGTCATCACCATGGGAGCCTTACCCAAATTTACCTCATGAGTATTCGCCGCCATTTGAGCCACATTATGTCCAACAACCTTCGCATTCGTACCATAGCCACCATTCCTACCACTCACATTCCCATTCTTCTCAAGGGAATTACAACGCTGATATCCAACTAAGTTCACTTTCAGTGACTCCACCTGAAGATTCTTGTGAACCTATGGAGGATGATTCAGAGCCCGAAATGCTAGCAACAGGATCGATGGGTCACCCCATTGACACGTCCAACGGTTCTAACTCATACAATGGAACCCCTCACCATTACACTGATAGCTACGAAGAAAGGTGGGGACAATACGTTTTCTACGACACCCCATCCTATCATAACACGCCTTCATACCACACTCCACCACAAGAACTACCAGTGGAGCAGCCACTACCACCTCCACCTCCAAGAAGACGTGGGACGCGCATGTCGGTGCGCCTAGGACCGAGAGTAGGGTTACTCTCACCTAACCCTTACCCTATTATTACCAAGGACCCACAAATAGGTGGACCCTCGCATACTTCACCATTTATGGAGAACCAACCACAACTGACAGTTGAGCCTGAGCCTCAACCACCAATTCCTATAAGTGAGCCGCCACCACTACCACCATCAGGTTTTGATAACCCTATCCCTACTTATTCAAACCCATCAGGATATAACCCATTTGAACCCTCTACCTGGCCGGAGCATAGCCACAGTCATAATGTACCACTTCATGGCCCATATCTAGAAATGGCCATGAATGCACACTAACCTAACCCCTATCCCTATCAACCAAGTGGATATCCTTATTATAGTTATCAACATCCGGTTGCACTATCTCAACCCCAATCTCAAACGCAACCGCATCAACCACCGCCAACAATGGAAGTTCTTACTGAAGCAATAGAAAAGGTCAAGGAACTTCAGGAACAAACAGCTAAAGACAATATAAAGAATAACAAACTGTTGAAAAGGCTAGTAAAGAAGCTAAGAGGGAAAAAGGATTAAATTAATAACTATCTTTGTATTTGTTACTTTAAATTAAGTCCCTGCATGGACAAGTCTTATTTAGTCCCCTGCTTGGACAAGTCTTATTTAGTCCCTGCATGGACATTTTAATTATTTCAAGTATAGTCCCTGCGAGGACAATTTTCCTTTATTTAAGTCCTATTTATGGACTCCATTGTATCGCATTATTATTATTATTAATGAAATTTTTGGAATGTTAATTATGTATTCCTTTCTCCAAGTTGTTCAAGCAATCGTCTCGATTTTATTTCAAAATTTATGATCTGCGAAATATTTCCAAAAGATCCTCTTGATGATTTACACCCGCCAAGTGATTAGGTCACAGGAATTGGCAAAACGGTAGTTATATGGTTTTCTACCATGAGAGTTAAGGTTGAGATTTTCCCTTCTATCCAGAGGTAGTGAACTATGTTCTAAACCTCCCTAGTCTGCCTGATCTGGACTGGTTATTTAAATCATTTTAAGAGCTTATTCTAAAAAAAAGTTAATATATTCAAAGTATTAACCTCCTGGTGAGTGTGACTTGAGGAACCACACAAGCCATCTAGGTAATGGACTACGTCCAAACCTACATGATCTATTTTGATTATGAGCAATCATCAATGCGATGATTATTTTACTTAACACCCACTAGTGGTGTGATGCTTCCAAGCTATACTTATGTCCATTAGTGACGATGACAGCTGTAGTTTACGACTCCCTGTCTCGAGGTAGTAAAACTATGTTTGAACCTCGAAACTTCACGATCCTTAGTGATCTTAGCATTTTGTAATTTAAGTCTTTTCGACTAAGCCTTTGGCGCTATTCTTAATGTCCTTGGTGACAGGCCTTCGTGCCACACTTAATCACCCCCATAAAATTGACAAGCTCATATAACCTTATTACACCATATCATGTGTTGCAAGTCATTAAGCATATATGACTAATTTATACATATTACCATTATTATAGCTTCATCAAGCAACATGGCGGATTCTAATGAAGTTAACAGTCAGAAAAAGAATGATAGCGCAAATATAGTTATGAATGAAGATGACTTCCAGGCTCGCATAGACGCAGCCGTGGGGAAGGCAATGGAGAAATCAATTGAGAAATTTAAAGTATCGAGCTCTACACATTCTAGAACCTTATCAAGGACTAACTCGAAGCCTCATCCCTCTGATAAAGGGGAAAGTTCTATGTATTCCTCAAATGTGAGGAGTGAAGCAAAGAAGAAAGAAATTCATGACAAGGATAATGTTCCCAAGGATGGATGCACATACAACTATTTCACCTCGTGTAAACCGCGAGACTTTAACGGAGAAAAAGGGCCGTAGAGACCTTGAGATGGTTGGATGAAATAGAGACGGTAGTGGACATCAGTGGTTGCGCTGAACAAGATGTTGTTAAATTTGATTCTCAGTCATTCAAAGGCAATGCCCTAATCTGGTGGAAAGCTTTGATGCAATCGGCTGGAAAAGTGCATCTATATAATTTGGGATGGTCCAAATTCGTGGAACTGGTTAAGGACGCCTACTCCCTACCTCACGAGGTGGAGAAGATAGAAATGGATTTCTTAGCTCTCACCATGAAAAATCTCGATTGCCGGAGGTATGTCACCGGTTTTGATTCTTATTCCTTATTAGTATCGTATCTGGTCACTCCTGAGCCAAAACGCATTGCGCGTTTCATTAATGGACTGGCTCCGGAGATAAGGAGTTTGGTTAAGGTTGTTCAGCCTAACACCTACAAATCAGCGGTTTAGCTGTCCCTTTCCCTCACCCAAGATTTTGTGAGGCGAATATCGGGAAAATCAGAGAATGATGGGAAGAGGAAGAGAGAGGATGACCGAAGTCATCGGTCAAACAAGAATCGAAGGTTTAGATTCAACAGGAATCAACAGAGATCGGATGATAGGCCTAAGTGGTAGGAAGTGCAACCGACGACACTTTGGATCATGTCGGGACGACTCTCAGTCTAAACCTTGTGGAAAAACAATAAGAAGATGGGGCACAAGGCCCTAGATTGCAAGGATTTGAAGGAAGCCACGTGTTACAACTGTGGCGAGAAGGGGCATATCAAACCCAACTGCCCTAAATACAAGAAAGATGACACTGCTAAGGACGATGGAGCAAAGAAAGGAAAGGCTCGTACTTTCCAAATGAAAGCAAAGGAGGCTGTGAACAACGACAATGTGATAACAGGTACGTTCCTTATAAATGATGTTTATGCTAGAGTTCTCTTTGATTCCGGAGCCGATAAATCATTTTTAGATCATAAGTTTAGTGCCTTATTAAACTTGCCTATAAGAACTCTAGACGTAACCTATGACGTAGAACTCGCTGATGGAACGATTGAGACCGCTTCTACAATTCTAGATGGATGTTCCATATCCATCAAGGATCATTCCATTCTTGTTTCACTTCTGCCAACGAAATTGGCAGGATTCGATGTAGTTCTTGGTATGGATTGGTTGTCTAGTAACCAAGCCCATATAGTTTGTAACAAGAAACACATCGAGATCAAACCCCCAAATGGAGATTCACTCACTATACAAGGAGATTGTTATTATGGATTATCAGAAAAGGGATCACTACTCAAAGCATCAAAGTGTTTGAAGAAAGGTTGTGTTATTTATATGGCACGAGTAACCACAGATGAGCCAAAGCCAAGGATTGAAGACCTGCCCGTTATCTCTGAATTTGCAGATGTTTTCCCCGAAGACTTGCCTGGTCTGCCTCCAGACAGACAAGTGGAGTTTAGAATCGATATCATACCGGGAGGCGCTCCTTTGCAAAAGCTCCATACCAATTGGCACTTACAGAAATGAAGGAATTACGAACCCAGCTAGATGAACTATTGGAGAAAGGTTTTATTCAACCCAGTTCCTCACCCTGGGGAGCTCCAATCTTGTTCGTGAAAAAGAAAGACGGTTCGATGCGGATGTGCATTGAGTACCGTGAGCTAAATAAGTTAATAATCAAGAACCGCTACCTATTACCTCGAATCGATGATTTATTTGATCAACTTCAGGGAGCAAGCTACTTTTCAAAGATTGATTTGAGATCTGGATATCATCAACTCAAGGTTCAAACAGAAGATGTTCCGAAAACGGCATTTAGAACAAGGTATGGAAACTAAGAATTTTTGGTAATGCCCTTCGGGCTTACGAATGTACCTGCAGCATTTATGGATTTAATGAATAGAGTTTGCAAACCGTACTTGGATAAGTTTGTCATTGTCTTCATAGACGACATTCTTATCTATTCTCGTAGTCAGATTGACTATGAGAAGCATTTGAAATGCATACTAGAGTTGTTAAGACAAGAGAAACTCTACGCAAAATTTTCGAAGTGTGAATTCTGGTTGCGTGAAGTTCAGTTCTTGGGTCATGTTGTAAGTGAGCGTGGAATTCAAGTCGACCCTGCCAAGGTCGAGGCAGTTATGAACTGGCAAGCTCCTAAAAACCCCTTCAGAGATCCGTAGCTTCTTGGGATTGGCAGGCTATTACAGAAGGTTTATAGAAAATTTCTCAAGGATAGCTACTCCTTTGACTACTCTGACCCGCAAAGATATTAAGTTTGTTTGGGGTCCGAAACAGCAGGAAGCTTTCGATGATTTGAAGCAGAAACTAAGTAATGCACCTGTATTGACTCTACCCGAAGGTATTGAAGATTTTGTGGTATATTGTGACGCTTCACACACTGGCATGGGGTGTGTACTTATGCAACGCGGAAAGGTGATCGCCTACGCTTCAAGGCAATTAAATATACACGAAAGAAATTACACCACACATGACTTGGAATTAGGTGTTGTGGTGTTTGCGCTTAAGATTTGGAGACATTATTTATACGGAACTAAGTATTATATACACTGATCATAAAAGTCTCCAACATTTGTTTAACCAGAAGGTTCTAAATATGCGACAACGTCGATGGATGGAAACACTAAATGACTATGATTGTGAGATCCGTTATCACCCAGGCAAGGCAAACGTGGTTGCCGATGCCTTAAGTCGCAAGGAAAGGGTTAAACCCATTCGGGTTAACGCCAAAAGAGTGGAGATAAGGAATAACTTGAATGAAAAGATTTTAGATGCGCAAAAACAAGCCTTGTTAGAGGCAAACCTTCCAAATGAAGAATTGGGCAAAGTTGTGGAACAACTAACACCGGGAAGTGACGGAATCCTTAGATTCTGTGGACGAATCTGGGTTCCAGTCTTTGGAGGACTCAGGGATTTAATTCTCCAAGAAGCACATAGTTCCAGGTACTCGGTCCACCCGGTTAGTGATAAGATGTACAAGGATTTAAGGCCTAGTTATTGGTGGGCAGGGGTGAAGAAATCTATAGCTACTTATGTGGCTAAATGTTTGATGTGTCGCAGGTTAAGGCCGAACATCAGAAGCCGTCGAGATTGCTGCAGCCATTGGAAATCCCCATGTGAAAGTAGGAATGTGTAACTATGGATTTCATCACCAAATTACCAAAGACGAAGCGAGGAAATGATACAACTTGGGTAATTGTTGACAGATTGACTAAGTCGGCTCATTTCCTACCTATTAACGAGACTTATAGCTCAGACAAACTAGCAAAGATTTATGTGGATGAAATAGTATCCCTGCACGGCGTACCAGTGTCTATTGTGTCGGATAGGGACACAAGGTACACTTCTCATTTCTGGAAAAGTTTCCAGCAAGCCCTGGGCAACCGACTAAATTTTAGTACGGCATATCACCCGCAGAATGATGGGCAAAGCGAACGTACTATTCAAACATTGGAAGATATGTTGCGTGCATGCATTATCGACCTAGGTGGAAGTTGGGATAACCATTTACCACTTATAGAATTTTCCTACAACAATAGTTACCATGCAAGTATCCAAGCTGCCCCATTTGAAGCTTTATATGGGAAAAAGTGTAGGACGCCCGTTTGTTGGGCATAAGTTGGGGAAGCTCAACTGCTCCTGGAGACGACAGATAAGATCTTGCAAATTCGGGATCGTCTCAAGGCTGCCAGGGATAGGCAGAAAAGTTACGCAGACCGAAGGCGTAAACCTCTCGAGTTTCAGGCAGGGGACAAGGTCTCGCTAAAGGTGTCGCTTTGGAAGGGCGTTATGCGCTTTGGAAAGAAAGGCAAATTAAGTCCAGGTATGTTGGACCGTTTGAAATCACTGAACAAATTGGAGCTGTTGCTTACAAGCTGAAATTGCCAGAAAAGTTCAGTGGAATCCATGTTGTGTTCCACATTTCCAATTTGAAGAAATGTTTGGCAGACGAGTCGTTGGCTATGCCACACGACGATGTGAAGATTGATAATAACTTGTGTTTCATTGAGAAACCTATAGCAATTGAAGACCGTCAGGTCATAAAGCTTCGTCGGAAGCATTTGCCTATTGTAAAGGTCAAGTGGGACGCTCGTCGAGGTCCCGAATATACTTGGGAAGTGGAGTCAGTCATGCGACAGAAGTATCCACATTTGTTTGATTGAAATCTCGGGTTGAGATTTATTTTAAAGGGGTGAGGATGTAACACCTCGTGTTTTTACGTCCAATTAAAGTCAGACACGTGTTCCGGTAATCCTCGTGTGCCGTGTGCCGAATCAGGAGGGACCAAAGTCGTTGAAATGCTTGATAATAATCTTCATATGCCTTGGATCAAGTCGAAGGGGCCAAAATGCAAAAGTGCCACAATTTCCATTTTTCAGGAAGGTCTTGCGGACCGCAAGGCTAAAGCCATACGGGCCGCAAGGCCATCTGTTACTGTGGGCGCCTGAGGTCCTTACGGACCGCAAGGCAAAGCCCATACGGTCCATAAGGACCTGCCAGCGAACAGAAAGGTGGCAGCAGCCTGTTTTGCCACCTTTGACGAGTTTTGGCACCATCCTTGCATGCTTGCCACGTCCTAGAACCTCTATACTCGTCCCTTAACATCTGGCAAGCCTCTGAACTCTTCCTTGGATCCTTATGAGATGAATTTTCATAAGTTGCAACCATTTCTTCATCATTTTTCCTCACTTTGACTCATTAAGTTCTTCAAGAAGAGTTCCAGACAGCATCCAAACATTCCTTTCTGATCCTAGCACTCTTTTGGTCTTTTGTAAGTTTTCCAATCTCATGCTAAGTCATTTCATTAAGCTTTAAGCCTAGATCAAAGTCTCGTCGTAATTACACCTTGACTTTGATCTAAATCTGTGATTACCAAGACATTGTGCGTAACGAAAGTTCCTACGTGATTGTAATGATGGAGTTGATAATCCTCAAGAGGACATCTCCAGATTTTCACGGATTCATGGCCAACTGACGAGTCAACCGAAAAGTCAAATAGAGTCAAACTGTATAGTTTTTATAAAAATCATAACTAATTATCTAGATGTTATAAAATATGTTTTGATGCACTAACAACCTAAAAATAAGTATTAGGCTCGTCATGTTTTGGTTTAGGCTCGGTTTTTTAGCCAAAAGTCGCAACAGTTGACTTTTGTTGACTTTTGGTTCTGACCCGTGTCGAGCCACCTTTGCTACTGAATTTGACCATTTTGAGACCATAATTATATTTAGAATGACCATCTAATGTTTCGTCACTCGATTCCTTAGAAAACTGAGTTTATTACAAAGTTCCATAAAATTATTTAAACTTTTGCAAAAAGGTCCTTTTGTACAAATCTTGGTTTTAAACACACATGCATGTAAAAAATAAGCTATAAACTGATTTATAAACATTATTTAATTATGTTGATGTCAAGAATCTGATTATAATCTAAGTTTTCAAAAAAGATGTGTTTAAGGCATTAAAGTGACTAAAATGCCTTTTTCGGCATTTTAGAAACACTTAACATGATTTTATGATCAAGATGATATATTTACTGATGTAATATGATAAGTAGGACCAGTTGGGATATTCATTCAGATTATATCCTGAATGAAGGTTTAAGATTCGTTAATTGCCGATAAATGACAAAATTACCCTTATTTACACAAAATGCTTTTTAATCAATCTTTTTGTGACCAAAACTTAAATCTACTGATGTGATAAGTCAAATGACATATTATTGGTATATAAAACAGGTCATAACTTCTGTTTAACTTAAACATTGATTTAAACGGCATTTTAGCGACTTTTACGCCTTTTTGGCGTATAGTATGGTTTATAACCATAACTATGAGCTAAGACTTGATACCTACTGATTTATAAACTTATTTTCATCGTAATAACAGTAAGTACAAGTCCTGAACTCAGAATCTCAATTTTTGACTTCAAAGCTATGTGTGAAATTACTAAAATGCCCTTACGGGACATAAGTTATTTCAAAACCATCAAACATACATATATTTGAAATCCTACTGTTATAACATTATAAAAATAAGTATTTTTAAAGATTTATAAAGGTTTTGACATTAGACTTATTTTAAACATCTTTTATAAACCTTAAAATGACCAAATTGCCCTTGTAAGGCATAGCTCGGTTTTAAATATACCTCGGGCCTATCTTTTGCAAAGCTACTGATTTATAACATATTTTAAACTTATATACATATGGAACTTGTATATGACTTTCTCGGTTACCCGGTTCCGCCTTTGTGCATTCGGTTAAGCTTACGTAGCTAATTTACGTACTTAAACCGAAACGGGTTTAACTTCATCATTTCTCTATCAAAATCTAGAATGTTGTTGGTTTACCCATGTCAGACAAGTTTATATACTTGTCGGGTCCAACTAACATCCTATTCCGATCACGCTTAATCTAGCGTATCGTACTGTATTGTTTTAACGTAAGACTAACCGGTTCAAGTATACGACTTAACTAAGGACCCGTTACCATCACTCCAGACTAAACGCCTTCCGGTAAATTGTACATGTACTTGCTTTGATCTACGGCTGAGTTTTAGACTTCAAGAAGACTTAACTTCAGGTAAATACCCTTAACTTATTTTCCCTATACGGGCTTGGGATACGGTAAATTATTACCGCTTGGTCGGGTATGGGATCATGTTTTATCCAGTTATGATAATTAACTAAAATCTTGCATAACCCGGTTTTGATCTGTTTTGTCTGAAACTAAAACATTGGGGGTGGAGTTGACCGTGTCCAGGATATCCTTGGCTCACTAAAGTGCTGGTGGCCACGATAATATAGCATGGCGTGTAGGCATACACTGGGTAATTGCTATATGCTTTCTATGTGAGAGTTCAGAGTGGTGTGTCAGTCGATCAGGTTGCGGTTTCTATACTGGGCTCCATATGTAAAAGCCTGACATGTAAATCTGTATACAAGGTCTTTTGTACTATCCCAAGTTATTTATGAAAATGTGCCAAGTGCACCTAAAACCATTTTTGAAAGGATTTTCAAAATGAGTCGGTTGAGTGTATTTACCAGTGTAAACTGACGTATTTTCAAAGATTAAAATATAGGTACAAGTACGCAATAGGCCGGAAGCTGCGGGGCGTTGACATTAAGGAGTTGCGACCTTAGAGTTGAGCCTGTAGAGTTTGTTATCATTTGTGTATGTTATTTCCGATCCGCCTGTGGATCTTATTACAAGCCTTGATGTATATTTGTGTTTTCCAAACTTTGGACACTTATGGTTTGTAATAGTTTATATTTTACTCCAAGCCTTCCGCTGTGTTGCTCTGCGTTGTAATTGGTTATGCTGATATCAAAATGTACGTCACGATACTCCCCACCGGGCCCACCGGAATACACGTTGAAATTGGGATGTGACACGATCGGATCACCACAAATGTCACATGTCGATTGGGTTTTTTTGAGGGTGTGACGCTCCCGAATGGAGGCCCGGTACTCACTCACCTAGCATACGCTGACGACGTGATATTCTTGGGCATGTGGTCCAAAAGTAATATTGTGAATTTAAAGCGTATTCTCCATTGCCTTTACCTTGTTTCGGGTCCTAAAGTCAACCTAAAGAAGAGTAATCTTATAGGTGTCGGGGTGGATGATGCCGCAGTGGATTTTGATGGCCAAAGAGGTTAGATGTCAACCTAGCTATCTTCCTTTCGCTTTTCTTGGCTTGCCCATCGGGGAGAATATGAAACGTATCAAACCCTAAAACCCATTATAGATAAATTTCATAAAAAGCTTTTGGGGTGGCAAACGAAGAACTTATCAATGGCGGGGAGAATTACCATGGCAAAGGCAGTTTTGGGGAACCTCTCGTCTTACTATCTCTCTAATTTAAAGCCCCGGTAAAGGTTATTAAAAATCTTGTAAGAATTAGAAAGACGTTTGTTTGGGGGAAAGTGGGGGAGAAGAATAAGTTGCATCGGGTAGCTTGGGGTAAAATTCAAGCGCCAAAGCATAGGGGGGTCTCGGGTTGGGTGATATTAGAAGCTTAAATTGGGCTTTCCTCTATAAATGGAGATGGCGATTCCGAAATTACCCGAACCAGTTATGGGTTTCAGTTATTCAGGTTATTCATGGGCACCAAAATGAGAACTTTCAGGTTCCAATTAAAAAAGGGGTAACAGGTCTGTGGAAAGACATTATAGGAGTTGATAAAGACGTGTTAAAAGCAGGGGTTATGACGCCTGAAACTTTGGGCAGGAACGATGCGGATGGCCAGCAATCGGGCTTCTCGGTCAGTGAGTTTAGAAGACAAATCGCAGAAAAAATCGGGTTAAAGGTAGAGGTTAGGAGCATTCAAATGGAAATCTTGGGTTCCGCGAAAAGTCTCTTATTTTGTGTGGAAATTGATACAGGAAAATATACAGTTAAGGCAGCCTTGATTGGTAGAGGGTTATGCTTGAATGATGCGATGTGTAATATATGTGGGTACGGGTCGGAAACAACAGAGCATTTGGCGACATCGTGTGTCTTAGTCAGAGCAGTTTGGTGGCACATTAGGATATGGCTCAAGATCCCTATTAACATGCAAGCGTCCTCTGTGCAAGACGTCTTAGAGGACTTGCTATGATAAAGGGGTCTAGGAATTGGAAAAAAGACTGTTGAGGCTATCTTCTATGCTATTTGGTGGCGGATATGGAAAGGAAGAAACAATGCAAAGTTTTATAGCATCCCGTTCTCAGTTGGCAATGTGGTAGAAGGTATAAAAGAAGACTCGTTTATGTGGATTAAATACTGATCCCCATATACGAACGTGACCTGGGAGAATTGGAGAGACTTTAATGTTAGGGATGTAATCGTGTAATTGTCTTTTGTTTCTTTTGTGTTGTTTGTTTGTTTGTTTTGGGACCCCCAGTTTCTTGTTGGCCCCGCCTTTCTATTTTATAAATAGCCGTTCGAAAAAAAAACTTGCTATGTTGGCCAAGTTTTGGTGTTTAATGAAAATGAATTCTCACGTAAAAAAAGTTGAGTTTCATATACATATGTGTGGCACAACTATTAATGAACAAGCATTTATTAATGGGATATTGAATTTGAATTACGTAAACTTTCATCAATTGGCCGATAACACTCCCAACTTTCGATTTGTACACTAGCACTCCCAACTTTCAACTTATTGGCCAATAACACTCCCTAACTGACTGAACCCTAACCCAATTAGCTTATGTCAACTGCCACGTCATCAAAATGCTATGTCAGCCGCCACATCAGCTGTCATGTCATAAAAAATGCCATGTTGGATGCCACATCAGATGCCACGTCATCAAAAATGTCACATCAGCTGCCACGTTAGCAAAAAGGTCCACATCAGATGCCATATCAGCAAAAACTAACTGGGTTAGGGTTCAGTCAGTTAGGGAGTGTTATCGGCCAATAAGTTGAAAGTTGGGAGTGCTGGTGTACAAATCGAAAGTTGGGAGTGCTATCGGCGAATTGGTGAAAGTTGGGGTTATTTAAAACCAATATCCCTTTATTAATTACTTATCATATTTTTTATATTGCTCTTTGGAAATCGTATTTAGAGTTGGAGGTGAAAAAATTTGAACTTTTTTTTATTTGTCATTAATATGGTTATTATTGGTATGGGTTGATGGTTATAAACATTAATGAAAACGAATTGTCACATAAAAAAACTGAGTTTCATATACATATATGTGGGACAACTATAAATGAACAAGCATTTATTAATTACTTATCATATTTTTTATATGAATTTTATATGATTTCATATAAAAATCTATTTTTATATGATTTTACAAGAGTAAGGTGTAACTAGTAATTAGAGTAGGATGTATTTAAAATACATTTAAAAATTCCTACAAGATGCCTACCTAAGCAATTCAATACTAAATAAGATGAACAATCATATTCAGAAAGCATTATATAAATTTGACGCAGATAAATAATGTAAGACAAATATGGCTTGTGCGGGGTGTGTGGGGTGCAGGGTACCTTCGGCAACCCCATTTGGCCACCCACATGCCGCACGACATGTCCACCGCCATCACCACTTTTGCCGATCGGTGAAGGGAATTTCGGGGAAGGTATGCTGCATGCGGCAAAGATGAGGAAAGGGTTTAGTGATGGGGCCCATATCTTGTCAACCAATCATCCTTTCTTTTTTAAATTAGTTTGCCTAATCTTATTTTAGGCATGCACCCTTTATGTTTTATAGGCAAGATGGAAGAAATGACATGGTACAATACGATTGGGTGTGGGGAAAGTTTGTCTAATCTCATTAGGCATGCACATGTTACACCCTTAGGATGAATAAATGACACAAAAGGTTTGTTTATTTTGTCTTTTTTATCGTAAAATATAAACAAAGGAGCCAACAAGAAGTTGGGAGTCTCGAAGAAAAATAAACTTACAAGATAAAATCTCGGACGTTAAAATGTCGCCAACTCTCCCAAATTAATCAGCTGAATTTATATCTAAACTTTATCCAAATACGAGTCCTCTTTAATCGCTTCCACTACTCTAGTGACGTTGAACTGCACCTCGTCAAAAATTAACGTGTTACGTGCCTTCCATATCCTCCATAAGGTAGCTTGAAAAATGACCCTTTCATATTGAGATGCGGAAACAAAGTACAAACTACAAAAGCGCATAGCTTACCTTGGAGTCCTTGTGATTGCATTGTTTCTGAATTGGAAGCAGAACTCCATTTAATTTTGCTCCGGGATTAGTATGGCTATGAAGATGGGTTAGGGTTTTTAAAGATAGCATTGTCGTGCTACAACGTGTTATGAAACTAGCCTAATAGCAAATAATAATAGAAAGAGATGTAGGAAGAAAGAGATTGATATTTCATTTATAGGTATGTCTTCAACAAATAATTACAATGAATATATATAGGAGATGAAATCATAGAGAACAAGCCAGTCTATTCAAGGAGTTGATAACCATATTATATATATATATATATATATATATATATATGATAAGGATCTGTTAGGAATCACCCTTCTTTGCGAGAACCACTAGAACCAATGTGAACACATGGCAAATTTGTAAATATATCATGTTTCTTCTAACACGCGCGCGTTTCTCTTTCATATCACTAATCTGACGACTAGCCTAATAGCGTTTGACCACCGTTCACCACCATCCACGGCGGCATCCACGGCGGCATTCATGGTTACCTAATCGACGTTAACACATCATCCCACCACCATAACGATAATTCCTCTAACGATAACTCCACCTTCTACAACGACATACTCCGACGATAACTCCATCAGCGACAGCAACATACTCCAGTTGATACATCTATGGCATCTTCTAATTCATCACATATCGATCCTCGTCCACCTGTTGCTGACATTGTTCGTCCATCTGGTGCTGACAGTAACAAATTTATGTCTACATCAGTTGATAGTCCACGCAATTTTCATACCTTATAGTCGACACCATGTTCATACCTTTGATATTCAGACTCTTGACTCTATATCAACATTAGACAACGTCATCGTATCTTAACACTCAATCTCATCGTATCTTAACACTAAATCTCTTGTGACACTACTTCAACATCAACCGCGACATTACCTACAAATATATATCAGCAACAGTTGCAATTCATACTTTTTGAGACCAAAGGTATTATAAATATACTTTTTTGAGACCAAAGGTAAATGCTTCATTATTCCATTATAAAGTAAATAACTTTTTTTACACAACCATTATTTTTCATTTACATGCATTTCATGACCCTACACATGTGCATTATGTTGAAAAAACTTTGTAATCATCACAAATAAACTGTTAACCAATAGTACATAACTATGCACATGTGTAACACATTAACAACACCCCATACCTATCACTAATAAACATTGAACAAGTCACAATTTTTTACATTTATTACTTATATTTTCATGCATTACATAATACTGCACATGTGCATTATGTTGCCGACAATTCGTAATGATCACAAAAAAACTTTGTAATCATCACAAATAAACTGCTAACCATCAGTACATAATTATGCACATATGCATCACATTACCAACACTCCATACTCATCACCAAAAAAAATTGTTAAACATTCATACATCGTGCGTACACACACCATATACCATATTAATCACACTATTATATGTTTTTCTTTTTATTTATACAGGAACAATTACGACTTCTACACCTAATCACACCATATTGGAAACCCGATGTTGATCTTGAGTATATCCATATTATAAACAATACATTTAACAGTTGGGAGGATAGTTAGGAGGACGTTGATTCCAATGACAATGGTGAAGATGTTGAGGATGATGCATACATATATGAACCTGAGCAACCTCATAGATGTTCATCCAGGCGTCATAAATCATTCAACCGGTTCTTGCTTATCCTATATATTATGATGACAAACAATTAGCATTGTTTTTTTTTGCTTACAATCATTTTGCACTATCTGTATACGTATTCATAAATTATGATTGCTATTCATAGATTATGATTGTGATCATGATACTTTGATATCAATGACTAATTAATCGTATGTAATTTCATTATTGGCCACCTAACATATATTACCAACATGGTTACTATTTTGAAATATACACATGTGCATACATGTTTACTGTGCATACATGTTTACTCATTCATTCCACATGGTTATTGTTTCGAACAAGTGCATACATGTTTACTGTTTCACTACACATTGTTATTGTTTTGACCAATGCACATGTGCATACATGAATATCTTAACTACATATAATCTGTTTTCCTTTACATGTACATCAACATATGTAATGTAGTACCACACACGTAATATAAATATGAACAAATATACAATATTTCAAAATATACACTTATTCATTTCCAACATGTTTATTGTTTTTTATGAATGCACATGTGCACCACCAACATTAACACACTATCAAACAACTTTTGTGTAACAACAGTTAAAAATAACACCCTTATCATAAGGAATCACATAATTCGAACAACAATCATTATTGCACATATGCATCACCGGCATATACTATACTAGACAACATATTACATCCTAAATTAACAAAATAACCATCCGTAATACATTATGCAATACCAATATGTATGCTATATCAAACTTTGCAGATGTGCAGTACCAACATTTCCTCTACGAAACAACACAATACATCATATATTAACAAACATGACGTTATACATTACAAATATACCTGAACAATCAAATATATTGTTAACCCATCAACCACCATATAACTTTAACCATAACTATGCACAAATGCATAAAATATCATTCAAGTCAAACTTCTTATGTCAACCATTATCGTAAAAACTGCCCACATATTACCATCACAAGACAACAAGACAGAAAAAAATGTATTTATGAATTGCATATCCACAAACTACCTACATATAACATTCGCATTAGTTCACAATCTCACACCGTCTGATTTTCTTTCCATTTAATAAGCATCTTCCAACACTCCTGCTGTTGTTTCAACGCCTCTTCATCTATCATTTTCCCCGATATTTTTCATCTGTCAACCTATTAATCAAATACGTCCTTATTGTCAATCCATGAGCAGTTTCGAATATATTTTTCCTACATACATTACATATTACATCAATTATGTAATGTATACACATGAGCAGCAAACATATTACATACAATATGTACAATTTTTATGTTTTAAGGTAATAATGCATGTGTGCATATGCCGTAGTACATTCATATTAACTTAATCTGACAAAATATGCATATGTGCATAACTATGCACATGTGCATTAACATGACTGACCTTATCTACATGTTTGTTTCAATAAAAACTTAACCCTTACCAAATCAAATTTCGTATTACCACCAATCATATTTAAGATTAGTTAGTAACATTTACATGTACATGCACATTTACATCAACGTGAACGACCATATTATGCACATGTACATGCACATTTACATCAACATGAACGACCATATTATGCACATGTACATGCATTTACATCAACATGAACGACCATATTAACCTATTCTAGCAAATTATGCACATGTGCATAATTATATGCATTTGCATCAATATGACTAATATGACTGACCTTATTAAACTAAACTGGCAGAATATGCATGTGTGCATAACTATGCACATATAACTATGCATATGTGCATTAACATGATTGACCTTATCAACAGGTTTGCTTCAATAAAAAACCCTAACCCTTAACAAATCGAATTTCGTATACCACCAATCATATTTAACATTAATCAGTAACAAAACTACATACAGAAAAAAACACATAAATACCACATTACAGATCGTACTATCACAACAATCGCCCATAATCACTCAAAAATCATACATCACGCCATTTTCACTAATGCAGATATGAAACGACGATTTAAGCCTCATATTCACATATAAAAGATTTGAATCAACGGTTAATCGTCATGTTATCAAATACACGTGCAAAATAAAGTGTATAAACTTACAAATTCATAGAATGGTGTAGCGTCGCTGGATATTCCGACAATAACTAGGTTACTGTGAGTTTGTTGGACATTTGTTCTTCAAATTCTATTCTTTTTGCCCTAATTTCAAATATACTATGAATACATGATGAATGGTAAGATCGAGATGACGAATTTTGGAGAATCTGGAATGACTGATGTGTACTAAGATGACGAATTTTGAAGTCCAGGAGGATGAGGCGCTTAATTTTAATTTTTGTTATGTATTTACAGTAATGCCCATGTTCATATTGGTTCCATGGTTCTCACAATAAAAGTGGTTCTCGCATGAACCCTATCATATATATATATATATATATATATATATATATATATATATATATATATATATATATATATATATATATATATATATATATATATTACTATATAAAACATTTCCTATGTACAAGGTGGTAAATTCCCATCAAATTTTAAGATGACATATCAAGGGTCACGTTAAAATGCTTAACTTTTTGTCATTTTCTTCCATTCATACCCCTCTTCCTTGATCAGTGGCATTTATGTTTAATAAATCTATACGATATATTAGATTATTTATATTGTATTTGTGTATTTGAACTAAAGAACTAATCAGTGAACCAAAATTAATCAAATTTAACATAAAATGTGTTTTGTAATTTTATAGAAGTTAGTGAAAAATTTAGATATAAAATGTCGATTCCACCGCAACTCGCGAGTTTCCTGCTAGATAAAAAAATTTTGCAGTATACTATATAATGTTTATCAGAAGGGTTTCCCTGCTTATCATGAATATATATCGGAGATGAAATCATGGAGAACAAGTCAATCTATTTAAGAAGTTGATAACCATATATATATGTAGAGGATCATGTACAAAGTGGCCAAAGTGTGAGAAGTGTGAGAAATATTATGGAGATGACATGTGTCCTCAATCTAAATTAATTCAAAAGGTTAAACATGTAATTTTCTCATTAATTTAATTAATTGATAACCTTCCATAACTGCCACCCTTCAATAACCGCCACAAATTGGTTCTTTGTATGGTGTTTTAAACTTGCATTCATGGTGTTTTAAATCTGCAGTCCAGTATGTGTTCTTCGTATGGTGTTTTAAACTTGCATTCATGGTGTTTTAAACCTACAGTCCAGTATGTGTTCTTCGTATGGTGTTTTAAACCAGTAGTTCAGTATGTGTTCTTCGTATGGTGTTTTAAACATGCATTCATGATGTTTTAAACATGCAGTCCAGTATGTGTTATTCGTAATTTTTTTTGTCTATATAAATATAACAATATGGTACTCATATTGAAG
The DNA here is from genome assembly GCA_947069175.1 of Scalesia atractyloides. Taxonomy (NCBI): domain Eukaryota; kingdom Viridiplantae; phylum Streptophyta; class Magnoliopsida; order Asterales; family Asteraceae; genus Scalesia; species Scalesia atractyloides. Next base: position 76,868,086 of record CAMTDV010000021.1, read on the forward strand.
ATAAAAAAAGCTAGTTAATATGATGTAATTTATCTTTTAGAAAACATTACGTATAAAAAGTTATTGTCGTTCAAAAAAAAGGTGGAAGTTACATATGCATTAAAGTTGATGGTGGTTTCTTTCTTTAAAAATACAATATAAAAAGACATTATTACCCCTAATCTAGCCAAATTAGTCAAAAAAATAAAACATAATTTACATTTTAAGCCCTTCTTGATCTCAACCACTAACTACAAGATCTATGGGCTTAAAACACTTCTTACACTTCTCACAAAACCACTCTTTTTTACACTAACCTTACCCTATATATAGGAAGGTTCATTTGAGAAGAAATTTAATGTGAGAAGAAATTTAATGTGAGAAGAAAAAAAAAAAGAAAGGGCATAATGGTAAAACATTAAATAGTTTATAGCTCCTCTCATTAATTATGTTATCTCATTAATAAAGCAAAAAATATTTTATCCTACACATTTCAAAATTTATCCTACATATATCTTACACTTACAGGAATTTACCGTACACACGTGTAAATTTACCATATGCATTTCAAAATTTATCCTACACATACTAAAATTTACCCTACACATGTCGAAAATTGTTATTCACCATAAATTATTATCTTATAAAATATATTAAAAAAATGAAATACAAGTTTAATTAATTAGCTAATTAATGACAATTTAAGATTTACCTATATGCCATTTTTCATAACATTGAATACACACATTAAATGAATAAATGGAGAATTTCTATTGGTTTAAAAGTTATCTTTTTATTCTTACAAAATTTTTCTTCTCATTTGAACCCTCCACTATATATATATATATATATATATATATATATATATATATAATGAGAAGACATTCTTTAAAAGAAGAAAAAACCAGAAATTTCAACCAATATAATGTTTCATTAGACTTCATTTAATATTTCTACTTAATGTAACTATAAGGGTATATTGGTAAACTTACATATATCATTAATTGGTAGTTTCATCTTCAATTACTACCTATATTAAATTTGTAACTTATTTTTAAGATATATATTTTTCTCAAAAAAATAAAAATAAAAATTCATTTATAGTGTAGGATAAATACGAGGTGTGTAGGATAAACTATGAGTTGTGTAAGATAAATTTCAAAATGTGTAGGATAACTTTTGATACGTGTAGGCAAAAACAATTTAGTATGGAGGATGATAGTCTTTACGACTAATAATTAGTCAAACATAATAATAAATGAGATGAGAAAAAAACTATTTAATATTTTACAATTGTATCATTTTGTTCCTTTTCTTCTCAATAAAATTTTCTTCTCAAAAACCTTACCCTATATATATATATATATAATATATATATATATATATATATATATATATATATATATATAAATGGTAGGGTTAACTTACACTAAAGGGTAATATTGTCAAAAAGTCTATGCACATGTCACTCACATGCCAAAGACCATCCACATGCAAGTCACATGCACATTCCACCATCTTTTTTAAACTCCCGTAACTTTTTTAGACGTGATTATTTTTTTAAAAAATTACACCATAAAATCAAGTGTTTAATTATCTTTCCAACGAGTATACTATTTCTATACTTTTGAAATAAAAAAAATGACATGAACTGGGTGCTCATATAAAATTAAAAATTTCAAAATCTTGACCTTTGGCCTGATATAGACCAGTATATAGGTTTAAAACCGATATAACCCAATATACCGGTGGTCCAACTTCTTTGGCGTTTCTTCGGTTTACTTTTATGATTCGTGCTAGCTAAACATCCGGTTTAACCGATTCAACTGGTCAGTATAAACCGGTTTTTAGAAATTGAGATTTTTGAACTTTTAATTTTTATGTGCTTAAAAATGTGACTATTTACCTTCTTTGTAAAAGTGTAAGACTTAACGCCCATAATTGACAATCCACGTCGATCAAACTTCTTCCTCACTCAAAGATAGAAAATTTCTATAATGTTGATAATTGTTCTATAAGAGGTATTTAATCATGAACTTTTTGGATTATTTTTTTATTGTGAATAAACTTTTGGAATATTTTTTTTTCATGGAATTATGCAGTTTAAGATTATTTTTTGAGTTCAAATTATATTTTTTTTGGTTTATAGGGTTAATTAGTTAGTACAGTTGAACCGTCCGGTACAATCCGGTTCAATCGATTGAACCATTTCTGAGTCTAACTGATACGATTTAAATACCGGTTTTTAAAACATTAGAAGTATACATGAGAATCCACAATGTAGTTAAGAAGAAGTATTGATGGGCCGGGGAGACAAGAACTAGAAGCAACAAAGAATAGATATCCTAGATGTAATCGATTTAGAGGTGACTATAGGGGTTGTGATATTAGAGAGACAATGCAGCGAGAGACGGGAGAGAGAGTTTATAAGCTTTAGGAAAGGTGGGCGATTGAACAAGGTGGTTAAGTTGGGATACTATGCTGTTAAATACAATTGTTAAATCTTCATTTCACATGGACTACACACCTTTAACATTCGTTAATATCAGGCGCTAAACATGTTCGTTGAAATTAGGTACTAAATATGTTACGGTGCCGAACAATTACAACAAAATTCCTAATCTCTAAACAATATTAACAAATGTTTGATTTCAACTTATCACATGCAACACCAAGTGTAGTTAGCTCTTTCTCTAATTTTTACATTAACTTTTTTTTATTTGAGCCTCATTTATATATTTGTGTTTTGTCTTTTTGACACTACATTAATTTTGATTGCTAGGGTTAGAGTGGTGATGGAGTTAGGTGAAGTTTGATGTAGACTAGAACTTAAAGGTGATGCAAGATCTCGTAGGCTATATTAATAAATCACTGGGTTGGCTTATCTTCACTGTCTCCCTGGTTTTTCTTCTTCTTCCTGACTTCTGGTATTCTTGTTTTGTGTATTTTAATCTAGTGTTATTGCAATGCTTAGCTGTCATCTCTTCATTGGCTGTTTCCTAACTTTTGTGGGGCTCACCCTCCTCTTCTCCATAGCTTCTAGCTACAGCTTCTAGCTATTGTGTTCAGACCAATTCTAATTTATCTCAATTCTTTACTGATTTGTGTTGTGAACAACTGGCATAGTGGCAGACCCCCCCCCCCCCCCCCCCCCTCTCCCTCTTCTACCTAATGCTGCCAGAACATGACTGATAGCTTCTTAAACATACAAGTGAGCATTAGGGTTTTCATTGACTGTTCTAAATTTTACTAGTGAACTTATGAGAATATCATCACCTTAGCTTTTTTTTTTTTAAATATATTATACCTATAACTATTTTAGGATAATTTCATAAATATAGTCCTCTCACACATAACATCTTGGTCAGATATATACTTTTACTTGCATAAATATAGTCATCACATGAGTTTAAATATGAATAATTAAAAAGAGTAAGAAGTTATAATCATAGGAACCATGTTTGTATCTTTATACAAACACAAATATCATGGTGAAGCATTTACAGTTTAAAATAAACCGAACATTATGCTAGTTGTAATGGGTTAACACCCCTAGTGACCTGACAGTGAGACGGCGTTAAACACCACTCCATAGTAGTTTTTCACGGATCACTCCACAGTAGTTTTTCACGGACGTGAGAAGGTCTGCCTTGAAACCACTCACCATGCAACTCATTTGTCACTTAGGGGTGTGACAAATGAAAAAATATCCACGCACCTCAAGATTCTTTCTTAACCAATGAAAAAATCCAAATGTGAAACCTTCTTTTGAAGCTTTATAATTTTATATAATTTATATATGGTTTTAATGAGTGAAGATTAGTGAAAACTTGTATAGACATTATACATTAAAGGTTAAAAGATATGAGTAAGGGCGTATGGCTACGTGAGAGTCACCAGTGAAAATGGATCATTACACATAGCCTTAGGTGCAATTTTATAGATACTTTGCACTTTAGATTCTTAATGTGTCACTTAGGGGTGTTCACAGTTCGGTTTTAACTTTCAAGTTGTAAGACCGTCCAAACCTGTCGTTAGTTTGGTTTCACGTTCGGTTTATCCTTCTAACTTTTGGTTGGTCAGTTCAAAAATTTCAAACCATAGCAAACGTTTTGGTTTACTATTTATACTGCAAATCGGTCGTGTATAACGGAATAGTTATAGTAAGTTACTTTCAAATGTTTTCCACATGTTAATTTGACAAATTTTGAATCTTTAATATGAATGTTAGATTGTTAGGTAATAACTTGAAGTTCAGCCAAGGTTTTAACACTTTAGATTGTTAAACATGGAGTATCCAGTATAAGGCTTTAATTTATTATTATTTTCCATATCAAAGTTGAAACCGTGAAACCAAACCGTTAGTAATGGTTTGGTTTGGTTCGGTTTCAAGTTTCATAAAATTATCAGATGCACTGAATTTTATTAGTTAATTAGAAGAAACAGTTACTTATATAATAGATTGTTTTTTGACCATTAGACCACAACATCTTCATATGTTCGAAATTTGACCACGTGTTGTGGTGAAAAGAAGTACAATTGACAATTTAAGTTAGGTCAGAAGATGGTTTATCTCACTTTTGTACTTGGTTAAAAGAACTAACATGTTATTCAAACATGTAACCTCTGAAATATACTTTTGTGGTTAGATAAAACACTAATTTGCTAGACTTAGTATTATACTAAGGACTAACACTTAGCACATGTTGTTGGCTAAGCATCATTCTAATTTAGTAAAGATTTTGTCAACACTAAGTTTACACAATTGCATTAGGACTAACATATTATCCTTGCAAATTTGGTGTTCAAGGATGAACATGTTGAATAGATATTTAATTGGTTAATATTTGTTTTGCAAGTTTTAGTTATAAAAAAATGTTAAAAGGGTGATTAATGATGAATTTTGTGAAGAGGTAAAGAAAAAGAATTCAAATTAATCAGATGGTTATGTGATTCTAAATCATGATCCATTTTTTTGGTTTATAATAACTCCGCGGGCGATGCGCCGCGGTCCCATTGCAACATCGAACACATTAATTCAGGTGTTATGTGATATGTTAATCATATGAAAACGTATGTTTCAATGTATTTGATTTAACTCAATGTAGCCTATATAAGTTTTGCGGTTGGATAAAAATGTAAATTAAATCGAATTTATAGTGTATAATCATAGTGTATTATATGTTATCTGACTCATACATAGAAAAAGTACAAAAAACATAAAATGTGTATAAAGGACGAATTGACATGTGTAATCAAAAGGGATTAATTAGACTTTTTTTAAATCACAAAATAACAAAAGAAAACACATTGGGTAAAAATGAGTGTTTTGCAAAGGGAAAGGACCAAAATCATGAGGTGTAATATATAACATAATATTACTTTTACCCGCTGCGCATTGCGACGTGGTCAAAACATAAGTAAATCTAAATTATACCGTCAAATGAAACGTATTATATGTGACTCTACTATGTTTGGATCAGAATTTACGTGGTAATGTGAACCAACTATGAACGTACATAATATAAGAGTTAAATCGTATTATATTTAACCTAACTCATTTCCAAAAAAAGGTTTACGTCGAAACGTGTAACAAATTGAATTTATACCCACACGTATATAGAAATACGCACGTAAAAATAGTATTTTTTTCGTAGTAAAGAACGAAAGGGAGTTTAGCCCGCCGCGGGTCGCTGCGGCGCGTGGCGTATGGAAACGTGTAGTAAGACAATACACGATTCATAAAAAACGCAGTTTGTAAAAGACAATTACAAAAAGAGTGGAAAACATAATGCGTAAAAGACAATTACAAAAAAAGTTTAAAACACAAAGGTAGACACGGAGTGTAAAACACAATGACACAATGCAATGAAATTTGTAAAAGTAGGAGTAGTAGTCTAGGGGTTACAATTATAATTTTTTAAAGTTGGGCGGATGAAAATGAAGTAATATTGTAAGGGGTAAAAACGCAAAGTCTAAAAAAAGAAAATTGTAAAAGCAGACGGATGGTAGCGAAAATGTGTAAAAGATGAGGGAGTGGTGGTGAAAATGTAAAAGTAGAGGAGTGGTGGCGTAAATGTGTAAAAGGTTAGGGGGTGATGGTGGAAAAGCAAAGTAGAGGGGTGGTGCTGACAAGGTTTGAAAGATGAGGGTGTGCATATGAAATTTCAAAGTAAAGGGGTTTGTGGTGTTAAAGTTTGAAAGGTAGGGCGTCAATGGCGTAAAAGCCACCGACTTTCTATTTTAAGATGTATAGATAATATGTGTAGTGGTTATGTTTGATAGAGTACATAGAACAATAGAAATTGATGTATAATTATTTCAAAACACGCCGGTGAATCTTAGGAATTTCTGTATTATTATTTCACTGTAGCTCCACGTGACTTACCGTTTATTAGTTAAATTAATCACACAGATATTACAAGATACGAATTATTAACATTAGGCTAGTGGGTATGGGGTCGGCTTAGGCCCGGCCAGGCCAGGTGCCTCACCCCCACACCGCCCCCTAGGCCCAGCTTCGGCACAACCGGCCAATTCTTGCCGCTGATACCGTGCCTCCACTTCTCTCACACACCTATACATACATACATACATACATACATACATACATACATACATAGGGGTTCATCCACCACCCCCTAGGTCCATCCCCTTTAGGCTCATCCTCACATCTATCCTACGTGGCGGCCCATTCTCCCAAGTATGAGCCTAACCATACCCACTAGCCTTAACGTCTGAAGAAACACATGTCCGTGCGGTTGTTTAGACTCAAGTTCCCACATATGTGTGATTCTCTGATAGCTTTCAATTCCTGATGATTTTGCAAAACAGTCAACGTCGTTAGCTTCGTCACAAAAAGGGGAGGTTTCCTCTGACCACCCTTTCAAGAATAAGTATATGATTTGAGAGTAAAAATGAGTATTGAGAGTAGGTGTGAGCCTTGGGAAGAATATGGTACCTAAGGGTGATGTCCTTTCTGATTATAGCTGGGATGGTTGAGTGTAACTGTCAGAATATCATTGTGGTCCTTCAGGTAGCAACCATTGGTGACAATTGGCAATCGTTAGTGGCCCTTTGTTGTGCATCTGACCTGACGGGCTCACTCTGTGCATGGGTATGTTTCCCCATGCACAACACTTCTGATTTTGCAGTGGTCCCGGTGTGTGTCGTACACTTGGAGGGTGATCACCGGTAGCTTTTGACCTCAAGAGAGTGGCGATCCAATTCCGCTCGGCGTCCAACTACATATCTCTTCACCTCGGTGGCGGATCCAAAGGGGGTTCCCATGAACCCCTTGGTTTAGAAAAAATTAATGTAAACCTTGTATGATTTGAAAAAAAAAAATTATAAAGCTATTAAGAATCTAACAAAAGAAACCCCTAAAAAAATTTCCTGAATTTACCACTACTTCACCTTCACTACAATTTTCTTTATTACGTTCATAACAAAGACATTTATACCGATCATTATAATAATGCCCACTTCACGGAATGATGATTTTAATTAATATAACACATTGTTCCTTTTACAAAAAAAATTGTAAAGTTACTCGTAGCCCAGTATCATCCCAGCTTGTTTGGTACACAGGAGACATCTGTTGCTGAAGGTAAACCTGGATCACACATTGTTGTTCACAATGAGTTATAATTTTTTTTTCTTTGAACCGTAAATTTGAATCACTGACGGATCACTGGAGTATCATCGTGCCACCAGCGGAACCACCCGATCATATCCATCTCCACTAGACATGATGCCTAAACACCAGTTCAGGAGGAAACCGATATAAGAAAAACTGTAAACAATATTGTAAAATCAACCTCAAGAGATTACTGAGGTCTAATCTCTATTAATACTGAAAGAGTACAACATAATCTCCTATAATCAAGGAGGTAAATAAGTAAATACAATAATTATAATAATAACAAATCTACACATGATATACACGATCTCATTCTCTAATACCCCCTTCAATCGAAATGGTGGCGGTCCCAAATGAAGCATGGACCGAAAGAGCTCAAACTGAGCATGGGGAAGACTTTTAGTGAATATATCAGCCACCTGAAGATTGGTCGGTACAAATTTGGTATAAAGTTTTCCTGAAGTGACCAATTCCCAAATAAAGTGATAATCCAAGTCAATGTATTTGGCCCTTTTATGAGATACAGGATTCTGAGTCATGAAAAGGGCACTTTTGTTGTCACAAAGGAGAGTAGGTCGATCAGGAGGAAGAGCATGCAATTTGCGTAGGAGATGAGTTATCCAAACAATTTCAGCAGCCGTGTTTACCATAGCTCGATATTCATATTTACAGCTGGATCTGGAGACAGTTGGTTGCTTTTTAACACTCCAAGAAACAAGATTTCCTCCAAGAAAAATGGAATATCCATACATGTAACGCTCCGTATTTTCGCGTTTATTTAACTAAAGGCATATTCATTATTTAATTCATTTATTTAATCATTGATTCAATATTTATATTCTTTAATTGATTATTAAATAAATAAATCATTTATTTAAATATTAAAATACATTATTTTCTTATTCAAATTCATTTATAGTAAATCCTTTTTATTTATTAATTTGTTAAATAAGTAATCATGTTATTCATTTATTTAAAATAAATAATTATTTATACATTAAATCAATTATTTTATTTTTTTCTTTTTAAGAAAAAGGATTTTTATTTAAAAGGGTAATTTTAACTAACTTAGTTAGTTTCAAATGAATTAAACTAGAAAACTAACCTAGTTAATCTATCAAGTAACTAGTTGAGGGGTCGTTTGTGTCTTTTATTAAACTTAAACTTCAGGGGCTGCCTTGTAATTTGCTGAAAGTTTAAAATTCAAAAGAAGAGGAAAAGGTGTAGACCGTGGGAACCGAACCCGGGTCTCACCTATAACACACGCACACACTAACCAGTCGGCCAATAGCCTCATTCAGGTGCACATATAAAAGTTAAATATATATTCAGCTTCAGTTCAAACTGAGTTTCCTTTTTGCCGCCATAACCTTTGAGTTTCCGGCGAATTTATTTCCGGGACCGATCGTAAACCCGTCGGTTTCTTGTTTTCGCCTATAAATACCGATCCTTTCAACCCTCATTCCTCTCATCTCTCGCACTCTCTGACATAACCAGTCTCTCAAACTCTCTCCGCTTAAAACAGTTCGCCGGAAACAGGAGCCACCGGAGAGGATCGCCGGAGAAGAAGGAGTCGCCGGAAGACTCGCATCTCGACCGGAACTCGCCGCATCTTCGCTCGGTATAACCTCCGATTCATTTTCTTTTTTTTACACATTTATATAACCTGCTAAACCCAGATTAATCACAATTCAAAACAGAATTTGATGTTATTAATCGACTGTTTGTTTTGTTTATTATAACATGAAGAAGACGAACCAAAAGAAAGTTTATAGATAATTAAAACTCAACCACAAAACCAACTGAGTCATAGCCCAGCTGGTGTGCGCCTTGCTTCTTCTACGGGCAGACCCGAGTTCGAGTCTCCCTTCTACCCGTCTTCGTTGTTCTGTTGCTGTGATACTACTGTTGTTTGCTGTGTTGGGCCGGCCCTTCTGGGCCAAACATTTTTTTAATTGTTTTTGGGCCAGTTATGTATTTGGGCTAAAAATTGGGCTGAACTATTACATGGTTAAAAATCAGATTTATTATCATTAACAAAATTAGCATTTTTTTTATAAATTATTTTAATTAAACTTATTATATTATTAATATTATTTGCACTAATAATTATTATTATGCTTATTACTCATTATGTAAATACACTATTAATTAAATTTTAAGATTTTATTCATTATTTCGAATAATAGTGATATTATTATTACCGTTAACCTTATAAATTTTATTTAAACTATTATAATTGTTTGTTTCAAAATAATCAAGTCTCCTTCGCTAATTAGTTAACACGGGATTTGAACGCTTTCTTTACATATTCCAATCAAATTGGAGCAATTCAAAAACAATAACGAACTCATTAACGTATTCTAGGTTAAACGCTTTCGTTAGATCCTTCATCCTTACTCGTGCGATTCCAAGAATCCTAAACGCAACCTAAGGTGAGTATACTCGATCCCCGTTTTGTTTTATTACTTTTGGGATGCAACATGTATTCTATATTAAGACACTTGACTTGAAACTTATTTGAAAAATACTCTATCCATTTAAACATGAAACATGAAACTTGTGATACTTGAGACTTTGATGCTATGTGAACGTTTAATCCTTGTGTGTAGTTCCGCCTTAACAATGGTAGTATTATGCATATGCTATAGGGGTAATGCACCTCCCCGTTAGTCTTTGGGGTATTGTTAAGTTAAACACAATAACCTGCCGTGAAACTTTAGGATAGGCAACATTAACGCATTGGAAACTTGGGCTATCACTTGGACTGCGTTAGCTAGCATAGTGAAACTTGTTATATGTTTTCGTATTGGATATGAGTCTTTTTATTCTATTATGATATGTATCAAACTTGTATACTCGCTCAGCATTTTTGTTGATCATATTTTAATACATGTTGCAGGTTGATAGACAAGATGATGTGAAGAAATCAAGTTAGGACAAGCTTTTAGAAACGCACATTAAACATTTGTTATGTTTGGTTATTTACTTAAACTTTGTATTGAATTTTAGTCATTAATGAAATTTGATTTAAACATATTGCCACAAAATAGTGTTATGATGCTTTTGAACAATTTGCTCGTCTCATCCCGATGTTTCCGCCATCGGTTGGAATGTGACAATACATAGACCGACCTGTATCTAAGCAATGGGCCCAATCAGCATCCGAATAACCCACAATCGCATTGTTTGGAGGACGGCTGTAAGTAAGACCAAATGAAATAGTCCCTTTAACATATCGAAGGAGTCTTTTAATAGCCCAAAAGTGCTCAACAGTTGGAGCATGAAGAAATTGAGAAAGTTGATTAACAGCATAAGATAGATCTGGCCGGGTAATAGTTAAGTATTGCAAGGCACCAACCAATGAGCGATAAAGAGTAGGATCCGAGAAGAGCACTCCATCAGCATAAAAGATTCATTTGGAGCGAGAGAAGTACTAACCAGTTTGGAGTCATACAGATTAGCTCGAAGAAGAATGTCCTTTGCATACTTTGGTTGTGTGAGAAAGAGACCAGAATCAGTGTATGCAACTTCAAGTCCTAAGAAATAGCTTAAGTTACCAAGGTCTTTGATGGCAAACTCATGATGAAGACGAGTTATAAACGTGGAGATGGCCATAGCATCATTACCTATAAGAATTAAGTCATCAACATATGCTAACAGATACATGATGTAGGAGTCCTTTTTAAGGATAAAAAGATATGGGTCAGTACGACTACACACAAAACCATAGGTGTCACACCCCGTATTTCCAACACAATCCCGGTGGGCCCGGTGGGGAGTATTGTGACGTAAGATTGGTATCATCATGGTCAAACATCTAAAGACAGCGGAAGTCTTGAATATTAAATATTATTACAAACCATAGAGTTTAAAAGTCTATAAAGTAAATACATGGTTTGCAATATTAGATACACAGGCGGATCGAAAGTACGAAATTGATATCCCCATACAGACTTTAGGCTTGACTAAGAACTTGCAAAGTATCAATCTACTGAGAGGCTTCTAGTCTGGATTGATGGTATTAATAACTAATTAGAATGCTAACGGGTTTAGGTTGAGTCGTTGACTCGAACCAGTTAGCTTAAAGGATACGTAACGGAACGATACGCTAGATTAAGCGATTACCGGAAAGAAGGCTGTTTAAACCCGACAAGTACTAGGACTTGTATATTTTGGGTAAACATATAACATTCTGGATTTTGATATAAAAATGATAAGTTTAGACCCGTTTCGGTGAATTTCGTAAACTAGTCACGCAGGCTTAACCGTACGCATATAAACGATGCCGGGTAACCGAACGAGTCATATACAAGTTTCATGTGCCATTACACTTAACACATGTTATAATATCAGTAAGATACTAACATGCATGCCTGTTATATTTTTAAAATCGAATTCAGCTTCAAAAGGATAATTTGGTCATTTTACGATTCATAAAAAAAGAGTTGGTGATTAATCTGATGTCATGGTCATATATTATTTATAACAATATTTATTTTATGATGTTACATCAGTAAGATATCAAATATATGTGTGGTTTATATTTGAAGACCAAACTATGCCCCGAAAGGGTATTTTGGTCATTTCACACATAGATTTGAAGGCTTATTTGGAAACCTGAGCTTATAACTTGTACCTACTATTAAAATATTTAAAATAAGTTTTATAATCAGTAGGTAACAAATCTTGATGCTTAGATATGGTTTTAACCCATACTATGCGTCGAAAATGCGATAGAGTCGCTAAATGACGATTTAATCAATGTTTAAGGAAAATTATAGTTTTGATCAGGTTTATATATTCAAAATATTTTATTTAACACATAAATCAGTTTGTAAAAGGTTTGGTTATGAAAATGTCTTTAAAACTCATTTTATGCACCGTAAGGGTATTATCGTCAAATATCGATACCATGCAAGAGCCTTTACATAAACTCAGTTTATAAATTGATTTAATTTTCCAAATAATTCTAATTATATTGTAACATCAGTAGATAAAGTGTTTTATTGTAAGAGTTATGTTTAGAACATTTTATTTGCCGAAAAGGGCATTTTGGTGCTTTAAAAACTTGATTTGCGATATTTAGGAAAACTCATGTTATGACCAAAATAATGACATGCATGTAAGCCAAACAAGTCAACATATCAGTAGATAACTTATTTGCATGCTCGTTTCTATTTTAAATCTCATTTTACGCAAAAAGGGCGAATTAGTCATATTTAGCACATCGATGGAACTTGCGCATAACTCGGAATTTGATTATGATCATGTAGTATGACCTCAGAGGGTTATACTACATTATAATAGGATCATAATGCAACTTAGAATCGGCCTTGAAAGACACAAAATCGGGTCAGAACTGAAAGTCAAAGCAGAAGTCAAACTTTGCGACTTTCGGGTGTGAATCGACCTTAGACCTGGATTTGACGAGCCGAACATGTTCCCGCATGTTCTTATAATTATTATCAAGTTATTAGAGTGACAATAGATTTTATATCATGCACATAACCAGTTATGAATTTATTCCTAAATCCGACCCAGTTTGACTTTTTATGAATTAGTTTGACTCGTCAATTGGTTATGCAAACGTGGTAATCAGGGGGTGCCCATTTGAGGGATTATTACCTACCTTATTACAATCAGGTAACCATGTTTGATTCGAACTATGGCTGAACCGATAAAGATCAAACCGAAAGTCAAACAGTTTTTTACGACAAGCTTGACTTTTGGCTTGAAAGCTTAATAAAATGAACGAGGAGGATTAAGGACACTTACTAAGGGTCCTTGAACGAATTTAGAACAGGCTTGAAGATTGCTTGAGCTTAAGAACTTGCAGAGATTTGAGGATAAGAGTTTGAAGAGTGTGCAAGTTCTTTGAATGATGAATCAAGACTTCAATTTATGGAATTGGAAGATGTTGGAGGTGGATACAAGTGTTTAGCATGCATCCCTGAGGTACACAAGTGTCTAGGTACGTGTCTTGAGCAGATATATGTTGGAGATTTGCGATAAAGGTGGCATGCATGCAGGTCTGCAGATGTCATGCATTTTCTGCGAACTGGCTTCTGTCGCACGTCGTGCGGGGACACCAGGTCTCTGGCGCGTGGCGCCACAGGTGTCAGTTCACAAAATCTCCATTTTGGCCCCTGGACTTCTCCAAACTCCATTATTTCGACATGTTTGCATATATTATTCAATATGGCAGCTGGGTGGCACTCTCGGAAGTACAACCGAACATTGTTAAACTCCGGGTTCGTTAAAAGCTCACTCAGAGGCATAGTTTAAGCATATTGACACTTTTAGTCCCTTAATTTGTTATTGTCACTCGGAGGTTATTAAAATAACATAACGACGTTCTTGGTCCCTCTCGGTCGTCACTCGGCCCGAGGATCAGCGGGACACGTGTCGGGGTTTAATTGGACGGGAAATTACGAGGTGTTACATCCTCACCCCCTTAAAAGAAATCTCAACCTCGAGATTTTATTCAAACAAGTGAGGTACTTTTGTCGCATATTGGATTCGACTTCCCACGTATGCTCGAGGCCTCGACGGCATCCCATTTCACTTTTACAATAGGTATCTTCTTTCTTTGAAGCTTTTTAGCCTGTCGATCCTCGATCGCAAGCGGTTTCTCAACGAATCTCAGATTTTCATCAACATCCTCTTGAGACATTGCTAGCGATTTATCTGCTAGACACTTCTTTAAGTTGCAAATGTGGAACACATTATGGATTCCGCTTAGCTCCTGCGGTAGACTTAGCTTATAAGCTACTGATCCAACACGTTCGATGATCTCGAATGGTCCTATGTATCTAGGGCTCAACTTGCCCTTCTTCCCAAAGCACATTACACCTTTCCCAGGTGATACCTTCAACAAGACCTTGTCCCCTACTTGGAACTGTAGAGGCTTGCGTCTCTTATCTGCATAGCTCTTCTGCCTATCTCGGGCAGCTTTGAGACGATCAAGAATCTGCCCAATCTTTTCTATCGTCTCCAGGACTATCTCAGGTCCTGATAGTTGGGCCTCCCCAACTTCCGCCCAACAAATAGGCGTTCGACATTTTCTTCCGTACAAGGCTTCAAAAGAAGCAGCCTTGATGCTTGTATGATAACTGTTGTTGCAGGAGAATTCGAATAGGGGTAAGTGGTCATCCCAACTCCCACCTAAATCGATCACACAAGCGCGAAGCATGTCTTCTAGTGTCTGGATGGTACGCTCACTCTGACCATAGGTCTGAGGATGGTAAGCCGAACTGAAGTTCAATCCGGTGCCTAATGACTGCTGGAAACTCTTCCAGAAATGAGAAGTGTATCTTGTATCTCTATCGGATACAATAGATACCGGTACACCGTGCAGTGACACGATTTTATCCACGTAAATCTTGGCTAACTTGTCAGAGTTATGCTTCTCCTTTATGGGCAAGAAATGTGCTGACTTAGTCAGTCTATCGACAATGACCCATATTGTGTCATTTCCATTCTTTGTTTTAGGCAACTTGGTAATGAAATCCATAGTTACCATCTCCCACTTCCATGTGGGGATTTCCAGTTGTTGTAGAAGTCCTGACGGCTTCTGATGTTGTGCCTTGACTTGCGAACACGCCATGCACTTCGCTACATGATTGGCGATGGATTTCTTCATACCCATCCACCAGTAACTCGGTTTTAGATCCTGATACATCTTGTCACTTCCAGGATGAATCGAATACTTGGAGTTATGTGCTTCCTGGAGGATTAAATCTCTGAGTCCTCCATAGATCGGAACCCAGATCTGATCATTCCACCTGTGCAATCCGTCCTTTCCAGGTACCAATTGTTCAATCGTTGCACCTAACTTCTCCTTACCAATGTTGTCTTCCGACATTGCTTGTTTTTGAACATTTAGTAATCTCTCGTTCAAACAGCTTCTTAATTCAATGCTCTTGGCATTGATTCTCAGGAGTTTCATCCTTTCCTTGCGACTAAGTGTATCTGCAACTACTTTTGCCTTTCCAAGATGATATCGTATTTCACAATCATAATCGTTTAATGTCTCCATTCAACAGCGTTAAAGAAACCCTAGATCAACTAGACCGGAATCTAAGTAGATCTATGGAATGGGCTTTGCAAAAAAGTGTTAACCCTTCGTTTGGTTTCACGATGGATGATGAATAAAACAGTACTCCGGCTAATCCTGCAAAACAGAACACCGTTAGCTCGCCACGGGGAGAAGGGGGTTCTCTCCGTGACCACCCTCCGTTGTGAGAATAAGTACAGGTAGTCGGAAGTAAGTATTGTAAGAGAGAGAGTAGTTGAGAGTGAATACCTTTCCTTGAACTCCAAGTTACTTAGTTATAGCCGATGTTTGGCGCCAAAAGAAGAGATTGTTAACTTTAACGGAATCTTTTGCTATTCCGTTAATGTTTGTTGGCAATCCGTTAGTGCACACGGATTGTGAGCTCATCAGCGGTTAGGGAGGTGCCACGTGTCAACATGAGATCACTACATCTTATAAATATGAGCATGCCATCACCGTGATCTTCCTCGGCTGTCCAGATGCTGCCATGTGGCAATTGGTTATAACCGAAAAGATGCTTGCACGATTGGGTGTTAATGGCTTCTAGAAGGTTTCACAGCCGTTACCCATCTATTATTCGCCACGTGTACATTCTGTTACAACAGAAAAGATTCCCTTTGCTTCTGCACCAAGTCAAGGATTTTGCTAAGGGAAAGTTTCTCAGGATTTACTGTTTCCTTGCACGAGAAGCGCAAGTTAGTTAACTGGTCTCCCTTCTTCTCCTTGTTGCTTAGCGAAACGTTTGGTGGATACTTGCTTTGATATAAATATCTGCGCAAGGTTTGTGCATGAAGCATTATCCAACGAGAATGTTCAAGGTTAACTTTGAACCTTGCGCGAGCACGTGCAAGGTAGTTAAATGAAGTATTATCAAACGAGAATGTTCAAGGTTAACTTTGAACCTTGCACGAGCCCGCGCAAGGTAGTAAAATGAAGCATTATCAAACGAGAGTGTTCAAGGTTAACTTTGAACCTTGCGCGAGCCCACGCAAGGTAGTTAAATGAAGCATTTATCCAAAGAGAATGTTCAAGGTTAACTTTGAACCTTGCGCGAGTCCGCGCAAGGTAGTTAAATGAAGCACTTATCCAAAGAGAATGTTTAGGCTTTTAACTTTGAACCTTGCGCGAGCCCGCGCAAGGTAGTTATATGATCCTTTCCTCTCTTGGATATTTGGCGCAAAGTTCTAAGAAATCTTATTTTGGCAAAGAGGTCTGAGCGCAGTTTTCTTAGAAGTTACTAATGGGTATGGTTTCCTTGATTGGCGCAAGATTTTTGGGACCATACCCCTTCAAGTCCCCCCAGTCCAGTGTTGCTCCTATGTAAGAATAAAAAGTAGGTGGAGCACTGGACTTAAGATAAATGTGTTGCGCTAGGTAAGGACTAGCTTTTTGTTGCTTTATGCATTTTGGTGACGTGTCGTAAGTGAATTTTGAAAAAGTATTTGAATTTCAAATATACTTAGACACGTGTCACTTATCCGGATGGTGTAGTTGGTGACGACGCACGTTCTTGAGACATGGTGGTACTGTTGACAGCTGTCAACAGTACATGTCTTACGGTATTTAATGCTATTTCGGCGACACTCGCACGCCTGGGGCGGTTACTGTTCCCCACTCGCCCCTGCGGTTACTTTAGGATACGTGACCGTCGCAAAAGTTGCTGCAGTCAAATCGTGCATTAATTGCGATTAGTATAAAAGGGATCAACGATCCATTTGCTTCCAAACTTGAGAGAAATTTGTGTTCATATCTTCCGGCGACCTTCAAAGTTTTCTAAGTATTCTTCAAAGTTTGAGTTATGGCCACCGGTGCAAGTTCTGCTGAGATGTCATCATCAAGTTTGCCACCGTTAAAGTGGCCGAAGAAAGATTTCGATAATCTTGCCACCAACTTTCTTTTTGCTCCGTCCTGGAAAGCGTTTTTTCCGGTGGCGAATGCCACGGCGGCTGACGCGCCGGCCGGCTACATTACGTTATTTTATGATTTTTTGCCGAAGGGATCTTCCGGCTTCCGGTGACCCATTTCTTGCTGGAGATTCTTGGTTTTTACAAGCTTCATATTTCTCAGTTGAGCCTGATGGGAATGGTTAGGATACGGCATTTTGAGTTTGTTTGCCGGTCGATGCAGATCGTACCGACGGTTGAGAGATTTAGAGTCTTCTATCAGTTGCACTGCTCGTTGGGTTTTTATTCGTTCCAACAGCGTGTGCAGGCCAAACGATTGCTGTTGGTGCCGCCCAAATCTTACCACGACTGGAAGCAGAAGTTCTTCTTCATAAAGGCGATGGTGATCCCGATGAAGATGACATTCCGAGCCGGTGATGAGATCGAGCTGGAGACCCTTCCCATACCTGCCGACGAGGTATGGTATCAAGATATTAAAGATGTGCCAAACATTGTTTTGCCGGAGAAGGCCCTCATCGCTGCCGGGATGAGTATTTTTAGAAGAAAGAACGCCGGGAAAAACCGGTGTATACCAAAGATGGAACTGGTACATAACCTTTTAACCTCCTAGCAATATCTTTTAATAGATATGTACTTATGCAAAAATATTTGTTATGTAGTTGCGCTGCTCTACTTGGTCTCTTTCAAGAGAGAGAGGGAAAATGGCCGTTGTGCCTATTGCTGAGGGTGAGGAAACTTGGTTCTCACAAATCTTGGGGAACTTTGAGTTGCCCAAGAAGGAGGATCTGGAGGCGCAACCATTTTCAAAGACTGGTAAATAAATTCTTACAAAGCCTAAGTTGATATTGCAATATTACTCTTGAACATTTTTTCTAAGGAATATTGCAATATAACTAATGGCGCAACCTTTGCTCAATATGATTGATTATGTAGGTGATTTGCTAAACTTGGGCGTAGGCCCTGATTCGAAGAAGAAGAAGAAACCAATTGCTGCTGCAGCTGCTACGCCTCCCCCTTCCAACCCAGATCAGAAAACCAAACCACCAGCTGTTGCGAAAGCTGAGGGCAAGAAAGGTACGCGTCCCGTATCTGACTCTTGGTGCAATTATGTGGTGGTGTCGGACTCATTGGAGGGTCTTGCGCCTGTAGGTTTGAAGAACCGAAGCCAGAACCCGTTGACACCTTCTCTCTTCCTGCTGCGAACCCAGATGATCCCTTGGAAGTACCTTCTAGCCCGGAAGAGGTGATGAAGCGCACTTCTAAGGAAAGGAAGGAGGCGGAAACTAAAACTCCTGCGCCAACAAAAGTTGCGCGCCCGCGCATTGGCAAGAAGGGCAATCTGGATGCCTTTGCAAAGAAGTTCTCACCTGGTACGTTTAGTTTGTTGCGCATTTCTGTCAAAAAAGTTGCGCAGAATCTTATACTTGGTATTTGTTAATATGCTTTGCAGAGAAAATGGTGAAGGCTGCGCCGGCCACCTCATATGCTATACCATCACCGCGTAGGCCTAAGAACGTTGAGGGGGGAGATGCGGGGCAAGAAACTCCTGTTTTTTATGCCGACCCCATCGTCCCGGAAAATATTGAAAAAGTGGCTCCGGAAGAAGAGCCCAAAAATTTTGATGCTGAGAATCCTGCTGGCGAGCAGGTTAAAGATACAACTACAGATGTTGGGGTGAGAGATACTGCTTCTGCAGAACAAGAAAAAATATCTTCCCCTGCGCCGGAACCGTCAAAGTTGATATCCAAGGGAGCTGGACCTTCAACACAAAGTGAAGGCTTTGTGTTTGTTGAGGATTCGGAGGAGGAGTCACCCATTCGCCCAGAGGAGACGACTAGGGACTATTATTATCGTTCTTATTCTTAGAGGCGGGCCTCTGTAATTCATCAGCCCGTGTGGAAAGTTAAACAGGGTGATGTTTTTACGGATTGGCACTCCTGCAGGGAGTGATATAAGAGCATCTTCCCGCCGGCGGAGGTGAAGCGCCAGGAAGAAAAAGACCACAAGGCTACTTACGAGTCATATCTGCAAGAGTTTGCCCTTGCCTTTTCTACAATGAATAGAATCGTGCGCGAATGGCGCATCATGAACAAGGAGTGGGATGAGGTTGAGCTTGAAAAGGCGAAGGCCAAACTTGGGAAAGAGAAAACGTTAAAGATGTTCGTCGATTTTGAGGCGGAAAAGGCCTAGTTTGAGGAAGAGAAGAAGACTGAAGAGTGGGTTGCGCTGTCGTGGAAGCGTAAGTGTGAGGCCTCTGTTGCACAATATGCGGACGAGCGCAAGCGCTTTGTGGAGGCTTGTGATCGTGACAACAAAGAGAAGATATCTCTGCACAACGAAAATGAGAAACTCAAGAAAGAGAAAGCTGATGCTGTTGCGGCAGCAGAAGAGGCGCGCTCACACAGAGAAAGGAGCGAGCAGAATGAGGTATCAACCAAAATGACTCTCCTTCTTAAGAATAAAGAAACTGATGATCTAACTGCTATGCTATTTGGCCAGGCGCGGCTGCAAGATGAGGTTGACAGTTTCAAAAAAGATATCAACCTTCACTGAATAGAGAAAGTCGAGTTGATCCGCCGTTTAACTGAAGGCGAACAAAAACTTAACGACACGGAGGTCGCTCGCGCTACAGCAGAAAGCCTGACCGAATCCCTCATGAACCAGCTTACCTGGTTGCGGGAGTACGGGATTGTGGAGGTAATATTCCTTTTCTTTATATATGTCTGGCTTGATTGTCGCAACATATACTGGTTGTATTTGTATACAGACTGCAAATGCCATCCTTAACTCTACGGAGTTGGATGAGAGAGTGGCAGAATTGATGATGGCGGCGTGCAATGACGGTCATGCCGAGGGCTATAGAGAGTGCACTTTGTACGTGGCACATGCGCTGAAGACCGAATTGGATACAAGCCGTGCTGCCACGCATGGGCTAAATACTGCCGCCATTTATTCTGCTGCTAAAGAAAAATATGATCAATTGCATATTCCGATTATGGACCTTGTGGATGCCGCGATGCAGCAAGATGACTTTGTTGACAAACTAAAGGAGATCTTTTCTTCAACAGAGAAGCAGGCGGGAACCAAATCCATAGAATAAGAAATTTGTTATTTTTTTTACTTTGTGATAACTTGTAACGTTGCGCTGCTGCGCAAGTATTGTGGATGTGAATATAATATATTTCAGCTTTACAATGTTTGCATGGGACCAATTACTTGTGTAGGATAGACAAATGAACAATTTCTTTTCTTATGTGTGAGCGTAAGTATTAAGTTAGCTTGTGGCTCATGAGTTTGTGTTTTTGTTTATCCAAAGGAATTGCATGCATTTGTAAATGAACATATACAAGACTGTAAGTAGTGGCAAAGTATTTTATTCATACTGATAAAGCGCAAAGCTATGGCTGCCACTAAGATTACATAACAAAATAAAGTAAGCAGTCTTGTTACGCAACGCTCAGAAGTTTCTTAGAGGACTGAGATTACATATAACATCGGCGTAGTTGTTGGGCGTTCCAGGTTCGAGGAACGCTGGATTCGTCCATACGCTTCAGAGTGTACACGCCTTTTCCCAATACTTCATTTATTACGTACGGACCTTCCCATCGCGGGGCTAACTTCCCCGGTTTTTCAGCATTCGACGCTTCATTATCGCAAAGAACAAAGTCACCAGGCAAAAAGGAACAGATGCACACCTTTTTATTGTAATACTTTTCAAGCTGGGACTTGTATTTAGCTTCGCGAATCGCTGCATTTTCTCGTCGTTCTTCCAATAAGTCTAGGTCGATGCGCCTTTGTTCTTCGTTATCTTGTTTTTCCAAAGCTAGCATTCTTGGAGATGGTAACCCAATTTCGGCAGAAATCACAGCTTCCGTGTCGTACATAAGGCTAAAAGGAGTTTCTCCAGTACTACCACAAGATGCTAGGCAATTCGTCAACCCACCCCCGCCGTGCCGTGCCAAGGCGGGCCTTGATACCGTCGACCAACTGTTTGTTTATGCTTTCAACTTGACCATTTGCTTGTGGGTGCACAATAGAAGCGAAAACATGTTGGATTCCCATTTCGGTCAACCATGTTTGCAACTCTTCAGCCATTAAATTTGGACCGTTGTCTGTAATAATGCGCATGGGCAGACCAAAACGAAAAATAATGTATTCCCAGATGAATTTGCGAATTACCATCGCTGTAGTAGAAGCTAAAGGTTTGGCTTCAACCCATTTGGTGAAGTAATCGACCGAACAATGATAAACTTTACTGCGCCGGGCGCATCCAGAAATGGTCCCACTAAATCAATGGCACATTGTTGGAATGGCCAAGCTGTTGTGACGGGTACCAAAGGATTCTTTGGGCGCAACGTTTTAGGGGCATGCCTTTGGCAGGACATGCGTTTGCGCAAGATCTCTACCGCGTCAACGTACATTCCGGGGCAATAATACCCTGCGCTTTTCACTTTGGCTACTACCATGCGCGGCCCAGAATGTATACCACATAGCCCCTCATGAACCTCCCTGATCAGGTATTGCGCATAATGTTTGTTAACGCAGCGGAGCGAAGGACCCATGTAAGAGCGTCGGTACAGGATACCGTCAATCATTTCATAATTTAGGGCTTTGCATCATAACTTACGTGCTTGGGCCTTATCTTCTGGTAAAGAACCATGTAACAAATACATCATTATTGGAGACATCCATGATGGATTTCCTACTTCGACCATTGTTACTTGTCTGAGAGGGACTGATGGATTACTTAAAACCTCGATGCGAACTTCCTTTGCCAAATGTTTGAAACTAGTTGATGCGAGTTTACTTAAAGCGTCAGCATGTTTGTTTTCGCTTCGCTTGACGTGTGTGACTTTAAATTGTTGGAACTGTGCTATAAGAGCCTTGGCTTACGCCAAGTATAAAGCCATGATATCTCCCTTTGCATCGTACGTTCCAATTACTTGCTCAGCAACTAGTAATGAATCAACATGGGCTTCAAAATTTGTTGCCCCCATTTTGATAGCGAGGCGTAGGCCTGCTAGGAAAGCTTCATATTCGGCCTCGTTGTTGGTGCTTTTAAAATCCAGCCGAATTGCAAATGTGAATTCTGCTCCCTCTGGACTCATTAATCAAAGACCTGCTCCAGCCCCATCATTGTTTGATGCGCCATCGGTAAACAATGTCCAGGCTCTATTGTCATTGACTGGGATTGGGTTTTGAATTGCTTGGCATTCTTCAAGTTTATCAGCGGGAATCTCAGCGATGAAATCCGCCAAAACTTGGCCTTTGATAGCTGGTATGGGTTTATAACAGATGTTATAACCTCCAATTCTATTGCCCACTTCGCAAGT
Source organism: Scalesia atractyloides (assembly GCA_947069175.1). NCBI lineage: Eukaryota > Viridiplantae > Streptophyta > Magnoliopsida > Asterales > Asteraceae > Scalesia > Scalesia atractyloides. The sequence goes on from CAMTDV010000021.1 coordinate 76,891,003, forward strand.
CGTCCAGAAACATCTGGTTTGGCCAGAACCTGGCCAATGTGAAAATTTGTTAAAACTGTAATAACATGTCCTGAAAAGTATCTTCGCAGCCTGCGCGAAGCGTGGACCAATGCTAAAAATAATTTTTCCGTAATTGAATACCTTGCCTCCGGATTGTTTAACATCTTGCTGATATAATAAATTGGAGACTGGACCCCTTCGCGTTCTACCAACAAGACAACACCTACTGCTACCTCAGATGCAGCAAGATATAAAACCATGGGTTCTTTTTCACGAGGAGCAGTAAGTGTGGGAAGTTGAACTAAACAATCTTTCTTCTGCTGGAAAGCTTGATCAGCTTCAGGAGTCCATGCGAAGTCTTTGCTCTTCGTACAATTTCGCAAGGTTCGAATAAATGGATAAGACTTTGCAGCATGATTGACGAGGAAGCGGTTTAGCGCAGCTAACCTTCCAGCCAAACGTTGCATCTCTTTGATGGTAGTAGGAGAAGACATTTTTTGTGTTGCCTCGATCTTCTCAGGATTAACTTTGAAACCGTCTTTGGTGACGATGAAACCCAAACATTTGCCCTCCTCCATACCGAAGGAGCATTTGCTTGGATTTAACTTTAGATTTACCTCTCGCAGAGAATTAAAAGTTCGTTGGATGTTGTCTAACATAGTGTCTTCTGAATTACTCATAATGATCAAATCATCAATGTAGACTTCCACAGTTTTCCCGATGTCATCTCCAAACACTGTATCCATCAATCTTTGATAAGTAGCTCCCGCATTGCGGATACCAAAAGGCATTTTGGTATAACAAAAAATGCCCTTCTCCGTGCGAAAAGCGGTTTTATCTTCGTCCTCTTTCTTCATCAAGACTTGATGATAACCTTTATAACAATCTAGAAAACATTTCCAGCGAAAGGAAGCTAATGAGTCAACCTTTTTGTCAATCTCAGGAAGAGAATAACAATCTTTCGGACACGCCTTGTTTAGATCTTTAAAATCTACGCACATCCGCCATCCGCCATTATGTTTCTTTACCATGACTGGGTTTGCCACCCAGGTCTGGTATTTGACTTCGTGCAGGATACCAGCATTTAATAACTCGGTGACTTGTTCGTTCATCGCCTCTATCTTTTCTGACCCGAGGTTGCGCTTTTTCTGCACAACTGGTTCTGCTGACGGAAATACATTCAGACAGTGTTCCGCAACGTTGCGCGGGACACTGACCATGTCGGCAGGTGTCCAGGCAAAAATGTCTTTGTTGTGAAACAACAGTAGTTTAAGATTTGCGCGAATTTCAATACTGACTGCAGGCCCTAATAAGATTGTTTGCTCAGGATACTTATTGTTGAGTACCCACTTTTCTGGTTCGTTATTTGGCAATGCCTTGACAGCCTTCATAACTGGTTCTTCAATTGACATGATTTCTTTCCGCGCGTAAAGTATAGCTATACCATTTGGTGTCAGAAAACCACAGGCAGCATGCGTAGCGGAAGTAATCATACTAAAATCACGTGGCGCGCGGCGTCCCAATAGTACATCGTGACGGGAATTTGCCGGCATCACCATGAAGTTGACGTTACTTGTTCGAGAACACCTCCCATCAGATAAAGTAACAGGAAAAAGGATTTGTCCTAGAGGAAAGACAACCTCATTGCAGAACCCCGTTAATGGAAAATAATTGGTTCCAAGCGTGCCTTATCCTCAGGATCTAGCTGCTTGAAGCATTGCTCATACATAATATCCATGGAACTACCTGGATCTATAAACATATAGTCTGTTTGGTAGTGTCCAAAGATACCGGTGATAACTACTGGTCGGTCTTCTTGAGGACCTCCTGGAACGATAGGAAAAATGACTTGTTGTTCACGCCAAGTGTTGTTTTGAAAATGTTGAAGGCTACGCTTGCGCGATGATCCACCTTGAATCATGGAAACGTGCTGTTTCATTTTCTTGTTGCTAGGCCCTTCGTTCTCGTGCGTAATCTGTTTAATCTCTTTGCGCACATTCTGGACTAGATGTGTAAGCTTCCCACTCTTTAATGCTTTTTCAATCTCTGTGCGCAGACTGATGCAGTTATCTGTTGTGTGGCTTGTGTCTCTATGATAGTCATAGAAGAAATTTGGGTCTTGCCCTTTTTTGTTTTTCGATGGTTGCGGCTGTTTAAACTGATAATTCTCAGTGCTGAGAACCTCAGCCGGAGATTTCGTTAAGGGAGTCCACTGACGTTCCCTATTCTCTTGCTTAATCGCTTTTTGAGCTGTTATCTTATTGATTGTTGCTCGCGCATCAATGGGTGAATAAGAAGAATACGAATTCTGACTTGACTCTTTCCAATTTCTCTTATACTTGTGACTACCTCTACTCAGGCCTTTCGGACGGTTCTGAGGTAGAGGTGGCCTGTTAGAACTTAAGTTGTGCTCAGTCTGGGTGTAGACCTTGGCTGCCGCCATAAGTTTATCCCAGTTTTTTGGAAGGCCAGTTGTACCGGACAACACGTTAATCATTTCGTCACACCTTACCGTATACCTGAACTGCGCGCGTATAAGGTCTTCATGGACATCTCCAATCTCCAACACGTCTTTATTGTAACGCGTTATAAAATCTTCGAGGCTTTCATCGTCCCTCCGCCAGATGTTCATTACATCTGAGGAATCCCGCACGTATCGCCGTTGCTGACTAAAGTGTGTAAGAAAATTTTCTTTTAAGTCATTCCAAGAGGAAAGTTTACCTGCCGGCAAATTATCAAACCAAAGGCGCGCAGCGCCGGTTAGGGTCTGTACAAATAGGTGACACCACATTGGCAATGTCCAGCACCCAAGCAACCCTGCACCAGTAAAGAGGCGCATGTGATCATCAGGATCGGTCAAACCGTTAAACTTTCCAACGTTGGATGGTAATTTCGCTCGCTCCAACGGAGCCAGTGCTATCTCTCTGGTAAACTTTGATTGTTCAGCTGCTTCGGTTGGGCGATACACCAAATTGTAATCATGCTCAGCTTCTAGATTGTATACTGCACGTACTTTTGGCCTGTAACTAGCATGATCTGCAGATATTCGATTGAAAATACTTGCACTATCCCCTTCCTCATAGGTTCTATCAAGCTCATCATGTTGGGTATCCCGTTTCTGCGAAGACCGCGGGCCCAAACGAGAGTGGACAGATGCGCGACGCTGAACGTTGTCTTCCTGCCTTCTATTACCAGAATGAACAGGATCATTCCTGGTTTTAGAATACATTTTTGTTCCATCTTCAGGCATGCGTGAAGGGGAACGAGCATGACTTTGAGTATTATAACTCAAAACTCGAGGTGCCGACGAAGCACGGACCTGAGGAGCGTTAACCGGAGCTTAAAAAGCTGGAGTTCCGGTTTGGGCACATAACTGAGCATACATAGCGATTAGAGTCGCTTGAGATTTTATTAACCACGATAATGGAGTCTCTCCAGGTGGTAAAATCGACGTAACATCAACCTGAGGAGCCGTCGGCGTTACAGGAATACTCGCATGATTAGGATCATACTGAGCATTAGCTTCGCTGGAAGAATCCTCAACTATTTGTCCGTCGACCTGAGGTCCGACAACAACACGTCGAATCCCTAATCGAGGACCCTGGAAAAGATGATCCGTCAGCCATGATGCCGCAGATCTAAGTGAAACGAAACGAAAGATGAGAAAGAATTGAAATTGGTGGGCGCCAATGAAGAAACCCTAGATCAACTAGACCGGAATCTAAGTAGATCTATGGAATGGGCTCTGCAAAAAAGTGTTAACCCTTCGTTTGGTTTCACGATGGATGATGAATAAAACAGTACTCTGGCTAATCCTGCAAAACAGAACACCGTTAGCTCGCCACGGGGAGAAGGGGGTTCTCCCTGTGACCACCCTCCGTTGTGAGAATAAGTACAGGTAGTCGGAAGTAAGTATTGTAAGAGAGAGAGTAGTTGAGAGTGAATACCTTTCCTTGAACTCCAAGTTACTTAGTTATAGCCGATGTTTGGCGCCAAAAGAAGAGATTGTTAACTTTAACGGAATCTTTTGCTATTCCGTTAATGTTTGTTGGCAATCCGTTAGTGCACACGGATTGTGAGCTCATCAGCGGTTAGGGAGGTGCCACGTGTCAACATGAGATCACTACATCTTATAAATATGAGCATGCCATCACCGTGATCTTCCTCGGCCATCCAGATGCTGCCATGTGGCAATTGGTTATAACCGAAAAGATGCTTGCACAATTGGATGTTAATGGCTTCTAGAAGGTTTCACAGCCGTTACCCATCTATTATTCGCCACGTGTACATTCTGTTAAAACAGGAAAGATTCCCTTTGCTTCTGCACCAAGTCAAGGATTTTGCTAAGGGAAAGTTCTTAGGATTTACTGTTTCCTTGCGCGAGAAGCGCAAGTTAGTTAACTGATCTCCCTTCTTCTCCTTGCTGCTTAGTGAAACGTTTGGTGGATACTTGCTTTGATATAAATATCTGCGCAAGGTTTGTGCATGAAGCATTATCCAACGAGAATGTTCAAGGTTAACTTTGAACCTTGCGCGAGCCCGCGCAAGGTAGTTAAATGAAGCATTATCAAACGAGAATGTTCAAGGTTAACTTTGAACCTTGCGCGAGTCCGCGCAAGGTAGTTAAATGAAGCATTATCAAATGAGAGTGTTCAAGGTTAACTTTGAACCTTGCGCGAGCCCGCGCAAGGTAGTTAAATGAAGCATTTATCCAAAGAGAATGTTCAAGGTTAACATTGAACCTTTCGCGAGTCCGCGCAAGGTAGTTAAATGAAGCATTTATCCAAAGAGAATGTTTAGGCTTTTAACTTTGAACCTTGCGCGAGCCCGCGCAAGGTAGTTATATGATCCTTTCATCTCTTGGATATTTGGCGCAGAGTTCTAATAAATCTTATTTTGGCAAAGAGGTCTGCGCGCAGTTTTCTTAGAAGTTATTAATGGGTATGGTTTCCTTGATTGGCGCAAAGTTTTTGGGACCATACCCATTCAGGCGTTGTCTCATGTTCAAATCGTTTTGATTGAACAAGTTTGGAGGCTTTTGTGGTCAGTGTATATAATACACTTTGTACCATACAAATAGTGTCTCCATAACTTTAGTGCAAACACCACGACACCAAGTTCCAAGTCATGGGTAGTGTAATTCCTTTCATGCACTTTTAATTGTCGCGATGCATAGGCAATCACCTTGCCCCTTTGCATAAGCACACAACCTATGCAAGTGTGCGAAGCATCGCAGTAGACGAAAAATTCTTCAGTACATTCAGGCAAAGTAAGTACAGGAGCATTGCTCAAGTTGTGCTTAAGAATCTGAAAGGATTCTTGTTGCTTCGGACCCCGATTAAACTTGACAGTCTTGCAGGTTAAGGTAGTTAGAGGAGTGTCTATTCTTGAAAAGTTCTCAATGAACCTCCTATAATAACCGGCCAGTCCTAGGAAACTACGGATTTCAGAAGGAGTCTTGGGTGCTTCCCAATTCATAATAGCTTCAATCTTAGCTGGGTCAACTTGGATGCCGTGTTCGCTCACCACATGTCCTAAAAACTGGACCTCTCTAAGCCAAAACTCGCACTTAGAGAACTTTGCATAAAGCTTTTCTTGTCTTAGGAGTTCTAGAATACACCTTAAATGTTTCTCGTGATCTGCTTGACTACGAGAATAGATAAGGATGTCGTCTATGAAGACAATGACAAACTTATCTAAGTATGGTTTGCAGACTCTATTCACATAATCCAGGAATGCTGCTGGTGCATTAGTGAGTCCAAAAGGCATCACTAAGAACTCATAATGACCATACCTGGTCCTAAAAGCAGTTTTCAGGACGTCTTCACTTCTGACTTTCAGCTGATGGTATCCAGACCTTAAATCGATCTTTGAAAAGTAGCTAGCTCCTTGCAACTGGTCGAATAAGTCGTCGATCCTGGGTAAAGGGTAATGGTTCTTAATTGTTACCTTGTTTAACTCAAGATAATAAATGCACAGACGCATTGAACCACCTTTCTTCTTCACGAACAATATAGGAGCTCCCTAAGGCGATGAGCTAGGCTGTATAAAGCCTTTCTCTAAAAGCTCACCCAATTGAGTCCTTAGTTCCTTCATTTGTGTAGGTGCTAATCGATAAGGAGCTTTTACAATTGGTGCAGCTCCAGGCAGGATGTCAATCTTAAACTCTACCTTCCTATCAGGGGGTAAACCAGGCAATTATTCAGGAAATACATCCACATATTCTGCGATAACTTTCAAGTCTTCTATCTTTGGTTTGGGTTCGTCAATGGTTACTTGTGCCATGTAGATGACACAGCCTTTCTTCAAACATCTTGAGGCTTTCAGAAGAGACACCTTTTCGGGTAATCTGTGGTGTTGATCTCCTAATATGGTAAGGGTTTCACCAGATGGAGATACGATTTCGATGAGTTTCTTATTGCACGCGATGCGGGCTTGGTTATGGGATAACCAATCCATGCCTAAGACTACATTGAATCCTGCCAACTTCATTGGCAAAAGAGAGACTGGAATAGTTTGATTCTTTATGGATATGGAACATCCATCAAGAATGGTGGAAGTGGTTTCTAAGGTTCCATCGGCGAGTTCTACTTCATAGGTTACGTCTAAGGTTCTTATAGGCAAATTTAGCAATTCACAAAACTTATGACTTATGAAAGACTTATCAGCTCCGGAATCAAACAAGACTCTAGCAAAAATGTCATTAATGAGAAAAGTACATGTTATGACATTGTTGTCGTTCACGGCCTCCCTAGCAGTCATCTGGAAGGCTCGGGCATTTCCCTTGTTTGCCCCTCCATTCTTGGCACCATCCTTGGCGGCCTTAGGGCAGTTGGTCTTTATGGCCCTTTTCGCCACATCCATAGCAAGACACGTCCTTCAGATCCTTGCACTCCAAGGTCTTGTGCCCCATCCTCTTACAAATTCCACAAGGCTTAGCCTGTGGATCAAATCGACACTGACCCCCGTGTCTCTTCTTGCAAATCTTGCACGCAGGTCTATCATCGGACCGACCTTGATTCCCTTTGAACCCAGACCTTTGCTTCTTCCTGTCAAACTTGTGGGAGTTGTCATCCTCCCACTTCCTTTTCCCCTCAGCATCATTCTTAAGTAATCTTTGCCTCACTAGGACTTAAAAGGGACAGTGCCAGGTCCACAGCAGACCGGTAAGTGCTTGGCTTAGAAGCCTTGACCATCCCCCTTATTTCTGGAGCAAGCCCATTAATGAAACGCGCAATGCGCTTTGGCTCTAGGGTGATCAGGTAGGGGACTAACCTTGACAGAGAGTTGAATCGGTAACAAACTTGCGGCAATCTAGATTCTTCATAGAGAGAGTCAAGAAATCGGACTCTATCTTCTCCACCTTGTGGGGAGGGCAGTATGTCTCCTTGATAAAATCAACAAACCTTTTCCATCCCAAATTATACAGGGCCACCTTCCTGTAGACTACACCATTGCCTTCCACCATATCAGGGCGTCGCCCTTGAAATATTAAGACACAAACTTCACCACATCATTTCTAGCACAACCGCTAATATCCACAATGGTTTCCATCTCATCCAACCACCTAAGGCATTCCACTGCGCCTTTTCACCGTTAAAGTCTTGTGGCTTACAGGAGACAAAGTATTTGTAGGTGCAACCATCTCTGACGGGACGGTCCCTTTCTCTATGCTCATGTGACCCTTGGTCATGTGTCCTTCTAGATTCACTCCTCTTATTTGAAGAATGAACAGAGCTACTTCTCTTAGCTGAGGATCGTGGAGTAGATGCAGTTCTGGAGTTAGTAGCGCTGGTATCTTTTAGCTTCTCCGGGGCTTTGTTCATGGCCTTGCTTACAGCCTCATCAATGCGAGTTTGGAAGGCATCGTTGTTTATATTGACGTTTGCATGGTCGTCATTCTCAGGGTGACTATTGGCTCCTCCAAAGTCGGCCATCTTGTAGATCTTGGCACTACACAGTTTAAAAGTCCATTAGTTGATCGTTGCAATTGATGACTCGTAGTGTATCATAATATTCTTAACCATTTAGGTACATTAAAGTACACGCTTCTTAATAAACTTGGTACAAAAGGCTTAGACTTTAAAGAATCATAAATGATGTTTGGACATGAGATTTATGGCTTAATGGCATTTCATCACTAATGGATGTTTGAATTTTCTTATTGTCATTGCATTTCTGACAAGATGATATAAGATTGATCACTTATGATCGATGAGGTTAGGGCGTAGCCCAACTACCTTGATGACTAGTGTGGTTCCTCAAGTCACACTGCCAGGAGAGTCAACATCACTTAGATGTTAACTAGGATTAATTGTCTTAAAATGGTTTTTATAATAAAGCCTATGTTGTATTTATGATCATTTTAATAAGGTTTGGAGCGTGGCTCACTACCTTGGACAGGGAACCTTAAAGGTTACAACGTCTTTGACTCTATTGGATGATTAGGTATGGCTCGTAAGCCATTCATCCCTGAGTGATAATGGGAAGTGTTCACCATTCTTGATATACACCATGATCTTGTTAACCATTAGCTTTGAGGTGGAACATAGTTCACCGCCTCTGGATAGAAGGGATACTCTTCCTTAGCTATCATGATAGAAGGTTATCAGTCCTTGACTTATCATAGTTTGCCAATTTATTATGGTCTATTGCCATTTGGCTGTGTAAACCATTAAGAAGATCTTTCGGAATTTTAGCGGATTGATAAAAAATTCGAGCAAAGTCGAGACGATCACTTGAACAAAGGATATTTCTAATACTTATATATATACACACATATAAAATTTTGAATCCTTTCTCATTAAAATAAATAAAGGATTACATTAGGGCCTTAAACATGTCTTTTAATCAAAACTAAGATTAATTGGTCCTCGCTGGGGCCTAATAGAAATTACTAGTCCACGCAGGGACTGGAACGAAATACTTGTCCACTCAGGGACTAAAATGAAAATACGTGTCCACGTAGGGACTAAAATGAAAATACTTGTCCACGCAGGGACTAAAATGAAAATACTTGTCCACGCAGGGACTAAAATAAAAATACTAATAGCCCAATCCTTACTCATCCTTCTTTCCTTTCCATATTTTTGTCAGCTTCTTGAAGGCCTTGAAGGTTTTATTCTCCTTTTTCTCGGTTTGGCGCTGCATCTGCTCCACTCTTTCTAAGGCCTGATTAATGGCCTCTAGTTGTGGCGTTGATTGAGGTGTTTACTGCAGCGGGGGTTGCGGTTGCGATTGAGATTGGGATGCAGAAGGGTACTAGTATCCATAGCTAGGATATGATGTAACTGAGTATGGAAGAAAAGGTGTTGGGTTATAAGCATTATATGCGGCTGCTTCCATATATGGATCGACAGACGGTGCCGAATAGTCATAGTGTAAAGGTGTAGGTGTATGGTGGTATCCGGACGTATCTGGATAGGAAGGAATCGGGTTTCCTGGGCCCGGCAGTGATAGCTGAACAGTAGGTTCAATGGATGGTGGTAGAGGTGGCAACTCCACCACTGGTGACGTGTTTGAGGGTCCACCCATTTGCGGGTCCTCAGGCATAATAGGGTAAGTTTGGGGCATAGGTGGTTGCGAACCCGTCCATTGCCCGGCACGTACTGACATACGTGCTCCACGCTTTCTCCTTGGAGGTGGTTGTTGTGGTTGTTGTTGTTCCTCCACTTCTATTTGCACAGCTTCTTGAGGAGGTGATGGTGGCTTGGAAGAATAAGGAGAAGGGGTATAGTAAAACTTGTATTGGCTCCATCTTAAATCCCAATCATCGGGGCCTTCAAATGGTGATCCTGTGCGTGAAGGGGGACCACTTGACAGTTCAATGGGATAGTCATACGATCCCAAGGGTGGCATCTCCGGATCTTCATCCATGTGGGTGGGTGAGTCAACCGGTGGCGTTATAGATGGTGAACGTGCATAGTTGTTTGGGTTGGAGGCTTCTTGGTGAGGGTTGGAATTATGGGAGGGATGCGAATGGTATGAATGGAAAGAGTAGTGTGAGTCTTGGGAGTTTGAATGTGGGGGAGAGTACTCGTGTGGAAGCGGGTACCCTAACGGTCGCCGTGATGACGAAGAATCTCCTGATCCTTCGTATGGGTTTGGGCTCGGTACACGAGATGGTCCTTGCCCAGATGTTCCTCCTCTTGTCGAGCCTCCACCTCTCCTAATGCTACCACGGCATCTTGGCAGCATTTTCCTGCTCCAATAACAAATAAGGAAATAAAGCAAAACAAAATAAAAAATTTAATAAGGGTTTGAGAAATCCTAAGTCGATGTCTAAACTCGGAAGCCTAAGGAATGTGCTATTGTGTATACTCGAGATTAAACACAAAAGGCGGGTGTTTAATTCACTCGAACGTTGGCTCTGATACCAACCTGTCACACCCCGTATTTCCAACACAATCCCGGTGGGCCCGGGTGGGGAGTATTGTGACGTAAGATTGGTATCATCATGGTCAAACATCTACAGCACAGCGGAAGTATTGAATATTAAATACTATTACAAACCACAAAGTTAAAAGTCTATAAAGTAAATACATGGTTTGCAATATTAGATACATAGGTGGATCGAAAGTACGTAAATGATATTCTCCGACAAACTTTAGGCTTGACTAAGAACTTGCAAAATTCTCTACGTCGTTACCAAGCAGCTCCTAGCCTACTCCGTGTCGAAACCTGTCACTTAGCCTTTTTTTGAAAATACGTCAGTTTTCACTGGTAAATACATTTAACCGACTCATTTTGAAAACATTTAAAATTTGTTTAGGTGCATTGAGCACCAAATCTTTTTATAACCTGGGACAATTCAAAATGATCTTTTTTACAGTTTTACAGGTCTGTCAATACATATGGGGTCCGGTGCAGAAACCGAATAACCTGATTAACCGACACACCACTTAATAAAACCCACAGAGGAGTATATAAAAAATATTTATTTAGCATTAGCATCTGTCAGGTGTATGCCTACACCGCTTAGGTCGTGGCCATTAGTAAATTCAATGAGCCAAGGATATCCAGGGCACAGTCGAGTTAACCCCCAATGTTTAAGTTATCAGACAATACAGAATAAAACAGGTTATAAGATTTAGTAAATCACAATCCGATAAACATGATCCCATACCCGACCAAGCGGTAATATAATACCGTATCCCAAACCCGTTTAGGGAAAATAAGCTAAAGTATTTACCTGAGCTAGTTCTTCTAACGAATAGTAACTCAGCCGATAATCAAGAAGACAAATGCAAAGTATCGATCTACTGGAAGGCTTCTAGTCTAAATTTATGGTATTAATAACCAATTAGAATTCTAACGGGTTTAGGTTGAGTCGTTGACTCGAACCAGTTAGCTTAAAGGATACGTAACGGAACGATACGCTAGATTAAGCGATGACCGGAAAGAATGTTGTTTAAACCCGACAAGTACTAGGACTTGTATATTTCAGGTAAACATATAACAATCTGGATTTTGGTATAAAAATGATAAGGTTAGACCCGTTTTGGTGAATTTACGTAAACTAGTCACGTAGGCTTAACCGTACGCATATAAACGACGCCGGGTAACCGAATGAGTCATATACAAGTTTCATGTGCCATTACACTTATCACATGTTATAATATCAGTAACATACTAACGTGCATGCCCGTTATAGTTTTAAAATCGAATTCAGCTTCAAAAGGGTAATTTGGTCATTTTACGATTCATAAAAAAAAGAGTTGGTGATTAATCTGATGTCATGGTCATATATTATTTATAAAAATATTTATTTTATGATGTTACATCAGTAAGATATCAAATATATGTGTGGTTTATATTTGAAGACCAAACTATGCCCCGAAATGGTATTTTGGTCATTTCACACATAGATTTGAAGGCTTATTTGGAAATCTGAGCTTATAACTTGTACCTACTATAATAATATTTAAAATAAGTTTTATAATCAGTAGGTAACAAATCTTGATGCTTAGATATGGTTTTAACCCATACTATGCGTCGAAAACGCGATAGAGTCGCTAAATGACAATTTAATCGATGTTTAAGGAAAAATATAGTTTTGATCAGGTTTATATATTCAAAATACTTTATTTAACACATAAAATCAGTTTGTAAAAGGTTTGGTTATGAAAATGTCTTTAAAACTCATTTTATGCACCATAAGGGTATTATCGTCATTTATCGATACCATGCAAGAGCCTTTACATAAACTCAGTTTATAAATTAATTTAATTTTCCAAATAATTCTAATTATATTGTAACATCAGTAGATAAAGTGTTTTATTGTAAGAGTTATGTTTAGAACATTTTATTTGCCGAAAAGGGCATTTTGGTCCTTTAAAAACTTGATTTGCGATATTTAGGAAAACTCATGATATGACCAAAATAATGACATGCATGTAAGCCAAACAAGTCAACATATCAGTAGATAACTTGTTTGCATGCTCGTTTCTATTTTAAATCTCATTTTACGCAAAAGGGCGAATTAGTCATATTTAGCACATCGATGGAACTTGCGCATAACTCGGAATATGATTATGATCATGTAGTATGACCTCAGAGGGTTATACTACATTATAATAGGATCATAATGCAACTTAGAATCGGCCTTGAAAGACACAAAATCGGGTCAGAACTGAAAGTCAAAGCAGAAGTCAAACTTTGCGACTTTCGGGTGCAAATCAACCTTAGACCTGGATTTGATGAGCCGAACATGTTCCCGCATGTTCTTATAATTATTATCAAGTTATTAGAGTGACAAAACAGATTTTAAATCATGCACATCATCAGTTATGAATTTATTCCCAAATCTGACCTAGTTTAACTTTTTATGAATTAGTTTGACTCGTCAATTGGTTATGCAAACATGGTAATCAGGGGGTGCTAATTATTACCTAACTTACTACAATCACGTAACCATGTTTGATTCGAACTATGGCTGAACCGATAGAGATCAAACCGAAAGTCAAACCATTTTTACGACAAGCTTGACTTTTGGATTGAAAGCTTAATAAAATGAACGAGGAGGATTAAGGACACTTACTAAGGGTCCTTGAACGAATTTATAATAGGCTTGAAGATTGCTTGAGCTCCAGAACTTGCAGATATTTGAGGATGAGAGTTTGAAGAGTGTGCAAGTTCTTTGAATGATGAATCAAGACTTCAATTTATGGAATTGGAAGATGTTGGAGGTGGATACAAGTGTTTGCATGCATCCCTGAGGTACACAAGTGTCCAGGTACGTGTCTTGAGCAGAAATATGTTGGAGATTTGTGAAAAAGGTGGCATGCATGCAGGTCTGCACCTGTCATGCATTTTCTGCGAACTGGCTTCTGTCGCGCGTCACGCGGGGGCGCGTGGCGCCACAGGTGTCAGTTCACAAAATCTCCATTTTGGCCCCTGGACTTCTCCAAACTCCCATATTTCGACATGTTTGCATATATTATTCAATATGGCAGCTGGTTGGCACTCTCGGAAGTACAACCGAACATTGTTAAGCTCCGGGTTCGTTAAAAGGTCACTCCGAGGCATAGTTTAAGCATATTGACACTTTTAGTCCCTTAACTTTGTTATTGTCACTCGGAGGTTATTAAAATAACATAACGACGTTCTTGGTCCCTCTCGGTCGTCACTCGGTCCGAGGATCAGCAGGACACGTGTCGGGGTTTAATTGGACGGGAAATTACGAGGTGTTACAATAGGAGATGAGGAACGTGCTTAGACGTTGAAACCAAGCATGAGGGGCTTGCTTTAAACCATAGAGAGCCTTGGATAATTGCAAACATGATTAGGATACTGAGAGTTGACAAACCCCAAAGGTTGCTCCATAATTACCATTTCATTCAAAGAGCCATTTAAGAATACGTTTTTTACATCAAGCTGATGCAAGCGCAAGTTGTGTCGTACTGCAAGAGATAAGACAATTCGAACAGTAAAGGCTTTAACCATGGGACTAAAAGTGTGAGAATATTCCAAACCCGAAATTTGATGAAGCCCTAATCTACTAAACATGCCTTGTAGCGCTCAACTGTGCCATCAGAATGATATATAATATTTTAAATCCACTTTGAACCAACTACATTAGTAGAAGTGGGACGAGGAACAAGCGACCTGGTTTGATTTTGCTCTAACGCTGTAATTTCATCAACCATAGCTGCCATCCACTTGGGATCCTTAGAGGCAGATTTAAACCCACGTGGTTCAGTCGCAGAAGATAATGCAATATGAAGACCATTAGTTGCGAGAGAAGCAAAATTTGCTTGATGCTTGGGTTTAAAGATACCGGCATTAGCACGTGTCACCAAAGGATGTGAACTAGTAGTAGGAGAGGTAGACGATGGAGGATCGGGATCGGTTGTTTCAACTGAAGAGACATTAGGAGACGGTAGTGGACTTGAATTAGTGGGTGGCATAAGGTTTGATGTGGACCCAGAAAGATTGGTAGTGGGCTGCAGATGGTCGGCTAGAGGAGATGCAGCGGATGAAGGTGTTGTGTAAGATGGAGTTTGTGGACTAGTGGATGTTGGGCCAGAAGTTGGGCCTGGGACAACAGATGGACAAATGGGGCAGATAGGTGGGCTTGTGGCTGTAGGTGGGACGGATGGGGATGTTGTAGGTGGTGAAGTATTGGCAGTGGGTATTAGTGTAGGTGTAAGGTCTTCAAGAAAAGTAGTGAGTTCTAGTTTGTGATTATCAGTAGCATTAGATGATCCAAGAAAGACTCATTGAATCTAGCATGCCGAGTAAATAAAAACTCGAGACGTAGTTGGATCCATGCATCGATAACCCTTGTATTGTGGACTATACCCAAGAAAGACACATGGAAGGCTGCGAGGCTCAAGTTTATGTTTAGCATAGTCACGAAGATAGGGAAACACTAGACAACCAAAGACCCGAAAATTGGAGTATAATGGCGTTTGATGAAAAATGAGTTCAAACGGAGACTTGTTGTCAAGAAGAGGAGTGGGTACCCGGTTTATGATGAATGTAGCCGAAGAAAATGCATCAACCCATTAACAAGCAAGAACGTGAGCATTAATAGCATTACAAGACCCGTTTCAACTATATGGCGATGTTTGCGTTCCGCACGACCATTTTGTTGGGGCGTATACGGACACGAGTAGCGATGAAAGGTTCCATTGTCTGCAAAAATTTTCCGAACCGTGTGATTTAAAAATTCAGAGCCACCATCACTTTGGAAAACCTTTATCTTGCGTGAACATTGGGTTTGAACAAGATTAATAAAGGCGGATAGAACCGAGTAGAAACCCGTTTTTGATTTAAGTGGATAAAACCACGTGAATCTTGAAAAATCATCTATAAAATGACATAGTAACGATACCCATCTGTAAATGTAATAGGTGCCGGTCCCCATAAGTCACAATGTATTAAATCCAAAGGATTAGAAGAACGTTTTAAATTATTATTAAACGGTAATCTTTGTCCCTTGGCAAGTTGACAAGATGCACAAATCACAGGTTTTGGCAATAAAGAAGTAACTAATAAAACACCACATTTGTTCAAATTTGAAATAACATCAAAGGAAGCATGACCTAAACGTGCATGACATAGTTCATAAGATACTTTATTAATAACTTTAGCCGCAAAAACTCGAGGTTCATTCTTGAGCACATAAAGTCCATTTTCACAAATCCCTTTAGCGAGGATCTACTTAGTTGTCCGATCCTGAATATGGAAAAATTTTTGAGAAAATAACACATCAACAGAATGATCAGCGGTTAGCTTGCTAATGGATAATAATTTCTTGGTAAGATGTGGAACAACAAGCACATCACGTAGAGAAATCTGATTAGTTAGAGAAGAAGAACCCTTATGACTAATTGGAGGTTTCATACCATTGCCAAAGATGATCTGATGATTACCTTTGTATGGGACCGAGTGATATAAAGAATCATGATTCAGAGTCATATGATCAGTAACCCCGGTGTCCGCATTCTAATCTGGACCATCATTGATAACATGACATTGGGCATGAAAAGCTTTAGCGAGAGATTCATCAGATTGTGAAGCTTGAGCCGCATAGGTTCGAAGATTTGGACACAAGATGCATAATGGCCATTTGTACGACATAACTGACAATGTGATGATCGACGTCCCTGACCACGGCCCCTACCATTAGAACCTCGTGAGTAATTGTCACGACCAGGGGAGCCACAGCCTCGGCTAGACATTGAGGATCCACGGTTATGTTGAACGTGGAACGCTGCCGGAGGAGTAGTTGTACCGTGTATGGACTAAGAGAAGAGTTCATGACTCTCGGCTTTAGCCACAATCACGGAACTGTGGGGCCGGTTTGACGACTTGAATTACAGTAGAAAATATTTCATACGATGGACCAAGACCATGAAGAAACCAGTGCAGTTTATCATTTTCAGCAACCGGATGTCCGATTGCAGCAAGTTGTTCACAAAGAAGTTTGAACCGACGAGAGAACTCGGTAACGGAAGATGTACCTTTCTGAAGTTGACTGAGGGAATCACGAAGAGTCTAGACACGTTCAACAGACGCATTGCTGTAGATGTTCTCAAGAGCAAGCCAAATATCCCTTGCACAAGTGAGGCTAAGGACCTCGACTGCAGCCTCCTCGGTGAGAGAAGGGCAGCCTTTTGATCAGCTTTAGTCCAAATAGTGAACTCCGAATTCGATGATGATTTTTCACCAGTGGATATAGTTTCAGACGGTGCGGAAGAGGAGCCATCAACATGAGAGGACAACTTATGATTAGCGAGAAGCAAAAACATATGATTGCGCTAAACAAGATAGTTGAAAGAGGATAGTTTGATGGTAAGTAAATGGGAGGCAGTAGGCATGAGGGTGGAGTTTTGTGAAGTGGCCATTAGGGTTCCCAGGAAAAAGTAGGCATGAGGGTGGAGTTTTGTGAAGTGGCCATTAGGTTCCCAGGAAAAAGAAGGTGATGAAGATGAAGGGGAGAAGATCGATGGAAAGTGAGATTTTTTAGGCTATAACCATGTAAACAATATTGTAAAATCAACCTCAAGAGATTACTAAGGTCTAGTCTCTGTTAATACTGAAAGAGTGCAACATAATCTCCTATAATCAAGGAGGTAAATAAGTAAATACAATAATTATAATAATAACAAATATACACATGATATACACGATCTCATTCTCTAATAAAAGCCCCTTGTGAGAATCGAATCCATAACCTATTGGTCCTAAAGTCTTATCTCAACCCAAGATGTCACTAGGCTATAAACATCATGAATTTTGGTCCTGTAATAACCAGGGGCGATGCTTTTTAGGGGCGGGAGGGGGCGCCCGACCCCCCGAACTTTTCGGCCAGTAGTGTTATATATGTAGTTTTCGTATAGAAATTTTTGGGTATACACTTTTTCGACCCCCAGGTTCTATAGAAATTTTTGAGTATATACGTTTTTGACCCCATGTAAAATATTTCAAGCTTCGCCACGGGTAATAACTCAAAGTCATACTGTGCAATGATTATGCCAGCATTCATTAATTAGAAATATTATCATATATGTCATACACAGTATATAAGACATCTAATACTGTCATACGTATTATCTTGGTAGTTACATAGTTTTTGTATTATTTTATTAATTGTTCATGAATAAAAATGTATTGGCATTTCATATCACAAAACCATCAACAGTTATTTAATAGTTTTCTATATACATAGTTGTATTATTATGGTCAATCACTCAAATCATATTATGGATGTAGGTATACTTCATTGTCTTTTGATATTATGTGAAACTATATGATCATACTAAATCGTATGCATGTCTCTTTTACGTATTCTTTTAATCATCTATAGGTATCAATTAAGGAGTTGTAGTCTAGCTATACCAATGTATACACGATGGAAAGGTAGCACTCCTTACGAGGTTAAGAATTTAATTGTCATTGTAGATAAAAGTGTAACTCTAGACGTAAGTGTAAAGTTTATGTGAGTTAACAGGTAAAAAAGAGTCTACTGGGATTGAGACTTTTCGATATACTAAACGTTTCTAATCCTCTCCACCAAATGCAAAGAAATGTTATGTTTCATATAAAGCCTCTTGATCCTGTTATGTAAATGATTTTGACAAACAAAAAATAACTTAAATTTCGATATGTACTTCAAATTGTCAATATGAACGTCAAATCTCTTTAAAAGAACTTTTACTTAAGTACGTACAAAAGTTTCATGACATCATATATTACATGTTTTATCATTCTTTTCGGGAAATGAAATATTCCATCTTTCAATATAAAATAATTTATTTATCCAAGAAATAAGAGATCATTATGAACGTCAAATCTCTTTAAAAATCACTTTTACTAAAGTACGTACAAAAGTTTCATGTCATCATATACATGTTTTATCAGTCTTTTCGGGAAATAGGAATATTACCCTCTTTCAATATAAAATATTTTTTTCTATCCAAGAAAAAAAATCATTACAAACAGTAAGAACAATGGAACGAAAAATAAAAGTTTGTTAACCAGTGGGGAATACCTGCCTCCGCAACGGGTGGATATGAATTCGGCCGGTATCGACTCGGTTTGTTACATTCAAGGGGTGTAGAAAACTTTTAAGAATTTTAGACCCCTACTATATAAAAAAATCGGTACATAACGGGTTGGGTCATGTAAAACAAAACAACATGAAACTAAAATTCATATAATCATCAAAAGTAAGTGAAACGTCATTACGGACATATTTAAAATCGTGACCTATGGGTTTTCATTTTTAAAAATTTATCAAAACATCATCTAGAGAGACATTCCTAAACAATAAAACCCTAGTCTTACTTCATTCTAGTAACATAAATAAACAAAGACTCAAATAAAACAAAATAATCAATACTAAAAAATAAGAATAAACAAAAAACATCAACAAATATACAAAGATCAACCGATATCTACTTCTCTATATCTCTATTTCTTTTAAACATTCAATAAGACAATAAAACAATAAAAAAACCATCATAAAACATACCTTACTCGTTTAATAGGAGACATTCATAAACAAAAAAAGGATGTCGTCGAACTAGTAAGTAGCTCGTGTCACGGAGTTTTGTTTTTATTTGGGTTGGGGGGGGGGGGGGGGGGGGGGTGGATTGCAATAGCGGGACAAGAGGTGATTGGGTGTAACGAATTATTTTACGAATTATTATATATAACAGTTCTGGGTGTCTTAGCTAAGACACCATCTTTTTTAATTAATTTTGTCTGAAAGACCTACAAAAATGCCATCAAGTAGTTTTCATTTACACCTCTTAATCTTTAATTAATTTATCATATGTTCCATCATCTTTGGTTTAACATATTTAGCACCTCAACATTATTAAAGTTTTCTTTTTTGTCGTTTTTTCTCAAAGTAATGTTTTTTTTTTCTAAATTCCATATGTACCGTCATAAGTAGGTTAGCGTCGATGCTGTAACGAACTAAACCAACAATTTTTACGTAACTTTTGAATATACTGGCATGACACTTTTATCGCCGCATAAAATGTTCCTTAGCGATTTGCTTATTTTTATCTACAATGTTTTTTTTTCTTTTTTGTACCTCAACTTTCAACAATGACTCTTACACCTCGTCGGCTTTATAAAAACTTCGTAAAATATCATTTTGACCCTCTCAAGTTTCACGTGCTTATTTTTATATATGTGGGTCAAATATAATATGTTTTTCCGTGCTTATTTTTATGTTCGCTTTCGGTTGTTCTACATTTTGACATGAATATTTTCGGAAACGAGCCGTATCAAATATAATACATTTTCACCAGGATGTATAAATTCGAATTTCTTTACGTTTTGACGCTGTTGCAACGCACGAAACCATTGCTTAACTTAAAATACTATTTTCTTATGTACTTATTTTCTAAGGACGTTTCTCTATAAATCCAATTTGGTTTACGTTCGACGTAAAAATTTTTTGGTAGTGAGTCAGGTCACATGTAACTCATTTTCATTTTTGTTATGTGTGTTTTCAATTGGTCAGCGTTGTGACGTAAATTTTTTTGGAAATGAATCGGGTCAAATACTATGCCACCGCAACGCGTGACGGGTGAAAATACTAGTTTTTAAATAATTTTGGGTTGGGCATGGGTTAATAAAATTGAGTTATATATTGGGATTAACCTTATAAGATTAGTAGATACATAATACTTATATATATTATATTATATGTTAATAATAATAATTAGTGTTTATATATATTTTATTTAATTCATAATAATAATTTTTAAGAGGGGCGGTTAAGAAGATTTAAGGGGTGCGGTTGAAAATTTTCAAAGGGTGCAGGTGGGGTTTTCAGCATAAAACTACACTAATTTTTTGTAAGGGGTGCGCCCACCACCCCGGGCTTTAGGGTGGGTACGCCCTTAGTTACGGTATCGGCACTTGCTATAGCAACCAAAAGAAAAATCCACAAAAGATAAAGTCATAAATGCACAAAAGAATATTGACACGTATTTAATATCAACCCGGCCATAAAATGAGTGGTGTTCTCGATGCTATGGAGTGCCATCACCCACATACCGGCTTGTCTACACATGTACCATAGAATGTATACCTTATTAATTTCGCTCATACATAGCATGAAAACCTATCATTTTTAATCAATTAAAAAAACGAAATAGCATCAAATAATAAATAAATTAAAAGATGAAATGTTGTATTTTAAAATTATAGATAAATCAATCAATAATAATAATAATTGTGATTATAAGAAAAATATATGATTAAGTTTGATTTTATAACTTTATGCTCAATTAAAAAAAACAAAAGGGTTTAATTGTATTTTACCTATTAAAATAAAGGCCTAGGTGAAAAAACCCATTGCGGGATTAGGGTGTGGTGTTCCCGGACAAGGTAAATCTGATTTGAACAATGTAAAAGCTATGTATTACATTTTGTTTTTTCTTATATAATGTTTTTGATGAGAAATGCCTTTAATAAAATAAAAACACTACAAACTATTCATGTTAGGTTCGTTGAGAAGTGTGAAAAGGTTTTGTTAATAAAATAAAAGGCTTACATTTATTGGGAACCAAACGAGACTTGCTGTAAAACACTTTTTAATAAGAGACTGATATTTTAAAATACGACTTATAATATCTCTTGATAGGACCGTCCTCCTCAGCTCGGGAACCTAAATTTGTATCTATTGTCCATATAAGCGGAAATTATATGACAAGTTTAACCAAATACACAAGAATTACTGATGAATCGTCTGTTTATTAATTCCAAAAGTATTACAGTTCAAAATCCAAACATACAGAGCTTCGCCATAGAAGTCGCAAAGTTGTTACATTGTGAATAACCATGACACCTATATATAGACTTGTAAGTTCGCTCGAACTGTGCCATTGGATAGATCAAGTTCGGGCGAACTTGATCTTTCATACACAAGTTTGGCCGAACTTGTGTCATTACATAAATATCAAACACAAAATCTAACAATTCAAGCTCTAAACATTAAGACTCGATCCAAGACCTAGACAATAGACATCATGTATCAACAAACTCCCCCTTGGATATTGTCGCAGCATCTTGATCGGTCTTCAATCTCTAACACCTTCTGAAGAAGTTCTTGTACAGTTTTCGACGTCTTTCTTGCTTTGGGATAGGTGTTTGATCTGTAGGAGGTGCCCACTTCATAAATTGAAACCTTCTGATTCTTGCCTCCCTACCTTTTTCATGAATCTTCTCTGAACGCTTCTCCTCCTTTAAGAACTCTTCTCTTTCCAGCTCTCTCCACCTGGATTCCCATATGTGCCCTGAGTTAAAACCGTGTGCATAGCAAACATTAACCACACCTTGGTAATGCTTCGCTTGGACTTCTTCACGTTTATTAAAACATATTTTGTTGAAGAACAAGCACTTTATATCTTTCTTTGAGCAGTTTACTAGCCACATCGGGTCTAGTATTCGTATTGTTCTCCATAACCCCCAAATCCTCCTTCGTTCTATCGATTCTGGATCCTTTTCTTTTGTTATATCCCAATTCTCATCAGCACGCAACACGATCATGGCTTCACATGTTTCTGGATCCGTTTGCCACCACAGAAAGTAAGGATGGAAATCATGTTCGATTGGCTTCAGTGGCATATTCTTCATCGCTCGAGGATGCTTCATCACCAGAGTGATATCTTTTTCTCTCGTTTTCTTGTTGATCTTGATCTGTGTTTTGGAATAAACGGTTTCCACAATTCAAAAACCCCTCGAAGCTTCAAACTTAATCACCCTCCACAATCTCTGTTCATTGAACTTCATTTGAAAACTGATGTTACGTGTTTGAACCAGCTCCTCAACATCCCAAAATGGAAATGTTTTGATATCTGTCAAGTGTCGGAAGTACTAAACCCCATACTCTCTCTTAATAGCATACACATCAAGATCTCTTATCCGACCCCAACTCAAAATGTCACCTAGAGAAACATCTTTATCATGTGTGAAGAACGCTAGAGGCCTTTTGAACTTTCTCTCCTTGGGCATTTCTTTAAACCACGATCTTTTCGCTTCGGCAATTTGCTCTTTCATGTAACGTGTAGGAATGTTGCCTTGCTTAATCACTTCTTCAACTTTCTGTTTCAACAAATCAACATCTATTTGCCTCATCAACTCTTCGATCGTTGGGAACTTGTCAGTATTCAGATTAGAATACTTTTTTGTTTCGGTATCATCATTTAAATCCTCAAATATAACCCGATTGTAGTCATCAGCTTCAGCCACCCGTTTATACACATACTGTTTCGGTTCGAATGTCTTCATATTTACCAATTCTTCCTCAAAATCAAACTAGAATGAATCTGTATCAACTTCGAACATTTTTGCCAACTCTTCTTTGGTGTAATTATGAGCAATCTACCCTTTTTCCAAACTTGGATCTAATGTTATCATCAACAGCTTTTCATGCATAGCAGTTCAGGCATAGCAACAACAGCATCAGGCATATCAACATTCTGTGGCCCTATCTGCTCTGTAGACTCCCCCTTACTTAGAGCATCCTCCATATTAGCATTATCATCAATTAGGGATTCGAAATCGAATTCAGAATGAACTTTCACGGAATCAACTTTCAAACCAACGCCCCCGATCATTATTGTCATCACCATCATTATCTGAATCATCTTTAGTGTCTTCATCGGCAGAGTCATCGTCGTCATTATCTTCTTCCTCTTCGTCATCGTTCTTTTCAATAACTTCTTCAACTGATGTAACTTTCAGAGCATCTTCAGTAATAACCTCAGATTCAGGAGCTTTTTCAGTTTCAACAACTTTTTCAATCACAGGTTCCTCTAAAGTAATAGGGACACCTTCAATAACATTCGTGCCCTTGCCCTGTTCAATCATCACTTTCTCAGCCTTTTCCTTCGCTTCCTAAACATCTAAACGATCATTTTCTCGGCTTTTCCTTTGCTTCTTGAACATCTAAACGATCATATTCTGCTTTGAAGTCGATGCCCAAGCTATTAGTAAGTACTTTCTGCAATCTGGAAAACCTTCTATCATTCATATCACGTTGAGATCTCAATTCTGCTATCTCTTTTTCAAGCTTTGCATTAGCTGCACCCAAACTCTCAACCATTGCTTTCAGATAACCGCGAGCATCTTCCAGAAACTTTACTTTATCATTCAAAATCTTTTTTTCAACCTCACTCTGCTTTAACTTCTGTTCAAGAGCTGCTTTATCAATTTCATTCTGTTTGGCCTTTTCTTCCAAATCTTTAAGCCTTTTCTCTAATTTGTCAATCCGAATGTCTTCAAACCATCCAGAAAGATCTTCAGTAGTGACAGGCTCAGTAATATTGTCTGGAATATCACCGTAAGCATCTTTAAATTCTTTTGCTCTAACACTTGGTGGAGTAGATTGCGTTCCTTTTGCTACAGACTTTGGTGTTGACTTTGGTGTAACTTGAACAGGAACTTCAACCGTAATAAAAGTTTGATCTTCAGTTGCCGTAGATGGAGGAATGACAGATTCTATAATCGGAATCTCTTGCAGTTTAGAAACAGGAGGTTCTTGTGTAACTCCTTTCTTTGTTTGGCTCTGATATCTACGGCTTTGCGTTTTCTTCCTTCCACGAGTACTTGGAGACCTTGTAGCTTTCTTAGATTCACCATCTTTAGTCTTTGAACGTTTAACTTTCTTTTTCGGACGTTCTGAATCAGAAGCCTCTTCAGCAGACGGTTCGTATAAATCTTCACCTAGCTTTTTCAATCTTTCCTCCTCTTTTTCTTTCTCTGCAACTTTTATACTCGCATCAATTGGATTTTCAGACGATTCATCATCTTTATCTTAAGTAGCAGAAATAACTTCTTAGTATTTTTCTGACTTTAAATATTAGCTGCAGCGCTAGAACCTTCAACATTCTGTGGTTCTTCAATTTCAGGCTCATCAATTAACATAGTATCTGCTTTCTTTGACGCCTTCTTTTTCTTCTGTTTCTCAACAACAACCACACGTTTGATGTACCAGTCACCGCGTTTCTCTTTGAAATTAGTTAACAACTCAACTTCTTCTTTCTCATCACCACTGCCCTCTTTTCTTCACTTATTCTTTGGAGGTGCAACATAGTTTTCACTTGAAATAGCTCCAAACACAGGTTTAGGAACAGGAGCAGAGTCTTGCTTTTGATAAATCTTGAGTTTCTATAGCGTCGTTTCATCCATGTGACTGAGATAGAGAATATCATTTGGATCTTTTGCAATATTCTAAAACTTCTCATCGATCAACATTTGTACAAACCTCAGATACATAACCAATTCTCTTCCATATTCTTTGCCATGAAGTTGAATATCACTCTTGAAAAGTTAAACTTCTTGTTAAGCACCAAAGCAGTAACCATGCATGCCGTATAATCTTGTATGTCGTCGAGGCCAGCTTTCCTATGTCTGAAAGCATGTATAATGGCGTGAATTAACTGCTTGTAAGGAAGAGGGACACTTCCTTTCTTCATTGTTGGTTCGTTTGCGTGCCCTTTATATCCCATTCTGAAAAAACAACCTTTCACCATTCGCTCTTCGAAGCTAATAGGATCATTCGCATCATCATTAAACTCTAGAACTCTCCTGACAACTTCAGTAACTAAGAATTCCTTATCTTTGTTCCCGACTCGAACAACAGACTTTATCACTTTATTCTCCTCATCATATGTTGTAGCGTTCCAGAAAAGATAGACATGCGATCTATATACCAAGTGTTTGTCTGTAATTGCCTTTGTTATCGGGATTCGCCCTAAAAACTTCAGATTTCAGAAAAAGCTATCAGCGTTGGATAGATCTTCTCGTCCAACGATATACACGTGTTATGTAACTTATTGAAGGACAGCTTGATATTATGCAGACAGAAGAAACAAACAACTTAGAAAAATGACAATTTTCAACAAATTCTATCAAGTTCGGGCGAACTTGAAGACCAAGACACATATCTATACAATCAGACAACAACTTCGGCCAAACATGTCTTAAAATCACACTTTTTGACATTTGTTCACAAGTTCGGGCGAACTTGAAGTTCAAACAAATTTTTATATATTGTTAAACAAGTTCGGTCGAACTTGTTTATCTTTTTCATTTTTAACCAGAGTTAGATAACTTCGCCCGAAGTTGTTTACAAAACAACACAACAAGTTCGGGCGAACTTGTCGTCATCTCCAAAAAAACCTGCAAACTCACAAACATGTTCAAATGGTCGATTTAACATTTGTTTAGCATGTTTCCATGTTTATTAGATCAATTCATCTATCAATTTTATCATTCAAATCCTAGATCAACTGGATTTTAACAAGTCGGTTCATATATGTTCGTTCAAGGTCAATCCATTGATAATTCAAACAATCATTACCTAAGCCATGGTATTAAGTGTGATAATCACTTCATATATGGTCTAAATCGGGCAGCCTTTCGGCACGAAGTTTGCAATTTCACTTTTCGCTCACAAATGGACTAAGTTCGCTCGAAGATTAGGAAGACAAATAATGACATGACTTGAGCGAACTTGACATTTTATAGGTAGTTAAGTTCGGGCGAACTTAACATTCAACTCCCAGTTTTTATAACCTACCTTCGCCCGAAGATCATTAATAAACGAATTGTTTTTAGTTTTAACTTCGGCCAAACTTAATTAAGTTCAATTCCATACTTTTCAAATTTTACAATTTTAACCCTGAACTTTCCATGTTTTACCAGTTACGAAAATCCACTCAGTTGACCAATTCCAAGTTAATGACCTTGGTTAACCGATTTATCTGCCAAGTCCAAGTTAATGACCCTGGTTTGACACGTTATGAACAAACTGATGTTTCTTCAAATTTCAAGTTTTAAAGTTTCAAGTTAATGAACTTTTCATCGTTTTTCGTGCATTTTGATTTAACAGATTAGCTCCAAACCCGTTGTCCTCAAGATTCCAACAACTTAGCACCATTCGGAACTCCGAAGATCCGCTTTCCATCATTGGCTGTTGAAAACAATGTAGAAAGAAAATCTTTTTGTATTTTCAAAAGTTTATGCTAAAACACACTAAAAATCTTTTTGGGTTTAAATCTGAAATCAAATAAGCTATGTACAAACATATTTACAAACATATTTTTGTGAACTCGTATATAAGGATCATATCAGTTGATTGAGACGTATCACCAGTACCGTTAACCTTATGATGACTTTAAGTTCTAAACTTGTTTACCTAGATTGTCGATATGTTTGTTCACTTAAACTTCTACACATTTCTCAGTTGTTCCAAGATATGTTAGATAGAATTTATGAAACTTGACTTAACTATGGTTCCCATCTCAGAATATACTCCAGTATCAAGATTCCCTAGATTTCATCTTACAGGTGAGTATAACATAATTGATATCTGTATCTGGGTTATGCGAAGCCTTGAGAGCTCAGGTTAATACCACCATATCGACAAAGAGATGAAGGCTCGAATTTAAGATGTGTTCCACTTAAGGAATCTTTTAAGCACTGCAATTGATTAGATCTTTCGATTCTTTCAAGTTTGCATGCAGTTTTGGGGTTTATAGCAAAAGCATTATAGAAGTTTAGGCTATTGCTTCCGCAAAATCAGAAGAACTTGTATAATACCCCAGATATCAATCATCTATAAAGACCTCGTATCTCAAAATCAGGCAACCTCTCAAACGAAATTTCGGAGTACTAAGTCCATATATCCAAGAGATGTTAATCCACAAGTTTAAGCAGTTGTAAAATTTAGTTTATATCCCGGAAACAATTTACTGAACGTGTAAAGCCTATCGACACATCCACAATAAGACTTGTTTATACTTTTTAAACTTTACATGTCTTTAGCGTACTGTGATAGTCCACTGATGTACTATCATTTCCTTTTTAACACAAAATTCTTTTTGTCTTTTTCATGTTTTTGTACTTTTTGGTTTTTTCATATGTTTATGTTTTTGTATTTTCTCGTAACATTTCTCCTCCTAAAATCAAAAACTTATTTTTGTATTTTAGTTTTTAAGAAATTCTAATCCTAAAAGATAACAAACCAATGAGGATCACGAGAACTCGTCGTCCGATCTATATTCAACCTCTGCATCCGCACCTGTCAAAAGATTTTTCATACCATTAATTCTCATTAAGTATTTAAACCGTGAAAGAGTAAATGGTTTGGTATAAAAATCAGCTTTTTGCTCATCGGTGTGTATTTTCTCAATCCGTACCAACTTCTTTTCGTATCAATCACGAATGAAGTGGTATCGGATCTCAATATCTTTCGTTCTAGAGTGATGAACTGGATTTTAGTTATATCGATAGCTGCCATATATCAACATACAACAGAGTGTCAAGAAATTGCAGACCATAGTCTCTCATCTATTGTTGGATCCACATAATCTGTGAACAACAGCTGGAGGCCGAGATATACTCAGCTTCACAGGTAGAGAGAGCGACCGTAGTCTGTTTCTTACACTGCCAGGTTACCAAGCGTGTTTCGAAGAACTGGTAGCCTGCTGTAGTTGATTTTGAATTCAACCTATCTACACCAAAATCAGAATCAGCATATCCTGTCAGATCGAAGTTATCGTTCTTTGGGTACCACAAGCCGATGCTTGGACATCCCTTCAAGTATCTAAAAATGCGTTTCACGATCTACATGTGAGAGATTCTTGGGCTGGACTGATATCTGGCGCAAAGACAGGTAGGATACATGATATTTGGGCGAGATGCCGTCAGATACATCAATCTGTAAAGAGTATCATAAACTTTGGTTTCTATTTCATCGATGCAAATTCCGTGATTTAGAGCAAGAGGAGTAGATAACGGCTTCGAGCTTTCCATTTCAAACTTCTTCAAGATGTCATGAACATACTTAGTTTGATGAATAAAAATACCGTCTGGCAATTGATCAACTTGCAATCCAAGGAAGTTTCATTTCGCCCATAGAAGACATCTCGAATTTCTTCTTCATGATTTTCTCAAACTCTTTGCAAAGATCGTCATTTGTTGAACCAAATATGATGTCATCCACATAGATTTGTACGAAAATTAGATAGTTTCCAACTTCTCTGGTAAAGAGCGTACTATCCACTGTTCCTCTGATAAAGTCGTTGCCGACGAGATGTTGAGATAACGTCTCGTACCAGGCTCTCGAGGCCTGATGCAAATCGTATAATGCTTTATCCAGTAGATAGGCTTTCTTCTTATTTAGAGGATCGACAAACCCTGGTGGTTGTCCGAAGTACACTTGCTCATGTAGTTTACCATAAAGAAAAGCGGATTTCACATCTAACTGGTACACTTTAAATCCTTTCCAAGCTGCGAAAGCTAGGAAAATGCGAATGGACTCCAATCTGGCAATTGGTGCATATACTTCGGTATAATCAATTCATTCCTGTTGATGGAATCCCTTGACAATGAGCCAAGCTTTGTTGCACACTATCACTCCAAGATTATCGCGCTTGCACTTGAAGACCCATTTGGTATCGATCGGTTTTCGTTCTCAGGTAGGTCAACAAGCTTCCATACACCAAGCTTTTCAAATTGTAGCAATTCTTCTTGAATCGCTTGTACCCAGTTTTCATCTCCTAAAGCTTCAGACACATTTTTCGGTTTAATCTGGGATACGAAGCATGAATAATAGCAATACTCTTGAACTGGAGCTACTCGAGTATAGAAACAACTTAAAGCTTTGTTAATCTGGCTCCTTGTTCTCACACCAGTTTGCAATTCGCCGATTATTGAATTCGATGGATGATATGAATAGGTCCTTGGCATCACCTCACTAGGAACTTCAACGGTATTCTCTTGATTAGTGATACTCTAGTCCGCCGTAACTTCAACTGTAGGAGCACTACAAGAAGTTTCATTTTGATTTCCCGGGCCAGCATATTGATTCAACATGCTTGTTATCTGCTCGGATTCTTCATCGAAAGAAGATTCTCCATCATCGTCAAACGTCGGAGCCTCGTCAGAGTCAGAGTTGTGTGCTTCAGAAAGATTGGGTTCCATTGTAAAATTTACTGGTTTTGTAGGCAGTGTCTCTTGTTCAACGTTAGTTTCTTGAACACCGCTAGTACTTGGACCTGCACCAGAAGAAGATGATGACCCAACAGTTGGTTGATTAACCACTATTGGTCTAATAATCTGTTCTTGGTTTGCCTACTGATGAAGATAATATAATGTTGCAATGTCTTCTTCAAGAACATTCTTCTGGCAAGTCGAATGACTTCCACAATTCGCTATAGTTGAATAACCAAGCGTCTCCTGCTCTTTGAATAGGCGTTGTGTACCGAAAGCAATCAACATGTTGTGCTTCAACCACTCTCCTTAAACTTGGAAGATAGACTCTTTTGAGTGGAGATGCATAACCGACGAAGAAACCATCAATTGATTTAGCACCGAACTTTCCATCTTGATCAATAACAGTGCAAGGTGCGCCAAATGGTTCTAAGTATTTCAAATTTGGTTTCCTTCGGTTGAGCATTTCGAAGCAAGTCTTCTTAGTTGGTTTGACAGTTAAGACCCGGTTCAACGTATAGCAAGCTGCTGCGACTGCTTCACACCAGAAGCTGACCGGAAGCTTAGAATCGGCGAGCATTGTTCTTGCAGTTTCAATCAATGTTCTATTCTTCCTTTCAGCTACCCCATTTTGTTGTGGAGTAGAGCACTAAATTCATGTAGGATGCCTTTGTCATTACAGAACTCTTTCATTCGGGTATTTTTAAACTCTGTACCATTATCACTACGGATTTGTCTAATGGGGAGATGGTACAAGTTCTCTATCTTCCTAAAGAAAATCATTAGATTATCGAACGTCTCATCTTTACTCTCCTAGAAGAAGACCCATGAAAACCGTGAATAGTTGTCTGTAACAACAAGACAGTACAGATCTCCAGATATACTACGAACATTCATTGGACCAAAGAGATCCATGTGCAGTCTTTCAAGCGGCAGCTTTATGGAGTTTAAAATCTTTCTAGGATGTGACTTCTTGATTTGCTTCCCTTTCTTACATTCAAGACAACTATCCGTCATGTGGAAGCTTCTGACATTCAGTCCTTCAACCAGATCGTTGTGAACCATATGATTCATCTTTCCTCAAATGAATATGACCCATTATTCGATGTCAAAGAATAGACTACTTCTTTGTGGCCTTTGTAACAGAACACTGAGCCGACTTTGAAGTAGTAGTTGCAATGCTCATGTCTAGCACGTAAAGATCATTCTCGCGCGGAGCACGCATAAGAATCCATTCCTCTGGGATCTTGAAACCTGGTTTGATTATCATGCACTTCTTATCATTGAAGTGTGTGGTGAACTGCGTGTCACAAATCTAAGAGATACTCAGAAGATTGTTCTCCAGTTCGGCAATGTAATTGACCTTGTCAAATGACACCACACCGTTTGATAATTTCCCTTCAGCGACGATCCTTCCTCCTTGATTTCCGGCAAATCCTACGTACCCTCCATTAATAGATTTGATATCGTAGAGCAAGGCACGCATCCCTATCATGTGGCAAGAAGCTCCACTATCCATAATCCACTTCGATAAGACAGATCTTTGGAGCCCCTGCACATCTTAAGAAACTACTTAAAAAGGGAAACCCAAGCCTTTCCGATCTTGGGTGGGATAGGAATATCGTAAGTTGGAAGTTTCAAATCAGCATTTGGAACTTTCTAATCAGTCTGTGTGTTAATGACATTATCATTTTTGACTGATTCAGATTTTGCAATTTCAGATGATGTTGTTTTCTTCTTTGCAACCCAAGATTGTGACTTAATTCTTGCTTTCTTAACATCGAATTTGAATCTTTGTTTTCGTTCGTTTTGGAAGTTTCACCTTTCTCAAAAGTTGAATTTTCAAACTTTGATTCAGTTTTAGGTTTCACTTCATTTTGTAGGTCCGTTGTACGGATTGTTCTGGTCCTAATTTGGAAAACCTAAGGTAAACGTGCGGAATCTGTTTGCATACGCGACATTGTAGACAAGTTTGTTACTGATTAATCATTGTTTCATTGATTAGTAGACGTTACAGATCCTGGAAACACTTGGACAGAGCTTCGCCGTCTAGTACACAAAATCTCTGAATGTTACAAATGAGATGACAAGACATCTATATATAGGATAACAAGTTCGCTTGAACTGTGTCATGGACAAGTTCGGGCGAACTTGTCCTAGGCATGACAAGTTCGGGCGAACTTGTCCTAGGCATGACAAGTTCGGGCGAACATGACAAGTTCGGGCGAACTTGGCTCTAAACATACATAAACTTTGACATGTCGCTCCTAAATATAGACTCGACTTTATACGATGACGTTGTAACATTCGTCAAAAACCGGGTTAACCAAACCCGCTTCGTTTATTAACCGAACATCCAGTTAAAATTTTCGTTGCGTATTTAATGCTCAAATTAGTTTTATACGATACATAATTAATAAATATATTATAATTTAAAAACTATAATTAATAATTTATAATAAATAATGAAATAAAAATTATTTGCGGACGCCGGGTTTCGAACCCGGGTCTCCATCGAACCCACACGCAACACACAACACTGAGCTACACACATTGATTGGTTTTTATTCAAACAATTTAATTGATATATACAAACAAGGAACAAACCTGCGATTCAAAAGGGGCGGAAAAAAGTAACTGTCGAAAACGCAATCAAGCTCAATTAACGATTTCCTTACGATTTAACGAGTGTAACTGATGATAAACGTCGGTTATAACTGAAAAACCTTAAAGCCACTCATTCAAATCGTCAAAACCATAACCGTATGATTTTGGAATTCGAAACCGAAAATATAATTCAATCCTAGTTATACTTTATTCATCATTTGAGCTAGCGAGTTTATCAAGCTTACTCTCTCTAACTCGCTCAGAAAACCTCGCCGCAAGTCGCCGGAATCCTCTGCAAGTTAACCAGAAGTTATCGCCGGAAAACCGAATTCATTTCATCCCTTATGCTTACTCTAAAATAAGACTTTTAGAGCTCATACCGAAATCACCCACACTCACCTTAAACTCCCTGAAGAATCTCTGTCGCAAGAAATACATCGCCGGAATTCTCTGCAAGTCGCCAGAAAACCGAGACTTACATCAAAATGGTAAATACCTCGACTCTTTCGGTATCAATCCATTGTTAGACTATTACTAACTTCAATCCATCAACCAGAAACAATCCTAGACGACGTAGCCGGAATATTCTGCTTTTGCCGAAAAACCTCTGGAATTTCCAAAATCACGCTGTGAATCGGTATAATCATTCAACCCTTCTGATAATCATTATTTAGTAACTCAATTTCACATCTAATCGATCAAAACTGTTAATTGATCCGAACAGACGGAGTTCACAAAACCGAGCCGACGATCCTTGCCGGAGTTCTGAGAAAGACATCTGTTTCGGTACATTCATTCCCAAAACCCTCTCTGTCCATCACATTTCAATTGCTTATAAATTTCGTTAATCAAATCAAACAAGAACAGTTGAATAATCTTTGTCTGTGTCTTTGAATGAGGAAGATGAAGTCGAACTTATGTATAAGTATAATTAAAACCAGATATTAAACCGGGTTAGACACACAGTCCAGCGGTGGACTGTGTGCAAACGATTAACACACGTCTCGAGTTCGATCCTTGACACAACCTCACTCTCTGAAATAAAAATTGTTCTTTTTAAAACCGAACCGGATCAACTCGCTGTAAGATGTTAAGTATAATAAAAATCAGTATATTAACCAAGTTAGACACACAGTCCAGCGGTGGACTGTGTGCAACACTAAACAACAGGTCCCGGGTTCGAGACCTGTTGTGTGCACCTGTCCGATATAATTAAATCCTTTTTAAAAATAAATAATTTCTGATTAAATTAAATAGTATATAAATATAATTAAAAACAGAAATATTTCGGGTTAGACACGTAGCTCAGTTGGTAGAGCTGCGTGCATGCGTACGAGAGGTCACAGTTCGAACCTCACTTAGTGCAAACAAATACACGACCGAACCGGTCAACAGTCAAACGGTCAACGGGTCAACGGGTCAACGGTCAACTGGTCAAAAAGTCAAAATTTTTATTTTTCATTTATTTATTTATTTTATTTAAAAATCAATTAAAAATACTTAAAAATAATATTTTTAAAGTTAGAAAATTTCCTTGTACTCACAAAAATAAACCAAACAATCCCATTAAGAACACTAATTAAAAATACTAATCTCAAATAAGAGTTTATTTGTTTATCGAACTATTATGTTATTATTTAGGTTATTTCCCTTGCCGATTAAATCCGAATTCGTGCGCATTCATCATCAATCCAAGAAACGCACCTACTGTGAGTGAATTCTTACAAATTCCCCTTTTTATTCATGTTTTGGGGTGTATCATGTGTCGCTTAAACTAATTCGTTTATTCAAACTCGTGCTATACCATGTTATGATCTAAACTTAGAATGTAAATATTGTTTGTTGTTATGTATTACATATTGTCAAGTTGTATGCAAATTATTTGTTAGGCCCATCAGTTCCTCGTGGGAGACGAGTTGAACAACGTGTGCCTTAAAACTCATTCATTAGGCCCATCAGTTCATAGAACAACGCGTGCCTCAAAACTCATTCATTAGGCCCATCAGTTCCTCGTGGGAGACGAGTTGAACAACGCGTGCCTCAAAACAATCAATTGTTGTATGTGTGTGCAATATTTAATATTATGTGTTTTATGAATAAACTTACATCTACATTTACTCATATGTGGTTATGCACTTTATTTTATAATCAATTCAATAAACACGTTTAAATGTTTTCATAGGATTCACTCGCCAACTTTTTGTTGATCCAAAAACCATTTTTACACATGATACAGGTGGACAGGATGAAGCAAGGAACACATAGGAAAAGTGCCTTAGAAGAAAAATAATGAAGTCTAGAAAGATGTATAGAACATGTTGTACTAGTATGATTTGATTGTATGATCTCCTTTAAATTGTAATAATAAATATGAAACATTATAATAAATGTCATGAGCTTTGATGAAAACCCAATCATGCCCCGATCACCTTTTCCGCTGTGGGTCGGGGTGTGACAGACATAGGCAACAAACATATGCATCAACATACTCCCCCTTGGATGTTGCTGTAGTCATCATTCTTCAATTAAGTTCCAGAGTCTTTAATATTCTTTTGATCTTTATTTCTTAAATAACTTTAACTTCCTTGATCTTCATATCTTCTACAATCCTTTTCTTTTTTCTTGAGCTTGTCTTGATAAAACTTTAATCACCATGCTCCCCCTTGCTTTGAGCTTTCTAGTATCTTTAATCAACGTTTTTATCTAGCTCCCCCTTAAAATTTGCTTCCTGCTTCAGAGTTCCTCAAACATTTAAATAAACATTTCATATTCAAACTTTGAAATTTCAAAAATACAAAAATTTCAAATTTTAATCTTCTATCAATTTTTAAACCCTCTTAGTTAATCAAGTCCAAATTAATGACCTTGAATATCTGATTCGTGTATCAAGTTCAACTTAATGATCTTGAGTAAACGTTTTGACACTAAACTGACACATTTATTCAAATGTAAGTTTCAACTTAATGAACTTCTAAACTTTTCAGATCAATTTTCAAAAGTTTTAGATTTTGTTCAGCAACTCTAGACTTTGAAAATCAGCTTTTCATCATAAGTGGTCGAAACTAAAAGATAATATAAGCTTTTTTTATGAAATAAATATCAAACACTCAGTATGTACAAACATATTTACAAATATATTTTTGTTGAGTTTGTGTTAAAGGATCATATCAGTTTTTTTTAAACATATCACCAGTACCGTTGACCATTTGATTGTCTTTAAGCTTTAAACTCGTTTACCTAGATTGTTGATATAATTGTCAACTTAAACTTCGACACATTTCTCAATTGTTCCAAGATATGTTAGGTAGACTTATGAAACTTGACTTAACTATGGTTCCCATCTCAGAATATACTCCCGCATCAAGACTCCCTAGATTTCATCTTACAGGTGAGTATAGTGTAATTGATATATGTATCTGGATTGTGCGAGACCTTGAGAGCTCAGGTTAGTACCATCGTACCGACAGAGAGATGAAGGCTCGACTTATAAGGTAGTGTTCTAAAATGGAATCTTTTTGTACTGCAATTGTAGTATCTTTCTATATTTTCAATTGAATACAATTTTAGGGGATTTTTGCAAAAGCATTATAGAAGTTCTAGGCCATTGTTTACGCAAAATCAGAAGAACTTGTATAATACCACAGATATCAACCATTTATAAAGACCTCGTATCTCATAATCAGGCAATCTCTCAAACGAAATTTCGGAGTACTAAGTTCATATATCAAAGAGATTTTAATCCACAAATTAAGCAATTGTAAAATTTAGTTTATATTCCGGAAACAATTTACTAAACGTGTAAAGCCTATCGACATATCCACAGTAAGACTTGTTTATACTTTTTAAACTTTACAAATCTTAGCATGCTGTGATAGTCCACTGATGTACTATCATTTCCTTTTATCCACAAAACTCTTTTAGCCTTTTTCAATGTTTTTGTACTTTTGGCTTTTAATAAGTTTTTAGATTTTCTAAAAAAAAATTCTCCCCCTAAAATTCAAAAACATATTTTGGATTTTTTTGATTTTAGAAAAATATTGACCAACCGATGAGAATCACTTCAATTCTCCATCAATTACTGCTTCACAAATTTCTTTTAAATCCTCTCCCCCTCATGATGACAAAAACCTTGACACTTTTGTGTTTATAAAACATTTATATCCATGAATTTTGTCTTTTCAACAGTGAGGATTCTATGAAAATTTTCAAATTTTCTTCAAAAATTTGTAAAACTTTCAAGTAAACGTTATTGAAACATGTTTTTCAAAAAAATTTCTCCAAAAATTTTCAAAAATTGTAAAGTAAACATTATTTGAGTTTCAAATTCTTTGTAAAAATGGCCTTTATATAAAACTTGATAACCCGGCTCCGTGCCACGGAACTCCATTCTCAGTAATTTGCTTTCATTTTAGAAGTTCCTACATAAAAATTCAAACAATTAATTGAATAGTGACACCCAAGCCTTTGTAGTCTTAGTTGTTATTTCTTCAACCTTAATTTTGACTTTATTTTCACAATCAGGTTTAGGTTGGACTTTCTCAAGTTTCGGAAAGTCCTCAAAACTTTCAATTTTCACTGATTGTGTAAATTCTTTTTCTTTCACCAACCATGATTGATTTTTCAATAAAGTTTTCTTGAAATACAATGTAGAAACTTTTGTTCATTACTATTCAAGGATTCACCAGTTTCAAAATTTGAAAACTTAGTAATAACAGTTTCACCTTGTTTGTAGTTTCTGTACATTGTTTCCAAACCTGAGTTGGTACTTTCAAATTTTCAAAATTTTTCTTATCAATATGAACAGGTTTAGGATTAATTTGAAAACATTTTCTAGCAATGAGTCCAGTTACTCCACATTTATGACACTTC
The DNA here is from genome assembly GCA_947069175.1 of Scalesia atractyloides. Lineage (NCBI taxonomy): Eukaryota > Viridiplantae > Streptophyta > Magnoliopsida > Asterales > Asteraceae > Scalesia > Scalesia atractyloides. The sequence goes on from CAMTDV010000021.1 coordinate 76,927,951, forward strand.
CTGTTCTCATACTGATCCTTTTTAGCAAACCATACACTCAAATCATACCATTGATTTGATGTGTGGTAGCCATCTTTCCTTCTTCTCCTGTAACTTTGATTTGAAGTTGAAGCACCGCGGTCCGACCTGCACCACTTATTCACAAATTTTTGTGAGTTTCTATAATGATTGGATGATTGTACCGATGAGCTTTTATTTTTCTTTTGAAAATTTCCAGAATTTTAAAACTTTGTTTTTCTTTTTGTTTTTGTTCTCCATTCTGCTTAGGAGGTTTATGCGTTGAGCATTCACCTTTCTTAGTAGATTGTAGAACAGTTTCTTGAAATTTTTCTTTTGGTTTTAAAAATATTTCATGTTTATCATTTTTAGCTCTTTCATCATCGGTATCATCATCACAATCTTCAGTTATGACATCGTCATAATTTGTGATATTATCACTTACTGGATTTTCCTGTTTATTCTCATTGAACGGTTTTGGACATATCTGATCTAAAATCAATGACGAGGTCATAAAACCTTTAAATTTCTTTTCCAAATCAACAACTTTATTTTTAGTAATCTCAGCATCTTGTTCAAGTTTTCTGATTTTTTCAAGATGCGAGTTTATTATATTTTATTTTTCAAAACATTTTATTTAAAACAGATTTTTCATTTTCTAAAATTTTTATTCTATTTTCAAAAATATTTTCATTTTCTTTTAAGTTTTTTATTTTCTAGTGTCAAACTTTCCACATCTTTCAAAAGTTTGATAATATCAAATCTGGATGTTTCACAATTTGAGCACACAGATTCAGAACTAGAAGCTTTATTTGTGGATGTACTTGAAACTTGTGCTTCACAGTTCTTAGCCATTATACTCCCTTCTTTCTTCAACTGATCATTTGAACTTTGTGTTTCCAAATAATTTCTTTGATCACTGACAAGATCAGACTTTTTTAGTAATTCCATTTTATATCCCTCTAACTTGTCAATTAAATCTGATAACTTGTAGTGAGGCCAAAATGGACTACTTTTCAACACCATCAAATATGTCATCCACTCTTTATCAGGAAGTTCATTTGCCAACTTGTCAATGTACTCTCTTTTTGTTTTAAGAAGATTATGTCTTCTCATCTGATCCTTCAAATGACAGAAGCGATCTATCATTTGCTTTATCATTTCGCCTTTGATCTTCTTAAAATTATCAAACTCCTTTTTTATTAGAGCCTTCTTGCTCTTAATCATCTCAGCACTCTCCATATACTTAGCACATAGAGCATTCCACAAAATCTGTGTTGTATCACATTCTGGTAGTAGAATCAATACATCTTCATTTATCGATTGCTGTAACAAGCTGATCATCTTCTTCTCATGAACATTCTGGTAGAAGAAATTTGCTTGTTTCCAGTTCTCAAATTTTTCTTTCCAGCTTTCATACCCGTCTATACTCATCAACTTTGGCGGCTTCACGGACCCTGTTTCGTTTTTCAAATTTAACTGTCGTTCAAAAACACTTGAAAAATGATTAGCAAATACACAATTCTAGTAAAATTTGACTTCTTAATCGACAATATTAACGTATCGGTTCGCTAAAAACGTTAAAATTTTTCCGAAAACTATTTTTACCAGATTAGAGCTTTAAACTCGTCTCGTCGATACGAATCTAATGATATATAATGTCTGAGACGTTTTTCTGAATTTTCATGCCTTTTTTTAGAAACCTTGGACAAGTTCGGGCGAACTTGTCACAGCTTGTGAAAATCAGCTACTTAACAAGTTCAGGCGAACTTGTATTGAGATTTATGACAATATCATCCTGAGAACAAGTTCGAGCAAACTTATGTGAAAATTCAAGAGAAACAGCAAGTTCGGGAGAATTTATAAAGAATTTCAACAAATTTTGATCAAGTTCGGGTGAACTTGATTAAGTTTGATGAAAAACAGCTAAGTTCGCGCGGACTTGAGTGAAAATCTTTAAAAAATAATCAATTTCGGGCGAACTTGATGATAAGTTCGAGCGAACATGTGTTTTCAAACATGGATTTTTCAAATTTTCGACCTGAATTCGTTTGTCTTAAGCTTTGATCATTTCAAGGGTTTTACTATAATGGATTTTAAGTATTATACTTGAAAATCAGTACATTTTGTCCGTGTAATGTCCAAGAAAAGTTTAAAAATGAAAGAAATGAGTAGAAGATGTGAATTTCTATGTCCAATGTCTTCAAATTATGCCAATCATGCTCTGATACCAATTGTAGGTCCGTTGTACGGATCGTTCTGGTCCTAATTTGGCAAACCTAAGGTAAACGTGCGGAATCCGTTTGCATAGGCGACATTGTAGACAAGTTTGTTGCTGATTAATCACTGTTTCATTGATTAGTAGACGTTACAGATCCTATAAACACTTGGACAGAGCTTCGACGTCCAGTACACAAAATCTCTGAATGTTACAAATGAGATGACAAGACATCTATATATAGGATGACAAGTTCGCTTGAACTGTGTCATGGCCAAGTTCGGGCGAACTTGTCCTAGCCATGACAAGTTCGGGTGAACTAGTCCTAGGCATGACAAGTTTGGGCGAACTTGTCCTAGGCATGACAAGTTCGGGCGAACTTGTCCCTAGACAACACAAGTTCGGGCGAACTTGGCTCTAAACATACATAAACTTTGAGCTCCTAAATACAGACTCGACTTTATACGATGATGTAGGAAACAAACATATGCATCAACGCATTTTTAGATTCATAGTTTCGTTTTAAGATTGTGATTGGTTTTACAATCTCTGGGTGCTTAAGTTTCTCAACATCTGAAGTTGTCTTCCTTCGGTGATACACAAGCTTTGATTTCAGACACTTGCGTGCAATGTGACCAACTTCATTGCATTTGAAGCAAGTCCGAGTATCACGAGAATGTCCACTAGTGGGTTTTACTCCACTTGCGGATTTAGCCTTGTCTCGAAGTTCCTTCTCCTTTTTAAACTCATCATTTGATTGCTTTCCAATCAAATTCTCTTCCTGAACCGTGCTCATCCCATACACAAATTTCATGTTTTTATTCTTGTATTTGTGAAATGGTGACTTTTGTTTCTTAATCGGTTCATTTTCAACATCTAAACCCAAACTGTTCTCAGGAAAGTCATCACCATTCCTTCGGTAGTTATTATGAACTTTCTTGGGTTTTGAATAAAACTTTTTCTCATTTATCTCAAGATTATCTGATGACACTTCCATAAGTTTGAACAATATATCGATTTGATCTTCTTTCACGTTTCGAATCGGAAAGCTGTCATCAAAATATAATCTATCAGATTCCTTAACTTTGTACATCACAACGTTAGGATCATCACTTAGATCATTTTCGATGATGTATCGTCATTTTCGGATTGTGATTCCGAACTGTTCAAACTTGAGTTGGCGCTCTCAAAGCTGCCATCATCAGTATCACTTCCCAAATCATTTTCTACCACATTTTTCACAACCGCTTCACTATAATCGTTTGATTTCGTATAGACTACGTCAATGTTCTCAGGCAACTGATCTTTTGTTTCTGATAAAAGCATTATGTTTGTTGCCTTTTCAATACCATCCACTTTCTTGTGGTAATAACTTGCAAGTAGTGGAGGTGGAACATTGTCGTACTCTTTACGCTTCATTCTTTTTGATTTTTCAACAATTTCCTCCGGCTTAACGTAGGAAGTATGTGATCGATGACATAAGCGTTTGTTGTATAACTAAGCAACAACTGCCTTACTCTTTCAGTTTCTATTTTCATGTCTTGAAGCTCTTGCCTTGTTTCAGCAATGGTGTTAATATACATGTTAATTGCTTTTAATTTTTCAATTACCTTAGCATTTAACATTGTTATATTAAAACTTAGTTCAAGATTAGCTTCGTCGACATTGCAATATGTGCCTTTCATTTTATCATACGCTTCTTTCATCGTACGATAATCATATCGAAAATTTTCGTTATGCACAGTCATTTCACTTATGATTTTTGATGTTTCAGCACATTGTTCACAAGGATTTGTGCACAAGGTTTTTCAACCTCCACAACTTTCACAACTTCCTTTTCAATCACTTTTACCTCAGAACCCACCTGTTTCAGATTAGCCATCATTGCTTTGTTAGCAATCTCTGTGAGATTCTCTGCATTCATTTCCTTCGTCACGTCAATGACCTCTTCAATTTCAGATTTCTTTTCTTCAGCCACTTGCGATGTATTCTCAAAGAAACCTGAAAATCTAGCATTATAGTTAGGAGAAAGGATATTCTTCATCTATATCTGGTGATAGACCATTGCCTCTTCCTCTGTTCTTTGAAGATATTCTTCTAGAATAGCATTTTCGAGAGCGGCATCATCAATTGTTGATTCTGATTCTTCCACGATCTCTGCCATCAGAGCAACACCAGTCTTCTTGCTGATGTCACACCCCGACCCGCAGCGGAATAAGAGTCGGGGCATAATTGGGTTATCACCAAAGCTCATGATATTTACTAATATGTTTCATATTTATTAAAGTAAAAATTACATTCTCAATAATCCAAACATGTCCATACAAATACAAAGAAAAATAACCAACTCAACAATCTAAGCTCTAAACCAGTTTATTCTTCTAAGCCAATCCTATGTGTTTCTTGCTGCAGCTGGTTCACCTGTATCATATGTAAAAATGGGGGTTTTTGGGGTCAACATAAGTTGGCGAGTGAACCTTGTTAGATAAACATTTATTATTGATTTCTTGTTATTTTTATCAAGGAATAATTGTGCAATAGTCATATGTGAGCAAATGTAAATAATCAAACAATAGCAATAACCACCACAAATTATAACATACAATAACATACCATAACATACAATAACATATGAACTTGCATGAATGTATAACATGAATGAAACTGTATATGTTGGCAACGTCACGTTCACGCTCATAATGTAATGGGGAACAGACGGCCTATGATAAATGTATGTACTGAAAATGATGAATGTCTGTGCGATCAAGGCTCAATCAAACGGAGCCGATCGTATGTTGGCACGCCAAGTTCACGCTCATAATGTAATGGGGAACTGCTCAACGCTCATAATGTAATGGGGAGCGGCGGCCTAAGAAATTGCATGTACTGAACGTAATAAATTAAATCTAAATAATAACCACACAAACAGTTGATACAAGCTGAATACACATTTGTTCATGATATGATGTATGCACAATGATTTAAATATAATAATTGGTAAGACACATGATACACCCCAAAAACGTGATTAAAACGGGGAATTTGTAGAGATTCACTCACATTGGGTGCGTTCGGTTGGAGATGATGAGATGCGCACGAGTTGGAAGGATTGAACAACGAGAATTAACTAACCTAAATAATAACGGAATATATCGTAAATGAGTGGATTTTATTAATAATTTTAATAGGGTTTTTAGATATATTTTTGTGAGTTTAAGGATATTTCCTATCTTTAAAAACATTATTTTTAAGTATTTTTAATTGATTTTTAAATTAAATTAAAAAAATAAAAATATAAAAATATGTTGACTTTTGCGTTGATCGTTTGACTGTTTGACCAGTTTTATTGTGTAAGTGTATGCGCCGGGTGAGGCTCGAACCCGAGACCTCCCGTACGCGTGCACGCAGCTCTACCAACTAAGCTACGTGTCTAACCCGAAATAATTCTGTTTTTAATTATATTTATATACTAACTCAGTTTATTCAAGATTCTTTTATTTTCAAAAAATGTTTTAAATCATCGAACCGGTGCCGTCAACAGGTCTCGAACCCGGGACCTGTGATTTAACGTTACACACAGTCCACCGCTGGACTGTGTGTCTAACTTGGTTAATATACAGATTTTTATCATACTTAACATCTAACGGCGAAAAGGATCCGGTTCAGTTAGAAAAATAAAACATTTTTATTACAAAGCATACGTGTGTCAAGGATCGAACTCGCGGTGTGTGATATGTATGTGCACACAGTCCACCGCTGGACTGTGTGTCTAACCCGAGATAATATCCAGATTTTATTAAACTTATAATCAACCTATCTTCGTCTTCTTCGTTACAGAATTACAGCCTACGATTACTCTATTGTTTCTTGTTTAATTCGATTGACAAACATTCAACAGACTAATATGAAATGGCAGAGACGATTTTTAGAAGTAAACATACCGGAGAACGATTTATCTCAGAATTCCGGCAAGTCGTCGGCTCTGTTTTTACGGATTTCGACTGAACAAATAAATTAACAGTTTTGATTAGCTAAGTGAGGAATTGAAGTATTAAACAAGAGTTATCAGAAGGTTTGAATGTCTATACCGTTTTACAGCGGAAGATAAGAATTTTCAGAAGTTTTCCGGCGAGCGGGAATTATCCGATATCGACGTCTGAAATTGATTCCGATTGAAGGGTTTGAGTTAGCAATAGCTTAACAATTGATAGACAACTAAAGGATTGAGAGACTTACGGATTTGATGGAAAACACGGTTTTCCGGCGAAAGTCCGGCGAGTTCAAATAGCTTTTCCGGCGGACTGAAAGTTGTGCGAAAATGCAATTGAAGGTTTGTAGAGTGTGTTTGAGTCGCGAGAGGGGACAATGATTGAAGTAATTCAGGAATTGAAAGTTTTCGGTTATTAAACCGATTCACTCTTGAATTCAAGTTCATTCAAAGCAAAATTGATTGGAGGTGTCGGTGTATCGGTTAAACTCAGTAAACCGCGATCAATCAAACATCTTTGGACGTTTGGTGACCGATTTCGGTTACAGTTGGCGTAACCGGATTAATTTATGATAGACCATAAAATTTAATTGTTTCCTAGTATTTACAGAAAACAACAAGTGGCGGAGTGGTTATATGTGTGTGTGATAAGACTTTGAGTTTAAACCCGGCTGACCCGGGTTCGAGTCCCGGCAGCCTCATTTTCTTTTTAATTATTTTATTTTTACTTTTTATCAATTATAACTTTATAGTTTAGTTTGTTTATTAATTATGCATCATTAAAATTTAAAATGGACATAAATACGCAACGAGACATTTATAACTTGATATTCGATTACAAACGGAGCGGGTTTGGAAAACCCGTTTTTGACAAATGTTACAGTATCCCCTACTTTTAGGAATTTCGTCCCGAAATTTAAGTTGTAGTAGTAGGAAAAAGATGCGGGTATTTTTCGCGCATTGAGTCTTCACGTTCACAAGTAAACTCAAGTCCACGTTTCGACTCCTAGCGTACCCTAACAATTGGAATGCGACTTCGTCGTAGACGTTTTTCTCCGAAATCCATGATCTCTACTGGTCTTTCAATAAAATGCATAGATTCATCAATCTGAATATCTTCCAGAGGAATATGGAGGTTTTCATCAGCGAGGCACTTCTTCAAGTTTGGTACGTGGAATGTGGGATGAATCCTGTTGAGTTCTTCTGGTAGATCAAGCTTGTATGCTACAGGTCCTACTCTTTCGAGTATCTTGAAAGGTCCTACGTAGCGTGGTGCTAGCTTGCCTTTTTGACCAAAACGAACTACTCCCTTCCACGGTGATACTTTTAAAAGTACATGATCACCAATGTTAAACTCCAAAGGCTTCTGTCGTTTATCTGCATAACTCTTTTGACGACTTTTTGAGCCGCTAGAAGATTTTTTCGAATTTGATGGATCTTGTCTGTGGTTTCTTGAATCAATTCTGGACCGGTGATTTGAGCTTCCCCAATTTCATGCCAACATACTGGAGATCGGCACTTACGGCCATATAAAGCTTCAAAAGGTGCCATGCCGATACTTGAATGATAGCTGTTGTTGTACGAAAATTCAACTAATGGTAGATGAGCGTCCCAATTTCCCTTGAAGTCTATGACACATGCACGAAGCATATCTTCAAGAGTTTGAATGGTGAGTTCAGATTGTCCATCAGTTTGAGGATGATAAGCGGTACTGAGATCTAATCGCGTACCCAAAGCGGCTTGTACTGCTTGCCATGTTCGTGAAGTGAAACGACCATCACGATATAAAAAATAATGCTTAACGGTACACCATGTCGGCTTACGATTTCGCTGATATAAATACGAGCTAGCTTTTCGTTCTTGAAATCTTCGCGGATAGGAATAAAGTGAGCTGATTTTGTGAGACGATCAATGATTACCCATATAGTGTCATACCCACCAGAAGTGCGAGGTAACCCGGTAATGAAGTCCATGGTTATGTTTTCCCACTTCCATACAGGTATTTCAGGTTGGACCAGAAGTCCTGAGGGTCTTTGGTGTTCAGCTTTCACCTTGGAACATGTAAGGCACTTGGAAACAAAAACAGCAATATCCTTTTTCATTCCAGGCCACCAATAGGTGTATCGAAGGTCTTGATACATCTTATCGGCTCCTGGGTGTATAGAGTATCGTGTTTTGTGAGCCTCATTCATAAGAAATTCACGAAGGTTGTTGTGGTCAGGAATCCATATGCGATCTAGATAGTACAGAATACCGTCAGATTTAGTTTCAATTTTAAGTTCAGCTCCACAGGACAGCTCCTTTCGTACATCCTCTTCCGTTACTGAAACATGTTGGGCTTCTCGAATTTGATCTTTAATGTCAGTTATGATTGCGAACATAGAAGATGAATGGAGTTCGCATAACCCTTTCGACTGAGTGCATCAGCCACCACATTTGCTTTGCCAAGGTGGTACCGAATTTCACAGTCGTAGTCATTTAGAAGTTCGACCCATCTTCGTTGCCTCATGTTTAACTCCTTTTGATTGAAGATATGTTGAAGACTCTTGTGGTCAGTGTATATTTCACACTTAGTACGTAGAGATAATGTCTCCATATCTTAAGAGCGAACACAACGGCTCTAAGCTCTAGGTCATGGGTGGTGTAGTTCTTCTCATGAGTCTTGAGTTGTCTTGAAGCATAAGCTATAACCTTTCCTCTTTGCATTAGAACACAGCCTAGTCCTTGCCCTGACGCGTCGCAATAAACCACAAAGTCATCACAACCTTCAGGCAGAGTGAGGATTGGTGCATCACAGAGTTTTTGTTTAAGGGTTTGGAAGGCTTCTTCTTGTTTGGGTCCCCATATGAAAGGTTTTCCCTTATGAGTTAAAGCCGTGAGTGGTACAGCAATGCGAGAGAAGTTTGAAATAAAACGGCGATAATAACCAGCCAGACCAAGGAATGATCTTACTTCAGTTGGTGTACGTGGCGCTTGCCATTCTTGTACCGCTTTGATCTTTGAGGGGTCGACATGTATTCCCTTGTTATTGACTACATGTCCAAGGAATTGTACCTCTTTTAACCAGAATTCGCATTTGGAGAATTTGGCGTAAAGCTTTTCATTCTCTAGAAGTGTAAGGATGAGTCGAAGATGTCGTTCATGATCAGACTTAGACTTTGAATAAATGAGGATGTCGTCGATGAAGACTATAACAAAACGATCGAGATATGGTTTGCAGACTCTGTTCATTAGATCCATGAAGACAGCTGGAGCGTTGGTTAAACCAAATGGCATGACCATGAATTCATAATGACCAGTTCGGAAAGCGGTCTTTGGGACGTCTTCTTCATGTACTCTGAGTTGATGATAACCAGAACGAAGGTCGATTTTTGAAAAACAGCTGGCGCCTTGAAGTTGGTCAAGAAGATCATCAATGCGAGGTAATGGATAGCGATTCTTGATCGTTAACTTGTTGAGTTCTCTGTAGTCGATGCACATGCGAAACGATCCATCTTTCTTCTTCACAAAAAGGACAGGTGCACCCCAAGGCGAGGAGCTAGGACGTATAAATCCTTTGCCAGTCAACTCTTGCAATTGACTGGCTAGCCCTTGTATTTCGGATGGGGCTAACTTATAAGGAGACTTTGCAACTGGTGTAGCACCAGGTATAAGGTCAATGCGGAATTCGACTTCTCTTACAGGAGGAAGTCCTGAAATGTCGTCAGGAAAAACTTGCGGGAAATCTTTTACTACGGGAATGTCTTCAAGTTTCTTCTCCATGGTTCCCTTTTTGACGACATGAGCTAAAAACGCGACATAATTCTTGCGAAGATATTTTTGAGCTTGAAGACAGGACATTAATCTGAGCCCTTTCGACGAGGTATCTCCAAAGATTCGTAGAGTCTGACCGTTTTAAAGAGGAATACGTATAAACTTTTCGCGACATACAACTTCAGCCTGATGTTGGCTGAGCCAGTCCATACCAATTATAATGTCAAAGCTTCCCAACTTCATTGGAATGACATCAACTAGAAAATTGTGATCGTTTAAAGTGAGAGTACAATTGCGTATAATAGAGTTTAATGAGACCGGTTCCGTCAGCAACTTCTACTGTTATGGATTCCATGAGCTTATCACGAATTTGGTTTAGGATGGGTTCAAACTCTAAGGACACAAAACTTTTATCCGCGCCAGTATCAAACAACATGGATGCATAACTACCATTGATAAGGAACGTACCGTTAACCACATTGCTGTCAGCTCTAGCCTGATTAGCGTTGATGTTGAAAGCTCTTCCTCTTGCAGGTGGAGGAGCTTGGTTAGCTTGATTCACCGGATTGGCTTGGGCTTGAGCATGAATAATGTTCACCAACCTTGGACAAGTGTTTCTAAAGTGGCTTGGGTCTCCACAATTATAGCAAGCCCGCATAGGTTGTACCATGGGATAGTTGGGTTGGTAGTATGATTGGGCTAAATGTTGAGTAGGTGGTAATAGTAGGGGTTGTTGGGCTTGACCCATTATTTGTTGGTGGGTTTGGGTTGAAGGCTGGTGGCGGTTCGTTCGCTGAGGTATGCGACAGGTTTGAACAGTATGACCTGCGCGACCACAGCCGGTGCAATGTTGGCAGGGATGATCAGGAAAATGGTGGTATTGGCAACGGTTGCATTTTGGTAATGGGCCAGAGTATGGCCTTTTGTATGGTGCAGGTGAAGGAGCAACTTGGGTAATGGGTGCAGCAGGGATAGGGAAATTGGTTTGTGTGACAGCGAAGTTTCTGGTGTTGCGTTTCTTCTTGTTCGCAAACTTAGAGGAGAAGGTGGAATGGTTTGAAGTTTGGCCCTCAACGGAGGCTTTCTTTTTCTCCTCTTTAAACTTACCGTTGCGAATTCGATTCTCGGTCAGTTCAGTAGCTAGTTCCATTGCAGCTTCAAGTGTTGTTGGTGAAGTGCTGAGAACTGAATCTTGAATTTTCGAGGGAAGACCTCGAATATAATGCTCGATTGAGCGGTAAACTGGGGTGAACAAGTTATGGACCATTTGGTTCAACTCTAAGAACCTCTTGTTGTAGGAAGTATGATCTCCCTCCTTTTGTTTCAAAGAATAAATTCGTCCTCTAACTTTTTAATCTCACTTCTAGGACAGAATCGCCTCGTCATGATTTCCCTTAACTCCTCCCACGTTAAGGCCATAGCATCTTCGATTCCCCTCTTACCCTTTTCAGTATTCCACCAGGTAAGAGCTACCCCAAATAGTCTCCCGGTTGCGTATCGTACCTTGCGATCCTCGGGACAATCGCAGTTGAGGAAGGTGTTTTCCATTTCCTCAAACCAGTGGAGGAGAGCAGTGACACCTTCGGTCCCTTCAAATTTTTAGAGTATCGCAAGACTTGAAATGTTTATATGAGCACTTGCTGGTAGGAGGGTTTCCGATATTCTGGTCATTTTGTTGGGGAAGATTAATGGGATTTGTGGCGAGAGCTTGTTGTACTTGAACCACAATGTCAGGAAGCACCGCGGCCATTTGTTTCGCGATTTGTGTGGCCAAGCGTTCGCGAGACCTTCCTGATCTTTTACCCCCTCGTTGTTGTCTAGCCGACATCTACAGGAACATACATAAGAAGATTGTGAGTTTATGGAGTCTTTTTAGGTGTCATGTGTCTTAAAGAAAATGAAAATAACATAAATTTCAATAATGCAACTACATCCATAGGATGTCTTGGGTTTGCTCATGTTGGGCCTCAAATGTCCCCCATACCTTCACCTGTATAGTCATGTGGGCCCCCATGACTATTGGCTTGGTAGGATTCACATTGGTATTGGCGGTTTAACACTCGCATGACCCGAATGAAAACCACAAAATATGTTTACGAGATGTATGGTCGGAATGTGTCCAGGTGTAGACACAATGACAACTCAAAGTGGGGTTAGCTCACACGACGTTTGGTATAGCATGCTTTGGCCTAATAGGTACTTCGTACTCTCATCGTTAGTCCCCAGGTAGGCAAACTGGTCCTGTATTTTGGATTTATACGAATGCCAAGCCTAGACAGGACGTTCCGACTACCGGTACTTGTACCCTTCCAGTTACTACAGGCCCGTCATGAGAACTCACTTTGATGAGATTTGAAAATACAAAAATCATTGTAAAAACAATCATGAAAATGATGTGATGTGTGCTTTCATGGATATGATATGTTATGAGAATATGATTAATGATAGGCATTATATGATAATATATACTTATGAACATGCTTGCATAACATTGAATGTAACATTTAACATAAAACATATAAACATCATGAAATTTGGCATGTAACACACAAAAATCTTAAAAAATTTCTAATCAACTATAGTATAGGCTCTAAGGGTCTAATAACCTATCCTATATCCCTATAGTCATGGCTCTGATACCAATCTGTCACACCCCGACCCGCAGCGGAATAAGAGTCGGGGCATAATTGGGTTATCACCAAAGCTCATGATATTTACTAATATGTTTCATATTTATTAAAGTAAAAATTACATTCTCAATAATCCAAACATGTCCATACAAATACAAAGAAAAATAACCAACTCAACAATCTAAGCTCTAAACCAGTTTATTCTTCTAAGCCAATCCTATGTGTTTCTTGCTGCAGCTGGTTCACCTGTATCATATGTAAAAATGGGGGTTTTGGGGGTCAACATAAGTTGGCGAGTGAACCTTGTTAGATAAACATTTATTATTGATTTCTTGTTATTTTTATCAAGGAATAATTGTGCAATAGTCATATGTGAGCAAATGTAAATAATCAAACAATAGCAATAACCACCACAAATTATAACATACAATAACATACCATAACATACAATAACATATGAACTTGCATGAATGTATAACATGAATGAAACTGTATATGTTGGCAACGTCACGTTCACGCTCATAATGTAATGGGGAACAGACGGCCTATGATAAATGTATGTACTGAAAATGATGAATGTCTGTGCGATCAAGGCTCAATCAAACGGAGCCGACCGTATGTTGGCACGCCAGGTTCACGCTCATAATGTAATGGGGAACTGCTCAATGCTCATAATGTAATGGGGAGCGGCGGCCTATGAAATTGCATGTACTGAACGTAATAAATTAAATCTAAATAATAACCACACAAACAGTTGATACAAGCTGAACACACATTTGTTCATGATATGATGTATGCACAATGATTTAAATATAATAATTGGTAAGACACATGATACACCCCAAAAACATGATTAAAACGGGGAATTTGTAGAGATTCACTCACATTGGATGCGTTCGGTTGGAGATGATGAGATGCGCACGAGTTGGAAGGATTGAACAACGAGAATTAACTAACCTAAATAATAACGGAAGATATAGTAAATGAGTGAATTTTATTAATAATTTTAATAGGGTTTTTAGATATATTTTTGTGAGTTTAAGACTATTTCCTATCTTTAAAAACATTATTTTTAAGTAGTTTTAATTGATTTTTAAATTAAATTAAAAAAATAAAAATATAAAAATATGTTGACTTTTGCGTTGACCGTTTGACTGTTTGACCGGTTTTATTGTGTAAGTGTATGCGCCGGGTGAGGCTCGAACCCGAGACCTCCCGTACGCGTGCACGCAGCTCTACCAACTGAGCTACGTGTCTAACCCGAAATAATTCTGTTTTTAATTATATTTATATACTAACTCAGTTTATTCAAAATTCTTTTATTTTCAAAAAATGTTTTAAATCATCGAACCGATGCCGTCAACAGGTCTCGAACCCGGGACCTGTGATTTAACGTTACACACAGTCCACCGCTGGACTGTGTGTCTAACTTGGTTAATATACAGATTTTTATTATACTTAACATCTAACGGCGAAAAGGATCCGGTTCAGTTAGAAAAATAAAACATTTTTATTACAAAGCATACGTGTGTCAAGGATCGAACTCGCGGCGTGTGATATGTATGTGCACACAGTCCACCGCTGGACTGTGTGTCTAACCCGAGATAATATCCAAATTTTATTAAACTTATAATCAACCTATCTTCGTCTTCTTCGTTACAGAATTACAGCCTACGATTACTCTATTGTTTCTTGTTTAATTCGATTGACAAACATTCAACAGACTAATATGAAATGGCAGAGACGATTTTTAGAAGTAAACATACCGGAGAACGATTTATCTCAGAATTCCGGCAAGTCGTCGGCTCTGTTTTTACGGATTTCGACTGAACAAATAAATTTACTGTTTTGATTAGCTAAGTGAGGAATTGAAGTATTAAACAAGAGTTATCAGAAGGTTTGAATGTCTATACCGTTTTACAGCGGAAGATAAGAATTTTCAGAAGTTTTCCGGCGAGCGGGAATTATCCGATATCGACGTCTGAAATTGATTCCGATTGAAGGGTTTGAGTTAGCAATAGCTTAACAATTGATAGACAACGAAAGAATTGAGAGACTTACGGATTTGATGGAAAACATGGTTTTCCGGCGAAAGTCCGGCGAGTTCAAATAGCTTTTCCGGCGGACTGAAAGTAGTGCGAAAATACAATTGAAGGTTTGTAGAGTGTGTTTGAGTCGCGAGAGGGGATAATGATTGAAGTAATTCCGGAATTGAAAGTTTTCGGTTAGTAAAACCGATCCACTCTTGAATTCAAGTTCATTCAAAGCAAAATTGATTGGAGGTGTCGGTGTATCGGTTAAACTCAGTAAACCGCGATCAATCAAACGTCTTTGGACGTTTGGTGACCGATTTCGGTTACAGTTGGCGTAACTGGATTAATTTATGATAGACCATAAAATTTAATTGTTTCCTAGTATTTACAGAAAACAACAAGTGGCGGAGTGGTTATATGTGTGTGTGATAAGACTTTGAGTTTAAACCCGGCTGACCCGGGTTCGAGTCTCGGCAGCCTCATTTTCTTTTTAATTATTTTATTTTTACTTTTTTATCAATTATAACTTTTATAGTTTAGTTTGTTTATTAATTATGCATCATTAAAATTTAAAATGGACATAAATACGCAACGAGACATTTATAACTTGATATTCGATTACAAACGGAGCGGGTTTGGAAAACCCATTTTTGACAAATGTTACAGCTGATGTATTTGTTCCAGTCAAATCCTTCGTCTTCGTGAGACACAACTAGAGCTTGTTCGGTTGGCTTTAAAGAGTTATCTTGCACTTCAACTTGTGTTCTCTTCAGATACGGCTTGTATTGTAGCGCTTTCTTGTAATAGTCGTTATTGTTGCCGAATGGACTTTAGTTGCCACTTGCTTCTTGGTTAGTGCATTCGCGTTTAAAATGCCCCTTTTGTCGGCATTTGAAGCATGTGACTTTTGACTTGTCAAATCCAAGCTTGTTGCTTGAATTACCAATGTCTCTTCCAGTTAGTGCTACAAACTTTGTAACTCTTCTAATGATTGATGCCAGACTCCACTTGATATCCATCAGTTCCAATTCTTCTTCATCAACTTGATCGTAATCCTCAGCTGTCATTTCAGGATTACGATCTTCCCAACAACTAAACTTTCATAAGATTCTAGAACAGTAGCAAGAAGTGCTATATGTTGTTTAGCTACTTGCTCAGGAAAGACATTCTTCAGGTTAACCACAATATTACACCGAAAAACATTTGGATCAGAACTGGAATGATTTGTTTGATTCGACTGATTGGATTGATTGTTCTGATTTTGGAACGGAGAATTTGAACCAGCACTTGAATATCCAGTGTTAGGAGGACTCTGATCATAGCTTGGGTATGATTGAGTATTCTGTTGACTTTGTGACGAATGATTCGAGGAATTCATATTCGCACTAAAAGCCGTTTGAATTTTCGGACTTTGAATATCTTGAATACCTCCTTTATAGTAAACACCAACATCTTGAACAACGTTTTCATTCTTTGATTTTGCAATCTTTAACAGCTCCATTTCATGACCTTCTAATTTATCAATGAAAGATGACAATTTGAAATGCATCCAAGCCGGACTGTTCTTCAATACCATCAGGTAAGTTGTCCACTCCCCCTCAGGAAGTGCATCGGCCAACTTATCTATCTGCTCTTCGGTAGTTTTCTGAATATTGTGCCTTCGCATCTGAACCACTAGATGACAATATCTATCGATCATTTGCTTCATGGTCTCTCCTTTGATCATTGTGAAGATGTCGAATTCTTTTTTTATTAAGGCCTTCTTGCTCTTTATCATCTCATCGCTTCCCTGGTATTTAGCACAAAGAGCCTACCACAATTCTTGTGAAGTTTCACATTCTGGTAGTAGAATCAAGATATCTTCCTTCACAGATTGTTGAATCAAACTGATCATTTTCTTTTCAGCAACGTACGCATCTTTATCCGCTGGTGTGAATTTAACCAAAGCGAGATCTTGGTCATGTTCGTCTTTTGGCCACTTGTATCCAGTTTCTACCGCAACCCAGCTGTGGAATTGATTGGCTTGAACCCAGTTTACAAACTTCTCCTTCCACCCTTCGAACTCGTCCATTCTCATTAGCTTTGGCGGTTTTGTAGTTGTTCCTATTTCGTTAACCAGATTTATCTGGTTAACCGCGTTAGCATTAGCATTTGCATTGGATGTGGAAGCCATAGGTGAAGCAAACGCGTTATGAAAATCATCCATCTTGAAAATCTGAAACCTTATTTGAAAGCACGATAAAAAACACTCGAAAACCGATTAGTAAACTGACAAGTTTGGTCGAACTTGTGAGAAAAACATATTTTGAGTTCAATTTCAATAAGTTCGGGCAAACTTGTATGAAAACTTCAAGCCTTTTCACAAACAATCAAGTTCGGGCGAACTTGTTGTTAGGTTTTGAGAAAATTTCAAGTGTATCTAAGTTCGGGCGAACTTAGTGTTTGATTTTGAAAAATTTTCCAAATTTTACTCCACTTCGGGCGAACTTAGCAATAAATTTCAAGAAAAATGATCAAGTTCGTTCAAACTTGGTCAAATTTTCTTGAAAAACTGAACAACTTCGGGCGAAGATGATAAAAATTAACAGAAATTGATAATTTTTAATCAAGTTCGAGCAAACTTGTAGTGTAAGTTCGGGCGAAGTTGGTTTGCAAAACTTGGTTTTTTGACAATTTCGACATGAATTCGTTTGTTTTTTATTCTCAAACTTTCAGAGATTTGTAATTATGTGATTATCTATGACATGTTCAGTTTTTAGCCATTTTTGTCCATGAATTCTTCAATTATGTGAAAAAGTTAAGAAAAATTGTAGAAATGAGTAGAAATAGAATGATTCTTGTGTTGATTTTAGCAAATTCAGGTATCCAGTGTAACATCCGTCAAAAACGGATTTACCAAACCCGCTCTGTTTATCAACCGAACAGTCAGTTAAAATTTTCGTTGCGAATTAAATGCCCAAAATAATTTTAAACGATACATAATCAATTATTATACGGGAATATATAATTAGTTTTTGAAAAACTGTTAAAAATCGCAAAATAAAAATGTTTTGGTTCTGCCGGGTTTCGAACCCGGGTCAGTACCGGTCAACAAACAAACTTAACACACACCACACAAACCACTGCGCCACTGATGTCTTTTGTTAACTATTAAGATCATTTAATTCATATCTTGAAGTTCCGAATTCAAAACCGGCGCCCAAAAGTTCAGTCGTCGGAAATCCCGGTAATCTCGCGAGTTTTAACGACAATTTCCGTTATAACGTAAACATTTACTAAGACATCGGTTATAACCGACGTCTGAGTCCGCGACCAAAGTTATAACCGCCGGAGTTTTCATAACCGACGAATCCAGTTGGAAATCGGGCCAAATACATCGACGATTTGCCCTATAAAAACCACCTCGAACCTCTGCAAACACTTTCGCTCAAAACCACACCCTTTCTCGGCGAAAACTCTCTCGCCGGAATTTTTCAGTTCGTCGCCGGAAAACCGGTTTCCCCATTCCTGAGCCTTACTGAACCCCCTGAGCTTATACCGGAGATACCCACACCCTTTGTAAGCTTCCTGGAGACTCGCTGCTGCAAGACACTCGTCGCCGGAAGGGATTGCTGTCGCCGGAGTTCTGCCGGAAAACAGAGGAAAGCTAGTCGGTATACCTCACGCTTATTTTCCTTTCTTTTTACTTATATCTCATCTATAAATAAACCTAAAACACTAAAGAAACCGATTAAGACTTTGAACCAGTCGGATTTTCCGATTCTGGTTAAAATCTGACGGAGAAGACGAAGTAACTGTAACATATAAGTATAATTAAAATCAAGTTATAACTCGGGTTAGACACACAGTCCAGCGGTGGACTGTGTGCACAATAAACACTAACGTCTCGAGTTCGAATCCTGTTCCACACACGCGGCCTTAATAAAAATGATTTTTTTAACCGAACCGGAGTCATACTGATATATGTTAAGTATATTAATAACCGGAAAGATAACCAAGTTAGACACACAGTCCAGTGGTGGACTGTGTGTATGTTTATATCACAGGTCACGAGTTCGAGTCCGGGCTACTGCACCGACTCGGACAATTATCTATTTTTTTTAAAAATAAGACAGAAAAGGAAATAACTAATTTGTGTTTAAGTATAATAAAAATCAGTAAAGTTAACAAGTTGGACACACAGTCCAGCGGTAGACTGTGTGTTAGTATAAGCCACAGGTCCCGGGTTCGAGACCTGTGGAGCGCACCGTCTGATTCAATTAAAGTGTTTTTAAAATAAAAGGATTTTCTGTTTAACTTAATTAATATATAAATATAATTAAAATCGGATATATGACGGGTTAGACACGTAGCTCAGTTGGTAGAGCTGCGTGCACGCGTACGGGAGGTCTCGGGTTCGAGCCTCACCCAGCGCACTTATATTTCGCATTCGAACCGGTCAACGGTCAGTCAACGGTCAACGGTCAGAAAAAGTCAATTTTTTATTATTATTTTTATTTAATTATTTTAACTAAAAATCAATTAAAAATACTTAAAAATAACATTTTTAAGGTTAGAAAATAGCCTTAAACTCACAAAAAAAATACACTCAACAATCCTACTAAAATAGATTAATAAAATCCGTTTACTTACCAAACCATAATGCGATTTATCTAGGTTAATCTCACTCGTGGTTAAAACCACTTCGCGTGCATTCAACATCATAAACCGAACGCACCCACTGTGAGTGAATCTTACAACTCCCCCTTTTAAATTAAACGTTTTGGGGTGTGTCATGTGTCATAAAAATAATTAACTCGTTTATTTAAACTTGTGCCATACCACATCATGATCTAAACTTAGATTGTTTATATTGTTGTGATTACTTATTTCCTTTTGTCAAATTATAAGAAACTCATTCATTAAGCCCATCAGTTCCTCGTGGGAGACGAGTTGAACAACTCGTGCCTCAAATCAAATTCATTATTGTTCATGTGTGTATCATTGAGTTTATATTGTTTGTAGTTGTGTCATTCATATTATCATGTTTATGCAATTCATTCATTAGGCCCCTCAGTTCCTCGTGAGAGACGAGTTGAGCATCGCGTGCCTCTAAATGTTCCATTATTGTTCATGTGTGTTTTATTTAACATCTTATGATTGTTGAATAAGTTTACATCTATTTTTACTCATGTTTGGTTGTGCACATATTTCATAATCAATTTAAATAAACTTGTTCAAATGTTTTCCATAGGATTCACTCGCCAACATTATGTTGATCCAAAACCTTTTTACACATGATACACGTGAACAGGTTGAAGCAAAGAAAACATAGGAAATGCCTTAGAAGAGAACAAAGATGCTTAGATTGATAGCTAGAACATGTTGTAACATTTATTGTAAAATTTCCATTAAATTGTATTTAATGAATATGAAACGCATAATAAATGTCATGAGCTTTGATGATAACCCAATCATGCCCCGATCACCTTTTTCCGCTGCGGGTCGGGGTGTGACAGATTGGTATCAGAGCCATGACTATAGGGATATAGGATAGGTTATTAGACCCTTAGAGCCTATACTATAGTCTGCCTAAATTTTAATTGATTAGGTGGTTACATACAAACTTGTGATATTTATTTGTTTCATATTTGTTTACATTTACAGTCAAACATACATGCTTATATACATATTCATTATACATATATCGATGTTCATGTATTCAATTTATTTTCATACCCTCATTATCCAAAGATTTTGTTGCAATTTTCAAATCTCATCAAAGTAAGTTCTGCGACGGGCATGTAGTAACTGGAAGGGTACAAGTACCGGTAGTCGGAACGTCCTGTCTAGGTTGGCATTCGTATAAATCCAATATAACGGACCAGTTTGCCTACCTGGGGACCAACGATGAGAGTACGAAGGACCTATGGCCAAAGCATGCCACACCAAACGTCGTTCGAACTAACCTACTTTGAGGTGTCACCGTGTCTACACCTGGACACATTCCGAATATCACACGTTGTATACATATTTCTCGATTTTCTCCGGGTTTTTGTGTACGCAACCTGGCAAACCCGTGCGAACCATATGAAAAACCGGTATTCATGGGGGCCCACATGATTACACAGGTAAAGTATGGCGGCATGTAGGGCCTAATGGCGAGCAAAACCCAAGACATCCTATGGATGTAGTAGATTTATTTTTCTATAATTATTTTATGAATGTTCATTCCTAATGCGACCCATGAACCCAAAAACATCCAACTTATACTCTTGTCATGTATCCCTTGTAGATGTCTTCTAACCCCGCCCGTAGGAGGACGAGAGCAAGAAAAGCCCGCGAACGCATGGCTGCCTTAATCGCTCAACAAATGGCTGCCGTAATACCCAACATTGTAATCCAAGTACATCAAGCACTCACCGATAATCCTGTCAATCAAGCAAACCAAAACGTTATCAACTCTCCATCAAATACCACTAAATGCACCTACAAGCATTTCAAATCATGCGACCCTCCGAAATACAAAGGGACTGAAGGTGTCACCGCCCTCCTCCATTGGTTTGAAGAAATGGAGAACACTTTTCTAAATTGCGATTGCCCTGACGATCGCAAAGTGCGTTATGCTACCGGTCGATTATATGGGATAGCACTTACTTGGTGGAATATAGAGAAGGCCAAACGAGGCGTCGACGATGCTATGACCTTAACTTGGAACGAATTGAAGGAAATCATGACCAGACGATTTTGCCCAAGGAGCGAAATCCAGAAATTAGAAGATGAATTTTATTCGTTGAAGCAAAAGGAAGGAGACCACACCACCTACAACAAAAGATTCCTCGAGTTACATCAAATGGTTCCCAACATGTTCACTCCCCTCTACCGTTTGATCGAGCACTACATTCGTGGCCTTCCGTCAAAGATCCAAGACCCTGTAATAAGTACCAAGCCTGCAACTTTGGAAGCAGCAATGGACCTAGCAACAGAGCTCACCGAGAATCGAATCCGAAACAAAGACTTCAAGGAGGAGAAGAAGAAGGATAAAGAATCGACTGAAACCTCCGACTCCACCCAAACCGAATCCCCTTCTCAACCCAATCCTAAGAGAAGAAGAGACGGGCAACTTTTCGCTGCTACCCAACGAAATCAACCAGTTTTACACGCTATACCCATCCAAGCTATCCCAATCACCCAAGTGGCACCCAACTCAACTTACCCAAATAAGAAACCATATCTTGGACCTCACCCTCGATGCAACAACTGTTTTTATCACCATCCCCATACCTTATCTTGTCGTCTATGTGCAACTTGTGGACGCTATGGTCATTTGAGCAAGGTTTGCCGCACCTTTCAAAACCAAACCTCTTCCCCTACTCAAAACATGGCCCAAACTTATCATCAACCCCAATACCCCGTGTTCCCATATGCTCGAGCTTGTTTCAATTGTGGCGACCCTACCCACTTTAGAAACACATGCCCTCAATTGGTTAACGTCATCAACACTCAAGCCCAATCAAACCCAGTTAACCAAGTAAACCAAGGAAACTCAACCGCTAGGCCACCAGCAAGAGGTAGAGTCTTCAATATCAACACCAATCCTGTCGAAGATAATGACGGCCCAAACGAAGATACCCAACTAGTCCTCTTCGCCGAAGATCCAGATTCAACTCCTATCATTTAATTTTATGTTTTTTTTCTTTATCACATCGAACCAATCATAACTTAAGGATAAAGCCAATGAAACTTTGACGAGAATACGGTGGATACGCCGCTGGTACTTCCTATATATAAGTATTCTTGTCAAAGGATCAGAAGCATTATCTGGCATTTATGATAGGTTCCATGTGTAGACTATTAGAGTAATTAATGTTTATTGTTTTCAGTACATGCATTTGCCGAGGCCGCAGCTCCCCATCCATGAGGTTGAGCTTGTTCCCCATTTTATTATGCGGTTGAACTGTGGCGTGCCCGCACGTTCGGCTCCGTTTGATTGAGCCTTGAGCGCACAGACATTTTCATTATCAGTATCTTGTGGTTGTGGTGTTTGTAGTAGAGTCGCATAGAACTAACCATAACTTGCGGATAAAGTCAATGAAAATTTGACAAGAATATGGTGGATACGCCGCTGGTACTTCCTATATATAATTATTCTTGTCAAATGATCGGAGGCATTATCAGGCGGTTATGAGAGGTTCCATGCATAGGCTGTTTGTGTGATTGTTGTTTAGATTAAGTTGTTCATTTTCAGTACATGCAATACGTTCGGCTCCGTTTGATTGAGCCTTGAGCGCACATACAATTTCATTTTCAGTACATGCAATACGTTCGGCTCCGTTTGATTGAGCCTTGAGCGCACAGACAATTTCATTATCAGTATCTTGTGGTTGTTGTGTTTGTTGTAGAGTCGCATAGAACTAATCATAACTTGCAGATAAAGTCAATGTGAATTTGACAAGGATATGGTGGATACGCCGCTGGTACTTCCTATATATAAGTATTCTTGTCAAATGATCGGAGGCATTATCAGGCGGTTATGAGAGGTTCCATGCATAGGCTGTTTGTGTGATTAAGTTATTCATTTTCAGTACATGCAATACGCTCGGCTCCGTTTGATTGAGCCTTGAGCACACAGACAATTTCATTTTCAGTACATACAATACGATCGGCTCCGTTTGATTGAGCCTTGATCGCACAGATATATTTCATTTCAGTATTTTATGTTTGTTGTATTGGTTGTAGAGTTATATAGGACTAATCATAATTCACTGATAAAACCAATGAAAATTTGACAAGAATATGGTGGATACGCCGCTGGTACTTCCTATATATAAGTATTCTTGTCAAAGGATCAGAGGCATTGTCGGACGGTTATGAGAAGTTCTATGTAGGATTTATTAGTTTCTTGGTAACTAATTATAATTTGTGGATAAAACCAATGAAAATTTGGCAAGAATATGGTGGATACGCCGCTGGTACTTCCTATATATAGTATTCTTGCCAAATGATCAGAGGCATTATCAGACGGTTATGAGAAGTTCCATGTAAGATTTGGTATTGCCTTGGTTAAAATTTGTGTTACATTTATATCATCTTGCTATTTAGAGAAATTGGATTTGTGTTCCATTTCTACATAAACTAACCTCTCCATCATAACAAACGAGAGAGGAACTTCCACCATTCAAACATATATGCTATCAGAATGTGGATTCAAATATTTGCTGTTGTGTTTATTTATGTTCAAATATTAGCTGTTGTGTTTATTTATGTTCAAATATTAGCTGTTGTGTTTATTTATGTTCAAATATCAGCTGTTGTGTTTATTTATGTTTCCCTGTAGGTTGTAGTGTTAGAAGTTTTGCCTTAGGATATAACCATACTTTTCCAAACGTATCCAAACTCTTATGCATGATATCATTTTTAGCGAATCATTTCTGCTTATCAACACTTTTACAGTAGGCAACAAAAAGCGATTCCTGTAATAGGGTACTTAACCTTTACAAGGAACATTACCGCCTCAAACAAAAACTTAAACCCTTACTTTTTCTGAGCAAGTAACTGACAAACTAAACACCAGCATTCTTTTAGTCAAATATATCACTATTTAAATTTCGGGACGAAATTTTTAAAAAGCAGGGGATACTGTAACATCCGTCAAAAACGGATTTACCAAACCCGCTCCGTTTATCAACTGAACAGTCAGTTAAAATTTTCGTTGCGAATTAAATGCCCAAAATAATTTTAAGCGATACATAATCAATTATTATACGGGAATATATAATTAGTTTTTGAAAAACTGTTAAAAATCGCAAAATAAAAATGTTTTGGTTCTGCCGGGTTTCGAACCCGGGTCAGTACCGGTCAACAAACAAACTTAACACACACCACACAAACCACTGCGCCACTGATGTCTTTTGTTAACTATTAAGATCATTTAATTCATATCTTGAAGTTCCGAATTCAAAACCGGCGCCCAAAAGTTCAGTCGTCGGAAATCCCGGTAATCTCGCGAGTTTTAACGACAATTTCCGTTATAACGTAAACATTTACTAAGACATCGGTTATAACCGACGTCTGAGTCCGCGACCAAAGTTATAACCGCCGGAGTTTTCATAACCGACGAATCCAGTTGGAAATCGGGCCAAATACATCGACGATTTGCCCTATAAAAACCACCTCGAACCTCTGCAAACACTTTCGCTCAAAACCACACCCTTTCTCGGCGAAAACTCTCTCGCCGGAATTTTTCAGTTCGTCGCCGGAAAACCGGTTTCCCCATTCCTGAGCCTTACTGAACCCCCTGAGCTTATACCGGAGATACCCACACCCTTTGTAAGCTTCCTGGAGACTCGCTGCTGCAAGACACTCGTCGCCGGAAGGGATTGCTGTCGCCGGAGTTCTGCCGGAAAACAGAGGAAAGCTAGTCGGTATACCTCACGCTTATTTTCCTTTCTTTTTACTTATATCTCATCTATAAATAAACCTAAAACACTAAAGAAACCGATTAAGACTTTGAACCAGTCGGATTTTCCGATTCTGGTTAAAATCTGACGGAGAAGACGAAGTAACTGTAACATATAAGTATAATTAAAATCAAGTTATAACTCGGGTTAGACACACAGTCCAGCGGTGGACTGTGTGCACAATAAACACTAACGTCTCGAGTTCGAATCCTGTTCCACACACGCGGCCTTAATAAAAATGATTTTTTTAACCGAACCGGAGTCATACTGATATATGTTAAGTATATTAATAACCGGAAAGATAACCAAGTTAGACACACAGTCCAGTGGTGGACTGTGTGTATGTTTATATCACAGGTCACGAGTTCGAGTCCGGGCTACTGCACCGACTCGGACAATTATCTATTTTTTTTAAAAATAAGACAGAAAAGGAAATAACTAATTTGTGTTTAAGTATAATAAAAATCAGTAAAGTTAACAAGTTGGACACACAGTCCAGCGGTAGACTGTGTGTTAGTATAAGCCACAGGTCCCGGGTTCGAGACCTGTGGAGCGCACCGTCTGATTCAATTAAAGTGTTTTTAAAATAAAAGGATTTTCTGTTTAACTTAATTAATATATAAATATAATTAAAATCGGATATATGACGGGTTAGACACGTAGCTCAGTTGGTAGAGCTGCGTGCACGCGTACGGGAGGTCTCGGGTTCGAGCCTCACCCAGCGCACTTATATTTCGCATTCGAACCGGTCAACGGTCAGTCAACGGTCAACGGTCAGAAAAAGTCAATTTTTTTTATTATTTTTATTTAATTATTTTAATTAAAAATCAATTAAAAATACTTAAAAATAACATTTTTAAGGTTAGAAAATAGCCTTAAACTCACAAAAAATACGCTCAACAATCCTACTAAAATAGATTAATAAAATCCGTTTACTTATCAAACCATAATGCGATTTATCTAGGTTAATCTCACTCGTGGTTAAAACCACTTCGCGTGCATTCAACATCATCAACCGAACGCACCCACTGTGAGTGAATCTTACAACTCCCCCTTTTAAATTAAACGTTTTGGGGTGTGTCATGTGTCATAAAAATAATTAACTCGTTTATTTAAACTTGTGCCATACCACATCATGATCTAAACTTAGATTGTTTATATTGTTGTGATTACTTATTTCCTTTTGTCAAATTATAAGAAACTCATTCATTAAGCCCATCAGTTCCTCGTGGGAGACGAGTTGAACAACGTGTGCCTCAAATCAAATTAATTATTGTTCATGTGTGTATCATTGAGTTTATATTGTTTGTAGTTGTGTCATTCATATTATCATGTTTATGCAATTCATTCATTAGGCCCCTCAGTTCCTCGTGAGAGACGAGTTGAGCATCGCGTGCCTCTAAATGTTCCATTATTGTTCATGTGTGTTTTATTTAACATCTTATGATTGTTGAATAAGTTTACATCTATTTTTACTCATGTTTGGTTGTGCACATATTTCATAATCAATTTAAATAAACTTGTTCAAATGTTTTCCATAGGATTCACTCGCCAACATTATGTTGATCCAAAACCTTTTTACACATGATACAGGTGAACCGGATTGAAGCAAAGAAAACATAGGAAATGCCTTAGAAGAGAACAAAGATGCTTAGATTGATAGCTAGAACATGTTGTAACATTTATTGTAAATTTCCATTAAATTGTATTTAATGAATATGAAACGCATAATAAATGTCATGAGCTTTGATGATAACCCAATCATGCCCCGATCACCTTTTTTCGCTGCGGGTCGGGGTGTGACATCCAGGCTCTGATACCACTTGATAGGATCGTCCTCCTCGGCTCGGGAACCTAAATTTGTATCTATTGTCCATATAAGCGGAAATTATCTGACAAGTTTAACCAAATACACAAGAATTACTGATTAATCGTCTGTTTATTAAGTCCAAGTATAGTTCAAAATCCAAACAGACAGAGCTTCGCCGTAGAAGTCGCAAAGTTGTTACAATGTGAATAACCATGACACTTATATATAGACTTGCAAGTTCGCTCGAACTGTGCCATTGGATAGATCAAGTTCGGGCGAACTTGATCTTCCATACACAAGTTCGGCCGAACTTGTGTCATTACATAAATATCAAACACAAAATCTAACAATTCAAGCTCTAAACATACAGACTCGATCCAAGACCTAGACAATAGACATCATGTATCAACAATCTCTTCCTAAAACTTGTGATTGTAAAAAAGGAACAATCAATATGAATGTTAATTAAAAAAAATGTGTTGTTTAATAGCAAATGGCTTGAATCACGCTTGGAATAAGCTCACTTGAAAGTGGATCGTTTTTTAGCTAGGGACAATTGCATATTTCCCCTTAAAAAACTTCTTAATTGCGTATTTACCCAACTTAAATTTAAATTGCATATATCCCCTTCCTTAACTAATAAAATTGCAAATTTACCCATTTTGATTTATTTCATAAAAAACAAATTATATAATGACTTTTTGACCCTTATTTTTTGGAACTTTAAAAAATTACATATTTACTCGTTTTACTAGTTTTTGTGGCTTTTTTAGCAATTTTTTTGCTTTTATTTTTTTACATTTTGCTTGTTAGTTTTCTTTTAATGTTTTTTTTTTACAATATAAATACTAAAAATAAATTGCTGGAGTACGTAAATGCATATTTTTCCATAGAATATAAACAATTTCCAAATAGGTGGGAGCTTAATCAGAGGACTACAGACCAAAGAAAAGAATGTAACTTGCTTAAAACGTTTTTAATGTATATATTTATAAATAAGCTGAAAATCATTCTAGTTAGTTTTTTACTAAGTTATTTGTTTTGTGTTTTTCTTTTAATCATTAAAAATATTTTATTGTTTATATTTATTAATTATCTAAAAATCACACAGATATATCTTAATAAAACAATTAACTTAGTAAAAAACAACAAAAAACTAGCAAAATATAAAAAAAATAAAAACAAAAGAATTGTGAAAAGCCACCAAAACTAGTAAAAATGAATAAATATGTAATTTTTTAAAGTTCTAGTAAAATAAGGGTTAAAAAGTTATTACATAATTGTTTTTAATGAAATAAATCAAAATGAGTAAATTTGCAATTTTATTTTAAGGAAGGGCATATATGCAATTTAAATTTTAAGTTGGGTAAATACACAATTAAGAAGTTTTTTAAGGGGAAATATACAATTGTCCCTTTTAGCTAACTCTGGACATAGTGTCGTTCCATATTTTCCCAACACTAAATTATTTTTATCTAATCTAAACGTATATATTTAAAATATATTCAAATAATTTATAAAAAACTATAATAATATCAAATAATAAACAAAGTAAGAGGTGAAATATGGTATTTTTAAAATTTTATATTTAACCTATTTTAATTAATTAAAAAAACTTAAATAACATCAAATAACAAACAAATCAATAAATAATAATTATAATTTTAACAAAATTATATAAATGAAGTTCAACTTTAGGGTGAAATTTATTTTAAAACAAACAAGAGGGTGTAATTTGTATTTTACCTATTAATATAAAGGCTTAAGTGAAAAGAAATAAAATTAAGATGGTTTAGTTTGTATTTAAACTATTAATTAATAAAAGAGTCTAAGTGAAAATTTCACCACAAGATCGGGGTATGCAAAGCGTGTGTTACGCTTTGCTTTTTCTTGTATAAAGCTTTTGTGGAAAAGTATTTCTAAGAAAATAAAAACACTACGCAATGTTCGTGTTATGTATTTGTAGGGACGTATTTTTTTCTATGTTTATATTTTAATTTTGTTGTATATCATCAAATCCCTCGCTCTGAAGTGTGGGTTCTCTGTCTAGTTATCTGCAATATTAAACTATTGTTTAAGACATCTTAGACAAATTTTGTTACGTATGATACAAGTTGTCAATGCAATTGTTCCTAATTTTCCCTCTTTTAATAAACTTATCATAACTAATATCTGGTTGTTACTTCAGCGAGACAACTCGTGTGGAGGCAGTACGGTTTCCGAGGGAACGTCGTAACCAAGTCTTTCCAACCCAGCGCGGGCTCGGTTAAGACAACGTAGTTTTGGCAGATCTTGGCTAGGACCGCCGTTTAGGCGGTGTGACATTGGGTCACGCAAAAAGAAAGTCACCATTTAAAAAAAACTAATGCACATGAGATTATTTAATTCACTATATTAAGTATTATCTTATGTATAATAAAGAATTAAGATTTAAATTAACATTTACTATTTATATTTTTATAACTAAATACTAGTCAAATTAAGAATTTATCTTATATAAATATTTAAGTATATAATTACTAAATATTTACTATATTTAGTATTATCTTATTTATATTACTTTCAGTTAAGATTTAAATTTACATTTATTGTTTATATTTTTATAACTAAATACCATTTAAATTGAGAAAATATAATAATAACAATACCCAAACAGAATAAGTGTTTAAGACAGGTGAAGCTATACTGGGCTTTTCAAAAGAGACTCGGTAAAAGTGACTAAAGCCTTGAAGGTATAAGGCGAAACATATTTGGGAAAAACAGGTAGGAAATGTAAGTTAAGATAGGTCACTTGTAGTAAAATCCAACCCTAGACGGGGTGGCTTGGATATAAGGGACATAAGAAGTTTAAATAGGGCATTATTAATGAAATGGAAATGGAAGTTTTCAAGACAAACATCTCAACTGTGGGTTTCGACCTTAAAAGCATTTCATGGTTATAGGGATCCAACGAGGGGTAACTTGTCAGAGTAACAGGTTGGAACATGTGATACCTGGTTATTTTGAGCCTGTACTGTACTAGTGTGACACGTGTTCACGTGTTATGAATAATAAAAGCAGTATTTTATTGAATTTGGTGTTAATTGATTGTATTTGAAGTGTTGATTAATTCAAACTTTGTTAAAATTTATGTTGGCAACAATAAGATAAACGCTTATCGCGTAACGAATAAAATGTGAAACCAACGTCGGTGACCGCCTGATTAATGTTAAAATCTTAAAAATAGTCCGTTATGGTTAAAATAATATTTTTAATCATGATCGTGAGGAAAAAATTATTTCAAATGCTTAAAATCTCTATTTTGCGAATTTAAGCGCGTACTGCGCGATACAGCGCGTAAACTGCGAAATACAGACAACGCAGCCGGTCCAGGCAAATAAACATTATTCAGCAATATTATGCTGAGTTTGTTTTTATATATTGATAAAAATATTTTTTAACACCTTAAAACGGGATTAAAACACTAGATAAAATACCCGGTAGTCAGTTAAATACTTGTTTTTGTCTAATATATATTATATACATGTAAGTATATATAGAATATGTGTGTGCATGGCTAGGTGGTGGCACATTGGGTGCCCACCTTTTCCCCTTTATGCCAAGTGTTGAGACTAGGAGCCTTGGTAATAATTTATAGATTTACCAAAACTCCCCCACCACACACATCACCCAACCATAATGTAAGAAAGTTTCATTTCTTCCACCCTTTCTCTCTCTAAAACCGTAACCCATCGCTACCGTCTTCCATTTTCATTTTGATCACGTTGTGAAGATTTAAATCCATTCTAAGGTGTTTTCAAGTTCATTTGAAGATTCAAAGGAGATTCGAAGGTGATTTCAAAGAGGTGCAAGCTTAACATCATCAAAAATCTCATCAAACCCCATTAAAATTCTTGTAAGGTATAAACTTACTTTAAAATTTGTATTCTTGTTTTCTTGATGACGATGATGATGGAAAGTTTCTCAAAAGCTTAGAATTCTTTACAAACTTGAAATCTAAACAAGAAATGGTTTTAAACAAAATAAAAAATGGAAGTATATGCGGGTGTATATGTGGTCGTGAGTATGTATGTATATGTGTTAGAGTTTGAGTTTTTTATTATTGGTGGATTCTTGTTTGAAATGATTCTTGAAAAGTTAAATGCATGTATCAAAATAATGTTCTAAAAGGGTTCTGTGATTTGAGATGGACATGTGAAAAAGTGAAATTTTGGAAGTTTATATGTGTGTATATGTATATCGTATACGTATATGTATGTATGCATGCATGTGGGTTTTGTCATATGTTCATAAATAGAAGTATATCTTGCATTTATGTAAACATGATTAGATGATGATGTGACAAATATGTTTTGGATTATATGAACATGAATTAAATATATGTTTGGATGCATTTAAGTTCATATAAGATGAAGATGTTATGATGACCATGCATTAGATGCTTGTACATGAGCATGCATGGTGATTAAATTATCATGAGATGATGATATGTTATGGTATGACAAAAGTGTTTTAAATCAGATTATAAACAATAGAAATAATATTATTTGGTGTGTTATAATGGCATGAAACTTTGTCATAGGTTTGGTAGCTTTGCATGTTGTATATGTAGCTTAAAAAGTGGTAAAATATGTGAAATTTGCATGATTTATGTGGTTTATATGAAATCTACACTAACCTGGTTATAAGCATCATTTTACTCAGTAAATAACATGCATTATGTTAAAACATTAAGTCGTTACGATTTAGGATGCTTATAGTAAAGTTCGGTACAAGACTATACGTTAAAAACGGTAAAAATCGGCTTTTTAAGAGATTTTTATAAAATTATTTTAGATCAGTAAATAAACTGGTATTTTATATATATATATATATATATATATATATATATATATATATATAAGTATTTTAACTTATATTAAGTATCCATGGTGTTTGGTTAGACGTACGTGACTTTCGACGCCCGAAAACGTTATCGAAAACGCTAAAATACGCATATTCCAATGTACATGAAAATAGATTGTTCAAGAATGAACTTTTTGTAATATGATGTAATATGTGATTATGAGAATATGTGATGTGATATGCTAAGTGATGACATGATAGTAGGAATTTAGACTATGCATGCACACTTGTGCGGTTAAAACGGTAATATCGGTAATTATCGCGTAAAATGTGTAACTTATTTGTCGAGCATGAAAATGATACATATGTTAACTTGATAAGTTATTTCATGTATGAATGCTTTAAAATGAGAAAATATATAAGTTAACGAGATACGTGTATTATGATATTTGATCATATGTTCATGTTTAGGTATATATATTACGACGCACAAATCGTAGATATATTGGGAGTGATAACGGATATAACATAATGAGGGTCACCACTAAAATCGTTCAAGCCGCAAAATCTTAAATACATATATATATATATATATATATATATATGAACACGTATATATAAATAAGCCAACATAATCAAATATAAAGACTTTTCGAGAAAATCTCAAAGTTATTCGAAAATTCTAAGTATTGGAGAAATTTAGGAATTTTGTGGAATATTGATTATTAAATTGTTCCTACGTATATTAGTACATGTAGAATCAATTTGTGCGATAGCGCGAATATAAAAACCACCCAAAGGTGAGTGTCACTATACCCCTCTTTTTACTGTTTTATAAACTGTTTTGGGGGAAGAACAAACCGTAAAGGATTACTATACGCTTTGGTTATGTAACACCTCGCAAAAACGTGTCCAATAAGGTGAAGACACGTGTCCTAAACCCTATTCATTTGAAAGGATGACTTTAAAGGGGTAAAAGTGTCAACAAGCGAAACTTGTGCTTCCGGGTGGTTTCCTACGAACCGGGAAATTTAGAATAATTATTTTATACTCCCAAATGTGCCAAATATCATTTATGATGGCCTGATAACAGTTACAAGTCCCAAGATACGTATATTTAAGTTGAGGGGCCAAACTTGTCAAAACTGAAAATCTGGTTCGCTGACAGACCCCTTACGGACCGTAAGGGTCCCATGCTTACGGTCCGTAAGGCATGGTACTGGGCGAATTTTTGCTTGGTCTCCACACATAAGCTTCCAAACCGCCTTATTCGAAACCAAGGGCTGCATGCTTGCTCAATACTCGTTAATGGACACCTGGAGACATCCTAGAACACTTGGTAACACCTGGATTAATCTTGTGATGGCCTCTTGCACTATAAATAGGTGCTTTGGGTGAGCACTTGAACTTGCACCTTTCAAAATCTTTCTTTCTCTCTTGCTTGGCATTCTCTGGGATTCCTGATAAAAAAGGAAGCCCCTCTAAGTCCATTTTCGTGCTAGGACCAGTGGTAAGTGTTCTTAGCCACTCTAGTTTGGTTTTTATGCGTTTAAAGGCCGAAAGTCAAAGTTGTCGCAAAACGGCTTTGACCTTCGGCTTAGAACTAAACGGTCCAGCCATTGTTCGAGGCGAATGTGGCTACGTGATCGTCATTAGGTGGGTGTTAATCCGTCAAAATGGCACCTCCTAATTACCACGTTTACCTAGTTAATTGTCGGGTCAAAGGAATTAATAATAAAAGTCAAACTAGCCAGATTTTAAATAAAATCAAATCTGGTACTATAGAGGTTATAAAACATGTTTATCACTCTAATAACTTGGTAACTATTATTAGGACATATCTAAACATGTTCCACCCGACAATTCTTAGTTTAGGTCCGGTTCGCAACCGAAAGTGGCAAAAGCTTGACTTTTGCTTTGACTTTCAGTTCTGACCGAAATTAGCTTATTTTCCTTATGCCTTAGGGTCTTTTGTGACCATATTATGTTATAGAATAACCCTCTGAGGTTATACTACTTGGTCACTTAGTAATCTAAGATCATATGCTTGTTTCCGTAATTATGCTTAAAGATTGACTAGTATGCCCTTTTGTTAAAAATGAGACTTTTAAAGTAGTTGGACATGCAAACGAATTAGGTACTGATTTGGTAACATATTTAGAGTATATTTTGATGCTCCAAACCTGGTCATAACTGAAGCTATATAGAAAAGCGAAATTCATGCCTTTATAAGAACTAGAATGCCCTTTAGCACGAGCATCATGTTTAAAACATAATTTTGACACAAAGCTCTATACCTACTGTTATGATATCATATTTAGGAATTATTGGGATGACGGGTCAGATTTATTTCTGACCTTAGCCTTGAGTTCTTGCATAAAGCTTATAAATGACGATAATAACCTTTTAGCAAATAAAATGAGTTCTACATATGATTAACATGTAAATCTTTTTGCTACTGATATGTAATGATAAATAAATTATTTCGAAGCCTCAAAGCTGGTCATAATCTCATAATCACTCAAACTTCGAAATTTACCGACTTTTACGTTAAATAAGCACATAGTTTGACTTTAAAATATATTTAGCGACCAAGACTTGTTACCTACTGAATTTATAAATGATTTTAAGTATTTTTACAGTAGGGATAAGACATGAACTCAGAATCCCAAATGAGTCCCTAAAACCATATGTGCAATGACCAAAATGCCCTTACGGGGCATAGTTTGGCCATAAACTATAAATCACATAGGTATGATATCCTACCATCTTAATATCATAAATTAAAAGTTTTCACAGAGTGTTAATGACCAGAACCTCAGTTTACATAAAAACCCCTTTTATGAACTTGTAAAATGACCAAAATGCCCTTATAGGGTTTAGTTCGACTTTAAAACCTTACGGGCATACTTGTTGACATCTTACTGATGTTATGACATATCTTGAGCATTAGGAAACTTGTATAGGTCTTGTCGGTTACCCGTATATGCTCATACGCGTTCGGTTCGGCTTATCTGACATTTTTAGAACGAACCGAAATGGGTCTAACCTTGGCATCTTTGCTTCAAAATCTAGAATGTGTTTAGTTTACCCATATTATACAAGTCTTCATACTTGTTGGGTCTCAAATTACGTTCCTTTCCGGTCACCGCTTAATCTAGCGCTTTGTACCGTAAACCATCTGTTAAACTAACCGGTCAAAGTCCTTGACTTAAATAAAGACCATTAGTATCCTAATAGGTTATATGAAACCTTCCTTCCAGATTCAGTAGCCCGGTAGAAGATACCTTCATACGGTCTTAAGTATCATACGGCTGAGTACTGCTTACACATAAACTCAGGTAAATACATTTAACTTATTTTCCTTTATACGGGCTTGGGATACGGTGAATTATTGCCGCTTGGTCGAGTATGGGATCATTTAGTCAAATTGTGATTAATAAATCCGCATAACCCGTTTTAATCTGTTTTGTTTGATAACATAAACTATGGCGGTTAACAACCATGTCCTGGATATCCTCGGCTCATCTAAGTTATTGATGGCCACGACTTAAGCACGAGGTGTAGGCATACACCTGACAGATGCAAATGCTAAAATATAACTACCCAAAAGTTGGGGATAACTCCTTTGTGGGTTTTATATGTGGTGAGTTTGTTAATCATGTTCGGTTTTCAAACCGACCCTAATAGTATGACAAACATGTAAAACTGTATACAAGATTATAAATGTAATTGTCCCAAGTTATAAAAGATTTTCGTGCCTTGTGCATCTAAATTAACATTTTCAAATGTTTAACAAAATGAGTCAGTTATTTGTATTTACCAGTGAAAACTGACGTATTTTCCAAAGACTAAGTGACAGGTACCTCACGAAATAGGTTGGAGCTACTTGGCATAATAAGAGGACTTTGCAAATCCCTAGATGCCTTAAGTTTGTAGAACTCAGTTTTATGTATTCATTTATAGATCCGCCTGTGGATCCTTTTTACAACAGTCTGTATATTATGTTATTCGTACTTTAAACTTTCGGGTTGTAATAGTAATTTCCTTCCAAGCCTTCCGCTGTGCTATAATTGTGTATAATTGACTATGATGATATCAACTACGTCACGATACTCCCCACAGGGCCCACCGGGTTATACGTGGAAATCGGGGTGTGACCAGATTAAACTCTGAATATATTTCCACAGAAAATATATGGTTTTGATATAAATATGTTTCGGGTAGAAACGGTTTTGATATAAATATATGTTTCAGGAGAAAACAGGTACTGTTATGGTGTTTTGGGGATAAAAGGACCGTGTAGATTTAAAAATGCTTAAATCTAAAGTTGTGACGAACTGGCCTGGTCTCAAGTGAGTAAGTATCGGTTTAGGCTTACGTTTCGGTGGGGACGTCGGGGATTCGTACAACTCTTTATATTAAGTTTATCATTTTAGTAGGATATATGTATTGTACGTGAGGCAGGCATTATAAGAGACTCATTGCGGGCTCTTGCGCAAGTTTTGTTGTTTAACCATTAGTATTGTATGCGTGGAATTGTTGATAGATCTATCGGGTTGACCACCCTGTCGTGACCGGTAGCTCCGTGTCAAGTCAAGCGACAAATTTTTATTCTTTATTGTCTAGTTTTGATTATACCTTCATTGTAAATATATAGCTCATAACGTTTTGCAAACTTACAAATCTGAACGTTTGATGCTAGAAATTTAATATGTAAACCTTGGGAACAAGCCGTGATATCAATATGGTTTTGGAAACGCTTGCGATGGCTAACCCTTGGATTTTGTAAAGGAAATTAAATGGACTTTCTAAAATTTATATGGATGTTTTATTTATACACACATAATATGAAAGTTTTCATTGGATCAAATTATTTAAAATTTTGAATATACCTGAACTCACCCTCCTTTGTGTTGACACTTGATTTTAAGGTGTTCTTCAGGTACTTGTGTTCGGCTTCGGGAATTATTGGCTATCTTGTAGTTGTGATGCATGTTTTAATTAATAATGTTTTGGACAACTTTTAAAACTGTTTGGGACCGAATGT
Source organism: Scalesia atractyloides (assembly GCA_947069175.1). Taxonomy (NCBI): domain Eukaryota; kingdom Viridiplantae; phylum Streptophyta; class Magnoliopsida; order Asterales; family Asteraceae; genus Scalesia; species Scalesia atractyloides. Next base: position 76,964,714 of record CAMTDV010000021.1, read on the forward strand.
ATTAAGATCCATAAGGATCAAAACAACATGATTGTGGTTATGGTTGTGTATAATCGCTAAACTTTAAACTATTTTTTAATTAAGTTAAATATCCAAAATTAATGATACGTCATCCACCAAGATATCTATGGGCACCAACTTCCGTCACCATTACGTTTGAATTCCGCTGCAACGTTTTTGGGGTGTTACAGAACATGGAAAGACATTATATCAATTGAGAAGGACATCAAGAAAATGGGGGTAGCAAATGCGAGCAGCTTGGGTTTGGAGGGTGTCAAACCAAGTTTTTTCGTATCGAAATTTAGGGAGGAAATATGTGAAAGAATTGGTAACAAGGTCGATGTTGGTGCGTTCAAATGGAGTAGATAGGTCCCAAAAAAGGTATTGTTTATTTTTATTTTTTTGGAAATTGAGTCTTGGATGCATCTCGTTTGTGGAAGCTCTTCGGCATCGTGGTATTACGATAACTAAGGTAAACTGTAAACTTTGTGGATTCGAGATTGAAACAGTTGATCATATAGTAATGGACTGTGTTATGGTGGGGGAAATTTGATGACATGTGTGTGTTTCGTTAAAAATATGGGTCTCATGCATACGACGAACTTCCTATAAATGTTAGATGAGGTTGAGAAGTTGAAATGTTCGAATAAATGGAAAAAAGTTATAGGGACTGTGTCATACTCGACGATGTGGAGAACTTGGAAGGCGAGAAACGAAAAACACTTCAACAACATTTGGTTCTGGTGGGGAATGTCACAACCCAACCGATGGAGGAAACATCGGGGCGTGGCACAAGGCACACCAGATTGATTAAGAGATTCCATAACAATTATCTAAGAGACAATATTCAACGTCCAACATCCCATACTATCAAACTCATATAATCCTCAAACAATCATTACATAATTAAAACAATCTCTTAAACATAACATCTGATTCGATCTTTCTTAGATTTATTACATGATTTCTAAAGGCAAATCTAAAACTAAGCGTCCAAGGAAAATATCCTCAACCTGCCACATATGTTAAAATAAACGTCAATACAATTAAGTAAAGGTGAGCATACAGGTTTGCGTACATAATAGATATAAAAGCGTTTAGCATACACCGCATTACATACGTAAGAGTTGTGAACTATGTAACTACTTAGATTCATGCAAACCAACAAACCGCGATTGATCGAGGCATGCGAACAAGTATCCACATCCTAAAGAGAAAATAAATGAGAAATGAAAATGCGAGCCTTAACAACCCCGGGCCTCCGGGTGGCGGGTCAACCTCTAGTATACTATCATGTTAAGGGTGGCATACAAGCAATCAAGTAATACATACAATTCAGCAGATTTCACGTGTAGTCATATAATAGCGGGATTGCGAATATGAGTTGCGTTGTGTGATGTGTTTTGATATACGAACATATGTGACACCCAAAAGTGTGTTTATGCGTAAAAAGGTTCAAGTATACTCACTGTCGGTGCGTTTTGGGAGAAGAGACGGGACCTGAGATGAGTTGCGGAGAGCGCCGGATCAGCCTGTAAGCGAACATAAGTGCATCAGCCTTTCGAGTTGCTGAAACGGTTAACGGTTGAGAGAACAGTAGACAAGTTCGGGCGAACTTGTACCTGGGGGTACAAGTTCGGGTGAACTTGACTAACTATACTTACTGTAGGTACAAGTTCGGACGAACTTGCCCTTTTTGCTGAGGTGAGATACAAGTTCGGGCGAACTTGCCTGTTTGTTTAGAGATGATACAAGTCCAGGCGAACTTGTTCTGATTCCTTGGAATCAGTACAAGTTCGGGCGAACTTGTGTAAATTTGGTGAAGAATTGATCAAGTTTGGGCGAACTTGATCACCAAACTGGTGACAAGTTCGAGCAAACTTGATGCCTTTCGAGCGAACTTGACTGCTTTGGCATCCAATTCGTGCATTTTCGCGTCGTTTGCTTAGGAAATCGAGTGTCCACCCCTCCAAGGCTACTGAGCAAAACCTAGGCTGAAGAGGTCTTTTGGTGCGAGTTTTAGCCATCTTACAGAAACTCAGACTGATCCGGGCGAACTTGAAGGTTCGAACGGTTTAGTCCAGTTTGTGCAAAGTGATGATTCGTCCTTGTGCTTCCGAATCTGAGATCTAGCTTGACAATGCCTCGTTCCACTTCAAAGTGAACGAAACATACGTTATTTAGTCCGAATTTTGTATAAAAATCGATGATTCAAAGGTTTTACTTAGATCTAAGCATAGATCTAAGTAAAAACAGAAGTTTTGCATAAAAAGATGAAGATTTTCGTAAACATAGAAGTTTTGATGAAATCGAAGGTAAAACCTAGTGCAAAATCGTTGTAAAACGTTGTTGTAGCTTGAGAACGTGTTGATACTTCCTTAGAACACAAAAGGTTTTGTTTTGGGGAGCTCAGGGTAAACTTGCAGCAAGTTCAAATGAGAAGAAGAGCTGAGTATTTATAGGTGAGGTGAGAAAGAGAGCTGGATACATCAAGTTCGGGCGAACTTGCTACAAGTTCGAGCGAACTTGTTTGTTTTCTGAGTTTTTAAGCAAGTCCGGGCGGACTTATTGGATGTTGAAGTATCTTGGTGGCTTGAACAAGTTCGGGCGAACTTATGATGCACAAGTTCGCCCAAACTTGACCCAGTGGCCAAGTTTTGTTCGATTATTTGGCGTTAAGAGTTCGTTCGGTGATTCAGTTCGTATTGGATAGTTATATTAAGTGTTTTAGCGAAGCGTTAAGCGTTATATTACCATTGCTTTGAGAGAGAGCGAGTTACGTGAGCGTGCGAGCGTTTTAGCGATAGTAAACCATAACATAAACAAATATAACACACATAGAACATAATTCCACATAATTAACTGTGTTTTGTGATGCGATGAGATAAGCGATACGATGGCACAAGTGTTCATTAAACAATAACACACTCGGCTCGTTTCGTAGCATAACTACTTGTGTTGCGTTGAATTAGCGATTAATAAGCGATTATGGGATATAGTTGTGACAAATTATAATTCCATTAACATAACTTCTCATAATCATATCTCGGAATATAAGCAATAAGTATAGACGAAACACACGGAAATAAATAACAACGGAAATTTGGAGTTGTTACAGTCTCCCCTACTTTAGGAACCAAATTTAAGTAGTGGCCGTAACAAAGAGATGCGGATATTTAGCCTTCATGTCACTTTCCAATTTCCAAGTGAACTCAGCACCGCGTTTGCCTTCCCATCGGACTTTCACGATAGGGATGCGAGAGCGCCGCAATTTCTTGGTTTCTCAGTCCATGATTTCGACTGATTTTTCCATGAAATGGAAAGTCTCGTTTATTTACAAGTCCTCGAGGGGGACGTGGAGATTTTCTTCAGCTAGGCATTTCATGAGGTTCGACACGTGGAAAGTCGGATGTACGTTGTTAAGTTCCGCCGGTAGTTCGAGTCGATAGGCCACTTTGCCGATTCTTTCCAGAATCTTAAAGGGACCCATGTATCGTGGCGCTAGCTTTCCTTTTTTGCCGAAGCAGATCACTCCTTTCCAAGGTGCAACCTTTAAGAGAACGTGATCTCCCACTTCGAACTGTAGGGGCTTGCAGCATTTATCGGCATAACTCTTTTGGCGACTATGAGCTTTCAAGAGATTGTCTCTGATTTGGAGGATTTTGTATGTCGTTTCTTGAATCAGCTCGGGACCAGTGATTTGTGCTTCTCCGATCTCGTGCCATGCAATAGGCGATCAACATTTTCTTCCATACAGTGCCTCAAAAGGAGCCATTTGAATGCTGGTGTGATAGCTATTATTGTACGAGAATTCAATTAAAGGTAAATGCGTGTCCCAATTACCACTGAAATCTATGATGCACGCACGAAGCATGTCTTCGAGGGTGCGGATCGTGCGCTCAGTCTGACCGTCGGTTTGAGGATGAAAAGAGGTACTGAGGTTAAGTGTAGTACCGAGAGCGGATTGAAAAGTCTCCCAGAGGCGTCCCGTGTCGACATATGACTTCGTCGGTATAGATTAGTGCTAATTGTTCTACCTTAAGTCTTCTCCTATAGCAATAAAGTGCGCAGATTTAGTAAGACGATCAACGATAACCCAAATGCTATCGTGACCAGAAGAGGTGCGAGGGAGTTTCGTAACAAAGTCCATAGCTGTGCTCTCCCACTTCCACATCGGGATTTCAGGTTGTTCGAGCAAGCCAGAGGGCCTTTGATGTTCGGCTTTAACTTTCGAACAAGTTAAGCACTTTGAGACGTACACGGCGATATCCTTTTTCATGCCCGGCCACCAATACTTAGGACGAAAGTCCTGGTACATTTTGTCGGCTCCGGGATGAATGGAGTATCGAGATTTATGAGCTTCGGTCATTAGCAATTCATGATGATTATCACGGCTAGGAATCCAGATGCGATCGAGATAGTAATAAATACCATTAGGTTTAACAACGAGCTGAGTTTCAGCACCACATTTCATTTCTTCCTCCAGGGTATTCTCGTTAAAACAAGCAAATTGGGCGGAGCGAATCACGATTTCGAGATCATTCAAAGCTTGAGAGTCACGAATACTACACACATAGCTTCGTCGACTGAGAGCATCGGCTACGACGTTTGCTTTGCCAGGATGGTAGCGTATCTCACAATCATAATCGTTGAGAGGTTCAATCCATCTGCGTTGGCGCATATTTAGTTCCTTTTGATTAAAGATATGTTATAGGCTCTTATGGTCGGTGAAGACCGTACACTTAGTACCGTAAAGGTAGTGTCGCCATATCTTCAATGCAAAAACAACTGCACCGAGTTCGAGATCGTGGGTTGTGTAGTTTTTCTCGTGGATCCTGAGTTGTCGAGATGCATACGTGATAACTTTGTCTCGTTGCATAAGAACACAACCAAGACCTAAGTTAGAGGCATCGCAATAAACAATGAAATTGTCGTTTCCGTCGGGTAGAGCGAGGACGGGAACGTTGCATAGCATACGTTTGAGAGTTTGAAAGGCTTCCTCTTGTTTGGAATCCCAAACGAAAGGCTTGTCTTTATGGGTTAAAGCGGTAAGTGGAACGACAATTTTCGAAAATTCGGCGATGAATCGACGATAGTAACCCGCCAATCCAAGAAAAGAACGGATTTCAGATGCATTCTTCGGCGTAATCCAACTCTTGACAGTTTCAGTCTTTGCAAGGTCGACGTGAATTCCTTGACTATTAATGATGTGGCTGAGAAATTGGACTTCTTCGAGCCAGAATTCACATTTAGAGAACTTAGCATAAAGACGATTACCTTGGAGAAGTTCGAGGACTAAACGGAGATGGCGTGTGTGTTCGTCTCTCGACTTCGAGTAGATAAGGATGTCATCGATAAACACAATGATGAAACGATCTAAGAAAGCTTTACACACACGGTTCATCAAATCCATGAAGACCGCGGGTGCATTGGTAAGACCAAAAGGCATGACCACGAATTCGAAATGGCCAAAACGAGTACGAAAGGCGGTTTTCAAAATATCTTCTTCCAACACTCGTAACTGATGATAGCCGGAACGTAAATCGATCTTAGAAAAACAAGTAGCACTTTTAAGTTGATCAAATAAGTCGTCGATTAATGGAAGAGGGTAGCGGTTCTTTATCGTAAGCTTATTAAGTTCACGATAATCGATACACCTTCGGAACGTCCCATCTTTCTTTTTCACGAAAAGAACGGGTGCGCCCCATGGTGAAGTGCTCGGGCGTATGAAACCTTTATCAAGAAGCTCTTGAAGTTGGCTTGATAGCTTGCGCATTTCGGATGGTGCGAGATGATAGGGAGCTTTAGCAATGGGAATAGCACCGGGAATTAAATCGATACGGAATTCAACACCACGAGGGGGTAAACCAGGTAAATCGTCAGGAAAAACTTTAGGAAATTCACAAACAACGGGTACACCCTTCCAGGTTTTCTTTTCTTTCTTCGGGTTCATGATGTGGGCTAGGAAGGCAACGCATTGCTTTCGTAGATGCTTGCTCGATTGAGTACATGACATAAGCATCAACTTCTTTGAGGGAGTCTCGCCATAGACGTGTAGCTGATCACCGTTAAGGAGAGGGAAGAGAATCATCTTATCGAAGCAAACAACTTCGACATGATTTTCACGAAGTAAGTCCATGGCTACTATGATATCGAAGCTACCTAATTGCATAGGTATGAGATTGATCGAGAAGATGTGGTTGTTGAGATCGAGAGTACAACCACGTAGGACGGAGTTAACGGTAACGGTTCCTCCGGTGGCGACTTCCACATCGAAAGTCTTTGGGAGTTTAGCGCGTTTACATTTTAAAACCTTTTCGAATCCTAACGATGCAAAACAATTATCGGCACCAGTATCAAATAAACATGAAGCATAAATACCATTGACAAGGAACGTACCATTGACAACATTGTTGTCGTTCTGACCCTGGCGATGATTGAGGTTAAGGCTCTTCCACGCATAGCCTGTGGTTGCTGTTGTTGCGGCTGTGGTGGTGGTTGCTGCTGCGGTGGCTCTTGTTTAACGGCACCGTTTGGGCAGGCGTTGCTGAAGTGGTTCGGGTCACCGCATGTGTAACAAACGCGGGCCAGAATTGTTGGCGCTGGCGGTGCTTGGTTAACGGGAGCGGCATTGATAGGAGCTGGTGGAGCGGCGAGAGCGGGAGGAGCTTGCTGACGAGGACCCGTACGACAATGCGCCATGAAATGACCATAAATGTTGCAGTTGGCGCAAAAGCGGAAGTTTCCTCCAACTGCGTGATGATATGTGCACTTAGAGCACAGTGGGTGAGGTCCTGTGTACGCACGCTTAGCAGCTGGTGCGTTTGGAGTAGCGGCGTGGCGATGCTGAGAGCTTGGAGCGGGGACCATCGCGCAGTTCTTGTTGTTTCCCTTGCGCTTACGATTCTGGTTACTTGTCTTGGGGGCTTGAGGTGGAGCTGTATCGATGCTTGGCTTAGTAGTAGCTTGGCTGAGATTCTTGGTCGAGTTTTTGAAATAATTAGCTTGGACCCGTTTGTCGTTGATCTTAGCGACGATCTGGTAAGTCTCCTCGATGGTAGTGGGTCGGGCTGCTTGAACAAAGTCGGCTACACAATCTGGTAAAGCGCGGAGATACTTCTTGATTGCCTTTTCGGTAGTATCCACCTGACCTGAGCAGATAAGGCTGAGTTGTTTGAAGCAAGCGGTGAGTCCAGCATTGTCACCACCATTTTGTTTGATACCCCAAAACTCATTTTCCAACTTCTGGATTTCGTAAGGTGGGCAGAACTCTTTGATCATTAGCTCCTTAAGTTCTTCCCACTCGACAGAGTAGGCTTCGTCGTTACCGCGTCTGTTGCGCTCGGCGGTCCACCAGTCAAGTGCCCTTGACTGATAGACTCCAGTGGCGTTAACAGTGAGGAGATTTTCAGGGCATCCGCTTTATCTTAAGGTGACTTCAATCAAATCGAACCAATGAAACAACTTGGTTGGTCCGTCTTCGCCCCGGCGAATGCTGCAGGACCGCATGCTTTAAACTGCTTGAAGCTGAAGCGGGATTTTGGAGCATCATTCTTGGAGTCGACAGACGAATTGCTGCTGACGGCATGGATCTCGTTGACGATATGAGGGATAACTTAGCCATTTGCTTGGCTACCAATAAAGCGATGCGCTTATCAGCGTTGTTGCGCTGAAGATTCCTCCTGGTGTGCGATCCCATGGAAGACATCTACATTGAAGGATTTGATTGGATGAGATTTGATTATAATAGATTTATGTTCAAAAGTTTATTATTATTATTACACTTATGATGCACAAGTTCGCCCGAACTTGACCTAGTGGCCAAGTTTTGTTCGATTATTTGGCGTTAAGAGTTCGTTCGGTGATTCGGTTCGTATTGGATAGTTATATTAAGTGTTTTAGCGAAGCGTTAAGCGTTATATTACCATTGCTTTGAGAGAGAGCGAGTTACGTGAGCGTGCGAGCGTTTTAGCGATAGTAAACCATAACATAAACAAATATAACACACATAAAACATAATTCCACATAATTAACTGCGTTTTGTGATGCGATGAGATAAGCGATACGATGGCACAAGTGTTTATTAAACAATAACACACTCGGCTCGTTTGGTAGCATAACTACTTGTGTTGCGTTGAATTAGCGATTAATAAGCGATTAGATGGGATATAGTTGTGACAAATTATAATTCCATTAACATAACTTCTCATAATCAAATCTCGGAATATAAGCGATAAGTATAGACGAAACACACGGAAATAAATAACAACGGAAATTTGGAGTTGTTACAGGGAAGGTAGTGGACACAATAAAAGAAGAGAAATAAATGTGGATAAAGCATAGATCGCTGATAAAGAACCTTGAGTGAGAACGTTGGTGTGATTTTAATGTGAGAGACGTGATTATGTAATTTTCGGGATTCCCAGCTTTTTGATGGCCCCTTGTTTCATTTTTATCTCTTAATAAAAATGCCGCTGTTTGAATAAAAAAAAAGACTGGCATTTCAGATCAAGTGGACTGACCCACTAGTAATAACCTTATACTACATCTTTTATGGACAAATATGTAATTTTAATTAAACTTTAAGACACCTATTATAACTTTGAAGCATATGGTACACGTACTCTATGAAATAGTTTCTAATTTGTTCGTATTTAATAAACTTTTCCTAATTAATACATTATTTATTGCCTATGAGATTATTTAATTCAGTAAATTAAGTATTGTCTTGTTTATAATTTATATAATACATCTCTTATGAGCAAAAAAGTAATTTCAATTAAACAATAAGATACCTATTACAACTTTCGAAGCATAGCGTATAAGTACTCTATCCAATAGTTGCTAATTTACCTCCGTATAATAAACTTCTCTTAAGTATATAGTAATTACTTATATGCATAGTGATAATAGTAATAACAACAACAATAATAATAATTTGGAATAACAACAACAACAACATTTCAACAATAATAATTTCCAAATGTAATCAATGTTTAAGGCAAGTAAGGTTAGATTACACTCTCTAAAAGAGCCTTAGTAACACATGCTGCATCCATAGTATTATCTTATTTAAATACTTAAGTATATAATTAATAAATATTTACATAGTTACAAAAACAACAACAATACCCAAATATAATCGGTGTATAAAACATGTCGAGTTAGATTCCGCTCTTCAAAAGAGCCTCGATGACACCAGTCGCATCGTACGAGCCAACCCACTGATATACAAAAATGAACTTGATAGAACAATGATATTTCCGCATTGGTCCATATGTGTGGGCCATTAGCTCGACTTTCTTTTCATTCCATCTCCAAAAATGAACTTGATGAATAATGATTTAGCTCCGGAGGCAAATCTAGAATCTGCAGATTTTGCAGTGTATCACATTAGTTTTTTCTTCATTTTTCTTAGTTTTTCCTAAAATGCGTAATGCCATCCTAATTTCTCCTAGAAATCCTCAAAACTAAATTATTTTAATATAAATTTAACTTTAAAAGTAATATATATTTTTAAAAAATTCAAACATTAATTATTCTAATTTAAAGTGGCTTCCAACTTCATCGGGTGATTGGTGAGAGCTCCCGATTTTTAGATGATTTTCCCAAGATTTTGGGGGTGTGGGTAGAGGTGTTAAAAAATCGGTTTTAGGATCGAACCAAACCGTCGATTAGTATACTGGTTAGTGATTTTAATTTTCAAAGCCGGTTAAAAACCAGTTTTTTAGCATAAACAAATTATAAACCGAACCGAATGTACCAGTTTGAGTTCCAATTTGGAGGGGGTCCCACCCAGTGGCGGATTTAAAGCTTAGGTAGGGTGGGCCTAGGCCCACCATCCAGCCCAACCCACCGTCCATCCAGATAAAATTCTTATACAAATATCCATACGGCCCAAATATCCAGGTTACTTCTCATCGTTTAGTTTGATTAAACCCAATTATTATTAGCCCGCGAGAAAACATGTTAGCAAGAACTATTATATATTTTATTCAAAAAATTATTACAATTCTAAGTACAATTATTCATTATACCACTTTGTTAATTAACACACAAAAATTTCAATTCTTTTTTCTTTCGCCTTTACTTTAAAAATATAAATTATTTCCATATACATTTTCACAGATTTGTGAATTATTGATTTGTTTTGATTTTTTCTATGTACGAATCATTTTTAGCCGGTCGGTAATGTGCCCACGCTAAATAAAGTTACGTATCCGTCACTAGTGTTACCTGGGGTCTCCCTGGAATCTACTCCCTCAACCTTAGTTCACATGTGTGAGACATGGGTGATTGGGTGGACTGGGTTTTTTTTTATTATGTGTCTCTAGTTCTTCTTTTTATACATACATATTTCCTAGTTTTGGCAAATTATTTTCATTTTTAATACTTCAATTAAATTTAAACGACAAAAATTATATTAATTATTTAAAATAATTATTCCTTTTAACTAATCGAGTTTTCATTCGTCGCAGCGTACAAATTTAATACGATACGACCATCAACTATGAACTGTAATTACTCATTATTTTATTTTCATTACACAAGTAAATTAATATATGGTTCTAAATCTCGTTTGTTTCCATAATAAAAATAAGAAGTATTGATTTTAATAAGGGAAAATGCTACAAAAATGTAATCAAGTTTGCTTAATGTTCCAATTAAGTCATCAAAACTTTGTTTGTATCTATAAAGTAACTAAACTTTAATTTGATGTTCTAATAATGTGTAATTACAAGGTCATCAAGTTATTATTTTTGTCTCCATTTTTTTATTTTGTTTTAATCTTTATGTGAATGTGAACTTTATAAAATCAAAACATATTTAAAACAAACAACCAAGTTTTTTAATTGTTGAACTATCTCAACCCTCAAAACCTTTCATCATCGTTCAACTCAGTTCATGTCTTTCCGGCCGTCAATGACAACTTTCCGGCGACCTGCAATAACCGGAGGTAGGTTGTATGTCCACATCCCTTCTTCCTCTCCATTCAATCCATTAGTCATTTAACGTCTTTGGGATTTCGTCGCAACAAAATCAAAATCCAACACACACCCGTCTCTGATTACAATCGGCACCTACACCACACCACACCACACAAACACATGGATCGAAAGCCATTGAATCCCCATGGTCTCTTATCGCCCCTTGTTCACGCCAACCCATCGCACATTACCTCTTGTCGGAGACGACTTTTGTTTTAACCTCACCGTTCGATCTCTGATTTCGGTCGAACAAGTTTTCAGATTGGAAGCTATGGCCAGCAAATAAATGAATCTTGGTAGTAAAAAATGATCTCAGATTTGGTATTCGGGAAAAAAAAGTATAGAGTTGCCACCCCACCCGCAACGGAATAAAAGTCGGGGCATAATTGGGTTATCACTAAAGCTCATGATATTTACTAAGATGTTTCATATTTATTAAATTCAAATTACAAACTTAAATGTCCAAAACAAAATTCATACAATTACAAAGAAAATGAAACTATATAATTATTACAAAGCATAAACTTGTTTATTCTTCTAGGCCTTCCTAAGTGTTTCCTGTCTCGGCTGGATCACCTGTATCATGTGTAAAACGGGGGAGATTTTGGGTCAACAAAAGTTGGCGAGTGAACCTTGATAAAACATTTTAACTAATTTCTTGTTTTATTTAATAAGGAAAATTCGTGCATTAATCACATGTGAGCAAACATATATGTAAACAATCACAAACCACTTTGGATGAGTATATGACATGAAATGATGATGTCTTTGAGATCAAGGCTCAATCAAACGGAGCCGATCTAATGAGGCTCCTAATGCTCAACCCGTATCCCACGGGGAACTGATGGGCCTAATGAAATGCGTGCACTGAAATGATGAAATTCAATCTACATATAATTCACACAATAATTGATACACATTTGATCACGGATATGATGTATGCACAAGTGTTTAAATAAAATAAAAGGATAGTACGACACATGATACACCCCAAAATATGATTAAAATGGGGAATTTGTAGAGATTCACTCACAGTGGATGCGTTTCTTGATGACGATGAATGCGCACGAATATTATGATTCAACTGAAGAGGGAAAACTAACCTAAATAATAATGACATGATTCGATTAAATAAATAAATTTTATTTAAGATTATTATTTTTAATTAGTGCTCTTTAATGAGATTTTTAGATTTAATTTTATGAGTTTAATGCAAATTTCTAACTTCAAAAACCTTATTTTTAAGTATTTTTAATAAATTTTTCAATTAAATAAATAAATAAATAAAAGAAATAAAAAGGGTTGACTTTGTCAGGTTTGACCGGGTCTGACAGGCGGCAAGTGAGGTTCGAACTCGGGACCTCTCGTATACGTGCACGCAGCTCTACCAACTGAGCTACGTGTCTAACCCGAAATATTCTTGGTTTTAATTATATTTATATACTAACTGACTCTAACCTTATTTAGTTTTTATTAAAAATGTTTTAATATGGCCGAACCGGTTGCAGAAACCCGGAGTCGAACTCGGGACCTTCGGTTCGAGTGCGCACAGCCCAACCAGTTGGGCTGTGTGTCTAATCTGCTTAACTACTGGATTATATTCCTCTTATGTATATACTGTGACTTGATCTGATTAGGTTCTAAAATGTTGGTTTTATTTCTGAAAGTCGGTAACATGTGCGATTCGAACCCGGGACGTGTGTTTTGTATTTGCACACAGTCCACCGCTAGACTGTGTGTCTAACCCGGTTAAATACCCGATTTTAATTACATTATATACTACTTAGGCCTCGTCTTCTTCATTATGAAGAACACAGAACAGTGAACCCGACTGTTTTGCTTAATCGACCAACAAGCTTATACTCGATTGAAATAGGATGGAAAAAGAAAGATTAAGGAATATGATATACCAAGACAGAGAGTTTTCTTCAGATTTCCGGCAAGTTTTCGTCGGCCCTGATTTGCTATTTCCGGCTGACTGAACTGATTCAACAGTTTTGATTATTGATTCGAGCAATTAGATTATCAATCAAAAGATAGCAAGAAAGTTTAGACAATTATACCGTCTGAAGAACAAATGCGGTTTTCTGATCAGTGATTCAGGCGATATTCCGGTGAATGTGAAGATCTCCGGCGACGAGCTTTGGAAGGAATAAAGCTTCGAAAGAGAGTGCGGTTCTGAGCGAAATGTTTACCAGGAGTTTGAGTGGGTATTTATAAGGATGAACAGGCTGATTTGGGTTTGAATTAAGGTCAAGGTTCGCGGTCAATGATTTCCGACGGTTTTGACTGAAATTGATTGTTAGGCATCGGTTATAACTGATGTCGAAATCAGTTTACGCGTTTCAGTCAAAGGAAAATAGCCACATTTGCGGAATTTCGGTTTTTCCGGCGACCGCGAGTTCTGGGCACGCTGATTTACCGGTTTTGATTTTCGGATTTTACTTTAAGTGTTATATGTTTCAGTATTTATCACAAGTGAAGTGTGTGGCGGAGTGGTGTGGTGTGTGTGTATGTTTGCGGGAGACCCGGGTTCGAGACCCGGCGACTCTATTTTATTTTTTTTACTTATTATTATTATTTATTAATTATGGTTTTTAAATTCTAAAATGTTTATTAATTATGTATTATTTAAAATAATCTGAACAATAAATACACAACGAATCTTATAACTGAATACTTGATTATTAAACGAAGCGGGTTTTGAAACCCGTTTTTCGACGAATGTTACAGTATCCCCTACTTTTAGGAATTTCGTCCCGAAATTTAAGTAGTAGTGGTAACTGGAAAGAGATGTGGGTATTTTTCGCGCATTGAGTCTTCACGTTCCCAAGTAAACTCGGGTCCTCATTTCGACTCCCAACGTACACTGACAATTGGAATACGACTTCGCCTTAAACGCTTCTCTCCGAATGTAACATTTGTAAAAATCGGGTCTCCAAAACCCGCTCCGTTTTGTAATCAAGTACCAAGTTATGAAAGTACATTAATTATTTATGGTTATTTTGAGTTAAAACGATACATAATTAATAAATAAACTAAACTATAAAAATTATATTTGATAAAAAGTTAAAATAAAATAAATAAAAAACATTTGAAGCTGCCGGGACTCGAACCCGGGTCAGCTGAGTCTCTAAACGACTTAACACCCATTCCCTAAACCACTCCGCCACAACGTGTTTTCTGTTAACACTAGGAAAGCAAAAGGAACTTATACACAAACTCGATTTAACCGTTGATGCTATCTGAAAACCGATAATCGGCAAACCAATCATTAAATCGATTGTTTACCTCACAATTTCAGTTATAACCGATGTGCGACGGTTTCCAATTAAGTCAGAATTGATTGAACTTTAAACCTTATCATTTCGGCTTTTGAAACCGAAAATTTCATCAAGTTCCGATTTAATTCGAGCTCCAGATCATTTACACGACTCAGAGCTATCACAACAATATTCAATTTCATTTTCATCGCATTCCTGAACCGTAAAATCCTCTGAATCTGTTCGCCGGAAAATTTCTGCAAGTCACCGGAAAATCGGGACTCACATTCTCACGGTAATTCCTCCGACTCTTTTTGTTTAAAACATGTGATTAGTCAGTCTCTAACACAACTCCATCATTAGAATCGATCCTAAGCAACGATTATCGGAAATCTTATCTTCGCCGGAAAGTTGCTGAGACTGCCGGAATCCCACTGTGAACTGGTAAGATATCCTACACTTCTTTTAAACCTTGTTTAGGTGACTCAACCTTATGAATAATCGATCAACGCTGTTAATTGGTTCAACAGTCGGAGTTCATTTCCAGTACCGACGAACCTCCGCCGGATTTCTGTGAATATCATCAATCGGTAAATTCTGTTCTTTAAACTCTCTCCATTCCTTACTCTTGAATTACTGTTAATGTCTAAAAACTTTGTAAATCACAAATCAATCCTAACCAGTCGATTTATGCTGTCCGTGTAATCCGATGAAGAAGATGAAGTTCTATCAGAACATAAGTATAATTAAAATCGGTATTTTAAACGGGTTAGACACACAGTCCAGCGATGGACTGTGTGCAAATTTCATATACACGTCCCGAGTTCGATCCTTGCTACGCGCACGCCTTACGTAATAACATTCCTTTTTAATCATGAACTAACCCGGGTTAAAACAGGTAGTTGTTAAGTATAATAAAAACCAAGAATATAACCGGGTTAGACACACAGTCCAGCGGTGGACCGTGTGCAAAATGAACTTCACGTCGCGCGTTCGAATCTTGTCACGAGCACCGGTCCAGTTGAATTAAAACGTTTTTGTAAATAAAGGAATTTTCGGTTAATTCAAATAAGTATATAAATATAATTAAAACTGAGTTTATAACGGGTTAGTCACGTAGCTCAGTTGGTAGAGCTACGTGCACGTGAACGGAAGGTCGCCAGTTTGAATCCCGCCAGGCGCAGAAATATTCGCTGACCGAACCGGTCAACGGTCAACGGTCAACAGTAAAAAAAATAATAATATTTTTTTATATATATTTATTTATTTAATTTAATTTAAAAATCAATTAAAAATACTTAAAAATAACATTTTTAAAGATAGAAAATAGCCATAAACTCATAAAAATATATCTAAAAATTTCATAAAAATCCTTAATAACATTCATCCACTTAATATATTTTTCCATTATTATTTAGGTTAGTATTCCTCGTCGACTCGCTCATCTAAATCGTGCGCATCTCACCATCTCAAATTCAACGCACCCAATGTGAGTGAACCTTTCAAATTCCCCGTTTTAATCACGTTTTTGGGGTGTATCATGTGTCTTTGTTTATTTACATATTATAATGAAACTATTGTGCATACATCATATCATGACATGTGTATTAGTTGTTGCTGTTAAGTAGTTATTATTGGATGCAAATTATTATTTCAGTACATGCATTTGCCGAGGCCGCAGCTCCCCATCCATGAGGTTGAGCATGTTCCCCATTTTATTATGCGGTTGAACTGTGGCGTGCCCGCACGATCGGCTCCGTTTGATTGAGCCTTGATCGGTCATTTCATTTTACATTTCAATACATGCAATACGATCGGCTCCGTTTGATTGAGCCTTGATCGCACAGTTCAGTTTACATTTCCAGTTCATGCAATACGATCGGCTCCGTTTGATTGAGCCTTGATCACACAGTTCAATTTACATTTCCAGTTCATGCAATACGATCGGCTCCGTTTGATTGAGCCTTGATCGCACAGTTCATTTATGTTAGATATCGTATTATATTGGTATGTTCATGTATGCTATCAAGTGTTATTGTATGTTATAATTGTAACTGCTATTTGCCAATGCTTGATTACTTACATTTGCTCTTTTATGATTATGCACAATATTTTATTGATAAACTAACCATAAAATCATTATCAAATGTTTATCTAATAAGGTTCACTCGCCAACTTATGTTGACCCAAAACCTCCCATTTTACACATGATACAGGTGAACCAGCAGCAGCTAGGAACACATAGGACCTGGATTAGAAGAATAAAACGATTTAGTATTTGGATTGTTATGTTTGGTTATTTTCCCTTGTATTGAATGAACATGTTTGGATGTTTGAAAATGTAACTTTGACTTCATTAATTATGAAACATAATAGTAAATGTCATGTGCTTTGGTGATAACCCAATTATGCCCCGACTCTTATTTCCGCTGCGGGTCGGGGTGTGACACCGAAGTCCATGATTTCTACTGGTCTTTCAACGAAGTGCATCGATTCATCGACTTGAATGTCTTCTAGAGGAATATGGAGGTTTTCATCGGCAAGACACTTTTTCAAGTTTGATACGTGGAATGTGGGATGAATTCTGTTGAGTTCTTCTGGTAGGTCAAGCTTGTATGCTACAGGACTTACTCTTTCGAGTATCTTGAAAGGTCCTACGTAGCGTGGTGCTAGCTTGCCCTTCTGGCCAAAACGAACCACTCCCTTCCACGGTGATACTTTTAAAAGTACTTGATCACCAATGTCAAACTCCAAGGGCTTTCGTCGTTTGTCTGCATAACTCTTTTGACGACTTTGAGCCGCTAGAAGATTGTTTCAAATTTGAAGGATCTTGTCGGTTGTTTCCTGAATTAATTCTGGTCCGGTGATTTGCGCTTCCCCAATTTCGTGCCAACATACTGGAGATCGGCACTCACGACCATATAAAGCTTCGAAAGGAGCCATGCCGATACTTGAATGATAGCTATTGTTGTACGAAAATTCCACTAATGGTAGGTGAGCGCCCCAGTTCCCTTTGAAGTCTCTGACACATGCTCGCAGCATGTCTTCAAGGGTTTGGATGGTCCGTTCAGATTGAACATCAGTTTGAGGATGAAAAGCGGTACTGAGGTCTAATCGTGTACCCAAAGCGGTTTGTACGGCTCGCCATGTTCGTGAAGTGAAACGACCATCACGGTCTGAAATGATGCTTAATGGTACACCATGACGGCTTACGATCTCGCTGACGTAGATACGAGCTAACTTCTCGTTCTTGAAGTCCTCGCGAATCGGAATGAAGTGAGATGACTTTGTAAGACGATCGATTATTACCCATATGGTGTCATACCCACTGGAGGTGCGAGGTAACCCGGTAATGAAATCCATGGTTATGTTTTCCCACTTCCATACAGGTATTTCGGGTTGGACTAGAAGTCCTGAAGGTCTTTGATGTTCAGCTTTTACTTTGGAACAGGTAAGGCACTTGGAAACAAAAACAGCGATATCTTTTTCATGCCAGGCCACCAGTAGGTGTATCGTAGGTCTTGATACATCTTGTCGGCTCATGGGTGTACAGGGTATCGTGTTTTGTGCACCTCATTCATGAGAAAATCACGAAGGTTATCGCGATCAGGAATCCATATGCGGTTTAAATAGTATAGAATACCGTCGGATTTGGTTTCGATTTTGAGTTCAGCTCCACATGACAGCTCATCGCGTACATCATTTTCTGTTACAGAAACATGTTGAGCTGCTCGGATTCGATCTTTGATGTCGGTTATGATTTGGGAACATAGAAGACGAATGGAGTTCGCATAACCTTTTCGACTGAGCGCATCAGCCACCACGTTTGCCTTGCCAGGATGATACCGAATTTCACAGTCGTAGTCGTTGAGAAGTTCGACCCATCTTCGTTGCCTCATATTCAACTCCTTTTGGTTGAAGATATGCTGGAGACTCTTGTGGTCAGTGTATATTTCACACTTAGTACCGTAGAGGTAATGTCTCCATATCTTGAGAGCGAACACAACGGCTCCAAGTTCCAGGTCGTGGGTGGTGTAATTCTTCTCGTGAACCTTGAGTTGCCTAGAAGCATAGGCTATCACTTTTCCTCTTTGCATCAATACACAACCTAGCCCTTGCCCTGATGCGTCGCAATATACCACAAAGTCATCGTAACCCTCAGGGAGTGTGAGGATAGGTGCGTCACAAAGTTTTTGCTTCAGAGTTTGGAAGGCCTCCTCTTGTTTAGGTCCCCATATGAAGGGTTTTCCTTTATGAGTCAAGGTCGTGAGTGGTACAGCAATACGGGAAAAATTGGTGATGAAGCGTCGATAGTAACCAGCCAAACCAAGAAATGACCTTACTTCGGTAGGGGTACGTGGCGCTTGCCATTCCTGCACTGCCTTGATTTTTGAAGGATCGACATGAATTCCCTTGTCATTGACGACATGTCCAAGGAATTGTACTTCTCCTAACCAGAATTTGCATTTTGAGAACTTAGCGTAAAGCTTTTCAGTCCTTAAGAGTGTAAGGATGAGTCGAAGGTGTCACTCATGATCAGATTTAGACTTGGAGTAGATAAGAATGTCGTCGATGAAGACTACGACGAAACGGTCGAGGTAGGGTTTGCATACCCTATTCATTAAATCCATGAAGACAGCGGGGGCGTTGGTTAAACCGAAAGGCATGACCATGAACTCGTAATGACCATAACGAGTCTGGAAGGCGGTTTTTGGGATATCTTCTTCGTGCACTCTGAGCTGATGATAACCAGAACGAAGGTCAATTTTTGAAAAGCAGGTGGTGCCTTGAAGTTGGTCTAGGAGGTCATCAACGCGAGGAAGTGGATAGCGATTTTTAACCGTTAACTTGTTGAGTTCTCTATAATCAATGCACATGCGAAACGTTCCATCTTTCTTCTTCACAAAAAGAACAGGTGCACCCCAAGGCGACGAGCTAGGACGTATGAATCCTTTGTCGGTCAGCTCTTGCAATTGACTGGCCAGCTCTTGCATTTCGGATGGGGCTAACCTATAAGGAGATTTTGCGACTGGTGTAGCGTCAGGTACAAGATCGATGCGAAATTCGACTTCTCTCACAGGAGGAAGTCCTGAAATGTCGTCGGGAAAGACTTGTGGGAATTCTTTCACAACTGGGATATCTTCGAGTTTTCTCTCCTTGTTTCCCTTTTTGACGACGTGAGTTAGGAATGCGACATAGTTCTTGCGGAGATATTTTCGGGCTTGAAGGCAGGACATTAATTTGAGTCCTTTCGAAGGGGTTTCCCCAAAAATACGTAGTGTCTGACCGTCTGCAAGAGGAATGCGAATGAACTTTTCGTGGCACACCACTTCAGCGTGATGCTGGCTGAGCCAGTCTATACCGATTATAACGTCGACACTTCCCAACTTCATAGGAATAAGGTCAATTGGAAAATCGTGATCGTTTAGGGTGAGAGTACAATTGCGTATAATAGAATTTAATGAAACGGGTTTTCCGTCAGCAACTTCCACCGTTAGAGATTCGATGAGATTAACACGAGGTTGGTCGAGGATATGTTCAAATTCTAAGGACACAAAGCTCTTATCCGCACCAGTATCGAATAATATGGATGCAAAACTACCATTGATGAGAAACGTACCGTTGACCACGTTGTTGTCAGCCCTGGCTTGGTTGGCATTGATATTGAAAGCTCTCCCTCTGGCAGGTGGGGGAGCTTGGTTAGCTTGGTTTACCGGGTTTGCGTGAGCTTGGGCATGGATAATGTTCACTAGGCGCGGACATGTGTTCCTGAAGTGGTTTGGGTCCCCACAGTTGAAACAAGCTCGCATGGGTTGCATCATGGGGTAGTTGGGTTGGTAGTAAGTTTGGGCTGCGTGTGGTGCAGATGGTAGAAGTAAGGGTTGTTGGGCTTGACCCACTATCTGATTTTTGGGTTTGGGTTTGAGGTTGATTGCGGTTCATTCGCTGAAGGGTACGACAGGTTTGGATGGTGTGACCTGCACGGCCACAGCTTGTGCAATGTTGGCAGGGATTTTCGGGAGGGTGATGGTATTGACAGCGGTTGCATTTTGGGTGTGGGTCAGTATATGGCTTTTTGAATGGTGCAGCTGGAGGAGCAATTTGGGTGATTGGGGCAACAGTGATAGGAGGGTTGGTTTGAGTGACAACAAAATTCTTGCCATTACGCTTCCTCTTACCAGCAAACTTTGAGGATGAGACTGGGTGGTTTGTAGTTGGGGTCTCTATGGGTGCTTTCTTCTTTTCATCTTTGAACTTGCCGTTTCGAATGCGATTTTCAGTGAGTTCTATAGCTAACTCCATTGCGGCTTCAAGTGTGGCAGGCGATGTGCTTAAAACCGAATCTTGAATTTTCGAGGGGAGGCCTCAAATGTAGTGTTCAACTAAGCGGTACAAAGGGGTGAACAAATTAGGGATCATCTGGTTCAGCTCGAGAAATCTCTTGTTATAGGAAGTGTGATCTCCTTCCTTTTGTTTCAATGTGTGGAATTCGTCTTCCAGCCTTTTGATTTCGCTTCTTGGACAGAAGCGTCTTGTCATGAGTTCCCTTAACTCTTCCCATGTTAAGGCCATGGCATCTTCAACCCCTCTCTTACCCTTTTCCGTGTTCCACCAGGTAAGGGCTACCCAAACAGTCTTCCAGTAGCGTAACGTACCTTACGGTCCTCGGGACAATCGCAATTGAGGAAAGTGTTTTCCATTTCTTCAAACCAGTGAAGGAGGGTGGTAACACCTTCGGTCCCTTCATACTTTGGGGGATCGCAGGATTTGAAGTGTTTGTAGGTGCACTTGGGGGTTTTGGAAGGAGGGTTGGCGACGCTCTGGTCTTCTTGGTTGGGAGGGTTGATGGGATTAGCGGTGAGAGCTTGTTGAACTTGAAGCACGATGTCAGGAAGTACTGCGGCCATTTGTTTAGCAATTTGTGTGGCCAAGCGTTCACTTGACTTTCCTGACTTTCTTCCTCCACGTAGTTGCCTAGCCGACATCTACAGGAACATGTATAGGAAGATTGTGAGTTAAAGAATTTTCTAGGTGTCATGTGTCGTAAAAAGAATGAAAAATCACATAACTGACAATAATTTAACTACATCCATAGGATGTCTTGGGTTTGCTCATGTTTGGGCCTCCAATGTCCCCCATACCATTGCCTGTGTAGTCATGTGGGCCCCCATGACTATTGGGCTTGGTAGGATTCACATTGGTGTCGGTGGGTTAACACTCGCACCACCCAAATGAAAATCGTAAAAACATGATTGCGTGATGTATGGTAGGAGGGTTTCCAGGTGTAGACACAATGACAACTCAAAGTGGGGTTAGCTCACACGACGTTTGGTATAGCATGTTTTGGCCTAATAGGTCCTTCGTACTCTCATCGTTAGTCCCCTGGTAGGCAAACTGGTCCTTATTTTGGATTTATACGAATGCCAAGCCTAGACAGGACGTTCCGACTACCGGTACTCGTACCCTTCCAGTTACTACATGCCCGTCATGAGAACTCACTTTGATGTGATTTGAAAAATACAAAAATCATTGCAAAAATCATGGGAATCGTGAGGTGTGTGCTCTCATGGATATGATATGTTGTGAGGATATGATTTATGATGAGCATTGCATAATAACATGTATTTGTGAGCGTGCTTGCATAACATTGAGTATGAAAATAAACATGAAACATATAAACATCATGAATTTTGCATGTAACGCATAAACAATTAAAATTTAATCAACTATAGTATAGGCTCTAAGGGTCTAATAACCTATCCTATATCCCTATAGTCACAAGCTCTAATACCAATCTGTCACACCCCGACCCGCAACGGAATAAAAGTCAGGGCATAATTGGGTTATCGCCAAATCTCATGATATTTACTAAGATGTTTCGTATTTATGAATTCAAATTACAAACTTAAATATCCAAAACAAAATTCATACAATTACAAAGAAAATGAAACTATATAATTATTCCAAAGCATAAACTTGTTTATTCTTCTAGGCCTTCCTAAGTGTTTCCTGTCTCGGCTGGATCACCTGTATCATGTGTAAAACGGGGGAGATTTTGGGTCAACAAAAGTTGGCGAGTGAACCTTGATAAAACATTTTAACTAATTTCTTGTTTTAGTTAATAAGGAAAATTTGTGCATTAATCACATGTGAGCAAACATATATGTAAACAATCACAAACCACTTTGGATGAGTATATGACATGAAATGATGATGTATTTGAGATCAAGGCTCAATCAAACGGAGCCGATCTAATGAGGCTCCTGATGCTCAACCTGTATCCCACGGGGAACTGATGAGCCTAATGAAATGCGTGCACTGAAATGATGAAATTCAATCTACATATAATTCACACAATAATTGATACACATTTGATCACGGATATGATGTATGCACAAGTGTTTAAATAAAATAAAAGCATAGTACGACACATAATACACCCCAAAATATGATTAAAACGGGGAATTTGTAGAGATTCACTCACAGTGGATGCGTTTCTTGATGACGATGAATGCGCACGAATATTATGATTCAACCGACGAGGGAAAACTAACCTAAATAATAACGACATGATTCGATTAAATAAATAAATTTTATTTAAGATTATTATTTTTAATTAGTGCTCTTTAATGAGATTTTTAGATTTAATTTTATGAGTTTAATGCAAATTTCTAACTTTAAAAACCTTATTTTTAAGTATTTTTAATAAAATTTTCAATTAAATAAATAAATAAAAAAAAGAAATAAAAAGGGTTGACTTTGTCAGGTTTGACCGGGTCTGACAGGTCAGACGACAAGTATTCCAGGCGGCAAGTGAGGTTCGAACTCGGGACCTCTCGTATACGTGCACGCAGCTCTACCAACTGAGCTACGTGTCTAACCCGAAATATTCTTGGTTTTAATTATATTTATATACTAACTGACTCTAACCTTATTTAGTTTTTATTAAAAATGTTTTAATATGGTCGAACCGGTTGCAGAGACCCGGAGTCGAACTCGGGACCTTCGGTTCGAGTGCGCACAGCCCAACCAGTTGGGCTGTGTGTCTAATCTGCTTAACTACTGGATTATATTCCTCTTATGTATATACTGTGACTTGATCTGATTAGGTGTTAAAAATGTTGGTTTTATTTCTGAAAGTCGGTAACATGTGCGATTCGAACCCGGGACGTGTGTTTTGTATTTGCACACAGTCCACCGCTGGA
Source organism: Scalesia atractyloides (assembly GCA_947069175.1). Lineage (NCBI taxonomy): Eukaryota > Viridiplantae > Streptophyta > Magnoliopsida > Asterales > Asteraceae > Scalesia > Scalesia atractyloides. The sequence continues at coordinate 76,988,171 of CAMTDV010000021.1, forward strand.
CTGTGTGTCTAACCCGATTAAATACCCGATTTTAATTACATTAATATACTACTTAGGCCTCGTCTTCTTCATTATGAAGAACACAGAACAGTGAACCCGACTGTTTTGCTTAATCGACCAACAAGCTTATACTCGATTGAAATAGGATGGAAAAAGAAAGATTAAGGAATATGATATACCAAGACAGAGAGTTTTCTTCAGATTTCCGGCAAGTTTTCGTCGGCCCGGATTTGCGATTTCCGGCTGACTGAACTGATTCAACAGTTTTGATTATTGATTCGAGCAATTAGATTATCAATCAAAAGATAGCAAGAAAGTTTAGACAATTATACCGTCTGAAGAACAAATGCGGTTTTCTGATCAGTGATTCCGGCGATATTCCGGTGAATGTGAAGATCTCCGGCGACGAGCTTTGGAAGGAATAAAGCTTCGAAAGAGAGTGCGGTTCTGAGCGAAATGTTTACCAGGAGTTTGAGTGGGTATTTATAAGGAGGAACAGGCTGATTTGGGTTTGAATTAAGGTCAAGGTTCGCGGTCAATGATTTCCGACGGTTTTGACTGAAATTGATTGTTAGGCATCGGTTATAACTGATGTCGAAATCAGTTTACGCGTTTCAGTCAAAGGAAAATAGCCACATTTGCGGAATTTCGGTTTTTCCGGCGACTGCGAGTTCTGAGCGCGCTGATTTACCGGTTTTGATTTTTGGATTTTACTTTAAGTGTTATATGTTTCAGTATTTATCACAAGTGAAGTGTGTTGCGGAGTGGTGTGGTGTGTGTGTATGTTTGCGGGAGACCCGGGTTCGAGACCCGGCGACTCTATTTTATTTTTTGTTTACTTATTATTATTATTTATTAATTATGGTTTTTAAATTCTAAAATGTTTATTTATTATGTATTATTTAAAATAATCTGAACAACAAATACGCAACGAATCTTATAACTGAATACTTGATTATTAAACGAAGCGGGTTTTGAAACCCGTTTTTCAACGAATGTTACAGTTGCCACTTGCTAATGTGTGGTCGGAGAGAAAAACGATTTGCAGGTGCAGATGTAGGTTTTGCTTATACTTGGTGTGTTGTGTATTACATATTAACACTCCTTTTTGGTCTTTTTAATCTTAGGGGCACGTTTATTTTTATTTTTTAAAAGAAATATTAATTTCTATAATTTAAATTATCTTCTATAATTAAAAATAAAAAACTTAGTTTAACCTGACACATCATTATTGTAACCTGCTAACCTGTTAATTACATATCATTAGAACAACAAATGAAACTTTAATGACTTTATAGAGACAAAAAATGTTTGAGTGACTTAATTGAAACAATTAGCAAACTTGATCACATTTCTATAAAGTTACCCTTTTTAATAATTCAAACTATTCGTTGTTGGCCGGTAACAGTCTTTGCTTAAAAAATAACCACGAGACATATTGGCTTCCGATGGACCTGACTAACGGAACCCTTAAGCCGGTCGTCGGAAACACGTTTTTCGTCCAGAAAACTCAACTTTTTTGTCGTAGACCTCTTTGTAACCTTAGATCGTACCTTTAGAAACATTTTTAGTAAAAAGCCCCATTTATTGAGGTCTCCGGGAAAACTCCTTTTTGGCCGGAAAATTAAACATTTACCACTTAAACCTCTTTGTAACCTTATATCGGATTTTTAGGAACATTTTCCTAGTAAAAAACCCAATATTGAGGTCATCAGAGAACTTTTTTATCAACATTTTCGTTTCAAACATCTTTTTAACCTTAGATCGGACCTTTATAAACTTTTTTCCGCCTAAAAATGTTTTTCCGGCGACCGGCGACTAACGGCGTTAAAGTTCCGCTAGTCAGGGTCCATTGGTGAAACTATAAAAAAAGAAGGAAACAAAGAGAAGACATAAACATATTAGTGTAAGCAACTAAATACATGCACTCATCGGTCTTAAAATTGAATAGTAAATTTGTGAATGCAACCTATGTTGCTAATTAATACAGTGTTAGCAGCCTATAACAAGTAGTTGAGATTATTAAAATCCAATACTCCTAAAAATAAAAATAGAGTATAAAAGTCGGACAGATAGTATTAAAATTAAATATAGATAAAAGAAGAAGGACGTATGCAGCAAGTTTAGACTTCTAAAGTCAACCCAAGTCAACGTTGACTATTATTATTTGTAAAATTACATCCTTTTAACTAATAAACATACATAATTCATACTTTTTGGTCAGAGTCTTCAAGATGAAACTTGGATGATCTTTTTTTTTTAAAGTAACTTTTATTCACAAGACCCGCCCCTCAACCAGGGCGAAAAAACGACAACGACCGATTACATTATATTAAACTTATACCACTCTTCCCAACTAATTAATTTATACAAGGATCTATTTTTATACCATAAATACCCCATAGACTTAATGTTCTGAATAATCTTCACTCTCATTTATCGCTTTCCAAACAAACCAACTTGCCACCATTATAATCCCCTTGATCACCTCTTTTTTTTTCTTCCTTCATCCAAATCCTCGTGCAACTCCAGAAGATCCTTAACCAAAAACGCGAAAATTGGCCTACTTTGCACCACACACTGATATATTGCCAAACAATTGAAGCGATATAGCAACCATATATTAAATGGTCCACAGATTCATCCTTATCATTACACAGAATGCAAACTAAGTCACCTTCAAAGCAGTTTCGTGCTTGCAGAGCCAAAAGAGTAGGAATACGATTCCGAACCGCCCGCCACATAAATATATTCACTTTTCTAGGAACCCATTTACACCATTCCAAGACGTACCTGTTTCTAAAATCACCGTCCGTCCGTAAGAACTCCTTGGCAGCCATAACAGAAAATACATTATGATTGCGACCGTGCCATATCCACTTGTCGCAGCCACTTCGAAACTGCACCCTATCAAATTTTTCAATAATATCACTCCATTCAGCTAATTCCTCTGCAGTACTCGGCCATCTCGACCACTTCCAGCTTCCCATAAAACACCGAGCTTCCTGATTGAACAGATCCGAAACCAAACACCGTTTTTCAACTTCCAATCTGAATAAAATAGGATACCTATCTTTAAGGGGCTCAGCACAGACCCATGGGTCATTCCAGAATCGGATACTAGACTCGTCTCCAATAACACCTCTACACATATGATTAAAACACAGCCCCACCACTTTCACCTTGTCAATGACATTCACTAGAGACTTCCACACACCACAACACGACTTATTGACAGGAATAGAGTACCAACATCTATTATGATCATGAATAGCTTTAACAACACGCTTCCATAAATTATCAGGATCGGTACGAAACCTCCACATCCATTTTGCGAGAAGAGCGATATTTGTCTCTTTTAACTTACACAACCCAAGCCCGCCCTCTTTAATAGGCACTGCAACGTCTTCCCAAGTTACCCAATGCAGTTTCTTCACCCCCACCGAACCTCCCCATAAGAGCCTTCGGATTATCCCTTCCAGGCCCTCAATAACCTTAGCCGGAGCCTTAAAAACCGAAAAATAGTACGCCAGAAGACTCTCCATCACCGCTTTAATTAACGTCACGCGTCCACCTATAGAAAGGCATTCCGCCTTCCAACGGGACAACCTAGCCTCAAAGATATCGAATAAAAAATTCCAATTTGCGACCCTATTCATATTCGCACCCACCAAGATGCCCAAGTGTTTAAAGGGAAACGACCCCGCCTTACAATTTACCTTACCGGCCATATCTGCAACCTCCTCGGCATTAACTCCTATACCAAAAAGATTCGATTTGCCAAGGTTTATCTTTAAACCTGAGCACAAATAGAAACACCTCAGTAATCTAGCTATATTTTTTACGTTTGTCTCGGACCACTCTCCGATGATAACACAATCATCCGCGTATAAAAGGTGTGAGATACAAGGCCCCTTATTCGGAAGAAAGATTCCACTAATCGCACCAACCCTACACGCCTTTTTCACCATCCCTGAAAAAGCTTCCATAACAATGAGAAACAAAAACGGGGATATCGGATCCCCTTGCCGCATACCTTTATAGCAAGGAAATTCAAAGGTCGGCGAGCCGTTCACAAGCACCGAAGATCTAGCCGACACCAAAATACCGTTTATCCAACTACACCAACGATCCGGAAACCCCATTTGGTTCATCACGGGAGAAACAAAAAGCCAATTAACGTTATCATAAGCTTTGGCAAATCGATCTTCAAAATAAAAGCCTTTTTCTTCTTTTTTCTAGCCCAAGAAATAACCTCATTAAGCACAAGCGGACCATCCGTAATGAGACGATCCTTTAAGAACACCGTTTGGTTACTCGAAATCAAGGAGTTGAGAACTTTTTTTAGCCGATTCGCAAGAACTTTGGAAAGGACCTTATTAATAATACCCACCAGGTTTATCGGCCTATAATCGTTGAGACTCCCCGGATCCTTAACTTTCGGAACAAGCGTTATGAATGAGGAGCTACAGCCTCTACCAGTCGATCCAGATTCAAAAAATTCTTGAAAAATGCTCACAAAATCAGGTTGGAACTGGTCCCAGAAGTGTTTAATAAACCTGGGATTAAACCCATCCGGGCCGGGAGCTTTATCACCACCGCACTCGAAAACCGCACTCCTAATCTCCTCCACAGAAAACCTGTTAACCAGCCCCTCAGCTTCACTTTCAGAAAGTTTCGACTCCAAGAAACATTCCAATTCAGGCCTAACAACCATATCTTCTTTGAATTTAACTTTAAAAAAATCGAAAACCCTTTTCTTAATCCTTTTCGGGTTGGATTCCCACACATTATTGACAAATAAACCCGGGATGCCATTACTAACTTTCCGGTTGTTTATGAGACCATGGAAGAATTTAGTATTGTCATCCCCATCCATAGCCCACCTAGCTCTAGATCTTTGTTTTAGGTCCTTTAGTTTAAGAGCCTCTAACTCCGACAAACCCCTTCTACATTCTAACCGAACCCAAGCTTCTTCCTCCGACAAATCTCTTTCTTCCACAAGGAGATCTAATTCCTCTAACTCCTTTCGAAAATTCTCTTCCTCCTCTCCTTCTTTGACTTTAATCTCATTTCTCCATTTCTCTAATATGTTTACACTTCCGCATTAACAGTACGTCCGGATGCCCCTCCCCTTCAAAAGAATCTAGCGCCTTAAACACCACCATTTCAAAGTCCGGGCGGTCAAGCCAAGAGTTAAAAAACCGGAACGGCTTATGCCCAAAATTAAGGTCCTTCATAGACAGTAACAAAGGGTTATGATCCGAAAGAAATCTAGGTAAAGCTCTAAGGCATGCCGTCGGCCACTCCATAACCTCTCTACCCACCAAAATTATATCAATCTAGCGCCTTAAACACCACCTTTTCCTGGGTCCAGGGTGGGGGACCACACAGTATGAGCCCATATCTCGTTAAAAGCTGGCCCCACCAAAACTTCAGCACCTTTATTGCCTGGGAAAGAGAAAAGAACATTCCCATCACTGTTGCCGCCAAGAACAACAGTCTGTTGAGACTCCCCAAAACCCAGACTTTTCCTCTTCCTGCCCGTTGGGATCCACCTCACCGTCTTCACGCTCCGTTTATCGGCTTTCACTTCCGACGGCATCTGAATTTTGACAATAGCATTTTTATATTTGAAACTAAAAATTCAAACCTTAGAATATCTCTGACTTAATAAAATCATTAGCAATATTACATTTTATTTAACATATTTTCTATAACATTACATCAGATTTATATAGTTAAAAAACACTTTTATTCTTAAAATTTGTTAAGATATAAAAAAATCTCACACGTCTTATTTTCTCTCTCTCTATATCCCTTTTTATTTTAATAATATCTTATTCTGCTTACAACCACTCACAATTATATTATATTTTAATAATACCTTATTCTGCTTACAACTACTCATAATTATATATAAAAAATAAAGAACAAATTACAAGTTTTGTCCTTTATGTATGTTTAAAATTACAGATGGTATCCTTTACCTTCAAAATTGATAAGTTTTGTATTTAATGTTTGCAAATCTTGCATGGTTTGTCCTTAATGTTTGTAAATCTTGCATGGTTTGTCCTTTAGGTCAAAACCAAATTGCATGTTTTGTCCTAAATGTTTAACCAAAAATATGAAGTGGTTATGGCCTAAAGGACACACCATGCAAGATTTACAAACATTAAGGACAAAAATGATCAATTTTAAATGTAAAGGACACCTCCTGTAATTTTGGACATACATAAAGGACAAAACTTGTAATTCACTCAAAACTAAATGTCATCATCATCACCATTTTGGTGGGGTGGTAGAGGCTTTGTGTCTCTTGGGAAAATACCAGAGTTCAATTCCTGACATGGAGTGAATTTGGTGTAATTTAAAATTGGTGATTATGTAACATTTGCCGTTAAAAAAACATATATAAAAAATAAATATAAGTAATGAATAGTAAACTGTACATTTAGAGAATTACTCAAGCTTCTTTAAAATTGTTCCATTATTAAGGATTGTGTTGAAATTGTAATTTAACTGATTTCTTTAAGAAACATTTATTTTGAGATAAGGTGTAAATGTAGAATCATGTGAAGGCTCTAAAGGTGAGAGGGGTGCTCACTCGACTCCTCTTATTAGAGCCAATGAAATTTGTTCAAGTCAACTTCACTCTTCAACTCTCCTCAAGCACTTTATCAGAGAGGATGATTTCACCCAAACCATTTTTCTTTTTGTTTTTTTTTAAATGCATGTTTGGTTGGAAACGCTTCTCTCTCCTCTTCCCTCCTCTCCCCTACAAACAGGGCCGGCTTGGGCCAGGTGCAGAGTGGGCCAGCGCACTGGGCCCATACACCCAAGGGCCCTATAGATTTATTTTTTTATATATCTTTTGTTTATATATAGTTTCTGAGCATCAATCTAACAACACAAAGGGATTAATGGTTTGGTGGCTTAGCACAATTTTTCATAGAACAGACCCGAGTTCGAGTCATGTTCTACACCCATGTTTTCCGCTTCTTTGCTTTACGTCCTTATCTACTTGTGTTTGGGCTTTGCTCAGCCCATTCTTTCTAGGTTTTAATCCATTTTTTCTATTTCCTAGGGTTTTGATCAGCCCATTCTTTTGGGTTTTAACCAATTTTTTATATTTTTTCAGTAGTTTTTTTTCTTTTTTCCTTTTCTTTGTGGCCCAATTAGCCAATTTATAGATATTAATATTTAGACTTTGATTATTTGAATGTGTGAAGATTTGGGTACAGGGCCCAAATTTTTTATCCCGCACAGAACCAAAAATATTTTTATGATTTTCGAAGACGGCCCTGTTTACAAGCGGTGACTACTCTCTACACATGTAACACCCCACGTGACAAAGAGTGACGGTGATGGTGTTCCCCACACGATAAAGAGGTTCACCGCCCTCGTTGCCGCATGCAGCTTCTTCACCCTAACTGAAAATAAACATAAGTATGGTGCATTATTGAAAATAAAAACACTAAAATGTCAAAAATAAAAAATAAAAAGTCCAAAAAGAATTTAATGCACATCTCTCTTTAGTCTTTCCTGTTTCTGTCTTTGTTCCCATTACTCACTTTCTTTGTTCATTCCCCTCTTAAACTCCAAACAAACAATTTGCAAAATCTTGACCCAAAAAGTCTCTGAATTTTCAGTATCTATCGTTCAATTATTCATAGATTTTCATTCCCCCATTGGGTTTTTCAGACAAATACCCAGGTAATCAAACCCAGTTCTTGTATTTTGTAATCTTCAATTTTATAGTTTTTTATTTGTTTTTCAAGATTTGACTGATTATTTTGATTATTGAATCTTTGGGTGTGTTTTTTACCTGAAAATTCTAGTGGGTGGCATTTTTCTTGAATGATTTGTGCTTATTGATGTCAAAGATGGAGAATTTGTTCATATTTTTGTGCCAAATTAGTTGAAAAGTCATAGTTTTGAAATTTGACTATTTGAGAATAAAAATTCAAAAATGTGAGTCTGGTCTGGTTATTTATGACTCTGTTTAATTGTGTGTTGTCTGTTGAATTTTGATTATGAGTTGACTTTTTACTAAAAAAGGAGTTTTTAGCTTGGAATCTTGAATCCTTTTGTGGTGGAATTTTGATTAAGTTGACTTTTAGGTGAATGTTTTGATGCCTTTTTGTTTGGCTTCATAGTTAGTGATTGTATTAATTTGCAACAGTTTGATGAGTGGTCATAACATGTTATGTTGCCATTATGAGTGGTGAGATTTGTTTCGGTTATGATTGTTATTGGTACGAAGCAAGCGGCTATGTTGCACGAAAAGCGTTAGATGTTACTAAGGTCGAACGTAGTGGGGCGCGAATTAGGGGGGTTTTTGAGAGATGGCGCCCCATAGCGCCCCCAACACCACTACGGCAGGCACTATGGGTTAAAATTTTTGCCCTCCCGCGATCTATATTACGGCGTTATCACTTTCTTCCCCACTCACACACATATCCATACATACATATATATATATATATATAAAGCCTCCACTCACAAACATATATATACATACATATGTATGTAATGATGGGCAAGGGGCTTTATGACTACAGTCTCTAGTGATATAACGCCCCATAAAGCCCCTCTATGACGTGGCGTGCCACTTGTCGCATAACGCTCCCAAAGGGGCTTTATGACTACACATGCCCTAAGAGAATGTAGTTTCTTATCATTTGGCTTATGATATGGAATATGATTTACAATATATATATAGTCGACCTGTTATTACATAACGCGATATCTTAGATGTAATATGTCCAAAATCATGCTATTTTAAAATTTACTTAACCACATGCACCCCTTAGAGCATTTTTCTACCCGTTTGTGGGTCCTATTCGTCGTTGATTCATACATTTGAGGCGCATGAGTAGATCCTCGTGATACAAACCCGATTCCTATACGGGTGGGTATTAGCGTCAAATTTATTAATGGGTCAAAGCAATTATTGAAAAGGGAAACTGATGGGTAAACGGAAGCTTGCTATTATTGCTTATTTAATCTTTGTTCTAGTTTTTGGGGAGGATGTCAATAATTATTATCTAATTGGGTATCTATACCTTTGTTCTTGGAGATTAACCCATCTCGAATCGGGTCTTCTATCTTGTAGTATTTCAGTTTACAACAATAAAATCTATCAGTTTGTTTTGTTTGATTTTGGGTTCTGTCATTTGGTTCCGTTGCCGGGACATCAAAGATGGAGCAGACCGGGAATAATCAGAAGGAAGGCGGTGTTCATCTAGACCCAATCGCTGACCGGTTGGCAGCCATTATTGCTAAGCTTGATTCTTTGATAGCCTTGAAGAAGGATATAGCAGCAATCAAAGAAGCTTGGCTAGAAAGACGAACAGATGCAATAAAGGAAGCTGAGGATGAAAACCAGGATCCAGTGACAGATTTGGGAATGGAGAAAATTCCTTGCGACGTTTCCATGCCTAGAGCAACACCTATAACTACCACACAAACTGAAAGCCAGTCCCCTCTAATTTCAGATTTGGAGAAAAAAATGTTAGAAGTTGCAGATGAAACAGATGCTCAGACCAGTCCAGAAGAGGAGGAACACAAGAATCACGGAGAGACGAAGAATGCCGTCCTGAAGTCACTCTGTGGTTACTCACACAAGGATCACACGAAGACTAAGACGGATAAGAAACCGCTTGACTGGTCGTTTCAAAAGGCAATCAAGGGTTGGATGGATGACAAAGAAGATTGGCCAGCAAAGCTAACATACATCAATCATACCGACTTTCGAATTCCAAATTCTAATGCACAGGATTCTTTCTGGGCTGCACCTAAATTCGGGCCCGAGAAAGCACAAGTTTTAACTTATAGATGGGTCCATGAAGGTGGTCAGCCTACAATTGAATGGCTTATTGCTTGGTGTGCCAATTACCTTCGTTTCGACTTGATGTCAAGTCGATTATCGGGGCAGGATGTATTGATACAAACCCGATTCCTATACGGGTGGGTATTAGCGTCAGATTTATTAATGGGTCAAAGCAATTATTGAAAAGGGAAACTGATGGGTAAACGGAAGCTGAAGGGCCAGTTAATTTACTACTATTATTGCTTATTTAATCTTTGTTCTAGTTTTTGGGGAGGTTGTCAATAATTATTATCTAATTGGGTATCTATACCTTTGTTCTTGGAGATTAACCCATCTCGAATCGGGTCTTCTATCTTGTAGTATTTCAGTTTACAACAATAAAATCTATCAGTTAGTTTTGTTTGATTTTGGGTTCTATCACCTCGTTTCTTGTCAACATATAAACGGGACCTACAAATACACGTTTATATAGCTAAAAACAGATACAACCCAAACAACCAATTGATCACATGTTCACCTATTGTGTTTTTTATCCATTATATAAAAATGGCGGTTGCATATTGTTGGAATATTAAGATTATTAGTCGTTGGTTGATTGTTCCTCTTAAAGTAGGACTTGAAATCTCAATGCAATGTCATCTGATAGAATCTTGATGCATAACAACAACGCCAACGGTAATCAGACACAAGCCTCTAGTTCTACAAGACGGTAATGATGACATAACTAAATTATATTCTTATAATCTTTTATCCTTGTCATTGACTTTGTAAAGGATACTTAGTATGTAATCACCTCTCTTTTTACAGGCATGATTCGCACACAGTAAATGATAATACTGAATATTCTTCTGAGGAACAGGTATGCGACAGAAACTTATCCCTTTTGCCGTAAAGAACTAGTGTTACTTGTTACCGGTGGAAAAATGGCAGGACACGAGGTTTGGTATTGTGTTAAAATGAGTACTTTGTTTCTACCAGTCAAAAAGGGCCAATTTTGTCCAAATTTTTTAATTTTTTTTGTAAATGTATAGTATGCTAAATGTGATTACAAAAATTATGTTAATTTGGTAGTAATCTACTAATCTCAATTTTTTTAATAAAATGATATAAGAGGATATAATTAAAAATACTATTATTTGGAAGGCCACCTGCCTAGCGTAAGCTGCGCTTTACGTCAACCCACTAGTCAGCAAGGTAGTGGTGGGGCCCATGAGTTTTCCCAAACGGGTTTTCATGGTCACATAAATATAAAAAAAAATTGGATTTTAATAATCCCAACTTTGACATATTGGCCGGCAACAGTCCTAACTAAATAAATGTTTTGTGACAGTCCCAACTTTTAACCTATTTTCCCTTAGCAATCCCATACTAACTAAAAGTTAACGCAGTTAGTTTTTGATGACATGGACTACTTATGTGGCAAAAAAGTCAAAGTCTTGCTGACATGGACTGCTTATGTGGCAATCCACATCAGCAAAAACTAACTGGATTAACTTTTAGTTAATGTGGGATCGTTGAGGGAATATAGGTTAAAAGTTGGGATTGTCACAAAACATTTCCTTGTTGGGACTGTTGTCGGCCAATATGTTAAAGTTGGGACTATTTAAATCCAATTTTCCTAAAAAAAACAATTTGTGTGAAGTTATTTTTTTGCCCTGTTTGAGACAAGGTTTAAAAAAACGGAAACGAGTTCCGAGGCGTAAGCCTCAAGGCGAAACGAGGCGTAAGGCCGAGGTGGTATTAATATATAAATATAAAAATTATATATGTTTTCAAAAATAATAATACTAACTAATTTCATCATCAGATTCATCAAAATCATCAAAAACACACATAAAAAAGACATGAAATGCTTGAAATTGACACAAAAAGGCAAAAACATCAAAAACAACCATAAGGATCCCCTGAGGCGCAGCTTTCTTAGCGCCTCAGGCCCTCTGAGGCGCATATACAATAAAAAACCACATGAGGCGCGCCTCAGACTCTTTTTTTGGCAATTTCGCCTCGAGGCGCGCCATGAGGCGCACACCGCAAGCGTTTTTTAAAACCATGGTTTGAGATAAAACACACCCGGATCAACTGATTCATATGTAAGTGGATTGAAAGTGCCACCTCTATAACTTATCATCTCTAATATGTATATTCATAGGAACGGCTTGCACGTGTGAAAGCTCAAAAGGAGGAAATCTGGAGTCTTAGAGAGCAAATTACTGTTGCAAGTGTCAAGGTATGTATTGTCCTACTTGTTAGCCTTTGTTTTATTTGTTATATGGTCTCATGCATAGATCTGAGTATATTATATATAACTTTGGATTTCATGATATTAGGAACGGCAATTGTGGAATGAAAAATGTACATTGGAAAATAAATTTTCCGAGCTACGATCGGTTTGTCCTATTTCTTCTTTTAAGTTACAAGCTTATCTTTCGGCTGGTATTTCTTTATGTTCATCTTGGGTTGCGTATTATCTCAGACGGTTCAAATGAAAAACTTTAGCTATAAAGCGTTTAGTGCAAGAAACTTAAATTTTATTCAACAATATTTTTAATCAAAAAGAAATCAATAATTTATTTATTAAAATAAATAAATTTGGACAAGAGTGTGTTACAGGTCAGCCTAATGTGATCCAGCCAGGTCAATCATACTAATTGTGGCCCGTTTCAACCCAGACCCATTTTGACTTGTTACCCAACATGCCGGTAGCCGTAGGAGTGTTCAAACGGCTCGCTCGAAGCTCACTCTGAAAAGCTGGAAAAAAGCTTGGCTTTAAATGAGCCGGCTCGGCTCGTGAGCTCGAGAGCCGGCTCGAATTATTTTATTTTACATAGCTGAATTTTAATTCTAAATGTATTAAAATAAAAAATCTGTGGAAGGGGTTGAAGTGTTAACATTTTAAGTTTAATTAATCAATAACATATTATGTGTAAAGAAACAAAAAGTATACATATAACACTATTCATATGCCTTTCGGTCTTTAAAATGTAAAAAAAAAACAATACATATAAATATATGGGCAATTTTTATTTTTATGTTACCAATATTTGTAAAAAAAGTTAACGGGTTGGCTCGAGCTGGCTCGAACATATTACGAGCCAAGCTCGACTTTTCAGCTCGAAAAAATAAACAAGCTGAGCCGAGCTGGCTCGTTTAAGTTCGAGCTCGAGCTCAACCTGGCTCGGTTCGATTACAGCCCTACTTGCCAGACCTGTCCATCTTGCCACCTGTGGGCATTACTTTGTATTATATGGAATTTTTTATTGGGTGACAGGCTCTAGATGAGAAGCAAAATGAAGTCATTGTGTCTGCTGCCAATGAACTGGCTCAAAGAAAAGAAATTCTTGAAATAAATATGAAATTAAACCAAGACTTGAAGGTAAGTTTCGGATTGTGTTATACATTTTCCTTCTGCATCCTTCAGATTTGGTATTTGTCACATTTTTTGTATATATAATTATGCTTCGTATTAATTTCCATTTTCTTTTTAATATCAGTTAGCTTTTTGACACGTAGTAATGTCCCAGGTTGCCGAAGATGAGAGGTATATCTTCGTATCATCCTTGGTTGGGCTATTGGCTGAATACGGCATTCTGCCTCTTGTCACAAATGCTGCAGCGCTATCAGATAGCATAAAGGTATAAGATTACCTGTTTGCCCACGCCCACACGCGCTTGCGTTAACACATAGGCATGCGCGCACGTGCACACACACTTACACACACATAGGATTGGTCTAGTTGGGTTGCCCCACCGACGCTGTTTTATCATTTTTCTTAATTTCTATACAAATAATGTACTAAAATAAATTAAAGAGTAAACTACAATTTGAGTCCCTGAGGTTGACACCAACTGGCACCATGAGTCCCTACTTTTCTAATTTGGCCAATCAAGTCCTTTGGTTGCTCGATGGAATCAATCGAGTCCATGCTAACAGAATTGGTTGGTCAAACCATTAGTTGGCCAGGGTAATATTGTCTTTTTAAGTTAAGTATCAAGGATATTATTGTCTTTTACACTAATACTACTATTATTATAATCATAATACCATGTCAAGAGAGACTCGATTGATTAAACTGAACAACCACAGGGACTTGATTGGTCAAACTAGAAAAGTAGGGACTCATGGTGCCATCTGGTGTTAACCAGAGTGGTCTCAAATTGTAGTTTACTATTTAATTTATTATAAATACCTCTGCTACCAAGATAATAATCTAATATTTTTAACTATATAAAACAAGTTTTAAGCATTTGGATACTCTTTGGGTGACTTTGTACTCGTTTAATAACTCGACCCTTTATATTTAGGGGAATTGGCCTGTAATAATCCCAACTAGACGTCATTGGCCATTGTCAATCCCACCTTTGAATATTCCCCATACCAGTCCCAACTTTCACTTATTTTTCCTCCATCGGTCCTCAGTTAAAAAACTTAACGGAGTTACGTTTTTTTCTGAATTACAAGCTGACGTTTTAGGGCTTTTGATCAGAACGAGGATACGAGTCGAATAATGTAAAACTTACCTTGAAATTGTGCTCCAAACAATGAAAACGGTGCTTCAATTCGGGTGTTTAAACTTCCAATTAACAAAAATCAAGTCGTTTGGAGCACCGTTTCGAGGTAAGTTTTACATCAATAGACTCGTATCCTCGTTCTGATCAAAAGCCCTAATACGTCGGTTTGTAATTCGGAAAAAAACTTAACTCCGTTAAGTTTTTTTAACGAAGGACCGGTGGAGGAAGAATAGGTGAAAGGTGGGACTTACAATGGCCAATGACGTCTAGTTGGGATTATTACAGGTCAACTCCCCTTATATTTATAAGCTTTTATTAACCATTTGACCTATTACAATACTTGTCATCCTTGATGACTTATGCATTGTTAGTAGACATTATGTGATGTTTATCCGCATCTTAGCAATGTTTATATTGTTCTTAATTCTTCGATCAAACATCTTTCTTGCAGCATTTACATGACCAAATGCAGCAGAAGATCAGTGCATCCCAAGTATGATCGCTAACTACGTTTGTATTCTTTTAATTCTTCATCTCTGATCTTGTAATCTTTATCCAAAATTTCAATATAGTTTTAGGCAATCATTTTTATAGATTCTTGTAGAAACTTATGTCCTTCTAATGGGCTTATATTGTAGTTACTTATTTGATGTGTGCCTTATTTTCAAATTTCAGGGTCAGCAGTGGTTTTCACCGTCACCCAATAACAATTCGACAGGTGGCAGACGATTGGAACCAAATTATGAGGTTTCTAAATTAGCACCCGAAAGCAACCATAAAGAAAGGACTAGCTTGATGCTCAATGGTCAAATGAGTCGTTCGCTTGATAATGATCATCGTGCTCCGTTTCAATTTAGGTTGACATAATGATCTCAAATTTACCATCAATTTCTAATTTTCTTTATTACATAAAACTTTTTATTTTAGTCATGTAAATAATTAAGGAATTCCGTTACTTTTTTGGTCAGTCAGAATGCGGAGCGTGCTTATGACTATAATAGGGTGAACAACAGATTTCAAGACGGGACTGGTGATAATTACGGTCAACAACCGCCCGTTAGTGATGGTGATGGTTCTTATGCTTTAGAAGGTAACAAACATAATTATTGGAAGTTATGTATAAGTCCCATAATTATTATAAATAAAGGTGGCAATTTTGACCTGTTTACTTAAAATTTGGTACTTTAGTTTGTGGCAAACGGGTAAAATTTAAAAACGTTAAAACCTTAAAAGTCAAAAGTTGCCAAACGTGTTCTCAAATGCCTAAAACCTCCTAAATAGTTTTGTAAAAAATTAGATCATTATTTTAACTATATAGTTCTTGTAAGGTTGTAATCTTATTTAATTATTATTTATAAATTTCATGGAAATATGGACGGGTCAGCCCGCAATAAAGAATAGCTTATTTTGATCCATTATGCAACCTGCCTGACCCGTCGAGTTTTCCACCAATAACTGCAAGTAGGGCTGCAAACGAACCGAGCGAAAGCGAACAAGCAGGGGCGGACCCAGCTAGGGGCAAGGGCAGGCAGGCACACCCCTTAAAAAATTAGTGTATGTTATAGGTAAAAATCCCAATCGCACCCCTTGAAAGTTTGGTTGAACCCCTCGTTCGCACCCCCTGAAAATAATTCCTAGGTCCGCCACTGCGAACAAGGCCTTGTTTGGGTTTGACTATTTGTTCATTAGGGAAATTATGTGTTGACAAACTGTTCATGAACACTTACTAAATGGCATTTTCCAGTTCGTGTTCGTTCATTAAGGAAATGAACGTGTTCGTTTGTGTCCGTTCATTAAGTTTAGGTAACGAACGTTCATGAAGAACATAAATGAGCACAAATGAATGTTCATAAACACAAAATGAGCACAAATGAATGTTCATAAACACAAAATGAGCACAAATGAATGTTCATAAACACAAATGAACACAAACGAACACAACACAAAGGAACATGTATTAAATTTTGAATAAATCGGTATCTTTCATCACAAATATTATGTAGATCCACACACAGAATGCTAACCTAATATTTATCAAATAATTTAAATAAAATACAATACACTAATATTTATTAAATATTTTATTAGTGGGAATTTTGAAGTATTTAAATATAAAATAAAAAATTTAAAACCCCAATGAACTATGGAATCCAAACACATTACCGAACATTCACGAACATAAACGAAAACGAACGCGACCTCTATTTGTGTTCGTTCATTAACTAAACGAAAGGAATTTCTTGTTTTTTTCGTTCATTTATTAAACGAACACAAACAAACTTCCGGCCAAACGGTTCACGAATTGTTCGCTGAACGTTCAGTTCATTTGCAGCCCTATCTGCAAGCTATGGTTTGTACCACTATATATGCTAACATGTAATATTTTAAATTAGAAGATGGCCCGGGAATCGAAAACTTTCAGATAATTGGAGACGCAAAACCCGGAGGTAAACTTTTAGGTTGTGGGTTTCCTGTGCGTGGGACTTCACTATGCATGTTTAAGGTACAGAAGCTTCTAGATGCAGTCATGCAAACTTGCAGCTACAATATTTATTATACCTTTACGTTATGCAAAGATTGATATATCATGTATTCGTTTGCTTCTATGTCAGTGGGTTCGTTACTATCAAGATGACACTGCGGAGTACATCGAGGGTAAGTATTTAAAATCTCATCTATGCCAAAACTTATGGGCAAACCCAGTTTTGACCCGTTACCCAACCCCCCCCCCCCCCCCCATTTTGCTACCTTTAGTCGGTTTACGAGTTGTGGCAAAATGTCATGTTTCCCAAGTGGAGTTATTTGTGTTTAAAATGCGATGAATGATCGTTGTGTTCTTGATCCGTAATATTTTGTATGAAACAGGAGCCACAAATCCAGAATATGTAGTTACAGCCGATGATGTCGATAAACTTATCGCTGTTGAGTGCATACCTATGGATGACCAAAATCGACAGGTACTTTGTAAACATCTTATATTCATTATGCAATGATTTTTGTTATTATTATCACTTCATTTTTGTTCCTAATTAATAGCTAGCGTAAATATAGTAATGATTTGTTAAATATAGTATTGATTTGTTTAGATTGATAGGCATTGATTATTGATTGAGAGGGGATCTCCTTGTACTCGGTATATATACCCATCATTGTAATCAATAGAGATCATCTTGGAATACCAGTCTTACATGGTATCAGCCACATCTCGATCCTTCTAACCCTAACCCTATTTTTTTCTCTGCCGCTGCTTTCCTGCTGCATCTCCTCTCTCCGATCTTCTTTTTGTCTTTCCAATCTCACCCTATCATATATAATGGACAGCAAACTTCACCCGCTATGACGGTGTCCAACGTCAAAAACCTCGTGCCAATAACCCTAGAAGCCGAGGCTGCTCATTCACCACTTGGGCAGAACTTTTCCAGAACTCTTGCAGAGCATACCAGGTCTACGACCATCTGCAACCCAGAAAGAAAACACCGGCCACCGCCTCCTCTGATGCTGAAGCGGCTAAGGTCGATGCTCCCCCTGATGCTGAAGCCCTTTGGTCTCGTCTCGATGCCATTGTAAAACAATGGATATATGGGACCATATCCACTGATCTCTTACACACCATCCTCACTCCAGGCCACACTGCCTACGATGCCTGGACCACCCTGGCTAACCTCTTCCAGGACAACAAAAACCCCAGGTCTGTCTTTCTTCAGCAGGAATTTTCCAATGTTCGTCTGGAGAATTTTCCAAACATGTCGGCCTACTGTCAACAGGTTGAACTCCTGTTTGATCAGCTTGCTAGTGTGGGGGCCCCCATTGACAATCAAGACTTGTACTTCAACTTTTAACAGGTCTTACCGAACAGTATGACGGGATTTCAACAATCCTTCAGAATAGGGATCCTTTGCCTGATTTTCATGAAGCACGTTCACGTCTCACGATGGAGGAAAGTAAAAAGAAGCATCAGGTCGCTCAAGCTGCCCATTCCTCCGCCACTGCCCTTGCGGCTGTCACCACCAGCCCCTCCCCACCTGACAGCAACAATCCGCCTTCTGATCGTAACCGTGGACGCGGCCGTAGCCGTGGACGGGGCAGAGGACGTGGAACCAATGGTCGCGGGGGCCGGGGGTACAATACTCAGCACCCGTATATCGTGTTTCCGCAGGGTTGGGCATCAAATCAGTGGGCCGGTCTCATGACTAACCAGGCCCATTGCATGGCCAGTTGCAAACGCGAGCCCACCATGCCCATACCCATCTACACCCCCGGCCCAATACAGGTGCAGGATTACTTGGACCAGCGCCTTCTCAGGCCTAAACTGCAGGCCCAATTCCAACTGACATTGCTCAGGCCCTTTACACTTTATCTCTCAATCAACCGGACCCAGTCGGCATCATGGACACTGGAGCAACAGGTCACATGGCAAACCAGCAAGGTAACATTTCCCCGTCTGTTTTTAATGATTGCACTGCAAAAAATATTTGTTGTTTGGTATAGAGGAAAAACTGTGGTTTGGAATCGTTTGTATTGAAATTGTGGAAAAACTTAATTAGGGTTACAGAAGGAGATGTTTATATAGAACACCATTTTACATTTAGCCCCTACACTATAACATATTGTTTACTTCCCGACACTCCCCCTCAAGTTGAGTAGTGGGATCACCAATACTTAACTTGCTCAAACAACTACTAAATGCGTTTCCACTGACAGCTTTTGTGAGTATATCTGCGAGTTGATCTTTCGACGAAACATACGGAAGTTCTATGATTCTTTCTTCCAACTTCTCTTTGATGAAATGTCGATCTACCTCCACGTGTTTTGTTCGATCATGTTGAACTAGGTTTTCTGAGATTTGTATTGCAGCTGTATTGTCACACATAACTTTACTGGGAGCCTTTTGGGAAAAACCAATGTCTTCTAGCAACTTCCTGATCCAAAGAACTTCACTTAACCCTCGAGCTATGCCTCTAAATTCCGCTTCTGCACTCGACAGAGCGACCACCTTCTGTTTCTTACTCCTCCAGGCAACGAGGTTTCCACCCACCAGGGAAAAATACCCTGATGTTGACCTTCGGTTTCCCTTATCTCCTGCCCAGTCTGCATCAGTGTAGAGCTCAACAGTTAAATGTCCATTTGTTTTGAACAACACTCCATGGCCTGCGGTTCCCTTGAGATATCGTAAAATTTTCTGAGCAGCTTCCATGTGGGCAACTTGTGGTTGATGTATGAACTGACTCACCACTCCAACAGCATAAGCTATATCAGGGCGAGTGTGAGAGAGATAAATTAACTTGCCTACAAGCCGTTGATACCTTTCTTTGTCTGCAAGTTCTCCATTGAGTTCCATGTGAAGGTTGTGGTTCACTACCATTGGAGTATCTGCTGGTTTACAATCAATCAACCCAGTTTCTGCCAGGAGATCAAGGACATACTTCTTTTGGCAGATGAAAATCCCCCGTTTAGACCTGAGAACTTCTATCCCGAGGAAATACTTAAGATTTCCAAGGTCTTTCATTTCAAACTTTGAAAACAGATTCCTTTTACCCGTGCTATTTCTTCTATATCATCTCCGGTAATAATCATGTCGTCTACATATATGATCAAGCAAGTTACAATGCCGTTTCTTCTCTTGAGGAACAGAGTATGATCAGCATTACTTTGGTGATACCCATACTCTTTCATGGCCAAAGTGAACTTTCCAAACCATGCCCGAGGAGACTGCTTTAGCCCATATAGGGATTTTTTCAACCGACAAACTTCCCCTTCTTTAAAACCCCTTGAAAAACCTGGAGGTGCTTCCATGTAGACTTCTTCCGTTAGGTCTCCATGGAGAAAGGCGTTTGTAACATCAAACTGGAGAAGAGGCAACTCCTTATCGGCTGCTACGGAGAAGAGAACTATGATGGTGTCCATTTTTGCAACCGGAGAAAATGTCTCAGAGTAATCGATCCCATATGTCTGAGTGTACCCCTTGGCTACAAGCCAAGCTTTGTATCGCCCAACGGAACCATCTGGTTTATATTTTATTGAATACACCCACCGGCATCCAACTGTTTTCTTTCCTTTAGGAAGAATGCACTTTTCCCATGTGTTGTTTTTCATAAGAGCACGTATCTCCATTTCTATTGCTTCTTCCCATACCTTGAGCTTCCTTTACGGAATTAGGTATTTGTTGAGAGTATAGTGAGCTAACAAATGCTTTAGCACTGTTAGATAAGTTCCCGTTGACCATATTAGCTACAGGATACCTTGAATTTCTGGTTTCCCTCTCTGGGGAGTATCGTTTTGGAGGAACCCCTCTATTGGCCCTGGGAGGGAGAGGGTATCTTCCGGTTGTATCTGCTACAACTGGTTCCACATGGTCAACGACTGGTTCAACCTCTTCCAAGTCTGGTTCAACCTGTTCCACATCTGGTTCAACCTGTGGAGTAGGTTCCGTTGTTGTTGGTTCTATGTGTTCCCCTGTTACCTCAGGTATCACGTTGGATGGACCTTCTTCAGTGGTACTTTGCTCTGCAGATTGTGTGGCTGTGTTTGAAGGACTCGTGGTACTGTGATGATTTTCTGTTGTTACTTCTTCAGATGAGGGAAGTTGGGTTAGCCAACTCAGAGTGTCTATACATCCATTCTCCCCCTGACCACTGAGTTGGGTGTCATAAAAGTGTTTTGTGTCAAGAAAGTCAACGTTCATTGTGGTAAACATTTGATGAGTTTTTGGATTATAACACCGGTACCCTATTTGGTCGATCCCATAGCCGACAAATACACATTTCTCAGCACATGGGCCGAGCTTTTTCCGGTTGATTTTGGGTATGTGGACAAATGCGGTACACCCGAAGATTCGAGGTTCAAGTGTAAGAGGATGAGGAATACTGGCAGACTTAGACAGACAGTCTAAGGGAGTTTTAAATTTAAGAGCTTTTGTGAGAAGCCGATTCAGGAGATACACGGAGGTTGCAACTGCCTCCGGCCAGAAAGATTTAGGAACCTGGGATTCGATTAACAGGGCTCAAGTCATTTCAAGAATAATACGGTTTTTCCGTTTGGAAACACCGTTTTGTTCGGGGGTATGAGAACAAGAGGTTTGATGAATTAATCATTTGGTTTTAAAGAATTGTTTCATGAGTGTATTGACAAATTCCCCCCCATTGTCGGATCGAAGGATTTGGATTTGAGTTCAGAATTGAGTTGGAATCATAGCATAAAACGTGATAAATTTTTCGTAAACTTCGGATTTGTTTTTTTTTAAATATACCCATGTCATGCGAGTGCAATCATCCACGAATAGTATGAAGTACCGAAGACCCCCCCCCCCCAATCACAGGAGCAGGACCCCACACATCAAAATGGATTAGTGAAAAAGGTGAAGCAACTTTCGTATTGCTAGGTTTAAATGGTTGTCGATGGCTTTTGGCACGAAGACATGTTTCACAATCTATTTTCCCATTTGAAGGGAAGAGTTTTGGAAACAAAAGGTGCGAATAACCATTAGATGGGTGTCCTAACCGTCTATGCCATAGCCAGGCTTCTCGATTTTCGGTTCCATGTGCCAATATCACAGTACCCTGTTGAGCCACTTCATCCACGTAGTACAATCCTTGGCGCTCAGTACCACGTCCAATAATCACACCCGTCCTGATATCCTGTAGAAGGCAGAAAGTAGGATGCATTAGTACCGTGCAATTGTGCGATAATGATGGAACATAAAGACAATTTGATAATTTCAAAGTTGGTGAAATCTCAATTGTTCCTCCTCCTTTCACTTGCATCGTTCCGTTGTTTGCAGTATGGATTTGGGTTTTTTGAGGATTGGACGTTGACCGTATGTCTGACGGTTCAAACGTCATGGTGTCGGTGGCACCAGAATCGAATATCCAAGAGTTGTTTTTTTATGGTTGATTTCCATTTTTTTTTACTTTGGGCGAAGAAGGAGTTGATGAAGCCGAGAAACCAATTCTATGAAAGGTTAATAGGATTCGAATCAGTCAAGCTGCACTATAACGGTAGCCGCGACCAATATCAGACCTACTAAGCAATCGAGAAGAGGAGCCGGCTATCAACAGATCCAAAGGGCCGAACAGAACCGAATCTCGGAAGCGAATGGAAGGGTCGAAATGCAATTGAAGGAAAAATGTTTTAAAATAACTCATGAATTTTTTTGGGGACTAAAAATGACATAATGATCAAACTTCAAATTAATTCCATATGGAAGAAAAAGGATCAGAAAGTGTGGCGCAAGGATCAAAAAGAAAAGAGGAAAATATTATGTAATTTAATTGGAAATGTGTTCGTGGATGGTTCGTTGGATGAGGACGGGTTGGTGATGTTTTTGACGGCGTCGACTGTTACCACCAGAGGCACCAGAAAAAAGATAAATCACCGATCAGGAAGACGGAGAGGGAGATAAACCGGAGTATTCGATCGCCGGAGAGGAGCGTTCGCTTCGAGTATAGAAAGACGGACCGCAGTTTATGTTTTGAACGATTGTTGAACGATTGAGTTGTTGAACGATTGATTTGTTTGAGATTGTTGAACGATTAAGTTGTTGGACGATTTCTGGTTTGAGATTGACGAACAGAGTTTTTCAAGGATCATAAACTCTGCTCTGATACCATGTTGTTTGGTATAGAGGAAAAACTGTGGTTTGGAATCGTTTGTATTGAAATTGTGGAAAAACTTAACTAGGGTTACAGAAGGAGATGTTTATATAGAACACCATTTTACATTTAGCCCCTACACTATAACATATTGTTTACTTTCTGACAATATTATCGTCGGAAATGGCATGACCATTCCTGTTCTTGGACAGGGCAACCACACCTTACCACCCCCATTCCCACTACTTAAACTTAATAATGTTCTCTATGCCCCTCAATTAATTAAAAACCTTATTTCTGTTCGTCGTCTTACCACTGATAATTTAGTATCTATTGAGTTTGACCCTTTCGGTTTTCTTGTGAAGGACCTCAAGACCAAGGCCCCTATCCTACGATGCAATAGCTCGGGTGATCTTTATCCTCTCACCACACCTCTTCAAAGTCTCTCCTCTTCACCTTCCACATTTGCTGCCATCACCGAGGACCGTTGGCATCAACGACTTGGGCATCCGGGACAAAATTTATTGCATTCGTTGAAATCTACTTCTAGTATTAATTATGGAAAACTTAGTCCTACTATTTGTCAACCATGTGTTTTTGGCAAAAGTGTTAAGCTACCTTTTTATGATTCCTTGAATAAAACTTCTTTAGCGTTTGACATTATTCATAGTGATTTATGGACCTCACCGGTTCTTATCACCGGGGGGCATCGTTATTATATATTGTTTCTTGATGACTTTACCAATTTTCTATGGACATACCTCATAAGCCACAAGTCGCAAGTTTTCGTAATTTTTACACGTTTTAACAATTACATAAATACCCAATTTGAGCGAAAAATAAAACAGTTTCAATGCGACAATGGGAAAGAATATGCAAATAATAATTTCCAGAATTTTTGTCACAACAATGGCATGTACTTCCGTTTTTTCTGCCCTCACACCTACTCCCAAAACGGAAAAGCGGAACGCAAAATCGGCACAATCAATAACATGCTACGCACCCTTCTCGCTCAATCTTCTCTCCCACCAAACCACGCGCTTGAAGTTGCCACCTACCATATTCTTCCAAGCAAAAACCACAAATTTCTCCACCCACCACCCTTCTTTACAAATGCCAGCCCACCTACGAACACCTTCGTGTTTTTGGCTGCTTGTGTTATCCCATCCTCCCTTCCAACTCAATTCATAAATTAGCTAATCGTTCTCAACCTTGCGTGTTTCTCGGCTACCCTTCTAACCACCGAGGCTACAAGTGCCTCGACCTTCAAACGCACAAAATCTTCGTTAACCGCCATGTTCACTTCGAGGAATCCATTTTTCCATATCAAATTCGTTCCCCCACCACTTCCCATTCGTATGACTTTCTTTCTCCTCCCCTACACCCACTTCTGTGGTCTCATGTTTCCCAACCAAACTCTCAAAAACCGGTCTCGGCCCATCCCGGTTCTAACCAACCCTCGGACCATCTAAATTCTCCTGCTCACAACACCGCCCAGCCCATTCTCCCTTCCAACCTTGTCCCAACCCCATCAGCCCAATCCGAAACATCCTCTCCACCCGGCCCCACGCCCCCAGCCCAACCTGCTACCACCGAACCAGTTTCACAAACAGCCCCGGCTCTTCCCTCACAGCCCAACTCACCTCCCATCATTCACACATATACCCGTAGACAGCCTGGTTCCACTCAACCCAGGTCTGTCTTCTTCCCGGGTCATGCCACGGCAACCCAATCCACCCCAACTTACATCCTCCTCCGCCCCTACCACCGCAACCTCCCACCCGTACCATGCGCACCCGCGCTATGGATGGCATCTCTAAACAAATTAAGCCAAACCTTAACCTTCCCACTTCCACCATTGCCCCTATTCCCAAAAAAACCCACAGGTTGCACTATCCTCACCAGAATGGTACAATGCTATGAACGACGAATTTAGTGCTCTCATTAAAAATGAGACTTGGGAACTTGTTCCTAGAACACCAGATATGAATATTATCCGCAACATGTGGCTTTTTAAGCATAAGTTTAAATCGGATGGAAGTCTTGAACGTTATAAGGCTCTCTTGGTTTGTGATGGTAGAAAACAACAGGTTGGTATTGATTGCGGGGAAACGTTTAGTCCGGTGGTCAAGCCGGCAACCATTCGCTTGGTGTTATCTTTAGCTCTTTCTCAATCATGGAAGATTCACCAACTTGATGTCACCAACGCTTTTCTTCATGGAAATTTGGCTGAAACGGTATACATGTATCAGCCCATGGGGTTTCGACATCGGGATTATCCGGATCATGTGTGTCGCCTCAAGAAATCTCTTTACGGTCTGAAACAGGCACCGCGTGCGTGGTATCAACGCTTCACGGATTTTGTCCTCACACTAGGCTTCGTGCAGAGCAAGTCAGACAACTCTCTCTTCATATACCGTCAGGGATCTAACACAGCTTATTTATTGATCTATTTGGATGACATAATCCTCACCACCTCGTCTGATGATCTTCGTAAGCGCCTAATGTCTTCTCTTGCTGGTGAATTTGCGATGAAAGATTTGGACCCTTGACTTATTTTCTAGGCATTTCAGTCACTCGCAGAGGTGATCACATGCTCTTATCCCAGCATGCTTATGCTAAGGATCTTCTGCATCGGGCTGCTATGGATTCTTGCAAGCCTGTCCCCACTCCTGTTGACACTCAATCTAAACTAAGTAACTCTTCTGGTCCTATGTTTGACGACCCGACTACCTACAGGAGTCTAGCGGGTGCGTTACAGTATCTTACTTTCACGCGTCCCGACATTACATACGCAGTTCAGCAGATTTGTATGCATATGCACTCCCCCCGGGTTGATCATTGGAATGCCCTCAAAAGGATTCTACGATACATTCAGGGCACTTCTGATTTTGGATTAACCTTAGGACCCACACCACAGTTATCCTTGCTTGCTTACACCGATGCCGATTGGGCTGGATGTCCTGACACTCGCCGCTCAACCTCTGGCTACTGTGTTTATCTCGGAGACAACCTTATCTCCTGGTCCTCCAAACGGCAATCTACCATCTCTCGCTCCAGTGCAGAAGCTGAATATCGAGGTGTCGCTAATGTCGTCGCCAAAATTTGCTAGCTTCGGAACCTGCTTCTTGAGTTGCACCGTCCTCTCTCACGCGCAACCTTAATCTACTGCGACAATGTCAGTGCCATTTACTTATCTGGCAATCCAGTTCATAATCAGCGTACCAAACACATTGAACTGGATATATTCACTTTGTTCGGGAACATGTTCAGCGTGGAAATGTCCGTATCCTTCATGTGCCATCTCGTTACCAAAGGCCTCCCGCGGATCCTATTTGAAGACTTTCGGTCCAGTCTCAGCATTCGCTCTCCTCCTGCTTCGACTGCGGGGGTGTAATAGCTAGCGTAAATATAGTAATGATTTGTTAAATATAGTATTGATTTGTTTAGATTGATAGGCATTGATTATTGATTGAGAGGAGATCTCCTTGTACTCGGTATATATACCCATCATTGTAATCAATAGAGATCATCTTGGAATACCAGTCTTACACTAATCAATCCTAAAATTAAATCTTGTATATTTTAAAACTCATCCCCATTAAATTTCTTTTAGCTGGGAAGGAAATATGATACCATATGGTACAATATTGTAGAGTTGTAAACGAGCCAAGCCGAGTCAGGTAGGGCTCGGGCTCGGCTCGTTTACATCTGAGTCGAGCCGGCTCGGCTCGTTTATCTTAACAAGCTGAGATGTTGAGCTCAAACTCGGCTAGTAAAAAGCTCTAGCCAGCTTGTAATTTTAAACTTTATATTTCTTACACATATTGATATAAAACAAAAAAAAAACAATTTTTTTAATATACACACTTGTAAAATATAGAATTTATAACTGTATATATTAAAATTTGGGTTACAGTTAATGTATATTAAGATTTTGGTTTAGTTTAAGCGAGCCAATGGGCTGGCTAAGAGCGAGCCAACTTACTGTTGCTAGGGCTCGGCTTGTTAACAAACGGGCCTATTTCGAGCGAGCCACGAGCTTTTTGTATAGTCCTACAATATATTGTCAAATGATACAAAATCATATATTCATATGGAAGTCTATGATTCTTTAAGTCTCGGTATCGTTTGATGCAAATTTGTACAAGGATCCGAAAGTACATGAAATGGTACAAAACCTTTCTTGCTCTTGGGACTTTATGGTTTCCACAGCAGCCCTTTTTGTAGTAGCGATATTTACATACTTGTTAATGGTATAACATTCTCGCAAACGTTACTTATGTTACAACTATCTTGTTTTCAGGGGGAACCGGTGATACTCTTTGCCAATGACGAAAACAAAATAACGTGGTGTAAGTTTGATTTTTTTAAAAATGTTCATATTCATAAATTTATTCAACTGAAAAGTTTTGTACTTTCAAACGTCCCAACTGAAAAGTTTTGTACTTTCAAACGTCTTCTTGAACTACTCGTCGGGTCAAACGAACTACTTTTCAAAATCAGTAATTAATCTGTATGTATGACAACCTACTACATAAAAAAAGGGAAAATTACCAAAATGTACGTTGACCCAATGTTTTTACCAAAATGTCAACTTCCTGTGTCCGTGGAAGGCGTCCTCCACCATGGAGGCGTCGGTCTGACATTTAACGCGTCGGTGCGTTTAAATCATGACACGTGTCCGACAACCGTGGTTGCGTCGACGGTGGATGCATGAAAACGTAAAAGTTGCTGGATGCGTCCGGCTACGTGGTTGGCTGACACGTCCATGTGAGTTGTTATGTGGCTAGGCCGACTCTTCGGAGGGTCGTGGCCGACGCATCCGAACAGCTTGGCCGACTCTTCCGAACGTCTTGGCTGACTCTTCCGAACGGCTTGGCCGACTCTTCCCAACGGCTTGGGTCATTCTATCTTTAATTTGTGAAGCAAGCCGTGACGACTCCTCAAGCGTCAACCGTATTAATGGACAGACGCAAGCCAAACATATCTTTAATTTGTGACGCAAGCCGTGACGGGTGCATCCATACGTTGCGTCGACGGACGCTCCCGGTTGTCGGACACGTGTCATGATTTAAACGCACCGACGCGTTAAATGTCAGACCGACGCCTCGAGAGTGGAGGGCGCCTTCCACAGACGCAGGAAGTTGGCATTTTGGTAAAAAGATTGGGTCAACGTACATTTTGGTAATTTCCCTAAAAAAAATCCTTGATGTAAGATGGAAACGAATGGCTACGAAATTTGAATTTGAAAGTAGCATGTTTGACTTAAATAGTCAAAACATACATCCTTTTCACTTCAACTTTGAGATTGATTGTACTCTATTTCAACAAGATATCATAGTAGTTAATTTTCTTTATTTCTTTTTTGCAGAACGCGTGGCCATCCTCTTGTATCGAATAGGCATTGGATGAAAGAAGGAAGACAGAATTATTAAACTTAGGAAGACAAAATCATTGAACTTTTTATAGTTACACTCATTCTTTATAGAAAGGGAAATTGGTCTGTAATAATCTCACCTAGATCTTATTGACCATTAATAATCCCATCTCAGAATATTCCCCCACCCGTCCCACCTTTCACCTATTTTTCCTACAATAGTCCCCTGTTAAAAAAACTTAACGGAGTTAAGCTTTTTTCCAAATTACAAACAAATTTTTTAGGGCTTTTGATTAGAACGACGATACGAGTCCAATGATGTAAAACTTGCCTCGAATGGTGCTCCAAACGATGAAAACGACGCTTCAATTCAGGTGTTTAAATTTCCAATTAACCAAAATCAAGTCACTTTGAGCACCATTTCGAAGTAAGTTTTACATCAATGGACTCGTATCATCGTTCTGATCAAAAGCCCTAAAAAATCTGTTTGTAATTTGGAAAAAAAACTTAACTCCGTTAAGTTTTTTTAACGGGGGACCATTATAGGAAAAATAGGTGAAATGTGGGACTGGTGGAGGGAATATTCTGAGATGGGATTATTAATGGCCAATAAGGTCTAGGTGGGATTATTACATGCCAATTCCCCTTATAGAAATGAAGTAAAGAAAATTAAGACTACTTTAGAAGGTTTTGGTTTTTTGATTGGTGGTGAGGGTTGGAACAAGGGTGTGTTTGTTTATGTTGTATTTATTTCAATTTGGTTTTGACTTGTATAAAAAGTCAACGCTTTCTATTGCTTTTAGTTGTTTGTGACCGCCGATATTATTTATTATATGATAAAACATGATTGTTGTGAATGAATAGACTCGGATCTCATGTTATTAGTTATAAATGACGAGTATTTCATGCAGCTTTTCATCGACATGCAAATCCAAAGCAACTTCCGATGGCTTTACTTCTTAGATCCCGCCAGGGGGCATTGGCCCCTTGAACCAACGGGTTCTAAGGTGTAGCAAATGAAAAGTCTTGTATAATTGTGTATCTAGCAGGTTTGATTTGTTATTCCTTAAAACTGTAGTTAGTGGTGCGGTCTAGAATTTTTGCCAAAATTTGATCAACATTATCAAGATAGTTTTGTAAATGAAATTAAATCATATCATATTAACTAATATATGTGCTAAGTTGCCAATGAGTTACAACATAAAAACAACATTTCATTTCCATTGTTTTTATGGGCAGTTCGGGTTTCGACCCGGTCCACCATAGTAAAAGTGGTTGCCCCATTTATCATTGTTGCCTGTTTTAACATCATAGCAATTGGGTTGCTCAGAGAAGGTGTTAAGGTCTTTAGGATCCCTTAAACTGTTGGATTCATCCACTAGTTGAATATTTCTGAAGTAACTTGCTTTACTAAATCCTTCTTGTGGGAACTGACCGCTGCCCATTTGGGTAGTCGTGTGTTGCCCGTCTGAGGCTGTATTCACCACCTCGCCACCCCACTCTATCAATGATGCACTCTCGGTTAAGTACGAAAAGAGTGTCGCTGGCCAATATCCTAACACTTTTCCATTCCCAAATTGCATCCACCAATTTCCTTCATCCGGGTCCTAAAAAATGTACAAAATAAAAAAATCAAAACTTCCGGGTTACAACACTCTAAATGGACCAAATGTTGGTTCCTTCGTGAACTGTTCAACCGGATATTCGTTTATTTATTAAACGAACATTAATCAACACAACATGTTTTTCATTTACCTTCCATATTCATTTAAATTTATTCAATAACTATTAGTGATACTAACCCAATCAAATTTTAAAACTAACGAATGAATGAACAAGTACATGTTCTTCATTTATGTTTGTTTTGTTCATTTATGTTCTTTGTTCATTTACGTCTGTTTAGAATATCATGAACAAACATAAACGAACACGAACACATTCATTTTCTTAATGAACAAACATAAACAAGAAATTTATCCGTTTAAAAAGTTCGTGGTCATTCGTTCATCAGTTTACATGTCTACAGTTGCAACTCGTGCCTCAACAGTTGTACACATAACATTTTTCTCTTGTACAATTTCTCTATTTAGAATCATAAACTTAGAAGAAAAAAAATGTTTATTACAACAAAAATTCCTGACAAGAGGAACAAATGTCAGAGATTCTCACTGCAAACATCCTTTTAAAACAACATTTAAAATAACTCAAAAACAAAATTACCATTTTCATCAAACTTTAATACTCCATGTTGATATATTTTAAATACTATAAGCCAAATGATGAGGAATTTACCTTCCAAATAAGTATAGTGATATCATATTGAGAACCATCAAACTGTGAAATAGGAGATATGCTACCTCCAATTGCTATCTCATTGTTGGTTTGAATAAACCCTGAGCAAAGAAGATTGTAACACCCTGTTGCTTGATATGCATCACTCTGTCCAAAATATTCTAAAATCATGAAAAATATTTTTTCAAGATGCAACTCAATAGAATCCTATGTGAGTTGTCGAACCGGTTAAAATCGCAACATTTGAGTTTATCATTTACAATATGATCAAAACATGTTTGAACAATTTTATATAAACTTACAGTCCAGTAGATGAAGAGCCTTGTGTTATTATCTCCATACAAATCTGGACTCACCTGTTGTTGCAACAACTATGTTAAAAACTTAAAATATGTAGGGCAGTTAAATCCTTTAGTAGTTTTAATTTGTGGGTCGTTGACTCGCCTGCCAACCAGCTTCAATGCTATTGAGGTCTGAAGCGAAAGAGCCTCCTAACAACCAAATTTGTGACAAACTGAACTCGTTAGATTGTTGAATCTTTGGGTTCCATACATTCATCGTTGCTTTTGCTCCATAGAACTCCCCTTGAGCATATGCAATCGCGTGCTAAAAAAATAACTCCACTTAACAACAATATATGTGATTATATTTCAGTATTCGACACGAAATAATTGAACCTGATGGCCGTTTTGATTGATGAGGTCGGGATCAATGGAGTTTAGTTGAGCAAAAGTAGAAGAACTTTTCTTCCCGTAACGTTTGACGGAACTCGCTCTTAGTACATCCTCTTTCTTCGTTCTTCTAACGGGGATTGTCCCTTTTGGGCATTTCCCATATGAGTTCCACAACTGAGTCATTGTTTCCTTTTCTAATGATAATTCACCATCTTTTGAAGGATTCATCATGGATGACACTTTAATGTCATTATTACTATTATTATTATTATTATTTATCCAATTTGGTTGATAATCTGGCTTCATCTATAATCGTTCGTGAATAAACAAAACATTAACATAAACACCGGCTTACACATAAATGCGTTAGGAAGAAAGAGAATCGGATCAAACCTTAATGGTATGATTTTTGAGAAACGGATGATCAAAAGCCGGTTGATGTGAGATATGAACGCAGTCTATTATATCACCATCTGGGCTCTATATTTTCACCATAACATGCATACACAAATAAACAAAAAGTCCATAATAAATTTGTAACTTTTTCTTTTTTCTGTCTAGTTTCTTGCTAGTCAGGTTATTTATATAATTTATACATACCTCGATGGATTTAACCGGACGTTTATTTAAACGATTCAAATGCTTCATAACCTCAACTTTTCTACTTCTGCCCGCATAACATAAACTCGCCGCGGTTAGCATATACAACACCACCACGAAACGAAAAACTGGCTTCATCTCACTCATTTCTCACTATATGCTGCATAAAACTCAATGAAGACAATATATGTCAATTGTACAAACTGTGTAAAAACAAGTGGGAATGTAAGAAAGTATACATACAAATATTTGTATGTAAATGTGCAGTTGATTGCGGACCTATGTGTGAATGTGACCATGATTGTTTATGGAGGATTTTTGTTATGAAAACTGACCTAAAATTCAGAGACTTTTTGTTATTATTATTGGGCTTTGGAGCACTTCTTGAAAAGTCACAGATTTGTTCATCATGGCGGAAATTTAGAACATATTCTTTTTTTTGTTGTGGTTTTAATATTAGTTTATTATTATCAACCAACATGGAAGATAATTAAGTGCCACTTGCCACCAACCAACTAAAAAGTTATTTTTGTGTCACGTTATTAACGAGCACCACAAATATTGTTCATGTGATTTTCAGTCAAGTCTGTGAAGTCAATTACATGTTGGTATTGGTGTTGGTTTGGCTGATTTTGACGAAAATTTTAAGCAGTCATTGATTACAGTTTCAGAAAACTGTATATGATGGGTGGCGGTTTTCAAACAGTGTAAATTTTAAATTGGTTGAACTCTCAATTTGTTTATTTTGAACGGTTTCAAGGTTTATGTATGTACGCTTTAAACAAAAACATAACGTAACAACGTTGGTTGTAAAAAATATAACACGATAAAGGAACTTTCAAACGATATACATTTTTGCACAAATAATTTAAAAAAATGTTATTAACTATTAGTTACAAAGTCACGAAATAATTTTATTAGTATATGAATAGCTTTTAGATTATATTAAAAAAAGATTATATTAATAAACCAACGTATAATAATTAGTTTACATAATAAGAATCAATTAAAATTTAGAAACTAAATAAATTAATTTTTAGTTTTTTTATTCATCAATGGGATAAAAAGAGAGAACGATTAAGATTCATATAGTTGAATAAAAATAACAGATAGACTCCGATTTTTCATTGAAATGTGAGTAAGAATCTAAAATTAGTCTTTTGTTTCGCATATGAGATTGTCATGAGATTTGTATTTTCTAATGATTTGTGGATTGGATCCAAAACTATTCTCCGTCATTGGAGACATCACCCTCCACCTCCAAACTACTCAATTGACAATGAATAAGTAATCACTAAAACTTTGCATTATAAATACACATACATATTTATTAGTAAAAGTTTACTATATGTTTTTAGTTCATGGTTATATAAATGTTATTAGATTTATATCATCCTAATATACTTATTTTTTAGTGAAAAAAAGTTAAACAATTTCATGGTTGTATAAAATTTATTAGATTTATATCATCGTAATATATATATATTTTTTAGTGAATAAAATTATACAATTTCATGGTTATATAAATTTTATTAGATTTATAACATCGTAATATATTTATTTCTTTAGTGAATAAAATTATACAATTTCATGGTTATATAAATTTTATTAGATTTATAACATCGTAATATATTTATTTTTTAGTGAATAAAAGTTAAACAATAGTTAAAAAAATATTTAGGAAAGTCAAGGTGATGGATACTCGGTCCTATTGTATTGTATAATTGTATTGTTCAACCTCTAAGTAACGTCAAATCAAGTCATATTTTTCTTTCTTCTTTTTAGCTTCTCGTTTTCAAGATCAAGCAACACCTGAGTGCTCACGATGTAGTGGTTGTGGAACTAATTTTCAAAATATAGTGCTTTAAAATAGTATTATCAAACTCAGTGCTTGACCAAAAGTTTTGAAGGGACGTAAAATAATGAGACCCAAATTTTTTTTCCTATCGTTTTGTTTCGGGTTGGGTCGGCTATTGATTCCGGTCAAGTCAAATAATAATAGTTCCAAATAAAACTAAAAAATTCATTTATTCAGAGGAGCCGTTCTTACACATAAAAACTTGCGATTAAATTTATTGTGTGGTGGGTAATCTATGGTTAAACAAATTAGAGTTAAAATATATTTATCAGTCTCATCACTTATATACAAAGTGGTAACAAAGTTTACTTTAATTTATATATTGTATAAATATTTAGGACATACAAAGTGGTAACAAACTTTACTTTAATTAATATTTAGGAAAAATAATTGGGGAGGGGGGATCCTATATAAGTTTTAAAATTTTCGGATGAAAAATCAGAACCTATACACTTCTAACCGAATCATTGGGGTGGGCGGGTGCCACCCCCAGGCACCAACTAACCTTCGCCCCTGGTCAAACTTAAAGTTTTGTTGTGTTTTCTGTAATCAAGATTAGCAGCCTTGGGTTTTCGTCTCCTCAATGCTACCAAATCCGCTTTCTACAATCGTGGCTTTATTCGTTTTCATAATAATTATAACTGGGTCATGGAACTTGTGTTCTTAATTACATGCCTGTGTAATCAAGGTCTCTCTGAGCATCCACAATGCTAAACACCTACAAACCGCCACCTCAGTTGTCACATCATATTTCAAAAATCCTTCAAAAATCTCATTTTTTTTTCTTTCTACAACGTTACCTCCTTTTACAAACACCTATTTTTATAAATAAAAAAATTATGGTCTTAGTGTTTGAGAAGCTCGCCCATCCATCCGCAAGGGGTTTGTAGTTCCAGATACGAAACTGGGCATAAGGGGTCGGACGAGAGCCACAAAGCATTCGTTTAGAATTGGGTGGTTTGGAAACTTCTGATAGTCGGAAAGCATAAACCGGATCTCTTACCTGGGTTCTTTTAAGTAAAGATCGTTTGCATTTATCACATATAACTTCATTGAACACTTCATGCTAGGTTGAATGCTATATAAAAGGGTTAAAGGCATAAAGTTTTTTAATCCGAGTTTTCAAAATTTTCGTTTTACAAAGTTCGAATTACAAAGCTTTATTTTTAGCAAGATACAAACAAAAACTATATCTAACAACTTACTTGGAGAGAAATCTCTTGTTAGAACCGTTTGCCCAAAATTAAAAGGTAAATTGGAAATAAATAATCCAAACTTTCTCAATTTGGCCGATAATGATCTCAAATCAGTTATTAGCCGATAATAATCCGAACTCGTCAAATTTTTTGTAAAATAGCCTGCCGTTAAAATAGCTTAACGGAGTTAAGTTTTTTTCCGAATTACAAACCGTTGTTTTGGGGCTTTTGATCAGAACGAGAATACGAGTCGATTGATGTAAACATTACCTCAAAATACTGCCCTCAACCCACGAAAACGGTGCTTCAATTCGGGTGTTTGAACTTTAATTAACAAAAATCAAGCCATTTCGAGCACAATTTCGAGGTAAGTTTTACATTAATCTACTCGTATCCTCGTTCTGATTAAAAGCCCTAAAACATCAGTTTATAATTCGGAAAAAAAACTTAACTCCGTTAAGTAATTTTAACGGCAGACTATTTACAAAAAAAAATTGACGAGTTCAGATTATTATCGGCTAATAACTGACTTGGGATTATTATCAGCCAAAGTTAAAAATGTGAGATTATTTATTTCCAATTTGCCAAATTAAAATAAACAATTTTATTAATCAATACAACGTAGAAATATAAACGAAAGTCGTAAAATACATGTACTGTTACAACCAAAATAAGCAAATTACAAGACAGAAAAGAAGAAAACGGCAAACGTTTTGGCTGAGGATCGTGTTGAACATGGGCCCTTTAAAAATAATTCGAAGTCTCACAGAAGAACTCGTTTGTTTCCCAGGGTACAACAGTCGGAGCAGTTGCTACTACCGTGGAAGACGGTTAAACCCGAAGGTATACCTTGTAAGCGAAGAACAAAAAAGATGCAGAGAGAGTTGAAGAGTTTGTGTGTTCCAATTTATTCAGGTGTATCTTAAACCAAGACCTCACATTGGTCTTATAGTGTAAGTTGAGTCGAAACAGTCCACAAAATAAAAAATGGAAAAAATAAATGTCATTGAATGTCTTCAATGCAATTTATTGCGTTTTTATGTTTTGATTCGAACTTGTTTGACTAGCTGTTAGACCAGACTTGAAACTGATATGTTGCTGTTGTACACCGGAAGCTGTTGATGGGTCGTGTGTGAGCACAAGTTGACCCGCCAGCTCGCACTTCACACAGTGGAGACCTGCTAGTCCTCACGCCATCTGCCATGTCAGCAGTAAGGAGCACACCTATATGGTGTGGACCATGACCCCCACTATGCTCCCCCACCTATCAAAATCCCCTAACTAAATGAAAGCGGGTCATGGTTGCCATGGATTAAACTATGTGAACCATCATGTTTCGCACAAGGGGGCAGTGTTGCGGTGGTTCCACGGTCTTACGTGGCAATCCAATCCATGACCCAAACCACCATCCCCGTACCCCATAGCCTTAATAGTTGAACCTTTGATTTGTATGTTCCTAAAGTTAGAATGCATATATCATCGGTTGTAAAACTAAAATATAACAATCTCCTCATTTGATAATAAGACTATAAGGTGTGGTCATGACCCTCAGACTATCTCCAATGCTACGTGCGCCCTTAGTTGCAACGCCATATCCTTACAATCCTTAAAAAACCTTATTTCGTCTCCAACCCTATAAATATCATTACCCTTCTTA
Source organism: Scalesia atractyloides (assembly GCA_947069175.1). NCBI lineage: Eukaryota > Viridiplantae > Streptophyta > Magnoliopsida > Asterales > Asteraceae > Scalesia > Scalesia atractyloides. Next base: position 77,024,759 of record CAMTDV010000021.1, read on the forward strand.
ATTTCTACCTCATTATCTACTCGGTACACATAATATTTAAATAAAACATTTTGCTCTTTTACTTTGGGCCCACTCACTTACAAAAACCAACAAAAACAAAGCCCTTGTGAAAGGGTTTAGATGCTAAGGGCATCTAAGAACATAATCTCACAATGCTAAAGACGTGTAAGGGCCTTCAAGGGCATCCATCCAATGGATGCATTGCAGATAGTCTCATGACCACCATGACTCTCCACGTCAAGGCCATGTCATCCCACTCTCATCCACCATCCTATATGGTGTGGTCATGGCCCAAATCACTATCCCCTTACTTATTTTGATAACTAGAAAACCTTGAAAAATGAAAAAGGTGGAGCGTGGTTGTTGTGGTTTAATTCGCGCGAACCATGGTGAATGAGGGACGGTGTAGCGCATAAATAATGGTCCTAGATGGACACTCAACACCCGACCCAAACCCCGGTACCCCTTACCCTGACAAACACCCCCCCCCCCACCACCACCAACACACAAATTAACATGAGTGTCTCAATCGTTTTACATGATGCTATTTTAGAAAACCACAAAATAAAATAAATGAATTCAATTTTCAAAAAAGAAAATAAAATATTTAAATCCATTGAGCTTTGACCTTTTGTTTGTGGAAAACTTAAGTTGCTCTTCAAGAAAATTTTCTTAAGGGGTTTTTAATCTATTCACATTATACAATTTCAAATAATATCCAATTAAATAAGTTATGAGTAGACCACTTCTATCATTCAACTTCCACCTAATAATCCATATGTAGAATAGGATTGTATACTTATATCAATGTTTTGAATAGAGTAAATTGCACAAAACATCCTTTATGTTTCCTCAAACTTGCAGGTTCCAGCCTTAATGTTTAAAAGTTGCTAAAAACAACCTTTAAGTTTATTTTTGTTGCGGGTTCAATCCTTTACAGCTAACCACGTTATTTTCTTCAGTTAAGTTCCCTCACATGCGTAACATGTGAGGGTATATTCGTCATTTTGGTTGATCATGTGAGGGAACTTAACTGAAGAAAATAACGTGGTTAGCTGTAAAGGATTGAACCCGCAACAAAAATAAACTTAAAGGTTGTTTTTAGCAACTTTTAAACATTAAGGCTGGAACCTGCAAATTTGAGGAAACATAAAGGATGTTTTGTGCAATTTACTCTTTTGAATATGGTCATTATATTCGTTTTCAACTTTTGAAACTGGCTTGCCCTTTATATTGTATTGGCTGCTTTAATAATGATGAATATATATGACTCTTGGAAAAGGTTAAGAAGACTGACTTTGAAGAGATGAATTGTAGTGGAAACACAAGAAAACGATTTCTTTCAGAAATTACTTTAACATATAAATAACATGAAACTAAGACTCACTAAATCTTTTGTAAGAATATCTCTCACAGAGTACCTAGTACAACTTTTTGTACATGAGATACAAAACATCTATACTATAGTATAATACATGTAACGATATATATTATAATACAAATAAGAATAATCATAAAACTTTAAGTAATACAACTTTGTTGAATTAAAATGTTATGAAATTACCGGTATATGTGTTCTCTACCATATCGTGCGGGCACCCCTCTAGTGTTTGTGTGTGTATATATAAGAACCAGTTTTAACTTTTTAGTATTGATGGAATTATTAATTTATATAAAATTCCGTAAACTTTATAAGGCTATATGTAAGCAAAAGGGATATATCTTGTATTTTTTTCCTTTTAATTTATAGTTCAGTATTAAAAGTCTTATTAAGTTTGTATGTAATGATTAGGATAACACTACAAACTTAATCATCGTGTTAACATGTTTAATTATATGAGTAGAAGTAGAGATGTTGTGACTGATTTTTTTTTTTTCTGAAAGGCTAATTGCATATTATTCCATCACCAAATTTTTTTATACAATGATTAAGATAAGCAAGATACTAGAACAAAAACATTATACAAAAAATGATACATATCACCCCGATCATACGCCTGCGTAGAAATTACTCCGTTATGTTGTGACTGAATTAATATGAGAAAAGGATACACTCAGTAAAAACAATAGAAAATGATACCGTCAGCACAATCCTAAACAAAATTATATGAATTAGTGAATTAAAAAGAATGCCTTTGCAATAAGTGTGAGTAGAATACACCATTAACTTTAAAATAAATGATGTTCCGCTTAATAAAAAATAAATAACAATGGGACATTTTGTTTGTAAATTTTGTTTGATTTGTAAGTTTGTAAAAGTAATTGATATAGAAAAAGGTCAAATGTTATGTATTTAACCAATCTTGTCGCTTAAAACCTGTTTATGATCATTTTTTCTGTTATGTTTAATATATGCCCATTTATCGAACTATTAATTTGACCAAAAAAAAAATAATAATAAAATAGGCATAAGATTTCATTTTGAGCTTTCTTACACCAGGGGTCAATTTGGATCGACTAAAACTATACAACTCATCAATTTGAGTTACCATTATGCCACCACCCTCGTCGACTCGATCTTCACTATTGTCACGCTAGCCACCATGAAAGCAAATATACCAAGTGAACTATTTGGATATTTTTTTTTCATCTTTCTAAGACGACTCATTTCAAAGCTAACTCATTTTAGTTAGAACACTCTAGCTCAGTTTACCCAAACAGACAACCTTATTTTACCATAAATTATTATAGGTATGGTCGTCGAATATTTGTATTCTTGTATTTCCTTCTCGAGGTCTTTCACACTATTTATTTAACCGTTTCTATTTACCCAACATATAAAGCGGTAGTTTTGAACACTATATCAAACGCTTACATAGAAAATTCACCCAACCTTTCTCCATGTTTGGTAGTCGAGAAAAATGAATAAAATTTTATAAGCAGGAAGTTAATAAGAGTGTAAGAAAACTTTTTTTGTAGCATGAAATGATGTATAAGGTTGTTAAATAAGATGTTGGACATGTTTTATTTAGGGATTTAAAATAAATTATAGCTAAAGCTCACTCAAAAAATATTTGCTGAAAAATCGATTCAGTTGTAAACGAGCCAACAATTCAGGTTCAAGCCTGACACTCGTCTAATGAATTGGTGTATAGGATAAGGCTTTGGGACCAATAGGTCATGAGTCCGATTCCTACAATGGGGGTTTTTCTCATATTTATTAGGTGTCCTCATGAATTAATGTATAGGCATTCTGCCTAGTGGAGATGGATATGATCGGGTGGTTCCACTGGTGGCACGATGATACTTCAGTGGTCCGTCAGTGATCCAAATTTGCCGTTAAAAAATGCTGCTTTTATTTGAAAACCTAAGGAAGTTGGTTACACACAAGATCTAGATCATGGTACCCGATCACGAAAGTGAGTACAACCACAAACCGAATCCCATACCGATTACGAAGGTACCATACCAATATTGCAAATATACCAAAGCGTACTGGTATGTAAAACAAAACCATAAAATGAACACATGTACCGGGCTACCGATTGGTCAGGTTAATGGACAAAAAATGCCCATTTTAACCAAAAAACTTGTTTCGACATCAGAACTCGTTTTGACCTGAACTCTGTTTAACCGAACGCTTTCTACCCATTACTCAACCGACCCATCTGTTTTGCCGTGATTAATACACACGGCTGTTCAACATTTACAATCAACTTACAGAAGAATTTTGTCATAACAAATTAGAAACGTGCATGTCAGCATGAGGTAAATCGAAAACACACAAGACTAATAAACTGAACACGACATGTTTTAGCATGTTAAATAAGCACGCGCCACAAACAAGCTCGAATTGTGGTGTGCGCATGTCCGAGGTAACTAACCTACATATACCAAATCATAAAAGCATTCATCTAGAAATAGTAAAGACATTCCACTATTCAATGCACATATTATCCTAGGAATGTCAATTGTCAAGCATTGTCTATTCCGCGTGTTAGAAGCTCCGTGGCTACAAAAGGATGGATGATATTAAATAATATAAGACGATGATGACGAATATGCAGATCACACCCGCTTGCTCATTCAGACGGGCTATTGTACCGAAGATGTTGCTCGTAAAAGTTGATCAACTGCCATTATACATGAATATAATAATATTAATTAACACTGTTATTTTTCAGTCATTGCATAACAAGTAGCATTGTTTTGTCGAAATTCCATTTTAGGTAACCAGCTTTCAAAACATTGTAGTTAATGTAATCTTCGGCCGTATCAGCAGCCCAGTGCCCCAAAGGAAAAAAGACAATCAAATGACCGAAAAGTTGAGCGGTCTAGTGTGTGAAAATAAATATGGTTACCCAAAAAGAAACCCAGACAAAAATCTTTGTTTAGTTTTTGAGTAAAATGACATTTTCGTCCCTGAGGTTTGGCCACTTTTGCGACTTCCGTCCAAAGGTTTGTTTTTCCGCATCTGGATCCCAAAAGGTTTGAAATCTCGCCATTTTCATCCAACTTGTTAACTCCATCCACTTTTTAGCGTTAAGTCAGGGGTAATTTCGTCTTCTTAGACATTTTTGTGATGATTAAAGGGTTTGGGTGGGGAGAAAGTCAAAAGAGGTGGATCTTTATTTCTTATAGTGTTTTTTATTTTAATAAAAAAATGTCTAAAAAGACAGAAATGCCCCTCATTTAACATAGAAAAATGAATGGAGTTAACAAGTTGGATGAAAAGGGCAAGATTTCAAACCTTTTGGATCCAGATGGGGAAAAACAAACCTTTGGACGAAAATTTGCAAAAGTGGACAAACCTCAAAGACGAAAATGATATTTTACTCTAAGTTTTTCTAAACAATATTGTTTTGTTTTCGAGAGGGGAGAGGGGGGGGGGGTGAGTTTACCAGAACTGGATTGTTTTCCTTGAGGTACTTGTTATCAACAACGATCTCTTCGCCATCTGACCTGTTTTAAAATAATCCAAACACGGGAATTAATAATTATGCATACATGAGTTTGTACATACGATCAAACGGAAATGAAATTATCTATGAACAATCACAAACCTCAACACCAAAAAGGATACGAACACTTCCTCCATGTCGTTAACCACCGAGATCGAATAGTTAACCGGCTTGATAATCTTCGTAATAACCGACACACTTTTCGGAACATCAAGAGCTTTTCCAGAATCCAAACCATCGACCACATCATCAGCGTTCGTATTACCATCTTCCACATTCCCATCACCAGCAGCAGCTGTTTTCTTGGTAAAATCTTGTTTTGGAATCGCGTTTAACTCTTTCTTAAACCGTTTAACGGCACACGACTTCCTTCTTCTTGTTCCAATTCGGGGACTAGCACGAAGAACCACTGCTTCATCAACCTTCGAGGCGCCTTTTGCGGGTTCAGCCGGATCTTCTTGAATGTGTATGGCGAACTCGGCCGTGTTTTCTTGATTTACGGGTGATGTGGGTTGAACTTCACTGAGTTTGTTATCCAACTCGCTTGATTGATCATCTGTTCCATTATCGGTAGTGCCCTCAACTTTCTTTTTTGATTGTGACGTAGGCCCCACTGATTGTTTGCGTTTCCGTTTACGTTTCCCAGAACTCATGCTACAAGTTTCAAGACACAAATATTCATGTCGGTTTTAGTATTTCTCCAATTTTATTATTGCGCTTATAAACATGAATGGTCTTTATATAAATAAATTTAATGAAAAAAAACAAATGCATACTAATAAGAGGAAAACCTTTCAAATGCTTCGAGGACATCAGGGCATGACGTGAAACTCTCAGCGGGTTCCCAAGTGTTAGCTGACTCTGGCCACCCACGCCTACATTACAACATAAACACATGGCTCAACATTTCAGCTCATTAAGGTAAACGAGTCGGGCCAGCCCGGCTCATTTACAGCCATAACTGAATCATTAGACACTTATGTAATATTTGGGGGTACTACAAAACTGCAAGCTCACTGTGACTATTTTTAGACTCTAATTTCATATTCGAAGTTTCGAACCTTATTTAACACAAGTATTATATCCATTTTACCATCAATATTCACTTCAAGAAACCCGATTCCATAACTTCAAACATAAACTTATCGAAACATTCTAAGCCCTAAAAATTCTCAAATTAACCCCATGAAAAACTTCATACTCGGTACTCCATTAAAACACTTCTTTTTTTAAATAACTATAAAAACCCCCAAAATCACACATGTTCTTGTAAAACAACAATGCATATATCACAAATAACAAAACAATAAAACTATATATATATATATATATATAGGATCACGATCAAGGTAAAACCCCTCCGAGTTGTGAGAACTTAGAGAACTCGACCTTCCCGTGCGAGTTTTGCCCCCATTTTTTTCACACCCGTGGATTAAAATGTTAGAAAACACTGCCGTAAAAAAATTTTAATTTTTTTTTCAGAATGGTGTCTTTCGGCCCCTTACGGTAGTTGTAAAATGGTGATGACATAAGCATGACATCACTTTTTACGGCTGCCGTATAAAAAAAAACAATTTTTTTATTTTTTTTACGTTTTTGGAAAAGTTGATTTTTTTAGGATTTTTGGTAAAAAAATTTTTTTGGAAAAACCTTTCGTAAGGCCGAGTTCTCTAAGTTCTCACAACTCGTATAGGTTTTCATTTTACCCTAACCCTATATATATATATATATATATATATATATATATATATATATATATATATATATATATATATACATACATATATATATAGAGAGAGAGAGGGGGGGCCAGTTAACATACAAGACCACCTTATCGTGCAATGCGTATGCGATCATCTCAACCGCACATCTGATCTAATCTAGGCCTTCAATTGAACGCGGTGGCACAATAGTAACTAACTTTGCATAATTACGCACGTTATTGCACAACTACGCATGTTATAATACATAATTACGCACGTTATTTGCATAATTACACATTGGATGGGCTAAACCCTTATTAAGCACCTTATTTGCATAAATACGCATGGGTGGTTGGGTTAACCCTAATTACGCACGTTATTTGCATAATCACGCACGTTATTTGCATAATTACGCATGTTACATTGGTGGCCGCGTACCGTCGCACGTTAAAAGCCTTTTGTATTTAAACCTTTCACTATGTATATGTGTGTGAGTGTGTGTTTGTGCAAAAAGTTTAAAATTATTTCTTTTTTAAACAAACAAGCTGACTCGAGCTCAACATATCATCTCCTTAACATAAACAAGCCGGCCCAGCTCAGCTCAGCTTGAAGACGAGCCAAGCCCAAGCTGGCTCGGCTCAACTCAACTCAACTCGTTTACAGCCCTGATCATTAAACAATGATGCAACATTTAGGGGTACAACAAACCCCACAAGTTCACTTAAGGCTATTTTTAGACACTAATTTCAACTCCAAACCCTGTTTATTCATTCCATTTTACCATCAATGTTTTAGTGCAAGAAGATAAATTTAACAAAACAGTTTTTAAAAACCCTAAAAAATTTCCACAAATCAACCCCATCATTAACTTCATACTCCATAAAAAGTAATAACACTTCTTCTTTTTTTAAAAAACAAAATGCACAAACTATAAAACCCCCAAAAACCCACATGATCATATAATACAACAATGCATAAATCACAAAAAAAAAAAAAAAAAAAAAAAAAAAAACCTCACCATTTTATCAGATACTGCTTCACACCCTTTTCCACAAGCAATCCACCATAAAAACACAAAATCAACCACCATTAGTCAACCATAAAACATTAAAAAAACAACTAAAACACAAACAAAAGACATTAATAGTTAATAATTACTATATAATAAACCTTTCGAATTCTTTTCTTCCGAATAACTTCGATCTCATAAAAGCCCTCAGCAAGCTTGGGTTGCTCTTGTTCATCACCTGCATCTTCTTTTTCTTGTTTATCGTAGTCGTTTGTACCATTTTCACCGCCGTTGTTGCTGTCTTTGACCTTGTGGTCAACGATCTCGTTGTGAAAAGGGTCCAATGGTGGGGGGAGATCGGATGTTAGGGTTTTTCGTCTAGCTCCGCCCTTCATCTGAATCAAATTTGAGGGTTTAAGGGTTGTTTGTTTAGAGGTTGATTTTACAGTACTGGGCAGGCTTTATTACAAAGGGTGTGTCCACTACTTAGTGTGGGAAATGAAACAGAAGAAAATTACCAAAAATCATTTTACCGGTCAAAATTATTAAATTAGACATTCGGGTGTTGGGGTGTTCAAAAAACTCATTGCTCACGGCTCGCTCGAAAAAAGAACGGCTTGAAATTTGGCTTGGTTGTAAACGAGCCAGCTCGGCTCGGTTTGTAAACGAGCCGAGCTCGAGCTTGGCCTGGCTCGGCTCGTGAGCTCGTGAACCGGCTCGATAAGTTTTACATTCTTCATTTTTTTGTCCCACATTGCTCAAAAGACAAAAACTAAAGAAATGTCTTCCTTATAAAAGATGACAAAAACAATGTACAAAGTGAATTAACAATTTATACTTGCATATTTAGCCAATTTTTAATTTAAATTGCAATTATGGCCTTATTCTATGAAGAGTTTTATTTTTAAGGCATTTTAATTAGTAAATTTTGCGGTTTTTTGTTGGTTCGAGCTAGATCGAGCCGAGCTGGCTCGAATTTTAATCGAGTCGAGCTCGAGTCTCAAATCTTGACTCAATTTAAAATTCGAGCTCGAGCCGAGCCAGCTTGAATTGAGTTCGAGCCGAGCTCGAGCTGGGTCTAGCTCGGCTCGGCGCGACTCGGCTCGTTTACAGCCTTATTCGGGTGATGAGGTTTCTCTGTAATTAGTGGTAGGGGCGCAACTTAGTTAGGGGCTGGGGGCGCCCGACCCCCCGAACTTTTCACTCAGTAGTGTTATATATGTAGTTTTTGTATAGAAATTTTTGGGTATATACCTTTCGACCTCCCGGTTCTATAGAAAATTTTGGGTATATACGTTTTCGACCTCCCTGTCGAAAACGTCAAGCTTCGCCTGACGTTATCTACGATCATGGGCTATGGATGACCTTTTTTCCTATGGGTATACCTGGATGGTCGGGTTTTATCAAACGTTCTTAAACGACATATGCTAGTCAAGCCGACAAATTTGGAGGCTAAGCCAATTTGCTGAGTTGGCTTCTAAACTTGTTGGCTTAGCTGATGTTTGTTTATTTTAATAATAAAAATGGTTAAATATATATTCTTGTACTGTGTTAAAAAAAAATATAGAACTATAGTCATATTATAAGGTCTCTTGTACAAAGTTATTTAACTTTTCTTTATTAGGTTACCTATAGTTCTTTTTAACGTAAATTAATCTAGTTCTAAACACTTCTCTAACCATTTTAGTTTTTATATAAAGTTACATATGGTAAAATGATAATAAAATAATTTAATATATTTATCATTTAATGCTTTTATATATATGGTCGAAGTTGCCCTTCGTGTGGTCGCCAGTTGACTCACCAATGTGTGTTGCCGTGAACTATCACGTCCTTACCAACCATTACTGTTTGACTGTCCTTTGCATGGCCCGCCAGTTGGTGGCAACCTTCACCATAGCTTCAAATAACACAACCAATAGAGCTTTGGCTATTAAACAAATTTCTTTTCTTCTTCAACAGTGGTTCTATGTTTTCAATAGATTTTTGAAGTTTTTAAACAGATGTTCTGTTACTGTTCAAGATTCACTATATGCATATCAAAACTTGTTTATTTCTTTATCAAAGTAGCATATTTTGGCTTTTACGATCATCTGTTCTTTTGTAAATCCAACATGAGCTTTTATATTCCAAATTATGCTATGTGATTTTTAAATAGAAAGTATATTGTTTTTTTATATTAATAGAAAAACAAATATTGCATAAGTGGTCCAGTAAGGTAAATCATATAAGGTTTTAGACTTCTACATTTCTACACACTTCTTTTCTAAAGTTATATCTCTAAAGGGACAACCTAGTGATAGAGTGTTGTATTTTTAACCAAATAGTTATATTTTCGAATCCTATAAAGGACAAGTGACAAGTGTTATGAGATTTTAGCGTTCAAAAAAATTTGTCCAAAGTCATATAAGTTGTATTATTCAAGTCTGATCTGTTTAAAACCTAAAACATTTATTAAAATGACATACAATTAATTAGAGATTATAACGAAATACAATAGTAAAACAAAAATTATGACATTTAGATAAAATCTTTGGACCAATAAGGTTGGGGGTCTAGTAGCAATGCAAGCCTTTTAAAACACTTAAGTATAAGATTTTAGGTTTAAATCTTACAAGATTAAGAAATTCGCCGTTAAAAAAAAATCTTTGGACTTTAGCTTGTGGAGATAAACTGGTTGTGAGAATAGTCTTAATATTTTCTTTCTTATAAAAAAAATATTCCTAATATCTTGTATTTCAAATAATATTTCTTTATGAAGTTAACCTAAAAGCAATAAAGTCATAATTTATTATTTGAAAGATGCTTTGAAATAAATGTACTGCTAAGTATTTAATTTAATAAATGCATTACTGTAACTAATTCACATAAATCTTTTAAAATCATTGCTAACAAATTCTAAAGGAATTATGGATCACAAAAAATATCAAATAAATTAACATGAAAACATATTTGTAAAATATTTAATTACAGACTTAAAACGATCGTCAAGGAAGCCTTTTCGAGGACGCATTTGTAAAATAGTTTAGTAACAACGTATTTGTTTGTTATAATTAAACTTTTTATTATTTTGCATAAAAAATATATTGATTATGAAAAATACATTGGTGATGATGATAAGATTTAAGGATTGGTATGGATGATTTTAGAGTTCAAGAAAAAATAAGTAAACAATAAATACTTATTTTTCATAATTTTTTAAAAATTATGAAAAAGTAATGCATTTTTTAAAAATTATGAATAAGTAAATCACTTGTGTACAAGGGCACCAAGTGACTAAGACCAAATCCAATGCATTGTATTTAGCGATAATTTGGGTGACGTGGAGAGTTATTAAATTTTAACTATGCACATAGCAACTGTGCTGCATTTAGCTAACTTGGAGCGCACAATAACTAATGCACCTTCTTTTTTATTTCATAAGTTAAATGATAATGAACTCCAAATATTTATTTTCTTTTTCAGTTGTCACAACTAACAAACATAATGGTCAAATTATTATATTTTCTTTCTTTTTTCAAGAACTAAAAGGTAACATGTAAAATCAAACGGTGTTTATTTAGGTACTAATTATAAAAAAAATGTGTTTAGTTATCTTATTTAGGTACTAATTATAAAATTCTAAAAGTGATGTTTAGTTTTTTAGTTTTAAAATTCTTACGTTTAAAAATCTATTTGGTTATCTTATTGAGGTACTAATTATAAAGAATTGTTTACGTCTCCTTCACAATTAATTATTTTAATAATGAGAAAATAGAATAAATGTATTAATTATAAAAGTATTTGAGTATTTATAAAAAATAATTGTAAAAGGTGGTGATGTTGATATGAAAGTATTGGTAAATATGTTTGTAGGATTAGAGAGAAAAATAGTAGCTTTTATGTATCTGTAAAAATCTGATGTGGCAGCTAAGGGTGAGGCAAGATGAAAGTTAAATAATTCTTTTTATCATTATAGTTATTTTCTTTTAAATGCATTAATGATTTGTAGTAAATCATGTGTTTTTACTGGTTTGGACATGAATTTTTTAAATTAAAACTTTTTCTTAACGGCCAAGGGAATCAATCGCGAGCTTTATTAGGGTACCCACTAGACCAAACGAAGTACTCTGAGAGTAACCCGAGTCCACCACCAATTCCGGAGAAAACATGGTAACCCACCCGCCCGTAGGCACGACGGTGAAATTACCGGTAAAACCCGTTTGACACAAAGATCGAACCCAAGTTTCCCTGGGTCTCCTATCATTGCCTACTAGTGTCTCCCAAAATAAATACAAATCTTCCAACACTTGATCCAGATATCATTGACTTTTTAAAATTAAAACTATAGTGAAATGTGTAATTGGGTAAAATAACAAAATATACAATGTTTTACCTTTACAAACATTAATTTATACACATTTTGAACATTTTTTATGTCCTCTATCCCACAATTTCTTTAATATAAATTGTTTTACTAACAAAGCATTTGTTTGTTGTAATTAGTTAATTTTTTTCTTTATAGATAAATTTATTTGGTATACAAAAGTAGACTAAAGATCAAATACAAATAAACTTAATATACAAAACGTAAAAACTGAAGAAAAAACCAAAAAAGCGCGGTGACATTTTCGTAAATATTTGGTCTTCAAAATTACTCTACATGATCATTTGTAGAGTGATTTTGGTCTTGTAGAGTAATATTGTAAAATGTTCTTATAGAGTAATTTTGATCATTTGTAGAATAATTTTGTAAAATGTTCTTGTAGAGTAATTTTGTAAAATGATCATGTAGAGTAATTTTTTAGCATTTAGTTATGGGGTTTAGCTTTATGGTTTAGTTTTTAGCTTTTAGTTTTGGGAGGGGGGGGGGGTAGGTTTTTTTTTTATCAAAATTACTCTACAAGAATATTTTACAAAATTACTCTACAAGATCAAAATTACTCTACAAGAACATTTTACAAAATTACTCTATAAGACCAAAATCACTCTACAAATAATCAAGTAGAGTAATTTTGATAATTACCCTACGACCAAATATTTACGAAAATACCACTGCGTTTTTTTGCCTTTTCCTTCAGTTTGTACGCTTAGTACATTAATTTTATTTTCACAGGAACTTAACTCTAGAAAAGTAATTTAGTTATGAAAAAAAATATTAAAAAATTGATGAGTGTTAAATTTAAGAATTGTTAAGGATATTTGTAAGGTTGGAAAGAAAATAAATGTTTAAGGAACTTATGACAATCTCATGTAAGCTAACTAGATTTTTTTTAATGATAAATTTGGGTCACTGACAGATTACTGGAGTATCATCGCTTCACCAGCAGAACCACACGATGATGTTTATCTCCACTAGGCAATAATGCCTATACACCAATTCAGGATTAAACCCAATAAATCTGAGGAAAACTCCCTTGTGGGAATCGGATGACCAAATGGTTTCTTAGTCTTATCTCACCACCAAAATACCACTGGGCTATAATGAAATAAGCGTAACCTAACTAGATACGTTTATGAATACATTTAGTCCTTTGCAATGATAATAGTTTTATGTGAACACATGGTTATTGTAAACCTTATTCCTTGATTGTTAAATTAATAATGATGGGTATACACCATCACCATTTTATAAAATATCTAAATGACCATATAAAATTAAAATAGTAAAATCATTAAAGTTAAAGCTCCTTTTAAAATTAAATACAGATTTTATGTAATTTTAATAAAAGACAAAGATAATGCTTTGATTCGTTGGTTACAAATGACCCATATTTTATTTGTGTAATTTGATTGCATGATATAATATCCTATTACCATAATCTAATACTTCTTTTTGAAAATTCAAAGTCAATACTAATGAAAGATAATAATCATATACTGCTTTAGTTAGATTGTTAAAGACACATAAATGTTACAAACATCCTTGCAATTAATTTCTTCTTTTTAATAGTTTTCTTTTCTCAAATGATATATTTTTTAACCTCTATATATATTCTGCTTTAGTTAAATTGTTTACACATAAATGTTACAAACATCATTTGCAATTAATTTCTTCTTTTTAATTGTTTTCTTTTCTCAAATGATATATTTTTTTAACCTCTATATAAATTGCTTCCAATCTCTCAATTGAACACAAACTTGTCATTGCAAAAATACAATGACTTTCCCCTCACTTGCACTAGCAATAACACTAGCCATTTTTAGTTTTCACACCGTCGATGGCTCATTCGCCGGCGACGATTCACTAACCATCAATCTCCTCCACCGAGATTCCATCGATTCCCCCTTTTACGACGGTTCCATCACGTTTTCCCAACGCTTGGGGCACGCTTTGCAACGTTCTTTTAACAATGCCAAAAGATATAAATGTGTCACAAAAGGTTCCACAATCAAAGCCGATTTAATCCCCGATCACGGGGAATTTCTCATGAACATTTCCTTCGGAAATCCGTCGCATATAGTCCTAGCCATTGCCGACACTGGTAGCGATTTATCGTGGATGCAATGTAAGCCTTGCATCCAATGTTATAATCACACAGGTAAACCTTTTAACCCGAAGAGCTCATCAACGTATGAACCCGTCGGATGTAAATCTAAAACGTGCAATACGTTATCTTCTTCGCTCGATACTAGTTGCTCGTCGAGGAAAAACTGTGAGTTTTTCGAGAGTTACGCCGACGGATCTTTTAGCAACGGTACGGTGTCTACAGACACCGTCAAGTTAGGTAAACGTGTCCTAAAAAATATAGTTTTTGGTTGTAGTTTTTATAATGACGGTGTTTTCCAACCAACATGGGGTGGGATCATTGGCCTTGGTGGAGGTGAGTACTCTCTAGTGTCACAAATAATAAATTATGTGCCAGCTAAGTTTTCTTATTGTTTGATCCCATTTCCTGACACTAATGGTATATCAAATAAAACTAGTAAAATGGTTTTTGGTAACTTTGACTTTGGCCCAAATGTTGTATCCACTCCACTTGTCCAAGGGATCACAAAAACATTTTATCATGTGACATTGGAAGGGATAAGTGTCGGTGATACGCGGGTAGATATTCGCGACCACTCGAGTTCCTCAAAGCCGGTGCCAAAAGGAAACATGATCGTTGATTCGGGGACAACGTTAACGATGTTACCTCCGAAACTATACAATGAGTTCGAGAGGGCACTTAAGGACGCTATTAACGTTAGGACTATCAAAGATCCACAAAAAACATTGGATTTGTGTTATCGCTCTGCAAAAGTGACCAAAATGCCTAAAGTGATGATGCATTTCAATGGGGCGGATGTCGAGTTGAGTCGGGAGAACATTTTTGTGACGGTTAGTAAGCATATTATGTGCTTGGCATTTACATCCACTACAAGCATCCCGGTTATGGGTAACTTGGCTCAGATTAATCATTTGGTAGGTTATGACTTAGAAAATAATATGTTATCATTTAAAACTACTGACTGTCAAAAGATGTAGTTCAAGATGTTTAGTGACATAATTTGTACTTCAATGTATTATGTAGCATTGAAGTAAAATGGTCAATTTTGATTTATCACTTTATCAGGGAAATGGTTTATTGTGTGGAGATTATAACTTGTAGAATCAATCACAGTTTTTCTCATTTTGGGGTTCCCAAATTCTGGATTTTTATCTTATTTTTTTATTACACTTTGTGAGTTTTTGTTTTTTTTTTGTTTTGTTTTGTTTTTGTTTTCATTATAGTCTCTCTAAGATTAACACCGTTAAATTTTGCTATTAGATAAAGGACATGTCCCTCAGAGACTGCTTATGTAACTTACTGAACAATATAATAGTTGAGAAATTATATATGTAATTTACTATAAAAAAAATATAATAAAAAATTTAAATAAATAGTCCCTTCACTATTGATTTACCTTCGAATGTTGCATAATTAGATGTAAAATGAGTGAAAGGTCAACCAAATTGAAATGATTATAAACAAAAGAGTTAATCGCTCAAATGGTCCTGTGGTTTGTCATTTATTTACCTTTAGTCCTCATCTTTTCAAAATAGCATGTTTGCTCCTTATGGTTTGTTCACTTATTACTCGGGTACACCGTATTCGCCGACCCCGCCCTTCTCTCCTGCGTGTTGATGGGTGTGGGTGAAAATGGTGGGTGATGGGTGTTTTTTTTTTTTTGGGAGGGGGGTGGGGGAATATGAGGGGTGTTTGGTGAGTGGGTCCTACATTATTTATGAATTATTAAGTATATTTTTCTTTTTTTTATTATACATAAAGGGTAGTAAGTAATTTTAGAGTGACTTAACTATGCAAACTAATCTCCATTTGTTTTAGGGAGTATCCGAGTAACAAGTAAGCAAATCACAAGGAGCAAACATGCTATTTTGAAAAGATGAGGAGTAAAAGTGGAAAACTCACAAACCACAAAACCATCCGGACAATTAACTCTAAACAAAACCACACATTAAAACCACAAACTAACTCTATCTTGCATCTTAGTTAGTTTCTGCATTTGACATCTAATCTAGTACAAAAAAAAAATAACATTTAAAAAAAAACCAAATGATGAAAGATTAAAAAAAGTTTGTATTTTGCTGTAAATATTCAATTTTAGCTTTAAAATAAGTTTTATATTTATAAGTTAAAAAAGGACTTAATAACTAGTCAACTCAGTTAATTATAGAATTGTTTAAAACTTTAAATGGTCAAAGAGCATTGAGTACTACCAAACATATTTTCTATTTTGTGTCGATTTTGTAATTGTATTATCATTATTATTCATTAAAATATACGTTCTTATGATGACTATACTTATATCCCATTTAATAATTGGGTTATTGGGTTTTATCACTCCTAGCTATTAGATATTGGTCGTTGTCACTCTCAACTATCACTTTGACTCCTAACACTCACAACTTAACATTTTGTGTGTTGTGTCACTTCGATTGAGTGGTTTTTGGCTCCCATTTTATCTTTTAGGAGCAGATTCAACATCAATTATTAGTAATTCACAAAGTGTTAGTCTAATATCATCAAAAACACAAGTCAAACACTAAGAAATGTTCACCTGCGGAGTGACATAACACACAAAGTGTTAAGTTGGGAGTGATGGGAATCAAAATGTTAGTTGAGAGTGGCAACGACCAATACCTAATAGTTGGGAGTGATAAAATCCAATAACCCTTGATAATTTAGTTTTCCTTTACAAACTCTAGCCTCTAGTTTTGAATAACGATTTAGAATTTTGAGGTTGTGTTTTAACTTTGAACTTATAAATTGATTCAGTTGAACACATGTTTTTATATTTTCTAGTATTGATTAGATACTAAGCATAAAAAACACACATGTGCGTGCATAGATATATACATATAGAGGAGGCCTATAATATAATACATGTTTTTTTTTGTCTTTTAAGATATTGAATATATGTTACGCTTTCGGTAACGAAAAACTACGTAACCAATTATTATACATGTGTACTGTTGCATGTTACATATGCGTAACATTTTAATAGTGAAATTTATTACACATGTGTAACCATTTTTTATTCTTTTAGGAAGATAAAAACATATATTTCATAAAAATATATTTTTTCATAGAATTTTCTAAATTCAATTGGATTTTCATTTTACTCTTCCTCTATATTTATCCTCTATATTTATGTATATATATATAAGGAAATTGGAATGGAATTGGCCCCGTGAACTAGATCGGTTGGTTGGGATTTCAGTATTTTTATAACTTTAATATATTTCCTTTTAAATCTCATTTCCCTATGTATTTAATACTCGAGAGTCCAGACTCCATATTTTATTTAAGTCTTCGCGTGTTATTACATTTACAAACTCACACAAAACACAAATTATTTTCATATTTTGTTTTGTATTAAATGTAGGTATAAAATTTTATATTATTTATTATTTATTATGTCATCTGGTACTTAAATACAGTCCGACCAGTTAGACTGGTAAGGTGTTTGATTCGTTGTCCGGTCCGGTCATGAAAACACTAAGTCTAAGCTCATTACATTTGAAGTAAGTCCAGAAAGAGGATATGTGGTTAGATCAAAACCGCGGGTGACGTAAATATCTAGATAATTCAATAATAACTAGTTATATAACTTAATTGGATTACAGGCCCATAAGCTTCACCGAGTGCATCTCCAAAGTCATTTCAAAAGTTTTGGCCAAGCAATTAAAACCACTTATGAGTCCGGTCTATATCAATTAAAACCGCTTATGAGTTCTGTCACACCCTCAAAAATCCACTTGCGGGGTTTTACCGCGATGCGTGTGACAAACCAGGATCAAAGACACTAGTCATATAGAATGACTCTATATGCAAAAATATACGTTTAAACAAATCCAACCATGCAGTTTAATAAATGCAGAAGCGTAAGTAAATGTAAATAAAATGTGCGCCAAAACAAACACCCAAACCAAAATACTTAAAAGTAAAATGTAAAGCGTTTAAATGAAATAGTTTCTCATGCTCGTGTCGTGCTCCTATGCGGAAATGATACATTAACAACCTGAGAAAACATGCAAAAGAGAACAAGTGTCAACAATTAATGATGAGTGAGTTCACAGGTTTTAGTTCACAGTTTTAAGCATAAGTTTTTCCCCACTGGTTCAACCCCAAACCAATGTCTCATAAGTTTCCCTGATCCAACCCGAATCAGATTAATGTTATGTAGTTTAGCAGTTCATGTTATATGTTTAGGAAGCTAGCCTAGGTCCTGTCAAAAAAGTGTTCGATCCGAAGCTGACGTTGTTGTCCCTGTTGTGCCAGGCCTATCACCAACCATGGCTAAAAAGTTAGGCAAATTCTACACTCGTGACCATCAACATTGGGTCTAACTGGCGCGACCAGTTCGAGTGGGGCTTGTCGGGCCCATTAGTACTACTAAAAATTCCCTCGCTATAACCCAATACTAACGGCATCGTAAATGTTAAGGGGACTAACATGTGATATATGCTTTCTTGTGACCATAACCGTATAACATAACTTTAAATAGAAAGACGTTACTGTACCATAATAGATACCACCTATATATCACTGTAACGTGTACATGTTTTCTCCCCCTGTTTTTGTAAACGTTTAAAGAATATGGGCCGTGAACTCACCTTTTAATTGCTCGGTTAGACTTTTAAGGTGATTACAAGTTGAGGTTGGTCAATCACATCCTAATATGATTACTCTTCAGTTTATCAGTATGCTCATGTAAGACACGGCATCCATACACATATCATGCAATCACGTTGACATCTTATATGTATTCCATGTATATATTTACATATATGCATATATGACATATGATCATGGCACTTAACAATTCGATAATGTCTAAGTTAACATAAATCAAGTTCGACCCTTCTCAAAAGGCACATACAACATTTAGAACACACAATTTCAACTTATCATGTTTCAGCATTATTACTCAAAACTGGACTGTTTTCGGGAATTATTGTAAAATAATTCCCATGTACCGAAAATTCTGATTAATTTACAGAGCGTGTCAAAAGGTCCGTAAAACCTTGTGTAAAATTTTCAAGACCTAATTCATTACTAATTATTTTACAAAAAAATCATTTACTAAGCTGTAGTCAGATTCGTCAAATTCTGACTGCAGCTCACGGAAAAATACATTTAAAAATACTAGTGTGTCCGATTGACGAAATTCCAGTTAGAGATATCTTTGAACACCTAGGAGTATCTACTTTATAAATTTCGTGATTTAACTCTTTTCGGTTTACAGGTTATGACAGAAAACATTACGTGAAATTTCTGCAGAAACAACGCAGCTTCAGCTGCTGTACTAAACGACCTTTTAAAAATAGTAACGGTGTCCAAAAATTGCCATTTCAGCGCCATTAGAAGCGTTTTTTTCAAAAATACACGTTTTAGGTTTCAGAAAGTCCATTTTTCGATTTGTTATGACCTATTTACAGCGAACTGAAGTTGGCTGTCTACACTTCTCAGCTTACTGTTTTCTATCTAATCACTACCCGAAACGCATTTAACGATCACGACATGTTGTAATAACGACTTATACGTCAATTATCATGTATTTATATTCATAATTTCATAACCCTAGATATAACACCCTGATTTTTATAAAGAAAACGCAGCCTACGATTCTTATACGCAAACATATAATCATAAACGCAACACGCATAACTCATCCGAACTAATCATGCACAACGAAAATCCTATCATAACAACACGTAATCATAATCACGTTTACACAAATCACACCATGAATCATAACCAATCAAGACTCTAACCTTGAACAAAGAGAACTAGGGAATGAGGGAGAGGCTTGCGATCGATCAAGAGGGGGGATGCCTTGCGTGAACGAGAAGGGGGCTCTGCTGCCGTCGACTTCCAAGGGGGGAAGGGATTAGATTTTTTTTGTTTCACCCATGCACACATATACGTATATAACTAGGGGGTGGGGCAGTTTGGTTATCTTGGGCCGCAAGGGTATAGGGTGGCGGGTTGGGTTGATTTGTTTTTGGGCCGAGGGTAAATGTGCTTATGGTTTGGGTTTCGGGTTAGGTTCGGTTTCTAGTTGTAATTATAATTTATGACTTACTAATTGTAAGCGATACGTGCTAATTATATTTTATATAATAAAATATAATATAGAATTATAAGAAATCGAAACGGAAATTATACCTGATTTTTCTGGGATGTCACATTATTCCAAACTTGAAGGACTTTTCGTCCCGAAAATTGAATGAGCACATATATACGTATATAACTAGGGGGTGGGCGGTTTGGTTATCTTGGGCCGCAAGGGGATAGGGTGGCGGGTTGGGTTGATTTGTTTTTGGGCCGAGGGTAAATGTGCTTATGGTTTGGGTTTCGGGTTAGGTTCGGTTTCTAGTTGTAATTATAATTTATGACTTACTAACTATAAGCGATACGTGCTAATTATATTTTATATAATAAAATATAATATACAATTATAAGAAACCGAAACGGAAATTATACCTGATTTTTCTAGGATGTCACATTATCCCCAACTTGAAGGAATTTTCGTCCCGAAAATTGAATGAGCAAGAGTTTTGAAAGTTGTTGGAGTGAGGAAAGATTTTCGAGTTGTCACACTCTCCCCTATTTAAAGGAATTTCGCCCCGAAATTCAGTTCGCGTTGCTTGGATTTTGTGATTCGGTTGCAAAGAGGTGAGGATATTTGTCTTTCATTTGATCCTCTCTTTCCCAAGTGTATTCCGGTCCACGCTTAGAGTTCCAACGAACCCTGACAATCGGTATTTTACCATGCCTTCGCGTTTTGACCTCCCGGTCCATAATTTCAATTGGTTCCTCAATGAACCGTAGTTGTTCGTCCACATGGATCTCATCAAGTGGAACGGTCAGTGTTTCATCTGATAGACACTTCTTCAGATTTGAGACATGAAAAACATTGTGAACTCCACCGAGTTCATCAGGAAGGTTCAACTCATAAATGTAATTACGTTTTTGCCCTACAGTTCAAAATTACGGTCTTACCCCAGTTAAAAATGTAATTACGTTTCTCCTCCCAGCTCAAAATTACGATTTGCGCTCAGTTCAAAAATATGATTTTGCCTCCCTTTTCAAAATTTACGATTTCGCATTAAGTTCAAAATTACGATTTTGCCCTTAGTTCAAAACTATGATTTTGCCCCAGCTCAAAACAAAATTATGGTCTCGCCTCCAGGCTTAAAATTACAAATTTTCCCTCAGCTTTAAATTATGAGTTTGCCATCATTTAAAAAATTACGATTTTTCCCCAGTTAAATTTTGTCGTCTTGCCATCATTTTAGTTTTTTCCCCTAGCTCAAAGTTATGATTTTGCCCTCATTTCAAAAATATTATTTTGCCCCCTTTCAAAAATTACGCTTTAGCCCTAGGTTCAAAATTACGTTTTTGCCCCCAGTTTAAAATAAAATTACGCTTTTGCCCCAGCTAAAGTTACGATTTTCCCTTAGTTCAAAGCTATTAATTTGCCCCAGTTCAAAGCTATGATTTTGCCCTAGTTCAAAATAAAATTATGGTTTTGCCCACTGCTAAAAATTACAAATTTGCCATCAGTTTGAGTTTGCCCTTATTTAAAAAACTATAATTTTGCCCCCAGTTAAAATTTGTATTGTTGCCATCGTTTTAGTTATTTTTTCCAAACTATGGTAGTTTTTATTTTACTTGGTTGACTCAATTTAACTTCTGTGCCAAGCAGGTGTCTAACATTCGCTCATTCTTTTTGACAAGTTACTATTTTGCCCCCAGCTCAAAGTTACAGGCTTGCCATCGTTTTATTTTTTTTTAGCAAAACTATGTTAGTGTTTTGATTTAATTGGTTGACTCATGTATTTTTTTTAAGATGGTGTTATAAGTACTATGTACAAGTAACTAAAATACATACACACATGTTATGAAACTAAGAAACATTCGGTTTAGCGCCCCGCAACACGGGCGGAACATCCAACTAGTTCATAACAAAAAGAGAATGGTAGTATGTATATTTTTTTTTCATAAAAAATATCTTTTCTCAATAAAATTATTGGAAATACCGAATCTTATAATCATCCCACTGAACAAAGCCTGCTAAAATTATAATAAAAACTCTACTAAGATTTTTACATAATGCTACTATCACATTCGTAAACATGTATGTACATTAAACTTAGATGATACCCAATTTTAATAAAATTATGATTTTTCTAAAAGTCATTATAGTTATCTAGTGAGTAATATAGTAGTGTGATACGTGACTAAAACTTTGGTAACAACTACAATTTTTTTGTTTCTTTTTATGTTTATTAAGATTTAATCATATGATATTGGTCTGCATGTTCTTATATCTTAGTTTTTCTTATTGAAAATTTCACATAACTTAATGTTCAAGTAAAAGGAAATTGATAATCAATATCAATACAATGTAAGGAATCTATTATGTCTCTACTGCTAAAATAAATTGTTAATCATTTATATGTGGGTTTTCAACAACAATTTCGGATCTCCTAGTAATAATCTGGGATCTTAAGGATATGTGTTATGGCGTTTGGTTGAGACGTAGAGAGTGCCACATCACCAGGCGCTGCTCACGAACACCACTACGGGTGGGCGTCGTCGAGGATGCATGGTTGAGGCTTTGGGCAGATCGCGGGTGTGAGCAAGTAGAAAATGAGCCGTTGCATTGCAGGGGGAAGTATGAAGGGGGCGCTATGGGCTTGGCAATCATAACAAGGGGCGTGATTAGAAGAAGGTGAAGGATTATTACTTACGTGACGTCTACATGGCTTCACTTTATACCAATAAAGCCTCCATAACACATAGTGTACTTGTCTAGTGCTTTCATATTTGGATCATCGAATCAACCCCCCATCTATATGTGTTTTAATTTTAAATAAGTATGTTTGAGTGAAACTCTTATATAACAAATTCGTTATTTTAAGATTTACTACTTACGTTTCGAGTATTTTTATAGATATTTCTCTAAATGTATCTATAGACATGTTTGTAAGCCTAGAAGTATCGTGTTCTTATTTCTGCATCCCCTCTTATTTAAAAGTTCAAGATATGCTAGACCGCCACTACATGATGTTATGCGAATGTAAAGCTAATACGCAAAGTAACATTCAACTTAAGTTTGTATAGATGTAAAAATAGTCTAACGCACAAGATAGCTTAACTAAAAATACAATTACTACAACGGATAAAAATATATAATTACCAATAGAACAGATAACAGGTTGAAAATTGATACACCGTCCAAACGGTTTAATAATTGGATAACTATTGACATATTGTTACATAAGAAGTACAAACCTATATAACTATAGACTATAGTAACTATTCTTCACAAAACAACCACAAAATTGATCAAACTACTTAAAACAATATGTATACATCAACCAACAATATCTAGAACCTAATCAAATTTACAAAAGTCACCCTCCTCCGACGAGATCGGAACACCCCTACTGGACGAAGAAGGAGACGCCTCGCCGCCTGGAGGCATATACGCGATGGCAGCAAGCACACGACGAATACTAACAGAACGTGCCGGTTTGAAGCTAAACGACCTAACCATCTTCGACTTGGAGAATGTTGTTACAACAAATATAAGGCCAATTAGCCAAACGCATGTCATGGGGTCCCCTCACGTTTGCAATACGTGGAGTTGGATCGAGATGTTATTATTGTTTTGAACCCTGGATTGAAAGATCTTCAACCAGAATGTTTGTATTAAGTTATTGTTCATTGTTTCCAGTGAAGAATAGATCAAGCATGAAGCAAGATCTAGATCTAGATCAAGCATGAACTAGAGAGAGAGAAAGAGGGGAATCTGGAATGTCTGCTTGAGTCAAGAGACCTTGCATTTATAGAAGAATGGATCTTCTATAAGGAGACGTACTTGACTCTCGATCCAAGACTGCAGTGGAGGACTTGTCCTTTTTTGTTAATGGAAGGCTTTTGACATGCGGATAATAGAGTTCACTCTCCCACATGTGCCTGCTATTGCCGGGCGAGAGAGTCCACACGTAAAGTACGATGTGACTGACATTGTCTCGTTCCTTTTGCTGCTTGTGATAGCTGTTTTACTTTAGAACATTTTTTAGCTTTCAACCTTTTAAGCTATTTTGCACTCTGATCAGTTTATTAAGCTTTGAGTTACCCACGTCATCAAAGAACAAATTCAACGAGTTCGACTAGATGAGATAAACTAGAGCTTGAACAATCACAAAAACCGCACCTTTGATCAACAGATTATCGAACGAAAACTCGATCATTGTTATACTTGAATGGAAGTTGGAGTGTGTATGAAGACTGAATGTATCAAGGGTTTTGTTATGGAAGACCGCCTTTCACCGTTAGGAAGAAGGTGGTTTAGTTGAGTTTTTTTCCATTGGTGGAAATTTTTTTTTAGCAAAATAGTGTTGTTGAAAAAGTATTTACCAAAATGGTATTTTTAAAAATTTATTTGTTTCTCACTTCTAACCTCATGGGATAATTCTAATTCATTCAAGAAGTACTAATTGTTTGACGTATTGTTATATTAATTTAAAACGTAATCTATCAAATAAACTTGTAAAAATATTTAAAGTTCATATTTTTTTAATCACTCGTTCCATTTGTTATTTTTTTTAAATAAAGTTCTTAAGGTTTGAGTTAGACGGATTTCAATCCCTGTTAGTAAATCAAGAAAAATAAAATTTAAGGTAAGTGGTAATTAAAATAGGCTTTTCTTTATATATTTTTTTAAAGTGTGGATTTAACTGCAAAAAATAAAAACCTAAAAGTCTAAATCACATTTTGGTTAGTAAGATAATTTTATATCTTTTTAATATATTATTTTTAGTTCAATATAACAAGATAAAAATCTAAACTATAAAATAAGTTAATAATATTAATCTGAAGTATAAAATAGGTTAATAATAGGTGACTAAAAAGATCTAAACTATAAAAAATATGTTTTTTTTAATATATATTATATTTTTTTACCTTCAATATAGCAAGATATAAATAATCATGATTCTCAAAATGTTGAATATATTTTTAACTAAGGCCGTTAGTAAAAAAGAAATATATACTATATTGTCTGATTTATATAAAAAACAAGTCAAAGGAATTATAACAACAACCGTATACACATTTGATTAAACTTTTCAGTTTTTCTAAATACATAATTACGAGGGTATAACTACATTTATTAGAATCACATATGTGTTTTATAATAAAAAATAGATTATTTTTAAGATTTCATAAAAAAGTAAGTTAGATGAGAGACACAATACCATGATTTAAGCAATATAGTTATTTAATAGATCAGTTATCTAATATGGTTGGGAGTGAGAACAAATAAATATTTAAAAACACCATTTTAATAAATACTTTTTCAATAATATTATTTTTTATAAATATTTTTTCCACCTGCACCATTATAGAAAAAAACTTAGTTTGACCTGTGAAAGTGTACTAGGATGGTGATGTTAAGATGTGACATACACGTGGAAATTAAGACCATTATAACATAATGTTCATATATGATTTGTTTACTTCGATTTGAAAAATCGAAGAAAAAAAGTAATTTATTTGTTTTATTCACATTTGTTTTATATTTGTAAAAGTGTTGGCGCTAAAGTTGAACGCTAGAATTATGAGTCATGAAATATAGATTTCAGTTCATGATTAAGTTAAGAAAAATGGAATTTTATAATTCTAATTTTGACCAGTCAATCAAGATCAATTCCAACTTAGTAAATGTTTACTTTTTTTTTCGACAATTCTATACAAACTGAAAGTTAAGCTAATTAGAAGTTGCTGACGTAGACTGCTTATGTGACAAAAAGTCAGTTTTGATACGTGAACTACTTGTGGCAAATAAATCAAAGTTTTGCTGACATAGACTACTTGTGGCAACGGACTGCTTATGTGACAAATGAGTCAAAGTTTTGCTAATATGGACTACTTGTGGCAAAGTGTTCGTGACGTGGACTGCTTATATAGCAAATAAGTCAAAGTTTTGTTAACATGGACTATTTGTGGCAAAACTTTGATGACGTAAATTGCTTATGTAGCAAAGTTTTGATGACTTAGGATTATTAAAATCAAATTTTCTTAAATTTTTGAACAAAAAGGGTGTTAAACTCACCATGACTTTAATTTACACAACATTTTGGTTTATTTGAAAATTAGGAACAAGATCAAGACTTCCCAAAACTAGATGGTTAAAGGGTGTTAAATATCAACTCTTTGTGTGATTGAATAATGGGTGGTTAAGGGTGTTAAATCTCAACTCTTTGTGTGATTGAATAATGGATCTAGGGAGCATAATATTAAATGGTTGAGTTGGTGTAGCTCTGTCTTTGGGGTGAAAGTTATTTATATTCACATGATCTTGCCTTGTGCTGTCCAGCTTCTCACTAGTGTTTTGGGTTGTTTTAATAAATTTTGACTGCTAAAAAAACTTTTTTCATGTTTTGGGTGGGATCGAGCAACTTAGATGCCCAGACAATTAAACTTATTTAATTTGGTTCTTGGTATTCTTTATTGAGTGATCCCAGGTAAAAAAAACTAAACATGAGACATTTAACATAAAAAGTTTATATTCGATCATGACCTTACCTAAGAAGACCAATACCACCAAGGACGGGACCATAGGGAGTCAAGAGGGGCTGTTGACCCTGATCACCATAATTTGTTTGAACTTTGTTTATTAAATCTTAGCTTCTTTTAAGAAAAAATCGAGTTGGATCTTCTAAAGGTAGCTGGTAGAGAAAAAACCTTATGGTAAGCCCATGACTAAATAGTTATGGTTCCATAACTAGGGACCGAATCATTATATATCGGTTCGGATCATACTCATATTATCTGAAAATTCTCTATGTTCCATTACTCGTTAAACATGGATTGACAACCCGAGTTTAGACGATTCCAATAATTAGACCCATACACAAACATTTATTAGATAAATGATTATCCTTAAAAGATATTTATATATTCTTAGTTAAACTAAAAGCTTTTTTAAGAGGGTGTTTGGGATTGCTTATTTAACTCAAAAATAACTTTTTGTCAAAAGTACTTATTGACTTATTACTTATCTAAAAAGAGTTTTTAAAATAGTGTTTAGATTAGCTTATATGGAAGAGAAAACAAATAAGCTGTTTTTTAAAAGGTGCTTGGCTTAGCTTATTCTTTAAAATAACTAAAAGGTCATAAAGAGTTATATGGGTGACGAGCATTTTTAGGCAAATGATGAGGGTATTATTGTAATAATAACCTCAAAAGTCATAAGGAGTTTCTCAAAATGATTTATTCCCCTTTATTGGAGGATTCACAATGAAACTTGTATAAATATGTGAGAGGGTTTAGTTATATTATAAGGAATGGTTGGTAGTGTTTTTGAGTTGTTGTGAGTAAAGGAGAGAGAAAATATATGTAAAAGTTACTGTTCATCTGTAAATATATGGAAAAAAAATTCTGGAGAGAGAAAACTGTATAAATTTTTTAATATTTTTAGAAATGGTTGTGAGTGAAGGAGAGAGAAAAGGTAATATATAGATATATATAGATATATATGTATAAAAAATATTATTTAATTAAAAAAGAGAGAGAAAAAGTAGTTGTTTTTAGTAGAAATATATAGATATATATGTATAAATATAGGATTTCATTGTGAATGCTCTTAAAAAGCCATTTACAAAAGTTCTTATCCAAACATCATTTCTTTTTATTAACTTTTTAGAAAAGTTAATAATTAATAAGAAGATTCAAATAGAATCCTAAAGATAAAAGTCTATTTAAATAACTTATCAGCTTTTATATATAAAACTAAAGATTTCATTATTTCTATAGAGACTTAAATGTCATTTACGTCCTTGTGGTTTGTACATTTTTGCTATTTCTGGCCAAATTTTAAAATTGTACAATATTTCTTCCTAAAATTCTCGAAATGTGTCATATCAGTAAAAAAAATAACCTTCGTTAAAAATCTTGGTTAGCTCTGGGGTAAAACAGTCATTTTACATATTTTTTATTTTCATTTTTCTAAACTTCTTTTAATATTATAAAAACAACAAAAACTTAAAAAAAAACTAAAATACACATATAACAAAAATAAATCTTTCTCTTTCTCAAACTCTCATATCTCTCTCTCTTCAACTCTCTCTACCTCTCTACGTTTCTCCACCACCATCCGACCACCACCACCATTCAATTACCACCGCTATTTAAACAACTCCACCATCAAGAATCCACCACATGCCACCACAATTTCGAACGCCACCAGCCTCCATACCGTCACTACCAGTACCACCATATGAAGCTTCAGCCTTTACAACCGCTCGCGGGCCATCGCCACCAGATTTAGAAACTCCGGTCGTAACGGTAATCGGAAGCCTCTCGTAATGACAAGGGTTATACCTTCAAGCACATCGAGCCATTGAAGTCCAATGTCGGAAACAAAGTAAAGCTCATCGCGAAGACAGTGGCGAGAAGATGCACATGGAAGGCTAAAGAGGAACATAACGCCATACGGGCCGTGAACGAGCAGCAGGCGGTGGTCGGTAACGTGATTGCCTAAGAAAACAACGTCATTTTAAGAGATTAGGTCTTGCATCAGCTTGTGGTTACATAAGCCTTGTTTGAGGGTGTCGTAAGAGAATATTAGGTCTTGCATTAACTTGTGGTTACAGAAGCCTTGTTTATGAGTTTCTGATGCTTGTCGGGAAGAAAAGAAAACGAGTGGTGGTCGGGTGACATATATTAGATTTTGAGATTTTGAGAAATATTTAACTATTACAAAATTAGCCATGAAACATTATAAAAATGTTTCTTTTATGAAATCATATGAAAATCAAATGATTTAAAAGAAACGATGCTTAGTTAACTTAATGACCGAAATATGTCATGCCTTGTATAAAATATATCATGTCTTGTATAAAATATGTCATGTCTTATATTTTGTTTGAAATGGTTTAGATAACGCTACGATATGTAATAAAATAAAAACACTTATATATAGGAAGTACCAGCGGCGTATCCACCATGCTTTTATCACTTTTCACACGTCTCGTTATTTAATCACTTACCATAAACCAAGAAATTAGATGTCTTGTTTAAACTTACGTCATGTGTAAACCAATGTCATGTATAGACCAAATGTCTTTTATAAACAATGTCTATATATAAACCAATATCTTGTATGGTAAACAAAAGGTCTTTGCTTAAACCATATTAAATAATGTCTTATATAACCAAAATGTCTTGTATAAAACAATGTTTTTGAATGAACAAAGGTCTTGTTTAATCAAAGGTTTTATTTTATAAAATCATTGCTTTTATTGTGTAGACATATAAATATGGATTGTTGGCGAATACATTCAAGCCTTGTTGATTGTCGGATAACCCTTTATAAAGACAACGGTTTATCACATGTTCATCGGATTCTGTCATTCCTATGGTACCATTACATACTACTGGCCGGTGTGATCGACGTTAATGAATGTATTATTGTTGTATTCAATGCACCAAAATGTTAGAATAATGTACGCATGTCGTGAAAATGTTTTGAAATCATGTGCTAGGTATGCTAAGTCAACATACGAAGAAAAAAAGTTTTTGAAATCAAGTTCTAGGTATGCTAGGTCAACATACGAAGAAAAAATGTATTTGAAATCATGTGCTAGGCATGCTAGATCAACATACGAAGTAAAAATGTCTTGAAAATCATGTACTATATGCACTAGGTAATCAAACCATGTATGATGTCATGAAACAAGAAAGTAATGATAGGCACATATGTATCACCCCAAAACATTTGAAAACGTAAAAGAGGGAGCTATGTACTCACTTGGAATTGCGTATAAGTCTTGTTTAAATAATCAAACAAAGCTAGAAGGATTAAGAGTTTAATGGTCTCCTAGTATCGGATAACTATGTTAGTGTGTCGAGACTTTAATCGGAGGATTGGATAGAATGAAGTCTTATAAACCAAACGAGTGTTGGAACTCGTATGATATGGTTTACTAAACTTAACATTCTGATTTGGAAAGGATCTTAAGTGCTTTCCACTCGTTATGACTTGTTAGGGTAGTTTACGCTAATTTAAGGGGTCATTAGATGGTTAAATATGTCATATGATGAGTTTTATGTGCCAAAACATGTTTGATTATGTTATAACATCAGTTTAAATGTCAAACCTTTGGTTAAATATGCTTAAAACCATTTTATGCGCAAAAAAGGTGTTATGGTCAATTTAAAGTACATAAAAATCGACTCATCATATAACTAATCAAACCTTATGACCATAAGGTATAACCTCAGAGGGTTATTCCCTATACAACTATGGTCACAAAAATGTGCTTGGTCGAATCCAAAGGTTGACCAAACGGGTCAGATTCAAAAGTCAAAGCATAGGTCAAACCGCTCGACTTACGACCCAAATAAAATCACTAAACTAGAAGTGATGAGTTAAACATGTTGATACATGTCTAACTAAGTTATAAAACTGATTTGGTGCCAAAACTTTAAGTTTTAAAACCTGAAAACCGTTTTGCCGTAAAATGCACTTATGCGCCTAGTAAACATGGTAACTAGAAGGTGCAATCATAAGGGATTATAACATTCGTGATTACGATCACGTTGCAAAGTTCAACTGAACTTTGACTTGACCAAATAGGATCAAAACAGAAAGTCAAACTGCTTGACTTTTAGCTCAACATGGCTAAAATAAATGAAAGGGACTAAGGGAGAACACTTACTTGTGTTCTATGGAAGCTTAGAACTCAGTAGGAGGTCTCTAAAGAGAAGCAAACCTCCACATATGAGTGTATAGATAGAAAAAGGGAGGAAATGAGCAAAGAATGTAGTGAACTTAATGACTATTTATACTTGAAGCTTGATCATAGGATCATGCCAAGTGTTAGAGATTGTTCCAATATCAAAACAAGTGTTTAGTGAGTGTTGCAACCAGAGGAAGTGTGGCAAAATCGTGCTAGGTGTCAGAAGGTGGAGCAACTTGGCATAACTTGGAGGCCAAGCAAAAATTCTGCAACTGAGCACCCCTTACGGACCATAAGGCTTTTATTCTTACGGCCGTAAGGCCTTCTAACAAAAAGTTCCTATTTTTGGCAGTTTTGGCCCCTGAACTTATATTTTCACTTGTTTGCCATTTTTAATCCTTCTAACTTTATTTTTAAGCCATATGAAGGGTATTAAGGCATATGAAACTTGGATTTTGTTCTGAATATGTCATGAATTTCATTTCGCTCGTTCATATTAATACGCGTTTCACAAATAAAATATAACATTTTATCGCACACGAAAACGATCGAAATTTCATAACGATTAAAGATTATGCATATTCGCAAATACAAGATTTTATTGAATACGAAAATTTCCCGGAATCGTTCAATGACTAAAAATGTACATACGTCACACATTAAATTTTACGCTAACTCAAACATTAACCTAAAAGAACACAAAAAACACCAAACTTTAATAAGAGTATACATACCTTAAAATAATGAGTGAACTTACAAATTCGTACACATCGTTTGTTGCTCCACTTGCATCAGCATAACTGAAAGTTCAAGAAACCAAAAGCAATTAACAGCTCACATGTATGTTTACAACCAGTTTGGGAGATAGATAACGTGTGCACATTTTTAACATACTATAAACTGTGCATGCGTATGTGACTAATGAAAAAAAAAATATAGAACATAATAAAACCTTTAAAAACAGAATATTAAACACGTAAAAATATAAAAAAAATATTATCAAACACAATAAAACAAAATATTAAACTCAACAAAACAAACTTCCTAATTATTGGGGTGACAAAATCTACTAAAAACCCGAGCGGGAAAACAAAGTTTTTAAGTTTATCCTATAAATACATAGTATTGCACACCTATTTCAATTGCTAAAAAAAGTTAGGCATTTCAATGTTTATGTTTAAGACTTATCATTCCTTATTTGTGTGCTACTTTATTTAACTTTTATGTTTAAGACTTTTTTCTTCTTTTTCATGTGTTCTCTCATTGCATCGATGGTTCCTTGAAATACTTGATAATTTAAATGCTAAAGTATCAGTTACTACACATGTGTAACACTTATGAATAAGAAAACTATCAGAAACGAGTGCCGTAATGTAAAGTATTGTCCCCATCGTATCGCGCTGGCACCCTACTAGTATTACCTATACGGTTATACAAGTGTAGGTTCGCGTATGTACTAATTTTGATCAACATAAAATACAGTTCATGGTCATACACCATAGTAGATTCACATACAACTTGGTTTTAAGCAAATATTTGGTATAATAAATATGGATACGAGATCATGATGTCGTGTTCCTCTAGGATATGTTATTATATATAATTAGTTATGGACATGACATCAGGTAGGTATGTCATATGCTAAAAGTGACTAATTTCACCCTTATTTTATATTTTCACACACTTACTTGTCATACGGGCCGTATAATGTTATACAGCCCGTATAGAATGTTGTTGCACAGAAATAGATGCAATGGAATATTTTTTTTGTTTTAAATGTATACGGGCCGAGCCGTATAAAGTTATACAAGCTGTATACAATTGTATATGAGCAATATAATGTAATACGGCTTGATGTCTATTTTTTGAGGTTTTGATCAGATTTTTTTGGGTGTTTAACACCTATATACGGGCCGTATAATATATATATATATATATATATATATATATATATATATATATATATAGGGGTGGGATTTGGGGAAAACGCCTAAAAGTGTGAAAACGGTGAGAACGATTTTAGTGTTGACATGTGACGTTGGTGGTAACTTACACTAAAGGGTAACATTGTCAAAAAGTCCATTCACATTCCAATCACATGCCAAAAACCATCCACATGCAAGTCACATGCATATTACACCATTCTTT
The DNA here is from genome assembly GCA_947069175.1 of Scalesia atractyloides. Lineage (NCBI taxonomy): Eukaryota > Viridiplantae > Streptophyta > Magnoliopsida > Asterales > Asteraceae > Scalesia > Scalesia atractyloides. Next base: position 77,057,747 of record CAMTDV010000021.1, read on the forward strand.
TTAAACTCCCGTAACTTTTTTTATACGTGATTATTTTTTTTTAAAATGACACCATAAAATCGAGTGTTTTATTATCTTTCCAACGAGTATACTATTGCTATAATTTCGAAATAAAAAAATGACATGAAGTGGGTGTTCAAATAAAAACACCATAGAACACCAGTTCAGAAAAACGCAATCATATACCTAGTTGAAAACACTATAAAAAACAAAGTTCACAAAAAAACCCATGAAAACCTAGTTGAAAATGCCATAAAATGACTAAGTTTAGAAAACGCCATAAAAAAACTAGTTAAAAACGCCATAAAACACCCACTTTAGAAAAACGCCATGAAAATACCTAGTTGAAAACGCCATAAAAACACTCAGTTCAGAAAACGCCATAAAAAAACTAGTTAAAAACGCCATAAAAACAACCACTTCAGAAAAATGCCATAAAAACCCAGTTGAAAACCCGTAAAAAAAGTTCAAAACGCCATAAAAACCTAGTTCATTTGTTTTGGAAAATATATTAATAGTATACTCGTTAGAAAGATAAAAACTGCTGAATTTTATGGTGTAATTTTTTTTAGAAAAATAATCACGTATAAAAAAGTTATTGACATATAAATATGATGGGGAAATGGCATGTGATTAGCATGTGCACCTTCGGTTTGGATCTTCCCATTTTACCCGCCTGGGAGTTCTAAGGTTACCATTATTTACAAAAATGTCACCGCATCATCTCAACCACAAATCACAAAGATCTTGTGGCTGAAAATCGTTCTCACGATTTTCACACTTCAAACCGTTTTCTCCTGATCCCATTTTTCTCTCTCTCTCTCTCTCTCTCTATATATATATATAAAACAAAAACCCTTTAGTAAGTTTTAGTAATTGTATAGATAGCGTTTGCGGTATTATTTAGATATATCGGATTATGTTACGAGTTGAATAATTTTTCACTTTATTATGTGAAACGTCTACGTTACAATAGTATTTGCCGTATTATTATTTTTATATATATCGGATTTTGTTACGAGCTTGTAATACTACGAGTTCTAAATAATTAAAACATTTATTAACAATCAAACATGTGCATAAGATAAACAATAAAATACGATAACAATTATCAAACAAACATGATAAAATATAAACATAAGATTAATATTTACAATGTTTTACATCTAAAACAACAAAAGATAAATATTTACAATGTTTCAAAAGTGAAATAACAAAACCAAAAATACAATAAGCAGCTACGACGATGGTGGTGGTGGTGCAGCGCCAACTGGTGGAGGTAGAGGCGCGCCAGAATGCATAGCAGTAATCGCCTCCACCATCCACTGTATGTCGCTCTGCATACGTGATACCTCCACACCTATACGAGACACGTCCACCCGTACAACAGCTACATTTGACTCGACCTTAGCCAGTCTCTCCTCTACCCCCGGTGGAGGAATCACAAGTGGTCTCACACACCCATCTATGATCTGTCGACCGTAGCATGAACTGCCTCCTCTACCCCACCTCCCCGAATCCTTCTCCCTCGCCTCCCTCTCCCCCATCTCCCTCACCCCCGTCACCCCTTGCCTGCCTCCCTCGGTAGTAGTTGTCCTGGGTACGACTTGGTACGACCCTCATCAAGCGACCAAATCACCCGGACCTTGTCCGGTAACACCTCGTGAGCAATCTTCGTCGAGCATGTTGTGGCCCTACCTACCGGATCAACCTAGCGTGTGACGGTCATATCCATAGCCGGCTGCAGGGACACATCACGCGACCAGTGCTTCGCCAGACGGGTGACGAAGCCGCCACAACTAATGTGGCTAGAGGTACGCTTAAAAGCGTACTTGGCGAAGTATGTGGCCAACTTGTATGCCAAGTTCCCCCCTGCCGGTAAGTAAGTCGTGCAAGAAGAACAGGTCATTTTGGGTGACCCACTCCCTACTATCGTGCCGACCCGCAATCGTCATGGCAATACACCGATGTAGAAATCGGTGTAGGGGGTCATAAATGCGCGACACCCGCGCCTTCAGGGATCACGAACGCGGTGTCGTGAACTCCCAGGTCCTAATAGTACGCCACCAAGGCCACAACACGTCAAAGGACGTGGTGGTCGGCGCATCCCAAAATGCCTAGGATACTGACTCCTCCTGCGAGTACAAACTTGAGGCAACAACAAACAGGGGGAGCGTCATTTGGCGACTCTCCCTACAAAGAGTAAAAGAAACCGTGGAATTATCCAAAAAATGCTACACTACCCCGGGTGTCACACCCGAATTTTAACGTTATGGAAATGCGAGGTGTGACTAGAGCGGTAATCGTTGCATTCAATGAAGTAAACAATAAATATAAAAGGTAGTAGGATGTCCATCCATACACTTTATTTAAAAACTACGTTTACAACCAACATCTTGTTTCAAAGAAACTACAACTTCAAACATCATTATTTAAAGTTTAAACACAAGTTTACAAACCATATTAACTAAAACTGGATGACATCTAAAGCTTGACTTCATAACACCTCGGACTTGTTTTCCAAAGTTGTCCACTAGTTACCTGTAATACATGTTAGGTTTGAAAAACGCCAACAAAAGATGGTGAATTCATGCATTTAGTTTTGTATCAAATGAATCTTTAAAACATTTGAAGTATTAAAACTCGGTATGTAAAGCGTAAATGAAACTTGAAAGATCATTAACGTTTTGTAAGGACACTAATATGTATGCCGACATAGGAGGCAACCAAAATTAGATGATAAATTATGTCTGAGACACTCGTTTTAGACACAAAAGCACTCTTAACGATATGTTTTTGTTACTGTTAAGAGTGGGGCTCGCCAAAACCCAATAGATCTATCACTTTTGTTCTTCGGTACTTGAATATTCATTAATGGTCCCTTTATATAATCCTCTCCGCATGTGATCTAATGTATTTTTATTTTCTAGCTTAATCATACCAATTGTAACATGTATACTTCCCTGAACATTTAAAAAGACTATAAAACGTTTAAATAAAAAGGGGAAATATGAACTCAATGATTTACGTCTTGTGAAAATCTCTAGGTGATGTCTGATTCTGCGTTCGTCTCTCAACTTACAAGTGTTCTATTCTCGTTAGACACTTAGGTTTATGTTTATTTTCGTACAAGTCTTTTATCTTGAATTCTTAATTAGACTTGTATTTGTTTGTTTTCTTTATTTGTTAATATATATTTCATGTATATATATATTTTATATTCTTTTAGCTTGTATGGACCTAGCCTAAGAGTTAAGTATGAAAGCCTAATCCATATGTTTTGTTTGTATGGGCCTAGCCCAATTGAATGTATATGTGTGGACCTAGCCCATTTAAGTTATATAAATAAATCTAGTCCAAATGAATTATATAGAGTGGGCCAAGCCCAAATGATTTATAAAAGTGGGCCTAACCCAATTGGTTTTTAAAAGTGGGTCTAGCCTAAATTAATTTATAAAATTGGGCCTAGTCCAAGGTGACTTATAAAAGTGGGCCTAGCCCAAGTTAATTTATAAAAGTGGGTCTAGCCTAAATTAATTTACAAAAGTGGGCCTATTCCAAATGATTTATATAAATGGGCTTATCCTAATGTTTATGTAAATGGGCTTGGTCTATGTTTAAAGATTACCTGTATTTTTATAAAAACAAAATTAGTTTGTAAACACTACTAGGTACTTTATATAATTTATTTTTATAAGTTCTAGTATATATAAACTTTAGTAAATATATATGCATTTCGTGTGACGGTTCATATGTTCATTTCGACCGTTTCGTCCGTGTCGTTTGTTTCGTCTATTTTGTCTATTTTGTCCGATTTGTCCGATTAATTTGTTTTGTCCAAGTTTGGACATATATGTGTTATACTTGTCAAATTTCAAGTATATTTATGTTTGGGTTTTTTAAGTAATTAAATTAGTATGTATTTCCTAAACTTTTCTACATACATAAAAATAAATACACACAATTGTATCCAGATAATTTTTTGTGATTTAAATATATATATATATATATATATATATATATATATTCATCCTAAGTGTATATATATATATATATAGGGTAAGGTTCATGCGAGAACCACCTTTATTGTGAGAACCGCGAGAACCACCTTTATTGCAAAATAAAATCTAAAAAATCAAAAAAGCACTCAAATTTTTTTTATATTTTTTTAATATTTTTTAATAAAATCGTTATATTTTGTTACCAAAAAAAAACTTTTTTTTTGAGTAACAGTTATCCATGCACATGTGCATATGTATTATAACTTCGACAAATTCAGTAATACGTTATCACTAGTAGACAATTGCACTTTAATTTACAATACCATCCATAATACACTCAATTTTACATTAAATGCACATGTGCCTTATTATGTATAACAATTATATACCATGTTTTGGTACAAAAAGTTTGTGATTTTGAATGATGAAGTAGGCTCATATATATGTTTTTTGGTTAGTTATATCTAGTGGTTGATGGGTTTATTATAGTTGTCACTTTATGATGTAATATGTTGATTGGATGGTATAAACGGTGTTGATATACATGTAATAAAGTGAAAATATTGGTATTGGTATTGTATTATAAATGGTAGGAGGTAATGGTATTGTATTATGGATGGTAGGAGGTAATGAAAGTGTATTATGGATGGTATGATAGATGAAAGAGAAAGTGTATTCAAAGTAGTGTACCAAAACACCTTATTTCATGTTGATACATATAGATGCACATGTGCATTTCTTATATTGGTAACGTAAAAAGTAGTGTATTACACATGGTAGTGTAAATGAAAGTACAATTGTCTAATGTTTGTAATGTATTACGTAATTTGTCAAAGAAATGATGAAAATGCACATGTGCATGGTAGTGTATTATGGATGGTATGATAGATGAAAGAGAAAATGTTTTCAAATTAGTGTATCAAAACACCTTATTTCATGTTGATATATATAGATACACATGTGCATTGCTAATATTGGTAACGTAAAAAGTAGTGTGTTACACATGGTAGTATAAATGAAAATACAATTGTCTAGTTTGTAATGTATTATGGAATTTGTCAAAGAAATGACGAAAATGCACATGTGCATGGATAGTTGGTACTCAAAAAAAAAATTTTTTTGAATGTTTTTTATTGTTGAGTAAATATAGCGATTTTTCAAAAAAAATATTAAAAAAACAAAAAAAAATTGGTATTTTTTGGATATTTTTAGGTATTACTGTTTGTGTTCACACTGGTTCTCGCGGTTCTCGCAATAAAGGGTGGTTCTTAACGGATCCTTGTCCTATATATATATATATATATATATATATATATATATATATATATTTAACATATCTTTAGTTTAAGAAAAGTCTAGTAATTTTTAATCTTAAACATTTTCACCCAAAACTTGTATAATCATGATTAACGTTTCTAATCATTTTTAATCAAAATAATCTTTAGTTTAAACACACTTTAATCATGATAAAATTTTACAAAATTTTTTCCATAGTTTCCATAAACTATGGACTTTTCACATGTTTTATAAACATGATCTTATATACTTTTTCAAATCGACAATTTTTCGATTTTTCAAAATAAAAAATATATACCTAAAATCTTAACGTGAAGCATTATGAACTTGTTTGTAATATTTTTAGTTCATACACCATGTTTAAAAGTGTGTTTCATCTCTACTTTACTTAACACGTTCATGTAACTTTTTGGTTATTCAAAAGCTTATGTAAAGTTTGTTTACATATTTTTAAAGACTTCATTTTTGTGACATGAATTCTATATAAATTTATGCATAAAATGTTTTTATAAAAGAAACATTTTTAAAGAAGGTTACAAGTTCATAATATTCATGTTAATGGATCTTACTAGATCTAAACATGCATGTGTTTAGATCATACATTTAAACATGAAGTTGCAAGATCAAATCTTACATAATCACAATTTCAAGATTATCAAGAATCATCCAAAATAACATATAATCATCTTAGTTTGTTTAGTTTTTGTTAGTGTTTCATGTGATTTTTAAATAAGCTTCAAGATGATTAGTTGTATATTTGTGTTTAAATATAAAAATGAGAGATGTAAGTATAAGATTTGAAGCTTACTATTAGCTAGAGATGAACAAGATGAAGATGATGAAAAGATGAAGAAAAAGATGAAGATTCAAAGCTCCAAGTCTTGAGAAATGCTTCAAATATCTTCCAACAACTTATATATGTCTTTGATCATCTTGAAAGTGGCATGTAAGTAATAAAAATGGATGTTTATGAAGATAAAAAGGTTGGTTTTGGGGGTGTTTGGCCGATTTCAAGGAGAAGAAGGAAGAGAGATGTGTTGTTGGTTTTTGTTATAAAATGGAAATGAGTTTTGATGCTTTTTGTTATATCTTTCAAATACTTAGTCATCCTTACTAACACTAAGCATTCATACAAATCTTACAAACACATCAAGCAAAAGGTGAGTGGGTGTGGGGACCTACCATGACCAATATTGGAGGGGTGTTGGTTTTTTTTTATAAAGTTAGGTATGTTTTTATAAACTTTGATGATTTAAATTGTTAGTTTTTATAAAAACTAACAATCCAACACATTAACGTGATGTTAAAATTTGTTTAACTAATTCACGAGACTAGTCATTTTGTTGTCCGTAGATGATGGATTCGGCTCATGTTTCGTACCAGGTCAATTACCGGCAATTTATACCACTTACTCGGAATTGTTTGCATATCCATCTTTGTGATATTTTTGATGACCAAAATTCTTTAACTAGTTTGCTAGACCATAATATTTGCAATTTTAGTCATAGTTTTTGTACCAGCTTTGTTATCGGGTAGTTACCGAATGGGTTATGTAGCTTCAAACAATAAAGTTTATGTAAGGATTTTGTGTTGTTTTCAATACCCTATATATTATTTATGATAAATAGTACTTATTTTTGGATTCCGGATATTTGCTATATTGATCTGAAGAGTGCTGTACACTTCTGCAGAATTGCTGAATTTATTTGCGGACAGGACAATTTTGTGTTTATATAATTTTTCTGGAAAGTATTGTTTATAAGTTGTTTCCAACTAATGTTTTTATGTAGTATTTGTTTCGGACATATTTTATGTCTTGTTCTTGCCATGTCAGACTGTACCGCGACTAATCATGACATAAATAGTGTGTTCGCATTCCTGCCGCCAGTCTAGGACATGATTTTGTACTGTTTTTAGTTGTGGCAGATTTGTTATCATACTAAGCTATGATATGCACATTCCTATACTTTTAAGACTTAATTAAATAAAAATCAAGTTAAAATATTCGAATATAAAGAATGTAATAGTTGTTAGGTTGTACGAAATCACCGGTATTTTGCAAGTGTCACATTCTCCCCATTTAAAGAAAATTTCATCCCAAAATTTAAGTTGTGTTATCCGTTGCAGGGACTTTCTCAAACAGGTGAGGGTATTTTCTTTTCCTTTCGTCTTCTCCTTACCAAGTAACTCGGGTCCGCGCTTCGAGTTTCAATGGACCTTTACTAGTCTGATACGACTCCTCGTTTTCTGAGTTTTTGAATCCACATCCTCAATAGGTTCTTCGATGAAATGGAGTTTGTGTAACAACTCCCAAAATACCATTAGCGAAACCCCGGACACGCACGACAAGACCTAGCGTGAAGCTAAAAAGAATAAATAAAATTGGTCATCCTAGGTGCCATGCGCCTGAACCACCTGCATCTCTCGCGATGCGCGGGAGAGTACTAGAACACGTGGCCCCATTTCGCGACAAGTGGCAAGCATACTCGTGACGGATCTGACCTAGCCATAATAGGTAGTTGCCGTGCCACGCGTGGGTGTCCCTAGGATCTGGCGCGACGCACAGGAGGTGCCAAAATTGAGTATATAAAGGCAGGCGTGGGCTTGAAATCTATGCACCTGTGAAACTCTGCCCCGTTGTAAGTGTTTTAACCCTGATCACTGATTTGATACCCTGTCTGATCGATCTGAAACCCAACAACGAATGCCAAAGTGCTGCCTGAATAAGGCTATACTTTGTTAACTACGTTGGGTTTTGATCTCATGATCTATTGTTAAAGTTTGAATTGGGTTGTTGGACTAACACGTGTTGCATTATAATGGTATTAGGAACTCAGGATTAGCACCATGAAGCTTTAAGTTAAAAACCCTAACATTACAACATGAGTCATTCTTTCTTTTTATCAAATGATTTGCAAAACCCTAAATGTTTTCCAAGTTATATTTAGAGTGATTAAGTTTTTGTAATCTGAAATTACTGCCGGTATGTGGGGTTTTGTATACACTACTTGATAATCTTCACTATTGGACGAAAGTTAGCCAATGAGTGATATGACCACCGTCACATCGGAACTGCCACTGAGTGACAAATACTGATTGAGTATTTGATAGATAAAAACAACGTAATCACCATTGATACTGTTGGGATTGAACCCTGCAAAAAGAAACAGATGATATAAAGCCAAATACACATCAGGTGTTTGATCCTGATAACAGAGTTTACAAGCTCTGTTGAATAAACTTTACTATGCCTAAAGCTCTGCCTTTTATCATCTGCATTCGCTAAACGACAAACATCAAAGGTCTGCCAGAAGACTTAAGCAGAGGACAGAGATCAGTGTTTAGCTTTATTAGTTTTATATTCAATTTAACACTGATTGGAGCTTAGGTAGAGCAGTCCTTAGAGTTAGTTTTGTTTGTTAAATGTCACTATCAACCCTGACGTCATCAAAGATGCTCAGAGGTTAGAAGTCTAGTATAAATACTCAATTGTTTGTACTGTTTTATCTATCTATCTAAAAGATCATTCACTTATCATCTTCTCTGCATTTCTGTACTATCAGTCGTTCTTATTGGGCTAAGGGGGAGTTTGTGATTCACATGCAAAAACTATAAGTTTGAAAGCATGATGATCAAAACAAACGACCATTAGTTGTGATAAAAGTTTTCCAAACATTTCTGCTGCATATTACTTTGATTTCTACGTTCACTTTCCATTTTTTGAAACCAAAATCACAACTAATTCAAACTTAGATCCTAACAGATACTGTAAATTATAACAATATATCTTTTTATAAAAACTGAATAAACTCACCAGTATTTTTTGCTGACAAAATGTTTTCAAACGCGTTTCAGGTAACTTACGATGAAAATAATAGAAGCATGCTATGGAGCACTGAAGGCGTAAATAAAGTGGCTATGACTACCTGAATAAAAGAAGAAATTTATGTTTTCTCAATTAGGGTTTATCCCTATACAAATATTTGACTGAAATATGGGTTTTATCCGAGTTGTTTAATATTAAACTTTGGTGTTTTACAAACTCTGAAATATTTCCTAACTACGATCTTGTTGATAATTCCGCTGCCAATTTAATAAACACCGATACCACGAGTAACTGGCTCACGGCTCCTGCCTAGGGTGTGGTTGGGGACTATGACAGTTTGTCGTCGATATGAATTTCATCCGTGGGAATAATAAATGATTCGTCAGAAAGACACTTTTAAGATTTAACACGTGAAAAGTGTCGTGGATGCTACTAAGTGTTTCGGGTAATCTTAACTTGTATGCGACAGTTCCAATATTTTCAAAATCTCATAAGGTCCTATGTATCTCGAGCTAAGCTTTCTTTGCTTCCCAAATCTAGCTACACCTTTCCAAGGCGAGACTTTTAACAACACTTGTCTCCAACCTCGAAAGATAACGGTCTGCGACGTTTATCTGCGTAGCTTTTCTGTCTGTCCGAGCCGCCTTAATACAATCTCAAATTTTAAATAATTTATCAGTAGTCTCTTGGACTAACTCTGGAGAGATCGACACTTATGTCCATATAACGTTTTGAATGGAGCAACTTGAATACTCATGTGATAACTGTTATTATATAGGAACTTCACTAAAGGTTAGTGAGTATCCCAATTTCCACCCAATTCCATCACACAAGCACGAAGCATGTCTTCTAAGGTTTGAACTGTGCGTTCACTTTGGCCGTCAGTTTGAGGATGAAAGGACGTACGTATATCTAAGTGGGATCCAAAGGCCTTTTGAAAAGATTGCCAAATTCTTGATATGAAACGGCCATCTTGGTCAGAGATTATCGACACAGGCACTCCATGTCTTGCCACAATCTCGTTGAGATAGAGTTCAACTAACTTCTCAGTTTTATCTTTCTCGCGTATTGCAAGAAGTGAACTGACTTGGTTAATCGATCAACAATAACCCATATCATGTCGTGACCACGAGAGGTCCGGGGTAATTTTGTTATGAAATCCATAGAAATCTGTTCCCAATTCCAAGTGGGAACTCCAGGTTGTTGTAACAATCTTGAAGGTTTTTGGTATTCGGCCTTAATTTTAGCACATGGTAGACATTTTCCAACATAAGTTGCTATATCACCTTTGATGTTAGGCCACCAATAATATTACTTAAGATCATGATACATTTTATCCGCTCCAGGATGTAATCGAGTATTTGGATTTATGAGCTTCATCTAGAATTAGGTCTCGAAGACCCCAAAAAGAGGATCCCAAATTCTACTCACGAAGTACAAGGCTCCATTTTCTTTCGATTCAAGATGTTTTCCATACCTCTAAGCATTTCTGCTTTAAGGTTTCCTTCCTTTAGCACTTCTTGCTGAGCGTCATGAATTTGGGAGGTGAGGTTATTATGAATTGTAAGTCCTAATGATCGTACACGTAGGGTCTTAACTCGTTCTTTTCGGCTCAAGGCATCCACGACAACGTTCGCCTTGCCTGGATGATATTTGATCTCACAATCATAGTCAATAAACAATTCAAGATAACGCCTTTGGCACATATTTAACTCTTTCTGGTTAAATATATGTTGAAGAATCTTGTGATCAGTAAAAATTGTGCATTTGGTACGGTAAAGGTAATGACGCCAAATTTTTAATGCAAATATCACCGCACCAAACTCTAGGTCATGTGTGGTATAGTTCTTCTCGTGAACTTTTAATTGGCGTGATGCGTATGCAATAACTTTCTCTCGTTGCATTAATACGCATCCTAACCCTTGATGTGATGCATCACAATAAACTACAAAATCATCTGTGCCGTTCGGAAATGATAGAACTGGTGCATCACAAATTTTTTCCTTAATCAGTTGTAAAGCTGCTTCTTGTTTCTCTCCCCAATCAAACTTCTTATCCTTTTGAGTGAGGGAAGTTAGTGATTGAGCAACCTTTGAAAAGTTCTCAATGAATCTCCAATAATAACCTGCCAATCCCAAAAATTGGCGTACTTTGGTTGTGGTCTTTGGTGCGTTCCAATTCTTAATGGCTTCTATTTTAGATGAATCGACATGTATGCCTTTCTCATTAACTACATGTCCGAGAAATTGAACTTCACGAAGCCAAAATTCGCATTTAGAAAAATTTGCCTACAGTTTCTCTTTCTTTAATAACTCAAGAATAGTTCTAAGATGATATTCGTGTTCATCCTTGTTTAGTGAATATATCAATATGTCATCGATAAACACTATCACGAATTTATCAAGGTATGGCTTGCACACACAGTTCATTAAGTCCATGAACACCACTGGTGCATTTGTTAAGCCAAAAGGCATAACAAGGAATTCATAATGACCATAGCGAGTTCGGAATGTCGTCTTCGGAATACTTTCTTCTTGAACTCTAAGCTGATGGTATCCTGACCTTAAGTCAATCTTTGAATAGAAGCTCGATCCTTGAAGTTGATCAAACAAGTCATTAATTCTCGGTAATGGATACCGATTCTTGATCGTGAGCTTGTTCAATTCTCGATAGTGTATGCACATCCTGAAACTTCCGTATTTCTTTTTCATGAATAAAACTGGAGCTCCCTAGGGTGAGAAACTTGGTCTAATAAAACTCTTGGCCAACAACTCTTGAAGTTGCGTGGACAACTCTTGCATTTCTGAAGGAGCTAAATTGGGATGCGCGGCTCCTGGAGTTAAGTCTATGTGGAATTCGACTTGTCGTTGTGGTGGTACTCCCGGCAAGTCTTCTGGGAAAACTTCGGGGAATTTCCTCAAAACAGGAATTTCTTCAAGTTTCGGCTCCTTGGACTTCTTGTCACCTACGTGTACTAAGAATGTTACACATCCTTTCCGTAGGCACTTCTGAGCTTTCATACAAATGATAACTCGTAATGGCGTTTCGTTCTTCTCGCCATGAACAAGAAGTGTTTCGTTATTAGGAAGAGGAATACGAATGATCTTGTCGCAACAGACGACTCCAGCTCGGTTATTGGATAACCAACTACGATATCGAAACACCTAATTTAACGGGTAATAAGTCGATGTTAAATTTTCGTCCACTAAGCTCTAAAGAGCATCCTCTAACAATCTCACCATATTCAATTATTTTTCCATTCGCTAGTTCGATAGTGAAAGGAATATCTAATTTATTTGAATTTAATCTAAGTATATCTTTGAACTCTAAAGATATAAAACTATAGTCTGCCCCAGTAACGAATAAAATAGAAAAATAGATGCAAAGTGATTGTTGATAGGAAACGTACCATGATCACATTAGGATCTTGATGCGCTTCTTGGGCTCCTATTACAAAGGCTCGACCATGGCCTTTATTTTCTTTTGGGCAATCCTTCTTGAAATGACCCAAATCTCAACATCCATAATAGCCTTGGTTCTTTCTTTTCCCGTTTCCATTTCCGCTACTGCCTTCTTTCTTGTCACCATTCTTATTTCCCCAACAATTCTCAGTGCGATGTCCCAATTTTACACACTTATCACACTTGGTGGTTCGGCATCCACCATGGTGATGATATCCACACTTTTTGCATTTTGGTGTATTCCCATCATATCCCTTCGGTCCAGTTTCGGCAGTAGCCATAAATGCCTTGCCCCCTTTTGCTGTGGGGGTTTCCTTGTACTTGTTGTTCGACCTCTATCCCTCCTTGAAATGAGAATATTTTCTCTTGTTGTCATGTGAAGATGACTCCACATGTGTCCCATTTATTTTCTCAGCACCTTTTCTTGACACCTTATTCATTCTTACCGCCTCTTCGGTAAGACTCACAGCAATAGTTATAGCTTCAGTGATGGTAGCCGGATGTGATGATGTGACCATACTCCTGATCTCAAGAGCTAATCCCCAAATGTAACATTCAAGTCTTTTGAACTTGGGAGTTACCATGTATGGAACAACCCGTGAGAGATCATGAAAACGCTGTGTATAGCCGTAAATGTCGGCTCCAATCATAGTTAAGTTCCAAAACTCCGTCTCCAATCTTTGTAGTTCCGCTCTTGAAAATACTTTTCTTTCATCATTTCTTTCAATCTTTCTTAGGTAATATCATCGGCAACTGTATCTCCTAATGTTTGTACTTGTAGATTCCACCATGAAAGAGCTTCATAAACAAACAAACTCGAAACATACATAACCGTCTGATTGAAGAACAGTTACTCATACGAATCACTGAGTTTGTCTTTTCAATCCATCGTACAAAAGCCACGGCACTGCCTATGCCATCATAGTTTAGTGGCTTGCAATTCAAGAATTTCTTGTACGTGCATCCTGAAATGTTTGTTCTAAAAAACGATCAAAAATATATTTTTGCAAATAAATATTAATGAAAATTCTTTTGTAAGGTTATGAATAACCAACCGTTCGTATGATTTAGAGCTATCAGTGGGGTTTGAACCCTAGCTTCATCATCTTGATTGGTACGGTTTGTTTCGTGCTGTGTGATCGCTTTGGCGATTCGCTGGTTCAGCAGAGCATCAAGTTCAGCTTGTGATGCAGGTAGAGGGGTTTGTTGAAGTTGGCGTAATATTTTTTTTGGTGCCATGATCTTCATATATATAACATATAGAGGTGATTGGAAAAATATTTAAAATAAATATTGTCATTCATGGACTCAAATTGAATAAAATACATCATCATATAATACTAGTATAAGGTATTTTAAATCAAATCATCTCTCACGTAAAGCATCTATACTATAATCATCATAACATGTACATAACGAATAATAACAATGCGTAATAAAAGAAAAGATACTAACTTATATATTATATATATATATATATATAATATATATATATATATATATATATATTGTCAACTTGATACATCATTTTTTTCAAGAAACAAAAATAATTCGGAGTTACATCACTCCGATATACAAGTTATATATAATACACAAAACAAAGTAGATATTGTCTTCACATTGTTCTTCAAGGTCTTCAAGTTGACTATATATCTTCAAAAAGTCTTCGGTCTTCTACTAGACGGGTATGGGTATCTACCCTAAAAAAGGTGATAATATACCATGACTACACTGATGGTGGGGGTGCGGGTGAAGATGTGCGTATCACACCACGGATGTATGCAATCTCCTCTTCGAAAGTGCGGATACGCCCCTCATGAGATGAAAGAGCAACATGAGGTGGTGGAAGTGAAGGTACAGATGGAAATGGTGGTGGTGGAGATGTCGGTAGTGACGGTAGTGGTGGAGGTGATGATGTAGGTAATGGTGGCTAGGATGATGGTGGAGCACACAAAGATGCTTGAATAGCAGAAACCTGAGCATTAAGCTCATGAATACGACTAAACAGAATACTGAGTTGAATCTCGGTAGATATGATCCTATACTCTGTGGTGATAAGTTGCATGTGACTCAGGTAGTACAGATCAGATGGGCTCATGCCCGGTGGTGGCTGAACATGTGAATCTGAATAGTAAGGTGAGGGATAAGTAACAATACTATGCGTGAGTGGTGGGGGATGAGACGAATCCCAACAGTGGGGGGTGAGATAAAAGGATGATACTCAGTCGCAGAGTGACTGTGTGGGAGGTAGGGGTTGTAACATATGTGTAAAACGGGTATCAAAAACCCGTTCCGTTTGAAAATTTTAGAATTTATTAAAAGTTTCGTTACGCATTTTTTTTTTCATTTTATAAAATGTAATTTTCATAATTAATAAATAAATTAGATAATTAATATATTGATTAAATAAAAGAATAAAAAAATAATACCAATATTTAAGATGTTAAAATATAAAAATAAGAAACAGGGGCGACCGGGTTTCGAACCCGGGTCCCCAACAATTGCACACACAACCTACACCACTGCACTACGCACACATATGTGTTAAACTTGAAAACAAATTAGCTTTATAATAAAACCAACAAACATACCTACAAGTTCAAAGTGCAGAGTCAGTAACCGCCAAAGCTAAATTAGAGGAATCCTTGAAATTAACGTTTCTCCTTATGATTGATCGAATATAACTGATGTCGAACATTCAGTTATAACCGAAATCCAATTCAATTAATTCAAAAACCAATTGAATTCAATTTGAAATCATTGACCCATGATTTGGGTCTTGAAACCGAAATCTGTGTTGTCTGTCTACTCTATAAATACCAACTTTGTCATTTCGATTAAACTCGCCAATTTCAAATCAACTCTCTGCTCACTCTCTGTTCAATTTCTACGCTTCGCCGGAGAACCGTGCAACGCCGGAATCTCTAACCGGAAAAACCATAACTGTTCTCCAAACCGGTATAATTATCTAAACCTCCTTGCTATCTCTTGTTTAGTAATTTATTAGCTCAAAACAGTAATCAAAACTGTTTGATCAGTTTATTCAGTCGGGATCATTGTCTGGGTTTTAAGTGGTGAAAAAGATGAAGTCGAGATAGTGTTTAAATATAAATAAAAACGGGTATTTAACCGGGTTAGACACACAGTCCAGCGGTGGACTGTGTACAATTACAAAGCACACGTCCCCGGTTCGAGTCGCACATGTTTCCGATTTTCTGAAATAAAATCAGCACTTTTTAAACTTACTCAGATCAACTCATAACATATATATAAAATTAATATAATTCAGTTTTATGCGGGTTAGACACACAACCCAACTGGTTGGGCTGTGTGCACACGAATCGTAAGTCTCGAGTTCGAGCCGGGCAGTTGTAATCGGCTTTGGCCATATTAAATCTTTTTTAATAAAAACAAAATAAAGTTAAAGCTAGTTAGTAATATATATATATATAATTAAAATAGAGTTTATTTCGGGTTAGACACGTAGCTCAGTTGGTAGAGCTGCGTGCACGCATACGGGAGGTCACGAGTTCGAACCTCACACGCTACCAATAATTAAACCGGTTGAACCGGCCGTTGACCAGTCAACCCTTAGAGAAAGAGTAATTTTTTTAATTAAAAATCCTTTTTATTTTCTTTGAAAATTTGTTAAAAATACCTCAAAATAAGGTTTTAAAACCTAAATTTGCATTAAACTCACAAAAATAAATCTAAAAATCTCATTAATAGCACTAATTAAAAATATTAATCTCAAATAAAATTTATTTATTTATCGAATTATTACATTATTATTTAGGTTAGTTTTCCCTCGTCGGTTGAATCATAAATTCGTGCGCATTCATCATTATCAAGGAACGCACCCACTGTGAGTGAATTCCTACAAATTCCATTTTTATTCATGTTTTGGGGTGTATCATGTGTCGCTTTATTTATTTCCTTCATTCAAACTTGTGCTATTACCATTATATGATCTAAACGTGTGATGTAAATGTTGTTTGTTGTGATGTGTGTTTACCTTTTGTCAAGTTGCGTGCAAATCATTCATTAGGCCCATCAGTTCCTCGTTGGAGACGAGTTGAACATCGCGTGCCTCATTAGATCGGCTCCGTTTGATTGAGCCTTGATCTCACTGTTCATCATTTGGTGTGTGCGTGTGCATTAATTGATATTATGTGTATTGTGATTAAATTTACATATACGTATACTCATATGTGGTTATGCACCTTTTTATAACCAATATAACAAATTCGTTCAAATGTTTTCATAAGATTCACTCGCCAACTTTTGTTGACCCAAAACCCTATTTTTACACATGATACAGGTGGACAGGTTGAAGCAAGGAACACATAGGAAATTGCCTTAGAAGAAAAATAAAGAAGTCATGAAAAATGTATTTGAACATGTTGTGCTTGTATGTTTATTGTAATTTCCTCTTCAAAAAGAAATAATAAATATGAAACTTTATAGTAAATGTCATGAGCTTTGATGAAAACCCAATCATGCCCCGACTACCATTTCCGCTGCGGGTTAGGGTGTGACAGGGGTGTTCATGAGCTGATCCGATTCGAGCGAGGGTCTGCTCGTGCTAGGATTGAATTACAACCGATCCGATCCGATCAGATCAAATTTGCAAAACCGAGCACAAAAGTGATGCTCGTGCTCGGATTGAATTTGAATTGAGCGGATCGTTTTTGCTCGGTTTCGCTTGGTTTTTCTCAATACCGAAATTAGAACATGTGTAGTAACACATAAAAAACTGAAATCAAGACTATTACAAGGCTGCATTCAACAAAACAAATCCTAACTTAATAAAAACATGTCCAACACCTTACTAACAAAAGTAATACATAACTAAAATCATGATTCTAAAAATGTTCTCACCACCGAAATCAAAATTGAAGTAAAATCGAGATGAGCAACAACGTGAGAAAAGATTGTTTGAGGTGAGAGATTGTATCGTGAGAAAAGATTGGATCCTAAAAAATCGAACATGAGCAACGACGAGGTATGTGGCAGAAGGTAGGAGATTGTACCTCTGCTGATTTGAAGTAGCCGGCGATGTAGGAGATTGTACAGTAACCGTATGAGTTGAACTTGAGCAACAGCGAAGTATGTGGCAGGAGGTATATAGCAGGAGATTAGGTGCTGATTTGAATTTTTAGGATTTAGGGTTAGGTTTTGTTATTGAGTTGGGCTAGTATATTTCTTGGGCTTTTAACTTTCTTGGGCTACTTATCTATATAACTATATATATATTAATTATTTAATAAAAATAATTAAAGCAAAACCGAGCGATCGACGAGCGAGCAGACCTTTGCTCATGCTTGGCTCGTTTTCAAATTCAACCGAGCGGCTCCTTTACAAACTGAGCGGGAATCAAACAAGCATTTTTCGGGCATTTTTCGAGCGATCGTCGAGCAGTTTGGATAGCCCTAGTGGGAGGTATAATGGTCCTACAGTAGATGGGGTCTGGTAAAGATCAAGAATCGGTGTAGTGGTAGTAGACGATGGTGCAATAAAACGATGAGGTGGTAAGTGCTCAACAGACTGAGAAGTACCTCCAAGAGTACAATGTGATGGTCCAGTAAACGGGTGAGAGGTTAGGTGATCGGTGGGATGTGTAGTATCTCCTGATGGAAACTGAGATGGTACGGATCTAGAAATGTGATTAGTAGTGGGTGCATCAGATGAAACAAGATCGACATGAGCAGGTAAGGCATCTGAGGATGATGGTAAAATGGTATCAGGTGAAATTACGGGATGTGGTGTCTCCGGAGTAGAAGGAGCAGAGGATGAAATGTCAATGACTGTAATCTCAGGTGGAGCTACCTCAAGAATGGCTATATCGAAATCCTCCTTGATGCCAAGATCATCGTCGAGGTGGTCAACATGAACAATAGGAGTGATATCATCATCATCATGGTCAGTGACTGGAGGAAAGGCATCACCGTTAACATCAAAAGGACCTACCACATTAAGTGCTATAGGAAAGTACTCCACAATGTGGTCACCATCAGGGTGACCGTATATAATCATGTCATGGAAATGTGGAACTGCTAATACGTCGTCCTCGACAGGGACATCCTCATGAATAGGATCTGGAAGGGCGAAAGGATGAAAATCAATGTTCATTCACTCATCATCCGAAAGATCATCATCTTATGATGATGATCGGTGCAATGTGATCGTCTAATGGTATAAAATCAGTGTCTAACGCAACACCCATAGAATCAGTATATGAACTGCTATCAGTAGACATGGTCCTGGCAAAACAATCAGTACAAATTATATATAAACAATTATTACTTAGAATATTTTTTTGGGCAATTATATTTGGTTTCATTGTAAGTTATCTCATGTATTGTTTGGATCAACTTATTGTTATTGTGTCTGATCCTCAAACACTAACCTGTATGTTGTCCTTGCATTATTGTTTTGAATTATAGTTTGATACTAGTGGACTTTTTGTAAAAACGCAATGGAAATACTTGTAATATTTTGCAAATCTTTTTAAGAACAAAAATTTTCATGAATTGGATCATTTGTAATTGTAGACTAGACTCAAAAGAAAGAGTTCTAGTTCACCACAATTGAAGCTCTGGTACCAACTCTGTGACACCTGAATTTTAATGTTGCGGAAGCGCCAGGTGTGACCAGAGCGGTAATCATTGCATTCAATCAAATAAACAATAAATATAAAAGGTAGTAGGATGTTCATCCATACACTTTATTTAAAAACTACGTTTACAACGAACATCTTGTTTCAAAGACAAACTAAAACTTCAAACATCATTATTTAAATTAGGTTTAAAAACAAGTTTACGAAACATATTAACTAAAACTGGATGACATCTAAAGCTTGACTTCATAACAACACAGACTTGTTTTCCAAAGTTGTCCACTAGTTACATGTAATACATGTTAGGTTTGAAAAACATCAACAAAATCTGGTGAATTAATGTATTTAGTTTTGTATCAAATGAATCTTTAAAACATTTGAAGTATTAAAACTCGGTATGTAAAGAGTAAATGAAACTTGAAAGATCATTGATGTTTTGCAAGGACACTAATATGAATGTGGACATAAGAGGCAACCAACCCTAGACGATAAATTGTGTCTAAGACACTCGTTTTAGACACAAAAGCACTCTTAACGATCTGCTTTTGATGACGTTAAGAGTGGGTCTCGCCAAAACCCAATAGATCTATCACTTTCGTTCTTTGGTACTTAAATATTCATTAGTGGCCCCTTTATATAATCCTATCCGCATGTGATCTAAAATATTTTCATTTTCTAGCTTAATCATACCAATTGTAACATGTATACTTCCCCGAACATTTTAAAAAACTATCAAAACGTTTAAATAAATAGGGGAAACATGAACTCACTGATTTGCGTCTTGTGCAAATCTCTAGGTGATGCCTAATTCTGCGTTAGTGTCCAAACCTACAAGTGTTCTATTCTCATTAGACACTTAGGTTTATGTTTGTTTTCGTACAAGTCTTTCATCTTGAATTCTTAATTAGACTTGTATTTTTTTTGTTTTCTTTATTTGTTAATAAATATTTCATATATATATATGTATATATATATATATATATTATTCTTTTAGTTTGTATGGACCTAGCCCAAGAGATAAGTTTGAAAGCCTAATCCATATGTTTTGTTTTGTAAGTATGGGTCTAGCTCAATTAAATTTATATGTGTGGGTCTAGCCCATTTAAGTTATACAAATAAGTCTAGCCCAAATGAATTATATAAGATTGGGCCTAGCCCAAATGATTTATAAAAGTGGGCCTAGCCCAATTGGTTTATAAAAGTGGGTCTAGTCCAAATTTTATAAAAGTGGGCCTAGCCCAAGTTAACTTATAAAAGTGGGCCTAGCCCAAGTTAATTTACAAAAGTGGGTCTAGCCTAAACTTATAAAGGTGGGTCTAGCCCAATGATTTATATAAATGGGCTTATCCTAATGTTTATGTAAATGAGCTTGGTTCATGTTTAAAGATTATTTGTATTTTTATAAAAAAATTAGTTTAGAAAAACTACTAAGTATTTTATACAATTTATTTTTATAAGTTCTAGTATATATAAACTTTAGTAAATGTATATGCATTTCATGTGACAGTTCGTATGTTCATTGCGAACGTTTCTTTCATGCCGTCCATTTTGTTCGCGTTGTTCGTTTCGTACGTGTTGTTTGTTTCGTCCGTGTCGTTTGTTTCGTCCGTGTTGTTTGTTTCATCCGTTTTGTCTATTTTGTTCTTTGTCCAAATTGTCCGATTTTCTGACTAATTTATTTTGTCCAAGTTTGGATATATATATATATATATATGTGTGTGTGTGTGTGTGTGTTATACTTATCAAATTTCAAGTATATTTATGTTTTTGTAAGTATTTAAGTTAGTATGTATTTTGTAGTTTAAGAAAAGTCTAGTAATTTTTAATCTTAGACATTTTTACCCAAAACTTTTATAATCATGATTAAAAGTTTCTAATCATTTTTAATCAAAATAATCTTTAGTTTAAACACACTTTAATCATGATTAAATTCTATAAAATTTTTGCTATAGTTTCCCCTAAACTATAGACTTTTCCCATGTATTATAAACATGACCTTATATACTTTTTCAAATCAACAATTTTCCAATCTTCCAAAATAACAATATAAACTTAAAATCTTAACATGAAGCATATGAACTTGCATGTAATTTTGTTTAGTTCAAAAATCATGTTTAAAAGTGTATTTCATCTCTACTTTACTTAACATGTTCATGTAAATTTTTAGTTATTCAAAAGCTTATGTTACATACTTTTAAAGACTTCATTTTTGTGACATGAATTCTATATAAATTTATGCATTACAATTTTATAAAAAACATTTTTAAACAAGGTTACAAGTTCATAATATTCATATTAATGGATCTTGCTAGATCTAAACATGCATGTGTTTAGATCATACATTTAAACGTGAAGATGCAATATCAAATCTATTAAGTAATGACAACTTCAAGATTATCAAGAATCATAAAAAATAACATATAATCATCTTGTTTATTTAGTTTTTGTTAGTGTTTTATGTGATTTTTTAAATAAGCTTCAAGATGATTAGTTTTACATTTGTGCTTAAATATAGAATTGAGAAATGTAGGTACAAGATTTGAAGCTTACTATTAGCTAGAGATGAACAAGATGAAGAAAAAGATGAAGATCCAAAGCTTCAAGTCTTGAGAATTGCTTCAAATATCTTCCAACAAATTGTATATGTCTTTGATCATCTTGAAAATGGAATGCAAGTAATAAAAATGGATGTTTATGAAGATCAAAAGGTTGGGTTTTTGGAGGTGTTTGGCTGATTTCAAGGAGAAGAAGGAAGAGAGATGTGTTCAGTGGCGGAGCTTGATCAAAAGTTTCGAGGGGGCGTAAAGTAATGGGACCCAAATTTTTTTCCTATCGTTATGTTTCGGGTTGGGTCGGCTATCGATTTGTCATGTCAAATAATAATAGTTCCAAATAAACTAAAATTTTCATTCATTCAAAGGACCTGTTCTTACACATAAAAACTTGCTATTAAGTTTATTGTGTGGTGGGCAATCTAGGGTTAAACAAATAAGGTGTATAATATATTAACCAAGCTACACATCACTTGTATGCAAAGTGGTAACAAATTTTATTTAATTTATATAGTGTATAAATATTTAGTATATACAAAGTGGTAACAAACCTTACTTTAATTTATATATTGTATAAATATTTAAAGAAAATATTTGGGGGGACGATCCTATATAAGTTTTAAAATTTTCGGACCTAAAATCGGAACCTATGCATTTCTAACCGAAATATTAGGGTGGGCGGGTGCACCCGCGGGCACCAACTATCCTTTGCCCCTGGATGTGTTGTTGGTTTTTGTTATAAAACTGAAATGAAGGTTTTGATGGTTTTTGTTATATCTTTCAAATACTTGTCACCCATACTAACACTAAGCATTCATACAAATCTTACAACACATCAAGCAAAAGGTGAGTGGGTGTGGGGACCCACCATGACCGATTTGGAGGGGGGTGGTGTGGTTTGTATTTTGTTTATAAAGTTAATTATGTTTTTATAAACTTCGATTATTTAAATTGTTAGTTTTTATAAAAACTAACAATCCAATACATTAAAGTGATGTTAAAATTTGTTTAACTAGTTCACAAGACTAGTCATTTTGTTGTTCGGATGATGGATTCGGCTCATGTTTCGTACCGGGTCAATTACTGGCAATTTATACCACTTACTCGGAATTGTTTACATATCCACCTTTGTGATATTTTTGATGACCAAAATTCTTTAACTAGTTCACTAGACCATAAAGTTTGCTATTTAAGTCATAGTTTTTGTACCGGCTTTGTTATCGGGTAGTTACCGAATGGGTTATGTAGCTTTAAACAATAAAGTTTATGTAAGGATTTTGTGTTGTTTTCAATACCCTATATATTGTTTATGATAAATAGTACTTATTTTTGGATTCCGGATATTTGCTATATTGACCTGCAGAGTGCTGTACACTTCTGCAGGATTGCTGAATTTATCTGCGGAAAGGACAATTTTGTGTTTATATAATTTTTTATCGAAAGTATTATTTATAAGTTGTTTCCAACTAATATTTTTATGTAATATTTGTTGCGGAGATATTTTATCTCTTGTTTTGCCTTGTCAGACTGTACCGCGACTAATCCTGACATGAATAGTGTGTTCGCATTTCTGCCGCCAGTCTAGGACATGATTTTGTACTGTTTTAGTTGTGGCAGATTTTTTTATCATACTAAGCTATGATATGCACATTCCTAGACTCTTAAGCCTTAATTAAATAAAAATAAAGTCGAAATATGAAAATAAAGAATGTAATAGTTGTTTAAGTTGTATGGAATTGCCGGTATTTTTCCGAATGTCACACCGGGTGTCCGTAAATGCAAACATACATAAAAACTTTTAAGTAATCTCCTTGTAGGCCCGCTCTCGGGCGGCCTCAAATAAACGGGCCTACGTGGAGGTAGCTCGCATGAACTCCAAGACCCTACTGGTCGATCAAATCTTGGTCAAAAAACCAATATCAATGGTCCGAGGCGCATCCAGCTCCATCTCGTGTAATCTACCCAAAAACCTGTGGGCAATAGTACCTCGGGGGATAGCATAAAAAACTGTCTTGTCTCCGTAAATCGTGTACAACATCTTCCTCCTGTCCTCGTCCCATTTGCGTCCCCGACCTCGACCTCGACTTTGACTTCGAAGAGGTCTACGTGCTCCAGCCGCTAATGACTCAGCTATATCGTCTGTAAACAATAACAATCATAGGTAGGTAAGTATTATACAATTAACGTGCACGTATTCTACGTCTCGTATACGATCCGTACAAAGCTCATATACGTTGCGTATATGCATGTATAATACATCCCGTATAGGATCCATACACAGCAAGTATATGTTTCGTATACGCACGTATTATACATCTCGTATACGCTAAAAACAATCAAGGAAAAAAGGAAGCTGAAAATTCAAGGGTATACGATCGTATACAATGTATATGGCCGTATACACTTGAATTTTCAGTTTTTTTTTAAATTTAGTTTATTTGTTTTTCAAATTCAATCAAACAATCAATTTTGTTAAGCTAATCTACGCTATTCAATATGCTATACGATACCATAATCTAACAAGTTACGTAATCTAAAAGTCTATTCTACAAATGAGGCATAGAAACATACCGTAATAGAAGAACAAGAAGAAAACGTCACAAACGCCGAATAACGATATCCAAGAACGATCCAGGAGAAAACCGTGAGAATTTTAGTGAAATTTGAGGTCGTATGGTAGATATGTGGTCGTTTAGCATATTATATGATATTTTTTTATTGTATACGGGTCGTATAACGTTATACGGGTCATATACAATGTTAGGATCTGAGTTTGACCTGATTGTGTTGTTTTAAACAAATTTATCATAAAATAAGATAAAACACATGATACCTTGCAGCGGAATGCGATTTCAAACTTTGTAACACAATCAATGAGAGATTAGCTTTCATCATACAATGTTTTCATTGCTCAAAATATTGAAAAGATTGCAAACAATTACATGCATGAATCACTAACTCCCCCTCAGCCCGAGCTCACACAGGTTAGATCGTACAAGATAAGTGTGTGTGTGTGATCTAAATAGAACAGTACATGCACTATCTATTTATAGTACTAATCCTAACCTCTGTGGCATCTTTGCTGACGTCACCAAGACAATGACACCTAACAAACTTAACAAACTCTAACCACTGCTAATGCTATCCTCTGATACATTTACAAAACACTGATTGCTAGCCAATTAAGATGCTAACCACTGATGAGCCTAACCACTGATGAAAGCTTTATCAGAAGTTCTTCAAAGGGTGATCAGACCTTTAACTTTCAGCAGACTTTTGACTTTAACAGAGGTTTGGTCTTCAACAGTCTTTATAACCAACAGAGCTTAGCACTGAGCAGATGTTAGAGCATCAGATGTTAAATATCTTTCCATTGAAGGAAGTTGTGAGTCAAAATACTGTTTGTTCTGGATCATTTAGTACAGACCTGTTTTGGCATTTTAACATCTGTTCTTTTGTAGGGGTCAATCCCAACAATCTCCACCTAGAACAAATGATGCCAAAACTCTTCCTTATTCATGATCTTTATTCTCTTATCAGTTTTTCACTGATTTGTCTCTTGAACTGTAGTTCAAAATTCTGGGAATTTTCATCATCTTCATCCCTGCACAGTTGAAGTTCTAGAAGATCTTGAAGGTCAGCTACACCCAGGCTTAGTGCATCCTTCCTTGTTATATATTCAACTTTCCCATTGGACTTGAGCAAGGTTAATACATGGGTCTGTTTATCAGACATCCACTTTAGTATTTTTGAGTTCAATGGGTTTCTTGGGAGAAGTTTTATTTGTGATGAGTTTGAGAGAGGTAAATTACTAGATAGACCTTTTATAGTTTTAGCAGGTTGAGCTTGAGGCTTTGATGAACCATCTTCCAATTCATGCAGAGATTGATTTTTGTTGGCCTGTTTATTGATGCCAGCTTCTCTCTGTTTATCTTCCACATCCATCTGTAACTGCCTTTTTCTTTGATTTAAGACTTGAATGGATGCTTCAAAGATAAGATCTGCACTTTTGTCTTTAAATCTGTTCCAGTCTGGTGCATTCTTTCTCATTTTAGGATCATTCTTCATCCTTTCACATCTGTTTGCCTCTTTTTTAAGAGCTGTGATAGGCCAATCTTTAAACTGATGCTTATATGCTTGATAGGGTTTTTTCTCTCATGATAAGCCATATGAGATCTTCCTTAGCTTCTTTTGAGGATCATCATCAGGTGATAAGTTTGACATCTTCTCGTTTAAATCTTTTGCATACTTTTCTGACTTTACTTAGCTCATGCTGCTCAAGTTTTGACAAGTAGGCATTACCCTTCCCTTTTCCCTCTTCTTTTGCTATGTTTTTGGCTTGTCTGGCTTTCAATTTCAGATATTCATCAACTTTTTTGGGAATTCTGTATCCATGAAGAGATAGGAAGGTTCTTTTGGATGGATCAGCCTCTGTATAAAATTGTAACATTTCTTTTTGAACTGCAGCCAGTTCCAGAGGGTATGTTGTTTCTAGGGGTATGTTTCTAGAAGGATTGTGACCAGTAGGTGATTGAGTGAGTATGATTGATGTTGGTGATGGTTGAGTGATGAAAGGCTCTGGATTTGTTTGGATAAATGGTGAAGATGATAAAGTATTATGTGCAGGTATATCATCATCATTCATTGTGACCTTTCTTTTTCTTGTATACACTAGTTTTGGTGAAGGAGTTTTTGTAGGAGTTTGGGTTATAGGGGTAAATATTGATTCTGATAGAAATGTAGAAGTGTTTGTGGAAAGCACTGTTGTCATAACACCTGTTGTGCATTTTATAACATCAACATCTGTTGCAGTGTTCTTCAACTTCTTTTGCTCCCTTTTCAAAACCCTCTCCTTTGTCTCATTTTGAGATTGAATCATCCTCTTTGTTGCAACTTCGTCATCTGCTTGAATTTTCAGGGTTTCATCACCTCCCTTTTTCTTTTCTTTGACGGATGTTTCAGCAGAAGTTACTGAGGTTACTTTCATAGAATCATTTTTCTCCCCCTTTCGGCATCATCAACTCTTTCGAAGATAGGTGCAGGGGTAGTGCCAGGCAATGTTGTGAGAGCTTCTTTGATAACCTTAAGCTCTGCCTAAGTGTTCTTATATCTTGTCTCAACCTCATTTTTGAATATTTTTACACGTATTTCATGTTGGTGGTCAGCATGTTGGCGTTGTTGTTGAAACAGAGGATATACCTATTTGATTATATCGGAGGTTTGAAGAGCAGAGGATTGAGCAGTGTTTTAAGACTTTGAAGATTCTAACATCTGTTGCAGCATATTTTTGATATCTGCCACAGATGTCTCAATTTTTGTAACTCTCTCCGTCAAATCTTTAGATTTTAGCTCATCACCTAACTTAATAGGATCATCTAAACTCCTACCAGAAGTGGTAGTTACATCTGTGTTATCATGAACAAAGGTTTCAACCCCTGTTTCAAACACAGATGCCCCTTTTTCTTGGTACCAGGGACTTCTTTCTACAGCATAGGTTTCCTTAACAAACTCAACAGTGGTTTTAATACCAGCAGTGGTTGCCATGGTAGCCTTAGTAGAAATTGCCTTCAAGGGAGACTTATTTATGAAACTATTATCCAGATGTAAATCAATGGATTCAACATCTGTAGTAGTTGTTCCACTTGAACTAACAACAAAAATTTCATGAAATTCAAGTGATGTAACCTCCTCAACTGTTTGTGGGTTACTCAATAAATTTTTATCAGACACAGCTATTGTGGAAGTTGTATTCTTAGTAATGTGTTAGTGAGAGAGGCTGTTTTGTGTCTGACTTTTAATGACCTCAAACAGAGACACCAGGGTTGATGTAATTTGAGATGTGGGGAGTGATGTGGAAGGAGAATTTGCCCCGGGAGAAGGACAGTTCGACATACTCTCAAATGAGGGTAATGTTTCAAGTTGTGGTGTCCCTGTGCTTACAACATGTTCCTTTTTGTGAGGAATCATGAGGAGTTGTGGTTTTGGGTGGAGATCTTTCCAACTGTTGTGAGGAAGTAACAACAATGGTTTCTTGTGACATTTGTGTTGTCACAGGGTTAACTTCTGGGATCTCACCTTCCAGAAGACCCTTTTTGGTAGGTTTGGTGGGCTTGATGGATTTCTTTTTGGTTCTGTTGGTGATTTTTGGTGTGGGTTGCACAGCAGTTGTTAAGCTACCGTGATCACCAAGAGCAGTGGGCTCAACAGCTGAGGTCTGAGGAGTGGATGTGGACTCATTCAAATTTTGCTCAGACTCCCCTGCTTGTGTTTGAGAAACTTTTGACTCTTTAGCCATAAGGCGAGTAAATGTTTCAGATGTTAAACTGTTTATTTGAAACGATATGCCCTATTTAAGAACATGTATACTCTCTTTTGGAATTTTCTGTTGTAAATAATAGCATACAAATATTGGAAATAACAAGAAATAATTTGCTATATTGTTTTTCACATTTCCAGATTTTTTACCAAAACATTAAACAATGCTTGGGAGTAATTAGTTTTAGACATAATAGCATACCCCAAGTATTGAATTTTCAAAGGTATTTCGTTAAAACCAGTTGCTTTACTTGAAACACAGTGAGTAGGGTATGAAACAAGAATTTCATAGGAGGTGGAAATTTTCCTTTTTCCATAGTAGCTTTTGTTAACTGTCCTGTATACCCTATTTCGATCAAATCGATTATATAATAATCCTTAGGGAAAGAGATTTTACCTGCAAGATCGTCCATCTGAAAAAACTTTTGAGATGGTTTGTGGGGTTATTGGAACCATGATACCTCCTACTTTAGATGAGATTACCCAAGGCTTTTTATTTTGAATTTCAAGTTCTGCATTAGCCCAGAAATCTCGTAGGGTGTCTTGATAGATTGGAGCATTACAAGAGAGCAAAGTTTTATACTTTGATGAAGACATAATATCGATGAATAGTGAAAATCTGTGTTTTTCTCCGTCTTTTCGAAGGTACAGAGGTAATTGTGTGGATGTTTGATGATGAGAACCATAATCGGATTTGAGAAATTTGATCGTTTATGAGAAATTTTGATTTTGATGATAAAAACCTTGTTTGAGGGTTTTATCAGGGTTTTATCAATGGTTTCAAACATCGGACGGTTAACTTTAGACACGTGGCAAGATCTGATAACAATTGCCTTTCCGCGTGTATCCTCTGACTATGAATGGATGACAGTTGTTTTGTAAAACCACTGATGTGTGTCATCAGTGTTTGTGAACCGTGTAAGCTTTACCTCTGTCATTGGTTTTGAAACAGTGGATAAGGTCAACACAGAGATTTGACCAGAAGACAGAGGATTCACTTTGGCAGTGGATAGATATGCCATTCAGAGTTTTGAAGATAGAACAGTGGTTTCATCAGACTTTAGAGATTTATTGAGAAAATTTAAATTTTAACTATTTTTAAAGTTTCGTTTTAATTTTCTGAAAATATTTTTATGCTATTTACACATGGAACACCAGAAAACTGTTTTTTAGTCCATGTTTAGCATTTCAAACCTAGAAATCAGACTTTTGAAAGTGGATGTTTCTAATGCTTGGATTTGAAACATCTGCCAGTTGGTATCTAGTTAGAACATGATGCGGAGAAATCATACATTTTCATAGTAATCCCTCACAAGGTGATGCTTGAGTTACACTGTATTTTGTCGTGGAATGTTAGACTGTTTTGAAACTTCTGCTCGTTTTGGTGGATGATTTGTTGAAATTTAAGATCCTGATAGCATATCCACAGTCTTGTTTTAAAACATCTTCTGCTCTTGTGATGAGAAATGTGAGTACCTGCAAATTTAGCCTAGACAAGCATATTATCTGATAACCTTGACCATTAACAGATTTCTTTTGATCCATTATCAAGGAAAAGTAACTCCCTTCTCTCTAAAAATAGAAAAGTTTTACTTTCTGGCAGGTTCTAAGCTTTAACCATCTAAAACAAGTAAAGCTCAAGATGTACTACTTTCAAAAAAAAAATACTGAAAGGAGTACTACATGTCCTGATATTTACATGAAATTTTTTACTACTAAAATTAAGTAAAAATTTCTTGATAAATTAATCAATTTCACCTGATAGATGTCCTAAGTTCTCTTTGAAGCAATTGCTTACCTTGAGATACATCAGTTACCTGGACCTACATGTAAACAGTGGTTGCACTCAACTTGTTTGGTAACAGATGTTTGAGCAGAGATGGAGCTTCATTTAGGTTTTCCTTTTGTAGTACTAGCCTGTGAACTCTCACGTGTTTTATGTTTATATTCTTTTCTTTTAACATCAAAAGTTTTGAGATAAACACACTTTTAAGTTTTGTGATTTTTCTTCTATTCCCTTTTTTTAACCTTTCCATAGGCAGATGTCGTAGCATTCACTGGAAGGCTCTTAAGGAAAGAATAATCAATCCAGAATCATTTACAGTAATGTTTTGAGAACCTTAGTCATTTTTGCAAAATGCTTATGATAAAATTCACATTACTTTTGATCTGGTTTTCTAAATATCAACCCATAATCTTTATAGGATTTTACCCTTTTAAAATTTTCTTATAACTTTTGTTCCTCGTATAGATCTTGTTCCTAAGGTTTAGGTTCACCTCAGTCTTTTAAAGACATTAGATGAATCCTTAGCAACCGTCAATCATGGAATCATCACAAATTCCAACACAAACACTGAAATCGTATATAACGTGATTAGGCTCTTACTCTGTTTTCCAACAAATACGAACAACACAGTATCACTGAACTTGAGCTAATCTTTTTACGTCAAATCGACTGTTAGATCGAATTTGACTGACCAAGCTCTGATACCAATTGTTAGGATCTGAGTTTGACCTGATTGTGTTGTTTTAAACAAATTGATCATAAATTAAGATTAAACACATGATACCTTGCAGCGGAATGCGATTTAAAACTTTGTAACACAATCAAGGAGAGATTAGCTTTCATCATACAATGTTTTTATTGCTCAAAAGATTAAAAAGATTACAAACAATTACATGCATGAATCACTAACTCCCCCTCAGCCCGAGCTCACACAGGTTAGATCGTACAAGATAAGTGTGTGTGTGTGAGCTAAATAGAACAATACATACACTTTCTATTTATAGTACTAATCCTAACCCATGTGGCATCTTTGCTGACGTCACCAAGACAATGACACCTAACAAACTTAACAAACTCTAACCACTGCTAATGTTATCCTCTGATACATTTACAAAACACTTACTGCTAGCCAATTAAGATGCTAACCACTGATGAGCCTAACCACTAATGAAAGCTTTATCAGATGTTCTTCAAAGGGTGATCAGACCTTTGACTTCCAGCAGACTTTTGACTTTAACAGAGGTTTGGTCTTCAAAAGCCTTTACAACCAACAGAGCTTAGCACTGAGCAGATGTTAGAGCCATTAGATGTTAGATATCTTGCCATTGAAGGAAGTTGTGAGTCAAAACACTGTTTGTTCTGGATCATTTAGTACGGACCTGTTTTGGCATTTTATCATCTGTTATTTTGTAGGGGTCAATCCTTACATACAATGTTTATTATTTTATTATTCGCTCGTATACACAATATACGAGCACTGTTTTTGTCTTGTATATGGGTCGTATAACATTATACAATAAACTATTTTGTTAAATGATTATATGTGGAATTGACGAAAACGCAGTCGGTATTATATGTCGATACATGCATTTAATTCGCTTACATCATAATAGAGAACCACTTTTATTTGATTACCGGTGTTGGTTAATCAGTGAAAGAAGAAGATGTTACATATAAATCTCAATCAAAGTAGTAATACATGATAATTTGTACAAACCAAATCACAATAACAAACACTTTCTTTCAATATGTGGAATAGATGAAAACACAGTTGGTATGTGTTCTGAGCTTATATGTCGATACATGCATTTAATCCACCTACATCAATACGGTTTTCATTTCATACATCTTTCAATTCCAGGGTTTTCTCTACAACAAACAAAAAGCCTTTTTCAATTTCCATTTCAAAAAGTTGCCAAAACATTGACCGAACGTTAAAGAAGAAGATCAAGCTTATTGCTTTTGCTTTATGTTTATCAACTGGTCGTTTGTTTGAGTCCTAATGAACAACTTTCTTCTGATTACTGGTATTGGTCAACCGGTGGTTTGTTTGAGTCATAACGAATTACTTTCTTTTTAATTACCGGTATTGGTCAACTGGTCGTTTGTTTGAGTCCTACCGAACCAGATTCTTTTGATTACCGGTATTGCTCAACTGGACGTTTGTTTGGGTCCTAACGAACAATTTTCTTTTGACTACTGGTATTGGTCAACTGGTCGTTTATTTGATGTGTGTGCGGAATGGACGAAAAGGCAGTTGGTATGTGTTCTGAGCGAATATGTCCATACATGCATTTAGTTCACTTACATAATATAAACGAACCACTTTCTTTTGATTCGGTTTTGGAAGTTGGTGAAAGATGAAGCTGTTATATATAGATGTTAATCAAAGTAGTAAGTCATAACTAAAAGCCCTTTTCAAGTTCCATTTCAACAAGTTGCCAAAACATTGACAGAACGTGGAATAAGATGATCAAACTTATTGCTTTTGCTTTATGTTTATCAACTGGTCGTTTGTTTGCTATATGTTTATCAACTGGTCACTTGTTTGAGGCCTAATGGATCGGTAGAGGATGGTAGTTTTAGCAGTTTTGTGTTTGTTTTGTTGGGTAGTCAATGGTGAATCTAATTCACTCACATCTTATAAATTGACAGAATATGAAATAAAATCAAGCTTATTGCTTTTGCTTTATGTTTATCAACTAGTCGTTTGATTGAGTCATAACGAACAATTTTCTTTTGTTTACTGGTATCAAAATCGATTAAATATAAAGTTAACAAACAACTCCACTAAAAGTTAACATTTCAAATTCATAGCCAACCTAAATCCAATTATTCTATCGTCTTGTATTATCAACGATCTTCTAATATTGAATTATACGTTCATTGTATAAGTTTCCCAGCTCACCGCAGGTGTGTTCCGTGTCAGTTGTCGCGAGTATCCTGGCGGGGTAGGCATTAGATATTCCCCCTGTAACTAGACTTGAATAAAATTGCTCTTGTTAACATGTACTAGCGTAACGGTTTGATGAGGGGTACTATGTTCGGCTGTTGTCAATATGGGAAAAAATATAGTACAACCGAGGTCACTTAATAGGTGACAAATGACATTCCACCGGTTTGCTATCATGAGTTCGTGAAAGGCATTAGCAGCCACTTATCACCTGGTGAAAACTCTATACGGTCCAAATCTAAGGAGTTTCGAACTAAGTGAAACTCAATTGAATTTATTGTATTCCACATTCCGAAGTACCAGATGCACTCACTTAGAAGTTCCTGCCGTATTAACGGCCACTCCGTCTTTATAGCTCGAAACCCACAATTACATCGCCTTGAACATCTTGTATGTGACTCGGGTATTGATGGAAGCAAGGTGGAATGAACTGTTGATAATGGTTGAATAGGTTAAGTTGTACTGCAGGCAATAAAGGTAACGCCAGTGCCTCTTCCATTGATTTTTCCACCTTTTTTCCCTTTCCTTTGCCTAGCGCCCTTCGCAATCTCGTCGATGAACGTCAGTGCTCCAGGACGATAACTTTCTGACTCGACAAACTAGCTACACCTTGTAGGTTCATTGTATGACTCTTGTGTTGCAATGCCCACTGAATCACCATACGAGTCTGCCGATGAAATAAAACTGTGTCTAGAAGGCTCTACAAAAGAATCAACCATCTTTTGTTGTTGAGCCTTTATAGTTGGACGACCTCGTGGGTTTTTCTACACGACTGGCTGTTTGACCTTTGTCTGATTAGGATTAACCAACTCCTTTATCTTTTGAAACAATTTTATCTTTATTTCTCTCAGCTTCCCCATTATATCGCAGTTGAGTCGTGTGTTCAGATCATATCTATACAATATTCAATACACGCTCTATCTAGCCTATTCGCATAGTGACAGACATAAAATGCATCAACAAGTTCCCCCTTGGACGTCACTGTCGAAGCTTGATCTTTAAATACGAGTGTCTTGTTTGAATATTCTGCAACTTCAATCAGGTAAATGTCGATGTCGTAGAACGCGTCAATAAATTCCCCCTTGATTGATGATCCGTGCTTGCATTATCTTCATAAAGTACAAATTCCCCGTGAAAGTAATTCCCCCTAAAAATAATTCCTCCAGCAATTAACCTTCAGGTCTTTGTTTGCACGGTTTCCAACCTCCCCTGATTTGCTTAATCAATAAATTTTTTTGAATAATCACCAACTTGAAACTAATCAATGCAGTTTAGTCGTTTCAACTATAACCACATCTGCGTTCGGTTTTAGCGCACTCATCCTATGCTCGATCCTCTTATTCGAAAAAACCCAACCGGAAATTGATAGAAACTTTCAATTACCACATCGGTAAACTTCAAATCAATGAATACCCGTGAAAATTTGAAATCCTGATTTTCGTAATCACAGTTGAGAATAGTCCTGAATGATTGATTAGCAAATCGTTAATCTTCTCAATCAACAAATCTTCACCAGAATCAATCATCTGGTAACACATCAGAGATGAGAAAAATTCTTCCGCAAACAGAATCTCATTCTTCCTCTTCAATCACAATAACAGATATATAGCTATCTCCGGTAGACAGACGCAACTTAATCAACAAACGTCGTCATTGAACGGCGGTTAGTCCAAGAAGAACAATTCATCTGCTTGAAGACTAAAAAACATGGCACCTAGGACATCATCGAGCATTCGTGTATGCAAAATAACTTGAATGACCTCAGATCTCTTCGGTAATTTATGAAACAACGAGCTAGTATTGTTAACACCTAAGACTATCCTTGAACATTTGTGTATGCAATATAACTTGAACATCCTCAGATCTTTTTCTAGTATTAACAAAAAACTTCTAATCCTGCTAATCTGCCCTTCACCGAAGATCAGTACTCTAACCCTTAAGCATCAATCTGTATCACGATCTGATAATTCTGAACCTCCTGTGATCACGAACTAACATAAACTAGATCTTCAGCATTGCCAGACAATCTGGTGTCAGAACACCCGAATACTGTTGCATAGTCGCGAATTTAAAAAATGATGGAATCTTAATATATACGTGAAATTTTTTATTCCCCTCATTTTTGCAAATTCTGACATCTCCAAAATTTTAACTGAAATTCCGCCTCAAATCTGGAAAGTTCAGTTTTCAACAATTGCGAACATCATTATGCATATGTATCAGTGATTTCACTGAAATTCCCCCTCAAATATGGAAAATTCAGTTTTTTTAGTCATTTTGATTTCACTTCGTATGGAGTGACACTTCGTGCAAAGTGACCCTCTTCGTACAAACAAGCCTGATTACATTTTTCGATCCAAAATCTTTGTTTCTTCGAATTTCAAGATGATTCTTTCACAAATTTGGTCGAAAATCATCCTATGGTTTCAATTTTGCCTTTTGTCCGTGGATTGTCCATTTATTTGATGTTTTACATCTAAAACCCTCCTACGCCCATAAATGTCCATAATTTATGAGCATAGGTATTCATCAACTGTTAGATTGATTGAATTAGTACCGTAGCTCTGATACCAATTGAAAGTCTAGGTGACGTCGGTTCTAGATGGAAGTTTGGGTATAATATCACTAGTTCGGTAGAATGTTATTAAGAAATGAGTAGAAGTAGAGTCATCAAAAGTCATATGTTTCATTTATACTGAAAGAGTATACATCTTGTCAAGCTGGCAAAATTCTGGAGAAATTTCGCCAGCGTTTCCCCTCCGGGAACTCCAAAACATACTGAATTATGAACACACGACGCCTATTTATAGACATTGACCAACTCGTGCGAAGTGAGATATTGACTTCGTGCGCTGTGGGTTCACTTCGTACGAATTGACCACTTCGTATGAAGTGACACTATAAACTTCGTTCTCATTCGCACTTGAGTTGTGTGTTCGTATCTAATCTATACAATATTCAACACAAGCTCTATCTAGCCTATTCGCACAGTGACGGATATAAAATGCATCAACATTATTGCCTATCGGTTGACATCTCGCACTACTTTCCTAAAAACTTGTAACCTTTATGAGAAGACCCGATTTAGTAGTTCTTGTAGTTGTTCTTGTTGCATATTATGCGTAGTTTATGAAAAAAATGAGGAAGAGAAAAGCAAAAAAGAATGAGAATAAATGTTTGAAGTGAAAAAAGAAGAAAAAAATAGAAAAGAAAAGGTAAAAGATGGAAGCAAGATGTTGTAGTTAGTCATTTGTGGTTTAGTGTAGTTGCATTAATAAGGCCGGGCGGATAATTGCCCTACTTTACATATGTTTCCCCATTCCATACCTTGACATTTAGCCTCGTTATAACCATTTAAGTCCTCTTAATTTGCGTGCATGTTTGTGTGTTTCTCTAGGTGGAGGTTTGATTGTCGCACAAGCTTATGATTGTTGGATCACACATGTGCCTTGAGTGTACTCTAGCACACTTTTGCTAGCCACCATCTACGCCGAGTGGAGTGTTATTGTGAGGGGTTGTTGTGTGGGTTGGTAATGGGAAGCATGTAAATTTGGGCGGGTGCTTACTTTGATAGGGACATTATATTATACTAAGGTGATAGTGTGGTTAAGATAATTGATGAGTTGTTTTGAGTGAGTTGCTTGGGGCAAGCAACGATTAAGTGTGGGGTTGTGACGGGTGGACCATATGGAGACCCTTGTTAGCATTAAATATATAGAAATTTGTATGTTTGTAAGCTTAACTTGATGGAATTAGATGACTACGTTGTTGTGTACTATTGCAGGAAAATGAGTGCAAGAGGCTTGAAAAATGAAGATCGGAGCGGGTCACGTGGTGCGGAACAAGAAGAAGGGTGATGAAGATAAAGTTCCTTGTTTCCAGGCCTCTACTGTTGCCTACGGCAGCTACCGTAGGCAATGGTAGCCTTTGTTGCCATAGTTGTCGTCATAGACCAAAGGATCACACCGTAGGGGTTAAATGGTTGTCGTAGACTACGGTAGCCACCGTAGTCTGCGATGGACCCTGACGCAGATTTCATGTTTTCTTTATAAACAACTTGTGGGTGTGACTTTTGGGTATCTTTTTCATAGTTTTTGATCTAGAACTGGTGGGAGGCGAAATTAGGATTTGAATACAATATTTTGGGTGTTTTTCTTATGGCTTTTTCATCCTTGATTCACATGAACAATGGATTCGAAGTTATGATGATTAACCGAACTATGTGTGGCTAAATCCTTTATGTTTTTCCCCGGATTGTAAGGGTTTCTTATGAATATTTTTCATTTTTTATGCTCTTTGTGGATAGTAATTTAATCTTTTTGATTGCATTGCTATGGCGATTGTGTGATTGTTTAGTAACGATTTATATTGTTAGATTCCATCTTTTAATCCAAATGTTCTTGGTGCCATAGGAAATCAGGATTTTTTGGGAGGGACTTGGGGTTAGCTATGTTAAATTGATTATCGGGTGACAACCTTGCATTCTTATAATCTGGGTACTTGGTCCCATGTTATCACAATTAAACGCACATTCACGAACTATGTTTATGTGGTTCATCCCAAGTAAACTTTGACATTGTTATTCATAGGGAATATGAAACCGGGGAAGACATTCTCCCTCATTTCTTAATACAAAACCTGTTAAGTGATAATTAGTTAATCTTAATTTTCCTAACCGAACAAACCAAATTTCGAGGCTACTAATCTGCTTTTTAGTTTTATTATTAGCAATTTGCAAACTACTTAACGAACGCATTTCCACAAACTCCATGTGTTTGATACCCATTTACCACTATCTATTTAGTGTAATTGGTTTATTTTTTAGTGGGACTTCGACCTCACGTCACCAGGCTCAATGGTTCTCTGCACCAGAAACTACTCAACAAAACTTTTTAACTCAAAATTTTGTGGATTGGAGCAGTCGACTTGAGGACTTGAGTGATGAACACCTTAATATGGTTGCACTTGATCATGGACAAAAAAATCTTGAACTAGTTGCTTTAGAATCTTTAAGTGACACATCTGATCACATCACTAGTGAAACTGCTGGTTTAAGCATTATTCCACTTGCTGAATCAACAATTGTTAACCATCTCAACATGTTTATATATCCTAAAAACATACTATCAGAATTGTGTCCTGATAAGTGCATTCAAGCCTTTGGGAATATCAAAACAGTGAATATTATGCTTCTTGAAAAAGCTGAAAACTCTGAGAAGTCGCTGGCACAAACCATCGAGTCTCACAAACAAGTTTGAAAGAAACAGATCAAGTCATTTTTTATTTTAAACATGAAGTTTCAAACCATTCTACACAACTAGAATCAACTCAAGTGAATTTTCACAAATAGGTTGAGTCATGCAAAGGATTTGAAATGTTGTTAAATCAACAATCTAAAAGTGATGTGAAATTTGGTCTAGGGAATAATCACACACAAAGACCAAGTGATTACACTGTAAAAATTCAAGCCTGTGACGTTGAATCCAATCCCTCAAATGGAAAGGAGAGTGTAAACACTGAGTGTGGTTCTTCTTACAAATTCATTAATAAACACAACACCAAAGGGTATGATGAGATATGTGTTGACAAGAATTTGAAACCAATGACCTTTGTGATCACTGAGGGAAAAGTAGCACCAATTGCTAACCCTCCAGCAGTTTTCTCTAAAACTGTTGACCCTAACCAAAATCAAAAATCTAAATCCAAATTTGGTTCGAAAAAGGGCAAAAGCACAAGAGGTATATTATTTTGCACTGTATCCAATCATAGGACTGAGGATTGTTAATGGTCTTTGCTTATGAAAAACAAGATTCGGAATCTGGAAAACTATCATGAAAAGCCAGTATTTTACCCATGTAGTGATTCTAGCTACTGTGAATCCACTGGTTCTTTTGATGTTTTTAAAACGGTGGAAACATCTGTCACGTTAGCCCCGAATCACAGAAAGTTCACCAGTCCAATACGAGTTACTGGTGCACCTCCTACAAACATCTGGCGAAACTAGAAGAATTCCCATTCTACCCCTAATCAGTACATGCAAAGGAGGTCTGATAAAAGTGCTGACATAAAAGCACTAGTAGAGAACCAAAAGGAGCTGGTTAGGATGGTACAAAAGTTGGAAATGGGTCAAAAGATTAGTCAAAGTGACAAATCAAGTTGTGATGGAACCAGGCCTGCGAGTTATAAGGCATGGGTTCCAAAATCTCATCATTGAATCCTTTTGCAATCACAAAAAAGGAAAACTACTACTTTTATTCTTTTTTGTACATATTACACAAAATTGTTGAGCCAGTGTAGGGAAATAACCTTGCACAACCAACAATTGAAGAACAACAACCACTTGTGCCCACTGCTCTTGCTGATGAAAGGAAACAACCCATCCTCGAGGAACCCACAACAAAAACTACCAAAAAGAGGAAGAAGCCTTCAACACAAAATATTTCTAAAGCCTCAAAATCCAAAGCTACCTCCTCAAAGAAAAACAAAACAAAGACTATTCAAGAGGAAGATGAGGTCCCTAATAGTCTGGCTGAAATACAAACACAGCCAACTTTGCCAGTCAAACCAGTAGTTTTTTTCAGAAAAAGACTCTTGGAGTCAAAACTTCCAGTGTACCATGAAAGGGGCACATGTCAACCACTAATCATAGTGATGCAACCACAACATGAAGCCCTTGTACACATGGATTATGGCTCTCACCCATAAAGGAAAAGGCTCATCCCTCCCAGGTAAATCCTGATGAGGTGATTACAATGGTGGCTTCCACTATTCTTAATAAACTCACTGGTTTTAAGAAGATAGTGGGAACATAGTTAAGACCATCTTGCAGCCAACATCAACAAAGCTACTCCATGTTGCTATGGTAATGGCAGGCTAAACTGCTGGAAGTCCCCAGTATCGAGAACAAAGGCATCCAGAAATGTTATTGTGACTGAAAAGCCACTAACACCCATACAACCACCATTGGTGGGGGAGTAGATGAGTCCATTAATCTGGATGATGCCCAAGACTATCAGTTTAAAGAATTGACTGAATAGCTAGGTGTTGAAGTCTCCAAACTCAAGGAGTTGGTCACTAAAATGCCCTAAACTAAAGTCTAGCTTAAACCAAAATAGACCCAAAAGGTGTCCTCCTCACAAAAGAGCTTACCTAAATACTCAATTCACTCTAAAAATCAGCCACCAACCACATAAATCCAAACTGCTGCTGAGGTTTTAGCCACCTCATCTATGCCAACAGAGGAGCTCAAAAATGCTTTTAAGGACATCCTAGAACCCATGTTCAAGGACTACTTAAACACCTTTGATGCTAAGGTTTTTGGAACTTCTACCCCTAGACCCTAGTTACAACACTTTATGCGGAGGCAAGAAAGTGGTGATGCCAAAAGGGGGAGAAGAAGAAGGATGACAAGCTAGACATGATTGAGGCGGGGCAGATAAGGGCAAAGAAAAGAGTTGATGAAGCCAAAGCCATGATAAAGAAACAAATAGGTGTTGATGAAAGAGATGTGGATCTTGAAAAAAGAATTAAGAAGTCTAAACAAAAAGGGTCTAAGTGCTGCATTGGTGAAACCCAAATAGCGAAACAAAGAGCAGAAGAAAGAGCTACAAAGCAAGACCCGTAAGGTTACAAAAGTTCTGAAGATCGATATGAGGCCACAAACTGTGATCCAAAAGGATAAAATTACAGAAAAGTTGGAAGCCAAAAGAAGGAAAGCTCATCAAGAACAACCAGAAGTTGTCAAAGGACAAACAACTGGAGTGCAAACTCAAACAGCTGGACCAGGAAAAACTGCTGGCTCTCAATCACCTTATACTCCACTAACAACTAGATTATCCTCAAAGACACAGTCTATGGGCAAACCAGCTGTTGTAAAACTACTAGTACTCTATCTGGCAAAAGGCCAGTAGTTTCACCAAAACTAGTAGTAAAAAGCAAACTAGAAGTTCCTAAAGAAACAACTGCTAAACCTACAAAGAGAAGGAAGTTGGTCTCATAAGATGACCCTCAAGATGTACCACCAGCAACAACAGTAAAGCCTGTGACAACAGTGGTTTTCATAGAGCCATTTGCAGAAGAGCCTCCTTCCCTAAGATTCATTGCTTCACTTCAACAGTTACCTCTTCTAAAAATAGATGAAAAGCTCAACTATGAAGAAAATACTATGAAGATGAAGGAGGAAGTTGTTAAAGAATGCATAGAAAATCAATGGAATATGACTTACCCGAAAACTCAGTACATAATGATAGAAGGACAAGGGAGATTAGGAACTACGAGCAGCACATGTTTCAAGAATCACAAAAGCTCTCCAAGATTCCTCCATTCAAACAAAAATCAGAGGCTAATGCTTTAAAGCAAGAAAGTACTCAATAGCCAAAAAAGAATGCTCCCTATCATGTGAAGAGCTTTTATGTATTCCAGAACTATGATGCACAAAACTTATTGGGAGAAGTTGCTAGGTTGAAAAAGATGATAGCAGACCCAACTATGAATATCACTCCCCCGAATTGGAAGCTTGGCTAAAAGAAAGCCAACACCAGAACAGACAACAAAGATCTTCAAGAAAAGGTAAGAGTTGATATAAGAAAAGGTAAGAGTTGATATATGTAGATCGGGTTGCAAAAATTTCTATTGTAAGGTGGAAGGACACAATTGTGTCAAATGAATTCATGTATTATCTTGATTCAAGAAAAAGAAATCCAGAAAAAATCTCACCAAGGCCAAACTTGGAAAACACAGAGATCTACCTTGCTCAAAAGAAGAAGGAGTCTGTTTCTATTGCTTTCAAACCCTAAGAAATCTTCTCTTACAGTCCAAATCTCATGGAAAACTACATGAACTATCTCAAGGAAAAACATAGCTATGCAAATTAGATTGCGGATCTAGAAGAAGAAAAGAAGATGATTCTTGTCAATGCCATGTATGATGTAACCCATGTGTTCAAAACAACTGGTGATGTAGCTGTTGGCACTTATTCTCTGGGCATTGAGGAATCTCCAAATGATGATTAATATTTTCTACACCTTTCAGAAGAAAGTAGTGTTTGTCTTTCTTTAGAGGTCCAACGGGTAGCAACCTCTAATCTTCCCTAACCCAGAGTTTAGAGATAAAAAGCTATTTAGAAATTAAAAGTTGTGACGACAGAGAACCTTTCTCTGTAAAGTCAAAGATGGGTGACTGTGATGTAGATAAAGTGTCACAACCTCCGACCCTACCCTGGGAGCGGGAGCCATGAACCAGCCAAGTGGTACCGATGTTTATTAAATACGCAGCGGAAAATTTTCATCAGGATTGTAGTTAGGAAATAAATTCAGAGTTTATAAAAACACCAACTTTTAATAACAAATAAATGGGTTGAAACCTCTATTTCATATAAATGTTTTTATAGGGATAAACCCTGATTCATAAAATATAATTTTTTTCTTTTATTCAGGTAATTATAGGCACTTCATTTAAGCCTTCAGTGCTCCATAGCTGATTCTATAATTTTCACAGCAGGTTACCAGAAACGCGTTTTGAAAATATTTTATCACTAAGAAATACTGGCGACTACATCCTAGTTTAATCAAAACAAGTTTTTATAACTTTATTGCGAGCATCCGCGATTACAATGTTTATATCTACACAACTACTCATTCAGTACTGCCAACACCTGACTTGT
The DNA here is from genome assembly GCA_947069175.1 of Scalesia atractyloides. Taxonomy (NCBI): domain Eukaryota; kingdom Viridiplantae; phylum Streptophyta; class Magnoliopsida; order Asterales; family Asteraceae; genus Scalesia; species Scalesia atractyloides. The sequence goes on from CAMTDV010000021.1 coordinate 77,100,217, forward strand.
GGGTCATGTTACTCATTGGCTAACTCATCGTCCAATAGTAACGGATTTAAAGTAATGTATACAAAACCCCAATATACCGACAGTAATTGTAGAATACATATACTCAATCACTGTTAAGCATAATTAAAACATTTGAGGTTTTGGTAAAACAGTTTGACTCACAAAGAGATTTACAAAAAGAGAATGTACTCACTTGGTAACTTTAGGGTCAAACTACAGGCCTTCTGGTATAATCTTGGGCATAATTCCTGAGCTCCTAATAAAATATATAATGCACTCGTGTTAAGTATGATAACCCATGTCACATACAACCCGAGACAGAACCCTAACGAACTTAGTCGAGCAGAGCCTTAACATGCGTTGATGGGTCCTAAATCAATTGGGCAGAAAAACAAATTAGTGATCAGTGGTTAAAACACTTAAAACAGAGCAGGGCTTTATTATTATCATTATTATGAGGTGAAAAGAAAATAGATTTAGAAAAAACAGAGAGATGGCGAGAGAGAAAGAAAGAAAGGAAGAGCAGAGAATAGGATATGAGGTTGTTCTCTATTTATACTCAATTGAAAAGCTTGGAGGCTACGCCAACAATCTATGTACACACACATTTCATTTTATTAAGTATTAATTTTATTATTATTTTATTATTATATATTCTAACTAATTAAGCTGCTCAACATATTTATCGCTTATAACTTCTAAAATATGACATTTTATAAAACAATAAATATGCCATTAGAACGAGCATATTTTTATCTATATTTTACCTAAGTTTCACTAAAAACGGAGTAAGTTTAATTATAATGTACTTTTATTATTATAATGTTTGAACGGTTCCTATATTTGTCAAAATATCTCATATTTCTAACCGTCAACCTACCCGTGTTGTACCCGTTTAATAATATGAGTTTCTATATACTCTATCACCTTGTTTTAAATCTCGTCCTCGAGATTCATTGAAATATAGAGGAACACCTTTAGCTAATCACTGATCTTAGTTCCTAAGTATATTCTGGTCTTTGCTTTGAATTCTACTTTACTTTGACTAGAACTATTCTCTATGTTTTGAGATTCTTATCTTTTTAATAAAGGTAAAATTACTCTCATCAACGTAAGTTTTTAGATGTTTTGTGTCTTAGCACAACCTCTAGTTACAGGTTTCCTAATGCATTGAAAAGCACGAGGGCAATTCTTATACTTTTGATGGCGTCTCAACTTATAGGGTTCCCGTCGTTCATCTTGTCACACAAGTTACGAGATGGCTGATCAAATGAAATAGTGTTTGATATCGGAATTATAGATGTATACGAGAGATTCCTGATAAATAAATCTAAAATTATTATTGACACCTGCTCGGGATTTACCCCTAATTGTTAATCATTATGGCTTTTTGGATTTCCTTATAGATATACATATCTATGTACTCATATATTTCACATACTGTAATATACACACCATTCATAAGGTAAATGTATTCAACAGATTCATATTTCCAAAAATAGGTCAGGCATCAGGTCATGGTACTATTAAGGAAATTTCATTAACATAACATATACCCCATCTTACCCGGTCTCGCCAGAGAGGTAACCCATCGTACCCGGACAAGCTGGAGAGTCTACCGCACCATACCCAGTCTTGCCGGAGAGGTAATTATCATGGTATTTCCCATAAACAGAGCGCTTAATTCATGATTTTAAAAGTGCATCATTTATTATGGCTTGTATCAAGAAACAAGGAAATTAGTATTCTCATGATCGATCATATTCTAGAACCGAGTAGTACTAATAAACAAGATATAACAGTGGCCATATGTTATCGCTTATTTATCTTACTTGCACTGTTCTAGTTATCATCCTCACGGCATACCAACATCCATCACACTTTATCTATGCAAGTAATTAGCTTATCTTGAAGCTTTATACTAAGCATTTTTCTTAGGTTCAAATCTAAATACTATCCTGGGTGTTATCAATATCCTAACTCTTTTATCTAGACATAGATATTGTTATGGTTATGACTTTCTTTTTTTTTTTTTGAAAAATGGACTTCGGATAAAAATATCATTGTCTCCATTGATACTATGGCTAGGTTCGTTGTGATGAGTATGCTTATAGTTAACTCTATTCATGCTTATACAACATTAGATTTCCTTGTAAGAAATGTTTTATTCAGAAAGAGGGCATTTTTTGGAACATAACGCGCTTCATGATTCATCTTTATATTTTTCTTATGTTTATCTACAGAAGATATTTGATTATTATATTGTGTATATCATCAAGAAATTCTATTATGTATACGCATATATGTGTATATTTATTATTTAGAAACATAAAATTTCAAATCTCTTGTTAATATCATAACTTACATAGTATATATATATATATATATATATATATATATATATATATATATATATATATATATATATGATACTAAATTATTTTGTAATAGCTTTAATTTATAAAAAACCAACTATATAAATGGTACCAATTGTCAAGCTTATTTCCATAACTTTATTTACCATTTTATAATAATAAAAATAGTAATAGTATATTGGAATAAACTTTCTGTTAAATTTATTGAATATAATATTTTGGAATAAAAGTTTAAAGGAATAAATTTATTCTGAACTCATGTGAACAATCTCATTTTTAACTAGTGGGTTGAACCATATTGGTTTAAAATATTAAAACTTAACTTTTAACTTATATTATATTATTTATTCAAAGAAGTATACAGTAGGTAATTGTCACACCCGACCCGCAGCGGAATAAGAGTCGGGGCATAATTGGGTTATCACCAAAGCTCATGATGTTTACTAATATGTTTCATATTTATTAAAATCAAATTACATCTCAAAGTTTCAAGTCAAATTCATACAATACAAGGAAAGGAAAAATTAACTAAAACAATCCAAATTCTAATCTGGTTTATTCTTCTAGGCCGCTCTATATGTTTCTTGCTTCAACTTGATCATCTGTATCATGTGTAAAAATGGGGAATTTTGGGTCAACAAAAGTTGGCGAGTGAACCTTGTTAAAAACATTTGTTATTGATACCTTGTTGTATTTAATATGGAAAATTATGCAATAATCATACATCAAATGTAAACAAACAATCACAAACACCATGCATGAGTATATGATATGAATGACAATGTATATATTGGCAACGTCTCGTTCACGCTCATAGGTAATGGGGAACGGCTCACGCTCATAGGTAATGGGGAGCAGACGGCCTATGATGTAATCTATGTGCGATCAAGGCTCAATCAAACGGAGCCGATCGTATGTTGGCAACGCCTCGTTCACGCTCATAGGTAATCGGGAACGGCTCACGCTCATAGGTAATGGGGAGCAGCGGCCTATGATAATGTATGTACTGAAAATGATAACTTTAATCTAAACATTAACCACACAAACAATTGATATATATTGGCAACACATTTGATCATGAATATGATAGATGCACAAGTGTTTAATTTAAATAAATAATAGCGACACATGATACACCCCAAAATGTGATTAAAACGGGGAATTGGGAGAAGTTCACTCACATTGGGTGCGTTCGGTGGATGATGTTGAATGCGCACGAGTTTAGAGGATTGATCGACAAGGAATAACTAACCTAATTAATAACGAAAAGGTACGGTAAGTAAGTGGATTTTATTAACAATTTTAATAGGATTTTTGGATATATTTTTGTGAGTTTAAGGCTATTTTCTAATTTTAAAAAACATTATTTTTAAGTATTTTTAATTGATTTTTAAATTAAATAAATAAATAAAAATATAACAAAAAAATGTTGACTTTGACCGTTGACCGGTCCGGTCGCTTATATATGTGTGCTGGGTGAGACTCGAACCCGTGACCTCCCATACGCGTGCACGCAGCTCTACCAACTGAGCTCCGTGTCTAACCCGAAATATTTCTGTTTTTAATTATATTTATATACTATTTAACTTAATCCGAAAATCATTTATTTTTAAAAAGGATTTTAATTGCATTGAACCGGTGCCGTCAACCAGTCTCGAACCCGGGACGTATGAGTTAGTGTTGCACACAGTCCACCGCTGGACTGTGTGTCTAACCTGGTTAATAATCCGGTTTTTATTATACTTAACATGATTCTGTGAGTTATCCCGGTTCGGTTAAAAAGAGCATTTTTATTTAAGAGAGTGAGGTTGGGGCAGGAATCGAACTCGCGACGTGTATGTATTTGTTTGCACACAGTCCACCGCTGGACTGTGTGTCTAACCCGTTCATAATACTGATTTTAATTAATCTTATAACATAACCGGACTTCGTCTTCTTCTCTCAAGAACACAGATAATGATAATTCAACTGTTTCATGTCTAATTCGATTAACAAGCATTATAAGCAATTGAAAGATAATGAACGGAGAGAGTTTGGGGGAAAGGTTGTACCGATCAGTGTCTTTCACAGAACTCCGGCAAGGATTCGTCGGCTCTGTTTTGTGAACTCCGGCTGTTAGGATCAATTAACAGTTTGGATGGATTAGATGTGAAATCGAACTACTGAGCAACGATTATCAGTAGGTTTAAATGATCATACCGGCTCACAGCGTGATTCTGGAAATTTCAGAAGTTTTCCGGCGAATACAGAAATTCCGACAACGTCGTCTGGGATTGATTCTGGATGGTGGATTTGTGTTAGTAATGGTCTAACAATGGAATGAAACAGAGAGAGTCGAGGTATTTACCGTGTTGATGTGAGTCTCGGTTTTCCGGCGAAAGTCCGGTGATGACAGAAAAATTCCGGCGAGTGAAATTTCGTCGAGAATTGGTGTGATTGTGAGCGAAAAGATTATCAGAGGCTAGAGTGTGTATTTATAGGGAAGAACATCGATGAATTGAGTCTTATTACCGTCTTGATTCGTTGGTCAAAAATTCTCCGGCGGTTATGACTGATGTCGCGGACTGGACATCGGTTATAACCGATGTAAGAGTTATTATATACGTTAAGTCACAAGAAACCGACAGTAAAAGGCGAAATCGTCGGGATGCGAATTGGGCGCGTCGGTTGACTGATTTGAAATCGAGATTTGATATTTGAATTAATTGTTTTGATATATTACTAAAGAACACAAGTGGCGGAGTGGTTTGGTGAATGAGAGTTAAGACTTTGGCTGACCAGGGTTCGAATCCCGGCAGCCTTGTTTTATTTTTAATTTTCTTATTTTCACTTTTTAACAATTTTTGTTTTAAAATCCTAATTTGTTTATTAATTATGTATTGTTTAAAATTAAAATAAATCATAAATAAACAACAAAAATTTAAAATTGATTGTTCGATTAATAAACGAAGCGGGTTTTGAAAACCCGTTTTTCGACGGATGTTACAGTATCCCCTACTTTTAGAAATTTCGTCCCGAAATTTAAGTAGTAGTAGTTACAGGAAATAGATGTGGGTATTTCTCGCGCATTGAGTCTTCACGTTCCCAAGTAAACTCAGGTCCTCGTTTCGACTCCCAGCGTACCCTGACAATTGGAATGCGGCTTCGTCTTAAACGTTTTTCTCCGAAGTCCATAATTTATACTGGTCTTTCAATGAAATGCATAGATTCATCGACTTGAATGTCTTCTAGAGGAATATGGAGATTTTCATCGGCGAGGCACTTCTTCAAGTTCGATACGTGGAATGTGGGATGAATTCTGTTGAGTTCCTCTGGTAGGTCAAGCTTGTATGCTACAGGTCCTACTCTTTCAAGTATCTTGAAAGGACCTACGTAGCGTGGTGCTAGCTTGCCTTTTTGGCCAAAACGAACTACTCCCTTCCACGGCGATACTTTTAAAAGTACTTGGTCACCAATGTTAAATTCCAAGGGCTTTCGTCGTTTGTCTGCATAACTCTTTTGACGACTTTGTGCCGCTAGAAGATTGTTTCGAATTTGATGGATCTTGTCTGTTGTTTCTTGTATTAATTCTGGACCGGTGATTTGAGCTTCTCCAATTTCATGCCAACATATTGGTGATCGGCACTTACGACCATATAACGCTTCAAAAGGTGCCATGCCGATACTTGAATGATAGCTGTTGTTGTACGAAAATTCAACTAATGGTAGATGAGCGTCCCAATTCCCTTTGAAGTCTATGACACATGCTCGAAGCATGTCTTCAAGAGTTTGGATGGTGCGTTCAGATTGTCCATCAGTTTGAGGATGATAAGCGGTACTGAGGTCTAATCGTGTACCCAAAGCGGCTTGTACGGCTTGCCATGTTCGTGAAGTGAAACGACCATCACGATCTGAAATAATGCTTAACGGTACACTATGACGGCTTACGATTTCGCTGATGTAGATACGAGCTAACTTCTCATTTTTGAAGTCCTCGCGAATCGGAATGAAGTGAGCTGATTTTGTAAGACGATCAATGATTACCCATATAGTGGCATACCCACCAGAAGTGCAAGGTAACCCGGTAATGAAGTCCATGGTTATGTTTTCCCACTTCCATACAGGTATTTCAGGTTGGACTAGAAGTCCTGAGGGTCTTTGATGTTCAGCTTTCACTTTAGAACAGGTAAGGCACTTGGAAACAAAAACAGCAATATCCTTTTTCATGCCAGGCCACCAGTAGGTGTATCGAAGGTCTTGATACATCTTGTCGGCTCCTGGGTGTACAGAGTATCGTGTTTTGTGCGCCTCTTTCATAAGGGTATCGCGAAGGTTATTGTGATCGGGAATCCATATGCGACCTAGATAATACAGAATGCCGTCAGATTTTGTTTCGAATTTAAGTTCTGCTCCACAAGATAACTCATTTCGTATGTCGTATTCTGTTATGGAAACATGTTGAGCTTCTCGGATTTGATCTTTAATGTTGGTTATGATTTGTGAACATAGAAGACGAATGGAGTTCGCATAACCCTTTCGACTGAGTGCATCGGCCACCACATTTGCTTTGCCAGGATGATACCGAATTTCACAGTCGTAGTCATTAAGAAGTTCGACCCATCTTCGTTGCCTCATATTCAACTCCTTTTGGTTAAAGATATGTTGGAGGCTCTTGTGGTCAGTGTAAATTTCACACTTGGTACCATAGAGGTAATGTCTCCATATCTTAAGAGCGAACACAACGGCTCCAAGTTCTAGGTCGTGGGTAGTGTAGTTCTTCTCATGAGTTTTGAGTTGCCTAGAAGCATAGGCTATCACTTTTCCCCTTTGCATTAATACACAGCCTAGTCCTTGCCCTGATGCGTCACAATATACTACAAAGTCATCGCAACCTTCGGGGAGTGTGAGGATAGGTGCGTCACAAAGCTTTTGCTTAAGGGTTTGGAAGGCTTCTTCTTGTTTAGGTCCCCATATGAAGGGTTTTCCTTTATGTGTCAAAGCCGTGAGTGGTACAGCGATACGAGAGAAATTTGATATGAAACGGCGATAGTAACCAGCCAAACCAAGGAAAGATCTTACTTCGGTTGGTGTACGTGGCGCTTGCCATTCTTGCACTGCTTTGATCTTTGAGGGGTCGACATGTATTCCCTTGTCATTGACGACATGTCCAAGGAATTGCACTTCTTTTAACCAGAATTCGCATTTGGAAAACTTAGCGTAGAGCTTTTCGGTTCTTAAGAGCGTGAGGATGAGTCGAAGGTGTCGTTCATGATTAGTCTTAGACTTTGAGTAAATGAGAATATCGTCGATGAAGACTATAACAAAGCGATCGAGATAGGGTTTGCAAACTCTGTTCATTAGATCCATGAAGACGGCTGGAGCGTTGGTTAGACCAAATGGCATGACCATGAATTCATAGTGACCATAACGAGTTCGGAAGGCGGTCTTTGGGACGTCTTCTTCATGTACTTTGAGTTGATGATAGCCGGAACGAAGGTCGATCTTTGAAAAACAAGTGGCACCCTGGAGTTGGTCTAGAAGATCATCGATGCGAGGTAATGGATAGCGGTTCTTGACCGTTAATTTGTTGAGTTCTCTGTAATCGATACACATGCGAAACGTTCCATCTTTCTTCTTTGCAAACAGAACAGGTGCACCCCAAAGCGATGAGCTAGGACGTATGAATCCTTTGTCGGTCAGTTCTTGTAATTGACTGGCCAGCTCTTGCATTTCTGATGGGGCTAACCTATAAGGAGATTTCGCGATGGGTGTAGCGCCAGGTATAAGATCAATGCGGAATTCGACTTCTCTCTTGGGAGGAAGTCCTGAGATGTCGTCGGGAAAGACTTGCGGGAATTCTTTCACTATGGGTATATCTTCGAGTTTCTTCTCTTTGCTTCCCTTCTTGACAACGTGAGTTAGAAATGCTACATAATTCTTGCGGAGATATTTTCGGGCTTGAAGACAGGACATCAGTTTGAGTCCTTTCGAAGGGGTTTCTCCAAAGATTCGTAGGGTTTGACCGGCTGCAAGAGGAATGCGAATGAACTTTTCGCGGCATACCACTTCAGCATGATGTTGGCTGAGCCAGTCCATGCCGATTATAATGTCAAAACTTCCCAACTTCATAGGGATGAGGTCAACAGGAAAATCGTGATCATTTAGAGTGAGAGTACAGTTTCGGATAATGGAGTTTAATGAGACCGGTTTTCCGTCAACAACTTCCACCGTTATGGATTCCATGAGTTTATCACAGGTTTGGTTGAGGATGGGTTCAAATTCCAAGGACACAAAACTCTTATCCGCGCCAGTATCAAATAACATGGATGCATAACTACCATTGATGAGAAACGTACCGTTAACCACGTTGTTGTCGGCCCTAGCTTGGTTGGCGTTGATGTTGAAAGCTCTTCCTCTAGCAGGTGGAGGAGCTTGGTTAGCTTGGTTCACCGGATTTGCTTGAGCTTGAGCATGTATAATGTTCACCAAACGTGGGCAAGTGTTTCTAAAGTGGTTTGGGTCTCCACAATTGTAGCAAGCCCGCATGGGTTGCATCACGGGGTAGTTGGGTTGGTAGTAGGTTTGGGCCGTATGTTGTGTAGGTGGTAGTAGTAGGGGTTGTTGGGCTTGACCCATTATTTGATGGTGGGTTTGGGTTGTGGGTTGGTTACGGTTCATTCGCTGCAGCGAGCGGCAGGTTTGGATGGTGTGACCTGCACGGCCACAGCTGGTGCAATATTGACAGGGGTGTTCGGGGGAGTGATGGTATTGGCAACGGGTGCATTTTTGGGTAGGGGCCGGAGTATGGCCTTTTGTATGGTGCGGGTGAAGGGGCAACTTGAGTGATGGGTGCAGCAGGGATAGGGAAATTGGTTTGGGTAACAGCAAAATTTCTAGTACTTCGTTTCCTCTTGTTTGAAAACTTTGAGGAGGAGGTGGAATGGTTTGAAGTTTGGCCCTCAACGGGGGCTTTCTTTTTCTCCTCCCTAAATTTACCGTTTCTGATGCGGTTCTCGGTAAGTTCGGTGGCTAATTCCATAGCAGCTTCGAGAGTTGCAGGCGAAGTGCTGAGGACTGAGTCTTGAATCTTCGAGGGGAGGCCTCGAATGTAGTGTTCAACCAAGCGGTACACTGGGGTGAACAAGTTAGGAACCATCTGGTTCAGCTCAAGAAATCTTTTGTTGTAGGAAGTATGGTCTCCTTCCTTTTGCTTCAGCGAGTGGAATTCGTCTTCCAACTTCTTGAGTTCGCTTCTTGGGCAGAAACGTTTTGTCATTATTTCCCTTAACTCTTCCCACGTTAAGGCCATAGCGTCTTCAACTCCCTTCTCGGTGTTCCACCAGGTCAGGGCTACCCCAAATAATCTCCCGGTTGCGTAACGTACCTTGCGATCCTCGGGACAATCGCAATTGAGGAAGGTGTTTTCCATTTCCTCGAACCAGTGGAGGAGAGCGGTGACACCTTCGGTCCCTTCATACTTTGGGGGATCGCAAGATTTGAAGTGTTTGTAGGAGCACTTCTTGGAGGGAGGGTTGTCGATGTTTTGATCCTCTTGATTGGGTGGGTTGATAGGATTCGCGGTGAGAGCTTGCTGGACTTGAATTACAATATCAGGAAGCACCGCGGCCATTTGTTTTGCAATTTGAGTGGCCAAGCGTTCGTTTGACCTTCCTGACTTTCGTCCTCCACGTAGCTGCCTAGCCGACATCTACAGGAATATACATAGGAAGATGGTGAGTTTAAGGAGTGTTTAGGTGTCATGTGTCGTTTAAAATAATAAAATAACATAATCATCAATAATGCACTACATCCATAGGATGTCTTGGGTTTGCTCATGTTTGGGCCTCCAATGTCCCCCATACCATCGCCTGTATAGTCATGTGGGCCCCCATGACTGTTGGTTTAGTAGGATTCACATTGGTATTGGCGGTTTAACACTCGCATCACCCGAATGAAAACCATAAAATATGTTTACGAGATGTATGGTCGGAGGGTGTCCAGGTGTAGACACAATGACAACTCAAAGTGGTGTTAGTTCACACGACGTTTGGTATAGCATGCTTTGGCCTAATAGGTCCTTCGTACTCTCATCGTTAGTCCCCAGGTAGGCAAACTGGTCCTTTATTTTGGATTTATACGAATGCCAAGCCTAGACAGGACGTTCCGACTACCGGTACTCGTACCCTTCCAGTTACTACATGCCCGTCATGAGAACTCACTTTGATGTGATTTGAAAATACAAAATCGTTGTAAAAATCATATGAATTGTGAGGTGTGTGCTCCCATGAATATGATATGTTATGAGAATATGATTCATGATAGGCATTGTATAATAATATGTACTTATGAACATGCTTGCATAACAATGAATGTAACAATAAACATAAAGCATATAAACATCATGAATTTTGCATGTAACACACAAAAAAAAAATTTAAAAATTCTAATAAACTATAGTATAGGCTCTAAGGGTCTAATAACCTATCCAATATCCCTATAGTCTTGGCTCTGATACCAATCTGTCACACCCCGACCCGCAGCGGAATAAGAGTCGGGGCATAATTGGATTATCACCAAAGCTCATGATGTTTACTAATATGTTTCATATTTATTAAAATCAAATTACATCTCAAAGTTTCAAGTCAAATTCATACAATACAAGGAAAGGAAAAATTAACTAAAACAATCCAAATTCTAATCTGGTTTATTCTTCTAGGCCGCCCTATATGTTTCTTGCTTCAACTTGATCACCTGTATCATGTGTAAAAATGGGGAATTTTGGGTCAACAAAAGTTGGCGAGTGAACCTTGTTAAAAACATTTGTTATTGATACCTTGTTGTATTTAATATGGAAAATTGTGCAATAATCATACATGAACAAACAAATGTAAACAAACAATCACAAACACCTTGCATGAGTATATGATATGAATGACAATGTATATATTGGCAACGTCTCGTTCACGCTCATAGGTAATGGGGAACGGCTCACGCTCATAGGTAATGGGGAGCAGACGGCCTATGATATAATGTATGTGCGATCAAGGCTCAATTAAACGGAGCCGATCGTATGTTGGCAACACCTCGTTCACGCTCATAGGTAATGGGGAACGGCTCACGCTCATAGGTAATGGGGAGCGGCGGCCTATGATAATGTATGTACTGAAAATGATAACTTTAATCTAAACATTAACCACACAAACAATTGATATATATTGGCAACACATTTGATCATGAATATGATGGATGCACAAGTGTTTAATTTAAATAAATAATAGCGACACATGATACACCCCAAAATGTGATTAAAACGGGGAATTGGGAGAAGTTCACTCACATTGGGTGCGTTCGGTGGATGATGTTGAATGCTCACGAGTTTAGAGGATTGATTGACAAGAAATAACTAACCTAATTAATAACGAAAAGGTACGGTAAGTAAGTGGATTTTATTAACAGTTTTAATAGGATTTTTGGATATATTTTTGTGAGTTTAAGGCTATTTTCTAATTTTAAAAACATTAATTTTAAGTATTTTTAATTGATTTTTAAATTAAATAAATAAATAAAAATATAACAAAAAAAATGTTGACTTTGACCGTTGACCGTTGACCGGTCCGGTCGCATATATATGTGCGCTGGGTGAGACTCGAACCCGTGACCTCCCATACGCGTGCACGCAGCTCTACCAACTGAGCTACGTGTCTAACCAGAAATATTTCTGTTTTTAATTATATTTATATACTATTTAACTTAATCCGAAAATCATTTATTTTTAAAAAGGATTTTAATTGCATTGAACCGGTGCCGTCAACAAGTCTCGAACCCGGGACGTATGAGTTAGTGTTGCACACAGTCCACCGCTGGACTGTGTGTCTAACCTAGTTAATAATCCGGTTTTTATTATACTTAACATGATTCTGTGAGTTATCCCGGTTCGGTTAAAAAGAGCATTTTTATTTAAAAGAGTGAGGTTGGGGCAGGAATCGAACTCGCGACGTGTATGTATTTGTTTGCACATAGTCCACCGCTGGACTGTGTGTCTAACCCGTTCATAATACTGATTTTAATTAATCTTATAACATAACCGGACTTCATCTTCTTCGCTCAAGAACACAGATAATGATAATTCAACTGTTTCATGTCTAATTCGATTAACAAGCATTATAAGCAATTGAAAGGTAATGAACGGAGAGAGTTTGGGGAAAGGATGTACCGATCAGTGTCTTTCACAGAACTCCGGCAAGGATTCGTCGGCTCTGTTTTGTGAACTCCGGCTGTTAGGATCAATTAACAGTTTGGATGGATTAGATGTGAAATTGAACTACTGAGCAACGATTATCAGTAGGTTTAAATGATCATACCGGCTCACAGCGTGATTCTGGAAATTTCAGAAGTTTTCCGGCGAATGCAGAAATTCCGACAACGTCGTCTGGGATTGATTCTGGATGGTGGATTTGTGTTAGTAATGGTCTAACAATGGAATGAAACAGAGAGAGTCGAGGTATTTACCGTGTTGATGTGAGTCTCGGTTTTCCGGCGAAAGTCCGGTGATGACAGAAAAATTCCGGCGAGTGAAATTTCGTCGAGAATTGGTGTGATTGTGAGCGAAAAGATTATCAGAGGCTAGAGTGTGTATTTATAGGGAAGAACATCGATGAATTGAGTCTGATTACCGTCTTGATTCATTGGTAAAAAATTCTCCAGCGGTTATGACTGATGTCGCGGACTGGTTATAACCGATGTAAGAGTTATTATATACGTTAAGTCACAAGAAACCGACAGTAAAAGGCGAAATCGTCGGGATGCGAATTGGGCGCGTCGGTTGACTGATTTGAAATCGAGATTTGATATGTGAATTAATTGTTTTGATATATATTAGTAAAGAACACAAGTGGCGGAGTGGTTTGGTGAATGAGAGTTAAGACTTTGGCTGACCCGGCTGACCCGGGTTCGAATCCCGGCAGCCTTGTTTTATTTTTGATTTTCTTATTTTCACTTTTTAACAATTTTTGTTTTAAAATCCTAATTTGTTTATTAATTATGTATTGTTTAAAATTAAAATTAATCATAAATAAACAACAAAAATTTAAAACTGATTGTTCGATTAATAAACGAAGCGGGTTTTGAAAACCCATTTTTCGACGGATGTTACAGTAATACAAAGTTTGACGTTTCTAAAATTGATTCTAACTATATTAGGTAATTAAGTAATAAACATGTATTAGAATATATATATATATATATATATATATATATATATATATATATATATATATATATATATCAAACAATAATAATAGTAATTTTTTTAAAGATATTACAATATTAAAATTGTAATTTTATTTTTAAATAAAGCTAGATAAAGGAAAAATGTATTAAATATACATTTGAGTCAATTATTTTTATGTGGGGCATCCGATTTAATTCTAGCTTTGACAATGAAACAATAACTAGAACGTTTAGGAAAATTTAACGTGCCAGGTAATATAAATAAATAAATACTAAATTACTGATTTAATTCGGGTAAGAAAAGATGTTTCCTACATTAATTTACAAAAATACTTCTACTCACATTATTACTATTCCTTTTTGCTTTGTCATGATTTGTTAAATAAATAGGGTGAGGTGAGTTAGGATGGTTCATAGGTATGATTCGACTCTCACAATGGGGTTTTCCAGATTTATTGGGTTTCCTTTTGAATTGGTGTATAGACATTATAGCCTAGTGAAAATGGATACCATTGTAATATCTTTTATTTCTTAAAATTTTAATTATCTAATCTCTTTTGTATATATACCGCTGTACAAACTATCAGACCCATCTTTTTTTTTCTTTTATAATACATCATAAAATAAAAATTACTACTTTTATTAAATATAATATTCTAGATGATAGAGAATAAAAACATGATTATTTATATATGATTATCATAATATATATAATAATCTTTTGAACATACACTTTATTTAAATTATGTCATAGTTTGAAATGTATAAAACTTTACATGTATCCTACTTAAAAGAAATTTTAGTTTATACGATATAAATGTATAAATACTAATTAAATGTATTACGATGTATATATATTTCAAATAAAATAGAATTGTAATGCATTTAAAATAATTATATATTATCCTATATTAATAATGAAAACAAATGAATAGTTATTATAATCTTTTAATATTTTAAATTTAACTAGTGGAATTCACCGTGCGATACGGCGGATATTCAATCGTTATCAATTTGGATCGTGAGTGTACTGGTTCAACACTTGTATAAGTTATAGAAGAAAATTCTTTATTTAGAATAAAACTTTTTTTTTCTATACCGATATGTCGAAGAAAAAAATTGAACAAAATAGATTTCACACAAATGTTTGCAAATTTGTAAGCGTTTGTCTACAATTTTGACTATATATTATTAATTTGTTTCAATTTTTTTTCTTACATAGAAGTAATTATTTTTACACCACCACTACCCTAAAATAAAATATTGTGTGTAAAAATGAAAAGGCAAGATATGGCCAAAATAGAAAAAGCATCAACTTCTCTAGCGTAAACATATGTTAGCAATTGATATATATAATAACATAAAAGTCAATTTTTTTAATATACTAAATATAAAATGTTAAGTTAATAACTTGAAAGAGTATAGGAAAGTTTCAACTTAGTTCTCCTCAAATATTTAGAAAAACTTTTTTAATTGATCCTTTTTATACAAAATGTTAAAACTATTGTTTTTGATCGATAAAATAATTAATAGTATCTTTGAACATTATATTAATATATAGATATATTTAACTAGTTTTTAACACGCGGGGGCGGGGTTTATAAAACCGTGTTAAGTAGTAAGCACGACCGAAACCGAAAAAATATCGTTAAAAGAAAAACGCAATTTATACTGCCACATGACGTAAATCAGAGGCAAAGGCAAACGCAAACTTATCCATCAGCTGGCATAAAACGTAGACAAACTCGAATTTATGGCGTAAAAACTTTAATATAAAGAACCAAAACTAAACCATACAAACTTGAAAGATTGAAATAGAAACCACCTTAAAACAGATCTATTAAAATCAAATCCACTAATAAAATTTTAATAAAACATAACATTATTAATTATATTTTATCATTTTTAAAGATACATTTGAATATAATAAAATGTTCGAAAATCAAACATATACATTTTGAAGATGTGTGTTTCAGGGCAAGTATATTAAATTATTTTTCATTTTATCGATTAAAATAAAATATTTGTAGAATTTAACCATTAAACCTTCATATACTTTCCGTTTTACGTGTGTTCTAAGATTTTAAAGTTAATAATAATAATAATAATATAAAAACAATAATAATAATAATATCTTAAATGATTTTTTTACTAAGCAGTTTCATTTTTTAGCATATAGAAAAATATTATAATTCAAAACTATATCTGATAAGGTTAATCAATCTTGTCTACATATTTTATATTTTATTTGACCATAAAAACTTTTAGTAGGGTATATGGACATGATTACCAAACACAATTCCAACAAAGTTGTTTTATTATGTTTACGAAATTTAGAATTAGCTTCACCTTCATCTTCTTTGTAGGTATTTACAGGTTGCCATATACATATTTATTTTACTACAAATTTTAGCATCACAATAAAAACATTTTTCTGTTAACCAGCGGTAAGTTACAGGTAAGATTCACCCCTAGTACTTTAATATAGTAAAGTACTTATAAATATATGAATATAAATAAAATCACACAACTTTCTCTAGTATATAGGAATATACTAATTAGGCTCCGGTAGAATATTTAACTTACATTAAAAATTACACAATTGATTTTATTATTTAACATTTTTTTGTTATGATTACTGTTTTTAATATTTTGCTAGCTCTAGCTTTCTTTGTTAGAAACTGATTAGTAACCTGTATTGATTAGTAATTGTATATTTATGTTAAAATTCTAACCTAAAATCATAAATTTAAATGCATGTGGAAATTATGTAAAATAAAATTTATGACAAAATTATTTTATGTTTACTTTTCTGTAGTGAAATATTACATGTTTCTTAACATTTTTTTATGTATAGTATTTCTAACGAACGCAACAACAAGTGGGTATAACCCAAATTGGTTTTCGTATTATTATATAATATATCTACCTTGATAGCCTATGGGTACACATAATCATATTGGTCACTCATACTGTGAACCCAAAACAAAAAAAATCATAAGATTAACATTTACCTACACAGAATAACACATAGTTTATTACATTAATTTCCTAACATAATGTTTAAGTTTTAGGTATTAAAAGAACACCTAAATGGCTTAAACCAGTGGCTCTGATACCACCTTTCGTCACAACCCCCGACCCCTACCTTGGGAGCGGAAGCCGTGAACCAGTCAAGTGGTACCAGTGTTTATTAAATACGCAGCGGAAAATTTTCATCAGGATCGTAGTTAGGAAATAAATTCAGAGTTATAAAAACACCAACTTTTAATATTAAATAAATGGGTTGAAACCTCTATTTCATATAAATGTTTTTATAGGGATAAACCCTGATTCATAAAATATAATTTTTTTCTTTTATTCAGGTAATTATAGACACTTCATTTAAGCCTTCAGTGCTCAGTAGCTGTTTCTATAATTTTCACAGCAGTTTACCTGAAACGCATTTTGAAAACATTTTATCAGTAAGAAATACTGACGAGTACATCCTAGTTTAATCAAAACAAGTTTTTATAACTTTACAGTATTGAGAGCATCCGCGATTACAATGTTTATATCTACACAATTACTCATTCAGTACTGTCAACACCTGACTTGTGGGTCATGTTACTCATTGGCTAGCTCGTCATCCAATAGTAACGGATTTAAAGTAATGTATACAAAACCCCAACATACCGGCAGTAATTATAGAATACATATACTCAATCACTGTTAAGCATAATTAAAACATTTGAGGTTTTGGTAAAACAGTTTGACTCACAAAGAGATTTACAAAAAGAGAATGTACTCACTTGGTAACTTTAGGGTCAAACTACAGGCCTTCTGGTATAATCTTGGGCATAATTCCTGAGCTCTTAATAAAAATAAATAATGCACTCGTGTTAAGTATAATAACCCATGTCACATACAACCCAAGACAGAACCCCAACGAACTTAGTTGAGCAGAGCCTTGACATGCGTTGGTGGGTCCTAAGTCAATCAGGCAAGGTAACAAATTAGTAATTAGGGATTAAAACACTTAAAACAGAACAGAGCTGTATTATTATAATTATTATGAGATGAAAAGAAAATAGATTTAGAAGAAATAGAGAGATGGCGAAAGAGAAAGAAAGAAAGGAAGAGCAGAGAATATGAGGTTGTTATTTATTTATACTCAATTGAAAGCTTGGAGGATACGCCAACAATCTTCCACGTACACACACATATTTCATTCTGTTAAGTTTTAATTTCATTATTATTTTATTGTTATATATTCTAATTAATTAATCTGTTCAACTCATTAATCGCTTATAACTTCTAAAATATGACGGTTTATAAAACAATGAATATGTCATTAGAACGAGCATATTTTTATCTATATTTTGACCTAAGTTTCATTAGAAACGGAATAAGTTTAATTATAATGTATTTTTATTATTATAATTGTTCAACGGTTCTTATATTTGTCTAAATATCTCATATTTCTAACCATCAATTTACTCGTGTTCTACCCGTTTAATAATATGAGTTTCTATATAGTTTATTTTAAATTTTATAAATAAAAATGTTGGAGATGTTACATAAAGGAATTGTCCAAGAGCTTTAACATCAACAAATCTTTTCAAAGGACTTTTCATCAACAAAATATGACAATAAAGGACACGCCCAAATAAGTGTGTTCTGGCATCAGCAGGTATGGGGGGGGGGGGGGAGTTGTTGAGTGATATAAGATTTCCTGATGATGAAACCAAAAACTCAAAGGATCCATCAATCATATCCTGAATAAGTTAAAATGCAATCCAAGTCTAGCAATTTCGCTCCCTTGAAAGCTTCTCAAAACATCTGCACCAACTCCTGCTGCATCAAACTCATGCCTTCAAAGAATAGAAGAACAACTGCTTATTGTCAAAGTGTTGGTCAATAAGTCAACAGTCATATCAACGAAAGTCAAAGGCTGAAGACCCAAAGACCAGTCAACAAGTCAAAGACAGAAGTCCTAGATTTTTAAAAGTGTTAGTTCTCAACTAGCAGTTATAAGAAATCTAGTTGTTTACACTATATCTCGAAAGATATAGCAGTTCAATGCAATAGTGCAACAATTCAACACTTTCCATAACTACTAGCAGTTACACAATTTAATAAAGTTGTTTTATGTTTTAAAATTTATAAAACCATGTTTTGAATAAAGTACAAATAAAACAGAAAAGTAATGAAGCAAAAAAAATATATAGGATAGTTAATATAGAAAAGATATGAGAAGAAAATAATTAGATATTACAGTTATTTTTTAAAATATTACTATTTTACAATATAATTAATATTGGTAAGTAATATATAAACTAAAAAACCATTTAAAAATATTTTTTAGATTTACCATGACAACATGTTAAAACATTAAGAGTTGTAATAAACAATGTTAAAACACCAAGGGTTAGGATGCAAATAAGTACTTTATTTGTCTTCTTCACTCCCATTTTTTTACATCAGCAGTCTTCTCCCATGTTTCTTTTCCACACCCAAAGCAAAACCAAAGCATCTAGTTCCATCTTTATTTCTTCTCTTTTCGTAACCATAAAAGGCTAATTGCGAAAATTTGGGGGTCAAACTAACCTAAAGCTAAGGTAAATTCCCATTTAGTCGACATTTTGGTTCACCGGACGGTCAACGGACCCGGACCTCCTTTGGTTCCGCCGATAAGGGTCACTTTCAAGATGATGTCGTCACCAGTTCACGTCACTTATATATAGTTTAGATTGTTCTTTGTAATTTCTAAGATATAGTAAGAGCCTAGAGCATAAAAATTTAGTGAAATGTGTTCAACCTAGTGAGGGAGGACGATGTACCTTGTAATGGTTTTATATCATTGAATTCAATATGAATCATTTCTATTCTTTCTTAAATCCATCTATAATAGTGCAATCATTCCGCTAACCAAATGACTGCTAATTATTATTATTATTGTTATTGTTATTGTTATTGTTATTGTTATTATTATTATTATTATTATTATTACTAGTTTTATTCCAAGATTCTAGGTACATATTACAAGTGTCATATCAAAAACAATGTCAACGCCCTTAAAAGTGTATTTTAATTGAATTTTACAATTATTTAGCATATATGAGTAAAATAATGCATCGAATATAAGGAAAGCCTTACTAACGTGAAACATACATTACATAAAATACTTTTGCCATTGACGTGCTTACGGTGATGTTATTTAAAAACCAGTATATTTTATGAAACAAGTAATTTTATACAGCTGGGTTAAGGATCAAGTCTATATAAGTTCATGCTAGCTCCTCATTCATGACGCACAATATATCAGTGAGGAAGAAAGATTTATTTCTTGGTGAATAGCACCAGGCATTCAACTTCGAGAACCAGTCATCCAATTTCAGGTATGTTCTAAGTCTCCTTGTGGTGTCATGTGATGGTATGTAGTTATCATCAGTGGCGGATTTATATGTAAGGGAGGGTGGGCACAGGCCCACCGTCCATCCCTCCAATCCACTAAATATGTTGTTTATTGGGGTGTCAAAATGATAGGCTATTTTGTGGTTTGACCCTCCAAATCGTTTCATCAAGAAGTAGAATAGTTTAAAGAAGAAGAAAGAATGAAAATGCTACTGTCAGAAGGTTTTTCCAGCCATCATAAACTCTTCAACTTTAATAAAACGATGAAGAAGAAGGGTGTGCAACTTTAATAAAACATAATATTCTATTTACATTTTTCTAAGTAGCTTACGCCCAACTCCCAAGTAGCTAACAAGTTACAATTCATTATGTTTTGTTTATGGTTATTTACTGATTTAAGTTTATATAATTTTACTGTATTTTATTTGCCGCTCAAAAAGTATATTATTGTTTACTACTTTACTTTATAATATATTACTTTTATTTGATTTAACTTTAGACTCCATCATGTTTTGTAACAATTACAGTAAGGCCTTCCATGCTTTACCACAATGAATTGGATCCCAAAATTGCTTTAACAATAAGGTCTTCATGAAATATAATAAATACTTAAGGTACAAAATTATAATCCAGAATTCGGGGTGTGACACTAATTCGAAGATCGAAGTTGGTTAACCTAATTTGGTGAAATCTTCACATAACCTTATACAAGATGCGTATATTTTACCCTTTGATAGTCGATCCACATTGTGCCCACCGTAGAAAAAAATCTGAATTTGCCAATGGTTATCATTGGTATATATGAATGTGCTGCAGGGAAACAATTGGCAACCGGCTGAGGAGATGGCAACCCATTCAACCTCTTACGTGCAACTGCCACAAGCCCCAACAATCAATCATCCTCTTGAATTTGATGGTAAGTGCAGTGTGTTGCAAATCAATGAAGTGGGCACAATCAAGAAGAACAAGAAAGATTAACACACAAAACTGAATTTTCACTTAACTTTGACACTAAAACGTACTTTAGAGTTTAGAGAAATGATACTTAGATCCTTACACTTAATATTTTTAGTTTAACTTTCGACGGTCATACAAGAAATCATGCCAATCTTTCTTGTTGGCAAAATTCTCCCTTGGTAACTTGCTTCATAATAGTCATTGATGCTTAGATTCTAGCACTTTAGAAAGATTTCATTAGCTGTTTTGCATTTAACTAATATTCTATGTATAGAACATAGAATGTTCACTTATATAATATTGGAATTACTTAGGTGAAAGAGGAGATTACATTCGTGTCATTGTTCCTCTCTACAGAGCATTAGTCATAGGACACTTAAAACAGGCAAAAGCCATCCTTCAGGGTCACGAATATTTGGTACGGTATAGTATCACTCGACATAAGGAAACGCCACTGCACGTTGCAGTTATGAGCCAATGCACCAAGCTTGTGTGCAATCTTGTGGACATGATGAGTAAGGTGGACTTGGAACTGCAGAATAGTGATCACAATACAGCCTTTTGTTTAGCAGCTATTTCAGGAAATATTGATATGGCTAAAATTATGCTTCAAAAGAATCCGGCACTGCCACTCATCTATGGTAAAGAAAAAATGATGCCACTCTATTTTGCTGCTTTTCACGGAAATTATGCGATGGTGCATTTTCTCTATGACCAATCTGGTGGAATGAACGGTGACGGTTGGACAAGAGAGAGCAGGAATGAGGTTTTGTTGAAATGCATCCAGGCTAACATGTTTGGTATGCAAGGGTTCCCTATATAACATTTGTACTTGTTATGAGGTTCACAAATATAGTCTTGATTTTAGTTGCTTTTTAATTTTTACTCATTCGAGTGATTTTGTCAAACCTTTTGTAGAATTTGCAATACGAATATTGGAGGACCACAAAGTACTTCCTCAAGATAAGCATGTATGGGATGTGCTGCAGGTATTGGCTAAAAAGCCTGGTGTCAAAATCTGACAAGTATCAAGAAGATCTGTACCCAAACCTAAAGTTTATTACCCAAAATAAGATTTACAATACATAACTCTCAAGAACAGATCTACAAGAACAAAACTCACTACACTCTTCAACAGATTATCAATATGATAATCTGTTAGTGACAAATACAAGTAATCATAAGCTGTGAATCAAAGAGATTCACAGATAAACCCTAATCGCCAAGAAGAAAGAGAGAACAATGATTGAACTTTTAGATCTGATAGTCTTCAAAGAGGTTTTAGAAGCTGACACAACACAACATGATCTTTAATTAAAACACCCTTGGTAAAAATATCTGCAACTTGATTTGTAGATTTTATACCAAGACATTTAATAACACCCTTAGATATTAAATCTCTTAAGAAAAACAAGTCAATCTCAAAATGTTTGGTTCTATCATGGAAGACTGGATTAGCAGCTACAGATGGAGCTGCATTGTTATCACAAAACAGATCAATAGGAAGTTTTACAGTCACTTGCAACTCACATAACAAGTTTTTAACCCAAACTACTTCACATGCAGCAGCACACATAGACCTATATTCAGCTTCAGCTGAAGATCTAGACACAATTGTTTGTTTCTTACTTTTCCAAGATATTAAACAATTTCCCAAAAAAACACCAAAACCAGTTACAGATTTTCTTGTAGCTAAGAACTTAGCCCAGTCTGAATCAGCAAATGCAGACACATTAAAACTAATGCCTTTACTAAACAATAAACCCTTACCTGGAGCAGATTTTAGATATCTTAACAAATGAAAAGCAAGTTTCATATGACCTTCTATAGGACTGTGCATAAACTAACTTATCACATGTACTGCATATGAAATGTCAGGTCTTGTGTGAGACAAGTATATAAGTTTTCCTACTAATTGTTGATATCCGGTCACATTAGCCAAACAACTAGAATTATTATCAAGTATAGCATTAACTACATGACTCTGTTCTATTGGAACATTTACTGGTTTACAGCCGAACATTCCATATTCAGTCAGCAGATCAGTGCAATACTTTCTTTGAGACATACATATACCTTCCTTACATGACAACACCTCTATTCCTAGAAAGTATTGTAATATTCCAAGATCTTTAATAAGAAATTTGGTTTTTAATTTTACCTTCACATTCTCAATTTCAGGTAGAGAATTACCAGTAATCACAATATCATCTACATAGACTAGCAAGATCACAATAAGATCATTTTTATGTTTAACAAACAAAGAAGTGTCACATTTACTTTGAACAAATCCTATGTCAAGCAACACACTTATTAATTTTTCATTCCACATTCGAGGGCTTGCTTAAGCCCATATAGTGATTTATTCAATTTACATACTTTTGACATATCATTACACTGATATCCTTCTGGTAATGCCATATATACTTCTTCATGTAAATCACCATACAAAAAAGCATTATTTACATCTAACTGAAACAAAGACCAGTTATTTTGAACAGCTAAGGCAACTATACATCTTACAGTTACAGTTTAACCACACGAGAAAAGGTTTCTTCATAATCAACACCTTCTTTTTGACTAAATCCCCTAGCAACTAGTCTTGCTTTATATCTCTCTATTTCACCATTAGATTTATACTCTATCTTATAAATCCATTTACACCCAACTAAACTTCTATCTTTAGGCCTACCAAATATATCCCATGTATGATTCCTATGCAATGCATGAATTTCTTCATTCATTGCAGTAATCCAATTTGGATCAGTTAAGGCCTCTTTATAATTCTTAGGTTCAGATGACGTTGAGATTTGAAGCAAAAAACTTGTTTGCTAGACTTAGTTTAGAGAAATTGACCATCTTTTCTATTCCATATTTGACCTTTCCTTGTAACACAAAATAATTTAGTTTAGCTGGTAAAACAGAAGTTCTTGAAGACCTTCTAAGTACACCAGAACTCACTGTGTCACCCTCAGAAGTTGGTTGTACTCATTTGTAGTAATCACAAGATCTACCCTATGTTCCAGAACTCTCACTAATCTGCTGAACCACAGCCCTGACATTAGGAGAGATATGAGGAACATCTGACTGCTGATTTGACTGTGTTTCCACATCAGTACTACCTTGAGCCCTTCTCTCATCATCGGGTTCATTCACAAGTTGTATAGGTTCTGAGTTTTCATAACAATCAAAAAAATTTAAAGTAGTGACATCTTTTAAAACATTTGAATCATAAGCATTATATACAGATGGTTCTTTAAAGGGAAAAACAGTTTCATAAAACTTTACATCTCTTGAAAAAATTATGGTCTTAGAATCCAGACTAAACAATGTGTAACCCTTTTTTTCATGAGAATATCCAATAAACACATATTTTTCAGTTCTACTATTCAATTTGTCACTCTCATTTAATACAGTACAAAAACTCTTATATGATCTAAGAAGGGCTTAAAGTTATACACCAATTCATAAGGAGTTTTACCACTCAGAACAGAAGAAGGAGTCCTATTAATAAGAAAAGCAGCAGTCAGAACACACTCATGCCAAAATCTAACTGGAACATTACTTTGAAACAAAAGAGCTCTAATAACATTTAATAAGTGCATGTGCTTCCTCTCAATTATACCATTCTGTTGAGGGGTATAAACACATGTAGTTTGATGCACAATTCCAGATTGTTTACAAAAAACATTCATTTGATGATTTACAAATTCTGATCCATTATCACTTCTAAAACATTTAATTGATTTACCAAACTGAGTTCTAAGAATGTTTGCAAAATCTTTTATATTTTCAAGAACCTCTGTTTTGTTTTTCATTAGGCAAACCCAAACTGCTCTGGAATAGTCATATACTATAGTTAAAAAATACTTATGTCCCTCTCTACTTGCAACCCTATAAGGCTCCCAAACATCTAAATGAATCAGTTCCCCTAATTGAGAACTTTTGTGTTCACTTAAAGGAAAAGGTTCCCTATGTTGTTTGGCCCTATGACACACATCACAGGGAACATGGTCAACATCAGAGGTAACATTTATAGTATCTTTAAAAAACTTAATTGCCTGATCAGCTGGATGTCCTAACCTAGCATGCCATAACTTGTAATCAGAATTACTAGCACTACCAACCTTGCTAGACATAACAGAAGTTCCACAAAAATACAATCCTTCAAGTTGACTACCAGTCACCAGGACTTTCTTGGTTGACAAACCCTATATATAGCATTTATGCTCATCAAAACCAACATACAACTTATTGTCTCTAGTCAACTTATGAACAGAAATAAGATTAACATTATATTCAGGAACAACAAACACATCATGTAAAATCACATTATCAGCAAGTTCTAAAGACCCAATTTTAGTTACATATGCACTTGTACCATTTGGATGTTAGTTTGAAACATCTATATAATCAGATAGATCTTTTTCATATTTTACCATATGATTATTAGCTCTTGAATCTATAATCCAACTAAATCCCTGATTTGCAAAACACAGTGGAACAAAAAAACCCACTTGAAACATTACAACTTGAAGCACTTTGAGATAAATCAGATGGCTTATCCTTAACTAAACTCAGCAACTTAGACAATTAATCAGAAGTCAAAACAGTGACAGGTACATTTGATTCATCAACACTCACATTGTTACTATATTTTTTCACCTGATTTCCTCTTGGTGGTCTCATCCAAGAAGGATATCCAATTAGCTCAAAGCATTTATCAACAGAATGACCAGTTTTATTATAATGAGAACACTTAACACTTTGATTCTGATCTTTACCTACTTTCTTCCTACTGTCTAAATCAGTTTTAGCAAACAACCCCACAGCTTTACCATTAGACACAGATGCATTTGACTGTCTGTGAGACTCCTCCTTAGAAACAATAGA
The DNA here is from genome assembly GCA_947069175.1 of Scalesia atractyloides. Lineage (NCBI taxonomy): Eukaryota > Viridiplantae > Streptophyta > Magnoliopsida > Asterales > Asteraceae > Scalesia > Scalesia atractyloides. Next base: position 77,126,046 of record CAMTDV010000021.1, read on the forward strand.
AAATGCTTCCTTCACAATACGAAGAGGCTCTCTAATAAGCAAACTAGTTCTAACAGACTGATAGACATTATCAAGACCCATCAAGAACTGCATAAGCTTAATCAAATGACTAAAGTTATTAAACTGAGTTGATGCATCACATGTACATACAGGAATTTACAAGATTTGATCTAACTTCTTCCACATAATATTCAACTTATGATAGTACTCAGCAACAGACATACCAGACTGACTAAATGAATTAATCTTTTGATACAAATCAAACACCACAGACCCATCTACTTTATCATAGGTATCCCTAAGTTCTTTCCAAACAGCAGAAGCAGACTTGGAATACACATGACCTAAATATAATTCCTCAGACACAGAATTAAGAATCCAAGTAAGCACCACAGAATTACATCTTTGCCATTGTGTTTCAAGAACAGGATTACCCTCAGGTTTGACAAAAGTACCATCTATAAAGCATGTTTTATTTTTAACTCTTAAAGCCAAACTCATAGCATTAGCCCACACAGTATAATTCTCTGTTCCTTTTAGTTTTATACTAACAACAGTTAGATTAGTAGAATCACTAGCATGTAAGTACAAGGGTTTATCAGGTTCTAATTTACTAATCACAGTTTCATCTTCAGCCATGACTCAAGAATCACAAAATAAGACTAAATGAAAAACAAACAAGAACACAACCACTAAGAATACCCTACACTGTGAAACTGTACCAGGGACCAGATAGTAGGTTCGTCACTCAAGGTGCCTACCCAGGCCTTTGTACAGAAGTTGTATGACCTACTATTGAACAACTGAAGAAACAAACAAGAAATACACAATATATCACAAACACACACAGATCACAGAAAAATGCACAACACACATGCAATAGAGTGACCCTCTCTGTGTCCCAATCAATACCGGCCCGACTAGTCCGGCAACAATAATGCCTAAATGCAAGATAATAGAAAAACAAAAAAGAGTAAAGCAAAGAACGATCTCACCAAGAAGTGAACTCAAGTCAGAGTTCTTCCAAATCCAGTTAGGGTTTGCAATCTTCAAGGATTGACCCAACTGGAGCGGCAGCTTCCAAGATCTCTTGATTAGAAGTCCACAATGAACAAACCTGATGTCGGCAAACAGGAAGTCTACCAAGACACTGATCCAAGCTCAAACCCTAGAATTAGGGTTTCAACTCCTTGAACAGCACGAACTTCAACGCAACAAGATCTGAGATTATCTTTGACAAGAAACCCCAAATTCTTTGAAATAAACCCTCAATCAACACACAGATCTGAAAAGATCTGGTGTTCACACAGCGGAACAATAATCGAAAACAAACGAAGGATCGATAACACCAAGAGCCACACTGGCTCTGATACCATGTCAAAATCTGACAAGTATCAAGAAGATCTGTACCCAAACCTAAAGTTTATTACCCAAAATAAGATTTACAATACAGAACTCTCAAGAACAGATCTACAAGAACAAAACTCACTACACTCTTCAACAGATTATCAATATGATAATCTGTTAGTGACAAATACAAGTAATCCTAAGCTGTGAATCAAAGAGATTCACAGAGAAACCCTAATCGCCAAGAAGAAAGAGAGAACAGTGATTGAACTTTTAGATCTGATAGTCTTCAACAGTACCCGGTACACCTATTTATAGTGATCCGGGTCTTCAGTGTATCTGGTATGCGTATCTGGTAAACCCGGAGAAGTTATAACCACTTGCTTATCTTTAGTATCTTTATGTCCAAGTCCATAACCCATCATCATGAAGTCCACTAAGCCCATTTCACAAGTTCAGCCCATATGAATTCAAAGCTCATGTCAAATAGACAAAACATAAGAACATGAATTAGAAAAATAGAATTGAATGAAGCAAAGAATATTTTAACACCTGGGGCATTTCATGAAATTACAAGTCCGATCCGTAAGTCTTCAAGTAGTGAAGTGTATATTAAATTTTGGTTCATCGATCTTCTTGGTTTCTTATTTGATTGTTACTTGCAGGTAGGGCCTTCATGGGTTATGCGACCAGACCTGCCATAAAATTACTAAGATTACTTTTAAAAAGGCTAACCGAAAGGCAAAGCGATATTATTCATGAGATACCGAGAAGCCCGATTATTGAGAAAGATGAAATGGGAACATATTGTTCTCAAATTCTATTTATTGCTGCAAAAATGAACAACTAACAATTTTTGGTTGAGCTGATTCAGGAGCATCCTGACCTTATATGGCACAGAAATGATGACGGACAAACTATCTTTCACATTGCTGTTCCTCATCGTCATCATGAAGTGTACAGTCTATTATATGCTTTTGGCCCAATGGTGGATTTCATAACTCTTATGGTAGACAATGAAGGCAATAATATTTTGCATATGGTTGGAAAGATGCCGGAGAAAATCTCTTATAAAGACTTTAGGACTACTACTAATGAAATTCTTTGTGAATATTTATGGTTCCAGGTAAACACTTCTTCAAATTTTTCATATAATGTTTTTAAACCTGACCTAGGATACCTCTAGGCCAAGGTTTGGTGGTGTTATTTCTTATTGTTCATTGGTGTTTTATTGATTTATACCTTTTGCATGTTTCTTTACTTTATTTTCCAATGAACGAATCAGAATAATCTTACCCTGTAGTTAAGAATTTGCTGATTTAGTGACTAATGATGTCTTCTTGTTAATCGATTGTACAAATACTCATTGTAGATAGTAGAGAGGACACTCCCTCCTCCTTGTAGACAAATTCTGAATAACAACGGCTATACACCTGAAAAACTATTCATAGAGACCCACAAAGAAGCAATTTCCGAAAGTATGGGCCAGGCACATGAAACAATTAATCAGTTGATGGTGGTAGCTGCGCTTGTAAGCACCATAGGATTTTCAATAGTTTACTCAATTCCTGGTGGGTTTGACCCAAACAATGGATTTCCTATATTCCGCCAAAGCAAAACTTTCATTTTGTTTATACTAGTGAATGCCGCATCCATTATCTTGTCAGGAATGTCGATCCTCATATTCATATCCATCATCATTCCTCGCAACCAACGGGAGGACTTATTACTTCGAAGAATGTCGTATGGTCGACAAACACTTATGGCTTCTTTAGGTGGCATAGCCGTTGCCTTTATTTTCTATCCTAACAACATATTGCCATATATAATCTCAGCAGCTGCTATTGCAGTCTTTGTAATATACATTAAGGCCTGGTCTGGATTCACTTTAGGCTGAAAAAACAAAAAACAAATGATCTACTATTAGAACCCAAAGGTCAAAATGTTTTTGTTATGGTTAGTTTTGAATATGAATAGCCATCTGAATGTAACTTTTCATTTCATGGTCATATTGTTAGGACTTTGATGATGTTTGTCAAGAACTGTTATTTTATTTTATTTTTTTATTTAGTATGTGTTGTAATTATCAGTGATACCAAATGGTTCGTGATTCTATTGAATGGAAAAGGGCTAATTATATAGCCAATATAATAGAGATAACAGGAGAATAACATGGAAAGGATTACAACCAATGTTTTTAAATCTGGATGGGATGTTAAACCGGCCGTCTTATTGGTTCACTGTTCCGACCGGTTCAACCGATCAGACCGGCCAGTCCGATCCGGTCTCCAAAACAGTGATTACAGCATTTATTATAACTAAATTTGACTAATCTAATTCTAATAATGAAGTCCACTAAATGTCATGTGGCAATTTCATAATGAACCGAACCGATAGCCACCAAAAACCCAGTCGCGAAGTGCGAGAAAACCCACTAATTTAAAAATGAAAATGGTTTAGATCCAGGAGTCTTGTGGATGTAACTGTAATAGAATCTGAAGCTAAAACATTTCTTTTGGTTAAATTACTTTACATATAAAACATGATATAAAACTCTCTTTATGTTTTTATTTTTCATCTTGACTCGTCAAAATTCTCCTCTAGGAGTTGTTGCGTGTGAATACAAGAGAAAAGAAGCAATTAAGATGAAACATATGCATGTGCAAACAAATATTATAAACATCGACCTCATTGCAGATATTGTAATTTTTATTGGGCGAAGTGATAATATAGAATAAAGTTATTTGCGTCTATGTATTAATTATCATTCGATCATAGCCGTCCATGTTCATCTATACAGATAGATAACTAAAATAGAAGTATAAAATATACTATTGATCAATTTGTAGGTAGGTGCAAATTATATGTTAGTAAAATATAATACTTAAAGCTGGAATTGAAACTCTAGATAGTATTTGTTTCATGAATTGTAATGGAATTGTAATTAGAATTCGCGCAAAGATTAAAATTTGATTTATAATTTAGGTGTGTTTCACAAAATAGAATGGAATTTGGATGGAATTGAGATATAGTTTATCTTTCGTATGTTGTTCAATTCCAATTCATTTTCTTGTTGAAACCAACAAACTAAGTACAAAAATCAATATTTCAATTCCATCAACATTACATTCTATTCTGTGAAACAAAAGCTATCTAAAGTGACTAGTGTTCCTATATATTTACAGATGAAGAGTAAAATTCTATATATATTTTTTTTCTCAATTCACAACCATTTCTTATAATATAACTAACTCACTCAAATAAAAAAAAATAAACAGTGTTATCATTCAGGTTGTATTTCAGTTTCCTCAAAATATATTTACAAGTAAGTAAATAACAACAAATAGGCCACTGTAGAATAAAGTAGGGATATTTACGACGGGAGTACATAGATTATTTTTATCCCAAGTCAAACGAACCGGTTACTAATAGTTTATTTCAAAATTTAGACTTATTTAACTGCAAAGGATTAATTATAGACAAAATTTCCAAAAAAAAAAACCGTCATTTAAATTTATACTAACTTGGATGTTTCAGCCTTCGTATTTAAAAATCACAAACTGTGCTTTTTTTGTGTTAAATAGATCATGTGAGGGAAAACTTGTCTTTTGTGCTCTTCCCCATTATTATACAACTAAGTTCTAACCATGAATCTCTCTCGCTTGCAATCAATGTTGAATGTTTATTGCATGTGTGGGTTTATTCTGTACATTGAAGGTAAGCTTTTTTATTGGTGATGATGGATTTTTCTCTAATTCCGTCTTATGCCCTATTTTTTTTTTTTTCAATTATCATGAGAGGTTACAAATAATGTACGGGTTTAATTGGATGGGTTGATCCAAATATGTGTCAAAGATTAGTGGATATCATACCAGGTCTACTTAGGTTAATGAACGTACTTGAAGCTTCAAAAGCTGAATTAAAAGCCAATGAAGATGAATCAAAGAGAACGTGAAGATATTTGATATTTAATTAGAAAGTCTTTGTTACTGTTGTTTTTAAGCTAGTCTAAGTTTAATGAAATGTAAGACTCCATTTTGGCATAATATGTAGGTTTGTAATGCTTCTATTTGTAATGTAGCTTTGTAAAAAAATAAAATAATAAATAATAAATATTTTTGACATAATATGCAACTTTTTAATGCAATTTTTGTATGTAAAAATGTAAAGCAGACTTTAAATTACCATCAGAAACCGTACATTACACTAATACCATAATAAACAATACATAATTGTTCAAAACCATGCCCCAAGCTCAAGCCTAAAATACAAAGTTTGTTTAGTGATCTCAAACAAAATTTTAGTTTCTTTTATATATTTAATAATGACAACGATGATTATAACCTAATCCTAAAAATCTCAGGTCAGTTTCAACTTAGGCCCATATGATTTAAACCAATAACATTGTGAGCCGAGTTATGACGCGTTTAAGCGATATCCAAGCGAGCTCGAACCAAGATTTTAGCTCTATTGAGATTGTTCTCAAAATAGCTCGAGTCGAACTTCATAAAAACATGATGAGCCAAACTTGAGCCTAGTCGGGCTTGGGCTCGGTATTACTCGTTTACACCCCTAGTACTAGCACCCAATATTATTGTATCTGTGTAATTATTGATTGAATGAATAAGATGGATACAAGAGTAACAATATATAGCCCTATATAAGGATATAAAAATAAATATAAATTACAAAAGATTACATAAGAATTGTAATGTTATCTAATATCCCCCTCAAGCGAAATGGTGGTGGATCAATTCGAAGCATCTAACAAAAGTTGAGGAATTGAGGCTTTGGAAGACTTTTGGTGAACATGGCTGCCACCTGAAGCTTGGTTGGAATAAATTTCGTAACTAACTTGTCAGAGGTGACCAATTCCTGTTGGAAGTGATAATCAAGATCAATGTGTTTAGCATGTTTTTGAGAAACAGGATTCTGAGTCAGGAACAAAGCACTCTTGTTGTCACATAGAATAGTTGGTATATTCGCAGGAAGAGCATGAAACTCATGAAGAAGATGTGTGATCCATACAATTTCTGCAGCTGCGTTCGCCATGGCTCTATATTCAGATTCACAACTCGAACGAGCAACGGTAGGTTGCTTTTTAGCACTCCAAGATATGATATTACCCCCTAAGAATATAGAGTAGCCATAAGTAGATCAACGTGTTTATAGACATCTCGCTCGGTCAGCATCAAAGTATCCCAACTGAGACGTGTGAGTGGGCCGACTGTAGTGAATACGAAAGCAAGTGTGCCTTTGAGATATCGAAGAATTCTTTTGACCTCTTGATAGTGGTCAATGATTGGAGTTTGCAAAAATTGACTAACTTGGTTGACAGTGTAAGAAATGTCAGGCCTTGTGATCGTTAAGTACTGGAGGGCGCCTATAATCGACCGATAGTGAGTAGCATCCGAAAATAAGTCACATGTAAACATAAAAAGAAACATTTGTGCTTAAAGGTGTTGGAACTGGTTTGGCATCCAACGTCTTTGCACGTGTTAAAATGTTCAAAGTATATTTAGACTGACTTAAAAATATGCCTTTTTCTAAGTAGGTAATCTCCAATCCAAGAGAGCAGTTGAATTCTCCTAGATCTTTGATGGCAAATTCTTTCAGGACAAAGTCAATAAAGGAAGTCAGTGCAGTTGGTTGATTACCGATCAGAATAAGATCATCAACATAAACAAGTAGGTACATGACATAAGAATCCTTTTTGAGGATGAAAATCAGCACGACTACACAAGAAACCATATTTGGTTATGAAAGTTCTTAGACGTTGAAACCAAGCCCTTTGTAAAACCCCAACCGATGACGGAAACATCAAGGAGTCACGTGTTGTAGATGATTCAAAAGTACATGATAAATAATTTAAAGTTTAAATAAAATATTTACAAAATTTAAATACTCCAAATCAAAAAATTTGTTCCAAAACAAATACAATCAATATCATTGTTTTTAATTAAATAAACTAAGGCAAATCCAAAAGCAGCCCTATACTACATCTTGAAAAGTCTCAGACATTATCATCTGAAACATGTGAAAAATAAAGGGTCAACTACAATAAAATTGGTGAGGTTATATAGTTTAATCATGATAAAATAGTTGTGTTGAATTCATATATTCATATGGCATTGTAACTTAAAGTAAAAAAGTATTGACAAGCATATGATACTAGTGGGCATTCAAACCTTAGTGTTGTTCAGAGGAATCCAACATAAAGTGGATTAACCTATAGTTGAGAGGAGACCAACATAAAGTGGACACACTATAATTATGACGGTTTCAATCATCCCCAATCTCCGCCTTAAAAAAGTAGGTCAAAAGAGCGGGATGGGGTATAAATCCTATAACGCTATAATCTACTAACGTTCGGCTAAAACATAGTTAATGAACGCACTCGTAAAATCGTAATCATACAATTTCACACAAAATATTTGCTACAATAATAAATAAGCCATAAAGTCGAATTTGAAAGGCTTCCTCTTGCTTGGGTCCCCACACAAAAGGTTTGCCCTTGTGTGTCACACCCCAACCGATGGTGGAATCATCGGGGCGCGGCACTAAGCGGTTCAGTTTGTCTGAGAGAATCCATAATGACTATTTTTAAATAACAATATTTAAGCGTCAATTTCTTATACAATCAACATAAAATCATTTCATAATCATCACGAATTCAAATATTCTCAAACAATTTCAAAAGTCGATAACTAATTTATTACAAGTTTCTAAAGCAAAATCCTAAGTCCATTTTGTAGCGAAGATCATCCTCAACCTATTACATACGTTAAAATACAAGTCAATACAATAAAATAAAGGTGAGTACACAGGTTTAATAGCATAATAATAGCGATAAAGCGTTTACGCATAACCAGCATGTGACACGTAGAGAGGCGAATATAAGTATGCTAACAACAATGATACAAGCTAACCAACACGACTGCGAGATGAAGTATGCGCGATACGTGTTCACAACAGCGAACACGCACGTAAAGTTAATATGCGAACCTTAATAACCCCCGAACCAATCGGGTGCTAAGTCCAAACTATAGTACTATCGTTGCTAAGGGTGGTCTGCAAGTCCTCATTATTCACACATAGCAAACAAACATTCAGCGATTCACGTGTGACATGCAAGAGCGGTTAGCGTTTAAAAGAGTTTAGCGTTGTGTGCAGCGTGTTTTGATATAAAGAACATATGTAACACCTAAAAGTGTGTTTAAACGAAAAAGGGTTCAAGTATACTCACAGTGGGTGCGTAAAGAGTAACTGAGAACGGGGATGGAGTGAGGAGAGTGTCGGGTCAGCCTACGTGTAGAAACAGAAGTGCATCAGTCTTCCAGAGTGTTGAACAGTCATTCGGAGAGTCATGCGGGAACAGACTATTTCGCATGAAAATGGAATTTTTGGGCGAAAATTTCGGATTGCACGAAAATTTTTGCGAAAATTTTCATGCGAAAATGCCTGTTTTTGTGTCCAAAATCGAGTGGTTTTGTCGCGGCCCCGACCCCTACCCTGGGAGCGGGTGCCGCGAGGCAGTCAAGTGGTACTGGTATTTATTAATTTGGCAGCGGAAAATATTGTCAGGATCGATGTTAGGAATGTAAATTCAGAGTTTATCAAACACCAAAGTTTAATATTAAAGAAATGGGATTAACCCATATTCCATTAAAATGTTTTATAGGGATAAACCCAAATTAACAAAAACATAAGTTCTCATTTATTCAGGTAATCATAGCCACTTTATTTAAGCCTTCAGTGCTCCATAGCTGGCTCCTATGACTTTCACAGTAGGTTACCTGAAACGCGTTTTAAAAACATTTTGGTCAGTTAAAATACTGGTGAGTTCATTCAAATTTGTAAAAAGACACATGGTTATATTTCATAGTATCAAGGGCAATTACATTGCTTTTATCTAACAAAAACTCAATCAGTATTTGTCACGTTGGCAGTTACAATGACTGTGGTCATACCACTATTGGCTAACTTTCGTTCAATAGTGACGTTGGACTAAGTAGTGTATACAAAAGCCCACATACTGGCAATAATTGTAGATTAGCAAAAACTTAATCACTGTAAATACAACTTTGCAAAACAGTTTAGGGTTTTGTAAAAGTATTTGAGAAAAGTAGAATGACTTACAAACGGTGAGAAAAAGAGAATGACTCACTTTGTGGATTTAGGTTTTTAACTTTAGAGCTTCCTGGTGCTATTCCTGGTTTCCTAATAAATTATAATGCAACACGTGTAAGTGCAATAACCCAAATTAACATGAATGATACTTCCAGAGACAAAACCCCAACGTAGTTAACAAAGCATAGCCTTATTAACGGGCATTACTTTGGCATCCGTTGCTGGATTTTAGATCAATCGGGCAGAGTATCAAATCAGTGATTAGGGTTAAAACACTTACAACAGGGCAATGCTTTGTAGGTTTAATGGTTTAGGGGGGTATTGGACAAAGAAACGGAGATACAGAAGGTATACGAACGATTTTTACGATCGAAAATGAGCGCAGACTTCAGTCCCACGGCTGCCTTCTTATAGGTCAGATGGGCTTCTCCCGCGCGTCGCGCCAGATCTGGGGAATCCCGCGCGACGCACCTGGGCAGCCTATTTGGCATAGACAAGTTACGTTGCATGCACAGCCCCGCCAGACGTTGCAATCTGAAGCCACGTGTCCTGATACTCTCCCGCGCATCGCGGAAGATGCTAGGGATTCTGGCGCATGGCGCCTGCGATGCCCTGATGAAAATTTTTCGTTTTTCGCGTCGGGTCTCGTTGTGCGTGTCTGGGGCTTCGATTATGGATTGTTTTAGGGTGTTTTGGAGAGTTGTTACATCCTCCCTACCTTGTTTTAAATCTCGTCCTCGAAATTTACTGGAATAAGTAAGGATACTTTCGCTTCATCTTTGATTCTAGTTCCCATGTATATTCTGGTCCTCTTCTTGAATCCCATTTTACTTTGACCAGTATTAGCCTTTTATGCTTGAGGTGCTTAGTCTTTCTATCTTAAATTTGTATAGGCTTTTCAACAAATCTCAGCTTCTCATTTATCTCTACATCTTGAAGGGGTACTATTAATGATTTATCAGCTAGACATTTCTTTAGGTTACATACATGAAATACATCATGTACTCCTGCCATTTCTTCAGGTAGCTGTAGCTGATAAGCTACTAGTCCAATGTGTTTGATGATTTTGAAAGGTCCAACATACCTTGGGCTTAACTTTCCTCGTTTACCAAATCTGACAACTCCTTTCCAAGGTGAAACTTTTAACAATACTTTATCTCCCACTTGAAATTCCAATGGCCTTCGACGATTATCTGCATAACTCTTTTGACGATCTCGAGCCGTTTTTCAGTCTTTCCTTGACTTGAATTATCTTGTCAGTTGTTTCATGAACAATCTCAGGTCCTGACAATTGCTTTTCGCCTATTTCTGCCCAGCATACCGGTGTTCGGCATTTTCGTCCATAGAGTGCTTCAAATGGTGCAGTATTAATGCTTGTATGATAACTGTTGTTGTAAGAAAATTCAATTAATGGTAATTGATCGTCCCAACTTCCCCCAAAGTCTATCACACAGGCTCTAAGCATGTCTTCCAGTGTCTCAATCGTCCTTTCACTTTGTCCATCTGTTTGAGGATGATAAGTTGTACTTAAATTTAATCGAGTTCCCATAGCTTTTTGAAAACTTGTCCAAAAATGAGAAGTAAAACGACTATCTCTGTCTGACACAATAGATAGAGGGATTCCATGTAGTGAAACTATTTCATCTACATACAGCTTAGCTAATCGTTCCATACCGAAGGTTTCTTTCATGGGTAAGAAATGTGTAGATTTCGTTAGTCTGTCCACAATCACCCATATTGGGTCGTTACCTTTTTGCGTCTTGGGTAGTTTGGTAACAAAATCCACTGATATCAATTCCCATTTCCAAACTGGCATCTCTAATTCCTGGAGTAAGCCTGAAGGTTTCTGATGTTCAGCTTTAACCTGTGAGCAAGTTAAACACTTAGAAATATAACTTGCAATGTCCTTTTTCATTCCTATCCACCAGTAACTTTTCTTTAAATCTTGATACATCTTGTTGCTTCCAGGATGCATCGTATATGTGGATTTATGAGCTTCTTCTAAAATTCTTTCTCGTAAATTTCCTTAGATAGGTACCCAAATTCTCTTCTTATGGAATTTCCATATTCCATCTGTTCCTTGTTCTAATTCCTTTATCATTCCCTTCATTCCCTCATAATCATCCTTGATTGCTGTCTCTTGGGTATTTTTTAATTGTTCCATTAAATCTATCTGCAGATTCAATCTGAGAGTGCGTACCCTTTTTGGCTTCTCATGATACTTTCGACTTAGAGCATCAGCGACTACATTAGCTTTTCCTTCGTGATATTGAATATTACAATCATAATCACTGAGGATTTCCATCCAACGTCTTTGCCTCATATTTAATTCCTTTTGCCCAAAAATATATTTTAAACTTTTATGATCGGTAAAGATAGTAAATTTACTACCGTAAAGATAAGTCTCCAAATCTTGAGGGCAAAAATAATCGCTCCCAATTCCAGATCATGTGTTGTGTAGTTTTCCTCATGCTTCTTGAGTTGTTTTGAGGCATAAGCAATCACTTTATGACGTTGCATCAGTACACATCCAAATCCTAATTTTGATCGTCACAATATACTGTAAAATCTTCAGTTCCTTCTGGCAAGGCAAGGATTGGTGCATTAGTTAATCTTTGCTTTAGGATTTTGAAAGCTTCCTCCTGTTTTGATCCCCATTCAAACTTAACTGATTTGCAGGTTAACTTGGTTAATGGAATGGCTATCCTAGAAAAATCTTGAATAAAGCGTCTATAATATCCTACCAGTCCAAGAAAACTTCTTACTTCTGTTGGTGAATTAGGGACTTTCCATTTGGTAATAACCTTGATCTTTGTGGGATCTACATGAATTCCTTCATGATTAACTATGTGTCCAAGAAATTGACCTCTTGTAACCAGAATTCACATTTTGAGAATTTAGCGTAAAGCTTTTCCTTTCTCAACAGTGTCAGAAGTGTTTTTAAATGTTCAGCATGCTCTTCCTTACTTTTAGAATAAATAAGTATATCGTCTATGAAGACAATTACAAATTTATCTAGGTAGATTTACATATTCGATTCATCATGTCCATGAATGCTGCTGGAGCATTTGTTAAACCAAATGGCATGACTGTAAACTCATAATGACCATATCCTGTTCTAAAAGAGGTCTTAGGAATATCTTCCTCTTGGACTTTCAATTGATGATATCCTGAACGTAAATCAATCTTGGAAAAGAATCGAGCTCCTTGAAGTTGATCGAATAGATCATCAATTCTTGGTAGTGAGTACCGATTTTTTATTGTGACTTTATTCAACTCCCGGTAATCGATATACATGCGCATCGATCCATCCTTCTTCTTGACAAATAACACTGGCGCTCCCCAAGGTGATGAACTAGGTTGTATGAAACCTTTTTCCAGTAGTTCGCCTAGTTGCTTCTTTAATTCCAGCATCTCTGTTGGTGCTAGACGATAGGGTGCTTTGGCAATTGGTGCAGTTCCTGGTATTAGGTGAATTCTAAATTCAACCTCGTGGTCGGGTGGTAATTCTGGTAGTTCTTCTGGGAAAACATCTGAGAACTCCGATACTACAGAAATATCTTTTAATTCTTTTCCTTTAGTACTAATGATCGCAGAGATCATATATACTATTCCTCCTTTTCGTGCATAGCTTGCAGTTTTCATTCCAGAGATGAATTTTGCAGATGTTGTTGGCCTATCTCCCTGGATTGTGATACTTTCTCCTGTCAACGTACAAAGCTTCACAGAATTTTGATCACACAAAATTGGCGCATGATTGGCTACCAACTAATCCATTCCTAATACGACATCGAATCCGGCTAGATTCATGGGTAATAGGTTACGGTGAATTTATGACCTAAAAATTCTACCTTTCCTTCCTACAGGATTTCGCTTATATTGACAGAATCTCCGTTTGCAGTTTCCACCGTGTACACTTGGCGAAGTTTGGTTAAAGGCTGTTTAAGAAATTGACAGAAAGTAGTATTTATGAAACTTTAGTTTGTGCCAGAGTCAAATAATACTTTAGCATAGACATCATGAACTGGGAACGTATCGGTAATCACATCGGGAACCAACTTGGCTTCTTTGTCTGTCAGTACGAAGGCTCTACCGGTCTTCTTAGGTCCTTCAGTTGTCTTGACTTTGTTGTTGGTTGTTGGGGCTAGTTTCGGGCAGTTTTGTTGGATATGACCTGCCTCTCCGCAATTAAAGCACACTTTAGTGTTCATTTTCCTTCTACATTCTTCTTCCCTATGTCCCGGTATCTTGCAGAAATTGCAATACCTAGTACATTTCCCTGCATACCTTCTTTTACAAAACTTACATAGAGGTGAAGAAGATGAACCTGCTCCTTTCTTACGATATGAATTACCAAAACATAGTTCTTGGGTAATCTTTTGGGCTAAATCCTTTTTCTGATTTTCTTCCCTTGTGTGTATCAGTCCATCTGTCAGAGTGTTGGCAAGTTCTACTGCCTCTTCAATTGTTTGTGGTCTAGCTGCTTTGACTATATCTCGAATTTCGCTAATCAATCCCCATATGTAACAAGAAATTAATACCGGTTCTGGCGTTGCTAGGGTAGGTACTATTCTTGCATATTCAAAGAATTTGGTAGTAAATTCACGACAATTTACCCCAATCATTTTATGGTTTAGGAATTTGTTAGCTATCTGATCCTTTTCATGAGGTGGACAGAATTTCCTTTCAACTATATCCTTAAAATTATTCCATTCTATATTATAGACCTTGTTACTCCCTTTTGATTGAAGAATGATATTCCACCACTGCAATGCTTCGTTTTTGAGGATATTGGAAGCATACATTATCTTATCTTCTTCAGAGCATTTACTAATGGTTAATACGGCTTCAATCTTTTCTAGCCAACGCAAAGCTGCAATAGCACCTTCATTACCAGAGAATTCAATTGGTTTGCAAGACAAGAATTCTTTATAAGGACAACCATAAGCGATGGTTTTCTTTCGTTTAGGAGATGGAGCTTTGATAAGAATGTCGTTATCTCCATTGACACTTTGACTAGGTTCAGGGTGAGTACGTTTACTGCCTATAGTATTACTGTTGTTTTCAAGCGCATGATTCTTAATAGCATTAATAATAAATGGCATAGCATCAATTATTCCTTGAGCTACTATATGTTCTATAGCACTCTTATCCACGTGATTTTCGTTATCATTATTATTGTGGACTTCTTGATTTACATCATTCGACATCTGAATTGCAAATATTATCAGATATTAATATCACAGAAAGAAATTAAGGTAGACAAATATTCAAAAACATCTTGATCAAAATCGTCGAACATTGCGACTTTCTACTCTTTTTATATATATGCATCAGTACAAACTATTAAATTATACAGGTCGATATTCTACGTTATGCGAAGTTATATATGTAGAGGCGATATTTATATTATGTATCATATATGTTACACATCGGGTTTTGTTTTTTTTTTCAAATATATATATATATATATAGTATTATATTAAGTTTGTTGTTTTTAGAAATGCCCATCCCTCTCGTCGTACTTCCAGACGAGGTTCTCTCCTATGGTGCGTATTCGGGTTCCTTCGTTTATAAGTTCTTCGCCATAGTGACGAAGTTCTGCTACGCGGTCAGGGTCCATTAGTGGGTGCATCTCGGGTCCGGGTCCTATTGGTGGAAAATATGGATCATTTATTAAATTTAGGAATGCCCAATCATGTGACATCCACTGTTCCAGGGCATTTGGTGCTGGTGCAGGAAACCTAGGGATTTCCTCCGGGTTGAATGCGGGTATTGGCTGTTGGTTTACTAGGTTGGGTTCTGGGTACATTGGTATGGGTGCTATTGGTTGCTCTGGTTGAAACAGTGGAAATGGTGGTTCAGGGTTTGCTAGCAAATTCAGGTTTAGCTAGTTTTCTGTTGGTTGGAAAAGATCACAATTTGCCAGTCTCCGATCCAATTCTTCCCACAGTGGTGCGGTAACATTTATCTGAGCTGGTCCTTCTGGTAGGGTTAGAGTTGCTTCTTGGTTTTTCTTTTTCCTTCGTTTTCCCTTTTTTTCTTATTAAACCATCCACGTTTCTTTAGTGGAAAAGTTTCAGCTGATTTGGCTTGGAAAACAAAAGATCCTTTGGTTTAGGCTTTGTATCCTGAGGTGGCTCCAGATGGTCCTTCCTCCATTTCCGTATCAATCATGTGGAGAAAAGCATTTGATACACTTTTATCACTCATGATGCGGACTCATAAATTGTTAAAATAACATAGAAATTTAAATCATATATTTTGAAATTTATTTTTAGAGATATAACCATAAGTTATTTACACAAAATTCCTAACATTAATGTTTAAGTTTAGGTATTAGAGGAACACCTAAATAGCTTAAACCAGTGGCTCTGATACCACCTTCTGACGCGGCCCCCGACCCCGACCCTGGGAGCGGGTGCCGCGAGGCAGTCAAGTGGTACTGGTGTTTATTAATTTGGCAGCGGAAAATATTATCAGGATCGATGTTAGGAAAGTAAATTCAGAGTTTATCAAACACCAAAGTTTAATATTAAACAAATGGGATTAAACCATATTCCATTAAATGCTTTATAGGGATAAACCCAAATTAACAAAAACATAAGTTCTTCATTTATTCAGGTAATCATAGCCACTTTATTTAAGCCTTCAGTGCTCCATAGCTGGCTCCTATGGCTTTCATAGTAGGTTACCTGAAACGTGTTTTAAAAACATTTTCGTCAGTTAAAAATACTAGTGAGTTCATTCAAATTTTGTAAAAAGACACATGGTTATATTTCACAGTATCAAGGGCAATTACATTTCTTTTATCTAACAAAAACTCAATCAGTATTTGTCACGTTGGCAGTTACAATGACTGTGGTCATACCACTATTGGCTAACTTTCATCCAATAGTGACGTTGAACTAAGTAGTGTATATAAAACCCCACAAACCGGCAATAATTGCAGATTAGCAAAAACTTAATCATTGTAAATACAACTTTGCAAAACAGTTTAGGGTTTTGTAAAAGCATTTGAGAAAAGTATAATGACTTACAAACGGTGAGAAAAAGAGAATGACTCACTTTGTGGATTTAGGTTTTTTACTTTAGAGCTTCCTGGTGCTATTCCGGTTTCCTAATAAATTATAATGCAACACGTGTTAGTGCAATAACCCAACTTAACATGAATGATACTTTCCGAGACAAAACCCCAACGTAGTTAACAAAGCATAGCTTTATTAACGGGCATTACTTGGCATCCGTTGCTGGATTTTAGATCAATCGGGCAGAGTATCGAATCAATGATTAGGGTTAAAACACTTACAACAGGGCAATGCTTCGCAGGTTTAGGGGTTTAGGGAGTATTGGACAAAGAAACGGAGATACAGAAGGTATACGAACGATTTTTACGATCGAAAATGAGCGCAGACTTCAGTCCCATGGCTTCCTTCTTATAGGTCAGATGAGCTTCTTCCGTGCGTCGAGCCAGGATCTCGGGACTCCCACGCGACGCGCCTGGGCAACCTATTTGGCCTAGACAGGCTACTTGCATGCATAGCCCCGCCAGACGTCGCGATCTGAAGCCACGTGTCCTGGTACTCTCTCGCGCGTCGCGGGAGTTGCCAGGGATCTGGCGCATGGCGCCTGGGATGCCCTGATGAAAATTTTTTGTTTTTCGCGTTGGGTCTCGTTGTGCGCGTGCGGGGCTTCGATTATGGATGGTTTTAGGGTGTTTTGGAGAGTTGGTACAGGTTTCGCGTCTGTCTTCGGGAAATCGAGTGTTCGTCCCTCCAACCTTAGGTTACTGATCAACCTAGCATCGGAGAGGTCTTTTAAGCGAGTAAGTCTCTTGTATGAACTCGGACTAGACCGTGTGAACCAAGTATGGTTCACGCGAGCCAGTCCAGATCGCACATGTGACTGTTCTTGCGTCTCGGTGCGTTCGGGACTGAGATTTCGTCTGAAACGGATGTATATTCGAGTCCATTTCGTGACGGTTTCGACAGTGCTTCGTCCCACTGATTAGTGAACGAAACCTTAGTCGGTTGTTGTCCGTTTTTGTGTAAAAATTGATTTATAAAATTGTTTTGTTAAGAAAAATACTTTGTGAGCTCAAAACAACAAGGTTTCAGATCTGAGAAGCCAAAGCTAACTCAAACATGCTCGGTTAAGTGTAGATCTCAGTTAAAATCAGAAGGTTTTCATGAAAAAGATGAAGGTTTTCATAAACAGAGAAGTTTCGATGAAATCAGAGATAATCTCGTGCAAAATCGTTGTTGAAATCGTTGTGATTCTTGTGAAAAACGTAGTCTTCTTACTTGAAACAGAGAAAACGAGTTAGAGAGCGTTTTGGTGCGGAATGGCAGCAAGTTGGAGTGAATGGTGAAGTGTTGTATTTATACGGAGAGGAGTGGAGGTGTTCTGGTGAGATATTCGTGCGAAAATGTCCATTTTCGTGCGAAAATGACCATTTTCGTGCGAAAATGACCATTTTCGTGCGAAATAATGCATTTCCGGGAGAAAAATACCATTTTCGTGCCAGAAACACCAAAAAACCATCATTTTCGTACGAAATTTGCCATTTTCGTACGAAAATGTACGAATTTTTTTCAGAGGTTAAGTTCGCTAACCGTTGTAGTGTGGCGTTAAGCATTGCACAAATAAATGAATAAATAAATTATTAAAAATAAAACAGTGAGATAGGGGAGCGAGAGCGTTGCGAGATTAAGCAATTAACTGCGTTTTAAATACGCGATATGAAAATAAATTAAAAATAGATTAACTATTATATTTCGAATCTCATATTATAACGGTTACAAAAAGAAGATAACGATAGTACGGAACAACCGAGAAAAAGTCGGGTTGTTACAGTCACCCCTACTTTGGGAAATTTCGTCCCGAAATTTAAGTAGTAGAAGTAACAAAAAGATGTGGATATTTAGCCTTCATATCACTTTCGAGTTCCCAAGTGAACTCGGCGCCACATTTGCCTTCCCACCTGACCTTCACAATGGGAATGCGACTACGTCGGAGCTTTTTGGTTTCTCGTTCCATGATTTCCACTGGCTTTTCCACGAAGTGTAGAGTCTCATTTATTTGCAAATCTTCAAGTGGCACATGAAGATTTCCTTCAACTAAACATTTCTTGAGGTTTGAGACGTGGAACGTCGGATGTATGTTGCTGAGTTCTTCCGGTAATTCGAGTCGGTAGGCCACTTTGCCAATTCTTTCCAGAATCTTAAAGGGACCCACGTATCGTGGCGCTAGTTTCCCTTTCTATCCAAATCGGATCACTCCTTTCCAAGGTGAAACCTTTAGGAGAACGTGATCTCCAACTTCGAATTGCAGGGGCTTGCGGCGTTTATCGGCATAACTCTTTTGACGACTACGAGCTTTCAGGAGATTGTCTCTAATTTGGAGAATCTTGTCTGTCGTCTCTTGAATTAACTCGGGACCGGTGACTTGTGCTTCCTCGATCTCGTGCTAAACAATAGGCAATCGACATTTTCTATCGTATAGTGCCTCAAATGGTGCCATTTGAATACTAGTACGTTAACTGTTATTGTACAAAAATTCTATTAAAGATAAATGCGAATCTCAATTACCACCAAAATCTATCACACACGATCGAAGCATGTCTTCAAGGGTGCGAATCGTACGTTCAGTCTGACCGTCAGTCTGGGGATGGAACGCGGTACCGAGGTTAAGAGTCGTACAGAGTGCGGATTGAAAAGTTTCCCAGAGACGTGAAGTAAAGTGACCGTCATGATCCGTGTCGACAAATGACTTTGTCGGTATAGCGTGCTAATCGTTCTACCTTATAGTCTTCTCGTATGGAAATAAAAATGAGCAGATTTCGTAAGGCGACCGACGATAACCCAAATGCTATCATGACCAGAGGAGGTGCGAGGGAGTTTTGTAACAAAATCCATAGCTATACTCTCCTATTTCCACATCGGGTTATCGGGTTACTCGAGTAAGCCAGAGGGTCGTTGATGTTCGGCTTTAACTTTCGAACAAGTTAAGCATTTCGAAACATACCGAGCAATATCCTTTTTCATGTCCGGCCACCAATACCTAGAACGGAGGCCCTGGTACATCTTGTCGGTACCGGGGTGAATGGAATATCGAGACTTATGAGCTTCGGTCATCAATAACTCTCGGAGGTTATTGCGGCTAGGGATCCAAATGTGATTCAGAAAGTAATAGATCCCGTTAGATTTACTCTCCAGCTGGGTTTCGGCACCACATTTCATTTCCTCAAACAAGGTATTCTCAATGAAACATGCGTGCTGGGTTTCGCGAATCAGGGTTTTGAGTCTATTCTCGGCTTGGACGTCATGAACGCTATACACATAGCTTCGTCGACTAAGAGCATCGGCTACGACGTTTGCTTTGCCGGGATGGTAACGTATCTCACAATCATAGTCGTTGAGAAGTTCAACCCATCTACGTTGGCGCATGTTTAGTTCTTTTTGGTTAAAGATGTGTTGTAAGCTCTAATGGTCGGTGAAGACCGTACACTTTGTACCATAAAGGTAGTGTCGCCATATCTTTAACGCAAAAACAACTGCACCGAGTTCGAGATCGTGGGTTGTGTAGTTCTTCTCGTGTATTTTGAGTTGTCGAGACGCATACGCGATAACCTTGTCTCGTTGCATGAGAACACAATAGAGACCTAGGTTAGAGGCATCGCAATAAACAACGAAATCATAGTCTCCGTCGGGAAGTGCAAGAATGGGAGCGTCGCAAAGCATAAGCTTGAGAGTCTGAAAGGCTTCCTCCTGTTCGGAACCCCAAACAAAAGATTTATCCTTATGAGTCAAAGAGGTGAGAGGTACAGAAATCTTCGAAAAGTCAGCGATGAATCGGCGGTAGTAACCCGCCAATCCGAGGAAAGAACGGATTTCGGACGGATTCTTCGAGGTATTCCAACTCTTTACAGCTTCGATTTTGGCGGGATCGAGGTGGATTCCTTGGTCATTGATGACGTGACCGAGAAATTGAACTTCATTAAGCCAAAATTCACACTTGGAGAATTTGGAGTAAAGACAGTTTCCTTGGAGAAGTTCGAGAACTAAACGAAGATGTCACGGGTGTTCGGCTCGCGACATCAAGTAAATGAGGATATCATCGATAAAAACAATGACGAAACGATCCAAAAATGCTTTGCACACACGGTTCATCAAATCTATGAAGACCACAGGTGCGTTTGTGAGTCCAAAAAACATGACCACGAATTCAAAATGGACATAGTGAGTACGAAAGGTAGTTTTTGGAACTTCTTGTTCATGTACACGTAGCTGGTGATATCCGGAACGTAAATCAATCTTCAAAAAACAAGTAGCACCTTGAAGTTGATCAAACAAATCATCGATTCAAGGAAGAGGGTAGCGATTCTTTATCATGAGTTTGCTAAGTTCACGATAATCAATGCACATTTGGAACGTCCCATCTTTCTTTTTCACAAAAAGAACGGGTGCGCCCCAAGGTGATGTGCTCGGGCGTATAAAGCCTTTATCAAGTAACTCTTGAAGTTGGCTAGATAGCTCGCGCATTTCGGATGGTGCAAGGCGATAGGGAGATTTAGCGATGGGTGTAGCGTCGGGGATTAGATCAATACCAAACTCGACATCACGAGTAGGGGGTAAACCAGGTAAATCGTCGGGAAAGACTTTAGGAAAATCACAAACAACGGGTACTTCTTTCAAGGTTTTCTTCTCATTCCCCGGTTTCACAATATGGGCTAGGAAAGCAATGTATTCCATGCGTAAGTACTTGTTCGCTTGAACACATGACATAAGCTTCAATTCTTTTGAGGGTACATCGCCATAAACGTGTAGCTGATCACCATTTGGAAGGGGAAAGCGAATCATCTTATCGTGACAGACAACTTCGGCATGGTTTTTACGAAGAAATCCATGCCTACTATGACATCGAAGCTACCTAGTTGCATAGGTATGAGGTCGATCGAGACACTGTGATTGTTGAGTTTGAGAGTACAATCATGTAGAACGGAGTTAACGGTAACGGTTCTTTCGGTGGCGATTTCGACGTCGAAGGTTCTTGGGAGGTTAGCACGTTTACATTTTAAAAGCTTTTCGAATTCTAACGATACAAAACAGTTATCGGCCCCAGTATCAAATAAGCAAGAAGCATAAATACCATTAATGAGGAACGTACCATTGACAACATTGTTGTCGTTCTGAGCCTAGCGGTGGTAGATGTTGAAAGCTCTTCCACGCACAGCGTGTGGTTGTTGCTGCTGTTGGGCTGTGGTGGTTGTTGTTGAGGCTGCTGCTGCTGTTCTTGTTTCACAACACGATTCGGGCAAGCATTGCTGAAGTGGTTTGGATCACCACATGTGTAGCACGCACGTGCTTGTACAGCTGGTGCAGGTGGAGCTTGATTGACTAGTATAGCTTTGAGAGGAGCTGGCGGTGCTGCGAGAGCGGGAGGAGCTTGCTGACGTGGACCAGTACGGTAGTGCGCCGTGAAGTGCCCGTAGATGTTGCAGTTGGCACAAAAACGACAGTTTCCTCCAACCGCATGATGATATGTGCACTTAGAGCACAGAGGGTGAGGTCCAGTGTACGCACGCTTAGCAGCGAGTGTGTTTGGGAGTAGCAGCTTGGCGAGACTGAGAGTTCGGAGCGGGGACTACTGCGTAGTTCTTGTTATTGCCCTTTCGCTTGCGGTTCTGGTGATTTGACTTGGAGGCTTAAGATGGAGTAGTATCGGTGCTTAGCTCAACAGTAGCTTGGCTAAGATTCTTGGTTGAGACTTTGAAAGCTCCAGCCAAGACTCGCTTGTCGTTGATCTCAGCTGCGAGTTGGTAAGTCTCTTCGATGGTAGTAGGTCTTGCTGCGTGAACAAAGTCGGCGACACAGTCGGGGAGAGCGCGAATGTACTTCTTGATGGCTTTCTCGGTGGTATCCACTTGGCCTGGACAGATGATGCTGAGCTGCTTGAAGCGGGCGGTGAGACCTGCATTGTCACCACCGACTTGTTTGACATTCCAGAACTCATTTTCCAGCTTTTGAATTTCGTGCAATGGGCAAAACTCCTTGATCATGAGTTCCTTAAGTTCTTCCCACGCAAGAGAGAAAGCTTCGTCATTACCGCGCCTGTTGCGCTCGGCAGTCCACCAGTCAAGTGCCCTTGACTGAAAGACTCCAGTGGCGTTAACGGTGCGGAGATTTTCAGGATATCGGCTTTACCTGAAAGTGACTTCGATGGAGTCGAACCAGTGAAACATCTTGATTGGTCCTTCTTCGCCTATGACTGCTGCAGGACCGCAGGCTTTAAACTGCTTGATACTGAACCGAGATTTTGGGGCATCGCCCTTAGAGTCCACAGATGAATTGCTGCTAACGGCTTGGATCTCACTGACGATCTGGGGAATTACCTTAGCCATCTGCTTGGCCACAAGTGAGGCAATTCGCTTGTCAGCGTTGTTGCATTGAGCGGTACGGCAAGTGTGAGATCCCATGCAAGCCATCTAAAGACAAAGATTTGGATGAGATTCGATTATAATGGGTTTTGTTTAAAATTTTGCATTTTACATCTTAGTATTTATTATTATTATTCACATAAGGCACAAAATCACGTAATCACAATAGCACATAACCACATAAGCACATAATCACGTAGGCACATAATCACATAAGCATATAAGCACATATTTTGCACGTATTCACCTTCAATCAAAATCATGCATAGTGCGTATGAGATGCGAGTAGTAATAACATAATAAGCGAGTAAGCCGCGTATGAGGACATTCGCGTAGGAGGGTTAAGCGTTTTAATTTGATTTGCGATTAATTAGCATTTTAAATTACAAGAGCTGTGCGAGTTGTGCGTATTTTCGTAAAGCGAAAAGTTATAAAATGAAAAATAGATAAAGCGTAAAATTCATAAGTTCAAACGCATAATAAATAATGAAACTTGATGATGCGTAAATTCGGCGATTGCAGGCTTAAAACAAATGGAGTGTCCTAGGTTTTGAGACAGCGACTACCCAAAGTGATTCGACCATTCCTTTGAGTTCGGGTACACGCTTTGGCCTAATAGGTGAATGCTCTCACCGCCACGCGGCTAATGGCATTACCCTACCGGTTACTACGTATCCCGAGTCATCGAAGTAGTCAAGACTTTGGTGAGATTGAAAATCGAGGAGTGGAATTAGTTATGAAGATGCGGGTTTCACCTCTAACTTAACAACTTCGTTCCATGTTTGTGGTTTTCACCGAACATGTCGGGAGTTCCACTGAAATAGAGGTGGAGATTTGGTTATGAAAGTGCTTAGACGTTGAACCAAGCCCTTTAGAAAACCCCAACCGATGACGGAAACATCGCGGAGTGACGTGTTGTAGATGGTTCAAAAGCACATGATAAATAATTTAAAGTTTAAATAAAATATTTACAAAATTTAAATACTCCAAATCAAAAAATTTGTTCCAAAACAAATACAACCAATATCATTGTTTTAAATTAAATAAACTAAGGCAAATCCAAAAGCAGCCCTATACTACATCTTGAAAAGTCTCAGACATTACCATCTGAAACATGTGAAAAAAAAAGGGTCAACTACAATAAAGTTGGTGAGGTTATATAGTTTAATCATGATAAAATAGTTGTGTTGAATTCATATATTCATATGGCATTGTAACTTAAAGTAAAAGAGTATTGACAAACATATGATACTAGTGGGCATTCAAACCTTAGTGTTATTCTAAGGAATCCAACATAAAGTGGATTAACCTATAGTTGAGAGGAGACCAACATAAAGTGGACATACTATAATTATGACGGTTTCAATCATCCCCAATCCCCGCCTTAAAAAAGTAGGTCAAAGGAGCGGGATGGGGTGTAAATCCTATAACACTATAATCTACTAACGTTCGGCTAAAACATAGTTAATGAACGCACTCGTAAAATCATAATCATACAAATGTCACACAAAATATTTGCTACAATAATAAATAAGCCATAAAGTCGAATTTGAAAGGCTTCCTCTTGCTTGGGTCCCCACACATAAGGTTTACCCTTGTGTGTCACACCCCAACCGATGACGGAATCATCGGGGCGCGACACTAAGCGGTTCAGATTGTCCAAGAGAATCCATAACGACTATTTTTAAATGACAATATTTAAGCGTCAATTTCCCATACAATCAACATAAAATCATTTCATAATCATCACGAATTCAAATATTCTCAAACAATTTCAAAAGTCGATAACTAATTTTTTACAAGTTTCTAAAGCAAAATCCTAAGTCCATTTTGCAGTGAAGATCATCCTCAACCTGTTACATACGTTAAAATACAAGTCAATACATTAAAGTAAAGGTGAGTACACAGGTTTAATAGCATAATAATAGCGATAAAGCGTTTACGCATAACCAGCATGTGACACGTAGAGAGGCGAATATAAGTATGCTAACAACAATGATACAAGCTAACCAACACGACTGCGAGATGAAGTATGCGCGATACGTGTTCACAACAACGAACACGCACGTAAACTTAATATGCGAGCCTTAACAACCCCTGAACCCATCGGGTGCTGAATCCAAACTAAGTACTATCGTTGCTAAAGGTGGTCTGCAAGTCCTCATTATTCACACATAGCAAACAAACATTCAGCGATTCACGTATGACATGCAAGAGCGGTTAGCGTTTAAAAGAGTTTAGCGTTGTGTGCAGCGTGTTTTGATATAGAGAACATGTGTAACACCCAAAAGTGCATTTAAGCGAAAAAGGGTTCAAGTATACTCACAGTGGGTGCGTAAAGAGTAACTGAGAACGGGGATGGAGTGAGGAGAGTGTCGGGTCAGCCTACGCATAGAAACAGAAGTGCATCAGTCTTCTAGAGTGTTGAATAGTCGGACGGAGAGTCGTGCGGGAACAGACTATTTCGCACGAAAATTTCGGACTATTTCGCACGAAAATTTCGGGCTAAAATTTTCGTGCGAAAATGCTTGTTTTTTGTCCAAAATCGAGTTGTTTCGCGTCTGTCTTCGGGAAATCGAGTGTTCATCCCTCCAACCTTAGGTTACTGATCAACCTAGCATCGAAGAGGTCTTTTAAGCGAGTAAGTCTCTTGTATGAACTCAGACTGGACCGTGTGAACCAAGTATGGTTCACGCGAGCCAGTCCAGATCGCACAAGTGACTGTTCTTGCGTCTCGGTGCGTTCGAGACTGAGATTTCGTCTGAAACGGATGTCTTTTCGAGTCCATTTCGTGACGGTGTTGACAGTGCTTCGTCCCACTAATTAGTGAACGAAACCTTAGTCGGTTGTTGTCCGTTTTATGTAAAAATCGATTTATAAAACTGTTTTCTTAAGAAAAATACTTTGTGAGCTCGAAATAACAAGTTTCCAGATATGAGAAGCCAAAGCTAACTCAAACATGCTCGGTTAAGTGTAGATCTTTGTTAAAATCAGAAGGTTTTCATGAAAAAGTTGAAGGTTTCGTAAACAGATAAGTTTAGATGAAATCGGAGATAATCTCGTGCAAAATCGTTGTAGAAATCGTTGTGATTCTTGTTAAAAACGTAGTCTTCTTACTTGAAACATAGAAAACAAGCTAGAGAGCGTTTTGGTGCGGAATGGCAGCAAGTTGGAGTGAATGGTGAAGTGTTGTATTTATAGGCGGAGAGGAGTGGAGGTTTTCTAGTGAGATTTTCATGCGAAAATGAGCATTTTCGTGCGAAATAATGCATTTCCGG
Source organism: Scalesia atractyloides (assembly GCA_947069175.1). NCBI lineage: Eukaryota > Viridiplantae > Streptophyta > Magnoliopsida > Asterales > Asteraceae > Scalesia > Scalesia atractyloides. The sequence continues at coordinate 77,152,239 of CAMTDV010000021.1, forward strand.
GCGAAAAATACCATTTTCGTGCCAAAAACACCCAAAAACCATCATTTTTGTACGAATTTTTTTTATAGGTTAAGTTCGTTAAACGTTGTAGTGTGGCATTAAGCGTTGCACAAATAAATGAATAAATAAATTATTAAAAATAAAACAGTGCGATAGGGCGAGCGAGAGCGTTGCGAGTATTAAGCGATTAAATGCGTTTTAAATAAGCGATATAAAAATAAATTAAAAATAGATTAACCATTATATTTCGAATCTCAGATTACAACGGTTATAAAAAGAAGATAACTATAGTACGGAACAACCGAGAAAAAGTCTGGTTGTTACATTGTGTGTTAGAGAAGTACGGGGAACAACAATCTTAGAGAAATTTGAAATGTAGAGACGATCATAGCCCGCCAAACCAAGGAATGAATGGACTTTGGTAGGGGTTGTAGGAACACTCCAATTCTTCACCGCTTCAATTTTGGCTGGGTCCACATGAATACCCTTATCTTTGATGGCGTACCCTAAAATTGAACTTTTTTAAGCCAAAATTCACATAAGGTGTTGTTTGTGGTCCACTTTGGATTTAAGGTATGTCATCAATAAAGACGATTACAAACTTGTCTAAATTGGGTTTGCAAACACAATTCATTAAATCCATGAACACAACAGACATATTGGTCAAACCAAAAGGCATGATCATGAACTTATAGTGCCCATATCTTGTTCGAAAAGTGGTTTTTGGAATATTTTCTTCAAGAACACGAAGTTGGTGACACCTAGAACGGAGATCAATTTTGGAGAAACAAGCCGCTCCTTGAAGTTGATTGAAAAGGTCATCAATACGAGGGAGAGGATATCTATTTTTTATGGTGAGCTTATTGAGCTTACGATGTAGAGATCCATCCTTCGTCTTCACGAATTAATCCCTTATCAGAAAGCTCCTGAAGTTGACTAACAAGTTCTAGCATCTTACAGGGTGCAAGAAGATAGGGAGACTTGGCAATAGGATAAGCACCAGGCATAAGATCAATGTGGAACTCAACTTGTCGGGTAGGAGGAAGGCAAGGTAGATCTTCTGAGAAAACTTCAGGAAAATCCCGAATAATAGAGATATCTTGAATACGTTTACCCTTGTCCTACAGCATGGGCCAAGTTCGTATATATATTTTTAGCTTGAGTGCAAGTCACGAGTTTAAGCCCACTAAAAGGATTCTCGCCATTGATTTCCAAGATGTCGCAAGATGGTAGAGGGAGGCCAATAAATTTGTCGAAACACACAATTTCAACATGATGCTTGGCTAACCAGTCCATGCCTACTATGATATCAAAACTCCCAAGCTACACCGGCTTGAGATCGATATTGAAAACATGATCATTGAGATCGAGCTTACAACCACAAATGAAAAATCAAGTACAATATTGTTACCATTAGCTAATTCTACTGTAAAGGGCTTATCTAACTTAGTTCGAGGCATAACAAGTAGAGGTTCAAACTCAAGAGACACAAAACTTTTATCCGCACCAGTATAAAATAAAATATAAGCAAATTGATTGTTAACGAGGAACGTACCATTAACGACATCATTGTTAGCACGTGCCTTATTAGCATTTATGTGGAAAGCACACCCGCAAGCTTGATTCCCATTAGCATTGACAAGCCTTGGGCATACATGGCGGAAATGGTTTGGGTGACCACATTCGAAGCACATTCCTTTAGGATAATGGTTTGGCATGGTAGGGGCAAACTGACGAGCAAGAGCAATAGCTTGGGCTGGAGAAGCAGCTAGAACTTGTTGAGGAGCAAAACGATAGTCATGGGCCATATGACCGTATTGCCTACAATTGTTGCACAAACGGCAAGGCAGGTTGGTAGGATGGTGTCGCTTGCACTAATTGCACTGAGGGTGAGGTCCAATATTGGTTCTTTTGGGAGGTGCTTGAACTGCATGGGTCACAATGGCAGGTGTGACCATCGCATAATTTTTAGAAGCTTCCTAGAGTTGTTATAAGGTTCAGCCTTTACTTCCTTTGGTGCTTTAACAGTAGCCCTAGCAGTTTCCTTTCCGTCACCTCTACAAAACAATTTTCCTTTCTTAACATGAGAATCCATTAAGGTCACAGCTAGATCGATAGCCTCCCTGACTATAGCGTGCTTGTTGCAGGTAACAATATCTTGGATAGGCTCAGGTAAACGCTTACCCGATATATTTTTCGATGGCCCTATCCAAAGGTAACCAATTACCTGATATATTTTTCTTAACATGAGAATCCGTTAAAAGGCAAACTCCACTTTGCGATTGTTGGGACACTGAAAATGGCGGAAGGTGCTTTCGATGCCTTCGAACAACTATAGGAGCCCAGTGGCTTCCTCAGACCCAAGGTACATGATGGGGCTACAAGAATTGAACTGCTTGAACGATCGTTGTGACGGTTTCAATCATCCCCAAACTCCGCCTAAAAAAAGTAGGTCAAAGGAGCGGGATGGGGTGTAAATCCTATAGCGCTTATAATCTACTAACGTTCGGCTAAAACATAGTCAATGAATGCACTCGTAAAATCATAATCATACAAATTTCACACAAAATATTTGCTACAATAATAAACAAGCCATAAAGTCGAATTAAAATGTAAAAATAAGTTGTAAGTACACATGTTTCATCCCAAAAATGTAAACAGTAAAAGTAGGGATATGAACTCACCTAAGGGGGGAATTTTCACACAGGTTGCGAGAACCGTAGGCGTTTGGGAAAATCCAAAATCTATCTATTATACTAAAATAATATAAGTTTGACCATTTGACCAATGATGTGGCATTGCTAACAAGCCAGAAAATTGAGAATTGAGCGGCCATACTTTTCTCTTCTTTTTCTTTCACGCTAATAGTTTTCTTCCCCTTTCAGCCATTCTATTTTAGAGTACGCTTTCTTCGTAAAAGCCTAATCATGTTCCTTCATCATCTACGATCCTAATCTCTGTTAGCGATCTTTCAATTTTTTGTGTTCTTCAGCTATTGAATCTATTTAATTTCGTATCATATCATCGTCTTTTCAAATCGAGGGCTAATTGGTAGGTAATTTCACTATTTAATGCAAAACACAGGGCATCTAGGGTTTTGCAGATTGAGTAGTGATTTGGGGGTTTATTCAGAATGTCCTTTCAACCAAAAACTATCGTCACTAATCTTGAGTACATGTGTTTCGTCGAATGCTTAGTTACATGGTGGTGAGACGGTGCATATGGTGGTGGTTGTGTAACACCTGATTTTATTTAAATACATTCACAACCATTTTTTATTGCGGAAATTAGGTCTCAACTATTTTTTTTAAACAACAATCAGAATTCAATTCATATTGATCTTTGTTGTTTTTATTCGACCAAGGATACATGTTAAGACAATATGTCTAAATTTATAAACAACTAAAAACCCTTGAAACCTGTATAACTTCACAATTACTTTTAAATCAAAATCGAGATGTGTGTAGTTTGTTCTAGGGTACATGATCTTCAACTTCTTTTTTTCAATCTACTTGTGAGCATTACCTGAGACAACACAATATCACATAATTAGTGTTAATGGCAAGCAAGAACATGTCTAAACAATGCGAGATAAAACCATCTTGAAGACATCAAAGATCTCCAATGTAAACTAAGATTGAAATACCAACTTTTCCTTGATAAAAATAACCACAACATATGCTACGATGAGTTCGGCATAAGCTACGCCATCCTGGCGTAGACAATCAGCATAAGGCCCAGCAACATAACAAGCGATCGGCGTAACCTACGCGGAACCTGGCGTAGGCTACACCACCTTCAAATCTGCACTAGAGTTTGCTTGTTACTTGAATACCCCAAATCCCATGTAACCTGTTACTAAACTCAACAATTTCAATCAGGTAAGTTATTAGTAGGTTTTCGCCACACATACAAATCATACTTCTAATTTCTTAATTTACACAACCCGTCTACAAATTATAATAAGTCAAAACTCAATACACTGTATACATACCTAACCTTCTTAGTTGCAAGTGACGCAAGTTCGCAACTTGTTCAATCCATGTTATTAGTTACACTTTGTCAAATCTATAATCAAGACAATCACCCTTATGTCCAATTAAGGACTCAAAACATGACTGGCAACATAGCTAGTAGCCACAAAGCATTTGTCCAATTTACACATTATACCACAAAATAGTCAAGAGAATGATGCACACTAAATACTATAAATGTATTCTTTAACATAGAGTAATAACCACTCACCTTGGCATGAATATATTTCTGAATTACTCCACCTGACTTCAAAGCTTTATTGTACCTAGCTTCATTGCAAGTCAACTCACAACGATTAGGATACGTGTTGAATAATCATTTCATTGCAATATTAGTATCCCTTCATAATAAATCAGCAGTCTTTTGTTCGTCAACCAAAGTCAATTCAATTTATAAATATGACGAGTTAACATCAGCAATTCATGTTTCGCTCAAGTGTACTCAAATATTCATAATTAATAACTTCCATAAAAACCTATTTTTGTGCAGCCCTTTTATGAGCTGCTGCTGTAATCATCTTTTTTGACCCACTTAATGGCGATAATTTTCTTTCTTCTCAAATTATATAGAAAGTAGACTGAACGAGCTTTTCAACAATATAAAGTACACTCCAAACGGACACTCAGTTGATTTTATACGATTTTTTAAAGATAGTTAAAATTCTGGACAGAAGTTTAAAAAATTCAGCATAAGGCTAATCGGTTCAACTTGATTTTTAACTTCTTCGATCAAACCTAAGACCAGTTTTAAACATCCAATTATCATATACTTATACCAAGTTACTCATCCACAATTATTTATTTATTTACACCATGCAACAACAACCTCCAATCTGATCAAATTAAACTGGAATTATTGATGTAGATATTTTCACAAACAGTTGGTGTGCATGAAGTTTTACTACCTTTATCAACATTGTTGATTCTTAGTATCTAACATATTATAGCCACCATTGAAGTATTACTGGTCCATTTCAACCAAAACATCAAATATCTTAAATCCAGAAATTCCAAATTTAGTAAACCAGGGTTCTTTATGAAACAAATGGGTTTGATATACTTACTAACTTTACTACTCACTAGTTTGAACAACTTTTCATATTCAATCATAACTTTGACATTTACTTATGCTCTGAAAATTTAACCATATGTATGTAGTATACGTAGTATAAATTTTATAATCTTTCAACACCCACCCTGCTAATTTGATATATCTACCATTTCCGTTATTAAATCACAAAAATCATTATAGTTATATTTATAGAATTTGGGGTGTTACAGGTTGTGATGAAGAAGGTTGATACCCTTGACGGTGATTACAAAGGTGGTGGTTTTTAATCATCATACTTTGATTAAATGGATGCGGATTGTTTAGGTTTAGCGGTTGAAATCATCAGTATCATCATGTAAGTGAAGGAAGATTCGATTGAATCTGTATTATTGTTGATTGTTTGCTTGAAATTATAAGCCTGCTGATGTTCACATCTTTCATGCGTATTAACTTTGTTTACTATAGTGTTGAATGTTGACATCTTTGTTATGCATGTTAAGTTTGTTTTACCATAGTACCGATCTAAGATGACCTTGAATGAGCTTCATGGCGAGCATATGTCGCAGTTGACTACGCATGCGACCTTAAATTGAGATGATGAATGATCATTGTTTGTGACGGATTTCGTCTTTCTTTGTTTGAGATATTGTGTTAAACATCGTTAGCTGCGTAATTACTTTTTTAATTTGTTAATGTTGCCAAAGATGGCCTTTGAATAGATGTCTAATAACAAACCTGGTGGTTTTCTCCTTTAAGTTTGTGATTGGTGTTGGCATGATTTTCATGTTAACATATGTTACTTTGCTTTTAGTTTATGTTAGTTGACGTTTCAGGCTTTCTTCACTTTTTTAGATAGATTGTATACTGTGGATTTGTAGTTTTGGTTTCATTAGCTGTCCACATGTGGATAGGCATGGCCTTTGGCTTTCGAGTTAATATGGATCTTCCTGATAGTGTTTTTCATATCACTTGACTATTATGCCAAAAGTCCAGTTACTTTACCCAATAACTATGCACCTTTCTCTTTTGAGTTCAGTTGTTTGACCCATTAACCCAAACACGAACAGGTATTGTTTGACAACAACAATAGCACACCAAACATCCTTCATCACTTCTTTCATCGTGAAAAGGGAACACCTTTTGCTGATGACCAGGTCATCTATAACAGGTTGACTTGGTGGGAGCAATTCTAATTTACTCAACACCAGATCAAAATAATCTTGATAAGTTGATTTTGTTTTTGTTTTTTTGCTTCAGGTATGTATTTGGTTTATTTGTAGGCAAGAATGTTTGATTTGGCACCAACGCTTATGCATACAAAAAATGGTTGAATTTTTGCTATGTGATGTGGATAAAAATAAAGCTAACCAAAAAATGGTTGAACCGCGACATTGCCAGAAAAGGGCAACGGATTAGATGGCAGTGTTTTGTGTTTGGGGAATGGTTTCGGGACCAAGTCAAGGCGCACGGAGCAGCGATGATACGTGATATTTCTGGCAGCCAAGTTGGCGGTATTAGGCGCCTGAAATCGGTGGCCAAAAGGTACGAATAATAGCGGGTTTGGGCTGCCAAAGCAGACCGCACATGGGACAATAATGTTGGGTGTTTCAGATATGGTTTGTGGTTTGTGGCCGATAATAGTGTAAGAATCACATGTCCATAAACAGATTTGAGGAAAACGATCAAGGTGTGATCGGAGGCTGTCATAAAACTTACAAGAGGTGATTTTAAGGCTGATAAACCTAGGACATGGCTGTAGGGGCTCCCGAGGTCAGTTGCTGTAACACCTCGTGTTTTTACGTCCAATATTTTTCCGACACGTGTCCCGGTAATCCTCGAATGCCGTGAGCTTTAATAGGAGGGACCGAAGTCGTTGAAACGATAATAATATTCTATTTTATTATATGAAATAAAGTTGGGGGATTTAAGTAAACTTTTGGAATTTTTTTCAAGTTCTGAAGACCCCTTGCGGACCGCAAGGCTCTAGCCATACGGTCCGCAAGGCCACCTGATTCTGAGGGCGCCTGAGGTCCTTACGGACCGTAAGGCATAACCCATACGGTCCGTAAGGACCTGCCAGCGAACAGAAATGTGGCAGCAGCCTGTTCTGCCACATTTGTCGAGTTTTGGCACCATCCTTGCATGCTTGCCACGTTAACATCTGGCATCACCTCTTGGATCTTCCTTAACCTTTAAGATGAACAAATTGTGAGTTGCAACAATCTCCCATGCACATTAAACTTACAAAGTTCATCAAGTGAAGCTCTTGCCCATCTCCAAGCATTCCTCTGTGTCCTTAGCATCATCTTGACCCTATGTAAGTGTTCAAATTCGTGCTAAGTCATTTTTTTAAAGGGCTAAGCTTAGATCAAAGTTCCGTCGTAAAATCGCCTTGACTTTGATCTAAATCCATGTTAGTCCAGCCATTGGTCCTAGCAAAAGTGGCTACGTGATTGTAATAATATAGGTGTTAATCCCTTAAAAGGGCACCTCCTGATTACCACGAATTCTTGATCAATTGACGAGTCAAACTGAAAGTCAAAGAAAGACAAACCGTCCAGTTTTATAAAAATTCATAACTAGCAATCTAGATGTTATAAAATATGTTTTGATGCACTAACAACATAAAAAAAGTATTAGAACTTATACCCACTGATTTGGCTCGTCAAGTTTTGGTCTAGGGTCGGTTTGCAACCGAAAGTCGCTATATTTGACTTTTCATTGACTTTTTGGTTCTGACCCGATTTAGCCATTTTGGCTACTGACTTTTGGTCACTTCAAGACCATATTTAAGTATAGGAAGACCTCCTAAATTTTCGTCACTCGATTTATTAGAAATCTGAGTTTCTATATAAGTTCCATAATTATTTATTAAGACTTTGCAAAAAGGTCTTTTCATACAAATTAAGGTTTTAAACATACATGCATATAAAAATATGTCAAAAACTGATTCATAATTAGAATTTGATTTTATTGATGTCAAGAATCTGATTCTAATCTGAGTTTTCACAAAAGATGCGTTTATAGCATTAAAATGACTAAAATGCCCTTTTCGGCATTTTAGAAACACTTAACATGATTTATGACCAAGATGATATATTTACTATTGTAATAAGTTAAATGACATGTTATCGGTATATAAAACAGGTCATAACTTCTGTTTAACTTAAACATCGATTAAACCGCATTTTAGCGACTTTTACGCTTTTTCGGCGCATAGTATGGTTTAAAACCATAACTATAAGCAAAGACTTGTTACCTATTTATTTATAAACTTATTTTCATCAAATTAACAGTAAGTACAAGTTCCGAACTCAGAATCCCAACTTTGACTTCAAAGCTATGTGTGAAATTACTAAAACGCCCTTACGGGACATAGTTTATTCAAACCGTCAAACACACATATATTTGATATCCTACTGTTATAACATCATAAAATAAGTATTTTTTATAGAATATTAACGACCTTAACATCAGATTCATTTTAAACATCTTTTATAAACACTAAAATGACAAAAATGCCCTTGTAAGGCATAATTCGGTTTTAAATATACCTCGTGATAACCAGCCGAGTGACTCAGCAGATCAAGACCCGATTCAACAACAGGCTGACCCGATCCAACCGTGCAACGATACACAGAACTGGGTCAGCTTGGTCAAAGCTCCACATGATTGAAGAATCCACTCACAAGGCCCACGTGCAACCTGTTACAATTTATTTCTGCATTATTATTTTTAGTCTAAGTTATTTTTATTTATTTGATTTAGTCAAGTAGATTATTTCAAACATATATTCATATGGAACTTATATATGACTCCTACGGTTACCCGGTTTTGCCTATGCGTGTTCGGTTAAGCTTACGTAACTAATTTACGTACTTAAATCGAAACGGGTTTAACTTTGTCATTTCTCTATCAAAATCCAGAATGTTGTTGGTTTACCCATATTAGACAAGTTTATATACTTGTCGGGTCTAACTAACATCCTATTCCGGTCACCGCTTAATCTAGCGCATCGTACCGCATTGTTTTAGCGTAAGACTAACCGGTTCAAGTCTAAGACTTAACTAGGGACCCGTTAGCATTCTAATATTGGTTAATAATTACCATCACTCCAAACTGAACGCCTTTCGGTAAATTGTGCCTGTACTTATCTTGGATCTGCGACTGAGTTTTGGACTTCACGAAGACTTAACCTCAGGTAAATACTCTTAACCTATTTTCCCTATACGGGCTTGGGATACGGTAAATTATTACCGCTTGGTCGGGTATGGAAATTATGTTTTATCCGGTTGTGATAACTAACTAAAATTGCATAACCCGGTTTTGATCTGTTTTGTCTGAAACTCAAACATTAGGAGTGGGCTTGACCGTGTCCGGGATATCCTTGGCTCACTAAAGTGTTAGTGGCCACGACTAAAGCATGGCGTGTAGGCATACACTAGGTAATTGCTAACTGCTTTCTTTGTGAAAGTTCAGAGTGGTGTGTCAGTCGATCATGTCTCGGTTTCTGTACCGGGCCCCATATGTAAAAGACGGACATGTAAATCTGTATACAAGGTCTTAGTACTATCCCAAGTTATTTACGAAAATGTGCCTCGTGCTCTTAAAATCATTTTATAAAGGATTTTCAAAATGAGTCGGTTGATTGTATTTACCAGTGTAACTGACGTATTTTCAAATATTAAAAATACAGGTACAAGTACGCAATAGGCCGGAAGCTGCGGGGCATTGACATTAAGGAGTTGCGACCTTAGAGTTGAGCCTGTAGAGTCTGTTTTCATTTTGTATGTTATCCGCTTCGCCTGTGGATCATATACAAACCTTGTTTGTATATTTTTATGTTTCGAACTACGGACACTTTATGGTTTATAATAGTTTATATTTTACTCCAAGCCTCTCGTTGTGTTGCTCTGTGTTGTAATTGGTTATAATGATATCAACTGTACGTCACGATACTCCCCACCGGGCCCACCGAAATACACATGGAAATTGGGGTGTGACAGTTGAAAGCGCCGGTGAATGACGGTTTGGGGGTTTCGGTCGAAACAAGCATGTGGAAATCTAGCCAAGTGTGTATACACTTAAGGTGAGTTCATAACCCTCTTTTCTAATTGTTTTTAAATATTATTGCGGCTGATCATGTAAAAAGAGTTAATTGTCTCGGAAGGGTTTATTAAATTGTATATTGATGGTTATAATTTAAGTAGCTGAATGTCCCATTTAGGTGACCCTCCGGTGTTGTTTTGAATAGGATTTAAAGGGATATGTTTTAATGAGTTAATTAACCAAAGATTGTGTGAAAAAGTTGGGTAACATACTGGTTAAAGGGTTAGTATGCTTAGACATTACAATAGCTTGAAAATGTGAATACGTGTATTGTTAACCATATAAAATATTTATGTGTTTTAGGGATGATTGTGAGCTGAGTTGAAAGAGGTCAAAGGTGATGTGTTTCAAGGTGATAATTAACCTCAATTTGTGTGAGAATTGGTTCTTTAGATGATTGGTTAAATGGGATTAAAAAAATGGTTTATGTTGTGTAACGACGGCTACCCACTTAAAGCATGCTACCCACTGATGTTACATGTGTTCTTCAAATTCTTATGCTCTCATAGTGAAATTATATATGTATTAAGATGATCAGTTGAAGTAGATTAGTTTTCCTGATAATAAACTGTGGATTTTTTTCCAAGAAAGCCCTTTCACCAATGGCTATTGTTGTGCTTCTAAAGGTTACTTTTTCGCTTTCACTTGAACTTTGAGTTAAATATCATGTATTCGTAGTTTTCTTATGGTTTTGATTGGTTTTTTATCGGTTCGGTTCAAGTTTAAAGTGGTTTCAAATGAGAGGAATACAAACCAGTTAAAAACCTACAGGTTGTACCAGCTCTGAACCGGTTCAATGTATACCAACTACAAACCGGTTTCTGTTCGGGTTGGTTAGCCGGTTTCAGTTTTCAAACCGGATTGAATGTGCATCTTTACACTCCTCTACTACCACACTACACCAATACCCAAACATACCAGCTTCCAGAAACCGCTCATTCATCGTAAATTTTTTACAAGGTTCTTGCTGCTTCCTTCTTATCAACGATTTCAAAAGCTATTTCACCCCTTCTTTTTCTTCTTGGTGCTTTTAGTGATTGTTGTTATTGTCATTCCTCAATTAATAAAAATACTAATTAAGGGGTTATGTAACAAAATCAGGTTGTTGATAAGGATCAAGAGAGTGGTTCTTCCAATTCTAGGTCTAAGGTCAACGATGGTCGGTGAGTAAATAACTAACCATGTATGTTTCTATAGATTGAAATAAACTCATGTTATTCAAAATTGTTTGGTTTAATTTTACAGTGATTATGACAATTATGTTTTTTTTGTTTGTTTTGTATTATGGTGGGATGAAGATGTGATTACTTGCATATAAACAAGGGTTCAGATGAATTAATACATGGTGTTCTGTGTATAAATAAATCTTTAACGATCTGTGATTTTTTGTTCGATTTTTCAGTTCAGTGTTATAATTTAATATTTTCATCATAAGTAATGAAATTTTTCTTTCACTTCAAACGTGTCATTTAAATAAAGTGTCGGTTCGGTCGGGTTAAGAAGGTTACATGTAGAGTTAGTTACTTCGTTTATTTTTTAATTAAGAAATAAGTTTACCTCATGTATTCTTTATTTCTTTATATTTATTAAACCACCTGTAGTCCCATGATTGTTTACTTTGTACATAGCTTGGCAAAATAGGCGAGTTAGGTTGGTCGAAAAAGGTCTTTTTTAAAGAGTATCATTTTGGTTTAGGTCTAACCAAATTGTGAGAACGGGTTTACTAGATATATCATTGTTTAAGCCTCACCTCTCTAACAACAATCAATGGAAAAAATGTAGGTGTTGAAGAGAAGCGATCCAGGAACACTACATGTATGTTTTAAGATGTTAATGCATTTTAAACAAATTAATTATGTTAGTAAAATTGGGTGGTAGTATGTTGATGTTTAGGTGTACTCTATGGTGTAAGTTGGCAGCCTGCTGCCTTTTGATTTAGTTATAAAATTGAGTGGTCTTTCAAAAAAATATTTGATCTTTTCAACAAAATCTACCACATGCTTCGATGACTCGACAATTCTTTTGGTACACACGTCTTTTCGTACAAAGCACACTCGCTCGCTATAATAAGAAGCCTAACAAACTTTTTAATCATCTCTATCGTAATCTTTACATAAGTAACGGAACGTTTATTTCATTTCAAAGCTCTACGTAAACACTGATAAATAATATAATTTACTTTGAGACCACCCGTGTAACACATGGGTACTTAAACTAGTACTAGCCTAAAAGGATTAAACAACAAGTTTAATCTAACAAACTAAGTTGGTGTCTAAAGCATGCTATGATTAGGGTTTCCATAAGTGATTTGGGGCACTAAGGTTTTAAGTCAAAATGTTTTAATTAGTTAATTAAAATAACAATTTTTTATTTAAAATGTTAATGGGAGTATAACAGTAATAGTTTTTTTTTTTTTTTTTTAACTTAAAATAGATTTTACTGTTATTTTTATTTTTACCCAAAATAACAGACAAAAGGAATCTCGGACTTTAGATTCTATTAAAGTATAAAAACATATTTTATGTTATCAATCAGAAATTCTTAATTCTGTTTAATTTATTAAAACATGAAAGTATAACATTCTGATTTATTACAGAACACTAACTATTGTGAGAACAAAAAGAACAACTCTAAAACACTAAATTTTAGGACTTAAGGTTCATAATTTTCAACTTTTATGGTTCTTATATTCATATGTGTATTATATATACATAAAAAAAACCATATATTTTTACCTACACATAGCCTACATACATGTTGGTAATTAACCTACGCATAACCTACATATGTGTAGGTTGTACAAAAAGTGCAATTTTTCCATATTTTGTTTTGAATTCTAGTGTAAGAAACAATAAATCTTACATTTTTTACATTTTCATATACTTTTTAGGTTTTTAGGATTGAAAAAATGGACGATTCGTTATGTTCGTTCTCGCAATATTTAGTGTTCTGCATTGAACATTCCTGCGTATATATATATATATATATATATATATATATGTATATATATATATATGTATATATATGTGTGTGTATGTATATATATATATGTGTGTGAGAGGCAAATTATTCACCCCGTCATAATTTTCGTGATGATTCACTACTGTCATGGTATAGTGTTCGCCAGCCCCTTACGTCGCTATGGGAGATGGTGGCGCTATATGAGGGGGGGGGGGGGGGGGGTTGTATAAGCAGCGTATGTATGGTGTGTATATATATCCTCATTATTTGAATTGGATTCAAATTCCAAAAGAACTTCCGCAATACCAGATCTCGTTTAGCGATATGCTAATGGTGTACCGGGCCACGTCATCGGATCACCAAGGGTGAGGAGATAGGCTAGCCTTATGATGCGTGAATGGGCCAGCCCAATTCCACAAAAATCAGTAAATAATGGGAGTGGTCGGTTGGTATTTTGTGGGTATATATTATTTAATGGATCTCCATTATTAATTGCCATCCAAAAAGCATGTATATATTCTCGTCAATAATTCTGCCGGTCATCCCACCTATACTGATACGAGATTTGAGTTTTCTAATGGAAAATCAATCAATTTTCACTGGTGTTATGTTAGGGTTGATATAATACTAGGCTTATGTTCAGTGGTTGGGCAATGATAGTGATTGGTGACAAACCCACCGAGGGGGACTCGATCCTAAGACGCACCCTGGTTTTCATCTGGCTGTTATTTCAGCAAAACAACTCGTGTGGAGGCAGTACGGTTTCAGGGGGAACGCTGTAACCAAGTCTAACAAACCCAACACGAACCTGATTAAAACAACATAGTCTGGGCAGATCTTGATTAGGACCGTTGTTTAAACAGTGTGACATTAGGTCACTAAAAAGAAAGTCACCGCGCCCAAAACAATTAAATCCCAATTGCCATCCTTAGTTTATTTTCTTTCTTGGCCACTTCAGCCCATTACCTTGCGTAGCTTCAAAAAATATTAAAACATGTAATTTGATTAATTACAAGTTGATTTGTTCAATTAATTAATTCATTTAATTTTTTTGAACAGTAATGAATCTCGCATGTAAAATTATCCTGCTGTGGCTATGTCCAAGATCGACTCCGCAATCGTCATGATACCGTGCCCCTCGATACATGGGAACTGGATGGAATCAGTAAACCCTTGCCCCGCGTCAGGTTCGAACCCGGAATTAAAACCCCGATTCATCAATGCACCCAGATACCCCTTAAAATGCCCAAATAAGAATCGAACCTACATCTCCACTAAAAAGGACATACCATTTTACCAGTAGACCTAGTTCTCAAGACAATTAATTCATGAAATCAAAATAGCTAATGAACATCAGTCCGTGATTTCAATTCTTTTCTTTTAAGACAAATTTTTTATTTTAGTATAAATTTATCCTTTTAGCTCATTTTCATTTAAAATTATAAAACTTTATATATGTATCAGTTACGGGTTGAATTTAATAACACAACCACAAAGTTACTAAAAAGTGTGGCAATATTTATATAAAAATTGTATATTTTAAATCATATCAAATAATCACCCTAAATACAAAGAAACGAAATCCTAAACGAACTGACAATATATTAATCTTTGGAAATTGGTTTCTCCTATTTGAGGACTTAAATTTTAATTTAATATAATATATAAATCGGTATTTGTATATAATTATAATAATTTAATATGTTATCATACTCAATAAATGCTACAAATTTAGATAAATTATTAAAATTCATCTAACAAATTAATAAATCAGATTCCAAGATTATCATATATTTTAATTTGATACAAAAATTTTATAAAGGAATCTATACGTTTATCAATTTCACAAGTACTTTATTTCCATAAAATTTCCATAATACTTGTATAATATGTAAAAATTAATAAAAATATTCATAAAATCTATTTGTGATAATCTGGTATTTTTGTAATGATTTAAACATATTTAAACCAAAATAAATCCAATTTTAATTAAAGATTACCAAAAATTATAAAAAAAAATCTATAAGATTCTATAACATTTGTATTATCTGTAAAAATCAGTGGCAATATATGCGCAATTTGATTTTTTAGAATTTTATATTTTTAATTGATTTTATAAATGATATAAACATATATACTAACATGATAAATAATTCTACTTTCAATTTCATCAAAACACATGTCTAACCCTGAAAGCCTCAAACTTTATAAATGAAGTACCCTAATTTTATAACTATAATAAAATTCTAATAATTCAGCCTTTTATCACTAATATTGATAGAGAGCTTTAGAAGAGGATGAAAAATAAATAATATTAGGTTTTGGAATCATCTGATTTGGATAAGAATTGAAGGAGAAATCGTTAGTTGATGATACAAGCCCTAGAATCTTCTCCGGATTAATTCACGAGATGTAATGGATGAAATGAGGAATTTCTAGTGGGGTTTTGCATGGCTTAATCAGAGAAACAAATGGCTTAAGTTTCAGAAACTAATTTGACGATTTGGGTAAAAACCCAATTGGTGTTCTTGAAGCTTGAAGATGTTGTTAATGGTGAATTGATCATTTACGAGCAGTTACAGGACGATTGAGTAGTGGGAAGTTAATTCCCCATCATGGCGAGTTAAACGGATTTATATCGAAGCTAAACGATTTAGTAATTAATTGGTTTGGGTTAATGATGTGTGGGTCGCAAATGGGTGAGTTTCGGAGGAAGGAGATGAAGAGGTTCAGGATCAGGTTAAAGGATTTAAGTAAAACCGGTTAGGTTTTGATATAAGAACTGGCGTAGGCCACTTAGTTGCGTTTGTTGTTTTTGCTGCGAAGTGCCCGGGTTCAAAACTCGTTTGGGGCCTTTTTTTGTTTATTTCATTTCAGGTTTTCAGATTAAACTTATAGGAAATAAGGACAGAGATTAAACACAAGACATTGTGCAGTTTAACTTATAGGAAATAAGGACAGAGTCCTACCATTGAAGGTCAATCTTGAATTTGTAGTAATGTCAAGGGTTTATTTTATAAAAGTTAATCTATTTTAGGTTATTATATTGTGATTGATTTAGGAAAGGTTTAATTGTCTTGAAAAACAAGTTTAATAGTACTATAAATATGGGTCTATGTTATTGTTTTTAGAGTTAATTACGTTTTTCGTCCCTGTGGTTTGTCAGAAATCACTATTTTAGTCCATTAGTTTAAAAATTGTCATTTCAGTCCCTGTGGTTTCACTTTCATAACTATTTCAATCCATTGGTTTGTCAAAAATCACTATTTCAGTCCATTAGTTTGCAATAAAGTGTCAGAATAATTGGATGGAATTAACGAATGTGGATTGAAATAGTTACGAAAGTGAAACCATAGGGACTGAAATGGCAATTTTTAAACTAATGGACTGAAATAGTGATTTTTGACAAACCACAGGGACGAAAAACGTAATTAACTCTTGTTTTTATTTGTCTGTTTTCCTTGTAAGTTTGTTAGTTCGTTTGATTGAATAGAAAGAGTCGCGGGTTTGTCCCTCCAATATCTCGTGTTTGTGTTTGTTGATACATTTGTTTACACACGAAGATTCACATAAATTCGTTTATCCCATTCGTTCAATCAAGATCTTACGTCGTTTGCCTTCGTAGGAAGAAAGAAGGTTACTTTTTGTTGAAGCTTGCAATTACCAAGAGAAAAGAAAAAGATTTTTGTGTGTTGCAATTGTCGCACGTAGAGAAATAAAAGGAGTTTCTTTAGGTTTGACCAGGGTTTTGTCTTTGATCTAAAAAAGTTGTTTTTTGACTTGCTCGTTAGTGAAATATAAAAGGAACATAATAATTTGTTTTTTTTTTTTTTTGGTGTTTGCGCCTTAACATCAGAAAGCATATTTGTGGAGCAGTCTTGAAAATTACCCGCCAATTTATATTTAGTTCGGTTGACTACAGGAGAAAGAAGCCCCGTGAATCGCAAAGGACAATTTTTTTAAGAAGAGGCAGCATAAAAAGATCTGTTTTGGGATCGATTGTATCGCATAAGCAGGCCAGTTTGATGGTTGAAAGTGATACTTTCTTTTGGGTGTTGAACTCCAAAGAAAAAAAACGCAACAGTAAGTTCTCATATAGCAAGATTGTTTTCGACAGTGGCGGACCTAGAAACATTTTTAAATGGGGACCGGAATTTTTTTAGTAGGTCGTTTGTGTATTGGTATATAATATTTTTTTCCTGTACCATTCGGGTAGGGTCATATAAAAAACAATCAAACCAAATTTTATTTAATTAACAAAAATATGTCAAACGTTATTACACACACGTATTATAAAAATACAATATATCTATGTTGTTCTCTACGGGTTTTTGTTTTATTAAATCTAGCCATAACATCCTCTATAGATACATTACTAAGTAAGTATATTTCAATACGGCAAATATAATTATCGCCTAAATTATCATCACCAAGTCAATAGCTCAATAACATATCACAAATTCACAATTTAACATTAATTTCACATAATTGCATTAGACTTGACTATAAATCATAAGCATTCAATGTTTTCATATTAACTACTCATACAATACACATGATATTGATGATAGATATGGTAGTAATAATCCTAATATACTAAACTGATAAGGAAAATTAAACTTATATATGATAATACAACCAATAAAAAACTTACAAATTAAAATAGGTTTATAGTACGAAGTAAATAGACATCATACAAATTACTGGTATAATAAACATGAGAATAGACAATTTATTAGAAATTATTTAAAAAACTTTTAAATACAATTAATTAATATTAATAATAGGTAAACAAATATACACATACAAAACTATTTTATCTAGTAAAGTTTTGGTTTTGCTGTTTGCTGCTCTTTTTCCTTCACGTGAGAAACTAATATAAGACTAAATGATCAATGAAGTCATATTTACTCATTCAAGTGTGTATATGTATATATTGGGCTATTAATGTAAAAAAAGGCTATTTCATAATTTAATAACTAGGTGGACACCGGTCCGATGGACGTGTTGTTGTTAGTGTTATAACTATATATAATAGATTACAACAGCTACGTAAAATCTCAAACATACAACAAAAACTTATCATGTAACCTCTCTTTCTTCACAAATTTAGGAACTCAACCTTAAGATGCAACCTTTTCACCATGAGAATGAGACTCAGGTTGTTCAATAGGAACCCACCTTGCCTCCATACAACTCCATTGGTCTGAATAATGTCTGCTCCAAAGCGCACCAACTAAGAGCTTTTGAGGCAGCAAGATCTGGCACTGTCCATTTAAAGAACTCTATTAAATTGCTCATGTCTAAAAAAAAATCACATTTACAATCAATAAAAGAAATCAAAAGTTGATAAAAAGAATTGTGATTATCCCTAAAAGGGAGCTTAATAGTAGTTTACCTTCATATCTTCATTAGCCTCTAATTGTTAAATTTTGGAGGGATTAGTTCCATTCCACTCCAGTCGAAAGATAAACGATCAGTTCAAATGTTAATCGACTAATAATACAGAAAAGAACAAAATTTGTGAGCTGCAAGGAAATATCCTGACAAACTTATAGCCATCCGTCTAAGAAGAATTAATGTGAAAATCTCTTCCGCTGCTACTTTTGCAGCAAAAACCTGAATCATGAACAATGACCATAAAAATTTCAAGATCTTGAAACCTAAGTGAGACATGAGAAACATCAAATGGCAAACAAATTGGAGAAAATGATTATGAGATTTTGAACACAGGAGGTTCAGATCTTCATGCCTTGGGCCACATGCTTTATGCTAAAATCATTAATTGAGGATTAACAAAAAAAATTGCAAAAAAAATATAAATATTAGAAACTCAAATTCGTTATTCTAGACGATTAATTAGGCCCAAATATGTCACACCCTCAAAATCCACATGCGGAGTTCTACCGCGAGGCGCGTGACAAACCAGGATCACAGTCATTAGTCATACTGAACGACCACGTTTAAAACTTTTCATGTTTGCTCATTCATGAGAAAATACTGTTTATACAATTTAGTTGCGGAAGCGTAACAATTACAAAACCATATTAGCTAATGTAATTAAAAGTGATTCTAAAAGTTGATGAAATCAATGCGACTCTGAAATGCATCCTAGTCTTGATATGTGCTACCTTAGCAACCTGAGAAAACATGTAAAATCAAGTGTCAACAATAATGATGAGTGAGTTCACAGGTTTTAGTTCACAAGTTTAAACATAAGTGTTTCCCCACTGGTTCAACCTTGAACCAGTGTCTCATAAGTTACCCTGATCCAACCCGAATCAGATTAATATTATGTAGTTTAGCAGTTCATGTTATATGTTTAGGTAGCTAGCCTAGGTCATGTTAACAAAGTGTTCGATCCGAAGCCAACGTTGTTGCCCCTGTTGTGCCAGGCCTATCACCAACCATGGCTAAAAAGTTAGGCAAATTCTACACTTGTGACCATCAACGTTCGGTCTAACTGGCGCGACCAGTTCGAGTGAGGCTTGTCGGTCCCAGTAGTATTACTAACAATTTCCTCGCTATAATCCAATACTAACGACATCATAAGTTTTAAGGGGACTAATATGTGATATATGCTTCTTTGTGACCATAACTGTATAACATAACTCTAAATAGAAAGGCGTTACTGTACCGTGATGCATACAACCTATACATCACTGTAACGTATACAAGTTTTAAGTAGAAATACGTTACTGTACCGTAATATAATCAACCCATATATCACTGTAACGTGTACATGTTTTCTCCCCCTGTGTTTTGTAAATGTTTAAAGAATTAGGGGCCGTGAACTCACCTTATAAAGCTCGGTTAGACAAGTGCAAAAGAAGTAAAGGATGGAACCCTAATCACGTCCAAACATGTCAACCAGTTCAAAGTTAGTGTGTGAACGCATACGGACACAAAACCCTACACGTAACTAACACATAGTACGTAACACGTAACGACAAGTTCAAAACCATATTCATGCATGCAAAGTGTCGCAATACGAAATAGTGACCAACAACTTGTCACAAACACAAGATAGCACATAATATCACAGATCAGCATTTCATGCAATTTTTGCCCTTTTTGAGGTGCGTTAAGCGGGACCTTCCGACCACCGGAAAATTCCCGAAAATTCTCAAACATGTAACATGTATCATGATTCATTGTGTTAAAATTTGGCGGCGAAACTCTTCACGGATTTTCCGTAAAAATCCCGCACCAACCCTTGATCAGATTTAACAATTCTGATCAGGTTTTATGAAATAATTCATATAAAAATGCACGTGATTCCGTCTGACCCGAAACCAAAGCCAAAAGTTTGGAAGCAAACCCTAGTTTCTACAGTAGCATGATCATGAACAACACATATACACGAAATTATTTATGACACAAAACATTGGCTGCATTTTCAGCAGAAACATGCAGCCCTGTGCGCTTGTATGATAAATTTCTTTAAAAATAGTTTTACTTATCCGAAAAATACGAAACCAATTTTAAATGAAAGCTAACATGTAAAATTAGTGTTCTATCTTTTAAAAAGTGACTATGGGTCGTTTATGGTGTCCAGAACATCTCGTACAAGTCGGCTGATTTCAGCAGCCCTGTGCTGAAATAATTCAGCCATCACTTTTAACGAATAACACGTAATTAAGAACGATTCTAGGCACTATTAACGCATCACAAGCAAGTAGAATACGTCCATAACATGCATGATCAGATTATATGTCCAAAACACATCAACAAAGTCGTATAAACAGTGAACAATTCAATAACAACGCACCATGCATCAACCCTAACATCAAAACTCATCAATAATCATCCCACATGCATGAAACCCGAAACCCTAACACAAGAACACAGGGATTTCGGACCAAACTCATATTGTACATCATTCATATATCAAGAATTCGAGCATATGACAACATGTACACAATTCCTAATCAACACAACGCAAGAATCATGCGAAACATGTAAACCCTAGTGCACATAACATCATCAAATCGTAAAATTAAGGCATACCGAGAAGCACACGTGTACGAAGATAATCAAGGAAGGCTCGGGACACTCGGGGCTGCACAGAAATCGAGGTGGATGGGCTGTTTTGGGTTGCGAGGACAGAGAGAGGGAGAGGGGGTTCCGATCGGGTGGCTAGGGTTTTAGGGTTGGGAGTTTTTTTTTTTTTTTTTTCTACAAATGATAAGGGGTATGATATGGAGAGGTTATAAAATTTAAGACACAAATGTGGGCTTTTCGTGTGGGCCAGGGCCGAACAAGGGTGGAGCTCGGGTTGTTCGTTTTCTTTTTTTTTTCTTTTTTTTTGCACAAGTAGTACAAACGAATGACGTAATAAAGCACATAAACGAGACACGATAATTAAAACCTTCAAACGACAATTAGCACGTATGGATTTTACGTAATTGGAGCGTGACGCGATAAATTCACAAACGTCTAATAACACGTAGCACGTAATTCAGATACGACTCGCTAAAATTCGCAAACATCGTGTATTTCCGAAATCCTAAAGTTAGCGTAGTTATAGCGTGCGCGTAATTAATTATCCGAATTAAATTAACGTAGGAACGAATGACGATAAAGTTGCGCGTTTAAAATACCTGAAAAACCGGATGTCACATTATCCCCATGTTGAAAGAACTTTCGTCCCGAAAATTAAATAAGCACGAGTTTGAAAAGTGTTAAGAGTGAGGGGATATTTTTGAGTTGCGACATTCTTCCCCAGTTAAAAGAATTTCGCCCCGAAATTCAGTTTGCGCTACATGGATTTTGTGATTCGGTTGCAAAAAGGTGAGGATATTTGTCTTTTGTTTGATCCTCTCTTTCCCAAGTGTACTCTGGTCCACGCTTAGAGTTCCAACGAACCTTGACAATCGGTATTTTACTATGTCTTCGTGTTTTGACCTCTCGGTCCATAATTTCGATTGGTTCTTCAATGAACCGCAGTTGTTCGTCCACATGGATCTCATCCAGTGGAACGGCTAAAGTTTCATCTGATAGACACTTCTTCAGATTTGAGACGTGAAAAACATTGTGAACTCCACTGAGTTCATCAGGAAGGTTCAACTCATAAGCTACAGGACCGATTTTCTTTGTTATTTCAAACGGGCCAACATACCGTGGGTTTAGTTTACCTCTTTTACCAAAACGAATCACGCCCTTCCAAGGTGAGACTTTAAGTAGCACTCGCTCCCTAACCTGGAACTCGAGAGGTTTCCTACGCTTATCAGCGTAGCTTTTCTGACGATCACGAGCTACCGTCATTCGTTGTCGGATTTGGGCAATCATTTCCGTTGTGTCGAAACGAGTTCTGGGCCAGTGATTTGGCTGTCGCCAACTTCTGTCCAGCATAGAGGTGATCGGCATTTCCGCCCGTACAAAGCCTCGAACGGAACAGCCTTGGTGCTGGCGTGGTAATTATTGTTGTATAAAAACTCCACTAAAGGTAGATGCCTTTCCCAGCCGTTACCAAAGTCAATAACACATGCTCGAAGCATGTCTTCTAGAGTCTGAATGGGGCATTCAGTTTGCCCATCCCTCTGAGGGTGATAAGTTGTACTCATGTCTAGACGTGAGCCAAAGATTATGCATCGCCTGCCACAAATCAGATGCAAAGCGCGGGTCACGATTGGAAATGATAGAAGTTGGCACTCCGTGCCTAGCGACTACTTCCTTCAAATTGATGTCTACGAGTGTAGGAAACTTGTCAGTTTCCTTGATTGCCAGAAAGTGTGCAGACTTTGTCAGTCGATCGACAATCACCCAGATGGTGTCGTTTCCTCGCTGGGATCTGGGTAAGCCAGTGACGAAATCCCTAGAAATTTGCTCCCATTTCCATGTTGGGATCTCTGGTTGTTGAAAGTCCTGGCGGCTTTTGGTATTCAACCTTAACCCTAACACATGTCAAACATTTACTAACATAAGTCGCTATGTTAGCTTTCGTGTGGGGCCACCAGTGCAAAGTCTTGAGGTCCTGATACATCTTGTCAGAACCAGGATGCACCGAGTAATGAGACTTGTGTGCTTCATCCATCACAAACTCTGGTAAGTTTCCATAGAATGGGGCCCATACACGTTCCATGGAGTAAATAAATGTCGTCTTCCTTGCATTCAAGTTTCTTCTCCATGCCCAATAGGGATTCTGCTTTGAGGTTCTCTTCTTTCAATGCTTCAATCTAAGCGTCACGAATCTAGGTAGGAAGACTGGAGTGGATAGAAAGCTGTAACGCACATACACGCTTAGGTTTGGTATCCTTATGACTGAGGGCATCGGCCACCACGTTGGCCTTGCCTGGATGATACTAGATCACGCACTCATAGTGGTTGAGGAGTTCGACCCATCGACGCTGTCGCATGTTCAACTCCTTCTGATCGAAGACATGCTAGAGACTCTTGTGATCGGTGTAGATGGTGCACTTGGTACCGTGCAGGTAATGTCTCCCTATCTTGAGTGCAAACGCTACTGCTCCCCAACTCCCAAACCGTGGGTAGTGTAGTTCTTTTTCGTGAACCTTGAGTTGGCATGATCGCGTAAGCGATGCCTTTCTCATGTTGCACCAACACGTAACTTAGTCCTTGGATAGACACGTCACAGTAAACAACGAAATTGTTTGTGCCTTCTAGTAACGAAAGAATGGGTGTACTACAGAGTTTCACCTTCAACTGTTGAAACGCGGATTACTGGGCAGTCTTTCGAGTTAGAGTTGAGAGGGTTTGTGCCTAAGGTCAAGAAAAGCGAGCTTCGCAACGTCAAAAGTCGTTCGTTAGAAGCTAAACATAAGGTTGTTTGTGTGGTAGGGGCTCCATGGTAAGGTGTAGGTATCGTTCGGATTCCTACTAGTTCTTGGAGTAGATTCGGATGTCGTCAAAGAAAACAAGTGGCATATTCTTCAAGGTAGGCTAAATTCGAATGTCGTGACTAGGAACCTGTCTCGTTCGTAACGAGTTCTAAGGATAGTTCTCGTGATATTCATGGCCCATTGCTCCTCGAGTAACATTCGTAGAGAGTAACCCCTCCAAACGAAAGTTCGCGAAGAATGTTGTTAGGATAAGGATCATAGAATCCGGCAAGTATATCCCGAATGGATGTGGAAACGTGCAAAAAGGGTACTCGCAATCGATGCGTAAGTGTGTAAGGATCCGTAACAGAGGTTTACTTGATGTCAGGGGTATAACTGGTCGTATACAAGTTTGCATAAGTATAAAAAAAATGAAAAACGCCATTTGTCAAAAAGGGGTGTCACGTGGATATATCAATCATAACAAGAATTTACCATCGAAGAATGGTTGCCGCACGAGTTCGTAGTGTTAAGATTCACTGAAACCTCCGTCTAATTTGTCGGGCTCGCCCACACGCGAAGGAGGAATAATTCACTTTGATCCATGAACTTAGATGAGTGTGCAATTTATCGTGTCGGTAAGCAACCAAATTCGGAGGAGTTTCTATAGGTCGTGTGAATGAATCTAAAATATGCCTGTGTAGTCAAGAGGTTTCAAAGAAAGGACGCGAAAACATGTTGAAGAGGCTATGATCGTATCAACAATTCATCACCATCCTCAAGATTTCAAGAAGTGATCACCAAGGATCAAAAAGACAAGTTCACCGAGTTCTTTAAAAAAAATTGAACATATATTTGATGGGAGATTATGCGTAAATTTTTGAAGATGTAGTGCGACCACGACAATGGGGTGGGAGATTTGTCTACGTTGTCAACAGTAACTAACTGTCGCATTAAACAGTAAGCATCGATCAGTGCAATGGCTAGGAGATAGACTAGCTCAGAAGAGAAAACTGTTATGGAATAACTATCCTAGCAATACGAGGAGTAAGATTATTGTATATGTCATCATGTTTATCTAGGTGTTGAATAACTTACATCTTGTCTTCTGATGTCCATAAGATGATGGGACCATTTTGTGGAAATCCATTTGTAGGGTTGGATATGTTGCAATGTACATCAGGTTAGACTAAAGATTAGCAACAGGACCGAGTATAAGGGGTCAAAGGAAATTTTATAGTTAAGGCAAGGGATAAGGAGTGAGCGTATGAGAGATTCTTCATAATTCGTTTATATGCTGATGTTGAAGGGTTTACCTTACGATTTCTGATATGGTTTCAATCGAGATAACAGGTTCTGATGAGAATCTTAGTTCCACCAAGACTCGTATATGAGAAAAGAAATAAATAAATAAATAACAAGGGATTCCATTGACGATAGCTTAGTGTGTCTAAAAAGATCTTAAATCTAATTGTTGCGTCCATCAACTGCTAGACAAGTTTAACGGCACCAGTTAGTCGTTGAATAAGTTACAAGAGATTCTATTGACAGTGGAAGTTTTAAATATGAGATTCACAGGTTAGGACAATTTATCCACACACAGGGTTTCACAAGGGTTCACATACATCGCAAATTACTATTACGTGTGCACCCGTAATGATAAGTTGGTTTGCATGTTCACCCTAGTTCCATCTATTTGTGTCAAAATGTCCCTCAGATTTAATTTTTCGAGTACAAAGCGTTGTCAAAATGATAGAGTTATCAAAAGCTTAGTCAATAATCCAAATGTTGATAAATTCAGAGTTATATCAGAAAGAGTAATGTGGGATCAATTGATCTGAGGATCTACTCAAGTTGAAACACACCATGAGAATCCAATCCAGCGGATTGTAGAGGTAAGAGTGCACATGGAACAAACATGCACATGAATTGTGACTTCAAGAGATGAAACTAGTTCATTAACGTAGGTTACCAGAAAAAGCAAGGCAACCGTTCCACCATCCGAGTCAGGTTAGAGTTCAGGTGTGCAATAGGCAAAGTGTTCTTAGTTTCGTGGTCAATCATTCTCTCGAAGAATATCAACCAAAGATGTAGAATCGTGGATCGGGAAAAATGATGACATCTCGATGTCAATGGTTTCTGCAATAACGTGTGCAACGAACTGCCCTAACGCAGGGTGCCTCACGCCAGGGCCACCTGCTCAGGTTGAAAGAAAGTAGAACTAGTGGGGCCGGAGTAATGTCGTTGGTAAGTAAAGAAATGACTCGTTTTCGATAACTCAACTCCCAAGAGATATGCATCGATGTTGTATGTCGTCCCAATCATGGACTTGAGAAAGCTCACCATACCCGATAGTACCATCGGTAGCTCAAGCTAGTGTTTTGCTCATCCGTGTGGTGTAGGAAGAAGTACAGATGACTGTGATGGGAAACACTCCTCTAGAGGCTCCGACTCACGGCCCTCAGATAGGAGTAGATTCACGTTGTTGGCGATTCCACAGACATCACCACTAGGGATGAATATACAAAGAGTTTGGTGTGCTCCTCGTCAGTAGAGGGTTTAATGGATGTTGTTGACCTACCCGTAATTTCAATGTAAATTTTGATGCCATGTTCGTAGGCATATCATGTGTGAGTGTTCTTGTATGTCAGGTATGAGTGTTTGTGTTGGTGTGTGACTAATGCATTGTCTACGGCTATAGACTAAGTCTACTCTCTAATGCAAACCTAGTTCACTATAACCATTGGCTCTGATACAAATCTGTCACATCCTCAAAATCCACATGCGGAGTTCTACCGCAAGACGCGTGACAAACCAGGATCACAGTCATTAGTCATACTGAACGACCACTATATGAGTTTAAAAATTTTCATGTTTGCTCATTCATGAGAAAATACTGTTTATACAATTTAGTTGCGGAAGCGTAACAATTACAAAACCATATTAGCTAATGTAATT
The DNA here is from genome assembly GCA_947069175.1 of Scalesia atractyloides. NCBI lineage: Eukaryota > Viridiplantae > Streptophyta > Magnoliopsida > Asterales > Asteraceae > Scalesia > Scalesia atractyloides. The sequence goes on from CAMTDV010000021.1 coordinate 77,179,133, forward strand.
AAAAGTGATTCTAAAAGTTTGATGAAATCAATGCGACTCCGAAATGCATCCTAGTCCTGATATGTGCTACTTAGCAACCTGAGAAAACATGTAAAATCAAGTGTCAACAATAATGATGAGTGAGTTCACAGGTTTTAGTTCACAAGTTTAAACATAAGTGTTTCCCCACTGGTTAGTGTCTCATAAGTTACCCTGATCCAACCCGAATCAGATTAATATTATGTAGTTTAGCAGTTCATGTTATATGTTTAGGTAGCTAGCCTAGGTCATGTTAACAAAGTGTTCGATCCGAAGCTGACGTTGCTGCCCCTGTTGTGCCAGGCCTATCACCAACCATGGCTAAAAAGTTAGGCAAATTCTACACTCGTGACCATCAACGTTCGGTCTAACTGGCGCGACCAGTTCGAGTAGGGCTTGTCGGGCCCAGTAGTACTACTAACAATTTCCTCGCTATAATCCAATACTAGCGGCATCGTAAGTTTTAAGGGGAGTAATATGTGATATATGCTTCTTTTGTGACCATAACTGTATAACATAACTCTAAATAGAAAGGCGTTACTGTACCGTGATGCATACAACCTATACATCACTGTAACGTATACAAGTTTTAAGTAGAAATACGTTACTGTACCGTAATATAATCAACCCATATATCACTGTAACGTGTACATGTTTTCTCCCCCTGTGTTTTGTAAACGTTTAAAGAAATAGAGGTCGTGAACTCACCTTATAAAGCTCGGTTAGACAAGTGCAAAAGAAGTAAAAGATGGAACCGCTAATCACGTTCTAACATGTCAACCGGTTCAAAGTTAGTGTGTGAACGCACACGGACACAAAACCCTACACGTAACTAACACATAGTACGTAACACGTAACGACAAGTTCAAAACCATATTCATGCATGCAAAGTGTCGCTATACGAAATAGTGACCAACAACTTGTCACAAACACAAGATAGCACATAACATCACAAATCAGCATTTCATGCAATTTTTGCCCTTTTTGAGGTGCGTTAAGCGGGACCTTCCGACCACCGAAAAACTCCTGAAAATTCTCAAACATGTAACATGTATCATGAGTCATTGTGTTAAAATTTGGCGGCGAAACTCTTCACGGATTTTCCGTAAAAATCCCGCACCAACCCTTGATCAGATTTAACAATTCTGATCAGGTTTTATGAAATAATTCATATAAAAATGCACGTGATTCCGTCTGACCCGAAACCAACGCCAAAAGTTTGGAAGCAAACCCTAGTTTCTACAGTAGCATGATCATGAACAACACATATACACGAAATTATTTATGACACAAAACATTGGCTGCATTTTCAGCAGAAACATGCAGCCCTGTGCGCTTGTATGATAAATTTCTTTAAAAATAGTTTTACTTATCCGAAAAATACGAAACCAATTTTAAATGAAAGCTAACATGTAAAATTAGTGTTCTATCTTTTAAAAAGTGACCATGGGTCGTTTATGGTGTCCAGAACATCTCGTACAAGTCGGCTGATTTCAGCAGCCCTGTGCTGAAATAATTCAGCCATCACTTTTAACGAATAACACGTAATTAAGAACGATTCTAGGCACTATTAACGCATCACAAGCAAGTAGCATACGTCCATAACATGCATGATCAGATTATATGTCCAAAACACATCAACAAAGTCGTATAAACAGTGAACAATTCAATAACAACGCACCATGCATCAACCCTAACATCAAAACTCATCAATAATCATCCCACATGCATGAAACCCGAAACCCTAACACAAAAACACAGGGATTTCGGACCAAACTCAGATTGTACATCATTCATATATCAAGAATTCGAGCATATGACAACATGTACACAATTCCTAATCAACACAACGCAAGAATCATGCGAAACATGTAAACCCTAGTGCACATAACATCATCAAATCGTAAAATTAAGGCATACCGAGAAGCACACGTGTACGAAGATAATCAAGGAAGGCTCGGGACACTCGGGGCTGCACAGAAATCGAGGTGGAGGGGCTGTTTTGGGTTGCGAGGACAGAGAGAGGGAGAGGGGGTTCCGATCGGGTGGCTAGGGTTTTAGGGTTGGGAGTTTTTTTTTTTTTTTTTTTCTACAAATGATAAGGGGTATGGTATGGAGAGGTTATAAAATTTAAGACACAAATGTGGGCTTTTCGTGTGGGCCAGGGCCGAACAAGGGTGGAGCTCGGTTGTTCGTTTTCTTTTTTTTTTTTTTTTTTTTTTGCACAAGTAGTACAAACGAATGACGTAATAAAGCACATAAACGAGACACGATAATTAAAACCTTCAAACGACAATTAGCACGTATGGATTTACGTAATTGGAGCGTGACGCGATAAATTCACAAATGTCTAATAACACGTAGCACGTAATTCAGATACGACTCGCTAAAATTCGCAAACATCCTGTATTTCCGAAATCCTAAAGTTAGCGTAGTTATAGCGTGCGCGTAATTAATTCTTCGAATTAAATTAGCGTAGGAACGAATGACGATAAAGTTGCGCGTTTAAAATACCTGAAAAACCGGGATGTCACAAAATATTTCAACAACAAATGTAAAATCTTTAAACCAAACCCACACAAAAAAACTAAAAAAGAAAATTGTAGTTCTTGTTAAGCCCATGTATACAGCACTAATGTGATTCATATATAGATTTATAGAAAAAAAAAAAAGAATACCTTAGTTTTGCCACAATGTTTTGAGTAGCCGAGCCATCAAGAGCCATTTCAGACTCATACTTAAGATCAATGACAATGGTCTTGCTCTCCAAATCCTGTTATTAGCATTTAGATGCATTTTTGTTTCAGCTTTGGCCAATCCGACAAGTTCCATTTTTCTTCAAGTTTCAACATTTACCTGTTTATTCTATTCCATAAAAATATAGCACAAATTACACATTTCAAAGTATATTTATATCTGTTTCAGTATGCATATGTGTGTGTTACAGAAAAGTAACACTTCATGAAACAAACACTGGAACCTGATTAGTGAATCTTAGTTAGGTACTGATTAGTGAATCTTGCCTGTGACACCGAACCGTTCTCCGTTAGATGCTACAACATATAAGACGTGATCGTTAGCTCTTGTGCCAAATAACTCAGCCTCATGTCCTCCTTTAGGTGCTACAACATATAAGACCAAATATTGTAAAAAAAAACTAACTTAACATGAACTCTAGTCTTAATTGTAAACTGAATAAAAATATTATAAATTTACGACTTGTTATAGAGTCGACCGATAGTTACGGGTGACGCTCGTTACGGACTTGATGCAAGTTACGGACAACCGCTCGTTACGGACGACTCGGGCGATAAAATAAAAATATTATATATTTGCGACTCGTTACGGAATCGACGGTAGTCACTGACTACGCTCGTTACGGACGACTCGAACAATAAAATAAAAATATTATACATATTTTAAAAACCTAGCGCTCGCTATGACCGCTATTAACAACTATGATTTTGACCAAAATGAACAGTCATGGTGTTTTAGCGCTCGCTATGAGCGCTTCGCTATAGCGCTCGCTATGAGCGCTATTAACTATGATTTTGACCAACAAAAATTAAGAAAAAACTTGGTTGATTTTTAAAAGTCAAAACTTACTGTAGCCAGATCTTGTTCTTGCCTGTGACACCGAACCGTTCTCCTTTAGATGCTACAACATATAACACCAAATATTAGCTCTTGTGCCAAATAACGCGCATGGACCCTCTTCACGGAGTAATGTAGTAAGAGCATGCGTGATTCCTCTATATTGAGTAGAAGATTTATCAGTCTGCAAATGTCAACAAATTACTAATAAATAAATAAATAAGAAGAAATATTGTAATTTTGGTGAACTATAAGATTTTAAGGAATACCTTGACGGTAATGCGACCGCGAACCAAGTCTATAAGATAGGTTGCTGACATGGCAATTATGCCATCACAAACACCAGCTCCAAGGCATAAAAGAGGGGTGAGTTCAGCATCCTCTAAAACCAAAATAAAAATTAATTAGTAATCTGAGTTGAAAATAAGAAAAGCAAGAATATTTTCACAACCTAAAACGTACTCTCCAAGACGTACGCTCGTTAGGAATGACTCGGGCGATAAAATAAAAATATTATATATTTACGACTCGTTACGGACTCGACGCTATTTTGCGACTCGACGATCGTTACGGACGACTCGGACGATAAAATAAAAATATCATATATTTATGACTCGTTACGGACTCGACGCTAGTCATTGACTACACTCGTTACGGACGACTCGGATGATAAAATAAAAATATTATACATTTACGACTCGTTACAGAGTCGATGCTAGTTACGGACGATGCTCGTTACGGACAACTCAGACTATAAAATAAAAATATTATATATTTACGACTTGCTATGGAGTCGACGCTAGTTACGGACGACGCTCGTTACGGACGACTCGGACGATAAAATAAAAATATTATATGTTTACGACTCGTTACAGAGTGGACGCTAGTTACGGACGATGCTCGTTACGGAGGACTCAGGCAATAACATAAAAAATATATATATTTACGACTCGTTACGAACGTACACTCGTTACAGATGACTCGGACGATAAAATAAAAATACATACTTTTATAATCTTAATAATAAATATTTATGTCTAACAATCATCTAAAACAGAAAGGGTGAACTGATTTTAGCAGCACTACTTGTGGCTTCCAATATATCAAATTTGGAACAATCCTGCCAAGCCATGTAGAAAGTATCTGCATACAAAGTAAATGAATATAAGCCTTAAAAAATATCAAAATTGATAACGCATTCAAAATCCAAACCAAAAACTTGGATCAGGCTTCAGGTAAGCACTAAACAATTGTTTTGAATCCCTCATCAATTACACTTGTTTTGCTGAACAGCCACACCTATATATTTGGTCTATTTACAGAACAATCACATAAATATCACATTTTATGGGTATAAATTAGTTAAAATACAAGAAGATAGATGGCTAGATGATAGCTTACCAAATGTATAACCAATACGATGTCCAATTCGAACTGCAATACAGTAGATTCGTATGTTAAAACTCAGCCGTAGATCAGCTGTGACAGTTATCAGCTGTGACAGTTAACCGCATAGCTTCACAATAAAACATCAATCATACTACTACCACATACATCCATGACCATCCTGGCATATACATACATACTTCAAATCATTTAGTTGTGATCGTTCAATTCAAATATCATATCGAGGAACACATGTACAATATAATTAAACTGCGGTATAAACACAAGAAGTAAGTTTGTACCTTCTTTTGCTGGTGGTTCAACCTTCACCACACTCAAAGTAGGTCTTGCCATCAGTTTCGAATACAACATTCACTACACTCACAAAACAATAAGAAATTCCCAAATCAGATTGTATACATAAAATCAATTAATTAACTACCTTCCGGTTAAATCTACTTTAATTTTTGCATTTGTAGCCATATACATGCATACAGGTTAAATCTAAAGAATTCAATAAAATTGACTATGCCTGCATAATTCAAAATAACTTTGTATATTCATAACTAAATCAAACTTCATTGCATAAAGAATTAATAATTACCAGGAATTATATTGTGAATCCTCTATGGGAACTTTAAGATTTCACTGCCAAAATCAAAATCAGCTGAGAAAAAAAAACACAGGGGTATAAGTTTTTTCAAGAGCTTTGAATATATGTATAATTTCAAAAAATCCAAAATTTCAGCACAACACTAACGACCACCATACCAAAAATTCCAAAATTTCAAAAAAAACCTCTCGTTTTGCTATGACTTATAGATTCTCCGTTCAAAGAACAAACAATACTTCATAACATCTGCATATTATAGTATCCATATTCCAATTCATATGTTTTATTTCTGCAAAAAATCTATCAGGTTGTGTACAGGAATCCAAGTAATTTTGCTTAAAATGCCAAAGTCCTCCAATCTAGCCCATATATACATCTCAGCTCCCACCAATTCAAAGCAACATCAGGTAGGGGTGTGACTGATGTGTTGTTGCATATGGTTCCAGCTGTAAGAGCCTTTGCCATAAGCAACATTAACTTGGTGCCTAGTTTCCTACAATGAAGTCTGAAAGTGCTGCTATAGAAAATGATTCATTGACCATCAGATTGATCTCTAAAAAATTCAGAAGTAAACAGAACTTTTATTGTATTAAATATAGCCTCCAACTTGAAAGCGTGAGATATATTCGGTCCAATAACAAAAGAGTAAAAAAAAACCATATACCCCCATAGCCCAAAAATACTCAAGAGTGAAAGTAGAAGGGATGCCCACTGACACAAAACAACCAATGACCAGGTTTCCACATCCTTGACAAGGACTAAAAGATGTAAATATGTGGGTGGAGGCTAATGGCCTATGCCCATCAGAAAACCCAACCCTTTTAACTTTACAGAATTCAACCGGTTAAGCCTCCAATAATATGTATAAATCAACAAAGAAATGCACCTGTGAGTTTATGAAACAACATTAACAAAATAACAGCCTCAATAATCAAATATAATACGTAAGCGAAAAAAGATTCAAAGAACATTAACAAATAGTGAGAAGAACCGAAGAAGGTACAATAGATTAACCATTTCAATAAATGATAATCTACATAAGATTATGTTCCTTATTACGGAATCGATTGGAAAGATTCAGAGGGCGATGAAGAGGAGGGTGGCTTGGGGTTACAAAAAAAAGTGTTTCCCCAAAATATCTATATTATCCCTAGTGTATCTGAATCGGGTAATACCTAAATTTACATCGACCACAAAAAAAGTCTTGATCAAAAAGTTAGTACGCCAAAACACAAACGTAATCGCCCAATTGACAGGACATGTGTGTCCCGAAAGTGTTTTTATTTGTAATATATAATAATATATGAGTTTGCAATTACATTACCTAAGCATCAGGCCTTAAACTTTGTTTGCCTTCCTATTAGAAACTATTTTTTGTTTCAGTTTTAGAAAAAAAAATGTTCATCTTATAAACCCATTAGTACGTGTTTGACTCGGTATTCAGTTATGGCAGGTTGAGATGCTGTTGTAAAGACTTATCAACAACGATATTATGTTCTTATCTTCGGTCATCCATTACCACCTTCACAGAAAAACAATAAGGATTACCACAAAGAAGATCGCCAATAGGGAATGAAGAAATATTTTTATTAACTACTTATATTAGTTCTAACCTTTCCTAAGGGAACTGCAAATAGATCTTGTGGACGCCTGGGTGACCCAATTACAAGTGTCCAGTACTTTCTTTGCCGGAATCTATTTTCCCTCTTTAAATCCTATTAAAAAACAATTAACAAAGGTAGGAGCGTCGTATGAAATTATTAAAAAAACAATGTAACATGTCAACTTAAACAATTTACACAAAAAAATATATTAATGAAACACAAAGTCTTAACCAGAGACACTCCTATATGCCTAAAACATATAAAAACCATATCTTACATCATAATTTAAGTTCTCAAAGATATACAAGCAATGTGCATGTCTACTGATTAGTGAAATAATAAACTAATATCAACTAAAATCATATCAGACGACCAAAATTCTAATAGTTTTTTTTTTGAAAGTTTGATGTTTTTGTTGCTGTTAAGCCCAATTGATGTTGCTTAAATCAGCTTCGAATATATGTATAATTTTCGAGCATTGGGAAACAAACCTCGAACACTGGCGGTTTGGTGGGTTCTCTCTCTACGTTTAATTGATGCCTTTGACTGATTATCATGATTATGCTTGAGAGTCTCGATTTTGCTTGACTACTATGCGATGGACTGACTTCTCATCTCCTCCTTTGCAACCTGAATCAAAATCATATCCAATGGTCATAAATAATTCGTCGTTTAATAACGCATCTAAAATCATAATATAATCATGTTATCCACATGAACACAAATCGAGTAAATACATCAATTAAACCAACAACGCAGCTAGGGTTTCAATGGTGATCTATAAATCGAGTAAATTATGAATCGATGAACATAAAGCTGAATATGAATAAATATAGAACATACCAACAATGGAAATTGGGAAAGAAGTCTGAAGAAAAAATAGGCATAATTATTCAAACAAATCATCACTAACATACTTATTGTTGTGTGAGACCAGAGAAATAAGCAGAGTTTCTCGGAGTTACGGAAAATGACGGAATTCTTCTTATTGAAGATATAACTCTGTTTTTGTGAAGTGTTGATGTGGGTATGCTTCATGTTTAATCCCAGATTAACCGCTCCATCATGGGAGCTCTGGATTTGAGAGAGAGGGAGAGAGATGGATTGAAAGTAATGCAAATTTCAAAAACCAAACCGCTCATTTATATAAATTGATAGATATTTAATTGATTATTTATTTCTAATTTATGACATCAGCAAAACTGACTTGGCATGTCTGGTTGGTTGACATATAAACAAACTTACATCATCAAAACTTCTCCTTTTATATATAGTTAGATAACATATTAGGTTAGCTCGTGTTTTGACTTCTTCCTGAACACACAATTAGCAACCATTGGAGCCGCTAATTTTAGAGAGACCACCAAAACAAATTTGATCATTCCAACTTAATACTTCAATCTTAGGTCAGTTTGAAAGTTCATGGGGGTGCGATTACAAAATTCATGGAGGACGATCGAGATTTGACGGTGAATATAACACTAACTTTTCTTTTTTTCAAGGGGTGCGGTCGCCCACCTTGGGGCTGCCATAAGTTCGCCCTGGTTTTCGGGTAATAAGAATGTTGTTCTTGATGAATTGAAAGAAAGAAAGAAAGTAAGAACGAAAGCAAAGTTTGGGCATGTTGGCCTTAGCTTATTTAACTTAAAAAAGACTCTTTGTTAAAAGGACTTATTGACTTATGACTTTTTGAAAAAGAGTTTTTAAAAAAGCGTTCGGATTAACTTATGGGATGTGAAAAGTCAATAAGTCAATAATTTGTTTTTTAAAAAATGTTTGGCTTAGCTTATTCATGTAAAATGACTAAAAATGACATCCTTTTATAAGTCAATTTAAAAAGTGTTTGGCTTAGCTTTTTTGTTTCTGTTCCCTTCCTAATAAAATGTTTAATTTAAGAAAAAAAAAACCTACAAAATAAAAAATACATGCCTTTTACAAAAAAAAAAAAAAAAACACCAAAAAACACAATAATACCACCATAGTTCTCATAGTATATTCATCCATACAATTAAAACAATGACATATTCATCCCCCAATGTCATTATATCTTCGGCAATGATATCTCGGATCACTGCCAAATGCATATGATCATCATTTGTACGACGTATAGCCTGAACTTCTTCGTGAACTTCATCACTAGTACCACCTCCTCTGGGACTGTAAGATTCTCGTTGTGCCTATCAAATACTTTATCAAACCCACCGGCCCTTCTAATAAAATTATGGATCGCCATCGATGCTATCACAATACTCACTTGGTGGTCATACGTGAAATTAACATGCATATCTCTCAATAACACCCACCTAGCTTTCCACACTTCAAAGGTCCATTCAATGATATTTCGCAATGATGAGTGGTAATAGTTAAATGTCTCTTTTGGTCCAGAAGGAGCACGCATAGCGCTAGTTTGTGTGCATCGAAAATCCGGTATATGATAATGAATGTTCGTACCTTTGTATGGAGCAAGATACCCTCTAGTATTTGGGTATCCGGCATCAACAACGTAATATTTATATGCAAATAAAAGAAACAGATGTTATTCGTTTTAAATAAGTATTAAAAGCATAAAAATGACATTACTAAAATTATACTAACCACCTGTGGGATGTGGAAATTGAAGTTCCGGTCTCTCTAATGCTTCATTGAAAATTCTCCTGTCATGTGTAGTCCCCTCCCATCCGGCCCATACAAATGTAAAACACATGTTAAAATCACAAACAACCATTATATTTTGTGTAGCGTATCCCTTTCGACCAATGTACTTCGCTTGTTTGTTCAATGGAACTGATGTCCTCACGTGTGTCCCGTTTGTAGCGCCAATGCAGTCCTACAAATACAAAACGATAACATAATAAATCATTTGTTAAAGTAACTGTAGCATTAGATACATCGAACATTAGATAATACCCTGAACATTGGATAATACCGGGGATTGTTTAAGATATGGGCAGGTACATCATCATTATAGTTTGCGGCTGGCTTGTTTTCTCTCAAAGACTTTGCCGGTTTTTTCTTTCATGGTTTTTCTACATTCTCCCATCCAATCTTATTAAGGTGACTACCCGGTCTATCCCTTTTCTGCGTTCAAGCAAGCAAGCTTCGACAAACTCCATGAATGTAGCATTATCCCACAAGAATTTTGGTTTATTCTTTTTAGTTGACGTTTCACAATCAACAACATTAGTGTGGTTTGCATCCATCATCTGATACATATACAAGATCAACATTCCTAATCTAAAACATATCCAAATCAACATTCTAATCTAATCACATTCGGTAGTACCTACACATAACAAGTGAACTACTGTATGCAAATAAGAGAATTTGTAAGCTAAAACTAAGGGTTCATGACCAAACAAATCTGATCAAATGCCATAATCACATAAATCAAACAATCAATAAATTAAGCAAATCAAATCAAACAAATCTGACCTTGTGTGGTAAATGCCATAATCACATAATCAAACAACCAAGAACAAATCAAACAAACAGCATTAGCCGGAAACAAGTCTGACCTTGTGTGTGGAAGGAACGAAATCAGCAGCAGTGGGAGCCGGAACTGTGTGGAAGGAACGAAGTCAGCAGCAGCAAAAGAACAGAATTAGCAGCGTCGCCGGAGCTGTTGTGCGTCGCCGGAGCTGTTGCGGGTGCCAGATCTGTTGTGGGGGCCGGAGCTGCAGGGTCGCTTGGTGGGATATGGAACTGGCATGGGTGGGGGAGGCTGTGGAGAATGCGATGGGTGTTTAGGGCAGAGGGTAATTGTGTACAATTATTTTGAAAAGTTATAAAAGTTCTAAAAAGTCGCACAACACCTAGTTTTTCCAAAATGGCTTTTCCTTTGTATACAAAAAGTTGTTTTGAAAATGCCTTTTCAATTACCCAAACACAAGTTTGGCTTATTGGCTTTTTAAAAAGCCAATAAGTCAATAAGCTCTTTCAAAAAGCTAAGCCAAACACCCCCTAAATAGTGTTTGGTTTTTAATTAGAGATTAGTTTCGGGATCAGGAATCAATTCTAACTGAAAATTTCAAACGAGAAAAGAAACGAAAGATAAAAAAGACACGATGTTGAAAAGGAGGAACAAATGCAAGAAGAAAAACAATTCAAGATTAAGGGGGTGAATGAAGGTTAATTTTGAATTAGTAGTAAAGTCAAGGTTTATTTTATAAAAGTTTATCTATCTTAGGTAATTATATTGTGATTGATTTAGGAAAGGTTTAATTGTCTTGGAGAACAAGTTTAGTAGTACTATTAGGGGGTAGGGGCACTCTACTAGTGATGGAATTACATCACTCACAACATCCAATCAAGTTCCGCTACGTCATCGAGCTTATTCCGTCACTAATGATGGATTTTACTAGGGGTGCCCATCACTCTTCATCACTCACCACACCCATCATGCTCCACTCTCAACATTATGGCTACAACGCGTTATGGCTACAACACGTTTTAGTGTTCGCGCGTGATGGGTAATGGTGGCAGCGGTGTTCCACGGTAAACAACGCGTGGTAACATTGCCACCACGTAGCGCCCCGAGTCCCGTAAATAGGGGTCTAGGTTATTGTTTTTATTTGTCCTTTTTCCTTGTAAGTCTGTTAGTTCGTTTGATTGAATAGAAAGAGTCGCGGATTTGTCCCTCCAATATCTCGTGTTCATGTTTGTTGATACGATTGTTTGAACCGTCTGGGCCAACAACCACACCCGGTTTTTATCGTTGTTTTTAATTAAAGGTTTCAATTAATTTCAAATTGGACGCCGAACTTCATAACTTTCATTAAAAGACAAACTGATCCATGAACTTTACATAAGCTATTAACTTGATTAACCCCTAACACGAACTTAGTTAGTATGTTTCCTTTATAAACAAACTAATGAACTAACCTAGTTAGCCATCTTTTTATAACAATAAGTAACTGGGTTTACTAACCCATTTATTTGATTTGTTTTATTTTTATAGTTTCCATTAATTACCAACACCACCCCTTAACTTGTAAATTTATTTAATCAACCAATCTAACTTCCTTAAAGCTTCCCTTTTATAAATTAACGATTCTAACTGTGAGTTATAAAATTAACGTCCCTAGTCCAGTTTTAAAAGAACGCGATACATGACGATAATTAATTAGTAAAATTTAAAAAATTTAATTCTTATTTTTATTTAATTGAAAAGGTTCCGGTTTTGCAATCCGGTCGGGTTTCGGATATCCGATTTTTATGGATGTTACAGGTTACGACCCGTAAACAAGTTCTGGGTTACGACCCATAAACTTGTCACGTGTTGCCTTCTCGTTTTAGGGTTTCCACTCTTTAGGTCGGTGCACTAAATGGGGGCCCGCGACTTGTAGCTCTTATTCACGACCAGTAAGCTTCTGGATTAGGCCTGCCTTCAGCTCGACTTTCTCCAAATCTGGCCCGATAGTCCTTCATTTCACCTAGGAATATGCAAAACACTTAAACAAACATTTAATCTATTCCAAGCAATATTTACAACAAACAACTATAAAAAAAATGTGGGTTTTAACACTATGAAAACATGTTGTCTTTCAGACACATCAACCTCAATTAGCACAATCAAATTCATATCGTAAAAGACAACACTTGTTTGCCAAGCATGTCTTGAATCACTCCTAATCCTACCCCACCTAATCTCCTCAATTGCTCAAACTCATCAATCTCCTTTTCAAACCTGGCCAACACGGACGAAACGTGTATGACCTATCCGAAAAGAAAGGATAGAAGAGAACAATTGATTGTTAGAATACCACAAATGAATGATATATATATTGCTTTGAGGGAATTGATCCCTAACACCACTAAGGTATGAACATTTCTTCACGGATACCTTTAAATCTCTTTTATAAATTTTGATGATATTTAATTACATGTTTGGTTTGATCATGAACAAAAAGGTCCCGATCGGGCATCCGTGGTAAGAGATGCAATCACATACATAAACGAGCTCAAACGAATAGCGTAGGAACTCAAGATTCTTGTGGAACGGAAAAGATGCAACAAAGAAAGGATGAAGAAACATGTCAAGGGCATCAACACCAGGATGAATGGCGGTGGTAGTGTTGATTCTGATTGTTCTTGTGCTTTTTAGGATCTTTATCTTATATATATATGTTGGGAAAATTTAAAGAATAAAAAGCAGTTGGGAAAGAGTCGTTTGAAAGAATTGTTGGGATATGCTGAATTATTAGTTATTGCTTTGAATAATGTGTGGGGTCTTTAGTTAATTAGTAGTGAGTTTGTTATTTCATTTTCTTGTTTCCAGATATGTATGTTCATGCCTATATAAGACGTTTTCTAGTTCTTTAATACATTTTTTACAATTGAGTGATAAACACACCTTACAAAATACAAACTCTCTTAAGCTCTTTGCATTTCTCCAACAATATGTATAAAACAAAGAAAAATAACAAAAGTGATCTGTTACACACATTTTGATTTGATTTTAAATCATCACTCGGTTTGTCCCTTAAGTCGATTGTCTCATCTTCGTGTATGTATCGCAATAGATTTTCATTCAGTTGGATGATGTCCATTTAAATAACTCAGTTTGCATGTGTCTACTATGCGTTAACTTTAAAATAGATTGTTATTTATTCATCGATAGATCCCGAGCAATAAACTTAGGCCATATTTGGGATTCCATTTAGAACATCCTTATTAACTTTTCTAAACGTCATTTATAAGAGGAAAAAAAGTCATTTTAAAAAGTTAATAAGTTAATAAGGAGGTCCTAAATGAAATCCCAAACATGACCTTAACTTTGCTACGCACACGAACTAGTGACATTATTATATTGAGTGATGTGTGACATTTTGTTTTACTATATTGAAAACTCACCTCGCCTGACGATGATAGGATGTGCAAGGGAAATAAGATGACTTAAAAGAGATATGAGTAGCTGAAAGAGAAGCGAAAGGTTAGGAAATCTATTTGGGTAGCTGAAAATGTGAATATAAAGAGATATGAGTCAACTTCGAGCTTAAGTTTGTGAAAGAGTTAATTACTGTTTTCGTCCCTGTGTTTTGTCAAAAATCACTATTTCAGTCCATTAGTTTAAAAATTGCGATTTCAGTCCCTATGGTTTCACTTTCGTAACCATTTCAGTCCATGTGGTTTCACTTTCGTAACCATTTCAGTCCATTTATTCTGTAAGTACACGGACTGAAATGGTTGCGAGGTGGATTGAAATGGTTATGAAAGTGAAACCACAGGGACTGAAATCGCAATTTTTAAACTAATGGACTGAAACAGTGATTTTTGACAAACCATAGGGATGAAAACAGTAATTAACTCTTTGTGAAATGATAACCTACTATTTATCGATCTTTAAATTTAGTAGTTAAAGCTAGTTGATCTAGAATTCTATTAGGTCATGCGTAATGGGCATTATTGGGTCGTAAAAAGGCTTGATAACTCCACCCCCGTGGACGTTATAGGAGCATGAAGAGGGAGAGACATTTCTAGTATAACGTCAAATGAAGAGTTGAAAAGGCCTTAAGAAGCATTAACCATTACACATTATAATACTGATGTAGAGGAAAATGCTCTTTAACCACTACGGATGGTCTTATGTTAAACAACTAGAGCTCTAGCCTAGTTCTACTCTAACGTAGCTCGTTCATACCTATTGTGCAAAGGGAATTGCATATAGAAATATCACAGCTTTATATACGTATACAGATTAGATTTTTTTTGCAGAGTTAGGGGGTTTCAACCCCAAAAAAACTGCTTTTAGGTGTCCTCCAAAAAACTGAGTGAAAGTAGGTAGTTTGCTGAAACAATGAGCGGACTTGTGGGGGAATTCTGCCATGTCTGCTGCAGCTTCTGATGAAGGGACTGAAGTCCGCTGAACCATTAAACAGACTTCGTAGTCCGCTGTTCCATTATACAGACATCATCTAGTCCGCTTTTATATTATCACAACTTCATGTATGTCCACTGTTATAATACAAGGACTTCATCGTCCGTTATTTTTTATAAATCCCTTGAAGAAGTCCGCTGTTTGGATAAAAATACTTTAAAAGTTCGCTGATTCATAGTTTATGTGTTCATATAGTCCGTTTATTCATATGAAAGCCTTCGTGCAGTGCCCAATGTGATTTCTTGCACAAAGCTAGGTCTTCATGTTATCCTTTAATAAAAGCCTGATGACATGCAGGCCATGTGATTCCATGCAGAAAAATAGGTCTTCACATGGTTCTTTAATAGACATTCAGCCTTTTATCCTTGCATGCAGCGTTGAAACATTCAATTTAAGTTCACATGAGTGTATAACTTCCAAATGAAATAGTTAAATAGTGTGTTGTAGGGTAATAAATTATCAACTATTGCAGAGAAGTGATGTAATTTTGAATTTTGTAATAGTGTCGTGTAGAGTTCGATTTAATCAAAATTACATATTTTTGTACATGTATATTGCCGCAATAGTCTTATCATGAAAGTAATACAGAAAGAATCCACCCATATATGTAGTCACAATATAGGTTTGCGAATACATCACAAATCGTAATCTCAAAACTCACAAACAAATAATCAACACCTAAGCAGAGACAAAAATTTCTTCACCGTTAAAATGAGTTATCAAACGATTCCCGGTCCTCTTAGTAACGAGGTGTTGTTTCTGCACATGCAACACACGTGCGTTAGAGGTGTATAATAATCCTGAAAATTATCGTTCAGCCATAAATATCAAGCGTTCAGATCATTCGTTCTAGAGGTATGTGAAGCAAAATCCTATTGAAAGCTTTGGGATTCTCATCCTTTAGGATATCTCCTTCTTCAAGGTACTTTACAATTGGAGTCATCCAAGATTCAGGATTTTCCTCAAGATATCCATCACCAGGATCATGGATAGTTATTACTTCCTTATCCTGAGACTCGAAAAGTTTCATAGCGGGATACAGGATGTGTAGTATTGGTATCTGAGTTCCTTTCGGTATCCTGACGGTAGATCCTAAATTTGCAAGAGCGTCAGCTTCAGCATTTTCTTCTCTTGGTACCTGTTCAAGTGTAAAGTTTTCGAAAGATGCTGCTAATTTTTTAACAATTTCAAGATGTTCAACTAACTTTTCACCTTTGACTGCATAAGATCCATTGAAATGGTTAGTGATCAATAGGGAATCAACATACACTTGTAAACATTCAACATTAATATTCTTAGCCAATTCTAATCCTGCTATCAGGGCTTCATACTCAGCTTCATTATTAGTAGCAGGAAATTCACATCTAATAGCCTGGGGTAATATGTCCCCCTGTGGCGATTTTAGTAGTATCCCTAATCCTACAACTCTTACATTAGATGCACCATCAGTATACAATATCCAAGATCCTGAATTCTCACCTAGTTGTTGTACTTCTAGGTCAGCCTCATTTTGAATACCACTACTAAAATCAGCCACAAAGTCTGCTAAAGCCTGAGACTTTATAGCATTCCTAGGTTCATATACTAAATCGTATGCACTTAACTTTACGGACCACTTAGCCATCCTACCAGACGTCTCAGGTTTCCTAAGCACATTTTTAACATGATAATTGGTTTTGACATAAATCCTATGAGTTTCAAAGTAATGTCTAAGCTTAGTTGATGCCATGACTAGAGCTAATATCAATTTTTTTAAGTGTGAATATCTAGTTTCAGCATCTAACAAACTTTTACTAACATAATAAACAGGATACTGCTGACCTTCATGATCCTTTACTAGGACAGCACTTACTGTGTTTCCCGACACTGCAAGGTATAGGAATAAGGGTTCACCATCCTCGGGCTTCATCAACAGGGGTGCACTTGAAAGATATTGCTTCAGTTCTTGCAGAGCAACTTCGTGTCTTTCTCCACATTCAAACTTTTTGTTCTTTTTCAGAATATCATAAAATTCCTTGCATTTTTCCGAGGATCTTGATATGAACCTGTTCAATGCTGCTACCCATCCTGTTAATCTCTGCACATCCTTCATGTTGGAAGGTAATTTGAGATCCAGGATAACTTTAATTTGTTCTGGGCTTGCTTCTATTCCCCTCTTGGTCACCATATATCCTAGAAATTTTCCTGCCCCCACTCCGAAGTGACACTTAGCAGGATTCAGCTTCATATTATACTGATCGAGGATATTGAAAGCACATTCAAGATCCTGAAGGTGATCCTCGGCTTTCCTGGATTTTGCCACCATATCGTCGATATAGACCTCCATTGTGTCCCCCAGTTTGTCTTTGAACATCATGTTGACTAGCCTTTGGTATGTTGCTCCTGCATTTTTTAAACCAAAAGGCATGGCAGTATAACAGTATATATATGTGGGTGTCATGAATGCTGTATCCTCTTGGTTGGATGACTCCATCTGGATTTGCTGAAATCCTGGGGATGCATCCATAAAGGTCAGCATTTCATGACCAGCAGTTGCATCTGCCATCGAATCTATATGAGGTAATGGGAATGGGTCTTTAGGACAAGCTTTATTGAGGTCTGTATAATCTACACAAACTCTCCACTTCCCATTCTTCTTTTGGACCACCACTACGTTTGCTAGCCACTTAGGAAATTTAACTTCCCTAATCATCTTGGATTTCAACAACCTTTCAACCTCTTCTTGTATAATCGCATTCCTTTCCGGAGCGAATTTCCTTCTCTTTTGTTGAACGGGCCTGCAAGATTTGTCAATTCCAAGTTTGCGAGTTATAATATCTTTTCATATACATGTCATATCTTCGTGTTTCCATGCAAACGTAGACATCCTGCATTTCAAAAAGTTAGTAAGCTGATTCTCAATATCCTGAGGGATATTGGTTCCTACAAGCACCGAGATATCTGGATTATCCTGGTCCAGGATAATTTTTTTAACATCCTGCTCCGAAGTCTCCACGATATCCTGGGCTTGTATCTTTAATTGCTATCATGCCCTGGATTTTGTTGATGCCTTCATCGAAGAGGAGTAGCATTCCTTCGCCTCCTGTTGATCACTTTCCACTTTAACTACCCCCCCCCCCCCAAGGAGTAGGGATCTTGACACATTGATGATAGGTAGAAGGTACGGCCTTCACATCATGAATCCATGGCCTGCCTAATATAATATATAGCAGGATAACATCGAATTCACTCCTTCAACATACACAGGCAGCTTTATCTCCCCAATCGTGTTCTTTTCTTCTCCACTGAACCCTACAAGCACAGTGAACTTCGAGGTAATCTACATCTCTAGGATATTCATCCTCTTCAGGGTCTCTAACTGTATAATGTTGACCGAGCTGCCATTGTCCACCAGTATCCTGCGCACAAAATGGTTAGCAATATACAAAGTGATTACCAGACCATCATGATGAGGATCCTGAATGCTATCCCGGTCTTCTCTATCGAACGTTATCACTTTGTCGGTTGTAAGTGAGGTCATCCTCGTCGGCTTGTCCCCTCTTTCTGCCTTTGCCTTTTTGGCATGCCTCTTAGCTGCAGAATAAGAGGTTCCGCATATATCGGATCCTCCGGATATAAAGTTGATTATCTTGGCATCTGGGGGAGGCGATGCTGCTCGTTCAGGATCCTTGTCAGTATCCTGACCCTTATTCTTCTTCCTTCCGAAGAGATCTTTTAAGTATCCTTTGCTTAGCAGATAGCTTATCTCTTTTCTCAGGGCTATGCAATCTTCTGTTACATGTCCAAAATCTTCATGAAAGGCGCACCACTTGGACTTATCCTTCCAATCAGCTTTTTGTTGATTCTTCCTTGGCCACCTTGCCTTATCTCCTAACCTTGCATGGCATATATTAATTCAGGAGTATTAACAGAAAAACAATATTCTGACAACTCAGGATACTCCTCAGGATCTTCATCCTCAACAGTGTTCACTTTCTTGCTGTTATTCCTGCCATATGGCTTAGAGCGATATGGCTTGTACGATGATTCTGACTTTCTGTTAGTTGACTCGTATGTTGAGGATGAATTCATCCTCTCTTGCATTTTCTTGTCGTCTTCAAGCGTGATATATCTTAGAGCCCTGTTTCGAGCTTCATCCAAGTTCCTGCAAGGATTCATTACAAGATCCTGATAAAAAGGAGAATCCTTTTGTAATCCCATCTTGAATGCCTGTACAGCTGTAGCAACATCAATATGTGGGATATCTAAGGATTCCCTACTAAATTTATTCACATAATCCCTAAGGGATTCTTGAGGCCCCTGTGTGATTCTGTAGAGGTCACTTGTTAGTTTTTCAAAGCTTCTACTACAAGAAAATTGACTGTTAAACAAATTAAGCAAATGAGCAAATGACGTAATGGAATGAGGTGGAACGCTTAAGAGCCACTTCAAGGTTGATCCTGTCAGAGTAGAGCCGAAGCCCTTGCAAAGACATGCTTCTTTAAGATCTGGTAGAATAGGATTCACTTCCATCCTCTCCCTATACTGGGCAATATGCTCTTCAGGATCCGTCGTCCCATCATAGAGCTTCATGTTGGGGGTTTGGAATCCCTTTGGGATTTCAGCATCACAAATGTGGCGAGCAAAATGGGATATGTTATGACTATCCTGGGATACTTCCGGTATGGGCTGCACTACCCCAGGTACACTTGATATCATATCCTTCAGTTTCTGAAGCTCTCTAGAGAGTGCTGAGGTTACACTTGTATCCTGCGAAGATCCAACATTGTTAGCAGCAAGAGTATTAACGTTATTAGAAAGGTTACCAGCCTGTTGATTTTGGCCATATCCTGGAGCATCTCCTGGGCCCCTCACAGCCGATATCCTGGCTGATGAGGGTATCTCAGGAACATTGCTCTGGGAACGACTTGGTACAACATTGCCCTGATTATCTTCAGTGTATAGCGCTGAACTAAAGTTCAAATTCCTGGGCTGCAAGGGAGTGACAACATCCTCAGCAGGTCTCTTGGAGTTGGACTTCAAGAGTTGTATTTCTCTCATTATCGTTTGGTTAGTTTCCTGTTGTTGCTTCATCTGATCCTGTATACTACCAAACAAAGCTAAAATTTCATCATTAGAAGCCATAATAGGAGTTCTCCCTGGGGCACCAGATCTGTAGACATTCTGAACAGGCAGAGCGTCTCGGGTGGAAGCACCGAATCGGTTATAGCAGAGGTTGTTGCAGGCGTGGAGGAAGAGCTCATGTTTGATTTCGAAGCCATCAAAAACAGTTGTGAAAAAAGTTTTGAAAACAAAAAGCCAAGTAATGATTTTAACAAAGCTTTTCGTAGAAATAGCACCACTTGCCCCACGGTGGGCGCCAAATTGTTTTCGTCAAAAATTACTGAAGAGATTTAGTGATCAAATTAGTTTTGTGAGGTAGTGTGCTATGTAGACTGGATAAAAATGTGCTAACTTGATTAAAAATATAATCAGTTTCAGGATATAGTTCCACGATACATAACTATATCAATTCGTAAAAACAATGCAATAAAGTAAAGGTTGACACATGATATACGAGGAAAGCCCTTGATCAATCTAGATCGCCGGCATAAAACCTCGGGAGCTGACAATCGTTAGCTGCCTTGTTCTTCTTATTGATCAAACAGCAAGATACAACTTCGGGTTACTGCTTGGATCAGCTCTAAGTGTTACAATGTTCGAACAATGTGAGTGTAGTGAGTGTTTTCGAGTGTTGCTGTTATCAGAAAGTGAAAGAGTGCGAGATGTTGTGTCCCTTACTGCTGATCCAAGTGCCTTTTAAATAGTAAACAAGACTAACTAACTATCCTACATTTTAGGGATCCTTTGAATATTCCCTCTTAACCATTGTAGATCCTTTCTTCCAGCCTCCAACGTCTTTCTTTCAACCGTCATGACCGAGTCTTCAGGAGGACCAAGCCCTGTGAACGTTGGTACCTTGTATCCAAGGAAAATCATTAGTAACGAGTAGGATGCTCCCGCAGGATGTTACCAATATCCTGGTTCAGTATTCTGGTCGCTGTAATCAATATGTAGGGTCAAGATATATCCTCAGGATACGAGTCAGAAAATTCCACCCCTAACAAGCGGGTCGTTAGAAGAAACCTAGCCAACCGATTAGAGGCAACCGTTGCCTCTAATCCACCCAAACCCAACACACCAAGTATATCATTTATTGGAACCATTCCAATGGATAATCAAAACACCAATCAACATCAACACCAATACCCCAACTACCCACCTCAAAACCCAAACAACCAACCTGGAGGTGGTAACAACTTGAGACCACCTACACCACCATTTCAAAATCGCGGTCTTAACCAAAACCTCAACCAACGTGCACGCACACCTCCACCTCAAAACCAAAACCGACAAAACCCTTTACCACCAAATGTCAATAACCGCAAAGCTAACTCCAACCGTGGTGTTAATGTGAATCATGGCAAACCGGCAAATGAAGATCAATTTCTCATTCTTGATGAGTTGAGGAACAATATCCCCGATGATGATCCATTTAGTGTACCCAGTTATCAATTGCCAGAATATGTGAGTACTCACACGGAATACTGTGATGATGGGGGATATTATAATGATCGGGTTGAAGATGATGGATGGGAAAATGATAACGAAGGTTCATGTGTGATGCTCGAAATGTTGGTTATGACGATGGAGGGTATCAAAATGCAAATTTTGTGGGGAATTATGACGGATTTAGTTACGACTATGGTAGAGACGACGGTTATGGGAACAACCGTCAACCACGTAACAACAATAGGAACCGAGACGATGGTAACAACAATTAAAACAATCAAAATGCCAATCGTAATCGGATTCCACAATACGTGGGTGGCGGGAATCAAGGGGGTAATCGAGGTGGTGATAGAAGAGGAGATCAAAGAATGGGTGATCAAGAGGTGAACGGTCCACCAAGGGATAACCGACACAATCGCAACAACCAACGGTGGAGTTGATGGTCGGTTTTGACCGATGATATCGGAAAACGATTGTACGATTGTACCACCACCGTGTGGAAGAGTTGTGTTCGATTGTAAGCCGAATTATATCAACATCCTTCCTCTTTTTAATGGGCGATCGAATGACGAGCCTTATACCCATTTGGCGGAGTTTTCGGCCATATGTAGTAACATTGGGGGTGGCCATTTTTCTCAAGATGAAATCCGGTTACGGTTATTTCAATTCTCTTTGAAGGATAAGGCTAAGCAGTGGTTCTTGACATTCCCTATGAATAGTATTCACAACTGGGTTGAGATGCAACAAGCATTTTTGGATGAGTATTATTCGATGGCCAAGACTGATGATGCATGGGATGAGATTCGAGCCTTCAAGCATTTATCGAGTGAGACGTTGCATGAGGCATTTATGCGGTACAAGGAGTTGATTCGGAAATGCCCACAGCACCAAATAGAAAAGTGGGAATTGGTGAAGTGTTTTGTGAGGGGTTTAGATGGAGAAACTTGGAACCATTTGGAGTCGACTAGCAATGGGACGATATTGAGCAATCACGAGGATGACGATTGGGAGTTCCTCGAAAGATGGCTAACAGATCCAAAGCTAAGGAGTTGGTCGACCAAGCCAAAAAGCATCCTATTTCTCGGTCACTTCCCGATCTCGACTCTAGTTCGAAGGATCGCATTTCTACGTTAGAACGGGAGTTGGCCCGTATGAAGAAAAAAGATGTGAATGCGGTCCAATTTGCGGTATGTGAAAATTGTGGTGATATTGGCCATTGAACCAAAGAGTGCCAAGTGAATATGGCCCAATCCACCGAAGAGGTGAACCAAGTGTATGGAGACTGGAAACCGTATGACATGAACTCCAACACGTTTCACCCGGGGTTGAGAAACCATCCCAATTTCCGGTATGGAAATGCTTCGAATCAAATGAACCTGAATTTCCAACCAGGAAATCAAGGTGGAGGCCAAGGTGGGTCATCGTATTAAAACCGCCAAGGTGGTAACCAAGGTGGTTACCAAAGAAATTACAACCTAGGGAATAACCAAGGGTATCAAAACCGCGAAGAGAACTATCAAAGGAGTTATAACTAAGGAGGTAACGGGGGCGGTAACTCAAACTCTCAAATGGGTGGTGACGATTCGCTAAAGTCGAAGTTAGACGCCATTATAAATGCCATTACCGCATCAAGTCAAGAGGTTAAAACGGAAATGAGAAAAGAGTTTGAGGTACGTGACAAATCACACAAGGCATTGGAGAAACAAGTTGGGCAGCTTACGGAGGAGACGTCCCAAATGCGTGGAAGTGGATGACAACTTCCAAGGGATACCACCATGAATCCTAAGCATCAAGGGTCCAACTCGAAGAACACACGTGAGGTACCCATTAATAAAATTTCTTTACGTAGTGGTCGAGTCATAGTGGTGTTGAGTCACCACCACCTCAATTTGTTGAAGGGGTGGTGGAAGATGTTAGTGATGAGGAGAGTGTTGACGGTCAAGCGGGTCAAAATAAAAATGTTTCTGAAAGTAACAAAAATACCCCCGTTATGACCGTCCCCGTCCCAAAAGCTAAGGAAAGGGTGTGGAGGTTAATATCGCCCCTTATCTCGAAGCTTTGTTGGGACCATCCAAGAAAGTGGTAGCAAAACGTGGCCCACAACAAGAGGAGATGTGGGAAATCTTTAAACAAGTGAAAATCAATTTACCACTCTTGGATGCAATAAAACAAGTACCCTCATATGCTAAGTACTTGAAGGATTTATGCACACTGAAACGAACTAACAAGTTTCCAAAGAAACTTGACTTGACTGAAAATGTTAGTTCGATTCTTTCGGGTGCACTTCCACCAAAACTACAAGATTCGAGGGCACCCATTATTTCCGTTCAAGTGGGTGAGTTCAAAATGACACGAGCACTTTTAGATCTTGGGGCAAGTGTGAGTGTCTTGCCAGGTAGTTTGTATGACCAATACGAGTTTGGTCCACTTCAATCGTCTAATACCACCGTGGTGTTGGCGGACTTGACTCCTAAACTACCCCGCGGGATAGTCACCGATGTGATTGTAAAGGTCGATGACTTTTACTATCCGGTGGATTTCCTCGTACTTGATTATGTTTCTTTGGACCGAACTAAGCAACCAACGGTTATCCTCAGTCGACCCTTTTTGGCAACATCAAATGCCCAAATCAATTGTAAAACGGGTACAGTCGACATGACTTTTGGTAACCGTCGGTTGCGGTTGAATGTTTTTCCGGGATTAACGAATCCTCTAGTTGGTGACGAATGTTACATGGCAGACGTCATTGACGAGTGTATACCTCTATGCGACATTGGCGTCGAAGAGGAAAACATAATAGAGGAGTGCTTTATGTTTGACAGGTTACAAACGGAAACGAATCGGAGCATGGATGAGGAAGTGAAGAAGGTAGAGGTTGTGGCAGCAAAGGGAGGAAGACCTACTTGGACACACCAAGTGGAAAGTCTTCCGGAGAAGAATGATACAAAGTTAAAGCCGTCGTTGGTTAAGCCTCCGGTTGCAGAGCTTAAGGTGTTGCCCAAGCATTTGAAATATGATTATGTGGGTGAGGGCAGCACACTCCCGGTTATCATTGCATCAAACTTGACCGAGGAGCAAGAGGAGAAGCTCATGGGAATTTTGGTCACCAATAGAGCCGCTATTGGGTGGACCATTGCAGATCTGAAGGGAATCAGTCCCTCAGTGGTGATGAATAAGATTATCACCAAAGACGGTATCACTCCTTCTCGGGACGCACAACGAAGATTGAATCCTAATATGAGAGAGGTGGTCAAGAAGGGGGTTTGAAGTGGCTAGATGCGGGTATTATTTACCCCATTTCTGATAGCCAATGGGTGAGCCCAACGCAGACAGTTCCGAAAAAGGCGGGCATTCAAGTCGTCACTAATGACGCAGGTGAAGAGGTCTCCACTAGGCGGTAACCGGGTGGCGTATTTGCATAGACTATAGGAAGTTGAATTCCGCAACTTCTAAAGACCATTTCCCTTTACCATTTATTGACCAAATTGTTGAGAAGTTAGCGGGTCAAAAATTTTATTGTTTCTTGGATGGGTATTCAGGTTATAATGAATCGCTATTCATCCGGAAGATCAAGCTAAGACAACGTTCACTTGCCCATATGGTACTTTCGCATTTAGGTGAATGTCGTTTGGGCTATGTAATGCCCGCCACCTTCCAAAGGTGTATGATGAGCATATTCTCAGATATGGTGGGGGAGTCCTTAGAGATTTTCATGGATGACTTCTCAATTTTTGGTTTGTCATTTGATGCTTGCCTTAGTCAATTAGAAAGGTCTTATAAAGGTGTGTTGAGAGGAACCTTGTTCTAAGTTGGGAAAAGAGCCATTTCATGGTTCAAGTAGGGATTATCTTGGGGCATGTTGTGTCTAGTCGTGGGATAGAGGTTGACCGTGCAAAGGTGCAAGTCATCTCTACTTTACTGTATCCCACGAGTGTTAAGGGGGTTAGATCAGTCTTAGGTCATGTGGGTTTTTATAGAAGGTTTATTGAAGGATTTAGGGCTTGTTTGGCTAAGCTTATTTAACTCAAAAAGGACTTTTAGTGAAAAGGACTTATTGACTTATGACTTTTTGAAAAAGGAGTTTTTAAAAAAGTGTTTGGATTAGCTTATGGGATAGGAAAAGCCAATAAGTTAATAAGTTGCTTTTTAAAAAGTGTTTGGCTTAGCTTTTCCATGTAAAATACTAAAAAGCTCCAAAAAGCCACAAAATTCTAGCTTTTCGAAACTGACTTTTTCCTCCTATTGAAAAGTTGTTTTGAAAAGTACTTTTCAATTACCCAAACAATATCTTGACTTATTTGCTTTTTGAAAAAGCCAATAAGTCAATAAGTTGGTTCAAAAAGCTTAGCCAAACATGCCCTTAGTGACATCATAAAACCTTTATGTAGTTTGTTGCTTAAAGATCAACCGTTTGATTTTAACCATGAATGTGAAAATGCCTTTAACGTTTTGAAAGAAAAATTGGTGGAGGCCCCATATTGCAATCACCGAATTGGTCTTTACCATTCGAAATTATGTGTGATGCAAGTGATTATGCGGTTGGGGCCGTATTAGGTCAAAGGGTGGACAAGAAACCCATTTCCATTTACTATGCAAGTAAGACTCTTTCAGATGTGCAGTTAAATTACACCACAACTAAGAAAGAGATACTTGCGGTGGTTTTTGCATTGGAAAATTTTCGGGCTTATATATGGGGTAACAAAGTTATTATCTATTCTGACCACACTGCTGTCAGGTACCTCATGGAGAAGAGAGACGCGAAGCCGAGATTGATCTGATGGGTTCTCTTGCTACAAGAGTTTGACCTAGAGATACGAGACAAAAAGGGTAGTGAAAATGTGCTTGCGGACCACTTGTCTCGGTTGTTGGTAGAGGAGGGTTCCTCTCATGTGGAGATTGATGACACTTTTCCAGATGAGCATATTATGAAAGTTTTTGTGTTGCCTTGGTATGCTAATATTGTGAATTATTTGGTTACAGGTGACTTGCCGGCTGATTGGGATAGGAGGAGGAGATTGCACTTCATGTCTCAAATCAAATACTACACGTTAGAGGAGCCAGATTTGTTCAAGATATGTCCGGATCAAGTTGTCCGAAGATGCATCCCGGATGATGAGATCCCGAATGTTTTGTTGCACTTGCACTCATTTGCTTGTGGGGGCCATTCTAGTGGTCACAAAACAGGGCACAAAGTGCTCAATAGCGGTCCTTATTGGCCGACTATTTTCAAAGACGCATTTACTTTTGCTAAAAATTGCGTTAAGTGTTAAAAGATAGGAAGTATTTCGAAGAGGGATGAGATGCCTATGCAACCAATTCTCATTGTCGATATTTTCGATGTGTGGGGATTGATTTTATGGGCCCATTCCCGAATTCGCATGGCAACTTATATTTTAGTGGTGGTCGACTATGTTTCTAAATGGGTTGAAGCAATTGCCACTAAAACCAATGACCATATCGTTGTTTGTAACTTTGTGCAAAACAATATTATTTCAAGATTTGGGATTCCCCGGGTAATCATTAGTGATGGGGGATCTCATTTTAAGAATTTTAACTTCGGAAAGTTACTAAAACGGTATGGGGTTGACCATCGGATTGCTACTCCCTACCACCGGCAAATGAGTGGTCAAGTGGAGGTGTCTAATAGGCAAATCAAAGAGATTTTGCAAAAGACCGTTCGACTGGACCGTAAGGATTGGTCAACGAAGTTGAATGATGCTTTATGGGCCTATCGAACGACACATAAAACACCTATTGGCACCGCACCTTACCTGTAACATCCGTCAGAAACGGATTTACCAAACCCGCTCCGTTTATCAACCGAACAGTCAGTTAAAATTTTCGTTGCGAATTAAATGCCCAAAATAATTTTAAACGATACGTAATCAATTATTATGCGGGGATATATATTTAGTTTTTGAAAAACTGATAAAAATCGCAAAATAAAAATGTTTTACTCATGCCGGGTTTCGAACTCGGGTCTGTAACCGGCTCAACAACAACTTATCACTCAGCCGATCAACCGCTCCGCCACTTGTGATTTTTGTTTAATATTAGAATCATTTAATTGATATCATGTTTTTCCGAATTCAATATCGGCGCCCTGTATCAGCCGAACTTGAAATCAGGCATCAATCAAGTTTCCGTTTCTGTTCTTCGCGATCAAGAGTCTAAAGTTTAACCGTTTTCAATCAATTGGTCAGACTTAATCGAACAGTCAAAGATCAATCCCGGAAATCAAGTCGGCCGAAATTTTCTTTACCAAATTCAGGGAATTACTTGTTACTCTATAAATACAACCCAACCTATCACAAGAGAACTCGCACCACACACTTCTTCTTCACTCAAAAATCTTTGTTTCTGTTTCGCCGGAAGCCCCTTCAGTCGCCGGAATAATTTCTGCATTTCGCCGGAATTTTGCCACCGGAAAACCGAAACCTTGTTTCCAGTTGGTATGAGCTTCTAAACTCTCCTATATCTTATGTTTAATACGTTCTAATCTTTTATGCAACCCAGATTCTGTTAAAACGTTTTTAACAGATCAGATTCCGGTTTCTGGGTTCATGTACGAAGAAGATGAAGTATCTGTATCATATATGTATAACTAAAATCCAGTTATTTACCGGGTTAGACACACAGTCCAGCGGTGGACTGTGTGCACATTTAACGCTAAGGTCTCGAGTTCGAGTATTGTCCCTCACACGCTGCCTTAATAAAAATTCCTTTTTCCGCAAAACTGAACCGGATTGATTTAGATATATGTTAAGTATATTCATAACCGAGTTTATAACCAAGTGAGACACACAGTCCAGCGGTGGACTGTGTGTACGCTAACCCACAGGTCCCGGGTTCGAGACCTGTGGAGCGCACCGGTTCGCTGGATTTAATTCGTTTTTAAAATAAGGGATTTCTGTTTAAAATCTAATTAATATATATATATAATTAAAATCGGATATATGACGGGTTAGACACGTAGCTCAGTTGGTAGAGCTGCGTGCACGCATACGGGAGGTCTCGGGTTCGAGCCTCACCCGGCGCACAACAATATGCCTTCGAACTGGTCAACGGTCAGTGAAAGTCAACGGTCAAAGTCAACTGTAGCAAAAATCAAATATTTTTTTATTATTTTTATTTAATTATTTTAATTAAAAATCAATTAAAAATACTTAAAAATAACATTTTTAAGGTTAGAAAATAGCCCCAAACTCACAAAAATACACCCAACAATCCTACTAAAATAGATTAATAAAATCCGTTTGCTTACCGAACCAAAATGCTATTTATCTAGGTTAATTTCACTCGTGGTTAAAACCATTTCGCGTGCATTCAACCTCATCAACCGAACGCAACCAATGTGAGTGAATTCTTACAAACTCCCCTTTTTATTCATGTTTTGGGGTGTATCATGTGTCGCTTAAACTAATTCTCTTATGCAAACTCGTGCTATACCATTATATGATTTAAACTAGAATGTAACTATTGTTGTTTGTGATGTATTACATATTGTCAAAGTTGTATGCAAATTATTTAGGCCCATCAGTTCCTCGTGGGAGACGAGTTGAACAACGCGTGCCTTAAAACTCATTCATTAGGCCCATCAGTTCGTAAGAACAACGCGTGCCTCAAAACTCATGCATTAGGCCCATCAGTTCGTAAGAACAACGCGTGCCTCAAAACTCATTCATTAGGCCCATCAGTTCGTAAGAACAACGCGTGCCTCAAACTCATTCATTAGGCCCATCAGTTCCTCGTGTGAGACGAGTCGAACAACGCGTGCCTCAAAACAATCATTTGGTGTATGTGTGTTCAATATTCAATATTATGTGTTGTGTGAATAAATTTACATCTACCTTTACTCATATGTGGTATGCACATTATTTATAATCAATTGGATAAACTTGTTCAAATGTTTTTCCATAGGATTCACTCGCCAACATTATGTTGATCCAAAAACCTTTTTACACATGATACAGGTGAACAGGTTGAAGCAAGGAAAACATAGGATATGCCTTAGAAGAGAACCAAGAAGCTTAGACTGATAGTTAGAACATGTTGTATCATTTATTGTAGATTTCCATTAAATTGTATTAATGAATATGAAACGTATAATAAATGTCATGAGCTTTGATGATAACCCAATCATGCCCCGGTCACCTTTTCCGCTGCGGGTCGGGGTGTAACATTACCGCTTAGTTTATGGTAAAAATTGCCACTTGCCGGTTGAGCTTGTACATCGTGCTTTTTGAGCTATTAAAGAGGTTAATCTTAAGTATGATGATGTAGGTAGAGAAAATGCAAGTTAAAGTTGTGTGAGTTGGAAGAGCTTCGAGAGGAGGCGTATGAATGTGCTTCAAAGTACAAGGATGGAATGAAGCACGCACATGATGCCAAACTGAGGTCGAAGGAGTTCGTGGTGGGTCAAAAGGTGTGGCTTTACAATTCACGACTCAAATTCTTCCCGGGTAAGTTCAAAAGTAAGTGGATAGGCCCATATGTGATCACACGGGTCCGAAAACTGGGAGACGTTACCATCGAGGACCCAAAGGATGGGTCAAAGCAAACGGTTAATGGCCATCGGCTTAAACCATTTCTTGATGGAAACAAAGATAAGGGTGAGAAAAACACGGAGTTGGTAAGCTTCTCGGTAAGCGTACCAAATTATGAGGTTAATTAAGAACCGGTAACATGTTTTGTAGATTCTTGTATATCTTAAATTGTTTGGTTACATTGCTTTACTGTACGGGTTGCTTAGTGTTTTTTTTTTCGTTTTACAAACCCCATTTGATGTGTAAAGTCACGAACGAGTCTTGAAGATATGAGGTATGTTTTTAGACATGTTTATGTGTATTGGGGACAATACACGGCTATTTGGGGGGTAGGATTGTTTAACGATAGGTATTTGTTAAATTAAAACCGAAAACATCACACAAAAAGTTTTTTATTAATTTTTAGGAATTTTCTAGCATAGGTCCCTTTTGTAAAAAGTTCGTGTTTTTGTCCTTATTTTCATATATAAAAAAAACTTGAATTTCTGGGTGTCGTCGGCAACGGGGTGCTTGACCGTCGCCGACGGGTCTTCTAAGGGTGTCCATCGGGTAAAAAGTGCGTAGACAGAAGGTTAGGCCGTCAGGCCAAAACACCACAAGCAGGGGGCGTCGCCGACGGTACGCGGATAACCAGCCGACGCTGGTTCATTTATTTGTTGCAAATTCGGACCCAGTCTCCTCCAAACCCGTTTAAACTCAACCCGAAAGTGTTTTTGGCCACAAACTTGACCCAAGAGACCCCATATCTGATCCACAATTACATTACACCATGAAATCTCTGCATTAATTCATCACATCTCTCCATCCTCTTCATCTTCTTAACAAGAACCCTAAACCTTCATAACTCCTTCAATTCTTCACCAAATCCATTGATTCTTGAGCCTAACTTGCTTAGTTTGTCGAGAGGAACAAAACCTCTATCATATCTTTTATCAGGTCTTGCTTGTTTGCAAGATTTCTGAGTTTCAATTTCGGGTTTTTGAAGAGTGTTCATCAAGCTTTAAGCTTTTCATCTCTTTCTAGTTCTTCTTGTCTAACAATATCAAAGGTATGGTTTTTACTTAAATTCAAGCTTGATTATCAAATGGTTAGTTAATTTCTTCCGAAATTTTTAAACTTCTTGTTTATAGTAGGTTGTTTATTGCGATTTATGATGTTATGGCTTGATTTTGCGGATGAATATATGATGTGGGTGGGTTTTGAACATGCAACAACTATTGTGATGTGATTACACTTGTTTGTTTGCATGATTGAACATAGACATGATGTTGAACCTTCTCGAACTTGTAAGAATTTAAGAGTAAGACATGAAAGAACTAGTACTAGATGATAAAGTTTGAGACTTTTTAAGTTTAAACAAGCTAATTTACATCTAAAGCATGATTTTAGTTCAACATTGAGTGCTATGTTCAAAGTCTGGAGTTGTTTGAAGTGGGTTATACTGATTTTTCCCTTGTTTGTGATTGTAGCCATGTTTAGAAGGAAGAGAAGCAAGACTTCATGAAGGCTCATCTTCGGGAGCCGGTTCGGGCTCGGGTTATATTCAGAGGAATGGGAACAATTGAGTGCAGTTGAGGAGAATGATGCGAGATTGTATAGGCAAGATTGGGGTTGGGAGGAGTTTAAGAATAGCCGAACGGCTTCGGCATGGAATGACAACAAAAAGAAACCCCTCTCAAAGTTTAATAACAAAAAGTTGGAAGCAAAGATGTGGAAGTGGAAGATGCTCTCGGTAATGTTACAACTTCGGTGCCGGAAAGAATTATTCCGGAAAGGTCAGACAATGTGGAAGAGTTTAGGGCAATTGGGATTGTCCAAAAGTTTGAGAGGCTCGGCTGGGAGCGTGTGTTAGATTGGTGTGAGGACATCACACATAGGGTTTATCTGGCGGCAGTTTGCGAGTGGTTGTCGATGTTGCGGTTTGTAAATAAGGATGGACCGTCGAATACATGGAAACTGATGGGAGATATTGGAAAGAATCAAATGATCATGTCATTTGGGGGTAGATGCGTACTATTATTACAATATGAACTCTATAGCTCGATTTGATTCTTTGGGGTAGATGCATACTATTACTACAATATCGACCTTCTTGGATAACAAGGCAAACAATGCAGATCCAGAGGGTATGTTAGATGATGCGTTATCGGGGTCGGGCGGAATGTCCGAATCAAGAAACGATCTTTCGTTGGAAGGGCGGATTTTTCAAGGAATTTCTTTAGCGAATATCTTGGTGCGATTTGGGGACGGCGGGAAGGTGAAGGCACCAGATTGTAGGGTGCTATACTCGCTGCTGTTTGGGTCGCCGAAATTGTCATGGCGACAAATTGTAATGATGAATATTTGGGACACGCGCGAATCGTGTTCAAGAAAGATGAAAGCATATGTACGGTTGATCAGCGCGATGATTCTACAGCAGAACGCCTTGCCTGCAGAGTCATTATGGGTGAGTAAACTGATTGACCAGTTCTGTTTCGCTTCGATAAAGCGACATTGGAAAATTCACGTCAAAGTCTTTGGTCACCGGTATACGGTGACATATGATCACGGGCACAGTTTTCAGTTTGAGGAACCGAGTGCAGCCCATGAGGCCGTGAGAGAGGAAGAAATGATGGATGCGGAAGATGAGGATGAACCGGCCGGTCCAAGGGGGCCGAGACAGAGGTATGCCCGAGCACATCGGGAAATTTCAAATGCGGTGGCTTTGGTGGTTGTCTCCCAGCGTAAGCCGGATCATGCTAATTATAACCGAGGACAACAAGGGGTTTTTGATAATGTATCCGCGGGTATTGGAGAAAACCATGAATACCACGAGCATAGGCACCAGTGGGAGCAAAACTTCCAAGCGCAGTACCAAACGCATTGGAATGAGGAAGCTGCCCACCGGGCTAAGGTTGAGAAGTATTTGGAGGACCAACAGTTGTTCCAGGCCCAACAACTATCTCGATTGGGGATGATGGAATAGCAAAGGGCACAGGAGGTGGCCCGAAGAATGGCTTGGGAACAAGAGCAGGATCGTCTCCGTATAGAACAAAATGCTTCAGAGGATCGCCGCTGGATGGCGATAGCTGCGGATCAACAAATGACGGTCAATAATACAAAGGCTCTCCATGACCAAGAACGACACATAAAGGATTTCATGGTCGGCTTGCCATATAGTGGGCACTCGCCGTGGACCAATTTTCAAAACCTACCCGTGCCCCGAGGTCCTTCTGACCCATCGCCCCATTGGCCCGAGGTGCCGAGCTCGAGTTTCCTCCCACCGCAGCTACCGACACCGCCCGAAGGGGAACCTGGTCCGCTTGACAGTTGGAAGGAGGTGATGTCAGCCCTCACCGGATACTCCTACAACCCATACCCGCCGGTCGACCTAAATGAGCGTTATCAGAGATAGGCAAGGTATGTTACTTGTTATTGTTGTACATTTTCTTTTACTTAGATAGTTTTTTTTTGTTAGTAGTAGCTAGTTTTTATTGCTTTCTTAGTTAAATGAACTTTGTGGGTGTGTTTCCTATATAACCCTCATGAGACCTACTCGTCCTCTCGAGCTGTCGGGAGGTTTAAAAGGGCTTGTTGCATAAGCTAAATGCAACCGTGATTCCTACAAAAGTGAGTTAGGTTTGTTGTTGTTGTAAATTATCTTTCCACAATAATAAAAGTGAAATCACATATGGCTTGGTAATATCTTCATTTTTGTGGTAGAACTAGGTACTAATAAATTTTGATGGTTGTGAGAAGCATGCTTCTACACAAGGGTTGAAATTTATAGGTACATTGTGTTCGCGAGACGACCATTTTATTGAAGGAAGAAGAGCACATGAAGGACGAGCTCAAAAATCATGTGCATGTATTTCTTTTTACTTTTGATTTTTAGTTAGCGAATAAGTGGATTGTAAATTGTATGTTATTTTTCAGGGTAATTTTTTTGGGAAGTTAGCCGTGTCACATCCCTTGTGCTATTTTAAAAGCTCCATTCTTACACATTGAGGACAATGTTGACCTCAAGTGTGGGGATGGGGGGAGAAAAAGTTTTTCGATTTTGACCCGTTCATTTAAACACTACACATTAAGGACAACATTGACTTCAAGTGTGGGGATGGGGGAAAATTTCAAAAACTTTTTCAAAAATGTCTTTGTTTAAGGCGATCTAAGAAGCACAAGTAAATAAGTTAACGAGGGATGGCACAACCCATTTGGTCTTTTGTCATGGTCAAGTTCAAGTTAACAGCATGACGGGTATTTAGCGGGTGGTTATTTGGGAATAATTCGCCTAAGAAATTTATAAGTTATGCATACCGCATATCATACCCTTTATACGTGAGGTTTTGAGCCACTTTTATACATCATATGTACACATATTTCTTTGTTTGAGTGAACCATTAGTCATGTATTGTAGAACTTCATCTTCTGACACGTTTGAGACCATAGACCGAATACAAGCATGAGAATGATTAAGGCATTAGGTAAACCTTTTCCTTTTACACCATTTATTATCTTTACCCGAAATCTACCCCCTAGTCACGAACTTTGAGCCGAACCTTTCGTTTGATCACCCCATTTAGCCCTTGACCGTTAAACCTCATTTAACCCGTGTGATGAAAATTTGATCTTAGGTTTAGTTGTTTGTAAAGTTGTGGTTTCATATAAAAAAATTGAAAAATGCAGAAAAATCATGAAAAATAAGCAAAAAAGAAGTTAAGAAAAGCACAAAAAATGTGTGATAGTTTGTGAATAAAGGCAACACTCTTGCCTATTCGTTTGACGACTTTTGCATAGTCGGTTAGATTAGTTGTTTGTAATAAAAGTCGAATTTTCATCACCTTAGCCACTTTCAAATATCCTATTCCACACCTTTAGCCTAACCCCATTACAACCCTTTAAAGTTCTTTTGAGTTGTGCTTAGTATTCGTGTTCGGTGGTGGAGAATGATTGAGTTGCAAGCCTATGCGGGTACTTGTTCAATTCGGTTTTGAGTGATCACCTTAAAAGTGTTAATACACCATTAAATTAGCCAGTTTATAAACCGAGATGAGAGAACATTATGAGGGGTATGCATGAATTGTATGTTTCAAGGGTGGGTTGATCTTGGATAACCATTTTAATGTCATTAGTTTATTACCGCTAGAATATTTTGAAAATTGTAAAAAAAAAAACTAGAACCGGGTATGACAATTAGACCTTAACTTACGTCTCAAGAATGGGAAGTGTGTTTCTTATTCGGCCCACGTGAATGTGAAGAACAGATTTGCTTGAGGGCAAGCAAAAGACAAGTGTGGGGATGTGATACGTGGTCGAAAACCGGTGTTTGCTAGTGTTTAAGTTTATGTTTTTATGTGACTTTTAATCTTGAATAGCCTAGTTTTAATAGGATTTATCTCTTGCAGGTCTTATGGAGTTTAAGAAGCTAATCAGGAGCAAAACAAAGCACCGGGACGTGAATCGGATCAACCGAAATCAAGAAATGAAGAAATCAGAAAAGTGGACATGGGGGTGCCGTCGTCGACACCACTATGGGCCGTCGGCGACGCCCCGTGCTCTCTCTCGTCACCCGGAATGTTTGTAGACAGTAGGATTAGCCAACGCAGGAAACCCAAGGTTACAAGTGCCGTCGCCGACGTCACTCCTGGCCGTCGGTGACGGCCTGCCGTTTGCTGCACCGTGAATTTTGTGTTTATTGATTTGGGGGACGAGTTAAAACATGATTTTTGACCAATTCTTGGGGGTTGCGAGTTTTTGAAGTTCAAAGGGAGTTCTTGGAGCCATAATCATCCACCATTCACCTTCCATCATCAGAATCGATTCGAATCAATCGAATCATTCATCAATCAAAACCCTAATCCTTCATCATCATCATCATCACTTCCATCCACTCACCTCCATACACTACCAGAAACCCTAATCATCATCCATCTTCACCAACAAGCTTCAAGATGACCACGTTCGAGCTTCAAATCATTGTTGATCGTGTTCCCTTCACTATGAGCGGCTAATTCCTAGAGGTTTCACCACGGTGTAGACTTTTGTAAGGTTCTAGGGTTTACTTTTTGGTTAAACATTTGGTTTATGACTAATTGAATTGCATTTGAGCATAAGATAATTGTCCTATGTTTGTATTGTATTTGCGAATTGACGAATGAGTTATGAAATTTGTCTTTGTGAAATGAATATGCGTATATATGCTTTATCTTTTGATAGATTTCACTTGTCCAAGGTAACAAAGTGCATTGTGGTCCGTTGTCTATGACGTTGATAGCAATTGGCACCTAAGGCTTGTGATTCTAAATCGTTAATGAACTAATTTGATTAAACCAAATTAAAACACTTAGTAACCCCGGGCTTTGCAATTGTTGAACCGGGTGTAAACCTTGTTTTCTCACCATTGTTTTACAATCGTTAATTAAATTCTTGCAATCATTCTCGGTTTTAGTAGTTAAGTAATAAACCCAAATTCGTCGGGTAATCTGACATCTCTTTCAGACAATACATTGAATCATTTTCATAGCAAGCTTCATAAAGTGAAAATTTTAGTAAAATCAATCATATCCGATCGTAAACCACAGACTCTTCGTGATTTGACCCCGTACTACCACTAGCTCAAAGTTAAGGGTAAATCGGGTTATAAATGTTATCTTTGACCGAAGCGCGACACTCCGATCATAAATCTTATTCCATTCAAAATCCCTTGTGGGCAGTTTTTTACATTGTTGTAAAAAAGGCCCCGAGGGCCCTTTTATGGGTCATTTATCTAACCAGCGGTGAAATAAAATAAAACACTCACAGCCTATAACTAGGGTGAATTAGGAGGAACCCCAACTGATGTGTGTCATTTTATGCCTTTTTACGATTTTTAAGGGACATGAAAATCCCTTCTGGTCATTTTTTACATTTTTGGAAAAAAAGGCCCCGAGGGGCCTGTTATTATTACAAATTTGTTAATTTATTAAACATTAGATGGTGAAAAGCGTGCTGCATAAAACTCATCCGCTAGCTCTCATCTATATTTCGCGCAAGCCTCTTCGAGATCCCCGTCAACATTGAGTTGCTCTTCATTAACTAGCTTAGTCATCAACATACAAACTAAAACCCATAAATTAGTTCCTTGCATTGTTTTTTCCACGTATGATCGTCCTGAATGTTCCCAGTACGAAATCTGGTCCAAAAACAACTTGAAAAGTGATTCAAATTTAATAATGGTTGGGTAAACCCTAACTTGGATCAAAGTTGATCCATCAGAGCTGGATGAACCACACAATCCAGTGAAATACAACGTAAGGAGAAGTGTCCGCATATCAACACGAACCATGAACCAGTCTCTTTGGTCAACACATAATGGTATATACACCTGAGCAAAAAAATATAGGATTGTAATTTTGTATAATAAAATATTTGGGTACAAGAACATAAATAAAATTTAAGTGGTACCGATTTCCCAAAAAGGAGGGCAATGTTCCTTCAAGCCAATGCCAAAAGGTAAGGCACCATAGTTTGGAATCTGGTCCAAAAGGTCCAGGAATTGCGGTGGCAGAATCGTCCATGGATACAGCTGTTCTGGTTTTTTTATTAAATCCATCTGAACCTCATCAATCTGGTAACCCAACCACTGACATGCTAATACGTGGACAAGTAACCATAATTGCAGAAAAAATACAAAGATTAATAAGATTTCACAAAACAAGTACTTTAAAAAATTGCACGAAAAAACTTAAACAAAAAATTACCGGTGCGGACAAGTAACCATAATTTTCGTATCCAAGTAGGGCACCCTAAAATTCAGATCCGAGTTGTTTTCTCCTGAGGAATCCGCTGTAACAAAACGAAGAATCCCTGTTTGCATAGAAGGCCATTACATTTCTTGACCAAGACATTGAC
Organism: Scalesia atractyloides; assembly: GCA_947069175.1. Taxonomy (NCBI): domain Eukaryota; kingdom Viridiplantae; phylum Streptophyta; class Magnoliopsida; order Asterales; family Asteraceae; genus Scalesia; species Scalesia atractyloides. The sequence continues at coordinate 77,217,191 of CAMTDV010000021.1, forward strand.
TCTTCGGTTGGGTGATAATACCAGCGTCTATTTAGGGGAATCTTCTCTGGGGGGTGTCAGGGAGTTCCTCAAGCTCTAAGAATAAGTCTTCACGGTCCCCCATTGTATGTGGTAAAGGATGTTTGGGATTCTTTGGTTCAAAACAAATTAAGGGTATGTTTCAATATTTATAATGGTGTGAGGACATATGGTATGGTCCACAAGTTACATTATTGCATGTTCAGAGCATTCAGTTTGGAAAATAAATTTAATTTTAAATCACCCATCCTTTTCCTTTTCACCTATAAATTACAGCTAAAACTAACCCAACAACCACACTCAACTTCTAGCTACTCACACATATCACAAAACATATCCTTATGGATCGGCGAGATAAGAAACGTTTACCCCCGTTCTCATACCACCGAAACAGGGTAATGAGTAAAGAAGACATCGAAGCTTGTATGGAAGCAGGTCCTAATCCAAAGATAGCAGATTCTACTATAGGAAAGAGATTGGAACCTGTCGGTGAAGGAAGCTCCTCTGGCCGTGTTGTTGAAAGTCGGGAATTAGTCAAGCAGATAGATGGTGTTACTCGGAAAGTGGTCATGCCGGTAGATGAAGTAACGCCGGTTGTGAAGACAGATGATGAACCTAATATGGAAGAGTTTGATTTCAACCCCAACCCGGAGGAGGATTATGACCTGGAAGTGTTAAAGGATGCATGGAACTATGAATCTGAAAAGGAAGATTGGGCTTGTGTTTGGCACAACCCATATTCAGGTGAAGAGTCAGATTCAGACCTATCATCAAGGGGGACTGTCATTGGAAATAAGATTGTTAACTATGTTCCATAGATGTTGTTGAATTAGGTTGTGTTTCATTTGTCGCTTACTGTCTTTTGTAGTATTCTATCTTTATGTTGAAATAAAATGTAATGTTGTGTTTTGGTTGAAATAAAATAAAATGTATAATGTAATGTTGTGTTTTGGTTGAAATAAAATAAAATGTATAATGTAATGTTGTGTTTAACATTCTCACTCCTATAAATACCCATTCTCACACCTGTAAATACCCATTCTCACAACCCGATTTTTTCACATCTTCAACTATATACTCATCTTGCACAACCTCACCTCTCAGGTTTTTCAGATGGCGGATCGTGAGAATGCAATCCACTTTCACTTTCATTTGCACATACATCAAGGAGAGGGAAACCCTTCAAATGTTGAAGCAGAACATAACCCTCCTGAACGATGACATAACCGACAATCTCCTGAACCACAGCCCAACCGTAACCTTGTTGTTCACACCCAAACCGAAACAATGTGTTTCCCTTCACTGAACAGTAACGAAACGATCCCGGACCTTACATTCCACCTGTTGTGCAGCAAGAAAATCAAATTTGTACTTCGTTCATGGAACGAACACAGCATCCCCTATTTGTGCAAATCCCTAACCGTCCATCAACAAATGTTTCCCAAAGACAGCGGCCAATATGTAGGTTTGGATGCATGGTCTACAGTTTGTGCAACCACCAATACGACACCGATCGCGACTCAAATGCATTATCAGATGACGCTGTCGTTAGTGATGATCCATTGGAGTAGTATTAGAATGCCGATAGTGACTCTGATTCATCCTTTTGATTCCATAATCTCATGTAGTTGGATAATGTCATGTAGCTCGTGTGCTATGTCTTTCTTTTTAATAATGCAAGTATGCTGTCGTTAAAGTTTCATAACAAATGACATGCCTTTATGGAACAACTAACTTAGCGTAGAAGTGTAATTTCATAGTACAATACAAACAACATACACTGCGATATAGCTTACATGGCCAATTAAAAACCATCTAGAAAGCACAAGACCATAATGTAACATCCGTCGAAAAACGGGTTTCAAAACCCGCTTCGTTTATTAATCGAATAGTCAGTTACAATTATCGTTGCTTATTTAATGCTCTTTTTAATTTTAAACAATACATAACTAATAAATATATTAGAATTTATAAACTATAATTTATAAACAATAAAAACGGTCGAAGAAAAAAATAAATGCCGCTGCCGGGTTTCGAACCCGGGTCAGCCGGTTTAACAATCAAGCGATTCACCACTCCGCCACTTGATTCTTTTGTGTAATCAATGAATCAAATAAAACTTAAGTTCCACCCGTGAATTCATCTGGTTGCGTCAAGAACTGAAACCGCTCATCGGCTTTCAAACATCCAGAGGCTTTTGGGTGATCGCGAGTTCCTGAGTATAACCGATAAATCAATGCCAACCCACGTTCTTAATCAATTCTATCTTCAATGAATTCGATTCATATGATTGTTGAGAGTTAAAACCGAAATGATATTACTTCTAAGTTACGCTAATAATATCATCGCTTCATATCTCGGAAACACTCGCAGAACCCTCAATTTCATTTTCACTCTAACTTCTGTTCGTCGGAATCGTTATCTGCTATCGCCGGACTTTCGCCGGAAAACCGAGACATACATCAAATCGGTAAATTTCTCGACTCTTTCGTTTTCAATCCATTGTTAGACTTATACTAACTTAAATCCTTCAACCAGAATCGGTCCCAGACGACGTTACCGGATATTCTGCACTCGCCGGAAAATCTCTGGACATTTCCGAAATCACACTGTAAATCGGTACAATCATCTAAACCTCCCGATATCTCTTGTTTAGTCATTTAATTTCACAACTCATCGATCAAAATTGTTAATTGATTCAATCAGACGGAATTCACAAATCAGAGCCGACGACCATTGCCGGAATTCTGAGAAAAACAGTCTGTTCGGTACGTTCGTTTCCGTAATTCTTCTTATCCATTACATTTCCACCACTTATATGTTTGACAAACGATTTAAACCAGAACATTCGGATATCGTTTGTCTGTGTCTTTGAATGAAGAAGACGAAGTCGAACATCATGTATAAGTCTAATTAAAACAAGATATTAAACCGGGTTAGACACACAGTCCAGCGGTGGACTGTGTGCAAACATATAGCGCATGTCACGAGTTCGAACCTTACAAACGCACCGACTTTCCGAATTAAAACCAATTTTTTTTAAAACTGAATCAGAGTAGGTCCCAGTATGTTTATAAGATTAATATAAACTGTAAGTTAAACAGATAAGACACACAGCCCAACTGGTTGGGCTGTGCGCTTACAAATCGAAGGACCCGAGTTCGATCCAGGTCCCTGCAACCGGTTCGACCATTTTAAATCCTTTTAATATAAACCAAATAAATTAACATTTAATTAGTGTGTATATATATAATTAAAACATAGAATATTTCGGGTTAGACACGTAGCTCAGTTGGTAGAGCTGCGTGCACGCGTACGAGAGGTCCCGGGTTCGAACCTCACTCAGCGCACACATTACTCACAGTCCGACCGGTCAACGGCCCGGTCAACGGTCAACGGACCGGTCAACGGTCAAAAAGTCAAAAAATCTTATTCTTTTTATTTATTTATCTAAATTAAAAATCAATTAAAAATACTTAAAAATAATATTTTTAAAGTTAGAAAAAGTCCTTAAACTCACAAAAATAAACCTAAGAATCCATTTATTTACCAAACTATTTCGTGATTATTTTTAGGTTAGTTTTCCTCGTCGATCAAATTCCAAAACTCGTGCGCATCCATCAACATCAAAAGAACGCACCCAATGTGAGTGAATCTCTACCAATTCCCCGTTTTAATCACATTTTAGGGTGTATCATGTGTCGCTTATTATTTATTACATTAAAACACTTGTGCATCCATCATATCCATGATCAATGTGTATCCAATATGTATCAATTGTTGTGTGGTTAATGTGTAGATTAAATTTATCATTTTCAGTACATACATCATCATAGGCTCGTCTGTTTCCCCATTACCTATGAGCGGAACGTGGCGTTGCCAACATACGATCGGCTCCGTTTGATTGAGCCTTGATCTCACATACATCATCATAGGCTCGTATGTTCCCCATTACCTATGAGCGGAACGTGACGTTGCCAATATACGATCGGCTCCGTTTGATTGAGCCTTGATCTCACAATACATTATCATTCATGTCATACACTCAAGCAAGGTGGTTGTGATTGTTTGTTTATATACGTTTGCTCACATTTGATTATTGCACAATTTTTTTCAATACTAAATTCAACATGAAATCAATAACAATGTTTTTAAAAAAGGTTCACTCGCCAACTTTTGTTGACCCAAAATTCCCCTATTTTTACACATGATACAGGTGATCCAGTTGAAGCAAGAAACACATAGGACGGCCTAGAAGAATAAATCAGTTTAGGCTTTGGATTGTTTTATTTAGTTTTCATTTCCTTGTATTGTATGAGTTTGGTTTGAACATTTAAGTTGTAATTTGAATTTAAATAAATATGAAACATTTTAGTAAACATCATAAGCTTTGGTGATAACCCAATTATGCCCCGACTCTTATTCCGCTGCGGGTCGGGGTGTGACAGATTGGTATCAGAGCCATGACTATAGGGATATAGGATAGGTTCTTAGACCCTTAGAGCCTATACTATAGTTGATTAGAATTTTAAAATTGTTTACGTGTTACATACAAAATTCATGATGTTTATATGCTTTATGTTTATTGTTACATTCAATGTTATGCAAGCATGTTCATAAGTACATATTATTATACAATGCTCATCATGAATCATATCCTCATAACATATCATATCCATGAGAGCACACACCGAACAATATCTATGATTTTTGCAACGATTTTGTATTTTCAAATCACATCAAAGTGAGTTCCCATGACGGGCATGTAGTAACTGGAAGGGTACGAGTACCGGTAGTCGGAACGTCCTGTCTAGACTTGGCATTTGTATAAATCCAAAATAAAGGGCCAGTTTGCCTACCTGGGGACTAACGATGAGAGTACGAAGGACCTATTAGGCCAAAGCATGCTATACCAAACGTCATGTGAGCTAACCCCACTTTGAGTTGTCATTGTGTCTATACCTGGACACCCTCCTACCAAACATCTCGCAATCATATTTCATGGTTTTCATTCGGGTGATGTGAGTGTTAAACCGCCAACACCAATGTGAATCCTACTAAGCCAATAGTCATGGGGGCCCACATGACTATACAGGCGATGGTATGGGGGACATTGGAGGCCCAAACACGAGCAAACCCAAGACATCCTATGGATGTAATTGCATTATTGATAATTATGTTATTTTATTTCATTTGACGACACATGACACCTAAAAAGACTCCTTAAACTCACAATCTTCTTATGTATGTTCCTGTAGATGTCGGCTAGGCAGCAACGTGGGGGTAGAAAGTCAGGAAGGTCAAACGAACGCTTGGCCACCCAAATCGCAAAACAAATGGCCGCCGTGCTTCCTGACATCGTAATACAAGTCCAACAAGCTCTCGCCGCAAATCCCATCAACCCTCCCAATCAAGAAGACCAGAACGTCGACAACCCTCCCTCCAAAAAGTGCTCTTACAAACACTTCAAGTCTTGCGATCCCCCGAAATATGAAGGGACCGAAGATGTCACTGCTCTCCTCCACTGGTTTGAGGAAATGGAAAACACCTTCCTCAATTGCGATTGTCCCGAGGATCGCAAGGTACGTTACACAACCGGGAGACTGTTTGGAGTAGCTCTTACCTGGTGGAATACAGAAAAAGGTAAGAGAGGAATTGAAGATGCAATGGCCTTAACATGGGACGAGTTAAGGGAAATCATGACGAGACGCTTCTGTCCAAGAAGCGAGATCAAAAAGTTAGAAGATGAATTCTACTCGTTAAAGCAGAAGGAAGGAGATCATACTTCCTACAACAAAAGGTTTCTAGAGTTGAACCAAATGATCCCCAACTTGTTCACCCCAGTATACCGCTTAGTTGAACACTATATTCAAGGCCTCCCCTCGAAAATTCAAGACTCAGTTCTAAGCACTTCGCCTGCAACACTTGAAGCTGCTATGGAACTAGCTACCGAGCTTACCGAGAATCGCATCCGAAACGGCAAATTTAAGGATGAGAAAAAGAAAGCCCCCATTGAGGGCCAAACTTCAAACCATTCCACCTCCTCCTCAAAGTTTGCTAGTAAGAGGAAACGAAACAGCAGAAACTTTGTTGTCACACAAACAAACCTCCCTATTACTGTTGCACCCATCACCCAAGTTGCCCCCTCAGTTGCACCATATAAAAAGCCATACTCCGGCCCATACCCAAAATGCAACCGTTGCCAATACCATCACCTTCCCGAGCATCCCTGCCAACATTGCACCGGCTGTGGCCGCGCAGGTCACACCATCCAAACCTGTCGCACACTTCAGCAAACGAACCGCAATCAGCCCACAACCCAAACCCACCATTAGATAGTGGGTCAAGCCCAACAACCTTTTCTCCTACCACCTACCCAACATGTAGCCCAATCCTACTACTCACCCAACTATCCCATGATGCAACCTATGCGGGCTTGTTACAACTGTGGAGACCCGAACCACTTCAGAAACACCTGTCCACGCTTGGTGAACATCATCCATGCCCAAGCTCAAGCAAATCCAGTAAACCAGGCTAACCAAGTTCCTCCACCTGCTAGGGGAAGAGCTTTCAACATCAACGCCAATCAAGCTAGGGCTGACAACAACGTGGTTAACGGTACGTTTCTCATCAATGGTAGTTATGCATCCATGTTATTTGATACTGGCGCGGATAAGAGTTTTGTGTCCTTAGAATTTGAACCCATCCTCAACCAAACTCGTGATAAACTCATGGAATCCATAACGGTAGAAGTTGCTGATGGAAAACCGGTCTCATTAAACTCTATTATACGCAATTGTACTCTCACCCTAAACGATCACGATTTTCCAGTTGACCTCATTCCTATGAAGTTGGGAAGTTTCGACATTATAATTGGTATGGACTGGCTCAGCCAACATCATGCTGAAGTTGTATGCCGCGAGAAGTTCATTCGCATTCCTCTTACAAACGGTCAGACTCTACGAATCTTTGGAGAAACCCCTTCGAAAGGACTCAAATTAATGTCCTGTCTTCAAGCCCGAAAATATCTCCGCAAGAATTATGTCGCATTCCTAACTCACGTCGTCAAAAAGGGAACCAAGGAAAAGAAACTCGAAGACATCCCAGTAGTAAAAGATTTTCCGCAAGTTTTTCCTGACGACATTTCAGGACTTCCTCCCGTGAGGGAAGTCGAATTCCGCATTGATCTTATACCTGGAGCTACACCAGTTGCAAAATCTCCTTATAGGTTAGCCCCATCCGAAATGCAAGAGCTGGCCAGTCAACTGCAAGAGCTGACTAACAAAGGATTCATACGTCCTAGCTCATCGCCTTGGGGTGCACCTGTCCTTTTTGTGAAGAAGAAAGATGGAACGTTTCGCATGTGTATCTACTCAACAAGTTAACTGTCAAGAACCGCTACCCATTACCTCGCATCGATGATCTTCTAGACCAACTTCAAGGCGCCACCTGTTTTTCAAAAATCGACCTTCGTTCTGGTTATCATCAACTCAGAGTACATGAAGAAGACGTCCCAAAGACCGCCTTCCGAAGTCGTTATGGTCATTACGAATTCATGGTCATGCCATTTGGTTTAACCAACGCCCCAGCTGTTTTCATGGATCTAATGAATAGAGTCTGCAAACCCTACCTCGACCGCTTTGTCATAGTCTTCATCGACGACATCCTCATCTACTCAAAGTCTAAGTCTGATCACGAACGACACCTTCGACTCATCCTTACACTCTTAAGGACAGAAAAGCTGTACGCTAAGTTTTCGAAATGTGAATTCTGGTTAAGGGAAGTACAATTCCTTGGACACGTCGTCAATGACAAGGGAATTCATGTTGATCCCTCAAAAATCAAGGCAGTACAGGAATGGCAAGCGCCACGAACCCCTACCGAAGTAAGATCATTTCTTGGTTTGGCTGGTTACTATCGCCGCTTCATTGCCAATTTCTCCCGTATTGTTGTACCACTCACGGCTATGACTCATAAAGGAAAACCTTTCATATGGGGACCCAAACAAGAAGAAGCCTTCCAAACCCTTAAGCAAAAGCTTTGCGACGCACCTATCCTCACACTTCCTGAAGGTTGCGATGACTTTGTAGTATATTGCGACGCATCAGGGCAAGGGCTAGGCTGTGTATTAATGCAAAGAGGAAAAGTGATAGCTTATGCTTCTAGGCAACTCAAAGTTCACGAGAAGAACTACACCACCCACGACCTAGAACTTGGAGCCGTTGTGTTTGCTCTCAAGATATGGAGACATTATCTCTACGGTACCAAGTGTGAAATATACACTGACCACAAGAGTCTCCAACATATCTTCAACCAAAAGGAGTTGAATATGAGGCAACGAAGATGGGTCGAACTTCTTAACGACTACGACTGTGAAATTCGGTATCATCCTAGCAAGGCAAACGTGGTGGCCGATGCGCTCAGTCGAAAAGGTTATGCGAACTCCATTCGTCTTCTATGTTCGCAAATCATAACCGACATCAAAGATCGAATCCGAGAAGCTCAACATGTTTCAGTAACAGAAAACGACGTACGCAATGAGCTGTCTTGTGGAGCTGAACTTAAGATCGAAACTAAATCCGACGGTATTCTATACTATCTAAATCGCATATGGATTCCCGATCACGATAACCTTCGTGATTTCCTTATGAATGAGGCGCACAAAACACGGTACTCTGTACACCCAAGAGCCGACAAGATGTATCAAGACCTTCGATACACCTACTGGTGGCCTGGCATGGAAAAGGATATTGTTGTTTTTGTTTCCAAGTGCCTTACATGTTCCAAAGTAAAAGCTGAACATCAAAGACCCTCAGGACTTCTAGTCCAACCCGAAATACCTGTATGGAAGTGGGAAAACATAACTATGGATTTCATTACCGGGTTACCTCGCACCTCCAGTGGGTATGACACTATATGGGTAATCATTGATCGTCTTACAAAATCAGCTCACTTCATTCCGATTCGCGAGGACTTCAAGAACGAGAAGTTAGCTCGTATCTACATCAGCGAGATCGTAAGCCGTCATGGTGTACCTTTAAGCATCATTTCAGACTGTGATGGTCGTTTCACTTCATGAACATGGCAAGCCGTACAAGCCGCCTTGGGTACACGATTAGACCTTAGTACCGCTTATCATCCTCAAACTAATGGACAATCTGAACGCACCATCCAAACTCTTGAAGATATGCTTCGAGCATGTGCCATAGACTTCAAAGGGAATTGGGACGCTCATCTACCATTAGTTGAATTTTCGTACAACAATAGTTACCACTCAAGTATCGGCATGGCTCCTTTCGAAGCGTTATATGGTCGTAAGTGCCGATCTCCAGTATGTTGGCACGAAACTGGGGAAGCTCAAATCACCGGTCCAGAATTGATCCAAGAAACAACAGACAAGATCCATCAAATTCGAAACAATCTTCTAGCGGCACAAAGTCGTCAAAAGAGTTATGCGGACAAACGAAGAAAGCCCTTGGAGTTTAACATTGGTGATCATGTACTTTTAAAAGTATCACCGTGGAAGGGAGTAGTTCGTTTTGGTCAGAAGGGCAAGCTAGCACCACGCTACGTAGGACCTTTCAAGATACTCGAAAGAGTAGGACCTGTAGCATACAAGCTTGACCTACCAGAAGAACTCAACAGAATTCACCCACATTCCACGTATCAAACTTAAAGAAGTGCCTCGCCGATGAAAACCTCCATATTCCCCTAGAAGATATTCAGATCGATGAATCTATGCACTTCATTGAAAGACCAGTAGAGATCATGGACTTCGGAGAAAAACGTGTAAGACGGAGTCGTATTCCAATTGTTAGGGTACGCTGGGAGTCGAAACGAGGACCTGAGTATACTTGGGAACGTGAAGACTCAATGCGTGAAAAATACCCGCATCTTTTTCCTCTTACCGCTACTACTTAAATTTCGGGACGAAATTTCTAAAAGTAGGGGATACTGTAACATCCGTCGAAAAACGGGTTTCAAAACCCGCTTCGTTTATTAATCGAATAGTCAGTTACAATTATCGTTGCTTATTTAATGCTCTTTTTAATTTTAAACAATACATAATTAATAAATAAATTATAATTTATAAACTATAATTTATAAACAATAAAAACGGTCGAAGAAAAAAATAAATGCCGCTGCCGGGTTTCGAACCCGGGTCAGCCGGTTTAACAATCAAGCGATTCACCACTCCGCCACTTGATTCTTTTGTGTAATCAATGAATCAAATAAAACTTAAGTTCCACCCGTGAATTCATCTGGTTGCGTCAAGAACTGAAACCGCTCATCGGCTTTCAAACATCCAGAGGCTTTTGGGTGATCGCGAGTTCCTGAGTATAACCGATAAATCAATGCCAACCCACGTTCTTAATCAATTCTATCTTCAATGAATTCGATTCATATGATTGTTGAGAGTTAAAACCGAAATGATATTACTTCTAAGTTACGCTAATAATATCATCGCTTCATATCTCGGAAACACTCGCAGAACCCTCAATTTCATTTTCACTCTAACTTCTGTTCGTCGGAATCGTTATCTGCTATCGCCGGACTTTCGCCGGAAAACCGAGACATACATCAAATCGGTAAATTTCTCGACTCTTTCGTTTTCAATCCATTGTTAGACTTATACTAACTTAAATCCTTCAACCAGAATCGGTCCCAGACGACGTTACCGGATATTCTGCACTCGCCGGAAAATCTCTGGACATTTCCGAAATCACACTGTAAATCGGTACAATCATCTAAACCTCCCGATATCTCTTGTTTAGTCATTTAATTTCACAACTCATCGATCAAAATTGTTAATTGATTCAATCAGACGGAATTCACAAATCAGAGCCGACGACCATTGCCGGAATTCTGAGAAAAACAGTCTGTTCGGTACGTTCGTTTCCGTAATTCTTCTTATCCATTACATTTCCACCACTTATATGTTTGACAAACGATTTAAACCAGAACATTCGGATATCGTTTGTCTGTGTCTTTGAATGAAGAAGACGAAGTCGAACATCATGTATAAGTCTAATTAAAACAAGATATTAAACCGGGTTAGACACACAGTCCAGCGGTGGACTGTGTGCAAACATATAGCGCATGTCACGAGTTCGAACCTTACAAACGCACCGACTTTCCGAATTAAAACCAATTTTTTTTAAAACTGAATCAGAGTAGGTCCCAGTATGTTTATAAGATTAATATAAACTGTAAGTTAAACAGATAAGACACACAGCCCAACTGGTTGGGCTGTGCGCTTACAAATCGAAGGACCCGAGTTCGATCCAGGTCCCTGCAACCGGTTCGACCATTTTAAATCCTTTTAATATAAACCAAATAAATTAACATTTAATTAGTGTGTATATATATAATTAAAACATAGAATATTTCGGGTTAGACACGTAGCTCAGTTGGTAGAGCTGCGTGCACGCGTACGAGAGGTCCCGGGTTCGAACCTCACTCAGCGCACACATTACTCACAGTCCGACCGATCAACGGCCCGGTCAACGGTCAACGGACCGGTCAACGGTCAAAAAGTCAAAAAATCTTATTCTTTTTATTTATTTATCTAAATTAAAAATACTTAAAAATAATATTTTTAAAGTTAGAAAAAGTCCTTAAACTCACAAAAATAAACCTAAGAATCCATTTATTTACCAAACTATTTCGTGATTATTTTTAGGTTAGTTTTCCTCGTCGATCAAATTCCAAAACTCGTGCGCATCCATCAACATCAAAAGAACGCACCCAATGTGAGTGAATCTCTACCAATTCCCCGTTTTAATCACATTTTGGGGTGTATCATGTGTCGCTTATTATTTATTACATTAAAACACTTGTGCATCCATCATATCCATGATCAATGTGTATCCAATATGTATCAATTGTTGTGTGGTTAATGTGTAGATTAAATTTATCATTTTCAGTACATACATCATCATAGGCTCGTCTGTTTCCCCATTACCTATGAGCGGAACGTGGCGTTGCCAACATACGATCGGCTCCGTTTGATTGAGACTTGATCTCACAATACATTATCATTCATGTCATACACTCAAGCAAGGTGGTTGTGATTGTTTGTTTATATACGTTTGCTCACATTTGATTATTGCACAATTTTTTTTCAATACTAAATTCAACATGAAATCAATAACAATGTTTTTAAACAAGGTTCACTTGCAAACTTTTGTTGACCCAAAATTCCCCTATTTTTACACATGATACAGGTGATCCAGTTGAAGCAAGAAACACATAGGACGGCCTAGAAGAATAAATCAGTTTAGGCTTTGGATTGTTTTATTTAGTTTTCATTTCCTTGTATTGTATGAGTTTGGTTTGAACATTTAAGTTGTAATTTGAATTTAAATAAATATGAAACATTTTAGTAAACATCATGAGCTTTGGTGATAACCCAATTATGCCCCGACTCTTATTCCGCTGCGGGTCGGGGTGTGACACATAATAAATTACTGTCGCCCACATGTCTTCCTGTTGTGGCCTACCTCTTCACATCTAACGCATCTGCGAGCCTGGGGTTAATCTTGGTAGTTGACATCCATCTCATTTTGAATTCTTCTTGAACGAACCTTGCCACGATGTGTTGTAACACTCGAATGGTCCTCTTGAATTCTCCAATGCGGTTCTTCCCACTCTTCCCTGTGTCCTAATGTGTAAAAATGGCCATTGTATTGTGCTCGATAGGTAGTCGGTCAGGTTATGTGGTTCCTCACCCCTCCAAGAGCAAACAGCTATTGCATGGGAACAAGGAAATCTAAACATTTTCCATTTCCCACATGAGCACCACCCTTTAAGGTATTCAACCGTGTACTCATTTCCACCGTGATATTTCGTTTCATCCCTTGAAACAACACAATAACGAGCATATGTGGCATCGTAGGTGGACAATTCATGTTGCATTGCCACCGAGTATAGTTTGTTAAACTTGGACCATGGCCGAGGGGGTAGAGAGGTGTTGCGGGTTTGGGCCATCTGTGTGTGCCTAACATACTCGTATACATCTTTGGTAAACGTATAATGAATTAAGGCTTTGATAGGCAGCAGTCTTGCTTCACGTAACACATCATTCATAGACTCGGATATGTTCGTCTTGAGGTTACCCCAACGACGCTTTTTTCGGTCATGAACAACAGTCCACTTGGTTTTCTCGATGTTGTTCAGGTAGTCCCAAGCTTCCTGATTTAACATCCGCATTTCGACAACAGCCCAACGACACTTTCTTGGTTAACTTGTGCTTCCTATCATCCAACAAAGTTTCTTCAGGCTCTTGCTCTTGTATCTTCAACAAAAATTGCTTCTTATATTGCAAAGACAATAACGGTGGTACGCCTTCGGTTCCTTCCAATCTTCAAGGTTCTCCATGGCATTTATTATGCCAGCGTGCCGGTCTGATAAAACACAAATTTTCCTAGTACTGTTTTTGGTGACCAATTCTTTCAAATTTTGAAAAAACCAACACCACTTGTGAATTGTCTCTTCATCAACAAGGGCGTACGCCAATGGCATTATGCAGTTGTTGGCGCTTTTGGTGACTGCAACCAGCAACTTACCTCGGTACGGTCATTTGAGATGTGTGCCATCCACGGAGATTACAGGCTGGCATAGATGAAATGCATGAATAGAGGGACCAAAGGCCCAAAATACATATTTAAACGTGGGATGCCCTGGAACCGAATGTGGATGATGAAACCATGTAACCATCGTACCAGGGTTTCGGGACTGTGGCCGTAACGCGTACTTTGGGAGCTCCTGAAAATTGCTATCCCATGTTCCATAAATCCTCTCAATTGCCTTTCTTCTACCATGCCACGCCTTTGTATATGTGACATCGACATACATCGTTTCCTTGATGAACGTCCTAATCTGTTTCACACGGAATGCAATGTCTGCACGAATTTGAGGTAGGATGTGTGCGGCTATATCATTTGATCTAAGGCATCTATTGTTGTTGCGTACTACTGTTGAATAGCAGGTGTGGTCCAACATAAACCCCCTAGTATAGCTATAACCGTTGAAGAGCATGTCAGGCTACATAAATTAAACCGGATTGGAAAAGTGGGCGGGTTTGGAACATATAACATATTGAGTATCTTTATGGTTGGTACCATCATGATCAAACTGTTGTAGAGGGACAAATAATAACTTCCCATTCTGTGGCAGACGATTACATGTCGTGGTTCATGCAACATACGGTGACTTATTTGACAAATCCCAAGTTTCCACCACTTCCCATGCATGGTTTTCCAAGACGATGGTGCTAAAGTCCAAATGTTGGTATATATATTTTTAATAATTATTTTTCCCTAGTGTTGTGGTGTCATTAAAATTTTGTCGTAACATAACAATATTTTTTTAGATGGAGGTTATGGCGGTAATACAACGGTCAGATAATCTGGAGCCCAAGCTGCCGCTTATCGGGCCATGGAATGTCAGGCAGACAAGGATATTCACAATATCCAAGTTGTCTCACAACAGACCCGGTTGACCTAACCTGTAAACCTCATCTGTAAAGGATACGGAGGCGATGCCAACGTCAGCATGGAGGTTCTAACCAAGAAGGGGCTGGCACTTCAAATTTGGGCATGAACCTGGAAGAAGGGGGTCCATCCTTTGTGAACCAAAATCAAGACGTTGATAATGATCAATGGGGTATACTCGGGCTAGACAATCTGACTGACGGCACCAATCAAATTGGCAATCAAAATTTTGACCTTCAGGATCTAGATTTTTGGAATGCTAACACACGAACCGACCTTATCGATGAGAATGTTAACAATGTTGGCTCCCAAAATATTGAACCGGCCTATACAACCCCTACTTCATAAATGATGAGTTTTTTTCCTGACAGCCAAACTAACTACAATTACTTTGCACCAAATGAAAGTCAGGAAGAACAAGGTGCCCAATATTCGAATGTAACACCGACGCCCTTAGACTGGGGCCTAGATTTGGATTTGAACCTATTTAATCATCAACCTCCACCTCCACCCAACTAATGTAGTTGTAATATTTTTCCATTGTAAAATGTATTATATTGTATTTTAATTTATTGTATCGTAATTTTATGTTATCATAAATCTTATTCCATTGAAAATCCTTTGTGTGCATTTTTACATTGTTTTCAAAAAGGTCACGAGGGACCTGTTATGGGTCATTTATCTCATCAGCGGTGAGATAAAATAAAACATTGGTTTTCTCACAGCCTATAACTAGGGTGAATTAGGAGGAACCCCAACTGACGTGTGTCGTTGTATGCCTTTTTACGGTTTTTTAAGGGACATGAAAATCCCTTCTGGTCATTTTTTACATTGTTGGAAAAAAGGCCCCGAGGGGCCTGTCATTTATTACAAATTTATTAATTTATTACACATTAGATGGTGAAAACGTGCTGTATAAAACTCATCCGCCATCTCTCATCTATATTTCGCGCAAGCCTCTTCGAGATCCCCGTCAACATTGAGTTGCTCGTCATTAACTAGCTTAGTCATCAACATACAAACTAAAACCCATAAATTAGCTCCTGGGTTTTCTTTAGCATGCTGGCAAACTTCAGTATGTGTGACCATTGTTTTTTCCACGTATGGTCGTCCTGAATGTTCCCAGTACAAAATTTGGTCCAAAAACAACTTGAAAAGTGACTCAAATGTTATAATGGTTGGGTAAACCCTAACTTGGATCAAAGTTGATCCATCGGAGCTAGATGAACCACATGATCCAGTGAAATACAACGTAAGGTGAAGTGTCCGCATATCAACACGAACCATGAACCAGTCTCTTTGGTCAACACATAATGGTATATACACCTGGGCAAAAAAATATAGGATTGTAATTTTGTATAATAAAATATTTGGGTACAAGAACATTAATAAAATTTAAGTGGTACCGTATCGATTTCCCAAAACGGATGGTAACGTTACTTCAAGCCAATGCCAAAAGATAAGGCACCATAGTTTGGATTCTGGCCTAAAAGGTCCAGGAATTGCGGTTGCAGAATCGTCCATGGACACAGCTGTTTTGGTTTTTTTTATTTTTTTATTAAATCCATCTGAACCTCATCAATCTGGTACCCTAACCACTGACATGCTAATACGTGGACAAGTAACCATAATTGCACAAAACAAATACGAAGATTAATAAGATTTCACAAAACAAGTACTTTAAAAAAATTGCACAAAAAACTTAAAAAAATTACCTGTGCGGACAAGTAACCATAATTTTCATATCCAAGTAGGGCACCCCAAAATTCAGATCCGAGTTGTTTTCTCCCAAGGAATCCGCTGTAACAAAACGAAGAATCCTGTTTGCATAGAAGGCCATTACATTTTTTGACCAAGACATTGACTCTTCGGTTGGGTGATAATATCGGCGTCTATTTAGGGGGATCTTCTCTTGGGGGGTGTCAGGGACTTCCTCAAGCTCTAAGAATAAGTCTTCACTGTCACACCCCGACCCGCAGCGGAATAAGAGTCGGGGCATAATTGGGTTATCACCAAAGCTCATGATATTTACTAATATGTTTCATATTTATTAAAGTCAAAAATACATTCCCAAATATCCAAACATGTCCATACAATACAAAGAAAATAAACCAAACAAAACAATTCCAAACTCTAAATCATTTTATTCTTCTAGTCCAATCCTAAGTGTTTCTTGCTGCAGCTGGTTCACCTGTATCATGTGTAAAAATGGGGGTTTTTGGGTCACATAAGTTGGCGAGTGAACCTTGTTAGATAAACATTTATTATTTATTTCCTTGTTAGTTTATCAATGAAAAATTGTGCATAATCATAAATGAGCAAATGTAAATAATCAAACAGCAGCAATAGCAGTCACAACTATAACATACAATAACATATGATAGCATACATTAACATACCAACATCATACAATAAATAACATGAATGAAACTGTGCGATCAAGGCTCAATCAAACGGAGCCGATCGTATTGCATGTACTGAAAATGATAAATGTCTGTGCGATCAAGGCTCAATCAAACGGAGCCGATCGTATGTTGGCACGCCAGGTTCACGCTCATAATGTAATGGGGAACGTGCTCAACGCTCATAATGTAATGGGGAGCGGCGACCTATGAAATTGCATGTACTGAAAATAATAAATTGAATCTAACAATAACCACACAAACAGTTGAAACAAGCTGAATACACATTTGTTCATGATATGTTGTATGCACAATGATTTAAATATAATATATAGCAAGACACATGATACACCCCAAAAACGTGATTAAAACGGGGAATTTGTAAAGATTCACTCACATTGGGTGCGTTTGATTGGAGATGGTGAGATGTGCACGAGTTGAAAGAGCGGGACAACGAGAATTAACTAACCTAAATAATAACGGAAAATATAGTAAATGAGTGGATTTTATTAAGGATTTTAATAGAATTTTTAGATGTATTTTTACGAGTTTAAGGCTATTTCCTATCTTTAAAAACATTATTTTTAAGTATTTTTAATTGATTTTTAAATTAAATTAAATAATTAAATATATAAAAATATGTTGACTTTTTGGGTTGACCGTTGACTTTTTGACTTTGACTGTTTGACCGGTTTATTGTGTGACTGAAATGCGCTGGGTGAGGCTCGAACCCGAGACCTCCCGTTCGCGTGCACGCAGCTCTACCAACTGAGCTACGTGTCTAACCCGAAATAATTTTGTTTTTAATTATACTTATATATTAACTCAATTTATCCAAAATCCTTTTATTTTCAAAAACATTTTAATTCATCGAACCGGCGCCACTAACAGGTCTCGAACCCGGGACATGTGCTTTAACATTACACACAGTCCACCGCTGGACTGTGTGTCTAACTTGGTTAATATACAAATTTTATTATACTTAACAACTAACGGAGTTAACCCGGTTCAGTTTTAAACAAAAAGGCATTTTATTACTGCGAAGGTGCGTGTGTCAAGAATCGAACTCGGGACGTATGCGTGTTTTTGTTCGCACACAGTCCACCGCTGGACTGTGTGTCTAACCCGTTCAAAATACCAATTTTAATTATTCTTATATTGTTAGCGCAGTTCATCTTCTTCGTTGGTTTTTACAGACCGCAGATTACACCATTATATCTTGTTAATTCGATTGTTAAACATTGCACAGACTAATATGAGATAGCAGAGATGATATTTAGAAATAAACATACCGGTGAACGATTTATTACAGAATTCCGGCAAGGCGTCGGTCTCTGTTTTTATGAACTTCAACTGAGCAAATCAATTAATCGTTTTGATTAGCTAATCATGGAATTGAAGTGCTAAACAAACGTTAACAGTGTGTTTGAAGGTCCTTACCGTTTCACAGACGAAAATAAAGATTTCCAGAAATTTTCCGGCGAACTGGAATTATCCGATAACAGCGTCTGAATTCGATTTCAAGTGAAAGGTTTGAGTTAGAAATAGCTTAACAATTGTTAGACTACGACGATACTGAAGGACTTACCGTTTTGAGGAAGAATAAGGTTTTCCGGCGAACTTGCAGAATTTTCCGGCGAGTAAAATAAACTTCTCCGGTGGACTGTAAAGTGTGCGGAAATGTAATTGGAGGTTTGTGGAATGTTTCTGAGTCGCGAGAAGATCTTTGATTACAGTAATTCGGATTATTGGATAGCTTCGGTTATAAAACTCATCATCATCAGAATTCAAGTCAATTCAAGTCTGAATTGATTAGAATTGTCGGTGCATCGGTTATAAACCTGAATTCGCGATTATTCAAACGTTTTAGACGGTTGAATAGCCGATTTCGGTTTTTAGTTGGCAAAACCGGTTCATCTAGGTTTGTATATAAGACTTATTTGTTTCCTAGGGTTGACAGAAAACAAACAAGTGGCGGAGTGGTTATGCGTGTTAGTGTTAAGTCTTTGGAGTTACAACCCGGCTGACCCGGATTCGAGTCCCGGCACCCCTTTTTATTTTTTATTTATATTTTTTATCAATTATAACTTTTATGGTTTAGTTTGTTTATTAATTATGTATCACTAAAAATTAAAATAAGCATAAATAGGCGACGAACATTTATAACTTGATATTCGATTACAAATGGTAAAACCCGTTTTCGACAAATGTTACAGTATCCCCTACTTTTAGGAATTTCGTCCCGAAATTTAAGTAATAGAAGTAGTAGGAAAAAGATGCGGGTATTTTTCACGCATTGAGTCTTCACGTTCCCAAGTAAACTCAGGTCCCCGTTTCGACTCCCAGCGTACCCTAACAATTGGAATGCGACTTCGTCGTAGACGTTTTTCTCCGAAATCCATGATCTCTACTGGTCTTTCAATAAAATGCATAGATTCATCAATCTGAATATCTTCCAGAGGAATGTGAAGGTTTTCATCAGCGAGGCACTTCTTTAAGTTTGATACGTGGAATGTGGGATGAATCCTGTTGAGTTCTTCTGGTAGATCAAGCTTGTATGCTACAGGTCCTACTCTTTCGAGTATCTTGAAAGGTCCTACGTAGCGTGGTGCTAGCTTGCCTTTTTGACCAAAATGAACTACTCCCTTCCACGGTGATACTTTTAGAAGTATATGATCACCAATGTTAAACTCTAAAGGCTTCCGTCGTTTATCTGCATAACTCTTTTGACGACTTTGGGCCGCTAGAAGATTGTTTCGAATTTGATAGATCTTGTCTGTGGTTTCTTGAATCAATTCCGGACCAGTGATTTGAGCTTCCCCAATTTCCCTTGAAGTCTATAACACATGCTCGAAGCATATCTTCAAGAGTTTGAATGGTGCGTTCAGACTGACCATCAGTTTGAGGATGATAGGCGGTACTGAGATCTAATCGCGTACCCATAGCGGCTTGTACTACTTGCCATGTTCGTGAAGTGAAACGACCATCACGATCAGAAATAATGCTTAACGGTACACCATGTCGGCTTACGATTTCGCTGATATAAATACGAGCTAGCTTTTCGTTCTTGAAATCTTCGCGGATAGGAATAAAGTGAGCTGATTTTGTAAGTCGGTCAATTATTACCCATATAGTGTCATACCCACCAGAAGTGCGAGGTAACCTGGTAATGAAGTCCATGGTTATATTTTCCCACTTCCATACAGGTATTTCAGGTTGAACCAGAAGTCCTGAGGGTCTTTGGTGTTCAGCTTTCACCTTGGAACATGTAAGGCACTTAGAAACAAAAACAGCAATATCCTTTTTCATTCCAGGCCACCAATAAGTATATCGTAGGTCTTGATACATCTTATCGGCTCCTGGGTGTATAGAGTATCGTGTTTTGTGAGACTCATTCATAAGAATTTCACGAAGATTGTTGTGGTTAGGAATCCAGATACGATCTAGGTAGTACAGAATACCGTCAGATTTAGTTTCAATTTTAAGTTCAGCTCCACAGGACATCTCCTTTCGTACATCATCTTCCGTTACTGAAACATGTTGGGCTTCTCGAATTTGATCTTTAATGTCAGTTATAATTTGCGAACATAGAAGATGAATGGAGTTCGCATAACCCTTTCGACTAAGTGCATCAGCCACCACATTTGCTTTGCCAGGGTGGTACCGAATTTCACAGTCGTAGTCATTTAGAAGTTCAACCCATCTTCGTTGCCTCATGTTTAACTCTTTTTGATTGAAGATATGTTGAAGACTCTTGTGGTCAGTGTATATTTCACACTTAGTACCATAGAGATAATGTCTCCATATCTTAAGAGCGAACACAACGGCTCCAAGTTCTAGGTCAAGGGTGGTGTAGTTCTTCTCATGCGTCTTGAGTTGTCTCGAAGCATAAGCTATAACTTTTCCTCTTTGCATCAAAATGCAGCCTAATCCTTGCCCTGACGCGTCGCAATAGACCACGAAATCATCACAACCTTCAGGAAGAGTGAGGATTGGTGCATCACAGCGTTTTTGTTTAAGGTTTGGAAGGCTTCTTCTTGCTTGGGTCCCCATATGAAAGGTTTTCCCTTATGAGTTAAAGCCGTGAGTGGTACAGCAATGCGGGAGAAGTTTGAAATGAAACGACGATAATAACCAGCCAAACCAAGAAAAGATCTTACTTCAGTTGGTGTACGTGGCGCTTGCCATTCTTGTACCGCTTTGATCTTTGAGGGGTCGACATGTATTCCCTTGTCATTGACTACATGTCCGAGGAATTGTACCTCTTTTAACCAGAATTCGCATTTGGAGAATTTGGCGTAAAGCTTTTCATTCTCTAGAAGTGTAAGGATGAGTCGAAGATGACGCTCATGATCAGACTTAGACTTTGAATAAATAAGAATGTCGTCGATGAAGACTATAACAAATCGATCAAGATAAGGTTTGCAGACTCTGTTCATTAGGTCCATGAAGACTGCTGGAGCGTTGGTTAAACCAAATGGCATGACCATGAATTCATAATGACCATAACGAGTTCGGAATGCGGTCTTTGGGACGTCTTCTTCATGTACTCTAAGTTAATGATAACCAGATCGAAGGTCGATTTTGGAAAAGTAGCTGGCACCTTGAAGTTGCTCAAGAAGATCATCAATGCGAGGTAAAGGATAGCGATTCTTGATTGTTAATTTGTTGAGCTCTCTGTAGTCGATGCACATACGAAACAATCCATCTTTCTTCTTTACAAAAAGGACAGGTGCACCCCAAGGCAAGGAGCTAGGACGTATGAATCCCTTGTCAGTCAACTCTTGCAGTTGACTGGCTAGCTCTTGCATTTCAGAGGGGGCTAACCTATAAGGAGACTTTGCAACTGGTGTAGCACCAGGTATAAGATCAATACGGAATTCGACTTCTCTAACTGGAGGAAGTCCTGAAATGTCGTCAGGAAAAACTTGCGGGAAATATTTTACTACTGGGATGTCTTCAAGTTTCTTCTCCATGGTTCCCTTTTTGATGATATGAGCTAAAAACGCGACATAATTCTTGCGAAGATATTTCTGAGCTTGAAGACAAGACATTAAGCTGAGCCCTTTCGACGAGGTTTCTCCAAAGATTCGAAGAGTCTGACCGTTTGAAAGAGGAATACGTATAAACTTTTCGCGACATACAACTTCTGCCTGATGTTGACTGAGCCAGTCCATACCAATTATGATATCAAAACTTCCCAACCTCATAGGAATAAGGTCAACTGAAAAGTCGTGGTCGTTTAAGGTGAGTGTACAGTTGCGTATAATAGAGTTTAATGAAACCGGTTTTCCGTCAGCAACTTCTACCGTTATGGATTCCATGAGCTTATCACGATTTTGGTTTAGGATAGGTTCAAATTCTAAGGACACAAAACTTCTATCCGCACCAGTATCAAACAACATGGATGCATATCTACCATTTATAAGGAACGTACCGTTAACCACATTGCCGTCAGCTCTAGCCTGATTAGCATTGATATTGAAAGCTCTTCCCCTTGCAGGTGGAGGAGCTTGGTTCGCTTGATTCACCGGGTTGGCTTGGGCCTGAGCATGAATAATGTTTACCAACCTTGGACACGTGTTTCTGAAATGGCTTGGGTCTCCGCAATTGTAGCAAGCCCGCATAGGTTGAACCATAGGATAATTGGGTTGGTAGTATGTTTGGGCTAAATGTTGGGTGGGTGGTAATAGTAGGGGTTGTTGGGCTTGACCCATTATTTGTTGGTGGGTTTGGGTTGAAGGCTAGTGGCGGTTCGTTCGCTGAGGCATGCGGCAGGTTTGAACAGTATGACCCGCGCGACCACAGCCGGTGCAATATTGGCAAGGATGATCAGGAGAATGGTGATATTGGCAACGGTTGCATTTTGGTAATGGGCCAGAGTATGGTCTTTTGTATGGTGCAGGTGAAGGGACAACTTGGGTAATGGGTGCAGCAGGAATAGGGGAGTTGGTTTGTGTAACAGCGAAATTTCTGGTGTTGCGCTTCCTCTTGTTAGCAAACTTAGAGGAGGAGATGGAATGGTTTGAAGTTTGACCCTCAACAGGGGCTTTCTTTTTTCTTCTTTAAACTTCCCGTTGCGAATTCGATTCTCGGTCAGTTCAGTCGCTAGATCCATAGCAGCTTCAAGTGTTACCGGTGAAATGCTGAGAACTGAATCTTGAATTTTCGAGGGAAGTCCTCGAATATAATGCTCGATCAAACGATAAGTTGGGGTGAACAAGTTAGGGACCATTTGGTTCAATTCTAAGAACCTCTTGTTGTAGGAAGTACGATCTCCCTCCTTCTGTTTTAAAGAATGAAATTCGTCCTCCAACTTTTTAATTTCACTCCTAGGACAGAAACGCCTAGTCATGATTTCCCTTAACTCCTCCCAAGTTAAGGCCATTGCATCATCAATTCCCCTCTTCCCTTTTTCAGTATTCCACCAAGTGAGAGCTACCCCAAATAGTCTCCCGGTGGCGTATCGAACCTTGCGATCCTCAGGACAATCGCAGTTGAGGAAGGTATTTTCCATTTCCTCAAACCAATGGAGGAGAGCAGTGACACCTTCGGTCCCTTCAAATTTAGGAGGATCACAAGACTTGAAATGTTTGTATGAGCACTTGCTGGTAGGAGGGTTGCCGATGTTCTGGTCATTCTGTTGGGGAGGATTAGTGGGATTTGTGGCGAGAGATTGTTGTACTTGAACCACAATGTCAGGCAGTATCGTGGCCATTTGTTTCGCGATTTGTGTGGCCAAGCGTTCGTGAGACCTTCCTGATCTTTTACCCCCTCGTTGTTGTCTGGACGACATCTACAGGAACATACATAAGAAGATTGTGAGTTTATGGAGTCTTTTTAGGTGTCATGTGTCTTTAAGAAAAATGAAAATAACATAAATATCAATAATGCAACTACATCATAGGATGTCTTGGGTTTGCTCATGTTGGGCCTCAAATGTCCCCCATACCTTCACCTGTATAGTCATGTGGGCCCCCATGACTATGGGCTTGGTAGGATTCACATTAGTATTGGCGATTTAACGCTCGCATCACCCGAATGCAAACCACAAAATATGTTTACGAGATGTATGGTCGGAATGTGTCCAGGTGTAGACGCAATGACAACTCAAAGTGGGGTTAGCTCACACGACGTTTGGTATAGCATGCTTTGGACTAATAGGTACTTCGTACTCTCATCGTTAGTCCCCAGGTAGGCAAACTGGTCCTTTATTTTGGATTTATACGAATGCCAGCCTAGACAGGACGTTCCGACTACCGGTACTGGTACCCTTCCAGTTACTACATGCCCGTCATGAGAACTCACTTTGATGAGATTTGAAAACACAAAAATCATTGTAAAAGCAATCATGAAAATGATGTGGTGTGTGCTTTCATGGATATGATGTGTTATGAGAATATGATTCATGATAGGCATTATATGATAATATATACTTATGAACATGCTTGCATAACATTGAATGTAACATTTAACATAAAACATATAAACATCATGAAATTTGGCATGTAACACACAAAAATCTTATAAGTTTCTAATCAACTATAGTATAGGCTCTAAGGGTCTAATAACCTATCCTATATCCCTATAGTCATGGCTCTGATACCAATCTGTCACACCCCGACCCGCAGCGGAATAAGAGTCGGGGCATAATTGGGTTATCACCAAAGCTCATGATATTTACTAATATGTTTCATATTTATTAAAGTCAAAATTACATTCCCAAATATCCAAACATGTCCATACAATACAAAGAAAATAAACCAAACAAAACAATTCCAAACTCTAAATCATTTTATTCTTCTAGTCGAATCCTAAGTGTTTCTTGCTGCAGCTGGTTCACCTGTATCATGTGTAAAAATGGGGGTTTTGGGTCAACATAAGTTGGCGAGTGAACCTTGTTAGATAAACATTTATTATTTATTTCCTTGTTAGTTTATCAATGAAAAATTGTGCATAATCATAAATGAGCAAATGTAAATAATCAAACAGCAGCAATAGCAGTCACAACTATAACATACAATAACATATGATAGCATACATTAACATACCAACATCATACAATAAATAACATGAATGAAACTGTGCGATCAAGGCTCAATCAAACGGAGCCGATCGTATTGCATGTACTGAAAATGATAAATGTCTGTGCGATCAAGGCTCAATCAAACGGAGCCGATCGTATGTTGGCACGCCAGGTTCACGCTCATAATGTAATGGGGAACGTGCTCAACGCTCATAATGTAATGGGGAGCGGCGACCTATGAAATTGCATGTACTGAAAATAATAAATTGAATCTAACAATAACCACACAAACAGTTGAAACAAGCTGAATACACATTTGTTCATGATATGTTGTATGCACAATGATTTAAATATAATATATAGCAAGACACATGATACACCCCAAAAACGTGATTAAAACGGGGAATTTGTAAAGATTCACTCACATTGGGTGCGTTTGATTGGAGATGGTGAGATGTGCACGAGTTGAAAGAGCGGGACAACGAGAATTAACTAACCTAAATAATAACGGAAAATATAGTAAATGAGTGGATTTTATTAAGGATTTTAATAGAATTTTTAGATGTATTTTTACGAGTTTAAGGCTATTTCCTATCTTTAAAAACATTATTTTTAAGTATTTTTAATTGATTTTTAAATTAAATTAAATAATTAAAAATATAAAATATGTTAACTTTTTAGGTTGACCGTTGACTTTTTGACTTTGACTGTTTGACCGGTTTATTGTGTGACTGAAATGCGCTGGGTGAGGCTCGAACCTGAGACCTCTCGTTCGCGTGCACGCAGCTCTACCAACTGAGCTACGTGTCTAACCCGAAATAATTCTGTTTTTAATTATACTTATATATTAACTCAATTTATCCAAAATCCTTTTATTTTCAAAAACATTTTAATTCATCGAACCGGTGCCACTAACAGGTCTCGAACCCGGGACCTGTGCTTTAACATTACACACAGTCCACCGCTGGACTGTGTGTCTAACTTGGTTAATATACAAATTTTATTATACTTAACAACTAACGGAGTTAACCCGGTTCAGTTTTAAACAAAAAGGCATTTTATTACTGCGAAGGTGCGTGTGTCAAGAATCGAACTCGGGACGTATGCGTGTTTTTGTTCGCACACAGTCCACCGCTGGACTGTGTGTCTAACCCGTTCAAAATACCAATTTTAATTATTCTTATATTGTTAGCGCAGTTCATCTTCTTCGTTGGTTTTTACAGACCGCATATTACACCATTATATCTTGTTAATTCGATTGTTAAACATTGCACAGACTAATATGAGATAGCAGAGATGATATTTAGAAATAAACATACCGGTGAACGATTTATTACAGAATTCCGGCAAGGCGTCGGTCTCTGTTTTTATGAACTTCAACTGAGCAAATCAATTAATCGTTTTGATTAGCTAATCATGGAATTGAAGTGCTAAACAAACGTTAACATTGTGTTTGAAGGTCCTTACCGTTTCACAGACGAAAATAAAGATTTCTAGAAATTTTCCGGCGAACTGGAATTATCCAATAACAGCGTCTGAATTCGATTTCAAGTGAAAGGTTTGAGTTAGAAATAGCTTAACAATTGTTAGACTACGACGGTATTGAAGGACTTACCGTTTTGAGGAAGAATACGGTTTTCCGGCGAACTTGCAGAATTTTCCGGCGAGTAAAATAAACTTCTCCGGTGGACTGTAAAGTGTGCGGAAATGTAATTGGAGGTTTGTGGAATGTTTCTGAGTCGCGAGAAGATCTTTGATTACAGTAATTCGGATTATTGGATAGCTTCGGTTATAAAACTCATCATCATCAGAATTCAAGTCAATTCAAGTCTGAATTGATTAGAATTGTCGGTGCATCGGTTATAAACCTGAATTCGCGATTATTCAAACGTTTTAGACGGTTGAATAGCCGATTTCGGTTTTTAGTTGGCGCAACCGGTTCATCTAGGTTTGTATATAAGACTTATTTGTTTCCTAGGGTTGACAGAAAACAAACAAGTGGCGGAGTGGTTATGCGTGTGAGTGTTAAGTCTTTGGAGTTACAACCCGGCTGACCCGGGTTCGAGTCCCGGCAGCCCCTTTTTATTTTTTAATCACTTTATTTATATTTTTTATCAATTATAACTTTTATGGTTTAGTTTGTTTATTAATTATGTATCACTAAAAATTAAAATAAGCATAAATAGGCGACGAACATTTATAACTTGATATTCGATTACAAAATGGAGCGGGTTTGGTAAAACCCGTTTTCGACAAATGTTTCATTCACGGTCCCCCATTGTATGTGGTAAAGGATGTTTGGGATTCTTTGGTGCAAAACAAATTAAGGGTATGTTTCAATATTTATAATGGTGTGAGGATATATCGTATGATCCACAAGTTACATTATTGCATGTTCAGAGTATTCAATTTGGAAAATAATTAAATTTTAATCACCCATCCTTTTCCTTTTCACCTATAAATACCAGCTAAAACTAACCCAACAACCACACTCAACTTCTAGCTACTCACACATATCACAAACATATCCTTATGGATCAGCGAGGTAAGAAACGTTTACCCCCGTTCTCATACCATCAAAACGGGATAATGAGTAAGGAAGGCATCGAATCTTGTATGGAAGCAGGTCGTAATCCAAAGATAGCAGATTCTGCTGCAGGAAAGATATTGGAACCTGTCGATGAAGGAAGCTCCTCTGGCCGTGTTGCTGAAAGTCGGGTTCTGGTCAAGCAGATAGATGGTGTTACTCGGAAAGTGGTCAGGCTGGTAGATGAAGTAACACCAGTTGTGAAGAAAGGTGATGAACCTAATATGGAAGAGTTTGATTTCAACCCCAACCCGGAGGAGGATTATGACCCTGAAGTGTTAAAGGATGCATGGAACTATGAATCTGAAAAGGAAGATTGGGCTTGTGTTTGGCACAACCCATATTCAGGTGAAGAGTCAGATTCAGACCTATCATCGAGGAGGGACTGTCATTGGAAATAGGATCGTTTACTATGTTCCATAGATGTTTTTGAATTAGGTTGTGTTTTGTTTGTCGCTTACTGTCTTTTGTAGTATCCTATCTTTGTGTTGAAATAAAATGTAATGTTGTGTTTTGGTTTAAATAAAATAAAATGTATAATGTAATGTTGTGTTTCACATTCTCACACATATAAATACCCATTCTCACAACCCTATTTTTTCACATCTTCAACTATATACTCATCTTGCACAACTTCACCTCTCAGGTTTTTCAGATGGTAGATCGTGAGAATGAAATCCACTTTCACTTTCATTTGCACATACATCAAGGCGAGGGAAACCTTCCAAATGCCGAAGCAGAATGTAACCCTCCTGAACTGCGACATAACCGACAATCTCCTGAACCACAGCCCAACCGTAACCTTGTTGTTCCACACCCAAACCGAAACAATATGTTTCCCTTAACTGAACAGCAACGAAACCATCCCGGACCTTACCTTCCACCTGTCGTTCAGCAAGAAAATCAAATTTGTACTTCGTTCATGGAACGACCACAGCATCCCCCGTCTGTGCAAGTACCTACCCGTCCAACAAATGTTTCCCAAAGACAGCGGCCAATATGTTGTTTGGATGCATGGTCTACAGTTTGTACAACCACCAATACGACACCGATCACGACTCAAATGCATTATCAGATGACGCTGTCGTTAGTGATGATCCATGGGAGTAGTATTAGAATGCCATAGTGACTCTGATTCATCCTTTTGATTCCATAATCTCATGTAGTTGGATAATGTCATGTAGCTCGTGTGCTATGTCTTTCTTTTTAATAATGCAAGTATGTTGTCGTTAAAGTTTCATAATAAATGACATGCCTTTATGGAACAACTAACTTAACATAGAAATGTAATTTCATAGTACAATAAAAACAACATACACTGCGATATAGCTAACATGACCAATTAAAAACCATCTAGAAAGCACAAGACCATAATAAATTACTGCCGCCCACAGGTGTTCCTGTTTTGGCCTACCTCTCCACATCTACCGCATCTGCGAGCCTGGGTTGATCATGGTAGTTGACATCCATCTCATTTTGAATTCTTCTTGAACGAACCCTGCCACGATGTGTTGTAACCCTCGAAGGGCCCCTTGAATTCTCCAATGTGGTGCTTCCCACTCTTCCCTATGTCCTAATGTGTAAAAATGGCCAATGTCTTGTGCTCGATAGGTGGTCGTATGGAACTTAGAGTCGGTCACGTTGTGTGGTTCCTCACCCCTCTAAGAGCAAAACAGCTATTGCATGGGAACAAGGAAATCTGAACATTTTCCATTTCCCACATTAGCACCACCCTTTAAGGTATTCAACCGTGTACTCATTTCCACCGTGATCGTTCGTTTCATCCCTTGAAACAACACAATAACGAGCATATGTGGCATCATAGGTGGACACTTCATGTTGCATTGCCACCGAGTACAGTTTGTTAAACTTGGACCATGGCCGAGGGGGTAGAGAGGTGTTGCAGGTTTGGGCCATCTGTGTGTGCCTAACATACTCGGATACGTCTTTGGTAAACGTATAATGAATTAAGGCTTTGATAGGCAGCAGTCTTGCTTCACGTAACACATCATTCATAGACTCGGATATGTTCGTCTTGAGGTTACCCCAACGACAATTTTTTCGGTCATGAACAACAGTCCACTTGGTTTTCTCGATGTTGTTCAGGTAGTCCCAAGCTTCCTGATTTAACATCCGCATTTCGACAACAGCCCAACGATACTTTCTTGGTTGACTTGTGCTTCCAATCATCCAACAAAGCTTCCTCAGGCTCTTGCTCTTGTACCGTCCACTAAAATTGCTTCTCACGTGGCGAAGACAGTAACGGTGGTACGCCTTCGGTTCCTTCCAATCTTCAAGGTTCTCCATGGCATATATTATGCCAGTATGCCTGTCTGATAGAACACAAATTTTCCTAGTACTGTTTTTGGTGACAAATTCTTTCAAATTTTGAAAAAACCAACACTAACTGTGAACTGCCTCTTCATCAACAAGGGCGTACGCCAATGGCATTATGTAGTTGTTGGCGTTTTTGGTGACTGCAAAAAGCAACTTACCTCGGTACGGTCCTTTGAGATGTGTGCCATCCACGGAGATTACAGGGTGGCATAGACTAAATGCTTGAATAGAGGGACCAAAGGCCCAAAATACATATTTAAACGTAAGATGCCTTGGAACCGAATGTGGATGATGAAACCATGTAACCACCGTACCAGGGTTTCGGGACTGTAGCCGTAAGACATACTTGGGGAGCTCCTGAAAATTGCTATCCCATGTTCCATAAATCTTCTCGGTTGCCTTTCTTCTACCACGCCACGCCTTTGTATATGTGACATCGACAGACATCGTTTGCTTGATGGACATCCTTATCTGTTTCACACGGAATGCAATGTCTGCACGAATTTGAGGTAGGATGTGTGCGACTATATCCTTTGATCTAAGGCGTCTGTTGTTTTTGTGTACCACCGTTGAATAGCAGGTGTTTGCAGCTGCCCAATTGGTCATTTGCCACAAGTGTTGGTTTTTTTGTTAGGAAGCGCTAGCGTGCCATTGACATAAAGGAGCGCCAGGTAAAGGGTTTTTAAAGTTTTTGTTTGTGGTGTAGCATTTTACTTTGTATAACATTGACTTGCTATCAACGACAAATATTTCCCTACCACGTCGAATGTTCCATTCGCGGACTGCAAGGTCCACCTCCTGTTTATATTTGAAAAACATGCCAAGACGAATGTCTTTTGCATTTGGTTCCATACGTCCATCGGATTATCTTCATAGACCGGACACATGTAATCCCTAAGCTCCTCATCATCTTCAGGGTTTTCTTATGGACCACGGTGTGGACCTAGGAAGATAGGCCTCGATAGCGGCAGCTGAGACAGGGCCAGTTGAGTATTTGGGTTGACTACGCCATCGTCGTCAGATGAGTCGTCGTCTGATGGGGGGCTTATTCACTCTCTGAACTTTCTTCGGAGCTAGGATTTTCAGAATCATCAAACCCATCATTATTGTCGTCGCCAACTACAGACGAAGAACCTACTTGGTTCCGAATAGAAGGCATGAAATGGTGTTCTTGAGTTGTTTGCCCATCCCCTTCGTCGTCATCATTGGATAACTGGGTTTCCACATTACGTTGTGTAATGTTATGGAGAAGGTTTGTAAAACTCATATGATGGACCGGAGGATGTGACTCCCATTGAACATAGATCTCGGCAATGAAGTTACCGTCTGACACTCCGGATAAATAATGCAGCATTTCAACGCCATCTTCATTGAAAATCTTAGTTGTTTGAGATGCGCCTTGATACGTGTATCCTAGTAACAATGAAAGGCTAACCGATTCTTTCTCAAGTTGAATATGATTACAAACTGAAGCAATGAATTCGTCATAACACATTTTATGTCGCACAATGAACGAGGTTGTAAGCATGGATTGGTCAAACTGAACTACCCCGTTTACATAATTAAACACACCACCGTAGTAAAGTCTGACGAGGTATGGCAGTAACGAATCCATGGTGACAAAGGTAATTGGTAGGGATAAGTTTTGATTGTTGAGTTTTGGTTATGGTTGATTGTAATCCTCTGGGTATATCCTCTAGGTATTTATAGAGTTAAGGATCTGCATATTTGGTGACCCCACCATCAATCCATCATGTGGGTTAAAATATTTATAATATTACTTACAAAATGAAATTTAAATAATACAAAAACCAGGAATTATTTAAGATATCACATACACCAAAATAACATTTTTATTAATCAATTCAACGATATTACACAACATTACTGTAGGGTCTACCAATTAAACAATTTGTTACATAAAAAAATTCGGTATCCTCCACCAATAGTACACAACATTGCTATAGGATCTACCGAAAACGGAGGCGATCGCTCTTCACCTACCCAAAACGGGGCAGAGAATGATCGTTGGAATACTCAACAGCACCAGTTGGGCAGTTGAATCTTATGAAGACTCAATAGCAGCAGCTGAATCTTTATTATCGTATAGTAGAATATTCTGAAGACTCAATAGCAGCAATTCATCTCCTTGTAACTCCTTCTTTAACGCTCTGTCACAACAATAAAATTTACATGATGAGAACTTCTGCCCTCGTATTGTTGGGAATGAAACGGAACTAATGGAATCACAACCATCGATACCCACGGTCTCTATTTTATTTGGACAGATACAATGCTTCATACTACAACAACGTTTACAAAACGTAGAATTTTGAATAGCTTCTTGGTAATTTAAAACACAAGCTTCATCCTATTCTTGGTAAAATAAATACGATCCGACTCTAACGAATTTGCTCCGCTGAATTGTTCAAATCTCTTTAAGAAGACCGTTTATTCATATAAAAAACTTGCTGCACTGTCCCGTGTGATTCCATGCAGAAAGCTGGGTCTTCATGAGGTGCTTTAACAAAAGCTTGATGACATGCAGGCCATGTGATTCAATGCAGACAAACGAACCCTTCACGTGATTCTTCAAGTGATGACATTGCAGCCCATGAACAGAGCTTACTTAACGATCATATATGAATAAGCGGACTTTTAAAGTCCTTGTATCCAAACGGCAAACTTTTAAAGTGTGTTTAATCATTTTGCGGACTACATAAAGTCCTTGAATCAAAACAACGAATTTCTTCAAGGGATTTATACAAAATAGCGGCTATGAAGTCCTTGTGTTATAACAACGGACATAAATGAAGTTGTGATAATATAACAGCGGACTAGATGATGTCTGTACAATGGAACAGTGGACTACAAAGTCTGTGTAATGGTTCAGCGGACTTCAGTCCCTTGTCAAAAGCTGCAGCAGACATGGCAGAATTCCCCCACAAGTCCGCTCATTGTTTTGGCAAACTACCTACTTTCACTCAGTTTTTTGGAGGACACCTAAAAGCAGTTTTTTTGGGGATGAAACCCCTTAATTCTGCAACAAATTCTACATATTATAATTCCCACTCAACTTAGAATTGTAAATTGCAAGAAACATTTATTCTCATATTCTTTTAAGGAAACATACCAAAAGGACAATTTAAATATTATAAAAGGGTTATCCATACATTTACACATACATGAGATAGACCAAGAAAAGATGGGGAAAGATTACGAATATATGCAGTTGTTTTAGCGAGAGAACTTTCTATCCATAGAACAGGTATATAGATGTATAGTGCATTAGGTTTCTCGTTATAAGGGTGGACGGAGTGGAACTCTAGTGGTCGAGGACCGGGGGGGTTCGGAAACACCGCTTCAGGTGTCTTGGGGCCGCCCCCTTTTTTCAGTGCACTAACTCCCGATGGGGGGAACGAATTGAGCCGTAGGCTAATATTGGCCCAAGACTTCTGGTCCAGTTGATCAATTTAAAGTTAAGCGCATTTTCATTAATTTAAATTTCATTAAACTTGTTTGTTGATTTATTTTTCATACAATTTGAGTTTGTAATTTTAGGAATCTAGTTTTATAATTCCGTTGGGTTTACGAATACAGTTTTACAACTTCATAAACTTTTGTTAATTTTTCTATTTTATCTTATTTAGTTTCCTATTAGAATTATGATTCCTAGTTATAAATTAGGGTCTAGTGAAGTTTTTTTTTTATTATTGATAATTGTAAATAACACAGTGAAGGTTTCTTTAAACCATTCAGTTCATTAAGCTTTTGATTTTAATCATGGAGTTATTGCTACTCGTAACCACATTATATTCAATGGGTGATTGAAATCCGGGGATGAACATTAAGTCAAACACGTTTTATGGCTTAAACATAGGGCGAAAATGGATCACCTAGAATGACAAGTTTAGTGTAATTTCTAGTTCTAATTGTTAAAAACCTTTTTTTTTTCTAGCTTCTTGCTAGTTTTGTGTTTAAAAACTTTGTAGTTCAAAAAAATATATCCTTCTATTCCTCTCTCTCTCTCTTCACCCACACCACAAGTTACAACCATCTCATCTATCTCCCTACTCATGTATATTTGTAGTAAGAGTATGGTATTTTGTTAGAGACATGCATATAGTGAGTCCCACTAGAAACAACATGGACCAACATGGACCACACACCGTATGACCTATTTGCGACCGAAAAGCATAGAAGACAACAATTGAATGAAAAATTTCATGCTTTGAGGAATCTGATCCCTAATCCCACTAAGGTATGAACAATCACTTCTTCACATACCTTCAAATCTCATTGATGAATTTACTTCTTCACATACCTTCAAATCTCATTGATGAATTTTGATGTTATCTAATTACATATTTGGTTTGATCATGAACAAAAGGGTACTGATCTAGTACCTGTCGTGGAAGATGCAATTGAATACACATACGAGCCCAAACGAACAGTGATAGAACTCGCATTTATATTGGGAAGGAAAGAAAGTGAAATAGAAAGGATGAAGAAACATAGTAAAGAAGACGCTTTGACATTAGATGTCAAGAGCATCAACACCAAGCCGAATGGTGGTGGTGATCATGATCCGCAATTGTATAATGGGACACTAAAGTATATGTGTTGCTTCCTAATCGTTCTTGTGATTTTTAGGGTTTTTATCGTAAATATATGTTGAGAATAATTCAAAACTAAAGTGCATTTGGAAAAGAGTTGTTTGAGAGAAATGTTGGAGTGTTATCCACTGAGTCATTAGTCGTTGCTTTGAATAAAGTCTGAGGTCTTTAGTTAATAAGTGAGTTTTTCATTTTATTTGTTTCCAGTATTGTATGTTCAAGTCTATTTTCATCAATAAACATCATCATTTTGCACTTACAAAGAAAAATAACAAAAGTGATACGTTAGACTCTTAAGATTTTTATCTGATTTTAAAATCATCACTCAGTTTGTCCCTTACTTCCACTGTCTCATCTTCGAGTCTCCGTGGATGTATCGCAATAGATTTTCGATATTGAATAGTTCGTTACATATTCGTCTATTGATCCTGACAATTAAAAATAACTTTGGCACTTCGGTACACGCAAACTAATGAAACTATTTTGTGTGATGAGTTGAACCATATTATAATATACTGAAAAACTAACGTCGCTAGATTTTTTCTGTGAACGGTGACTTTCTTTTTAAGTGACATAATGTCACACCGTCTAAACGGCGGCCCTAGCCTAGATCTGCCTAGACTATGTTGTCTTAACCGAGTCTGCGCTGGGTTGGTCAGACTTGGTTACGGCGTTCCCTTGGAAACCGTACTGCCTCCACACGAGTTGCCTCGCTGAAGTAACAGCCGTATGAAAACCGGGGTGTGGCTCAGGATCGAACCCCTCTCGGTGGGTTTGTCACCATCATTGCCAATATCCACTTCAATATGACACAAGTGGAAATTGAACTTGTGTCTCCATTGGAAAACCCAAGTCTTCTACCACTAAGCCATAGGTGGGGGAATTCACGTCGCTAGATGACTATGGGATGTGCAAGGGATATGCTCAATAACGCTTAATAACTAAGGTTAAATTGTTGTGCTAATATGAGTATGTGAGCGTAAGATAAACTACATTTTAAGGGCATGTGTTACGGGGCGTGGAAGCAGTCATGTGGCCATGTTGGCACCCGCGAACACCGCCACTCATGGGCGCCAAAAAAGGCATGGGGTATGGCTTCAGGCTAACCGCAACTCCGCAAGCGTCAAATGGGGAGAAATACTATTAGAAAAAAATTCAGCTTAATTTTTAAACTTATATAAACAACATTACATTTTACATACAAACCTCACATCTCTTTCTCTATATTTTACAAACCCCAAACCTCTAAATATTTTTTTAATTTAATTCTAAAGCAATTATGTATGAAAGAGGTTATTACCGAGCTGTTGTGGAGTTTCATCCGTACGAACAATTTGTTCCCAACCGGTGGGAAATGACCGCTCAATCACAATGTGTACCCAAAACACGGAACCTATACAACTCCATACCCGAATCACAACAGTAACCGGCGCAAAAAAAGATCCGACAGAAACACATATTGGTTCATCGTCCGTATTGGTTCAACGTAAAGCGACATGTTGGACAATCGAGGAAGAATGTGTGTTAGCTCGAGCATGTAGATGTTTCGGAGGATGAGAGGATCGGTAACATTTTTTAGTTATTCAGATGTAGTATTTACCTTTTTTAACTTTTTAAGAACCAGTATTTAGTATTTACCTTTTTTTTATTTTTATACCAATATTTTCTTTTTATTGTATTGGTCCAAAACCGAAATTTGCGCACGGGTTCTAAATTTTTTTTAAGAAAGTATGGGGAATGACTCTCGTACCGCGGACATGATATCATGTCATTGGTCGGAGATCCGCCAAAAGGTTGGACTGTTTGGAAATATTTTCAATAAAAATTGGAACAATCACTAGAGTGGTGAAAATTACACCTGGGTTTACAACTATTCTTTTGATGAGTTTCAACAAGAAATGAATGTCTCATTTCCTCAAAGGTTAGTATGAGAAATTTTGGGAAAGTCAACCAAGTGGCACTTGGTAGCGATGATGGGTCAAGGTCCATTATCAAAATGAACGAAACACATCTACGTTCAATGAGAATAGCCTATCCGGCCCAAGGTAGCTCCGATGCGGGTAGAAGGTTCGATCTGAACAATGCAGAAGATGAATTTGATATCATTGAAAGAAAACTTCTACGCTCGCCTAGGAAAAACAACAAAGGTAAAAATAAAGTAAAAACTTTTAAGAGAGACGCGAAGACAAGGAATTCCAATAAAAAAGAAAGGCGTGGAAAAATTAGCGTCAGCTATGAGCAACCTCGTCGACTTGAAGAAACAAAGACAAAGAATTCGGATAAAAAAGAAATTGATGGTATCAAAGTACAAGCATCTATCTAAAGAAGATCCTGAGCGATTCGAGGCGACCAGACAAGAAATCTGTAAGGAGTACCGCAATAAACATAATAATTAGTTTAATTTAATCTTAATTTGGGATTTTTTTAAGTTGTTTGTGGATTCCTTTTAAAGTTAATCGAATTCTAGGTTTTTATATTAATTGTACTTTAAGATAATTAATTACATTTGATCGTAATAAATATATAAAAACAAAAAATATATAAATTACTAAACAATGATTAACGAAGCTTTCTCTACATTTCCACAACATCCTTTGGTGATTTTGTGGATCGGAAAAAATTGTGTCTATATGACATCATGTGCTAGTATTTTTTTTTTCAACGAAGCTTCAACAATACCCCTTCTTAATATATAATATATGTAACATATTTGATAACATACTATGGGCTCATGTCCCCTGCCACATCACCTTTGTAGCGCCCCAAACACCGCTGCAGGGGCACTATATAGAACTTCGTCAAGCAGATAATGAGCGCCAAAGAGATGACTTGGTGGCTTGGTGGCTCACTTGATTCTCACCAATCATATTTTTTCAATTTTCTTTTTTATTATATAGTTAAAGGGAGATTTGTTTTACACCGTACAGAATGATAAAATTGAAAAGGCTTTTAAATGGAAGGTTTTATTCCACATGGTGAAGTTAACAATAAAATGTCATGCTTACGTGTCACTTACGTAACATTAATGTGACGTGATAAAGCCCCTTCATCATATACTCTTACTAAACTTTTACCCTAGATGAAATTGAATGATTAACTATCCCTAGATCCATACACCTTGAATACCGAATTATCAAAAGACTATTATTAGTTTACAAATTTATTTATATGTTTGTAAAATATAAAAAAGGCAATTAATTATTTAAAATACAGACGTTATGAAATCTTTGAAAAACTTATATTTTTGTGTAAAAGGATTACGAGTAGCATATATATGTTGATTTTCACAGATATATTAATTACATTTATTTGTCCTATATGTTAAAATGATATATTTTACTAAGCCGGTTACCTAGTTTTTAGAACAATAAAACTTTTTGTGACACAAATCCTAAACTTATGATTTTATAAGAACTAGCGAGTTTATTCGCGCGTTGTGTGGTTCGGTTTTAAAAAAAAACACTTCGGTATATATATTCACCAATCCCCAAAATAAAAACGTCGTAATTTTTGTAAAAAAAAATATAATTTAGCAAATTCATTTCTTCTCTCCATATCAATGAACCCATTAAACGGTTTGTGAAATAACTTGTAATGGTGTCAAATACCTTTGATCATGTCCCAAACTAAAATAATCATAAAACTCCTACATGTAGTTATAGTTTTTAAAATTTAAAGGT
Source organism: Scalesia atractyloides (assembly GCA_947069175.1). Taxonomy (NCBI): domain Eukaryota; kingdom Viridiplantae; phylum Streptophyta; class Magnoliopsida; order Asterales; family Asteraceae; genus Scalesia; species Scalesia atractyloides. The sequence goes on from CAMTDV010000021.1 coordinate 77,255,352, forward strand.
TATCACATATAATAATTATCAACGTATATATGTTCTTAGTTCTCCCCTACCAGACGAGATTCCACGCACACAATTACCTTCTTTATTTTATTTCTTTTGGTGCTAACCAATACAGGTGAAGCACCACTGTAACACATAACTTTGAATTTTGTTTTTACTTGTGAGTAACCAAGCAGTAAAATTAAAAATTTCACTGTAGCTAAAAGCTTGTGGTGTTATATCTATAATATGTCCAGTTTAAAGTTAAAATGTATGTTAAATTCGAAATCATCAAAATCAACCCACTATAAATCTTCCCTGGTTAGACTATATCGTTGGTACTCTTATCTCCAAAATATGTATTGTTTCAACAAAAATATATATACTTTTTATCACCAAAATATGTATTTAATAACAATGGATGTTTAAAAGATTAAAAAAAATAATAATAATAATAACAAAGCAAATATCACAAAAGCATAAAAAAAGATGATAATTGCTCATTAAACCACTTAGAAAACTTTTTATTGATTAAATGTAGTCCAAGATAGCTTCTTATAATCAAAATAACGGTGTCTTACGATATCTTTTGTACTCACAAAACATGAAATAGATAAAGTGATTTCTCATTAAACTTCTTAAATCCTTTTTCTTGATTAATTAAATGCTTTACAATTCAAAATGAATTAAGGAATTGCCCATAAATTAGATAGAATGGGTTTGAAGGAGAGAGATAAAATAAAACAAAATAAAATAAAAGGAATCAACATTTTAATCATTATGTTTTCTATCCAGAAACACATAAAGATGTCATTTAATCATATATAATCACATCTCTCTCTTTTAAATGAATGGGTGTGGTATTGGGAGAGTGATTGGGGAGCCGAAGTGGAGGGTTTTCTCATCGGGGAACACCCCCCCCCCCTCCGGGTCGAGTATTCGGTGAGCTCAGGGACTCACCCCTGTTCGCGCCGATCAACCCTCTCTCTCTTGATTCTCTCTCTCTCTAGCTCTCTCTCTCTCTCTCTCTTAATATTGTTGTAAGGGATGGATGGAGAAACTGTTTCTTCTTGATGGGGGAAGGGGAAGAAGAAGAAGGTGGTGAGGTGGAGGTGGTGGAAACGGGACCATACCCCTCAGTCTTATGCTACATCTTTTCAACATTACGTATGAAATATTTACACGGTTCCTTTTTTTTTAACGGCCAACAACGTTTATTTAAATACGTCAAAACAAAGACGGATTAACATTGTGTTAACCCTTCCCTTTACATCCACCATATTACATCAGATACACCAAACAAAAATTACAACCCAATATATTCCAAATCAAAGTTGCACCATGCCTCCCAAGCGAATGTCGTGTACTTGACCGAGACTCCAGCCAAAGATACGCCAACCATTTGATTTTCTCCTTTTTCCTTACAATGTTGGGTTGTTTCCTTTCAAATACCAGCTCGTTTCGATCTTTCCACAGACACCAAATAGCCGTTTGAAAAACTACATAAATGGCTCTTCTCCTTTTAGTCTGGGCCTGGACGAATATGTGCATGTTTACTAAATCCTTTATCTCCAAGATGTAGAAACCATCACTATTTATAGGGGTCTATAATTAGAATTTCTTGAATAACAAACACGCCTCTATAAATACACACAGATATATAATGGAAGCCCTTCCCATTTTAAAATCTAACAAACCATCTAAACTAATGAAAAATGGTCACATACGGAAGATATTTTATAGTTGTAAGGAAAACTTCATCAATTTATCTCTTTCTCTCTCTCTTTCTCTTTCTACAATTCTTATCTCTCTCTCTCTCCACCCAAACCACAACAACATCACCTTACTCATCTCTCATGCTACACGCGCGCGCGTGTGTGTGTATATAAGGTAACAAACTTCCCTTCTTACTCCCAACCCACTCAAATTCATTCTCTTTTTCCTAACTCCTCCAATCCTAATCCCAAAATTCATCAATTTCCAAAAATCCAGAAATGAATGAAGGAAGTGCCTTATATGAACTAACTCATCTAGAGCCCGTAATTGAGCGTCAAGATGACAACAATTTATCACAAACCAATGCCCACACCTTCCATCAACCACCCAATTTCACCTCCATTGAACCATCAACATATTATTACCACCTTATGAACATAGAAATGGAACACCGCAACCAAATCAGCCATGATCTCAACTGGCACAATCAAATTCAAATAAAAACAACAACACTTGTTTGCCAAACATGTCCACCCCACCTAATCTCCTCAATTGCTCAAACTCATCAATCTCCTTTCCAAACCCGACCCATATGGACCAAACTTCGTATGACCTTATGGTGACTGAAAAGCATAGAAGACAACAAGTGAATGAAATTTTTTTTGCTTTGAGGAATTTGATCCCTGACCCCGCTAAGCTATGAAATTTTCCTCACAATACTTATAAATCTCGTTGATGATATTTATTTACATGTTTGGTTTGATCATGAACAAAAGGGTCCTGATCGAGCATCTGTGTTAAAAGATGCAATCATATACATAAATGAGCTCAAACAAACAGCGGAGGAACTCAAGATTCTTGTGGAACGGAAAAGATGCAATAAAGAAAGGATGAAGAAACACAAATGATTTGACATTAGATGTCAAGAGCATCAAATGGTGGTGGTGTTGATCACGATCGACAATGGTATAATGGAACACTAAGGTATATGTGTTGTGTCCTGATTGTTCTCATTCTTTTTAGTATTTTTACGTTAAATATATGTTGAGAATAATTCAAAGAATAAGGAGCCAGTGGGAAGGAATTTGAAAGAACTATTGGAGTGTTATCGTTAGTTTTACCTAGTCATTAGTTGTTGCTTTTAATAAAGTACAGGGTCTTTAATCAGTGGTGGATCTTGCCCGTTGGATGTCCCAGGGTCGAAAGACACGGGCACTAAAAAATGCCCGGGCCAAACATATTACATATAAAAAATTTCGATCGAAATGCGGAAAATTAGCACTATGGCCGAAAAACTTTCCAGGGCCGTGGCCCTGGCACAGGCCTTCTATGATCCGCCCCTGTCTTTAATTAATTAGTGAGTTTATTATTTCATTTTCTTGTTTCCTATATTAATACTAATTCCTAAGAAATTCAGGTACGTTGTGAAATAAATAATAAACACTTAAAACATTTTAAAAACTTTAATATACTACTTAGTATATAAAATTAAAATTTATTTGTAAACTTGTTAATCACTATCTTAAATTAAAAGTAATATAGCGTTTGCATCTAAACACACCAGTAGTTCACATAAAAACTAAAACAAAGTGTACTTATTTATCCAGCTCAAACTTGAATATGTCATGTGAAGCTTGTCAGGCTCGTCGAGTTGTAGTGTAATATTAGTTATTTTATTAGTATTTAATACAATTCTCTCTTATTTAAAGTTATCTAGTAAATGAGCCGAGCTAAACTTGTTAAAACTTGTTTATGAGCTGAGCCCAAACCTAAAAATAAGATCAGCCTGAGCTTCACTTATCAAGTTCGTGAGCCTAAACACGTTTATTATTTATATTAATGTTTACTTAATATATTAACTAATAAATAATAAAAGAGCCAAGCCCAAGCTAAACTCATGCTTGAGAAACTACCAACAAACAGAGTTCAGCTCGTTTACACCCCTAGACATTGGCAAAATAAACATAGTTAATACATTTGTGAAAATCAAAACATTCCACTCAAAAACCTTCTGCACACGTACATAAGTTTTAAAAGAAAATCCATAACGTCTAGTTTTCAATAATTTATTGTCTTTTAGATTGTACAATAATAAATAAACTATAGCCGCCAACGTGGGATTAACTAATTTGGTAGAGGCTCTTGCCTTTTAGTGTGAAGTCTTGCGTTCAATCACAAGAAAGGTGTAGATTAGGAATAACTTGGTGTAAGTTAGAAATAGATAACATTTGCCGTTTAAAAAAATAAAAATAAATTACAGTCTTTTGATAGGTGTAAATGTTGGGGTTATTCCTTAATCATTTAATTTCATCCAATCCAATGACAAAAGTGCCGTAGGATGCGTGCAAGTTTACGGTTACAAAATACATTACATATACATATATTCGCATCATGTAATGTAAAAGTTGCTAATATAAGTGATCTCTTACGGTCATAGTATAACATTATTAATCGCGTTTTTAAGATCGACTTTATCGAGCACTTGCACATCCCATGGTCGTCTAGCGAGGTGAGTTTTCAATATATTATGGCATATTAGATGTGTTATTTAGAATGGACTTATGGTTTTGGCAAACTTGAAGTTGAGTTTGTACTACACGTTATAAACGTATGAATTGATTATGGTTGGTTTATATAAGTTACTTGTATTAAAATATAAGTGCTTATATAAAAAAATGTAATAAGTTAACAAATTACACATGAAAAGAGTGTGGAAAACATTAAAACTGTAATATAAAAAATATAAAAACGAAATTCATAATGATTTAAGTATTTAAACAATACTGCACATAAGATAACAATGTTATGGAAAACTGAAATTGCTAAAATCGTTTTTTAACTACTAAAGTTCTTCATCTATTGCAAGCAAAATTTTCCTTTGCTCCTTGACCATACGAAAATACCTATCTTCCCCCAATGGAACTACTCCATATTTCATTAAATCAACCCAACCGACAACATTTAACCTAGAACAAACATCAATAATGTAGATATGAAATAAGTAAAAAAAAATATGATATAATAAAAATCAATTACAAACCTTGTTTCCTCAAAGTAGATATGAAATAAGTAAAAAAATATATGATATAATAAAAATCAATTACAAACCTTGTGTCCTCAAAAGGTATCTTCAATTCTCATTCACCTCCACCTACCATCTTAATATTAATTTTGGAATTGTCATGTAAACCAACTAATTATGCGATGTGGTAATGAAGCCACTACAAAATAAGATGAAAATGTTACTTATTAAAAATGTAAATTTTAACTCAGTTACTAAAAATTTTAACAATGTAAAGTAACAGAATGATTTACCAAGGTATATGTCACAAATATATATAAGACATAAATATATTATAAAAGAGACCTTTAACCTTATTTCATTAAACCCTTTTCCATTTAAATAAATATTTATCTTTACTCTTTATAAGCATAATACAAAATAGCAGAGAGTCGTAGTTGCGAATAGCATGAATGAATATAGTAGTTACATCTTTCTTCAATTGCATTGGTTTAGAGTTGATCATGTGATTATCACCATTGAACACATATAACTTTCCATCTTTGGTAGATAAAAACATCAATATCCCTACACTTTTGTGAAGACCCTTTGGGCCACATCTGTAAGGCCTTTAACATCTCCTTAATTGATGGTGGTTGGCGTAGATTGAACCACGATTACCACGACCGTCACGTTTGAAAATTTTGAGATAAAATACATTAAAATAATAAAGGGGATAGTGGTTTGGGTCATAACCATACCCTTAGGTAGTGGTTTTGGATGGTGGGTTAGAGGTGGATGACATGACGCCTGTGTGAAGGGTCATGGTGGTTATGACCACACCCTATAGCCTAATATACAAAACATTTTCAGCAGTTTTGTATATGATTTATTAGTTATTACCTAAATAAGTCAACATAACTGTGGACCAAAACACAATTAGTGAGTTCAGATTCCTACCTGCTTTCTACCAATGGACACATAAACTGAGAACAAATGTCCTGTCATGAGTACATGAAGCCCCAGCATCTTACAATTCAACCCATTTATATGAAAACAGGTTAACATAAACGTGCAGCGCCTAACATAGAACCGTGTTATGTGGGTTAGAATGGTCAAGAGTCGTCTAGTTTGTACCCAAATGCTTACATCCTCTACATCATTATATCATTTTATTTAAAGCTTATTACGGTATGAAATTAATTAGAAAGTTCTCTTATTATATGTGTACCGAGTTTGACTTTCCAAAGTAAATTGTACATTCACCCATTCATCCTTTTTAACAAAAAAATACAACGGGTAACCAATTTGACAATATCAGATGTAATAAATTAAGGAAACATTGAATAACCAAACACTAACCTCTGAGCAAAATATGATACAATTAAACCAGCATGAGCAGGAGCTAACTTCCTAAATTTTTCTCCTACATACAAAGTAAAAAAACTACTTTTAACTTATAATCTATGAAAAATTATGTTCATGAATGGTGAATTTCTAATCACAAAGTTACCAGGAGATACAAACCTTCAAAGTTTGTTTTAACCAAACTCTTTCCTTAATATCCAGTTAATTCATCCCAAAACCATTTGTGCCATTGAACACACGGATTTTAAGTGAGCCACTCAGCCAACTACAATAAATAATTCATTTTGAGGAGTTAGCAAACTCATTGTCTCACCTATTTTGCTATCTTTAATTACAATTATACAAAGGAATAATGGATCTTAATAATCCAAACTTTTAGTCGTTGGCCGGCAACGGTCCCAACTTCAATAATAACTGGTGGTGGTCCCAACTTTTCACATATTTTAAACAAATGGACTTTTACTAAAAAAAAACCTTAATTTCTTTTTGTCTCTTTATCCTTTTCGGTTTAGTAAAGGTCCATTGGTTTACATTATACGAAAAAGTTGCCGAAAAGTATAAGGAGATAAAAAGAAATTAAGGTTTTTTTAGTAAAAGTCTATTGGCTTACATATACGAAAAGTTGGGACCATCACCGGTTGTTTTTTAAGTTGGGACCATTTCCGGCCAATGACTAAAAGTTTGGATTATTAAAATCCATTATTCCTTATTTTAGGCTCAAGTTCGGCTTAAGCTCGACAAGGCTCGGCTCATTTCAAGCTTTTTCTCAAGACCGATCTCAAGCGGCTCGCGAGTCGCTCGACTTGTTTGCACCCCAAAATTTTTGCCCTATTTGGTATGGTGGCTACTTTTATTTTTATAACAATAAAACTTTTGAAAATTACCTTTTAACCATAAGTCCTTATTATAATTATCTAGGGTCGTAGTAACCCGTGCGTTGCATAGGGACGCGGTTGGAATTTAGAACATATTGCACACCATGATTTAGAACGTATTGCACACCATGATTTAGAACGTATCGCACACAATGTAAACTGTTGACTAAATTCATAAGAACAAACAAAACAATATCTAAATGTGTTATGCGATTTGTGTCGTAACTCGACTTTGAAGATAAAAAATTAAGAAAAGATAAAACAATACAATAAATAACAAAGGTAAACGAAAAAAGAAAACGATAGGAACTCGGTCGATTTTGATACACTCGTTATAGCAAAGAAAAAGAAAAGTTCAAAAATATGTCTAAAAAAGTATTGGCACGTTCACTAAAAAATAAACTAAGAGAATATGAATTTCTAACACCACATTAGCATGAGTACACTATTCATGTTCTACTACCAGTGTTTGTGGGAAGCGGGGCAAGATAGTGCTAACCGAACGATGACCAAAGCCAGGAAAAAGTGTATAACAAACACACAAATTTCTAACAACAAGTGACTCACATGACCTAAAACGTAGGCGACGTTGAATTTATACCAACTTTATTAAAGTTTATGAGTTGTAACTTTATTAAATCTTAGTGGTAGAAAAGTAATTTGGTTAAAGAAAAAAAATACATTATTAAACTACATGGTATATTTGAAAATTTACACTAAATAACAAAATAGACTAAAGAACAAGAAAATCATTATTTATCTTCTCTTGTTTTATACATAGATAATGATTCTAATTAATGTAATATATCAATATTAGAATCATTTTCTTACATTTATCTTTTATATTAATTTTAATTTAATTATTACCTTTTTTTAATTCTTATAATACAAAAATATATGTGTTAGGGGACACATGGTAAAATTCCTTGCAACCTTATTTTTGTTTTTTTTCCAAACACTATATAAACATTCTTATACGTAGACGCTTACCCTTTTCAAATTTACCCGATTTTCTTTTCAATATTACATTTAATGCATTCCTTATTTCGTTTTCATTAACTTTGATGATTTTCATTATTTAAAGTTTACCATCTTCATAATAAAATATTAATTCACCGTTATTTTGTTTCTATTTTTCTAAATCTAAGAATCGTGATTCTCATTTTCTTCCTTTGCCTTTTATGATCCCACATATTTAAAATTACAAAAATAAAAAACCAAGTTTTCCTAATTCAAGCCGTGTAATACACGGGAAGTTTTCCTAATTCAAGCCGTGTAATACACGGGAAGTTTTCCTAATTCAAGCCGTGTAATACACGGGATTCTAACCTAGTTAATAATAAAGCTTTGTTGATTTCATAAGAATGTCCGGTCTAAACGTAGAAGTTATGTTCAGTTCGAAATCATTCTAGTAAAGGTTGAGGATTTCATTGGTACCCTGTGATGATGATGTTTCTCAATGATTGAATCCTTAATCTTCGAGGGGAGTTCCACTCTAACTCCAAATGCTTTGCCATTAGACCCAATGACCCAATCGCCCGTGATTAAATGTGATGCCAGGTTAATTTAGGTCTTGGAATTTAAGGAGTCATCTGAACAAATTATCTACTTGTGCATGACATTGGGCTCACGAGGGAAGGTTTGGGCTCAAGGAAGAAGTTATATGGGTCGATTAGGATGGGCTGAAGATAGTGGATCAAGCATAAGAAGATGGAAAATATTTATTTACTTTATCTTTTAGTTAATCATTATCTTGTATTATTTAATTTCTTATTTTTACATGTTTAAGTTTAGTTTAGATACTAGGGTTTTATCATTGTTTATGTAGTTAGTTATTCTAATAAAACAAATTATAAAAGTTTTTAGCTTGAGATTTGAATCCTTCGGTTCAAACTCATTTAAATATAATTCTTAATAAAAAGGTGCTTAGGATTAAATATTTTTAAGTGATCGTTAGTTTATTATGTTTTTTTGAACGTAATAAGTATTTTTTTAATGTTTGAAGGGAATAAAAATAAGGATTTCTCTCATTACTTTGTTGTCAAATAAACATATTTCAACAAGTATCCTTGAAGTTGCTAGTTCTGAAGCTACAGTAAGCACCTCCGAATATATGTAACCTAAAAAATTATATCTTTTAGAAACAAATCCCATTTTAAAAACAAAATTATGAAAATCCTCCACGGTTTAACTCGTATCTTCTTTCATTTTTTTAACATGTACTCCCATGTTTTACGAAGATCTTCCACGGTCTAACTCGTATCTTCTTTCATTTTTATAACATGTATTCCCATGTTGGACATCGTTACCATAGAACCGATGGAAATAATCACATACCTATGGTTTTTGGCCGACTGAAGTAACGTTACGTTATGATTAATAAATGCTTATAATAACTTGGTGTATGTTTGTTAATAAAAAAATTCTTTTAATTTTTTTCACATATTTGTTTATATATCCGTGTTTGTGTGTGGGTTTGTTCTTTGAGTTTCCAATTAAGACTTCATAAATTTAAGTTTGAATTTGCAAATAAACGCGTTGGAATGTTTGAAAATTGAGATGAATATGTTATGGACATACAAGTCATATTTAAGTCATTTAATGCTATTTAATGGAGCATTTCTAACGACATCCAAGTCACATACCAAAACCTTAACAAGAAGTAAAAACATATACGATTTAAACTACCATGTCACGTCATAGATGTATATAGTTTTGAGTATATCATAATAGACAAAATAATATAATTGACGTTTTTAATGATAGAAAAGGTGACACATGATTTTGTTGCCTCCTAGAAACCATCGAATTTAATGCCTAGAAACCTCACTACATTGTTGCAAACTCTCCGACAACCCCACTTTCTACAAAGATACCTCCAACTATTTCCATCATACGGAAAACTACTTTTCCATTTAAAAACTATAAATAACTAACTTATCATACGGAAAACTACTTTTCCATTTAAAAACTATAAATAAGTAACTTAATTTTGTATATGGGAGTTGTACATATAGCTTTTGGAGTTTTTAAAAAAAAATTTGATTTTTTCACTTTAAGCCCTAAGGTTTTTGATAAATCATTTTTAACCCAACTATTTATTTTTTACTTTTAATCCAAAACTTTTAATCTTTTGTAATTTAACATTATAACCTTTTTTACTTTCAGCTTTGGTCACCTATACTTTTCATCCTTCGCAAATTTTTCGTTTTACGCTTCATTCTAAGTTTTGCGAGTTAACACGATACAACGTGAGTGTGTGGCTGAACGCTTTTATGTCGTCTATTTTTTTCCCGTTTGACAGTTTCGTCATAAAGTTTGGGTCCTAGATCGACTTAGTTAAATTTTCTATATTTTACGTTTCGGTCTAATTCCTTCGCATTGACACGCCGCAAATTTAGTGTTAGTGGTCGCTCGCAGTGGTGTGACATTAATGCTATTTGACACGGATTTACGCCCCCGCCGCAACGCGGGGGTGCTTAACACTAGTTTTTATTTATTTTAAACGACAAACAAACATACTCTTAAATACTTTTAATCATACACATTTTACTACTTTTCCGTTTAGTATGGATAAAAAATACGACATATCATAATCCAATTTATAACTTTTGATGCATAAGTCATAGGTTGTAAGAGCACTACACTTTTGACTTTTGTAAGTTATCATGTTCACAAAAGATGTAATTAAGATTCACATGTTGAAATCTCTATTCTAATTTCAAGTCAAGTTTAAATAAGGCTGAGATCAGAGCTTAAACAAGCTTAAGCTAAATTCAAGCATAAATTTGAGTATATTTAAAGTAGGGTGAGTCCGAAACTGATAAACCTAGCCCCGTAACTCTTAAATGGAGCCCCAAGGAACTCATTGCACCACCTCAGCGCCACGTAAGTCACACTACGTCACATCAACCAATATTAACAACCAATAAATGAGATAAAGCTCTCAAAAGGTCAATAGTGCCCCATTATTGATTTAAATGTTCATATGGCTCTACAAACAACTCGTCAAACCTCGTTATTGTGCTAGCGATTCTTCAATGGTGCCTAGGAAATAGGGGAAGGGGGCGCTATTGGCTAAGGTGAAGAGGGTGTTGTTGGTTGTAAGGTGAAGAGGGCGTTATTGGTTGTTAGTCCATACCACATAGCCTTAATAAGTATATTACATAGATAATTAACAATATTAGTTAATATAACATGATATAATATGTGGATATATAAAAAGATATAATAATTAATATTGTATATAGTTATGATAGTAAACCAACTAATATATATTGTTTTAAATATAATTATACTAAAAATATATCGTTATGATAGTAAGCCAACTAATATATATTGTTATAAATATAGTTATACCAAAAATATAGAAAGAAATAAATGTATATCTACAAAATGAATAATTAAATATGAAAAGAGCGAGAGGCGTCTATGAGAATTCACGTACTTTGTTCGACACTTGAAAAAATGTGCTCATTCGTAATGTTTATTATTATTTAAAAAAAATCAAATTATTATTGGGCTCAATAAATCTAAGGTCAAGTGAGGTAAATTCTAAACCATAAGAAATGATTTGTAAATGGACCTATATTGGAATTGATATGTGTTTACTATTTAAAAAAATTAACATATCTATCATATATTTTTTTTAAATCGCATGCCCTTCGAAATTGTGAGCCTTATGAAGAGGTCCTCTCCGCACACGATCATAGCCAACAATTATCTTAAGTTTATAAATTTATAACCAGCTATTTTTATTAGTTGCAAGAAAAATTGAATGTCATACACTATCTAATAAAGCATACTAAGAAGACATTTTTAAATATCCATATAAGAAAGATGCGGGGCAAGTCATTGATTGAATAAACTAACACGCAAAAAAACATTGTTTCAAACAAAGTTAAGAGAGAGATATATATAAGGAGAATAGAATACTTATAGTGCATATAGATGATGGAAAAGACTACTACAAACATGGTAATATAAACCCGTTATCATATTAATAAATATAGTTTGAAAGCATAACCGGACTCTATTCAGGAGAATTCTATATGGCAAGCAAATAGTGTGGGTTTTTTTTTTATTTTTAACCTAATCTTATAATAGAAACCCTTTGTGAAAAAAAAAAAAAAAGAGAGAGAGAACCAGTGGCGGATCTAGAAAATCCGCCAAGCCGTAACGTTTTATAAACAAGCGGTAACGAAATCGCCAAATTTATTTGTGTTTTTTTTTCTTTTGCTACGTGCTATGGGTGCACCATGCTCATGCCACCTCAACGCAGTGGCCGACCCAGAAATTTTTTCCTGGGGATGCGAAATATTTTCAAAGATTTTAGGCCCCTAGCTTGGGTTGTAAATGAACTGAACGAACACGAACAAGCGTTGTTCGTGTTCGTTCGTTAAGAAAATATATGTGTTCACTAACGGTTCATGAACACTTACCGAACGAGATTTTATGTTCGTGTTCATTCATTAAGGAAAATGAGTGTGGTCGCGAACGGTTCACGAACACAAATAAATTTGGCGAATGCGACAAAAGAGAAATGTGGATGGCTTAGAGAGTAGCACTAGAACTTGAATATCTTATTATGGAACGGATGTTGATCGTATTCGCCAATCTAAACAATGAGAAAGGAAAGTGAAATGATGCATAAACAAGCTGAAATACGGTTTCCTAGTTTAATTGTTATTAGGATAATAAACTACATAAAATTTTAATAATATAAAAGGTATATATAAAATATATGAAAGTACAAAAATCTTTAATTATAACACAAGCATACGAACATAAACGAATGCAAATGAACGAATGTTCACGAACACCTTACCGAACGTTCACGAACACATTCGAACGAACGAGACCTCTGTTCATGTCCGTTCATTTAACTGATCAAACGAAATTGTTTGTTCATGTTCGTTCGTTTAATAAACGAACGAAAATAAACGAACTTCCCGCCGAACGCTTTACGAACTGTTCGCTGAACGTTCGGTTCGTTTACAGCCCTCCCCTAGCTATATAAAAAATGGTCAATAGAGGACCGGGTCAGGTCAGATCATGTAACACAAAAGAATATCAAACTAAAATTTATAAATCTTCAAAAACACGTCAAACGTCATTACAAATGTATTTAAAATTGTGCCCTACATATTTTCATTTTTTGAAAGATATCAAAAAAATCATCTAAAGATACTAAACACGCCATAAGTTTATTATATTCTTACTTATTGTTCCTATCACAGATAATTTGCTCTATAAATTCATACAACAACACTAAACACTTGAACAAAATAAACAATTATGTTCAACCATAGTCCATAATTTTCATTTATATTTTCAAACATTCAAGCCCTAGTATTAAATGTTGATTACTTGTAACTGATCATTTGAACAAACAAAGCTATAAATATAACAACAAAATCATTTAATTACAAGTCTAAGACAACCAAAAAAGTATAAAAATATAAAAAGATCAAACCCTTACACATCTATATTTTCTGATAATCATCACATAAACAAAAAAAAAATATAAAGAAACCATACTAGTTCTATATCGGAATTTTGACGTAATATGGGTCGGTCCATCCGGAATTTGGTTTTTCTGGCAAAAAAAGTTGTCCAGTCGTGAGCAGTGGCGTCAAGTCGCTGGGAGTTTTTTTAGGGGCAGGATTTGGAATTGGAATGAGTGGATGAGTTTGTGTTATTTAATTTAGTCTAAATTTCTTTGGTTGAGTTTGGGCTTGGGCTTGGGTTAATAAAAATAGATTGGGTTAAGTAAATAAGGGAATGTGGTTAAAGAATAATTTTTTCTACGTGGGGCGGTTGAAAATTTTCAAGAGGTGCGGGTGAAAATTTCCAAGGGGTGCGGTCGGAATTTCAGGCGAAAAATAACACTAAAAAATCTTTTTTCCATGGGTGCGCCCGCCCACCCTTGACTTGAGGTAAATACGCCCCTTCCTCAACGTCTACAGGGTGTGCGGTAACAGAAACACCGCACTCCCTTTTGAGGATCTTATCATATCGGGCCATGATGGATGGCCATCCTGTTCATCATGCATGCTTCCTTAATTAACACACTCTCTCTATATATATATATATATTAGTATCTTTATTGTTTATTATATATCTATGATCTATGATATGATTTTATATTATGAAAAAAATTATGAAATTATCAATTTAGCCACCTTATGCGTCTTTGGAAGGCCACTCACAGATTCCAAGTCTTCTGATGCGTTTGCATGGCCAAGTATTGCGTCCGCCAATCCCCAACTGACACGTGGAAAGACTCATCCCATCCCACTCATGAAAGACTCATCCCATGCGTCCGCGGGCTCATCCCATGCGTCTGCAGACTCATCTCATGCGTCTGCAGACTCATCCCATGCGTCTGTGGCCATGTGTCTATTTTTATTGGGTTTCGTCCCAAGGACACATCCCATGCTTGAAAGACTCATCCCATACATGTGAGTGGCCTTCCAAGAACGCATGAGGTGACTAGATTGATTAGTTGATTAAAGTTTTAGCTTGATTGGTAATTTTCCCTTATATTATCCTGGTTAGATAATGCATGGGCAAGAGTTTCCTTAAAGAGTATAAAAACTTGGCAAAAGCGTAGGAATAAAAAATAATGACATCGACTTTTCGTGATTTGAATTTTATATTAAAGTTGTAGCGGATTGCATCCACTTTTGTTGGCTAATTAACAACATTTCAATTGTACCACCTTTTCAGCTATCTTTCATAAACCATTTTGCCATTTTTGATTTTTTATAGGTATATGAGTTACGTTTGAATTAAATTAAATGTATATGTGTTAAACACTAAATGTAATGGACACTTGCTATATAAACATGAAAAGGGATTAAAAAATAATAATCGAAAATGTAACTGCAGTATCACCATATTCATAGTTGAGGCACCACATGTTTTTCTCTATGGATATAAATTTGGCAGATAATGTTGACATGGTCGGCTGCATTCTCTAAGGCATAACATCTCTAATCGAGCCGCTGACAAGAGCACGGTAGCATGGTGGCGTGACACAGACGAGAAAGCCATGAATATTGCATTGTGTGGGTTCGTCGGTGCAATGACGGACCCGGGATTTTTTTTCATAGTGGCAATCCAAATTTTTGCATGAAAAGAAAAATAAAAAATTTCAAGGGGAGGCAGTTGCCTCCCTTCCCTTTAGAGTGGCTACGCCACCGCGTCGGTGGCCATTTGTGACGAATGTGTTTGTGGGATTGGCAGCCTTATGAACGTGAAGTGAGCCCATTTTAATATTTTTGTTTTGTTTTTAGACCACGTGCTACTCTCTTCTTGATCTTTCACTATGAAACAGGCTACAACATATGTTGAAGATTTGGGTTTGACTTTTGAGGGCATAGGTCTCAAGTTCAAATATGATTCTTACTGAGTTTTACCGCAGTGGGCCTTCGAACGGCTGGTTTCCCTCGGAACTGATGATGGTGCGCTTGGGCTACCCGGTCTTTTACCCGCCAGGCTTTTATTTCATTGGATATTCAAAAGAAAATTAAAAAAAAACCCAAGAATTGGTAATGACCTGAATTTTATAATAGATTATAAATAAATGCTATTGATATGGGTTTGCAAGAGTTTATTTAGTTTTGATCTTTTGGTTCTAAAGCCCATTCTACATTAATATAGATGGAAAGCCCGTGAGGGGTAAAAGAGTAATTTTGTACAATGAAGTTTAAAGGGAAAGAAACTCTAATGCTCCATTTGGGTTCACCATCTTGTATTATTCTAGAGAGAGCATGTTTCAAGACGGTTTCGCAAGAGATTGGAAGGAGAGTAGGCTGATTGAGGAACCGAGCTTTTTCACTCTATGAGTATCCACGTCGAGCGAAGAGTCCCCCAAAGTATGCTTACGAAGCGGTTATCAATCTTCTTGAAGAACGCTAAGACTTTAACATAGCATAAGGAGACATACACTCATATTATATTCAACGCATGGTAACTAAACATGTTCTAACTTCACAAACATAATGTACATGCAAGGTAAAAAAGGAATGCGAAAATCGGAAAATATACAAAACACAAGAGCACAACCCATTTGGTTCACAACCGTGTATAGGAGAGAAAAGTAAAAGCAACTTTCTTATTTGTATAATCAAAGCCCATTAAAATCTCATTTGTGTTCTCCATTTTGCAATCTATTTACCATTTACAACTTTTATTCTATGGACCCAATTACAATTTTAACTACATCTTTAATTTATTGGAATTAATTCCATTTAATTAACAAAGTTAGTTAATTGTAAGATGCATGTAAATTCATGCACACACAAATGACAAATAATAAATGAAAGATCAACTTTATTTCTACCACTTCACCGGATTTGTAGACGTTGTAGATTTCGTGAAACTTTGTTAAATTTTGTCTCAAATCTCCCTCCTCCTTCGAGTTAAGTTGATGGTGCCTATGATATATATATATATTACGTTGCATTAGGATGTGAAATCGTTGCTTTGGATACAAGTTTTGTGAATGTTTTGTAGTGTTTTAAGAACCCTCGATAGTTTCGTAGCTTATTATAAAAGTTCTTGAGTTTTGGTAAATGAAAACACATGAAAGGTTTTTCTATAGATTTTTTTCTCATTATACCATTCACTTCATATATGCAACACTTGACTTT
Organism: Scalesia atractyloides; assembly: GCA_947069175.1. Classification (NCBI taxonomy): domain Eukaryota; kingdom Viridiplantae; phylum Streptophyta; class Magnoliopsida; order Asterales; family Asteraceae; genus Scalesia; species Scalesia atractyloides. The sequence goes on from CAMTDV010000021.1 coordinate 77,271,950, forward strand.
TTTTTATATTTTTTTTCCGTTACAACAATAATGTTAACTGATTTGAACCATTGAGCCAACACGATCATTGGTTCATATTTTTCAAGTTTCTCATTTAGGTGAGAATATTCTTGGGAGATAGACTTTTAAAATAGATTTAATATTTAGTTAACTTTAGTTAAATAAGTAGAAATTAAATATTTATGTAAGGATATTAATATGTTATTCCATTTATAATTCAACTTTTCTGTTGTAAATTATAAGGTTCATGATCAAGATGGTAGTTGGGGTGGGTCAGTTTGCATGAAATTACACTCGCAAAAACAGTAATCAAATTTGCACCTCTCTAACTAACATACTTGTTGGAATAATTGCAATTTGTGTGATTCCAACTATATTCATCACTTTTTATAATTTAAAACTATTACTTTTAATCGATCATGTTTACATAATTAAGCTTTTTTACATATACTTAAGAGATTTCATATATCCATAAACATATTGAAGCTCTTCTTTTAATAGAAAAATAAAATGGGCTATAATTACATATATTAAAAAAATAAACTTAAACTCAAATGTTTTACACTATGAAATGAATACTGAAGATACGAAAACTAACCACTTTCAGAACACGGTTAATTTAGGATCTTGATGAATCTGAACTTGATTTTAACCTACACACTGAACAAACCGTTAGGCTCGCCACAGGGGAACGGGGTGGATCCTCTGTGACCACCCTCCGGCGTGAGAGTAAGTATTGATTTTTAGAGAGAGAATAAAGAGAGAATTTTGGGACGAGGGTACTGACAGACCTGTACTTACTTTGTACTTGGGGGTCTTATATACTAGTTTTTTAGATGACGTCATCCGACCTTCGATCGGATGTTCTTATGTGCGTCCTGTAGATGGTGTGTCCGGAGGTTTAGTAGATGACGGAGGTTTAATAGAAAAATAAAATGGGCTATAATTACATATATTAAAAAAATAAACTTAAACTCAAATGTTTTACACTATGAAATGAATACTGAAGATACGAAAACTAACCACTTTCAGAACACGGTTAATTTAGGATCTTGATGAATCTGAACTTGATTTTAACCTACACACTGAACAAACCGTTAGGCTCGCCACAGGGGAACGGGGTGGATCCTCTGTGACCACCCTCCGGCGTGAGAGTAAGTATTGATTTTTAGAGAGAGAATAAAGAGAGAATTTTGGGACGAGGGTACTGACAGACCTGTACTTACTTTGTACTTGGGGGTCTTATATACTAGTTTTTTAGATGACGTCATCCGACCTTCGATCGGATGTTCTTATGTGCGTCCTGTAGATGGTGTGTCCGGAGGTTTAGTAGATGACTGATGGATTGTCCGGCCTTCGGCCTTATGGCTCAGGGACCGGATATAGTCCGTCCATCGGTCCTACATTTACAAATACCAAAATACAAAAGACTTATACATTGAATGGTGACGTGTTAGTAAATTCTAATACTTAAATAAACATTCTAAACTTCTAACCCATACAAAACTAAAACATGTGATAAGTTACAGCATAAATAACAGTTTCCATCTTGTTTTAATTATAACAAGATGCCATTTGATCGAGAGTTTCCGGTGATCTGTTGATTTATCGATGCTAGTTGGTTTTAAAATGAGCCACGTGGTCGATCAAAGGGGTTGCACAACTCTAGAAATGAATCACATCTGTTGCTACCCAATGGTCGTTGATTTAAGGAATAGCTATACTAATTGTATTAGAAGTATGATATCAATGATAACTTGATATTCTATATATATATACCTTACAATAAGAAGTTGGGTTAACAGTGGCAAGCTGCTGCATTTGTCCACTTTTTTTTTTTGGTATTTTTTTTAGCTTTTAACTTTCAAAATTGTATTTCACTTTTAACCCTTTCACTTTCTAAAAATCCCTTTTCACGTGCTTATATTTGTATATATGTTGGTATAAATTCAGGTTGATTACGGTTTTTCTTTTGTCTTTTAGTAGGTTTTTTTTTATTTTAGCCTTTACCCTTCAACATTCAGTATTGGCAGTTACAACCTTTCAACTTTCTAAAAATTTTATAGTTATTTTTTACGTGTTTATATTGATTACGTTTCTTTGAAAATGGGTACGCTCAGACATAATATGTTTTTTTTTGCTTTTTTTATACGTTTTCAGTTAATCTACGTTTTGACATAAATTTAGTTTTATAACAAGTCGGGTAAACTATAATATGTTTTCATTAGACTTTATAAATTCAGCTTACTTTACGTTTTGGTCCCACCGCAACGCGCGGTACCAATTTTAACTTAAAAAAACATAATTTTTTTTCTTATTTTTATGTACGTATCGGTATAAGATTAGGTTGGTGTTCGCCAGAAATCTCTTCCGCAAAAAAAGTTAAGCCATGTATGATACGTTTCCGTGCTTATTTTTATGTACATATTCAGTTTATCTACATTTTGACGTAACTTTTGTTTAGAAGCGGTTCAGGTTTTTACTGCACAAATCCAAGTTACTTTACATTTAGACCCGCCGCATCGTGCAGGAAGATTTACTAGTTCAGTACATTACAACAGATTTAATACTTTTGCAAAAAGGTTATTCCTTCATTACCCGTAGTGCAATAACTACTACCCAATACTACATCCAATAAATATAAAATAAAAGAAAAAAATAAGTTAAGAAAAGAAAAAGACATGATTGGCTAAATGGAGTGGACCCAGCTCCCATTCGCCTAACGCCGGTTAGTTGAATGGTGGGGTGCCCTTGGCGCCCGGGCACAGTGTTCAATGCACCGCATGCTGATTTGACATGGTAATGTCAATACACAACAAATAGCCTTAGATATCACACGTACGTACAATCCTCCCATAATTTTGTTCATGATTTCATCTCTAGCGAAAGAACATAAGCTATTAAGTTAAATTTCACTTACCAATCAGTATCCTTCTCTCATGTATCGAGAATAATTCTAAACCCTTGAATTTTTTTCTCCGATTATTATCCTTCACACACATTCGATTTTGGCTAAAAATGTGAAGATTTAACCCCTTTTTTACCCCTTTTAATTCATTTATCAATACCTCTAGTTTCATAGCTTTTGGATTTGGTTTATGTAATCATGTTTTAGCCACAATTGCTCCTTAGTCTTACCCTAAAATAAACACCTCCTTCCAAATAAAACCAGAAATGTATTCAAGTGTCTCATACCCTTGTAGACATGTTTAATCATACTAAAAGTCAATTTAATAAACTTTCAATGTAGATAAAACCCTATACAACATGTAAACGATGTATAATTTATACACGAAATTGAGATGTTACGATATAATACGAAACTTTGTATAAAAAATAAACTATTTTTGAAAACTTTTGATCTTCGAAACATCTTTAATTTACGAAATGCAACCAAAATCTACAGTTCCAAGAGTTTAAATCATTCACACCAAATAATTCAAGTTGAAGTGTACTAAAGTTATAAAATAAAAGGGTTAAAATGTAATAGAATGTTAGAAAATGCAATATTTTTAGTGGAAATTAAAAAGAGGTACAAAGGTTGCTAGCTTTTGTACCAAATGTGTGATAGGATGTAACGTTCAAACCAACCATCCACCATATAAAGTTCTTTAATATTCTAGTGCATATCTATATCACTATAGTCTCTGATTAACTATAGAACAAGTGATTGCTCTCGGGGCTTACTGATAGAGACGTCATAATCTAATAACACTACTTTGAATGGTGTCATGTCATCGACGCTACAATGGCATGTCTATAAAGCCCACAACAGGTAAGAACATGCTCGGTAACATAGTACGGCATACACAATATTGTAACAACGTCATCAACTAATACAAAAGATGCTTCTAATCATGATGAAATAAACCGTGACTAATAATGATGACGGGGGTAGCTCAAGCTTCAATAAAATGAATTTTATACATTAACGCTTGAGAGGTTAAAAGGTTAAAGGGTTCATTTCCCGCCAACTCGGGAGAACAGCATGTGAACAGCAAAAAGCATGTAAACAGTGAAGCATCAACTCACTGATTGCTTGTCCAAGTCTCTCACAGCCGAAAAGAGAACATGTGCACAGAGAGCATCCTATTACCGCAGGTCAAAAGCCTTCAACCCTCAAAATGGGTAAACCCCACTGCAGCAAAGGTTCACCAGTCAAAGGTTTCCCCTTTGGGAAGATCTTTTTCCTGTATAAAGAGGCAACACACAGCCATGCAAGGACACACCAGATCAGTGGAGACTAGACCATACTCTCTGATCTTCTCTTCTTCCTTGAGAACTTGCTCTATGCATGTTCCTTCTCTTCACTTCAAATAACACAGCTTCACTTAGTATCAACATCCTAGAACCATTCACTTCGGTCTCGGATCCTAAGTGAATAACAACAACAAACACTAGTGAACCTCTCTCTACGTCTTGTAAACGTATGGGGACCCCATGAACTGCGTTAGGCTAACCGCAACCCTCGAAGCCTTTTAGCCTAACCAGTCCACTCACTATCCTTGGTCTCATATCTGTTGTAACAACAAGTTGGCGCCCACCGTGGGGCCACGGCGCTTATTCTTCTAAAAAGACCAGTAGTGTAGCTCCATCTTTCTTCAAAATCAGCATGTCAGAAAACGGATCTCCGGGGGAAGTTAATCAAGTATCACGTACTTTAACGTCCACTGTTAGTCCAGCTTCACCGGTTGTGACAACCCCGCTCTCCACCCCTGGAGATACTTCTGCCGGAATCTCTTTCCCTGAGTTCTTCCAAACGCCAACTCCTTCCCGTTCTGGGGTTCCTTCCCCACAGATCGGCACCTCGAGTGCCCCAGAACACGGCGATTTGACCCCTGAATGAGTTGTCAGGAATTTCTTGCGGTTGAGGACTCTCCTCAACCAACACATGAGTCAAGAACGAGAAAAAGGGGTCTAAATAAGGTTGGATTATGACGAGCCAGAGCCATCTCTATCGTCGGGGCCACCACCTCCGCCTTTTAGCAATTCACAACCCATGGCCTCTGGCCATGAAGCTGGTCCAAGCACAGTTTACCAACCTTTTAACCCTACCCGTTATTCTTATGTGAGGCCTAACCCGACGGCCTTCCCCATATTCACCTCTCAGCTGGTCATGACTAGTGCACCAGTCGGGCACGAAACCACCTTTGAGCAGCCATGGCAATCTCCAGTAACAAGTGTTCCCCCTCCGGTTGCCTCCACATTGGAACAAGCATTGGCTACTTTGTCTCTTGCACGAAGCGCTGTTATGAATACCTCCATGGGAATGCCTGGTGCTGCACAACCAGAAAGCCTTCAAGGCTTTAACTTCATGGCCCAAATGATGGCATGTTTCCCTTGGTCTCAGCTCATCAATCAAGTGTTGAGTACTCACCAGGGAATGACAGGTCATAATCTTGCTGCAAGGGCAGAAGAAGACCTTGCAAAACCTTACAAGCCCAACAATCTGTCGTGCTTTTCCCAGCAAATCGCCGACTATGATTTCCAAACAAAGATCAAAATGCCGTCTCACATAAAAACATATGATGGAACCGAGGATCCAGAAGATCACCTACAGATCTTCACTGGCGCGGCTAGAATCGAAAAATGGTCCAACGCTGAGTGTTGCTTCATGTTCATGCAAACTCTCGTTGGATCCGCAGGATATGGTTCAACGGCCTACCCGCCAAAAGCGTTCGAAGCTTCGATGATCTGAGCAAAGGGTTCCTGGCTAATTTTTCACAGCAAAGGAGGTACGTCAAGGACGCCACTGTGATTATCCAAATCAAGCAAAGGGACGACGAAAGTCTCTGAGAATTCATTGAGAGATACAAAAGAGAAGGCCTCACCTACGTAGGTGCAGACGAAAAAATGAGGGTAGCTGGTTTTATGAACGCTATCACCTCCAAATATTTCACAAGAGATTTCAACAAGAGCCTACCCAAGATTCTTGAAGAAGCCCTTGAAAGGGCCGAAGCACATATACGGGGAGAGGAAGCAGTGGATATCAAAGAACAAAGGAAACGAGCACCTAGCTGGCGAGGCAGCAGCCCAAGCAGAAAAAGGGGAAATTTCGGTCACTACGATAAACGCTTCAAGGGTTCAGACTCCCGGAAACCTGAACCTCGGAACCCTCCAAGCAGAGAGAAAACAGTCAATTTCACAACCCTGACCAAAACTCCTCAAGAGATCCCAGCGACTGAGTAAATCAAGCACAACTTCCGACCCCCAAGACCTTTGCTCAAAAGTAAGAAAAACGAAAACTCCACTCAATACTGCGAATTCTGTAACATTTGTCGAAAAACGGGTTTTCGAAACCCGCTTCGTTTAATAACCGAACAATCAGTTTTAAATTTTTGTTGTTCATTTATGGCTTATTTTAATTTTAAACGATTCATAATTAATCAACAAATTAGAAGATATAAATTATAATTGTAAAAATATAAAAATAAATTAATTAAAAAGGAAAACCGGCTGCCGGGAGTCGAACCCGGGTCAGCCGGAAATCCCCCAAAGGCTTAACCTTCACACCATCAATCGCTCCGCCACTTTGATTTTCTGATATCATATTGAATCAATTAATTCAAATAATAAGACATGGAAGTCAAATCAGTAAAAAACGCGCCCAAATAGCAGTCGTCGGAAATCCCGACGACTTCGCCGATAATTTACGTTTCCGTTCAAGATAACCGAAGAATTAACTCTAACGACGGTTATAACCGACGTCTGAACCCGCGACATCAGTCGTAACCGCCGAGAGAACGGCTGACTTCGAATTGAGACCGAATTCAGACCCCATACATCTCGATACTACCCTATAAATTCACCCACAATCCACCGGAAACCTTTTCGCTCACAAATCGCACCTTTTCTCGACAAAAAATTCAATCGCCGGAAAAAAACTGTAAGTCGCCGGAAAACCGAGACTCACATCCACACGGTAATTCTTTCGACTCTTTCTGTTCCAATCATTCAAATAATCTGTCACTAACACAATTCCACCATCAGAAGCAATTCCAGTCAACGTTCGTCGAACTCCCCACCTTCGCCGGAAAATTTTTGAAACTTCCGAAATCACACTGAGAGCTGGTATGATCCTCCCAACTCCTATTAAACTTTGATTAAGTATCTCAACTTCGTAATAATCGAACAGAAATTGTTAATTGATGTCGACAGCCGGAGTTCACTTTCAGAACCGACGGACTCTGCCGGAATTCTGCGAACAACCCTGATCGGTATATCTTTTTCTCCCAAACCCTCTCCATTCGTTACCTTTAAGTTACTTATAAAGTTTAAAAACCAGATAAGGCATAAACCAGACCAAACAGTCAGACCTTATTTTCTGGGTAAAATCTAACGAAGAAGACGAAGTCGGGTTGTATTTTAAGATTAATTAAAATCGGTTTAATGAACGGGTTAGACACACAGTCCAGCGGTGGACTGTGTGCAACAAACACACATGCGACGCGAGTTCGAATCCTGTCCCAGCTTTACTCGCTCGAAATAAAAATTTGCCTTTTTAACTGAACCGGGTTGACTCGCAGACCATCTTAAGTATAATAAAAACCGAGTTAATAACCAGGTGAGACACACAGTCCAGCGGTGGACTGTGTGTACGCTAACCCACAGGTCCCGGGTTCGAGACCTGTGGTCAGCACCAGTCCGATACGTTTAAAATCTTTTTAAAATAAATAATTTTCGGATTTAATTAAATAGTATATAAGTATAATTTCGGGTTAGACACGTAGCTCAGTTGGTAGAGCTGCGTGCACGCGTACGGGAGGTCACCGGTTCGAACCTCGCTCAGTGCAACAATATAACCGACCGAACCGGTCAACGGTCAACGGTCTCGGTCAACGGTCAAAGTCAACATTTTTTTATTTATTTTTATTTATTTGTTTAATTTAAAAATCAATTAAAAATACTTAAAAATAACGTTTTCAAGGTTAGAAAATAGCCTTAAACCCACATGACTATACAGGTGAAGGTATGGGGGACATTTGAGGCCCAACATGAGCTAACCCAAGACATCCTATGGATGTGGTTGCATTATTGATATTTATGTTAATTTCATTTTTTTTAAGACACATGACCCCTAAACACTCCATAAACTCACCATCTTCCTATGTATATTCCTGTAGATGTCGGGTAGGCAGCTACGTGGAGGACGAAAGTCAGGAAGGTCAAACGAACGCTTGGCCACTCAAATTGCAAAACAAATGGCCGCAGTACTTCCTGATATTGTAATTCAAGTCCAGCAAGCTCTCACTGCAAATCCTGTCAACCCACCAAATCAAGAGGATCAGATCATCGACAACCCTTCCTCCAAGAAGTGCTCCTACAAGCACTTCAAGTCTTGCGATCCCCCAAAATTCGAAGGAACCGAAGGTGTCACCGCTCTCCTCCACTGGTTTGAGGAAATGGAAAACACTTTCCTAAATTGCGATTGTCCCGAGGATCGCAAGGTACGTTACGCAACCGGGAGATTATTTGGGGTAGCCTTGACCTGGTGGAACATCGAGAAGGGTAAAAGAGGAGTTGAAGACGCCATGGCCTTAACCTGGGAAGAGTTAAGGGAAATGATGACAAAACGTTTCTGCCCAAGAAGCGAACTCAAGAAGTTGGAAGACGAATTCCACTCGCTGAAGCAAAAGGAAGGGGATCACACTTCCTACAACAAAAGATTTCTTGAGCTGAACCAGATGGTTCCTAACTTGTTCACCCCCGTGTACCGTTTGGTGGAACACTATATTCGAGGCCTTCCCTCGAAGATTCAAGACTCAGTCCTCAGCACTTCGCCTGCAACCCTCGAAGCCGCCATGGAATTAGCCACCGAACTTACCGAGAAGCGCATCAGAAACGGTAAGTTCAAAGAGGAGAAAAAGAAATCACCCGTTGAGGGCCAAACTTCCAACCACCCCACCTCATCCTCAAAATTTTCAAACAAGAGGAAGCGAAATACCAGAAATTTTGCCGTCACTCAAACAAATTTCCCTATCCCTGCTGCACCCATCACACAAGTTACTCCTTCAATCGCACCATACAAAAGGCAATACTCTGGCCCTTACCCAAAGTGCACCCGTTGCCAATACCATCACTCCCCCGAATACCCCTGTCAATATTGCACCGGCTGTGGCCGTGCAGGTCACACCATCCAAGCCTGCCGCTCACTGCAACGAATGAACCGCAACCAACCCACAACTCAAACCCACCATCAAATAATGAGTCAAACCCAACAACCCCTACTACCACCACCTACACAACATACAACCCAAACCTACTATCAACCCAACTACCCCATGATGCAACCCATGCGGGCTTGCTACAATTGTGGAGACCCAAACCACTTCAGAAACACGTGTCCACGCTTGGTGAACATCATACATGCTCAAGCTCAAGCGAATCCGGTGAACCAAGCTAACCAAGCTCCTCCACCTGCTAGAGGAAGAGCATTTAACATCAACGCCAACCAAGCTAGGGCCGACAACAACGTGGTTAACGGTACGTTTCTCGTCAATGGTAGTTATACATCCGTGTTATTTGATACTGGCGCGGATAAGAGTTTTGTGTCCTTAGAATTTGAACCCATCCTCAATCAAACTCGTGACAAACTTATGGAATCCATAACGGTAGAAGTTGCTGACGGAAAACCAGTCTCATTAAACTCCATTATCCGAAACTGTACCTTTAATCTAAACGATCACGATTTTCCTGTTGACCTCATTCCTATGAAGTTGGGAAGTTTTGACATTATAATCGGCATGGATTGGCTCAGCCAACATCAGGCTGAAGTAGTATGCCGTGAGAAGTTCATTCACATTCCTCTTGCAGACGGTCAAACTCTACAAATCTTTGGAGAAACCCCTTCGAAAGGACTCAAGCTGATGTCCTGTCTTCAAGCCCGAAAATATCTCCGCAAGAATTATGTAGCATTTCTAACCCACGTTGTCAAGAAGGGAGACAAAGAGAAGAAACTCGAAGATATACCCGTAGTGAAAGAATTCCCGCGAGTTTTTCCCGACGACATCGCAGGACTTCCTCCCAAGAGAGAAGTCGGATTCCGCATCGACCTTATACCTGGCGCTACACCCGTCACGAAATCTCCTTATAGGTTAGCCCCATCCGAGATGCAGGAGCTGGCCAGTCAATTGCAAGAACTGACCGACAAGGGATTCATACGTCCTAGCTCATCGCCTTGGGTGCACCTGTTCTGTTTGTAAAGAAGAAAGATGGGACCTTTCGCATGTGTATCGATTACAGGGAACTCAACAAATTAACGGTCAAAAATCGCTATCCTTTACCTCGCTCGATGATCTTCTAGACCAACTCCAGGGTGCCACTTGTTTTTCAAAGATCGACCTTCATTCCGGTTATCACCAACTCAGAGTACATGAAGAAGACGTCCCAAAGACCGCCTTCCGAACTCGATATGGTCACTATGAATTCATGGTTATGCCATTTGGTCTAACCAACGCTCCAGCCGTCTTCATGGACTTAATGAACAGAGTTTGCAAACCCTACCTTGATCGCTTTGTTATAGTCTTCATCGACGATATTCTCATTTACTCAAAGTCTAAGACTGATCATGAACGACACCTTCGACTCATCCTCACACTCTTGAAGACCGAAAAGCTTTACGCTAAATTCTCCAAATGCGAATTTTGGTTAAAAGAAGTACAGTTCCTTGGTCATGTCGTCAATGACAAGGGAATTCATGTCGACCCCGCAAAGGTCAAAGCAGTACAAGAATGGCAAGCGCCACGTACCCCAACCGAAGTACGATCTTTCCTTGGGTTGGCTGGTTACTATCGTCGTTTCATATCAAATTTCTCTCGTATCGTTGTACCACTCACGGCTTTGACACATAAAGGAAAACCCTTCGCATGGGGACCTAAACAAGAAGAAGCCTTCCAAACCCTTAAGCAAAAGCTTTGTGACGCTCCTATCCTCACACTCCCCGAAGGTTGCGATGACTTTGTAGTGTATTGCGACGCATCAGGACAGGGATTTGGCTGTGTTTTAATGCAAAGGGGAAAAGTGATAGCCTATGCTTCTAGGCAGCTCAAAACTCATGAGAAGAACTACACTACTCACGACCTAGAACTTGGAGCCGTTGTGTTCGCTCTTAAGATATGGAGACATTACCTCTATGGTACCAAGTGTGAGATTTACACTGACCACAAGAGCCTCCAACATATCTTTAACCAAAAGGAGTTGAATATGAGGCAACGAAGATGGGTCGAACTTCTTAATGACTACGACTATGAAATTCGGTATCATCCTGGCAAAGCAAATGTGGTGGCCGATGCACTCAGTCGAAAGGGTTATGCGAACTCCATTCTCCTTCTATGTTCGCAAATCATGACCAACATCAAAGACCAAATCTGAGAAGCTCAACATGTTTCCATAACAGAATACGACATACGCAATGAGTTATCTTGTGGAGCAGAACTTAAACTCGAAACAAAATCTGACGGCATTCTGTATTATCTAGATCGCATATGGATTCCTGATCACAACAACCTTCGCGATACTCTTATGAAAGAGGCTCACAAGACACGATACTCCGTACATCCAGGAGCCGACAAGATGTATCAGGACCTTCGATATACCTACTGGTGGCCTGGCATGAAGAAGGATATTGCTGTTTTTGTTTCCAAGTGCCTTACCTGTTCAAAAGTGAAAGCTGAACACCAAAGACCCTCAGGACTTCTGGTCCAACCTGAAATACCCGTATGGAAGTGGGAAAATATAACCATGGACTTCATTACCGGGTTACCTCGCACTCCTGGTGGGTACGACACAATATGGGTAATCATTGATCGTCTTACAAAATCAGCTCACTTCATTCCGATTCGCGAAGACTTCAAAAATGAGAAACTAGCTCGCATCTACATCAGTGAAATCGTAAGCCTAAGCATTATATCAGATCGTGATGGTCGTTTCACTTCACGAACATGGCAAGCTGTACAAGCCGCTTTGGGTACACGATTAGATCTCAGCACCGCTTATCATCCCCAAACTGATGGTCAATCTGAACGCACCATCCAATCTCTTGAAGACATGCTTCGGGCATGTGTCATAGACTTCAAAGGGAATTGGGACGCTCACCTACCATTAGTTGAATTTTCGTACAACAACAGCTTTCATTCAAGTATCGGCATGGCACCTTTTGAAGCATTATATGGTCGTAAGTGCCGATCCCCAATATGTTGGCACGAAATTGGAGAAGCTCAAATCACCGGTCCAGAATTAATACAAGAAACAATTGACAAGATTCATCAAATCCGAAACAACCTTTTAGCGGCACAAAGTCGTCAAAAGAGCTATGCTGACAAGCGACGAAAGCCCTTGGAGTTTTACGTTGGCGATCAAGTGCTTTTAAAAGTATCGCCGTGGAAGGGAGTAGTTCGTTTTGGCCAAAAAGGCAAGCTAGCACCACGTTACGTAGGTCCTTTCAAGATACTCGAAAGGGTAGGACCTGTAGCCTACAAGCTTGACCTACCGGAGGAACTCAACAGAATTCATCCCACATTCCACGTATCGAACTTGAAGAAGTGCCTCGCCGATGAAAATCTCCATATTCCTCTAGAAGACATTCAAGTCGATGAATCTATGCATTTTATTGAAAGACCAGTAGAAATTATGGACTTCGGGGAAAAACGTTTAAGAAGAAGCCACATCCCAATTGTCAGGGTACGCTGGGAGTCGAAACGAGGACCTGAGTTTACTTGGGAAAGTGAAGACTCAATGCGTGAGAAATACCCACACCTTTTTCCTGTAACTACCACTACTTAAATTTCGGGACGAAATTTCTAAAAGTAGGGGATACTGTAACATTTGTCGAAAAACGGGTTTTCGAAACCCGCTTCGTTTAATAACCGAACAATCAGTTTTAAATTTTTGTTGTTCATTTATGGCTTATTTTAATTTTAAACGATTCATAATTAATCAACAAATTAGAAGATATAAATTATAATTGTAAAAATATAAAAATAAATTAATTAAAAAGGAAAACCGGCTGCCGGGAGTCGAACCCGGGTCAGCCGGAAATCCCCCAAAGACTTAACCTTCACACCATCAACCGCTCCGCCACTTTGATTTTCTGATATCATATTGAATCAATTAACTCAAATAATAAGGCACGTAAGTCAAATCAGTCAAAAACGCGCCCAAATAGCAGTCGTCGGAAATCCCGACGACTTCGCCGATAAATTACGTTTTCGTTCAAGATAACCGAAGAATTAACTCTAACGACGGTTATAACCGACGTATGAACCCGCGACATCAGTCGTAACCGCCGGAGAACGGCTGACTTCGAATTGAGACCGAATTCAGACCCCATACATCTCGATACTACCCTATAAATTCACCCACAATCCACCGGAAACCTTTTCGCTCACAAATCGCACCTTTTCTCGACAAAAAATTCAATCGCCGGAAAAAAAACTGTAAGTCGCCGGAAAACCGAGACTCACATCCACACGGTAATTCTTTCGACTCTTTCTGTTTCAATCATTCAAATAATCTGTCACTAACACAACTCCACCATCAGAAGCAATTCCAGTCAACGTTCGTCGAAATCCCCACCTTCGCCAGAAAATTTCTGAAACTTCCGAAATCACACTGAGAGATGGTATGATCCTCCCAACTCCTATTAAACTTTGATTAAGTATCTCAACTTCGTAATAATCAAACAGAAATTGTTAATTGATGTCGACAGCCGGAGTTCACTTTCAGAACCGACGGACTCTGCCGGAATTCTGCGAACAACCCTGATCGGTATATCTTTTTCTCCCAAACCCTCTCCATTCGTTACCTTTAAGTTACTTATAAAGTTTAAAAACCAGATAAGGCATAAACCAGACCAAACAGTCGGACCTTATTTTCTGGGTAAAATCTAACGAAGAAGACGAAGTCGGGTTGTATTTTAAGATTAATTAAAATCTGTTTAATGAACGGGTTAGACACACAGTCCAGCGGTGGACTGTGTGCAACAAACACACATGCGACGCGAGTTCGAATCCTGTCCCAGCTTTACTCGCTCGAAATAAAAATTTGCCTTTTTAACTGAACCGGGTTGACTCGCAGACCATCTTAAGTATAATAAAAACCGAGTTAATAACCAGTGAGACACACAGTCCAGCGGTGGACTGTGTGTACGCTAACCCACAGGTCCCGGGTTCGAGACCTGTGGTCAGCACCGGTCCGATACGTTTAAAATCTTTTTAAAAATAAATAATTTTCGGATTTAATTAAATAGTATATAAGTATAATTAAAAACAGAATTATTTCGGGTTAGACACGTAGCTCAGTTGGTAGAGCTGCGTGCACGCGTACGGGAGGTCACCGGTTCGAACCTCGCTCAGTGCAACAATATAACCGACCGAACCGGTCAACGGTCTCGGTCAACGGTCAAAGTCAACATTTATTTATTTATTTTTATTTATTTATTTAATTTAAAAATCAATTAAAAATACTTAAAAATAACGTTTTCAAGGTTAGAAAATAGCCTTAAACTCACAAAATTATACCCAAAAATCCTAATAAAATAGTTAATAAAAATCCACATACTTACCGTACCTTTTCGTTATTTATTTGGTTAGTTATCTCTCGTCGATCAATCCCCTAAACTCGTGTGCATTCAACATCTCCAAACAAACGCACCCAATGTGAGTGAATCTCTACCAATTCCCCGTTTTAATCACATTTTGGGGTGTATCATGTGTCGCTATTTATTTATTATAATTAAACATTTGTGCATCCATCATGTTCATGATCAAATGTGTATTCAATGTGTATCCAATGTTTGTGTGGTTGAAGTTTAGATTAATTTTATCATTTCAGTACATACATTTCATAGGCCGCCCCTCCCCATTACCTATGAGCGTGAGCTGTTCCCCATTACCTATGAGCGTGAACCAGGCGTTGCCAACATAAGATCGGCTCCGTTTGATTGTGCCTTGATCTCACATACATTTGCATAGGCCGTCCGTTCCCCATTACCTATGAGCGTGAACGGGACGTTGCCAACCTATACATTGTCATTCTTATTTCATGCTTAAGCAAGGTAGTTTGTGATTGTTATGCCTACATACATTTGCTCATATATGATTATTGCACAATTTTCCTAAATTAAATATCAATAATAAATCATTAACAAATGTTTTTAACAAGGTTCACTCGCCAACTTTTGTTGACCCAAAATTTCCCATTTTTACACATGATACAGGTGATCAAGTTGAAGCAAGAAACATATAGGGCGGCTTAGAAGAATAAACCAGTTTAGATTATGGATTTGTTTTAGTTAATTTTTCCTTTCCTTGTATTGTATGAATTTGACTTGGAATATTGAAATGTAATTTGGATTTAATAAATATGAAACATATTAGTAAACATCATGAGCTTTGGTGATAACCCAATTATGCCCCGACTCTTATTCCGCTGCGGGTCGGGGTGTGACAAATTCCATGAGGAAAAAGGTCACCACACAAACGATTGTTTTCAACTCAAGAAAAGAATTGAAGAAGCCGTTAAGTCCGGGAAATTGGCTCATCTAGTGAAAGGAGTCAGGGACAAAATGGTTGAAGGAAAGAAAAAAGAAGTAAACATGGTGAGTATCGATCAAGAAGTTTCTTGCAAAAAGCAACGATTGGAGGCTTGAGAGCTTCAATGTGTCTGCTTCCCACCACCTCAAGGAAACCACTTTCAAACCCCCTGGTGGTCGAAGCGATGGTGGGGATAAGTAAGACAATCAAAGCCTACATTGACACCGGGGCGGCCACTGAGATCATGTTTGAAAAATTCTTCAAGTGTCTCACTGAGGAGGAATGTTCAAGGCTTCAACCCTCTAGGTCATCCATAAAAGGTATCGCTGACATTCCCCTCAAGCCTTTAGGCCAGCTAACCATTGATGTATGTTTTAGTGAAGGCCAGATGGAAAGAACCAGGTCACTCACCTTTGTGGTTATAGACATCCCTTCCAACTATGATGTTATCATAGGAAGGCCAGGTCAGTGTGCATTTGGTATAGATGTTTCTGTCGGCCAAGGCACTGTTAATTTTCCCACTGAAAAAGGGATTTCAACCCTTCAACCAACTCAGGAATCTTACATGGTTGAAGGGGAAAGTTCAAAAAATGAAGATAACAAAGGATTGATCATAAACCCCAAATATCCTGAACAGAGGATAAGGGTTAACATGAACTTATCCCAAGAAACTTTGTTATACCTTGAAAAGTTACTCATACACTATAGCGATGTCTTCGCTTGGTGCCCGGAAGACATGACAGGTATCCCTCAAAGCATTGCTGAACATGAGTTGAGAATACCACCAGATGTCAAGCCTGTGGTCCAAAAGAAACGGAGTCTAGCTCCTGAACGAAGCCTGACAGCATGCCAAGAAGTTGAAAAGCTTGTTCTCGCTAGAATCCTTCGAGAAGTAAAGTACCAATCATGGATTGCCATCCCTGTTATGGTTCGAAAGCCCGACAAGTCTTGGAGGATGTGCATCGACTTCAAGGGCTTGAATAAAGCATGTCCAAAGGATTGTTATCCTTTGCCAGAAATTGACCTCAAAGTCGACTCTCTTACCGGTTATCCTTTCAAGTGTTTCCTTGATGCTTACAAAGGATATCACCAAATCCTCATGAAAGAAGAAGATGAAGAAAAAACCGCGTTTCACACAGACAAGGGTATTTTTTCTATAAAAAGATGCCTTTTGGCCTAAGAAATGCCGGTGCAACCTACTAACGCCTAATTGACAAAGCATTCGCCAGCCAAATTGGAAAAAACATGGAAGCTTACGTCGATGATTTAGTGATAAAAAGCAAAATCGAGTATCAAATGCTCGACGACGTTCAAGAAACCTTCCAAAATCTGAGAAAAATCAACATGAAACTCAACCCGGTAAAATGTTCATTCGGGTTTGAGGAAGGCAAATTTCTGGGGCATATTGTGGGGAAACAAAGTATAAAAGCCAATCCAAACAAGGTCAGAGCTACTTTGGAAACAAAATCCCCACAAAGCAAAAAACAAGTTGAGAGTCTAAACGGAAGGCTTGCAGCCTTGAAGCTTTTTACCTCCAAACTCCCTGAGAAGTCTCTCCCCTTTTTCAAAACACTCAAGGGATGTGCAAACAAAAAAGATTTCAGATGGACGGAAGAGGCGGAAGAAGCCTTTAACCAGATGAAGCAACACTTATCTTCACTCCCGACCATAGCAGTCCCAGAAATGGGAGAAACAATCTCTGTCTACCTCTCAGCTGCTGAAGAAGCCATAAGCGCGGTCTTAATTATCGAACGAGACAAAGTTTAGGTACCCGTTTATTTCTTCAGTAAAACGTTAAAACTAGCTGAGATCAAATATCCTCCTTTGGAAAAGCTTGCTTTAGCCCTAGTCCAAACGGCTAGAAAGCTTAGAAGGTACTTTCAAGCACACCTAATGCAAGTGGTCACTGACCAAACCATAAGAAGTGTGCTTGAAAAACCAGAAAATTCAGGACGATTAGCTAAATGGGTTGTGGAACTAGGTGAACATAACATCACCTATGTCCCCAGAAAAGCTATCAAAGCACAAGTCCTGGCAGATTTTATCGTTGAAATACCAAAGCAAAATACCACTGAAGTTAGTGTCACAGCCACTGAACCCTCTGACCCTAAAGCTTGGAAGCTTTTTACCGATGGGGCTTCCAGCATTGAAGGGTCAGGGGCTGGGCTCATTTTAATCAGCCCAGAAGGGTTAGAGTTTACATACGCTCTTCGACTTGAATTTCAGACCACTAACAATGAAGCTAAATGCGAGGGGCTAATCGCTGGTTTAAAGATAGCCAAAGAAATGAAGGTTCAAAGGCTTCAAGTCTTCACGGACTCGTTGCTCGTTTCAAGTCAAGTTAATAATAGCTCTATAGCAAAAGAACCCAACATGAAAAAGTATCTGGAAAAGTCAAAAGAGTTGATGAACACATTTCAAGAATGTACCATCAAACAAGTCCCCAGATCTCAAACAAAAGAGCCGACGCTTTAAGCAAACTTGCATCCCTCACGTTTGCTCACCTTACCAAAAAGTGTTGGTTGAAGTATTGAAAACCCCCTCTATCCAAGAATTGGAGGTTCAAGACGTAATCACTGAAGAAGGCCCTAATTGGATGACTCCCATTGAAAATTTTCTCAAAAATGGTGAATTACCCATTGATCCGATAGAGGCCGAAAGGGTTCGAGTGAAATACAGACAATACGTGTTGCAGGGGGAAACCCTTTTCAAGAAAGGATACCTTGCACCGTTGCTGAGATGTGTTGGTCCTGAGCAAAGCCAATATCTAGTCAAAGAGGTTCACGAGGGAATATGTGGAGCTCATTTTGGACCAAGATCAGTGGTTTCTAAATTGATGAATCTCGGGTATTTTTGGCCCTCTCTGCATCGAGATACCACCGAGCAACTAAGAAAGTGTGAAGCTTGTCAAATACATGCACCGGTTCCCAAGAGCCCCAAACATGATCTTGTTCCCATCACTTCAGCCTGGCCATTCCACAAATGGGGAATGGATATCGTTGGGTCCCACAGGTCAAGGCTGGAGTGAAGTTTTTATTAGTAGCCGTGGACTACTTTACCAAGTGGCCCGAAGTTAAGCCACTTGCAAAGATAACAGGGAAACAAGTTATCGACTTTGTTTGGGAGAACATCATATGTCGTTTCGGGCTGCCAGGAGTTCTGGTCACGGATAACGGGAAGCAGTTCGCTGAAAAGCCTTTCAGCACATGGTGCAAGGAATTCAGGATAACCCAAGTCCTCAGCTCAGTCGCATACCCTCAATCTAATGGTCAAGTCGAAAGAACCAATCGTAGCATAGTTGAAGGTATCAAGAACCGGCTAGGAAAACATGAAAACAATTGGCTCGAAGAACTCCCAAACGTTCTATGGGCGATAAGAACAACGGAAAACACAAGCCATAAAAGAACACCATACAGCTTGGTATTTGGCTCAGAAGCTGTAATTCCAGCGGAGATTGGAGTTGTGACTCAAAGAACACTCAACATGGACCTCGAAACGAACAACAAAGAGACCATGTTGAACTTACAACTCCTCGAAGAAATTTGTGATCAGGCCGCCATTCAGGAAGCCAAATACAAACAAAAAATGGAAGCTTACTACAATACAAGGGTAAAACATGAACGTTTCAAACCAGGGGATCTCGTGCTTCGAAACAACGAGGCTAGCAAAAAAGAAAACCAAGGAAAACTTGGCCCGAAATGGGAAGGGCCTTACACAATCCTTGAAGCCCACAAAGGAGGATCCTACAAGTTGGCCGACGCAGAGGGCAGGAAGCTTCCCAGGCACTGGAACGGCCAAACCCTTAAAAGGTTCCATGTCTAAGACAAGAAATTTAGAATGTATTTCAAGAGTTGTGTAATCTCCCCTTTTGTAAACGAAAAACCTCTTGAATGAATGATGAAGCTTTTATCATAACTTGTCTTAACTATCCTATAATCAGGTTGAGAACCTTGGAAAAAACTCCATGGCAATGGCCATGTAAGGGGATGAGCTCCCAGGCCACATCGCTCAATAGGTTCAAGGGTTAAATGAACCTATATAAGGGGTGAGTTCCTAAATCAATGCAACTCCATGAGACTTAGAGAATTTTTCAACAAACTTGTCTCATAGACGGGTCTGAACTGCCTACATCAAATCGTTCCTTAAACTCTTGAAAAAGGTTTACGAAGCAAAAATACACTAAGTAGTAATATAAAGGATAGACAACATGTGCTCTTTATCTAATAAAGCCTTGAAGCCAAAGTGACTGCAGCACTAAAACTTCTTAAGGAAAATTAGATAAACAGACACATAAAATAAACAAGACAAGCAACCGTCAAAACATAACAAAAACATAAAAGCATAAGAATACATAAACATAAAGGCCTAGGGGGCCATAAACATTGTCCATACAGCCATCAAGGCTAACCAACATAAGAAACCGTAAGGGTTTCAAAACCCAGAAATTGTTCAAAAGGCCATCAAGGCCAACCACAACCATAACACAGAAACCTTAGGGGTTTTTGCAAAACCTAAGCATTGTTCAAAAACATAAAACATTGTTTAAAGATGCTAAGAAAGCTACGAATAAATTTAAAAGTTTTACTTTGCATCACCAACCACAGGCTTTGAGGCACCGGCTTCATCACCTTTCACTTTCTTAGCTTTCTTCTTCTTCTTTTTACCCTCCTCAGCTGCCGTCCCCGATGCTTCAAGGCTCGGATCCTTCGAGCCTTCGTCAGCACCAGAAAGGGTCTCCTCACTGTCCCCAGAGCATGAGCGTTTCTTTGACAAAGATTTGAACACTTTTTTGCATGCAGTCTCATCAAGCCCACGTGGTTTCAAATCCTGCAAAACAGATATAGGCTTGCCAAAACACTTCGAGACCTCACCAACATAAGGGTAGGTCAAACGCTCCATCTCTCGGACTGAATCTTGGAAAACTTTGAAAGCTTTAGGCTGATAAAGGGGAGACTTTTCCTGAGGATCGCCGGATTCACGGGCTGTAGCCGGCAACATAACCTTGATGCCTTACATGGGCTAAAAGTTTACCATACACACCACCCAAGACACTGTTAAACTCGACATAATGAAGAAGATAGGTAACTACCTGCTGAAAACCTTGCTCAACAAGCCACTTGTTATCATTATTCGCCTGAGCAAGGGAGGTTGCCATCCTATCTCTCTCCCCCATAGAAGCCTCCAGCTGCTTCTTCAAATCACCAACCTCTGCCTTATGCCTTTGAGTAAGCTCACCAACCTTTTTCACCCATGCTTCCTCTTTTTTTGCAAAGCTCTCACTCTCCTTCTTCAACTCTTCAATGGAAGCCTTCATCTTGTCTCTATTCTTTGAAAATGCTTCATACTCATGCATCCGTTACCGAAAACAGGCAACCCCTTGAGGTAGAATAGCGGTAAAGTTGCAAGCGCTCAACATTAAACGAGATAACATCATGTCATCCTCCATCTCAGCAATGGTACCACGGACCATTGGAGGGGCAAAATGATTCAGCACGTCTTCACAAACAGCTGCGTCCTTAAGCTGTCGCTAACTTTGACATTCCAGTTGGGCACATAAACAGCATCTGCATCCAACCCTCCAGACTCACTAACACTTATGGCAGAAGAACCTGCCACGGATACAACCTTCTTAGCATCACCTTTCTTCTTCTCAACCAATGCAGATAAACCTTCCTTTTCACCCTTAGCAGCAGTAACCAAGTCGTCTGAAATCCCCACCTCACCACTCGGATTAAGGGGACCGGAACTTGAAGGTTGGTCAACACCTTTGATTAAACTGCGATTTGAACGCCGGGTAGCACCCTTCACAACAGATTTAGAAAACCCCTTCACATTTGGCACATTCACATAACCGGATCCCTCGAACCTATGTTCCATCCCTTTCACAACAACATCCTCCCCCTTCGTGGCTTCAGCATCATCAAACCCAACATCCGATGTATCATCACTTTTGATAAAATCAAGAGCAGACATAACTGCAAAAAACCAACACAAAGGTTTTAAAAAATAAGTGACGTTAAAACAAAATTTAATTACACAAAAATAAAACGCATACCCTGTCCATCCCTCATTAAACAGGATCTCGATCCTTTTTATCCCACAGTTTGCTAACACCCAACAAAACTAACAAATGTTCAGGGAACGGACGAACCCTCGAAGAACAAGCCCTAAGGGCATCAAGGAAACAACTGTTAACCTCATATTCTAAGCGTTCCGGCTCATTGAGAACAGCATCCGGATGCCTCCACACCATTTTAAAAGGAACTATAGTCTCAGACACCCAAAAGAAACGGTTTTTCCAAACACCAAGACTGGTAACCATAGATGAAACCAAACAAGTATCAACCTTGGCGGTTTCAAACATATACCAGTCACATTTTTTGCAAGACGAAAAAACCGCCGAAAAGCCAAAAGAGTTGGGTCATACCCATTAGCACGACACAAATGTTCAAAATGCAAAACCCTAGACATCCCCTGTGGATGGATCTGACCAAATGAAACACGATAATACTTCAGAATATTCAAGACAAACATTGAAAACGGATAACGAAGGTTAGAAAACTTGAAGTGGCGACAATACAAAGCAATCAACCCAGGAGGACATCGATCAATCGAGACATCACAACCTGGTGCAACTGGTTTAAAATCCAAACCGATACCCCATTCGATACAAAAGGCCTCTACTTCTTCTTGGGTCAAACAGGAATATGTACTCGACAGATCCTTCTTAGCACCCATATGAACTAATCAAAAGAAGAAAACAGAAAAGAAAACTAACCTGGTAAGAAGAAGGAAGAATATGGAGAAAAACTTGGAAGTAAATGAAAGAGTTTGATGATTATAAAAAGATAAATAAATGAATAATAGGTGTTATAATTACCCAGCAGTTACTCGGGAACCGCCCTCCTGCAAAAACTGCTCCTGTCGTGTCAACCGTCTTGTCAAATTTAAATTTCAAAATCTAAACTGCAATAAACCCTTCAAGCCTTGAAGCCTTAAAGCAAAATAAAAAATGTGCAAAAGTCAGAAGTGTTTGAGCTTACTTCCCAAAAACCTCTGACTTGAGGGCTGATGATAGGGGTAGCTCAAGCTTCAAAAACTGGATTTTACACATTAACGCATGAGAGGTTAAAAGGTTAAAGGGTTCATTTCCCACCAACTCGGGAGAACAACATGTGAACAGCAAAAAGCATGTGAACAGTGAAGCATCAACTCACTGATTGCTTGTCCAAGTCTCTCACAGCCGAAAAGAGAACATGTGCACAGAGAGCATCCTATTAACCGTAGGTCAAAAGCCTTCAACCCTCAAAATGGGTAAACCCCCCACTGCAGCAAAGGTTCACCAGTCAAAGGTTTCCCCTTTGGGAAGATCCTTTTCCTATATAAAGAGGCAACACACAGCCATGCAAGAAAATACCAGATCAGTGGAGACTAAACCATACTCTCTGATCTTCTCTTCTTCCTTGAGAACTTGCTCTATGCATGTTCCTTCTCTTCACTTCAAATAACACAACTTCACTTAGTATCAACATCCTAGAACCGAATTCACTTCGGTCTCGGATCCTAAGTGAATAACAACAACAAACACTAGTGAACCTCTCTCTACGTCTTGCAAACGTATGGGGACCCTACGACCTGCGTTAGGCTAACCGCAACCCTCGAAGCCTTTTAGCCTAACCAGTCCACTCACTATCCTTGGTCTCATATCTGTTGTAACAACAAATAATAATCGTATTATATGACAATGAGGGCATTAAAAGAATGCTACCACATTGCAACTAAGGCCACAAGTTCTAATTGTGTCAAATAAATAACTACTCTATATATATGTAGCAGGAATTCCAAGCCATCAAAGTGGTATAGAAATCCACACCATAAACAAGTAAAGAGGTAGGTGTGCACGGTTTGATTCGATTTTGTTCGGTTCAGTTTGGTTTTTGGGTAAAACTGTAACCGAAATTACGGTTTTTTGGTTTTTGGAACAATTTACGTAAGATTCAAAAATAAATAGTATAACCCAAAGTTTAAGAATCTTTCTTAATGTTTACATTTACGTTAATATACTTAATCTTCTTAATTAATATTGTTCACATAAATCTAACCTTTAAATCTATTTTAGTGTTTATTCAATTTTTTTATTAAAGTGTTTTCTTTTATAATACTTTGAAAATAATTCATTTTTTATGTTAAGTTTTATTATTTGTTATAGACAATGGATAAATAATTTCAATGATAAATAAACATGTTAATGTTCTTATTATAAATACTTAACACTCAAGAAAAAAATTAATAATTCCTAAATTAATATATAAAAAGTCACTTTTAGGTTATTCGGTGCGGTACGTTTTTTTTCGATTTTTATAAAATGCAAAACCGTAAGTAAACCGCAAATTTCGGTTCAGTTTTTTGTAGGGTTCGATTAAATTTGTTTTTTCAGTTTCAGTTTTTCCGGTTTTCTGCTGGTCAATGCTTAACCTAAAATTGAGCAAAGCTGTGTTTCTAAAAAGTTTGTGTAAACCCATAAATATTGTTATTTGGAATTAGGTTGCATGGTGTTGTTCTGTTTTAATTGTTTTTACCTGCTTGAAAGAATTTTGAGTAAACTGAACAATATTATTATAATAATTAATAATTGTTGTTCAACTGATTACACATTAACATATCATATTATCATAAACCCTTATTCATAGTTACTGAAGAAATCCGTGGTATAATTTTACTTTTATTTTATGAACCCGGTTCATATAGGTGCATATGTATTTTGTTACAAGGATTAGTTAAAACACTTTTGACAAGTATGCATATATATATATATATATATATATATATATATATATATATATATATATATATATATATATATATATATATTTATGTTAGTTAAAATAAATCTTTAACTAGTGAACAATATGTATATGTACATATTTAAACAACGGAAGCGTATGTAACAAAATGACATGAACATTTTATACCAAGGAACATCCGTAATGGAACAAGGTCACCGACATGCAAACACGAATTATAAACGCAAACCATAGGGGGTTTTAGATATACCTTCGGTTAGTAATAAACCGGTTGAGACACCGAGGTTCAACGAACAAGTGCTAGTTATCCGAACTAGAGAAACACGGAAACGGGTCGGGAAGCGGCAGAGGAGGCCGGCGGTTCTGGTGGCGCACGGCGGCTGCGGCAGTGGGGCGGAGCCGGTGGCGGCGTCGGTGGCAGCAGCGGGCTACCCGGCGGCAGTTCTTGACCGGTTGTGGGTGTATGTGTGTTATTGAGAGTTTTCTTGTTTTCTCCAAGTTCTTGCAACAGCACAACAAGACCCAATACCCTCCTTTTATAGCCACATGGAGATGCTTTGCATGTATGATCATTGGTGGATTCTTGCATGCATGCCAAATGTCCGAGATTCCTTGCATGTCCAATAGGCACACATGCAAAAGTGCATGTGTGACAAGTGTCATAGCTCAAGTATATGTGCAACAAATGGCGAGACGAATATGCCCATCTCACCCGGTCCATGTACCCGCAACAATGACATAATCCCGCTCATGATCATAATGATGATCCTTTTCGCATATTGTTCGTAATTTACCAGTTAAACTAGTTAAGTGGACTTAAGTTCGTTGCCTACGGTGTAACTCTTACGGGTCAGGACCCGGTCGGCAGCGTTGACCTATCGAACCGAACATAAATATCCAACAATTACTTCTAGCATTGTTTCGAAAACTAGACTGGGTCGGCCAGTAGGATTGATTCGACCAGGGCCGGGACCCAGACATAGGATCATTTTTTAATGGGATGACCGGTTGGAATAGGTATGGGGAAAAAAATGTAAGTTGTGAGATTCAAACTAGAAGCTCTTTTATATTCTAGAAAAATGATTTCTCAAGAATTAACTAGCAACTCACACACTATTTCAAGAATAATTGTGTAGTTTCAACTAATGTTGTGTTCCCGAGTTTAATAAATGGAAGAAAAAAAAGAGAAAATGAATTAGAAGAGAAAAGAAAAGGAGTAGGATGAAAAATTTTAATTAACTACCGTGTTTCTGAGTTAGAATAAAATGAAAAATAAAAGTAATGATTTCATGTATTAAAAATCATTTCCTTTTAAATCTCTTTAATTTGAAACAATTAAAAATGAAGGGAAAAGATATAAGTTTTCCTTTCTTAAAAAAAAATCTCGAACACGATTTTTTTTACATCCTTCCAAATCATTTATTTTCCTCCGTTAAATGAAACTAGGGAACACATCATAAATTTTGTAATGATTGTCATTCTATAAAGCACAAGTATTTTGTCTGGTCTACGTAGGTTTTAAATATACTTTTTAGCAGTGTTGCAAAAGTTGTTAGGAGGTCTCTAGTCGGCCGACTGAGGAGTTGGGAGTAATCGTAGAACTCGGAGAGTACGCGCACATGGTAAATATAAAGAAAATTAATTAATGTATATTATATATATATGTGTGTGTGTTTGTGTTAAAATAAGCATAATTCATGTCAAAAGTGAATGAGTATAATTTAAAATGAAACATATTTGAAGTTCAAATCTCACCGAGTATAAGGCCGAGTAGTCCGGGTATTTTGAATACAAGTCCGACTAGTCTGAGTACATGGCCGAGTAGTCTGAGTACAAGGCCAAGTATGCCGATGTTGACCGATTTTGACCGCCTACCGACTAGTTAAGTCCGACTAGGGTAATCTCGTCTCGGAGATGGTCTTAAGACCGAGTACTCGCCAAGCACAAGGCCGAGTAGGCCGACTTTTACAACACTGCTTTTTAGTAGGGATAAGCACGGTACCAACCGATACTGAAAATATAAAAAATACATTCAATATACATTAGAACGATAGTAGCTATTTGTAATTTCGAGAGATATACAAGACAATTACAAAATACAAAACCTACAAAGAGTGCCATTTTCTCAAATATGTATTTAATTATGTTTAATTTGTTATAGTTAAATGGATATCGTTTAAGTAAGGTGGTTACTTTTAGTTTTTATAACAATAAAACCTTTTAAGATTATGCTTTCACTAGGATTTCTATTGCTTTGATGATTTTATTGGAAAAAAAATCAGAAAGATAGAACGTGCCCTTCTACCAGTGAACCAGCGTCTCATTTGGGTTTATTGAATGGCTATCAATTGAACCCACCCTACACCTTTAAAATGACACGTTCAATACATCATAATTTTTGTTGTGTGGTTAAGATAGAGTTAGAGCATTCACATTTGAGCTTTCATCTCTAGCTATATAATTTAATTAAAAAACCTATTTTTTTTATATTTTGTTTATCTTTTAAAAATCTCTCACATCCAATTCTATATCTCTACCTATATAATTTAACTAAAAAACACATTTTCTTTATATTTTGTTTATCTTTCAAAAACCTTCAACATCCAACTCTAAATCACTATAATACTCGCAAACACTTATTTTATTATGTGTTTCTATCTTATACACTCACAACAAAATATAGAGGTGTACTATCTAAGCCTCTAAATGTAGAGATGTACTTTAGTTTTCTCTAAAGTATTTTCTATTACAGAGAATCCAGTGTAGTAGTGTTTTAGTTGTGTTCTTTGTTTTTTTCTTTATATTATAGAGAAATAATATATATATATATATATATATATATATATATAAAGATTCCAACGTGAATACTCTTGGAGTGGGAAAAAAGAGATGATTATTGTCTTACATAAATGTATTGCACATTTATACATATACGTATATTCAACATATAACCAGCTTTTGAGTTGAAAACTATAAAAAAGAGTTAAATGCTTGGTTGGTCCCTGTGGTTTGCGAAAATTGCAGACTTGGTCCCAATGGTTCACTAATTACACACTTGGTCCCAGTGTTTGTAATTTTTGTACTCATGTGGTCCTTATCACTAACCTATGTTAAATATATCAGTTAAGTATGTGTTAAATGACGATGATACCCTTACTTGTTAAGAGAATAGAAATAAAACAATGTATCTTCTAACCTACCACCAATTCTTCTTCTACACTAAACCACAACCACCATCGAACACCCACCAACATCTCACCTCCACCAATGAACACCCACCACCACCATCTTTCCTCCTCCACTTGTGTGTTTTTTCATTCACTTCGCTGCATTCAGTTTGTATCTGTATAATTAAAGGGGTAAGTTATATATATATATATATATATATATATATATATATATATATAAGTAAGCCTGCCCTATAGCTATAGTTAAATAGAATTAAAATTAGCTGATGTGTGTTGTTGGTTGGATAGCTGATAAAAAAACGAAAGAAAAATAAAAAAGAAAGCACATACCTAATTCGGGCAGCCGTCTGGTTAGCGGTCGGACAAGCACATCTAATCGGAACAGTAAGATTATTCCCGACAGCCAATATTTCAGACTTGAACCGCGACATCTAACCGGACCCTAAATCTGGTTGAGGGGTTGCGCCGATTTGAACCGCGAGACAGGATATATATATATATATATATATATATATATATATGTATATAAGTAAGCCTGCCCTATAGCTATAGTTAAATAGAATTAAAATTAGCTGATGTGTGTTGTTGGTTGGATAGCTGATAAAAAAACGAAAGAAAAATAAAAAAGAAAGCACATACCTAATTCGGGCAGCCGTCTGGTTAGCGGTCGGACAAGCACATCTAATCGGAACAGTAAGATTATTCCCGACAGCCAATATTTCAGACTTGAACCGCGACATCTAACCGGACCCTAAATCTGGTTGAGGGGTTGCGCCGATTTGAACCGCGAGACAGGATGGACGGAGCGACTGTGGTTCAGTGGCGGCGTGCTGCAGGCTGCTGATGTTTCTCTACAGTATACCTCAGCTGATGTAACATCCACATACTAGTGGTGGAGGCGAGACGGTGGAGGTGGGTGTTCAGTGGTGGAGGAGGGAAGATGGTGGTGGGTGTTCAGTGGTGGTGGAGGTGAGATGTTGGTGGGAGTTTGGTGGTGGAGGAGAGATGGTGATGGTGCTTGTAGTGGTGGTGGTAGTTTAGGGAAGAAGAATCGATTGTTGATTTGTGGTTT
This sequence comes from Scalesia atractyloides, assembly GCA_947069175.1. Lineage (NCBI taxonomy): Eukaryota > Viridiplantae > Streptophyta > Magnoliopsida > Asterales > Asteraceae > Scalesia > Scalesia atractyloides. Next base: position 77,300,544 of record CAMTDV010000021.1, read on the forward strand.
ATGAATCTTACGATGGTCGATGTATTGGTGGTGGAGGGGAGTTCAGTGGCGGTGAAGGTGAGATGGTGGTGGGTGTTCGGTGGTGGTGGAGGAGAGATGGTGGTGGTGGTGGTTTAGGGTAGAAGAAGAAGGTAGGAAATATTGTTTTTTTTCTTAACAATTAAGAGTATTATAGTCATTTCACAAAGATTTAACTGGACAATTTAACATGGGTTAGTGATAAGGACCACACGAGTGCAAAAATTACAAACACTGGGACCAAGTGTGTAATTAGTGAACCACTAGGACCAAGTCTGCAATTTTCACAAACCACAGGGACCAACCAAGCATTTAACTCAAAAAAAAGTTATAAACACTTTTACATATTATTTTAGATCTAAACACATAAGACACTTATCTAGTCTCATAAACACATCTCTTTCTATCTTATACATCTTTTCACCACTACATATGAATTGTTTACACGATTCTGTAACCATATCGTTTCTATCTTAAACGCGTCTCTATATATAACATATATTTTATATAATATGGGTATGAGATTTTTGTTAGAGAGAGACATATAGTGGGCCCCACTAGAAACACCAAGTAACAAACTTCCCTTCCTTGCTTGCCCTTTTCTTTGCTTCAATTCCCCTACTCCCAACCTACTTCTCCTCCTTCATATTCATTCTCCCTTTCCTACCTCTTCTCATCCCATTTCCCCTTTCTCAACCCCAACAAGTTTTTCCACAACAAAATTTCCAAATTCAAACAAACAACAAACATGTTGGTGAATCCAGAAATGTATGAAGGAAGTGCTTGTTATGATCCAACTCAACTAGACTCCCTAATAGACCATCAAGATGACCCAAACTTATCACAAACACATCTCCACACCTTCCATCAACCACCCCATAACTTCACCTCAATTGAACAACAACCATCAACAGATTACCATCTCATGAACATGGAAATGGACCACCACAACCAAATCATGCATGATCTCAATTGGCACAATCAACTACAAGTCGAAAACGACAACACTTGTATGCCAAACATGTCTTTAATAACTCCCAACCCCACCCCACCTGATCTCCTCAACTTATTCCAAATACCAAGATGCTCAAACTCATCCATCTCATTTTCAAACCCGAGTAACATGGATCAAACATCGTACGACCCTTTACTACCACTAAACCTTCCTCCACAACCGCCGTTCTTTAGAGAACTACTTCATTCGTTGCCGAATGGGTATAATTTGACGGGTGGCGGGTTGATTTTGGGGAGATGGATATGGAGAGAGATCATCAATTGTATAATGAAGGAGATGGGATTTTGAAGTTTAGTAGAGATATTAATGGAATTGTTGGAAAAGGAAGAGATGGTAAAGATACTAAACATTTTGCTACTGAAAAACATAGGAGACAACAATTGAATGACAAATTTGATGCTTTGAAGAATTTGGTCCCAAATCCCACTAAGGTATGATACAACTTTTATCCAATGTTTTCGATTGGCTAATTTTCTAAAATTTTGTATGCAATAAACTTTTTTTATTAATAAAACTTTACCGTGTGGAAATGTTTTAAGGTGGGCTAATTGTCTAAAATTTTGTATTCGTTAGTTTTTTTTATTAATAAAACTTTACCGTGTAGGAAAGTTTCGAGGTGGGCTAATTGTCTAAAATTTTGTATTAGTTAGTTTTTTATTAATAAAACTTTACCGTGGAGAAATGTTCTGGATAGGCTAATTGCCTAAAAGTTTGTGTTCGGTAATTCTTTTCATTAATAAAACTTTACCGTGGGGAAATGTATGGGGGTGAAAAAGTTACGTAAAATTTTGTATTTATTAAAGTTTTAAACTAATAAAAATAAAACTTTATTGAGGAGAAATGTTCGGGGTGAGCTAATTGCCTAAAATTTTGTATTCATTTTATTAATGAAATTTTACCAGGGTACCGTTCCCAATATATTTTTTGATATCTAATACAAGTTGGGTTTGATCATGAATAAAGGCGGATCGAGCATCAGTTGTAGGAGATGCAATCGAATACATAAACGAACTTAAACGAACAGTGGAGGAGCTCACAATTCTTGTGGAACGAAAAAGATGTAACCGGGGAAGGATGAAAAAACACAAAATCGAAGATGATTCGACATTAGATGTTGAGAGCATCAACACTAGGCCGAATGGTGGTGGTGATGATCGACAAGGGTATAATGGCAATTCGACTTCAGCGTTGAGGAGTTCTTGGCTTCAAAGGAAATCGAAGAACACTGAAGTCGATGTTCGAATCATTAACGATGAAGTTAACATCAAATTGGTTCAACAAAAGAGGATCAACTGTTTGCTACTTGTTGCCAAAGTTCTTGATGAACTTCAGTTGGATCTTCATCATGTTGCTGGTGGGCTAATTGGTGATTTCTATAGTTACCTGTTTAATACCAAGGTACAAGTATTTATTGAAAAAATAGTACTGGGTTAGTAGGCTATTTTTTTTCAATATATTATATATCGTTACATAATTTTGGTATATATAAATTTCTCGGTTGTAAAAAATACATGAGAAGGTCACAAAACTAATTTTTATATATTAAAGTCCTTAAATTTGACTAAGGGGTTGTTTGGCAACTAATAGTGTTGAACCAGTAAGAGATGTTTGAACCATTAAAAGTTGGTATAATGCTTAACCGTTCAGAAATAAATGTCTGACTAATTCAGATTATAGATCTTAATCATTCAGACTCAATATAATACTTAACCATTCAGAGACAGATGTCTGAACCATTCAGACATCTGCTTACGAAACAATCTGAATCATTAGAGGTCTGAACCGTTAAGAGTCCAAGAGCTAAACAAACAACCTATAAGTTAAAAAATGACAATTACATGTTGTAGGATCGTGTTTTAGACAAGTTTAGGGGCTTTAACATAAAACAAATAGTATAGTTTTTCGTAATTTTTTTTATAAGCTGATGAATTTTATTATAACAAATTAATTTGGGTGAAAAGGTGTCTTGGGCTTTTATAGTGTTGATTTTTCTTTAATTTTTTTTTAAATTTTGAATGTCTATATGGATGCAGATTTGTGAAGGTTCATCTGTTTATGCAAGTGCTATAGCAAATAAGCTGCTTGAGGTGGTGGACAGACACTATGCAAGTATCCCAGTAGCTACTGGGTATTAGGTAACTACTATGAACGTACAACATTTATTTGCCTAACGTACAACCCATTAAAACTGTCTCATGCTATTTATTTTCTTGAAAAGTACAAGCATTTTCGTAACTAACTGATAGCTATGTAACAATATTTACATCGTTCCACTAACAATGCATACCAGGAGGCAGGAGTGGAACTAGGGGAGGGTTTGTGGACCCTCTGATCACCAGAATTTATTGGATTTTTAAATATAAAATCTAAGGTTTTTTGAACAAAAAACAAGACTCCCCCCCCCCTTCTAATTGTAAACATTAGAGAAAACAATCTTGTGATGACCCCCCGACTAAAAAGTTCTAGTTACGCTAGTGCAATCACAACTAAAACATTTGGATTGTTATAGAGACCGGAGAGTCACTAAATGTTTTACTCATTTATAGTTTTGAACCTAACTTTATGAATTATGTAAAATTGCAAGGTACAAAAGAAACTAATTGTTTAATCTCCACCACTCTCCTAAAGTGTTCAATATACTTTTGCCTGACTATATGATATTGTGATGTTGAAGAGTCTTAACCATATTTCAAGATGTTTTGACCATCTTCTTCATGACTTGTGTAAATAAAGTACGGATTCCTTGAAAAAGTACAATAGTATGCAACTGTCCGTAGGCAGTAACTACCAGTTAATTAGGTAAAAAAAATCCCCAAGGTACAACTGATTTTCCGTAAGCCATAAGGTATAACCAACTCAACATCTGCAAAATCATGTTGTAAACGTCAAACAAATCCTAAAATTTACTTGTCATTTGTTCACCTTTTTATTTTAGTTTTAAACATTACTGGGTTATTAGCAGTGGCGACCCAGGAATTATTTGCTAGGAGTATGGATAAGTGGTTCAAGCATATTTTCAGGAGGTGCGGTCGAGTTTTTTTGCCTAAAAGATACACTAATTTTTATTTTCAAGGAATGCGCCCGCCCACCTTAGGCTTCACCTGGGTCCGCCCTGTATTTAATATTACTTGTTAACTTGGCGTACATTGAGACCCCTTTATTTCATTAATGCAAAGCTACATACATGTGTGTTGTTTTTCCTGTTTTAGTGTGTATATGTCGGTTAAAATGATAACTGCTATATACGTCGGTTAAAATACAATCTATGTTTATCCAGAATTTTTTTTATGAGCTTTAGAAATTTTTGCGATGGGTTCACTATCGCTATATATTAATTTTTTATGTCCAATAAGGGTCTGGTTGGGTCAAGTGAGTATATTTGTGAGTCTTAGAAGATGATTCTTCAACTTTTCTTTTAAAAAAAGGTTATTGGACTTTAATAATTCAAACTTTGACCAATTGGCCGGCAATAATCCCAACTTAAAAAATTCCCTCTACCAGTCCCAACTTTCAAGCTATTTTCCTCCACCAAGCCTTTACAAACTGGGTTATAATCCAGTTAGCGTTTTGAATTCGTGGCAGCTTATGTAGCACACAACCTGGTTAAATGCTGACGTGGAAGCTTATGTGACACCATCACCACCACCCACAACCACCGTCTGCCACCACCATCACCACCACACACTCCTACAACTTCTTCCGGTGATCTTATCGGCGACCTGCAATTTACTCCAGCGACCTGCAACTTACTCCGGCGACCTGCTACTTGTTCCGGCAACACTCTTTACCTGTGAAACCACCAAAAGAGACAACCACCAGTCATCTCCAACCTCCTATGACGTTCTCTACCGCTCAGAACTTCAAAATCCACCATCGCCTTGTTTCACGTTTTTCCGATGAGGTTGGAGTTGTGGATGGTAGTTTAATGGAGGTGGTCGGAGGTTTAAAGGGTAGGGTGTTCGGTGGATATCCACCTTTCGAACCTCCGGCTACCACCATTAAACTACAATCCACAACTACAACCTCACTGGAAAAACGGGAGACGCGGTGGTGGTTGAAATTTTGAAGTTTGGAGCTGTAGAGAAGGTCGCAGGAGGTTGGAGATGACTGGTGGTTCTCTCGTTTCATGGTTTCACAGGTAAAGAGTGTCGCCAGAGTAAGTTGTAGGTCGTCGGAGTAAGTTGCAGGTTGCCAGAGTAAATTGCAGGTCGCCGAAACAAATTATAAGGTTGCCGGAACAAGTTATAAGGTCGCCGGAACAAGTTGTCGCAGTGTGTGGTGATGGTGGTGGCAGACAGTGGTTGTGTGGTGGTGGTGAAGAAGAAAGGGTGTGTGTGTGTATATATATAATCTTTTTTTCCAAATCAGTGTCCACATCATCAATCACCTCATTTTTTACCCGTTAGCATCCACATCAGCAAAAACTAACCCAGTTAGAAAAGGCTTAATGGAGGCCAAATTCTTACAAGTTGGGACTGTTTGAGGGAATTTTTGAAGTTGGGATTATTATTGGCCAACAGCTGAAACTTAGGATTATTAAAATCAAATAACCCTTTAAAAATAGTTGTGATTTATATTTTTAAAGTGCACATTAAGAAACAAGATTTGTTTATTTTATTTAAGTTAAAAATTAAAATTTTAAACAAAAAAAATACTTCAAAAAGAAAAAAAAACAAATGGGCTAAAAGACTTAAATAATTTAATTTTGGGCCTAAACAACTTAAGTATTAACATGGTTTTGTTTTTTATTTGCTTTGTTGTGGACTTAAATATCTATGTTATTTTTTTATTTGCTTTGTTATAGACTTAAATATTTATATTTATATTATTTTATATTTGTTATCTAGATTATATTATATGGTTATATTTTGGAACTTTTAAATTATTATTTTGCGTCGGTGTCAAAACTTTATTTATTGTTAAATACATGTATTAACTATTAACAGTGGTAATATGAATCATCCAATCATTAAAAATTACACAGTAATCGCTAGTTAATACATGCATTATCATTACACAGTAATCACTAGTTAATACATGCATTATCACTTAAATGTTATATTTGTAGAACTTTTATTATAGTTTATTTACTTAAAAAAAGAAATATATTCTATCGCTAATGGTTTTTAAATATCGAATAAAGCAGTATATAATATTGATTCGATTTATTATTATTATTATTTATTGTAAATACAATTCAAATTATCTTTAGGGCCGTAAACGAGTCTAGCCGAGTCAAGCTAGGGTGGGCTTGAGCTCAAGCTCGAAATTAATTGAGGCGGCTCTACTCGGCTCAAGCTTTAGCTTGGAGTTAAACGAGCCAACGAGCCGAGCCGAGCTTGACTCGAGCTCGGCTTGGTTACAAAATGAGCTATCTCGGCTCACGTAATCTAAAGTTGAGTTTTTTTAACTAATTTTTCTCGAGCTTCCTTCGAGCGAGCCGTGAGCTTTATGAATAGCCCTAATTATCGTTTAAAGAACTCCAGGAATTTTAATAGCTAATTTGGGGTTATTATTATTGCAGTGACGAAACTGACCTTCAAGTTGTGGCACAAGATAGCATCAGTGGAGGCAAGGTTTTAGGGAATTTGGTCCAGTTTTATTAATTAACAACACAAGGAAGTTACTACAACACTACTAATTAGCTATTAGACAATAAATGCAGGGGTAGTTTGGACAATGACAAAATGTTTATCTAGATAATATATGTTTGGGGATTTTTCTTTTATTGGTATGTTTAAAACTGAGATATATACATATGAAAAAAATGCGACTACTAAAGTGGTGTCATGAAAATGAAAATGACACTTTCAAAATGTTAAAACTTTTGTTACCCTTTCTTTTAAAAAGATGTTACTTTTTTAAATTGAAACGCACCATAAATCAACTTAAGGTAATAAGGTTATCTGGGGACTTTTTGTGTATCAACAAGTTTTTTAGGTTGTACATGTTGATACTAATATATTTAATCACATCAGATATAAAGTTTCTTTATAACTAAATTTTGAGTATGAATGTTAAAAAGTATGAGAAATAGTTTTAGACCATGTGATGTGTTCATCTTTGGTGTGCTTCTTCCTTTTGATAAGGCCATGTGTAGTCAAAAAGCCTCTGAAAGGGCGTTGTCTAACACGTGGTATGCCATGTCAGCATGGGACGTTTTAAGGCGTTTTGGCATTAGATGCCGTAGTCAAAACGCCTCTACGTCATCATTACTCAATTATTAATTTCCATTATTTAATATTAATATCTAACTATATAAAAATAAAAAACAAATTCGCTAAAAATAAAAATAAAAACATTATACTAAAAATTAAAAAAAATACATTAAAGAAAAATAATAAAAACATTTATTCCTCGCTTTCGACGTCGTTCTCTCCTTCTTTCTCTTCATTTTCTCCATCATCAAATCCCCCGTCTGCATGGTACCCGTCTTCGAATTCCTCATCTTCTTCTTCTTCGGCGCCACTAGTGCCTCCAATTGGACGAATCGCCCAAGCATGCTCAACCAAATCCGCCTTTAATGTGTTATTTAGTTCCCTAGATCGCAATATTTGAGCATTCACCAACCTCTCTTCCATTGTTTCTTGGGTTGCTACAACTTCATCTTCTGGAAAGTAGTTTTTGCATATTGCTCTCCCGTCATCCTCTATGATCATATGATGCAAAATGATGCAAGCATATATGACCGTTCGAATTCTATCTTTATGCCACATACGACATGGATTTCTAATAAAATGCCATCGTTGTTGAAGAACCCCAAAACACCTCTCGATGTCCTTTCGCGCAGACTCTTGCAGCTTTTTAAAATATTGTCTTTTTTCATCGAGCGTCTCAGAAAAAGTCTTAACGATATTAGAATATTCTGGGTATATACCATCGCCCAGATAGTAACCACGTTCGTAGTCGTTCCCGTTAGCATGAAATCCGGCTTTTGGTATCGTTCCAGAAATGTAGCTCTCTAACAAAGGTGAACACTCAAAGGTATTAATGTCGTTCATACACCCAGCGACACCAAAGAAGGCTGACCAAACCCACAGGTCATGCGACGCCACCGCTTGTAGAACTATAGTCGGTCCTTTCTGGTCACCGCGTGTATGTTGACCTTTCCATGCGGTTGGACAATTATACCAACGCCAAGACAATCCAAGCTTCCGATCATGCCAGGAATTCCATGCTTTTCTAAATGCACCTCGTATATTTCTTGAAGGTCGTTCCAAGATGGATCTCTTAAATAACGTTTTTCATATAATTAGCATATACCTAAAAATAAATTAAAAATATATAATTTAATAAATAGTGACGAATCATTAAAATAAAATAGGTATACATAATTACCTAAGCAGAATTGCTCCACGGTATCACGTGTTGTTTTCTCCCCCATCTTCAAGTACTCGTCATTTATGTCGTAGGTGTTCCCGTAGGCTAGTATACGTAAAGCGGAAGTTACCTTTTGAATTGAGGTGAACCCTAGATATCCTCTAGCATCCATTCTTTGCTTAAAGTAATCATACTTTGCTTCCAAATCTTCGTCAATGCGCAAAAATAAACTTTGGCTCATCCTAAACCGGCGTCTAAAAACGTCTGGTCCGTGAACCGGTGTCGCGTCAAAGTAGTCTTTCATCAAACGCTCATTTGCCGCTTCTCGGTCTCTCAATATATAGGTGCGCCTCAACATGGGTCGTGGATGAGTAGGTACAACGTGTCCCATGGCTTGTATCAACGCACCGCATGCACTCGTAACCGCTTCTTCCTCCTCCGCGGTTTCTTTAGCTGAAAAGAATCTCCGATAAATATTGGTGAACGAATCATCCAATGGAGAACCCATTTTTTTTTAGAATGGTAGATGTATTTAGTTGAGATAGTTGTGTGTGAATAAAATGTAAGGTGATATATATATATATAGTAAAATGAATTTTTTTAAGAATAGATCCGTTATTCAACGGATAGAATTTTGAATTTGTGATTGAAACCGTCGCTTTATACACAACGGGAATCCATTACCATCACCCCAAAGCGCCCCACGTAATGGTGTGGGGGCGCTTTGGGCGGCGTTTCGGGCATCAAATCGCCCAACTACGGACGGACTAAGACCATGCGTAGTCGTCAACACCCCACTCTTGGGCGTTTTGCGCCATGTGGAAGCCCAGTCAGTAATGGGGCGTTTTCTAAAATGAGTGTAGTGGGGATGTGGGGCATTATCTTAAAAGGGGTGTTAAACAATTAAATAAATAAAAAACATCAAAAAATGGTATTGGGCAAAAATAGGAAAGAATGCATGTGATTGGCCAAAGGAGGTGGGGTTTGGCGTGTTTCAAATCACGCGTGTGTGAGTTTTTTGGGCAAATAGCGCCCAATGGCGCCGAGGGGGGTGATGGGTTGGGGCGTGATTGATGTATTTTGAGCAAAAAAACACCCGACTACGGGTGGTCTAACCAAGCAAAAAATTTGAGTTTAGTATGAACCGGTGATACTCAATGAGGTTCCCACAATCCCCCGTAAAACAATATAACAACTTTTAGACGTGTGAAACTAGTGAGATACTCCTTAGAACATATGGTGTGGGCGTGGAAAAGTGGTATGGTTGTCTTTCTACATCGGGAACACCACCCCTTATGGCGGTGTGGACATAGCTTGGTGATGAGGGCGGGGAGTTTTCCACTGGCGTGGGGGGCATTTGAGTTGTGAGTTGATGGCTCTTGATTGAGGAGTGAATTTTGGGTGTGTTTTAATTTGTTGAGATTTATTTATTTTCTAATTTTTTTATATAAAAACGCCACTAACAACGCCGCTCCCACACCTCCTATTTTTGCACCACGTCTTATTTCTAACGCGTGCTTACGTGTCGTCCATATGTCGTATAACGCTCAATTTTCAAACCCCTCACACCGTATAGTGTTATTGCTTTTCTAATGAGGACATTAGTGGAAAATCTCGAGAATATAAAATTTGAGAGAATTTGGCTACGGAAAATAGAACTAAAAAATTAAAATGTTAGCTATGATATCCAATTAGTTGTAGGTATTAAACATGGACATGTGTAAGAGATATTAATCAATGAATTCACTGCATTTTGTAAAAAAAAAAATAATAATAATAATAATAATAATAGCTCATATGCCAAATTGAGTAAAAAAAAAGGAATTGGTTTGTAGTAATCACACCTAGACCTTATTGGTCATTAATAATCTCACCTCAGAATATTCCCCTCACCAGTTCCACCTTTCGGCTATTTTTCCTACATTGGTCCCCCGTTAAAAAACCTTAACGAAGTTAAGCTTTTTTTCCAAATTACAAACAGATTTTTAGGGCTTTTGATCAGAACGATGATACGAGTTCATTGATGTAAAATTTACTTCGAAACTGTGCTCCAAGTGACTTGATTTTGGTTAATTGGAAATTTAAACACCCGAACTAAAGCGCCGTTTTCATCGTTTGGAGCACCGTTTCGATGCAAGTTTTACATCAATGGGCTCGTATCGTCGTTCTAATCAAAAGCCCTAAAAATCTGTTTGTAATTTGGAAAAAGCTTAACTCCGTTAAGTTTTTTTTAACGGGAGACCATTGTAGGAAAAATAGGTGAAATGTGGGACTGGTGGGAGGAATATTCTGAGGTGGGATTATTAATGGCCAATAAGGTCTAGATGAGATTATTACAGGCCAATTTCAAAAAAAAAAACTTATCTCCATCGTTAGGCAAAATGCACGAACATAAATAAAGATATGTTCGTGTTCGTTCATAAACTTTGTACCAAACACTAACGTGAAGAATTAAACGAACAAATTTTCATTATCACACTCGTTTATTAATAAGATAATCATGCTTGTGTTTGTTTTGTTCATTTGTTAGCATTTTAAGGAAATAGTTTATGAACATAAACTAACATTAATGAACAAACACAAATACAAACAAGAACACAAAAATATATTACAGTTTTCCTAGTTTTAAAAACATAAACAAATAAACAATATATATACACATATACATACGAGAACAATATATGGAATACCAATTTATTGCGCGAACAAAAAAAACTCTAAATTATTGATATTTTGATTAATTGTTCATATATTTTTAACTTTATGTTTCTTACATTTCTATTCTTATATTATATAGATAAAAAAAGCCATCAAATTAATGTTTCCATATGTTTTTTACATTTGTATTTTTAATTACACATAGCTTACACTTGTAAATTAACTTTACATGTGTGTAAGATGTATAATAAGCGAAAAGTTCTCATATTTTTTTGAATTTTAAAGTGAGAAACAACAAATATTACATTTATAACATTTTTTAGCTGTTAAGATTAATAAAGATTGAAGATCCGTTTTGCTCTATGTGTTCTCGTAATATATAGTGTTTTGCATAACGCTCTCCTCTATATATATGTTTGTGTATGTGTGTGTGTGAGAGAGAGAGAGCGCGCGATTGTTGCTCCTAATGGGCCAATAATCGTAGGAAACTCTTTGATAATACACTTTCCTCCGGCTTATCACAGGCAGTTAAATATTTCGATCTTGGTTCCGTAGGAATGACATTCTCGCTTACGCTTCGTCCACTATTGCTTGTGAAAGGATCTCAGAGACCTACAAAAGTACGAAAGCCAGGATCTTTCAAAAATGTGTTTGAACGTTTATTTATTTATTATAAATAAAAACAAATATAAATGTTTATTACACGTTTAATTCATTTACAAGCCGTGACGTTATATTTTATGAATAAAGATCACGTACAAATGAAATTAACGTACTAAACGTACGAAAGGCATGAAAAAGCCAAAAAACGCGGTGGCATTTTCGTAAATATTTGATGGTCTTGTAGAGTAATTTTGTAAAATGTTTTTGTAGAGTATCATAATTACTCTACAAATGATCTTGTATGGTAATTTTGATCTTGTAAGGTAATTTTGTAGAGTGTCATAATTACTCTATAAATGATTTTGTAGAGTAATTTTAAATTGTATATTGTTTGATAAACTTGCAGAGTAATTTTGATAACTACCCTACAAGATCAAAATCACTCTATAAGAACATTTTAGAAAATTACTCTACAAGATCAAAATTACCCTATAAGAACTGAAGAAACCCTAGATCAACTAGACCGGAATCAAAGTAGATCTATGGAATGGGCTCTGCATAAAAGGGTTAACCCTCCGTTTGGTTTCACGATGAATGATAAATGGTACAATATTCCGGCTGATCCTGCAAAACAGAACACCGTTAGCTCGCCACGGGGAGAATGGGGGTTTCTCTCCGTGACCACCCTCCGGTGTGAGAATAAGTACAGGTAGTCGGAAGTAAGTATTGCAAGTGAGAGAGTAGTTGAGAGTGAATACCTTTCCTTGAACTCCAAGTTACTTATTTATAGCCGGTGTCTGGCGCCAAAAAGAGAGATTGTTAACTTTAACGGAATCTTTTGTTATTCCGTTAACGTTTGTTGGCAATCCGTTAGTGCACACGGATCGTGAGCTCATCAGCGGTTAGGGAGGTGCCACGTGTCAACATGATATCACTATATCTTATAAATGTGAGCATGCCATCACCGTGATCTTCCTCAGCCGTCCAGATGCTGCCATGTGGCAATTGGTTATAACCGAAAAGATGCTTGCACGATTGGGTGTTAATGGCTTCTACAAGGTTTCACAGCTGTTATCCATCTATTATTCGCCACGTGTACATTCTGTTACAACAGAAAAGATTCCCTTTGCTTCTGCACCAAGTCAAGGATTTTGCTAAGGGAAAGTTTCTCAGGATTTACTGTTTCCTTGCGCGAGAAGCGCAAGTTAGTTAACTGATCTTCCTTCTTCTCCTTGCTGCTTAGCGCAACGTTTGGTGGATACTTGCTTTGATATAAATATCTGCGCAAGGTATATGCATGGAGCATTATCACACAAGAATGTTCAAGGTTAACTTTGAACCTTCGCGAGCTCGCGCAAGGTAGTTAAATGAAGCATTATCAAACAAGAATGTTCAAGGTTAACTTTGAACCTTGCGCGAAACCGTGCAAGGTAGTTAAATGAAGCATTATCTGCGCGAGCCCGCGCAAGGTAGTTAAATGAAGCATTTATCCAAAGAGAGTGTTCAAGGTTAACTTTGAACCTTGCGCGAGCCCGCGCAAGGTAGTTAAATGACGCTTTCCTCTCCTGAATATTTGGCGCAGAGTTCTAATAAATCTTATTTTGGCAAAGAAGTTTGCGCGCAGTTTTCTTAAAAGTTATTCATGGGTATGGTTTCCTTGATTGGCGCAAGGTTTTTGGGACCATACCCCTTCAAGTCCCCCCAGTCCAGTGTTGCTCCTATGTAAGAATAAAAAGTAGGTGGAGCACTGGACTTAAGATAAATGTGTTGCACTAGGTAAGAACTAGCTTTTTGTTGCTTTATGCATCTTGATGACGTGTCGTAAGTGAATTTTGAAAAAGTATTTGAATTTCAAATATGCTTAGACACGTGTCACTTATCTGGATGGTGTAGTTGGTGACGACGCACGTTCTTGAGACGTGGTGGTACTGTTGATAGGCTGTCAATTTACCGTATTTAATGCTTTTTAGCGACACTCGCGCGCGTGGGGCGGTTACTGTTCCCCACTCGCCCTGCGGTTACTTGGGGATACGTGACTGTCGCAAAAGTCGCTGTAGTCAAATCGTGCATTAATTGCGGTTAGTATATAAAGGGTCAACGATCCATTTGCTTCCTCACCCAATTATAACTTGAGAGAAATTTGTGTTCAAAAATTCCGGCGACCTTCAAAGTTTTCTAAGTTTTCTTCAAAGTTCGAGTTATGGCCATCGGTGCAAGTTCTGCTGAGATGTCGTCATCAAGTTTGCCACCGCTAAAGTGGTCGAAGAAAGATTTTGATAATCTTGCCACCAACTTCCTTTTCGCTCCGTCCTGGAAAGCGTTTCTTCCGAAGGCGAATGCCACGGCGGCTGATGCGCCGGCCGGCTACATTAGATTATTTTACGATTATTTTACCGAAGGGAACTTCCGGATGCCGGTGACCCATTTCTTGCTGGAAATTCTTTTTTTTTACAATATTCATATTTCTCAGTTGAGCCCGATGGGAATGGTGAGGGTCCGGCATTTTGAGTTCCTTTGCCGATCGATGCAGATCGTGCCGTCGGTCGAGAAGTTTAGAGTTTTCTACCAGTTGCACTGCTCGTTGGGTTTTTATTCGTTCCAACAGCGTGTGCAAGCCAAACGATTGCTGTTGGCGCCGCTGAAGTCATATCACGACTGGAAGCAGAAGTTCTTCTTTATCAAGGCGACGGTGATCCCGATGAAGATGACACTCCGGGCCGGTGATGAGATCGAGCTGGAGACCCTTCCCATACCTGCCGACGAGGTATGGTATCAAGACATTAAAGATGTGCCCAATATTGTTTTGCCGGAGAGGGCCCTCATCGCTGCCGGGATGAGTATTTTCTGGAAGAAGGAACGCCGAGAAAAACCGGTGTATACAGAAGATGGAACTGGTATGTAACCCTTTAACTTCTTAGCAATATCTCTCAATAGATATGAATTTATGCAAAAATGTTTGTTATGTAGCTGTGCCTCTCTACTTGGTCTCTTTCAAGAGAGAGAAAGGAAAAATGGCCGTCGTGCCTATTGCTGACGGTGAGGACACTTGGTTCTCACAAATCTTGTGGAACTTTGAGTTGCCCAAGCAGGAGGATCTGGAGGCGCAACCATGTTCAAAGACTGGTAAATAAGTCCATACAAAGCCTAAGTTGATATTGCAATATAACTTAATGGCGCAACCTTTACTCAATATGATTGATTATGGAGGTGACTTGCTAAACTTGGGCGTAGGCCCTGATTCGAGGAAGAAGAAAAAACCAACTGCTGCTGCAGCTGCTGCGCCTCCCCCTTCCAACACGGAGCAAAAAACCAAGCCATCAACTGCTGCGAAAGCTGAGGGCAAGAAAGGTACACCTCCCGTATCTGAATCTTGGTGCAATTATGTGGTGGTGTCGGACTCACTGGAGGGTCTTGCGCCTGTAGGTTGGAAGAAACCGAAGCCAGAACCCGTTGACACCTCATCTCTTCCTGCTGCGAATCCAGATGATCCTTTGGAAGTACCTTCTAGCCCGGAAGAGGCGCTGAAGCGCACTTCTAAGAAGAGGAAGTAGGCGGAGACTAAAACTCCTGCGCCAACCAAAGTTGCGCGCCCGCACATTGGTAATAAGGGCAATCTGGATGCCTTTGCAAAGAAGTTCTCACCTGGTACGTTTAGTTTGTTGCGCATTTCTGTCATAAAAGTTGCGCAGAATCTGATACTTAGTATTTGTTGATATGCTCTGCAGAAAAAATGGTGAAGGCTGCGCCGGCCACCTCATCTGCTATACCATCGCCGCGCAGGCCTGAGAATGTTGAGGGAGATGCGGGGCAAGAAACTCCTGGTCCTGAAGCCGACCCCATCGTCCGGGAACATATTGAGAAGGTGGCTCCAGAAGAAGAGCCCAAAAATTTTGATACTGAGAATCCTGCTGGCGAGCAGGTTAAAGATACGATGTTGGGGAACCGTCAAAGTTGATATCCAAGGGAGCCGGACCTTCAACACAAAGCGAAGGCTTTGTGTTTGTTGAGGATTCGGAGGGGGAATCGCCTATTCGCCCAGAAGAGACGCCTGGGGATTATTATTATCGCTCTTATTCTGAGAGGTGGGCCTCTGGGATTCATCAGCCCGTGTGGAAGGTTAAGCAGGGCGATGTTTTTACTGATTGGCACTCCTGTAGGGAGTGGTATAAGGGCATCTTCCCGCCGGCGGAGGTGAAGCGCCAGGAGGAAAAAGACCATGAAGCTACTTACGAGTCATATCTACAAGAGTCTGCCCTTGCCTCGTCGACCATAAATAGAATTGTGCGCGAATGGCGCAGTATGAACAAGGAGTGGGACGAGGTTGAGCTTGAGAAGGCGAAGGCCAAGCTTGAGAAAGAGAAGACGTTGAAGATGCTTGTTGATTTTGAGGCGGAAAAGGCCCAATTTGAGAAAGAGAAAAAGACTGAAGAAGGGGCTGCGCTATCTTGGAAGCGCAAGTGTGAGGCTTCTGCTACGCAATATGCGGACGAACGCAAGCGCTTTATGGAGGCTTGCGAGCGTGACAATAAAGAAAAAGCTTCTCTGCACAAAGAAATTGAGAAACTCAAAAAAAGAGATAACTGATGCAGTTGCGGCAGCAGAAGAGGCGCGCTCACATAGAGAAAGGAGCGAGTAGAATGAGGTATCAACCAAAATGACTCTTCTTCTTAAGAATAAAGAAATTGATGATCTAACTGCTATGCTCTTTGACCAGGAGCGGCTGCAAGCTGAGGTTGACAGTTTGAAAAAAGATGTCAACCTTCACCGAACAGAGAAAGCCGAGTTGATCCGCCGTTTGACTAAAGGCGAACAAAAACTTAACGACACGGAGGTCGCTCGCGCTACTGCAGAAAGCTTGACCGAATCCCTCATGAACCAGCTTACCTGGTTGCGGGAGTACGGGATTGTGGAGGTAATATTCACTTTTCTTTATACATGTCTGGTTTGATTGTCGTATCATATACTGATTGTATTTGTGTACAGATCGCAAAGCCATCCTGAACTCTACGGAGTTGGATGAGAGAGTGGCAGAATTGATGATCGCGGCGCGCAATGACGGGCATGCCGAGGGCTATAGAGAGTGCACTTTGCACGTGGCCCATGCGCTGAAGACCGAATGGGATACAAGCCGTGCTGCCACGCATGAGCTAAATACTGCCGCCATTTATTCTGCTGCCAAAGAAAAATATGATCAATTGCAAATTCCGATTATGGACCTTGTGGACGCTGCGCTGCAACAAGACGACTTGTTGATAAGCTAAAGGAGATCTTTTCTTCAGCAGAGAAGCAGGCGGGAACCAAGTCCATAGAATAGGAAATTTGTAATTTTTCTGTATGATAACTTGTAACGTTGCGCTTCTGCGCAAGTATTGTGAATATAATATATTTCAGTTTTACAATGTTTGCATGGAACCAATTACTTGTGTAGGATAGACAAATGAACAATTTATTCTCATGTGTGAGCGTAAGTATTAAAGTAGCTTGTGGCTCATGAGTTTGTGTTTATGTTTATCCAAAGGAATTGCATGCATTTGTAAATGAACATATATAAGACTGTAAGTAGTGGCAAAGTATTTTATTCATACTGACAAAGCGCAAGGCTATGGCTGCCACTAAGATTACATAACAAAATAAAGTAAGCAGTCTCGTTACGCAACGCTCAGAAGTTGCTTAGAGGACTGAGATTACATATAACATCGGTGTAGTTGTTGGGCGTTCTAGGTTCGAGGAACGCTGGATCCGTCCATACGCTTTAGAGTGTACGCGCCTTTTCCCAATACTTCATTTATCACGTACGGACCTTCCCATCGCGGGGCTAACTTCCCCGATTTTTAAGCATTCGACGCTTCATTATCACGAAGAACAAAGTCACCGGGCAAAAAGGAACAGATGCGCACCCTTTTGCTGTAATACTTTTCAAGCTAGGACTTGTATTTAGCTTTGCGAATCGCTACATTTTCTCGTCGTTCTTCCAATAAGTCTAGGTCGATGCGCCGTTGTTCTTCGTTATCTTGTTTTTCCAAAGCTAGCATTCTTGGAGATGGTAACCCAATTTCGGCAGGAATCACAACTTCCGTGCCGTACACAAGGCTAAAAGGAGTTTCTCCAGTGCTAGTCTTGGGCATAGTTCGGTGTGCCCACAAGATGCTAGGCAATTCGTCAACCCACCCCCGCCGTGCCGTGCCAAGGCCGGCCTTGATACCGTCGACCAACTGTTTGTTTATGCTTTCAACTTGACCATTTGCCTGTGGGTGTGCAACGGAAGCGAAAACATGTTGGATTCCCATTTCGGTCATCCATGTTTGCAACTCTTCAACCATTAAATTTGTACCGTTGTCTGTAATAATGCGCATGGGCATACCAAAACGGCAAAAATGTATTCCCGGATAAATTTGCGAATTACCATCGCTGTAGTAGAAGCTAAAGGTTTGGCTTCAACCCATTTGGTGAAGTAATCGACCGCAACAATGATAAACTTTACTGCGTCGGGCACATCCGGAAATGGTCCCACTAAATCAATGGCCCATTGTTGAAATGGCCAAGCTATTGTGACGGGTACCAAAGGATTCTTTGGGCGCAACGTTTTAGGGGCATGCCTTTGGCAGGACATGCACTTGCGTAAGATCTCTACCGCGTCAACGTACATTTCGGGCCAATAATACCCTGCGCTTTTTACTTTGGCTGACCATGCGCGGCCCAGAATGTATGCCATATAGCCCTTCATGAATCTCCCTGATCAGGTATTGCGCGTCATGTTTGTCAACACAGCAGAGCGAAGGACCCATGTAAGAGCGTCGGTACAGAATACCGTCAATCATTTCATAATTGAGGGCTTTGCACCGTAATTTTCGTGCTTGCGCTCTATCTTCTGGTAAAGAACCATGCAACAGATACATCATTATTGGAGACATCCATGATGGATCTCCTACTTCGACCATTGTTACTTGCCTGAGAGGGACTGATGGATTTCTTAAAACCTCGATGCGAACCTCTTTTGCCAAATGCTTTGCAGCAAGTTTACTTAGAGTGTCAACATGTTTGTTTTCGCTTCGCTTGACGTGTGTGATTTTAAATTGTTGGAACTGTGCTATAAGAGCCTTGGCTTGCGCCAAGTATAGAGCCATGATATCTTCCTTTTGCATCGTACGTTCCAACTACTTGCTCAGCAACTAGTAATGAATCAACATGGGCTTCTAAATTTGTTGCACCCATTTTAATAGCGAGGCGTAAGCCTGCTAGGAAAGCTTCATATTCGGCCTCGTTGTTGGTGCTTTTAAAATCCAACCGAATTGCATATGTGAACTATGCTCCCTCTGGACTCATTAATCGAAGACCTGCTCCAGCCCTATCACTGTTTGATGCGCCATCTGTAAACAATGTCCAGGCTCTGTTGTCGATGACTAGGACTGGGTTTTGGATTGCTTGGCATTCTTCCAGCTTATCAACAGGAATTTCAGCGATGAAATCTGCTAAAACTTGGCCTTTGATAGCTGGTCTAGGTTTATAACAGATGTTATAACCTCCCAATTCTATTGCTCATTTCGCAAGTCGTCCAGAAACGTCTGGTTTGGCCAGGACTTGGCCAATGTGAAAATTTGTTAAAACTGTAATAACATGTCCTGAAAAGTATCTTCGCAGCCTGCGCGAAGCATGGACCAATGCTAAAACTAATTTCTCCATGATTGAATACCTAGTCTCTGGATCATTCAACATCTTGCTGATATAATAAATTGGAGACTGGACCCCTTCGCGTTCTACCAACAAGACAGCACCTACTGCTACCTCAGATGCAGCAAGATATAAGACAATGGGTTCTTTTTCTCGAGGAGCAGTAAATGGGGGAAGTTGAACTAAACAATCTTTCATCTGCTGGAAAGCTTGATCAGCTTCAGGAGTCCATGCGAACTCTTTGCTCTTCGTACAATTACGCAAGGTTCGAATAAATGGATAAGATTTTGCAGCATGATTGGCGAGGAAGCGGTTTAACGCAGCTAACCTTCCAGCCAAACGTTGCATCTTTTTTATGGTAGTAGGAGAAGACATTTTTTGTATTGCCTCGACCTTTTCGGGATTAACTTTGAAACCGTCTTTGGTGACGATGAAACCCAAAAATTTGCCCTCCTCCATGCCGAAGGACCATTTGCTGGGATTTAACTTTAGATTTACCTCGCGCAGAGAATCAAAAGTTCTTTGGATGTTGTCTAGCATAGTGTTTTCTGAATTACTCATAATGACCAAATCATCAATGTAGACTTCCACAGTTTTCCCAATGTCATCTCCAAACACTGTATCCATCAATCTTTGATAAGTAGCTTCCGTATTGCGGAGACCGAAAGGCATCTTGGTATAACAAAAAATGCCCTTCTCCGTGCGAAAAGCGGTTTTATCTTCGTCTTCTTTTTTCATCAAGACTTGATGATAACCTTTAACAATCTAGGAAACATTTCCAGCGAAAGAAAACTAATGAGTCAACCTTTTTGTCAATCTCAGTAAGAGAATAACAATCTTTTGGACACGCCTTGTTTAGATCTTTAAAATCTACGCACATCCGCCATCTGCCATTATGTTTCTTTACCATGACTGGGTTTGCCACCCAGGTCTGGTATTTGACTTTGCGCAGAATACCAGCATTTAATAACTCGGTGACCTATTCGTTCATTGCCTTTGTCTTTTCTGACCCGAGGCTGCGTTTTTTCTGCACAACTGGTTCTGCTGATGGAAATACATTCAGGCAATGTTCCGCAACGTCGCGCGAGACACCAACCATGTCGGCAGGTGTCCAGGCGAAAATGTATTTGTTGCGAAACAACAGTAGTTTAAGCTTTGCGCGAATTTCAATACTGACTGCGGGCCATAATAAGATTGTCTGCTCAGGGTACTTATTGTTGAGTACCCACTTTTCTGGTTCGTTGCTTGGCAATGTCTTGCCAGCCTTCATAACTGGTTCCTCAATTGCCATGATTTCTTTCCGTGCATAAAGTATAGCTACGCCATTTGGTGTTGGAAAACCACAAGCAGCATGCAGAGCGGAGGTAATCATACTAAAATCACGTTGCGCGCGGCGTCCCAATAGTACATCGTGACGAGAATTTGCCGGCATCACCATGAAGTTGACATTACTCGTTCGAAAACACCTCCCATCAGATAAAGTAACAGGAAAGAGGATTTGTCCTAGAGGAAAGACAGCCTCGTTGCAGAACCCAGTTAACGGAAAATCAACTGGTTCCAAGCGTGCCTTATCCTCAGGATCTAGTTGCTTGAAGCACTGCTCATACATGATATCCATGGAACTACCCGGATCTATAAACATATAATCTGTTTGGTAGTGCCCAAAGATACCGGTGATAACTACTGGCCGGTCTTCTTGAGGACCTCCTGGAACGATAGGAAAAATGACTTGCTGTTCGCGCCAAGTGTTGTTTTAAAAATGTTGAAGGCTACGCTTGCGCGATGATCCACCTTGAATCATGGAAACGTGCTGTTTCATTTTCTTGTTACTAGGCCCTTCGTTCTCGCGCGTGATCTGTTTAATCTCTTTGCGCACATTCTGGACTAGATATGTCAGCTTCCCACTTTTTATTGCCTTTTCAATCTCCGTGCGCAGACTGGTGCAGTTATCTGTTGTGTGGCCTGTGTCTCTATGATAGTCACAGAACAAATTTGGGTCTTGCCCTTTTTTTGTTTTTCATTGGCTGCGGCTGTTTAAACTGATAATTCTCAGTGCTGAGAACCTCAGCCGGAGATTTCGTTAAGGGAGTCCACTGACGTTCCCTATTCTCCTGCTTAATCACTTTTTGAGTTGTTATCTTGTTGATTGTTGCTCGCGCATCAATTGGTGAATAAGGAGTACGAATTCTGACTTGATTCTTTCCAATTTCTCTTATACTTGCAACTACCTCTACTCAAGTCTTGCGGACGATTCCGAGGCAGAG
Organism: Scalesia atractyloides; assembly: GCA_947069175.1. NCBI lineage: Eukaryota > Viridiplantae > Streptophyta > Magnoliopsida > Asterales > Asteraceae > Scalesia > Scalesia atractyloides. The sequence goes on from CAMTDV010000021.1 coordinate 77,322,090, forward strand.
GTGGCCGGTTAGAACTTAAGTTGCGCTCAGTCTGGGCGTAAACCTTGGCTGCCGCCATGAGTTTATCCCAGTTTTTTGGAAGGCCAGTTGTACCGGACAACACTTTAATCATTTCGTCGCACCTTACCGCATACTTGAACTGCGCACGTATAAGGTCTTCATGGACATCTCCAATCTCCAACACTTCTTTATTGTAACGTGTTATAAAATCTTCGAGGCTTTCATCGTCCCTCCGCCAGATGTTCATTACATCTGAGGAGTCGCGCACGTATCGCCATTGCTGACTAAAGTGTGTAAGAAAATTTTCTTTTAAGTCATTCCAAGAGGAAAGTTTACCTACCGGCAAATTATCAAACCAAAGGCGTGCAGCGGCAGTAAGGGTTTGTACAAATAAGTGACACCACATTGGCAGTGTCCAGCACCCAAGTAACCCTGCACCGGTAAAGAGACGCATGTGATCATCAGGATCGGTCAAACCGTTAAACTTTACAACGTTGGATGGTAATTTCGCGCGCTCCAACGGAGCCAGTGCTATCTCTCTGGTAAACTTTGATTGTTCAGCTGCTTCGGTTGGGCGATACACCAAATTGTAATCATGCTCAGCTTCTGGATTATATACTGCGCGTACTTGTGGCCTGTAATTAGCATGATCTGCATATATTCGATTTAAAATACTTGCATTATCCCCTTCCTTATAGGTTCTATCGAGCTCATCGTGTTGGGTGTCCCGTTTCTGCGAAGACCGCGGGCCCAAACGAGAGTGGACAGATGCACGACGCTGAACGTTGCCTTCTTGCCTTCTATTACCAAAATGAACAGGATCATTCCTGGGTTTAGAATACATTTCTGTTCCATCTTCAGGCATGCGCGAAAGGGTAGCGTTAACCGGAGCTTGAAAAGCTGGAGTTCCGGTTTGGGCACATAACTGAGCATACATAGCGTTTAGAGTCGCTTGAGACTTGATTAACCACGATAATGGAGTCTCTCCAGGTGGTAAAATCGACGCAACATCAACCTGCGGAGCCACCGGCGTTACAGGAATACTCGCATGATTAGGATCATACTGAGCATTAGCTTTGCCGGAAGAATCCTCAACTATTTGTCCGTCGACCTGAGGTCCGACAACGACGCGTCGAATCCCTGATCGAGGACCTTGAAAAGATGATCCTCAGCCATGACGCTGCAGATCTAAGTGAAACGAAACAAAAGTTGAGAAAGAATCGAAATCGGTGGGCGCCAATGAAGAAACCCTAGATCAACTAGACCGGAATCAAAGTAGATCTATGGAATGGGCTCTGCATAAAAGGGTTAACCCTCCGTTTGGTTTCACGATGAATGATAAATGGTACAATATTCCGGTTGATCCTGCAAAACAGAACACCGGGTTCTCTCCGTGACCACCCTCCGGCGTGAGAATAAGTACAGGTAGTCGGAAGTAAGTATTGCAAGTGAGAGAGTAGTTGAGAGTGAATACCTTTCCTTGAACTCCAAGTTACTTATTTATAGCCGGTGTCTGGCGCCAAAAAGAGAGATTGTTAACTTTAACGGAATCTTTTGTTATTCCGTTAACGTTTGTTGGCAATCCGTTAGTGCACACGGATCGTGAGCTCATCAGCGGTTAGGGAGGTGCCACGTGTCAACATGATATCACTATATCTTATAAATGTGAGCATGCCATCACCGTGATCTTCCTCAGCCGTCCAGATGCTGCCATGTGGCAATTGGTTAAACCGAAAAGATGCTTGCACGATTGGGTGTTAATGGCTTCTACAAGGTTTCACAGCTGTTATCCATCTATTATTCGCCACGTGTACATTCTGTTACAACAGAAAAGATTCCCTTTGCTTCTGCACCAAGTCAAGGATTTTGCTAAGGGAAAGTTTCTCAGGATTTACTGTTTCCTTGCGCGAGAAGCGCAAGTTAGTTAACTGATCTTCCTTCTTCTCCTTGCTGCTTAGCGCAACGTTTGGTGGATACTTGCTTTGATATAAATATCTGCGCAAGGTATATGCATGGAGCATTATCACACAAGAATGTTCAAGGTTAACTTTGAACCTTCGCGAGCTCGCGCAAGGTAGTTAAATGAAGCATTATCAAACAAGAATGTTCAAGGTTAACTTTGAACCTTGCGCGAAACCGTGCAAGGTAGTTAAATGAAGCATTATCTGCGCGAGCCCGCGCAAGGTAGTTAAATGAAGCATTTATCCAAAGAGAGTGTTCAAGGTTAACTTTGAACCTTGCGCGAGCCCGCGCAAGGTAGTTAAATGACGCTTTCCTCTCCTGAATATTTGGCGCAGAGTTCTAATAAATCTTATTTTGGCAAAGAAGTTTGCGCGCAGTTTTCTTAAAAGTTATTCATGGGTATGGTTTCCTTGATTGGCGCAAGGTTTTTGGGACCATACCCCTTCAAGTCCCCCCAGTCCAGTGTTGCTCCTATGTAAGAATAAAAAGTAGGTGGAGCACTGGACTTAAGATAAATGTGTTGCACTAGGTAAGAACTAGCTTTTTGTTGCTTTATGCATCTTGATGACGTGTCGTAAGTGAATTTTGAAAAAGTATTTGAATTTCAAATATGCTTAGACACGTGTCACTTATCTGGATGGTGTAGTTGGTGACGACGCACGTTCTTGAGACGTGGTGGTACTGTTGATAGGCTGTCAATTTACCGTATTTAATGCTTTTTAGCGACACTCGCGCGCGTGGGGCGGTTACTGTTCCCCACTCGCCCTGCGGTTACTTGGGGATACGTGACTGTCGCAAAAGTCGTTGTAGTCAAATCGTGCATTAATTGCGGTTAGTATATAAAGGGTCAACGATCCATTTGCCTCCTCACCCAATTATAACTTGAGAGAAATTTGTGTTAAAAAATTCCGGCGACCTTCAAAGTTTTCTAAGTTTTCTTCAAAGTTCGAGTTATGGCCATCGGTGCAAGTTCTGCTGAGATGTCGTCATCAAGTTTGCCACCGCTAAAGTGGTCGAAGAAAGATTTTGATAATCTTGCCACCAACTTCCTTTTCGCTCCGTCCTGGAAAGCGTTTCTTCCGGAGGCGAATGCCACGGCGGCTGATGCGCCGGCCGGCTACATTAGATTATTTTACGATTATTTTACCGAAGGGAACTTCCGGATGCCGGTGACCCATTTCTTGCTGGAAATTCTTTGTTTTTACAATATTCATATTTCTCAGTTGAGCCCGATGGGAATGGTGAGGGTCCGGCATTTTGAGTTCGTTTGCCGATCGATGCAGATCGTGCCGTCGGTCGAGAAGTTTAGAGTTTTCTACCAGTTGCACTGCTCGTTGGGTTTTTATTCGTTCCAACAGCGTGTGCAAGCCAAACGATTGCTGTTGGTGCCGCCGAAGTCATATCACGACTGGAAGCAGAAGTTCTTCTTTATCAAGGCGACGGTGATCCCGATGAAGATGACACTCCGGGCCGGTGATGAGATCGAGCTGGAGACCCTTCCCATACCTGCCGACGAGGTGGATGCTTGCTTTGATATAAATATCTGCGCAAGGTTTATGGATGGAGCATTATCACACAAGAATGTTTAAGGTTAACTTTGAACCTTCGCGAGCCCGCGCAAGGTAGTTAAATGAAGCATTATCAAACAAGAATGTTCAAGGTTAACTTTGAACCTTGCGCGAGACCGCGCAAGGTAGTTAAATGAAGCATTATCAAACAAGAATGTTCAATGTTAACTTTGAACCTTGCGCGAGCCCGCGCAAGGTAGTTAAATGAAACATTTATCCAAAGAGAGTGTTTAAGGTTAATTTTGAACCTTGCGCGAGCCCGCGCAAGGTAGTTAAATGACGTTTTCCTCTCTTGAATATTTGGCGCAGAGTTCTAATAAATCTTATTTTGGCAAAGAAGTCTGCGCGCAGTTTTCTTAAAAGTTATTAATGGGTATGGTTTCCTTGATTGGCGCAAGGTTTTTGGGACCATACCCCTTCAAGAACATTTTACAAAATTATCTACAAGATCAAAATTACTCTACAAGAATATTTGTATAGTAATTTTGATAAATATCCTCTGACCAAATATTTACGAAAATGCCACAGCGTTTTTTCAGCAAAATCTGCAGTTCGTACGTTTTGTACGTTAAGTTTATTTGTATTTGATCTTTAGTCTATATTTTATTAGGTATTCAATGATGTATAATAATGTATTTTAAATGATTTAATGATGTATAATAATGTATTTTATTGATAATTACCCTATTAATGTTTAGTGTTAACCCTTTTCTTTCAACTCTCGAAGCCCCAGCCGGCGGCTAGTGGCCTGTGGCTGAACTCAACCACCAAATAACAAAAATTCAAAAACCCTTCACAGTGCGCACTTTACCCACAGCGCAGGTTAGCCTTCCCACCCCCTCACCACTCCACCCTACCTTTATCATCCCCAATAATTTCATCATGCCCCACCACAACCACCCCCGCCGCCATCATGACCACTTGGTCCAACGACGAGACCGTCGCCTTAATCAACACATACCGTGACAAATGGTACTCTCTCCGGCGAGATAAACTACGCGCCACCGACTGGCAAGAAGTCGCCGACACCGTCGCCGGTCAGTGCACCGGCAACCCACCCAAAACCTCCGTCCAGTGCCAACACAAGATGGAGAAGCTCCGCAGACGTTACCGTGCGGAGCTTCAAAATGTTGGAGACCCTATCTGCTTAAAGTCATTACATAAATGCTCATCGTCTTGGGTTTATTTTAAGTTAATGTACTGTTTGGAGTCAGGTGTTTATTGTTCCGATCCATCCGTTGAGCGGGTGGATCGAAACAAGCAGAATATTCCGTTACATGACTTACTTTGTAGCGGAATAAAACATGGAGTCACCCTGCCGTTAAATAAACGGTATCAAGGTGGTTCGATCGGGTCCCAGATAAAACTCCGGGACTCTGGTATGATGCAACCAAGTATCAGTTATAAGAAAGTGTCATCATTGGATAATGATTTTCCTCCGCCTAATGGTGGGAAATACAGGTCGCGTAAAAATCGGTCGGGTCAAAATGGGTTGGGTGGGGTTTATAGTGAGAAAGTGTCATCACTGGATACTGATTTTCCTCCGCCTCTTGGTGGGAAATATAGGTTGCATAGAAATCGGTCGGGTCAAAATGGGTGGGGTGGGGTTTATATTGAGAAAGTGTCATCATTGGATAATGATTTTCCTCCGCCTATTGGTGGGAATTTTAGGTTGCATAGAAATCGGTCGGGTCAAAATAGGTTGGGTGGGGTTTATAGTGAGAAAGTGTCATCATTGGATGATTTTCCTTCGCCTATTGGTGGGAAATATGGGTCAGGTGGGGTTTATAGCGGAGGGGGGAAGAGGAAGGGTAAGGGTGTGGAGGGGAGTGATGGTGGTGATGTGATGGATGAGATGATGGCGGCGATAGAGAGGTTAGGAGACAGGTTTGAGAAGATGGAGAGGGTGAAGATGGATATGACGAGAGAGCTTGAGTCTTTGCGGATGAAAATGGAGAGGAAGCGAGCGGAGATGGTTATTGAAACGCAGCGGAAGGTTTGGGATTTGTTCGAGGAGATGGTTATGGAGAAGAAGGATAAAAAGATTAAGAGAATGGGTACATAAGGATTGTGACCAAGAGGTTAAAGTTGTGTTTTGATGTGTTAAGTTGGTTTAGTAGTAGTGGTTAAATTTGGAAACTTGATGTTTTTTTTTGTGCAATTGCCATTGTAGAACAAGGTGAATTGGTGATGAATAGAGTTTCTGATCATGCAATTGACTTGTTTTAATATGCATTAGATGTGTTTTGATGCACATTTAGCGTTTGAAGATGGGTCATGTTTGGGTTACATGGTTTTAAGTGTGACTAGAGTTGATGTTTTAGACAGAGAGTAAATATATGCGGGTTATGTTCGGGTTTATCAAATTGACTGTCAAATGTTAAGTGTTTCTAGGTTTTCTGTTAATTCTTTGGTTCGTAAAGTTGATAAGAAGATTAACTCTATAAAAAGAAAAACCTTAATAAACCTTATAGCAATGTTTTACTAGTTGGATTGGTTTTAAAAATTTAATCAATTTAGAATTGTAAAAATTTAAAATAAAGTAATAAATTATTGAGTAAATTACAAAAATCGTCCTTTATGTATGCTACTTGTGTATGCTAATCAATTCATACCAACTTTCCCTTTTAAAATGTTGGATTCATACTTGGAACATCCTGTAGCAGACGTGGACGAAGCCCGAGGCCTGATGGTAGATGAATGAGCTTGATGTGGCGACGAGAAAGGTCATAATTCCTTCTACATGGGCAGGTAGGTAAAGGCGAGATAATATCAGGGGAGGAGAGAGAAAGGTCATCATCCCTACCATAAGGCTACACGGTGTGGTGACAACCATTGGCGCACCCTCACTTTGTGCCCCTCTCATTGGTCCAACTCACAAACATATCAAAATTCACATTTAGTGCCCGTTATTGCACTCACGGAGATGCCCTAGGAGCCCCTCTTTGACGACCCCGGGCGGTGTTTGAGGCGTTAAAGGGCTGATGTGACTAGGGACGTCAGACCACACCACTCAACCTAACTGGCAACTGGTTTAGTCTCAATTTGTTATTATAATTTGCTTTCATGTTTCAAAACAGATCTAATTACAATTTAACATAAACATATGTAACGTACATATCACTATACCCCTGCCAAAATCCAAGAAATATCAGATTTTAAGCAGTAGTATTATCGACATATGACCCCCCCCCCCCCCCCCCCCCCCCCCCCCCCCAAATACTGTTTTTATCATAACACATAGAATGCCACCACTAAAATCTAACCCTAAACTTTACAAAACAACCCCCTCAAGTTTCTGCAGTCACCACCTCCCTCTTCATTTTAAAGTAAAACCGTGTAGATATGAAAACAAAACAAAACTATGCCCATTGGGATAAAGTCAAACCGATAATCACGTCCATAGATGACGAAAATTTTGAACCATTGGGATAGGAAGTCCGTCACGGTTGGGCATGCGGTGCATCTGTTTCTGCACCGCCTTTATGGCAGCTACCTTAGCGGCATTGGCAGCTTTGTTAGCGGCTGCTACCGCCCTGTTAACTCTTTCATCAACCTTTGCTACATCATACGCTTTCTCCGCAGCTCTTCGTGCTTCCTGTTCGTTTACACCAAGAAAGATCTCATCATCAGAAAACTACCACAAATTATAAATTATAAACAATAAATCAACATATGAACAACATGACTACAATTACCTGAATTACATTAAGCACTTTAGAATGATAAACCGCAACAGGAGATACAGGGTACATGGCACTTTGTGAGCTCGGTACATCAAGCTCCCCATTTTGCCAGTGACCGATTGCGTCTCTCCGTTAATGAAAGTGTAATACCGAGTCCTTGTCTTTTTCCTTCGTGCCATGTACCTTCGTATCTATGACCGTTTGCAAACCTATACACTCCAAAACCGTGCATCTTGTCTGCAAAATATTCGCCTGCGTATGTATCCCCATTCCTACAAAACAAAGGATAAAAATCAAATAATTTTAAACGACATACGCTATATATTGAGGGAATTGGTTGCATTATAACAGATAAAGATTCCATCAAGAACAATCATAGCTAGGCCTATAAACGTTCATGAACTGTTCGTGAACTTGTTCGGCGGGAAGTTCGTTTATTTAATAAATGAACGAACATGAACACAATTTTTTGTTCATTTAATTAAACGAACGAATATGAACACATGTTTTATTCGTTCAGTTATGTTCGTGAACGTCTGTTTATGTTCGTTTGTTTAATTAAATGAACAATTTAAATACATAAGTGGTTATATTCGTTTCAATTAAAATACATAATTAGTTATATTTATATAAATATTAAACATACAAAGAACTTTTTAACTACCTATATAAATACAACTAATTGGTAATTGGGCTTTCTAGTAATAAAAATGGGTTTTCCCATGGAGTTTATCGTAATTAATCACTAATTTATATAAAAAAAATTACTTTAAGTTCGTTTATTTTAGTAAATTGTGTTCATTTGTGTTAATTTATGTTTATTCAGTTATGTTCATTTGTGTTGTTTATTGTTTGTTCATTTGTGACCGTTTAAGTTTGTTTGTTTATGTTCGTGAACTATTCGTTTAGGTTTCGAACAACCGAACAAAAAAGTGTGTTTGATTATATGTTCGTGTTCGGTTAAAGTCAAATGAACAAACACGGATATGCTTCTGTTCGTGTTCGTTAGGTTCATTTACCGGCCAAATCGTAGCAAACACCAAAGCATATCAAATCAATCTACTCAAAGACTGACGAAATGAAGTAAAGATTTACCTAAAATGGTAATGACCAAGGCCATGTTTAACACCCCACTTGAACTCTCCGACATAACGGCTACCATCCTCGCAAGTGTGAGACATCCATGACTTTGACCATACAACCATTCACCCGCATAAACATCACCCGTATAAAACCTATACACACCAAATCCATGCCTCAAACCCTTCACATACTGCCCCCTATACCGGCTACCCCTCGCCCACGTCTCCATCCCATAACCGTCATACTTCCCATCAACCCAATCACCCTCGTATCTCCCACTCATGTAGTAGTAATAAACCCCACATCCCGAACACTTACCCTTGTCAAACTCCCCTTCGTACACATCCCCGTTGCTATACGCCAGCACCCAACACCCCGCACCCGCCCGTTTATCCCCTTTTCGCCTCAACCCAATCGACCAAAACACAGACAAATACCGTCTCGATGAACACAACTTAATTGGGAACAATCTAATCCAAGGCAATCTAAGGAGAGCAAGATTCAGCGAAAACAACAACGCACTCGAAAACGCAAAAGCCGATACGAAATCAAGAACAAACCAACGACTCGGGTGCGAAACCAAGAAGTATAAACCCGGAAGGGACAGCAACAAAATCAACCGGATACGGGTTCGAAACCGGCCAAGAAGGCGAAAAGCAGCTGCTTTCGGGTTCCGAAACCGGTTACAACAATGGGTTTTTGACAAATTCCTTAAAGGGTTTAACAAAATAGGTGATTTTGTAAAAGGGTTTGACAAAAGTGGTGATCTTGTGTGGGAAAAAAGTGGTCTTTTATGAGGTGAACCAAATGGGTCAAGTTCAAGATCATTAATTTTGATATGATGCTGATAACTAATGTTATTGTTGTTATTATTAGGATGAGAAATTGAGTGAAAAACAGGGGATTTATGAGGGAAATTAGTACCGACTGAAGATGAAATGATGGGATTAGGGTTGAAATCGGAGGAAAAACCGGTGCTATCTGTTCCGATTTGAGGTTCTGATTTCTTCTGATGCATTACATAAGTGAATTCTTGAACAGAGTCCCCTGTTTTTGGTGTGAATTTGAAGTGGGTTTTTCAAGAATGATGGGGTTTTCAGTGGATTTGAAGTATGAGTGAAAGATTGATTTGGGTGGTGAATTCAAGATTGAAACTGAAATTTTGTTGCAATTTTGTGTTTGGTTTGCGGAGAGATCGATTTTGAAACCAGGGGCGACCGGCCTACTTGAGATTTTATTACGGAAATGCCACTGTCTTATCCATTTTTTTTGTATTTAATTATTAATAGTTTAATATGTCTTGGTTTAATAATTTCACTTTTTATCCCCTTCGATCTTATCTTATGATAGATTGGAAGTAAACATGTGTTGGTTTAATAAACGGCTCATGTCATATCACTTGTTTTAACTCTATTCGAGCATCGGATTTAAGAAAATTACTAAAATAGATTAGAGATGGGCATAAAAACCGGTTCCGAACCCGAACCGGTAGAACCGAACTGGAACCGGTTCCAGTTCCTACCCGACATTAAGTAGAACCGGTTCCGGGTTTAAAAAACCCGTTGGTTCCAACCCGGTTCCACAATTTTACCATTTGAATCGGGTAGTAACCGGTTCCTAACCGTACCCGGTTCCTACCCGTACCCGGTTCCTACGTGGAACCGGTTCCTAACTGTTATAATATTACCGTTGGAACCGGTTATAGCCGTTAAAAATGTTACCGTTGGAACCGGTTATAGCCGTTAAAATGTTACCGTTGGAACCGGTTCCTGACCGTTGGAACCGATTCTATATATATTGTTTAGAAATCTATTGTTTAGCATATAATTTCTCATATCTATTCTTCTTGTTACATTTCTTTCTTGTTCTTTTTCACATTCTAATCAACAAATGGCCTCAAAGAGTTCCAAAAACGCAAATTCCCAATCCGTTAACAATGTTCCTCAAGATCAATCGGTTCCATATGTGGTTGGAACATTGTCTCATAATCGCAGTAAGGAAGTTTGGAGCAATTGGGAGTTGGTCGAGATGAGTGACGGCTCGCAAAAAGCTCAATGTAAACATTGTGGATCGTTATAGCCAAGGAATCAAACTCAACGTTAACGAAGCATATAAATAAGTATTGCAAAGCTTTAAAGGAAATGACATTCGGTCAAGTTCCACTATCCAAAGATGGTACCATTTTTCGTTATGAGCAAAAATTAGCTCGCGATCGGATGGCGAAGTTGGTGATACAAAAAGCGTTGCCGTTTGGACACTTCGACGACCCCGGACGCTACAACCTCGCTATAAACATGTAAGTCGTCGCACTTTAAAACGTCTTTGTTTAAGTTTATGGGAAAATGCAAAAAAAGATTTAATTGTTTTTTTTTAAGAATTTAAAAACTAGTGTAAACCTAACTAGTGACGTGTGGTCGGCTCCACATGGTTTACCGGAATCGTACATATGTGTCACCGCTCATTGGGTTGATCCCGATACATGGCAAATGATGAAGCGTACGATTGCGTTTGACGAGTTTCCTTCTCCTCATACGGGAGAAAATATTTATAAAATTATAAATGGCACAATAATTAAATATGGTTTAGAAGATAAAATTTTTTCAATGTCCTTTGATAACGCTTCAAACAACACAATGGCGATTGAAAAATTAAAGTTGAAGTACAAACCAATACTTGATGGTGTTTTTTTTCACACACGATATGTTGCACATATTATTAACTTAGTAGTGCAAACCGGTTTAAAAGATCAATTTGTATCGGATTTTATTATAGCATTTAGAGCTATGCTCCAAGATGTTTTCAAAAGTGGAAAAGAAAGATATCAAGAATATAAAAAACTTTGTAAAGATGTCAACCAAAAAATTATTGGACCGAATTGGGATATACCGACTCGTTGGAATTCAACTTGTCATATGTTTGAAATGGCTATAAAGCAAATGGGCACTTTAAAATCTTTTCATACAACTTTAAGTGATGAGTACCTTGTCGTCCCCTTTCCCGACACGGCTTGGGAAAATATTAGTAACCTAAGTACTTTTTTACAAGTTTTTAAAACTACAACGACTTTGATTTCCGGTGTTTATTATCCTACTAGTTCTAAAGTTGTGGACCAATTGTATTTGATAACAACTAATTTTAAAAAGTTTGAAAATTCTAGTGACATGTTAAGGAATATGACGAGACCAGTGATTCAAAAATTTTAAAAATATTTTTTAGAATTACCACCCGTTTTTCTATGTGTCGCTGCTTTAAATCCAGCTTTAAACGTACCGGGTGTTGAAGCTTTAATTGATAAAATTTATGACAAGTTGGATATGCATGAGGAGGATCCAACTTTAAAAGCAAAACCAAAAAAAAATATTCAATGAGTGTATGGCCAAACTTTATGATCATTATTTAAAAAAATATGGTGAAAAAAATCATACAAATTTGTTTGAGTCTCGGTCCACGGCCTCTAACGATGAAACAAGCGGGGATCCACTTATAACCATGTTGAATGTCGTTAGAGACGAGACCGCTAGACAACAAAGGGGTAGTGAACCAACAAGTGAACTTGGGAGATATTAAAATAATCAGTATTCGCTTACTATGACCACCGAGGAGTATAGGAAATTTGATGTTTTGGCATGGTGGAAATCGAAAGAATCTGAATACCCGATTCTAGCCACCATGGCTCGTGATATACTAACGGTCCAAGCTTCCACGGTAGCTTCGGAAAGTGTGTTTTCTCTTAGTGGCAGAGTTTTGTCAATTAGAAGAACAAGACTAACTCCGGAATCGCTAGAGATGGCAATATGCTTAAAGGACCATTTGGATGCCGTTGATCGTGTTCAAGATAAAACTAGTCTAGAAGATGAAGTTGAGTTAGAGCATAAAATTGTTGACGAAGAGGAGGACGAAGAAGTGGAGACTAGGACGACGATTGTACCGAGGTACCCGCACCTAAGAGAAACTCGTCGGAAAGTGTTGCACCTGCCGCTAATAAACGATCAAAGAAATAAAATCTTACTAGAACCGGTTCTGAGTAATTTTTTATTTTTTTTTGTAACCGGTTAATTTTTTTTATATATTGTAACCGATTAATTTGTTTTTTAATTTTAACCGATTATTGTTACTATTTTTATTTATCAATGTAACTAATAATAAAAATCAAACATAACAAACACAATAGAAAGAAACATTAAACAAACTTTATTGAAACACCAACGATAACATTTATCAGGAACCGGTAAGTAGGAAGGGGTTTATATACAAAAAAAAAAACGATTTTTTAATCAGGAACCGGTTCCACCGGTAACATTTTATCAGGAACCGGTTCTGAACAGTAAAAGTCTGCTTTTTACTGTCAGGAACCGGTTCTGAACACTATCAGGAACCGGTTCCGCACCATACCCGGTTCCACACCATACCCGGTTCCATAATACCCGTACCCGGTTCTACACGGTTCCATATTCTTGGGTGTGAACCCGGGTAGGAACCGGACCCAGTTCCACACCATACCCGGTTCCAATGACATCCAAGCAGAACCGGTTCCGGGTTGGAACCGGTTCCGAGTAATAATAAAACCCGATTATGCTCATCTCTAAAATAGATATAACACAAACCAAAATTCGAGCATCCGATTTAAGAAAAATACTAAAATAGATATAACAAAAACCAATATTGACTTATAACAAAAACCAATATTGACTTTTAGTATTTGTTAAAATAGATTAAAAAAGGGAAAATCACGAGAATAGCCAAGACCACGTGGTCTTTTCAAAAATAGTCATTTGAAACGGCTCAACGAGCCGTTTCAAGAAGCTTACACGGCTCAAAAAATCATTTCAAGTCAACCAACCACATTGTGCCACGTGTCCATTTGTAGCGGCTCAAAAAATCCTTTCACCGAAATCAATGCTGTTGTAACGGCTTAAAAAATCCTTTCATCATCAACCAACCACATTGTGCCACGTGTGATGTATTTTATATATTTTCCACCATGATTTTTAAACGGGTGTAACTTTTTTCATACGGTAATATTTTTTTTATATAAAAATACACCAAATTAAAGATGATAAAATGATCTTTAATTTGGTGTAAATTTAATAAAAAAATATTATCGTATGAAAACGTTATTCGAAATCATGGTGGAAAAATATTATAATATTTTTTTTTTTAAAATTACACCAAATTAAAGATAATTTTATGATCTTTAATTTGGTGTATTTTTATAAAGAAAATATTACTTCGTATGAAAATATTATACTCATTTAAAAATCATAGTGGAAAAATATATAAAATACATCACATTGGCGCAATGTGGTTGGTATGCTGAGAGGACTTTTTAAGTCGTTACAGCTGGTGAAAGTATTTTTTGAGCCGCTACAAATGGACACGTGACGCAATGTGGTTGGTTGACTTGAAAGGATTTTTTGAGCTGTGTCAACTTCTTGAAACGGCTCGTTGAGCCGTTTCTAATGGCTATTTTTGAAAAGACGACGTGGTCTTGTCTATTCTCGTGATTTTCCCTTTAAAAAATGTTGTTGGCTAACTTCAGTTAAGTTTAGCTTGCATAGGGCTGTTCAAAAAACTCGCGGCTCGGAGCTCGCTCGGATTTAGCTCGGAAAAAGCTCGCTCGAAATGGCTCGGTTTAAAAGTGAGCCGAGCCGGCTCGGCTCGGTTAGAAAGTGAGCTAGCTCGGCTCGGTTCGTAACGAGCCGAGTTGGCTCGGTTTAGCTCGCTTTGTAGCTCGGCTCAGTTTAGCTCGTATTATTTTACTTATAATAAATTTTAATCTTATATACATTATAATATATTACAAAAAAAACTGATTAATATTTACATGTATATAGGTTTGTAATTTGATATCTATGGCGTATTTAAATGTTGATTACCATACTAATGAACTAATATTATATTTCATTGAAATTAAAACTTATTTTGCATTGTTGAACTTGACTTTGGTTTGTAATATATTAGGTTGAACTTATTTTGGATATATTCTTTTAAAGTATTGAGTAATATTTTAGGTTACTGAATTTTAAAAGGTATGTATTAATTTTTCTTTATAAAATCGAGCCAAACCAAGCCGAGCTAGCTCGGTTTAAAACCAAGCCGAGCCCGAGCTTAGATTTTCAGCTCGGTTTCAAATCCGAGCCGAGCCGAGCCCGAGCTTGGCCTGGCTCGGCTCGGCTTGGCTCATGAACAGCCCTAAGCTTGCACTTTAGGTTATGTGTTGTGATGATGTGAAATGTGAAGAAAAAATGTTGTTATGTAGCTGACACATGTACAGAGGTAGTTTCACCTTTAACCTACAAGTGTTATCGTAATGTAAAAGTTGAATTTTAAATTAAATAAATGAAATAAGAAATTAAAAAAAATGAAATTGAAGATTTAGGGTTTGTACTAACAAATGACGGGTGAGGCAATGAGCTAACACCTCTTGAAAACGTGAAGCTAGTCACGCCCACAAAGGCAGTGCCCTTTCTGTTTGTGTTGTTTTGGCGTTCATCGCTCGTGTGGTCTACCCCACCCACACACACAAGTCTTACATATGTCTCTTTTTACTGGTCTTTAAAGGGAAATGATAGCTTACAACGCGATATTGTGTTTATCTAATGTTCTACATTTTGTTTACATTATATATGTAGTGTGTGTGAATAGATTTATTTTTAAGAGTAAAATACTTTTTGAGTTTATGTGTTTTAGTGGTTTTAACCACTTGAATCCAAAACAAAAAAGTTTAACGCCCTGAGTCCCTAACCACTCATTTTATAACGTTTTGAGTCCCTGTGTTTTAGTAGTTTTAAAACTTGAGTCCAAAATCAAAAGTACAAGTGTTAAAAATTGGGCTCAAAACGGTATAAAATGAGTGGATAAGGACTCAGGGCGTTAAACTTTTTTATTTTTAAATTCAAGTGGTTAAAACCACTAAAACACAGAGACTCAAAAAGTAATTTATACGCTTTCTAGATTTGCAAATCAGTCTAACCAATAGACCGAAAAAATGATGGTTTGACAACGGTATACTAACCTCCTCCTCCTTAGTTGTTACTCTTTATTTCAACTTATCACCTCAATGGTATGCATTCGTTTTTTCATATAAAAACCAAAAAAATTATTTGGTTTAATGTTTTCATAGGAGAGCATCATGAAAGATTAAGCGAGTGAGGTACGTTTTGAAAGAAAAAAACATCAATTAACAAGTTGATAGCTAGCTAGGTATTTCAATTAATAATTGATTAATTAATTAAGAATATACTTAACCCTCGAGAGTGACTCCATATCAAATTATAAACATATTAAATAAATATATATAATTCTAAAATGTCCGGAATCTAGGGTTCTTAATCTTTTTTTTAATATCTTAGGGTGAAGGGGGTGGTTACCTATTCCAAATAGGTAAACTCCCCATTCATCCAATCATACAGTGTACGTCAATTCACCTAATTTGTTTACCTAATGCTAAAAAACGTTGGCGGTAGTTTAACTAATGAGTTTTAGGTAAAATATTTTTTTAAAGAGAAAAATGTGTGATTGGTTGAGAAGGAATGAACACCACCACACACACTATCGCTCTCCCCTTCCCTCTCTCTCCCCGAGTCGGTGAACCTTCACCGTTTTTTGGCTTCCATTCGGTAAACATGTATGCGGAAAACATGACGGCGGTGAATGGTGTGCAATGCCGAGTGGGTTTACCGCCCCACTCCGCTCACCCTTATATGTTTACTATTCACGATGGTGAAAGGGTCCTCTCGTAGCTAGTGGCTACACCAATCCGGTAGTCTTGTTTTTTTCTCATGGTTATTATAAAATTATTTTTCTAATGTTATATTTTCTTTTTCTAATGACAACAACTATCTATAGAGCTCAATAGGAGGCTGAAAAAGGAAACAAAAAAATCCCCAATTACATCATATCAACACTTATCTCCACCATCTTCAACAATCAAATAGACTTTTATTGACCTCTTAATCATTTATAGTGATCTAAATGCACTATACAGTGGCCAAAGCAATCGTCTTCACTAAATAGAACAATGAAAACCAAGTAATATATGATTACTTAATCGAAAAAATCTAAGAATATATAGTAAAACTAAAACATAAAAAACTAAAATTCATGTAAAGTTATTTAACAATAACAACAATGAAGAAACAATTTAAACGAAAATTCATATAAACTTATTTAACAAATAACAATAAAATGAAATAGCTAAACAAAAAACTAGAGAAGTTGTTTTAAGTTGTTGACAACAATTGAATTTTTCAAAGTCTATTTACTTGGATTGCAAGTCATACGTAAGTTTCTAGTAGCATGACTATAAGCCAATTCATAAACAAATAATGTTCGTCTCTTGAGACTCGTATGTTTTGTAATGATCTAGAACTCTAGCGTGTTGGATTTAAGACGTCATTGATTAAAGTTAGTTTAGAAATTTGAAAACTCATATACAAAGAAATCAATAAAAAAGAAGAGTTAATTACTGTTTTAGTCCATGTGGTTTGTCAAAAATCACTATTTCAGTCCATTAGTTTAAAAATTACGATTTCAGTCCCTGTGGTTTCACTTTCGTAACCATTTCAGTCCCTGTGGTTTCACTTTCATAACCACTTCAATCCATTTATTATGTAAGTATAGGGACTGAAATGGTTGCGAGGTGGACTGAAATGGTTACGAAAGTGAAACCACATGGACTGAAATCGCAATTTTTAAACTAATAGACTGAAATAGTGATTTTTGACAAACCACAGGGACGAAAATAGTAATTAACTCAAAAAAGGAAAACCAAACTATCATATTGTATATCAAAATGATATAGAATTGGAAGGTTCCCAAAGATTTCTTTGACGAGAAGACTTTAAACAATAATAGGTCATTTTTCCTCGGTTGTATTTGTATATGGTGTCATTAACAAAATAAACGAGAACGATCAAATAACCAGTGGCGGAACTAGCCTATTAATTTAGGGGTATTCTGAAAATTTTTTTTACCGTCCAATCATACAATGATAAAAAAGACGATAATAAATAAAAGCAAAACAAATATTTAATAGATTTGTCCTCTTCTTTTTTATCATAACTTGAAATCGTTGAATCACATCGTCGTCTTTTACTTTATCAAAAGTTTCTTTTCCGACCGCACAAACCATAACATTGTTCAAATATTTCTGGCCCATTCGATTGTGTAAATCCGTCTTAACAAACTTCAATTTATATAACATTTTTCAACGGTTGTGGTTGCAATAAATAATTCATGAGTCCGCCACCCACTACTTATTCAATTTAGAAATGTCACACCCCAACCGATGGCGGAAACATCGGGATGAGACGAGCAAATTGTTCAAAAGCATCATAACACTATTGTGACAATATAAATTAAATTCAAATTTCATTCAAGACTAAATTGTCTTACAAAAATTCCAAATAATAGTCAATAATTATTTTAAAACGACATAACATCAAAATAGATAAATCTAGGCATGTATCTAAGCAATCCTACTAGATTTCTTGCATCATCAGCTTTCCTGCAACTTGTATTAAAAGCGTAGATCAATACAAAAGTATTGGCGAGCATACAAGTTTGAAAATAAAATCTAAGTGAGCGTTTATTTCAATCATGACGGAAGTATAATAAAGCTGAATCGCATATATATGTAGACGACTCTCACATAATAATAGCATATAATTGAATACCTTAACTAGAATGCAAAGTAACATAATCATAACAATGTCGTGAGAATACAAATTAAAACTAATAAGCATAAACAACTCAAACGTAACAAGTAGCATGTATAAACGAGGTTAATCTAACACATGTAATTCACATAAGCGTAATTGATAACCCGTTTGGTATTGGGCACACATTTAATCTTGTTAAAAATAAATTTTGTAATTTATACATGTTGCACCCCAAAATGCATTAAAGTGTAAAAAAGGGTCGAGTATGCTCACTTTTAGCGAAGCTTCTCTTGGAACTTTCATGATGAGTCGACGGTCGAAAGATGGAATACGGAGATCACCTCGCATGGTAAACGAAAGTTACAAAGGTGTTGTTAAAATAAATTTTCATTTATGTTTATTTTTATACAATTACTTGAATCTGGTAAGTGTCGTTTCGTAATAAACATATATCGTTTAGCGGATTTAAAAAAAAAACGGGCAGAGTTTCCTCTATTTTTGGACGATCCCGACAATGCAAGTTGTCGATGTATTTGTCAAAATTCAACAATTTTATAACAATATATGTATGTACTTTTATAAGGTTACCGAATACAAACGAAATAAATAATTTACGTTACGATGGTTGGAATTCAATTTTACGCTAAGTAATAAAAATTACATACAATAATATAATCAATATAATGAACTCAAGACGTTAAAATCTTACCGAACATCGAATCTGACCAGGTTGACCGAAGTTGACTGTTTGACCAGATTTGACTCGAGCCGAAACCGAACAGGGACCGTAACGAGTTGAGGCTCAAACTGACCCAAAAAACGAGCCGTAACCTGAGACACTCGTGTCGCAGATCTGATCCGCGCCAGAATAGACTCGAGCCTAGTTGAAACGGACCCGCGTCGTGACCAGAAGAAGCTGAAGTGAAACAGGTCTAAACCAAATCCCGTCTGCTATCCCGACTTCAAGCAAACCCGAACAAGCCCGACCCTAACTACCGGAACCGAGCAAGTCTCGCGGCTGGAAGACCATCCCGAACCCGAACCAGAATCGTCGCCACTGACTGCGACGTCGTTCACCGCCGTCTGCGGCGTCTGCCGCTGCAGTTATCGTTTGTCAGAGAGAGAGAGAGAGAGACTCGAGAGAGTGGGGGGTTTTGGTGCGGTGGTTAGTTTCGCAACGGGAGAGAGAGATGAGCGAGGGTGGAGAGAAGGAGTGGCCGGTGAGGGTGATAGGCGGAGGAGGTGTTCGGCCGGAGACCATCGTCGGCAGTTCTCCGGTCGCCGGAGATCGCGGAGAGGGGCAGGGATGTGTGCAGCGTCTTGTTCTCTATGTGTGTGTGTTGTGTATATAATTAGGGAAGTAGGGGTTTAGTTAGGGTTTAGGTAGTGTGCTGGGCCAAGGCCCGTTAACCCGTTCTAACGTTTTTTAGTGGCCAGAACGCACCTACACGATCTGCTTTCAATTACGAGCACCATAAAAACGTCGTATTTGTTTTGTTTATTATTATTATTATTATTATTATTATTATTATTATTATTATTATTATTATTATCATCATTATTATTATTATTATTTATAAAAGAATAAATAAATAATAACAACGATAATAAAAATGGACAAATAAATAATTTAGTGGTACGACACGTATTTCCTAAAATAAAATTTTGCGAAAACGCGAGGCGTTACAAGAAAAACATCTTTTAATGTTGCGGTTGCAACAAATAATTTAGTGTATATTTTGGGTAAAAAACCCGACCACACCCGTTGAAAATATGATTCAACGCGTCATTCGCACCCCCAACAAATAATTATTGAGTCTGCCACTGCTTATTCAATTATAATATTGTTTTAGTTCTTGTGGACTAACTTTATCACTTATATTTAAGACTTCCTTTCAATTCTAATATTATTAACTTGGGCTTATTTTTTCATCTTGTAAGCCTCCCGCAGTTCCTAGCTGGGCTCTATATATATATATATATATAAAGTTGTGTCGCCACTCAAAAAAATTGGGTTTATATTATCATTCGGGCTTAATTATTCTACAACTTTATGGGTTTTAAAATGTTTGAGCTTATAAAAAATAGGATTTTAGTAATATCAAGTATCTTATCTTTTGGTTAGGGGTATCCTCATATTTTTTAGAGAGATCATTTGTATAAAATCGAATAAAAACATACGAATACAGGGTTGAGCCGTAGTCCGTGCTACGACTCTCAATACTATGATTCCGCCCCTGCAAATAACCATTCTTATCATCCTAAATATATATATATATAAAAGATTTCATATAACCAAAGAAGAATATATCTATGTTGATGGATGTGATTTTGGGGAATCCAACGATCACCAAAAACAAACCCAATAAATAGATAATACCCATTCAAATTATGTGATTTTATATAGTGAGAATCAATACGTTTGGCAAATGAGGTAGTGGAGTGATATGGGAGGGACTTGTATTTTAATGGATCCAAGTTCAATTTTTGCTCTCTCCGTTATTTTCTGCGTCATCTAGTGATGATGGAAGACTAAGCGAGTAGGCGGAGCTCGCTAGTTCGATCCTTGAACTGAGCGGCCTTCGGGCAAGTGTTCATGGGCTTCGGCCCTAGGTGAGGGTTTTCCCATGTTCGAAGGCGAGTATATCCCGACATGGTAAATTTTACCAATAGTCCATTTAAAAAATTCATTGGACGTTCAAATAAAAATAAAAATAAAAATCACTACGTTAGTCTTAAGCTAAAGTTAGGTTAGATAAAAGATAAAATCACCTAACTAATTTTTTTCATGACATTTCAGTATAAATTTGTATACAAAATAAAGTATTTTTTTTTTCTTTTTGATAACGTAAGCTATACAAGTATGGGTACCGTGACAAACCAAACTGATTCCTATCAAACAACACTCGTACTCAATATTCGTTTTCATAGTTTCCAATCGACATAAAACACGTGTTAATATTCTTTCGTACATATAACAACACCTTAATTATTAGGTACTCTCTTCCGGTTGCTATAACGAGTGTCAATACTATTACAAAATAAAACCGAGACCGACCGAATCCCGCCGGTGTAGCGTAAGGAAATCCCACTAGTTTAAACTAGGTATGGGTATTTGGTATCTGGTACCTGTGCTAAACCGAATTATTTTCATTACCCACCTTTGGACTTTTAATACCGGTACTTTCGGTCTGATACCGAGTTAGTACAATACCCGTATTTTATCAATTTTACCTTTAAATAGAGATACCGTACTCATCCATAGTTTAAAATGATTTCACCATTTTACAATTTTTTTACGACCACGAAGTAGGGGTGAGCATAAAACCGAAATAACCGAACCGCAACCGAAATAACTGAAAAACCCGAACCGAAATAACCGAAGGGTCGGTTGTTTATATTTTTGATAACCGCATGTTGCGGTTCGGTTATGGTTATTATTAGTTTCATAACCGCAAATAACTGAACCGATGTCACACCCCAACCGATGACGGAAACATCGGGGTAGTGGCACTAGGCGAATCAGATTGGTCATGAGATTCCATAACAAACATTTAAAGACAATAATCAACATTTAATATCTCATACTATCAAACTCATAAAATCTTCAACCAATCATTACATATCGAAACAATATCTTAAACACAATATCCGATTCGATCTCCCATAGATTTTATTACATAACTTTCTAAAGCGAAAACCTAAACTAAGCATCCATAGCTAAAGTCCTTAACCTGCCACATATGTTAAAATAAAACGTCATTACAATTAAGTAAAGGTGAGCATACATGTGAACTATGTAACTACTTAGATTCATGCAAACCAACAAACCGCGATTGATCGAGGCATGCGAACAAGCGTTCACATCCTAAAAGTGAAAATAAATGAAATAAAAATGCGAGCCTTAACAACCCCGGGCCTCCAGGTGGCGGGTCAACCTCTAGTATACTATCATGTTAAGGTTGGCGTACAAGCAATACATATAATTCAGCAGATTTCACGTATAGTCATGTAATTCAGCGGGTTGCGAATAAGTGTTTGAGGGTTGTGTGATGTGATTTTGATATACGAACATATGTGACACCCAAAAGTGCATTTAAGCGTAAAAGGGTTCAAGTATACTCATTGTGGGTGCGTTTTAGGAGAAGTGTGGGATCTAAGTTGAGTCGAGGAGAGCGCCGGATCAGCCTGTAAGCGAACAGAAGTGCACCAGTCTTCCGAAATGCTGAAACGGTTAACGGGTGAGAGAATAGTAGACAAGTTCGGGCGAACTTGTATGCCTGAGCTTACTGTGGGTACAAGTTCGGGCGAACTTGTCATGTTTCCTGAGAAACTAGACAAGTTCGGGCGAACTTGTACTGGTTGTTGAGGGATGGTATAAGTTCGGGTGAACTTGTCTAATTCTCTTGAGAATTGGACAGAGTTCGGGCGAACTTATGCCATTTTTTAAGTTTGGTCAATTTCAGGCGAACTTGATGTAATCCGAGCGAACTTGATCGTTTTACCTTCCAAATTGTGCTTTTTGCGCCGTTTGCTGAGGAAATCAAGTGTTCATCCCTCCACCCTTAAGCCACTGAATTAAACTTTGGCTGGAGAGGTCTTTTGGAGCGAGTTTAGCCATTTTACAGAAACTCGGGCTAATCCGGGCAAACTTGATGGTTCGTACGGGTTAGGCCAGCTTGTGTAAAGTGACGATTTTGTCCTTGTGCTTCTGGATCTGAGATCTTGCTTGACAACGCCTCGTTCCACTTCAAAGTGAACGAAACATACGTCATTAGTCCGAATATTGTGTGAAAATCGATGTTTTAAAAGGTTTTACTCAAATCTAAGAGTAGATCTGAGTGAAAAAGAGAAGTTTTATAGAAAAAGATGAAGATTTTCGTAAACACAAGAGATTTGATGAAAGCCAAAATCATTGTAAAAAGTTGTTGAACATTGTTGTAGTTGAAAACGGGTTGAATCTTACTTAGAAAACAAAGGGTTTCAGTTTTGGGGACTTCTGGGCGAACTTGCAGCAAGTTCAAATGGAGAATGGAGCTGAGTATTTATAGGTGGAGGTGGGAATGAGTGACCAGATATCAAGTTCGGGCGAACTTGTATCAAGTTCGGGCGAACTTGTTACAAGTTCGAGCGAACTTGTATGTGCTTCTGAGTTTTGGAACAAGTCCGGGCGGACTTGTATCTGTTGATGGGTCTTGGTGGACTAGGCAAGATCAGGCGAACTTGTGATGCATAAGTTCGGCCGAACTTGACCTAGTGGCCAAGTTTTATTTGATTATTTCGCGTTACGAGTTCGTTCGGCGATTCGGTTTGTATTAGATAGTTATATTAAGCGTTGCAATTGATGTAATAGTGCGATTTAGCGATTCGCGCGAGTGAGAGCATTGCGATAGCGATTATAACCATAATATAAACAAATATAACACACATAAAACATAGTTTCACCTAATTGACTGCGATTTTGCGATGCGATGAGATAAGCGATGCGATGGCACAAGTGTTTATTAAACAATAACCCACTCGGCTCGTATAGTAGCATAACTACTTGTGATTGCGATTAAATTAGCGATGCGTTTAATAAGCGATTAGATGCGATATAACTGTAATTCCACATAGTTTAATTAACACAACTTTCTTATAAACGAATATCGGGATTACAAATGATAGATACAATGAAAATAAAAGAAAAAGATAACAACGAAATTTGGGTTGTTACAGTCTCCCCTACTTTAGGAAATTTCGTCCGGAAATTTAAGTAGTGGCCGTAACAAAGAGATGCGGATACTTAGCCTTCATGTCACTTTCCAATTCCCAAGTGAACTCGGCACCGCGTTTGCCTTCCCATCGGACCTTCACGATATGGATGCGAGAGCGCCTTAGTTTCTGTAACACCTCGTGTTTTTACGTCCAATATTTTTTTCAACATGTGTCCCGGTAATCCTGGTGTTGCCACGTGCTAAAACAGGAGGGACCAAATTCGTCGAGTTGCGTTAATTATCCTCGTTACGCGTAGAATTAAGGTCAAGAGGCTATATATGGAAAAACGGAAATTTTCAAGTTCTAGAGACCTCTTGCGGACCGCAAGGCTGTAGCCATAAGGTCATCTGATACTATGGGCGCCTGAGGTCCTTACGGACCGCAAGGCAAAGCCCATACGGTCCGTAAGGACCTACCAGCGAGCAGAAAGATGGCAGCAGCCTGTTCTGCCACCTCTGTCGAATTTTGGCACCATCTTTGCATGTTTGCCACGTCTAGGGACACTTGTATTCGTCCCTTAACACCTGGTAACTCTCTCTGATCATTCTATAACCATTTAAATTGATGAAAATTGAGTTGCAACATACTTTTCATCACCAAGTTCATCCAACTCTTGCTTGTGGAGCTTCTGATTGATTCCAAGCTTCCCAATTCGTTCCTAGCATATACTTGGACCTATTGTAAGTTTATAATTCATGCCAAGTTGATTTTTCCATAGCTTTTTGCTTAGATTAAAGTCTTGTCGTAAAAACGACTTGACTATGTTCTAAATCCGTGTATCCTCCATCATTGTGAGTAACGAAAGTTTCTATACGTTCATAATAATGGAGGTGTTAATCCCTCAAGAGGGCATCTCCAGATTTTCACGGATTCATGGCCAATTGACGAGTCAACCAAAAAGTCAAATAAAGTCAAACTGTCCAGTTTTTATAAAAATCATAACTAATGATCTAGATGTTATAAAATATGGGTTTTGATGCACTAATAACCTAAAAATAAGTATTAGAACATATGTCTACGGATTCGGCTCGTCAATGTTGGTCTAGGCTCGGTTTGTAGCCAAAAGTCGCAACAGTTGACTTTTGTTGACTTTTGGTTCTGACCCGTTTCGAGCCACCTTTGCTACTGACTTTTTACCATTTTAAGACCATAATTATATTTATAATGACCATCTAAAGTTTCGTCACTCTATTCCTTAGAAATTTGAGTTTACATACAAGTTCCGCTAAATTATATAAACTTTGCAAAAAGGTTCTTTTTGTGCCAATCTTGATTGTAAACACACATACATGCAAAATTAAGACATAAACTAATTTATAAACATTATTAAGTTATGTTAGTGTCAAGAATCTGAATGTAATATAAAGTTTTAGCAAAAGACGTGTTTATGACATTTAAATGGCCAAAATGCCCTTTTCGGCATTTTGGAAAGAATAAACAAGGTTTAATCATCAAGATGATATATTCACTAATGTAATAGGATAAGAAGAACCATTTGGGATGTTCATTCAGATTATAACCTGAATGAGGGCTTAAGATTCGTTAATTGCCGATAAATGACTAAATTACCCTTTTTCGCATAACATGACTTTAACCAAACTTTTTATAACCAAATCTTTTACCTACTGATTAAACATGATAAATAACTTATTTTGGTTATATAAAACAGGTCCTACCTCAGTTTATCTTAAACAATCGAATATAATGGCATTTAGCGACTTTTACGCCTTTCCGACGCATAGTATGGTTTAAAACCATAACTATGAGCCAAGACTTTTTATCTACTAATTTATAAGCTTATTTTCAACATCTTAACAGTAAGTACAAGTCCCAAACTCAGAATCCCAATTTTGGCTTCAAAGCTATGTGTAAAATTACTAAAATGCCCTTACGGGACATGGATTATTTCAAAATCGTCAAACACATATATATTTGATATCCTACTGTTATAGTGTTATAAAATAAGTACTTTTACAGAATATTAACAACCTTGGCATCAGATTCATTTTAAACATCTTTTATAAACCTTAAAATGACCAAAATGCCCTTGTAAGGCATAATTCGGTTTTAAATATACCTCGGACCCATCTTTTGCAAAGCTACTGATTTTATATCATATTTTAAACATATATTCATATGGAACTTGTATGTGACTCTCTCGGTTACCCGATTCCGCCTACGTGCGTTCGGTTAAACTTACGTAGCTAATTTACGTACCTAAACCGAAACGGGTATAACTTTGTCACTCCTCTATCAAAATCCAGAATGTTGTTGGTTTACCCGTATTAGACAAGTTGATATACTTGTCGGGTCCAACTAACATCCTATTCCGGTTACCGCTTAATCTAGCGTATCATACTGTATCTTATTTTAGCGTAAGACTAACCGGTCCAAGTCTAGGACTTAATGAAGGACCCGTTAGCATTCTAATATTGGTTATTAATTACCATCACTCCAGACTAAACGCCTTCCGGTAAATTGTACCTGTACTTGCTTTGATCTGCGGCTGAGTTCTGACTTCCCGAGGACTTAACTTTAGGTAAATACCCTTAACTTATTTTCCCTATACGGGCTTGGGATACGGTAAATTATTACCGCTTGGTCGGGTACGGGATTATGTTTTATTCAGTTGTGATAATTAACTAAAATCTTGCATAACCCGGTTTTGATCTGTTTTGTCTGAAACTAAAACATTGGGGGTGGACTTGACCGTGTCCGGGATATCCTTGGCTCACTAAAGTGTTGGTGGCCACAACAATATAGCATGGCGTGTAGGCATACACTGGGTAATTGCTATCTGCTTTCTATGTGAAAGTTCAGAGTGGTGTGTCAGTCGATCAGGTCTCGGTTACTGGGCTCCATATGTAAAAGCCTGACACGTAAATCTGTATATAAGGTCATTTGTACTATCCCAAGTTATTTATAAAAATATGCCGAGTGCACCTTAAACCATTTTCGAAAGGATTTTCAAAAATGAGTCGGTTGAGTGTATTTACCAGTGTAAACTGACGTATTTTCAGAGATTAAAATGCAGGTACAAGTACGAAATAGGCCGGAAGCTGCGGGCGTTGACATTAAGGAGTTGCGACCTTAGAAGTTGAGCATGTAGAGTCTGTTATCATTTTGTGTATGTTTATTTCTGATCCGCCTGTGGATCTTATTACAAGCCATATTGTATATTTGTGTTTCGAACTCTTGAACACTTTTGGTTTGTAATAGTTTATATTTTACTCCAAGCCTTCCATTGTGTTACTCTGTGTTGTAATTGGTTATGATGATATCAACTGTACATCACGATACTCCCCACCGAGTCCACCATAATACACGTGGAATTCGAGGGGTGACAGTTTCTTTGTTTCTCGGTCCATGATATCGACAGGCTTTTCCACAAAATGGAGTGTCTCGTTGATTTGTAAATCTTCGAGAGGTACATGGAGATTTCTTCAGCTAGGCATTTCTTGAGGTTTGACACGTGGAAAGTCGGGTGGACGTTGTTGAGTTCCTCCGGTAATTCGAGGCGATAGGCCACTTTGCCGATTCTTTCCAGAATCTTAAAGGGACCAACGTATCGTGGCGCTAGCTTTCCTTCTTCCCGAAGCGGATCACTCCCTTCCAAGGTGCAACCTTTAGGAGAACGTGATCTCCCACTTCGAACTGTAGGGGCTTGCGGCGTTTATCAGCGTAACTCTTTTGACGACTCCGAGCTTTCAAGAGTTTGTCTCTGATCTGGAGTATTTTGTCAGTCGTTTCTTGAATTAGCTCGGGACCGGTGATTTGTGCTTCTCCGATCTCGTGCCATGCAATAGGCGATCGACATTTTCTTCCATACAGTGCCTCAAAAGGAGCCAGTTGTATGCTGGTATGATAATTATTATTGTACGAGAATTCAATTAAAGGTAAATGTGTATCCTAATTACCAATGAAATCTATGATGCACGCACGAAGCATGTCTTCGAGGGTGCGGATCGTGTGTTCAGTCTGACCGTCGGTTTGAGGGTGAAAGGCGGTACTGAGATTGAGAGTAGTACCGATGGCGGATTGAAAAGTCTCCCGGAGACGTGAGGTAAAGCGACCGTCGCGGTCAGAGATGATGTCACGAGGCGTCCCATGTCGACAAATGACTTCGTCGGTATAGATTCGTGTTAATCGTTATACCTTAAAGTCTTCTCGTATGGCAATAAAGTGCGCGAATTTGGTAAGACGATCAACGATAACCCAAATGCTATCGTGACCAGAGGAAGTGCGAGGGAGTTTCGTAATGAAGTCCATAGCTATACTCTCCCACTTCCACATCAGGATTTCGGTTTCTTCGAGCAAGCCAGAGGGCCTTTGATGCTCGGCTTTAACCTTTGAGCAGGTTAAGCACTTTGAGACGTATACGACAATATCCTTTTTAATGCCCGGCCACCAGTATTTAGGACAAAGGTCCTGGTACATCTTGTCGGCTCCGGGATGAATGGAATATCGAGATTTATGGGCTTCGGTCATTAGCAATTCACAAAGATTGTCAGGACTAGGAATCCAAATACGATCGAGATAGTAATAAATACCATTTGGTTTAACAACAAGCTGGGTTTCGGCACCACATACATTTCATCTTGCAAGGTATTCTCGTTAAAACAAGCAAACTGGGTGGAGCGAATCAAAATTTCGAGATCATTCAAAGCTTGAGAGTTACGAACACTATACACATAGCTTCGTCGACTGAGAGCATCGGCTACGACGTTTGCTTTGCCGGGATGGTAGCGTATCTCGCAATCGTAATCGTTGAGAAGTTCAACTCATCTGCGTTGGCGCATATTCAGTTCTTTTTTATTAAAGATATGTTGTAAGCTCTTATGGTCGGTGAAGACCGTACACTTAGTACCGTAAAGGTAGTGTTGCCATATCTTCAATGCAAAAACAACTGCACCGAGTTCGAGATCGTGGGTTGTGTAGTTTTTCTCGTGGATCTTGAGTTGTCGAGATGCATACACGATAACCTTGTCTCGTTACATAAGAACACAACCAAGACCAAGATTAGAGGCATCGCAATAAACAACGAAATCGTCGTTTCCGTCAGGTAGACCGAGTACGGGAGCGTTGCATAGCATACGCTTGAGAGTTTGGAAAGCTTCCTCTTGTTTGGAATCCCAAACGAAAGGTTTGTCCTTATGAGTTAAAGCGGTAAGCGGAACGGCGGTTTTAGAAAAGTCGGCGATTATTCGACGGTAGTAACCCGGCAATCCAAGAAAAGAACGGATTTCGGATGCATTCTTCGGCGTAATCCAACTCTTGACAGCTTCAATCTTTGCAGGGTCGACGTGAATTCCTTGACTATTAATGATATGGCCGAGAAATTGGACTTCTTCGAGCCAGAATTCACATTTAGAGAACTTAGCATAAAGGCGATTACCTTGGAGAAGTTCGAGGATTAAACGGAGATGGCGCGCATGTTCGTCCCTCGAATTCGAATAGATAAGGATGTCATCAATAAACACAATGACGAAATGATCTAAGAAAGCTTTACACACACGGTTCATCAACTCCATGAAGACCGCGGGTGCATTGGTAAGACCAAAAGGCATGACCACGAATTCGAAATGGCCATAACGAGTACGAAATGCGGTTTTTGGAATGTCTTCTTCCAATACGCGTAACTGATGATAACCGGAATGAAGATCGATCTTAGAAAAGCAAGTAGCACCTTGAAGCTGATCAAATAAGTCGTCGCTTCGAGGAAGAGGATAGCGGTTCTTTATCGTGAGTTTGTTAAGTTCATGATAATCGATGCACATTCGGAACGTCCCATCTTTTTTTTCACGAAAAGAACGGGTGCGCCCCAAGGTGAAGTGCTCGGTCGTATAAAACCTTTATCAAGAAGCTCTTGAAGTTGGCTAGATAGCTCGCGCATTTCCGATGGTGCGAGACTGTAAGGAGCTTTAGCAACGGGAGTAGCACCGGGAATCAAATCGATACGGAATTCAACATCGCGAGTAGGGGGTAAACTAGGTAAATCGTCGGGAAAGACTTTAGGAAATTCACGAACAACAGGAACGTCTTTAAAAGTCTTCTTTTCTTTCTCCGGCTTCACAATATGGGCTAGAAAAGAAACACATTGCTTTTGCAAACATTTGTGTGCTCGAGTACACGACAAAAGCATCAACTTCTTTGAGAGAGTTTCACCATAGACATGGAGTTGATCACCGTTCGGAAGAGGAAACGAATCATTTTATCGAAGCAAACAACTTCAGCTTGGTTTTCACGAAGAAAATCCATACCTACTATGATATCAAAGCTACCTAATTGCATAGGTATGAGATTGATCGAGAAGATATGGTTGTTGAGATCGAGAGAACAACCACGTAAGACGGAGTTAACGGTTCTTCCGGTGGCGACTTCCACATCGAAAGTCTTTGGGAGTTTAGCGCGTTTACATTTTAAAACCTTTTCGAATTCTAACGATACAAAACAATTATCGACACCAGTATCAAATAGAGATGATGCATAAATACCATTGACAAGGAACGTACTATTGACAACATTGTTGTCATTCTGCGCCTAGCGATGGTTGAGGTTAAAGGCTCGTCCACATGCAGCCTGTTGTTGCTGCTGAGGCTGTGGTGGCTGTTGCTGCTGAGGCTGTGGTGGCTGTAGCCGCTGCTGCTGTTGTTCCTGCTTCACAGGTTTGTTTGGGCAGACATTACTTAAATGATTCAGATCACCGCACGTGTAACAGGCACCTGCTCTTGGAGCTTGTGCTGATTGGCCTGAGGAGGAGCTGGTGCTGCTGGTGCTGGAGGAGCTGACTGACGAGGGCATGAACGGCAACTGACAGTAAAGTGGCCGTAGATGTTGCAGTTGGTACAGAAACGGCAATTTCCTCCAACCGCATGATGATAGGTGCATTTTGAGCATAAAGGATACGGGCCAGTATACGCACGCTTTGCCGGCGGTGCGCTTGGTGCTGCAGACTGTAGTGGCTGAGGGTTTTGCGGAGCGGTAAGAGCAAAGTTCTTGCTCGGTTTTTCCCTTTTGCGACCACGGCGACTGTTCTTCGATTCTCGAGGCTGATCGATAGGAGCTGCTGATTCGGTGATGGCCTGATTTGCGACCTTGCTGTTCTTGAAATAACCAGACTGAACCCGTTTGTCATTGATCTCCGCGGCTAGCTGGTAGGTCTCCTCGATAGTAGCGGGGCGTGCTGCTTGAACAAAATCAGCGACGCAATTGGGCAGAGCGTTGAGGTACTTCTTGATTGCTTTCTCGGTCGTGTCCACTTGACCGGGACAGATGATGCTCAGCTGTTTGAAACGAGCTGTTAAACCAGCATTGTCGGGTCCGTCTTGCTTAATTCCCCAAAACTCGTTTTCCAACTTCTGGATTTCATAGGGGGGACATAATTCCTTGATCATGATTGCATTAAGTTCCTCCTAGGTGAGCCCGTAGGCTTCATCGTTTCCCCTCTTGTTATGCTCCGCGGTCCACCAGTCGAGAGCTATGGATTGGAAAATGCCGGTAGCGTTAATAGTGCGAAAGGGTTCAGAACACCCACTCTGACGAAATGTGACCTCAATAGCATCAAACCAGTGAAACATGGCACTTGGTCCTTTGGTGCCTAAGAAAGTAAGGGGTCCACAAGCTTTGAACTGCTTAAAGCTGAAGGAAGTCTTGGGCGTGTCGGCTTTGGAATCAACCGATGAATTGCTGCTAGCGGCATGGATCTTGCTGACGATCTGTGGGATCACCTTAGCCATTTCCTTGGCTACAAGAGAGGCGATGCATTTGTCAGCGTTGTTGCGCTGAGCGGTGCGGCGAGTGTGAGATCCCATTGATGCCATCTACATAAAGGATTTAATTGGATGAGATTCGATTATAATAGGTTTACTTTTTAAAGTATTTATTATTATTATTATTCATACAAGGCACAAAATCACGTAAACACGTAGGCAGGCAAACACGTAGGCACATAAGCACATAGCACATAAGCACATAAGCACGTAAGCACGTAGTCACCTATTTCACGTAAGCATATACTTTACACGTATTCACATTCTTATAAGTAAGCGTAGCACGTTCGAGATGCGAGATATAAGCGATATATAAGCGAGATAAACGAGTAACACTGCGCATGAGGCACGCATGGACTCATGAGCGTATGCGGGTTGAGCGTTTAGTTTTGTTGGTGAATTAATTAGCATTTTAGATTACGAGAGCTGTGCGAGTAGTGCGTACTTTAGAAAGCGAAGAGCGATAAAGCGAGAATCGATAATACGAGAAATCAATAAAGCGAGAAATCGAATAAGCGAAAATTCTCAAAATTTAAACACATAAATAATAAATAAACTCGATGATGCGTAAAATCGACGATAATAGGCTTAAATCAATTGGGAGCGTCCTGGGTTTTGAGACGTTGACTACCCAAAGTGATTCGAAAATTCTCTGAGTTCGGACACACGATTTGGCCTAATAGACAAATGCTCTCGCCGTACAACGGTTAACGACATTTGTCTTTCTAGTTACCTCGTGTTCCGAGTCATCGAAATAATCGAGACTTTGGTGAGATTGAAAATCGAGGAGCGGAACTAGTTATTAAGATGCGGGTATCACCCCTAACTTA
Source organism: Scalesia atractyloides (assembly GCA_947069175.1). Taxonomy (NCBI): domain Eukaryota; kingdom Viridiplantae; phylum Streptophyta; class Magnoliopsida; order Asterales; family Asteraceae; genus Scalesia; species Scalesia atractyloides. The sequence continues at coordinate 77,354,407 of CAMTDV010000021.1, forward strand.
ACAACTTCATTCCTAGTTGTGGTTACTCTCACCGATCAAATTGGGGGTTCCACTAGATGGAAATGGAGATTTTCGTTGATATTTGGATATCACTCCTAACTCAATGAAGGTATCTCGTGCGAGAGAGAATGCGCGGAGTGAATGATCTCATCAAGAGTTCTCGGTTTTCACACCGATTCTCGACTTGACCACTCGTTTTCTGTGATACGAACGTTCTTCACGTGTGTTGTGGTTGCTTTAGGAAAAACAATGTTTAAAAGTTCGTGTTGAAGGATTCTGGTCAAGTTCGGGGGAACTTGCATTTGTTTGATGTCAAGTTCGGGCGAACTTGGTCAAGTCCGAGCGAACTTGATCAAGTTCGGGTGAACTTGATCAATTTCGAGCGAACTTGTCACCCCAAGTTCGGGCGGACTTGTCTGTTCGTATGAGTTTTCGGCATTAATCGATGCCTATCGGTCTGATTTGGTATCCTAACTATAGTCTAAGGCAAAACATGGCAATTCTACCTAATTTCCCTATAGTTATGGCTCTGATTCCAATATGTCACACCCCAACCGATGGCGGAAACATCAGGGTAGTGGCACTAGGCGAATCAGATTGGTCAAGAGATTCCATAACAAATCATTTAAAGACAATAATTAACATTTAATATCCCATACTATCAAACTCATAAAATCTTCAGCCAATCATTACATATCGAAACAATCTCTTAAACACAATATCCGATTCGATCTCCCCTAGATTTTATTACTAACTTTCTAAAGCGAAAACCTAAACTAAGCGTCCATAGCTAAAGTCCTCAACCTGCCACATATGTTAAAATAAAACGTCAATACAATTAAGTAAATGTAAGCATACAGGTTCGCGTACATAATAGATATAAAAGCGTTTAGCATACACTGCATGACATACGTAAGAGATGTGAACTATGTAACTACTTAGATTCATGCAAACCAACAAACCGCGATTGATCGAGGCATGCGAACAAGCGTTCACATCCTAAAAGTGAAAATAAATTAAATAAAAATGCGAGCCTTAACAACCCCGGGCCTCCGGGTGGCGGGTCAACCTCTAGTATACTATCATGTTAAGGGTGGCGTACAAGCAATACATACAATTCAGCAGATTTCACGTATAGTCATGTAATTTAGCGGGTTGCGAATAAGTGTTTGAGGGTTGTGTGATGTGATTTTGATATACGAACATATGTCACACCCAAAAGTGCATTTAAGCGTAAAAGGGTTCAAGTATACTCATTGTGGGTGCGTTTTAGGAGAAGTGTGGGATCTGAGTTGAGTCGAGGAGAGCGCCGGATCAGCCTGTAAGAGAACAGAAGTGCATCAGTCTTCCGAAATGCTGAAACGGTTAACGGGTGAGAGAACAATAGACAAGTTCGGGCGAACTTGTATGCCTGAGCTTACTGTGGGTACAAGTTCGGGCGAACTTGTCATGTTTCCTGAGAAACTAGACAAGTTCGAGCGAACTTGTACTGGTTGTTGAGGGATGGTACAAGTTCGGGCGAACTTGTCTAATTCTCTTGAGAATTGGACAGAGTTCGGGCGAACTTGTGCCATTTTTGAAGTTTGGTCAAGTTCGGGCGAACTTGATGTAATCCGAGCGAACTTGATCGTTTTGGCATCCAAATCGTGCTTTTCCCCCGTTTTTTGAGGAAATCGAGTGTTCATCCCTCCAACCTTAAGCCACTGAATTAAACTTAGGCTGGAGAGGTCTTTTGGAGCGAGTTTAGCCATTTTACAGAAACTCAGGCTAATCCGGGCGAACTTGATGGTTCAGACGGGTTAGTCCAGCTTGTGTAAAGTGACGATTTCGTCCTTGTGCTTCCGGATCTGAGATATTGTTTGACAACGCCTCGTTCCACTTCAAAGTGAACGAAACATACCTCATTAGTCCGAATATTGTGTGAAAATCGATGTTTTATAAGGTTTTACTCAGATCTAAGAGTAGATCTGAGTGAAAAAGAGAAGTTTTATAGAAAAAGATGAAGATTTTCGTAAACAGAAGAGATTTGATGAAAGCCAAAATCATTGTAAAAAGTTGTTGAACGTAGCTGTAGTTGAAAACGGGTTGAATCTTACTTAGAAAACAAAGGGTTTCGGTTTTGGGGAGCTCCTGGCGAACTTGCAGCAAGTTCAAATGGAGAATGGAGCTGAGTATTTATAGGTGGAGGTGGGAATGAGTGACCAGATATCAAGTTCGGGCGAACTTGTATCAAGTTCGGGCGAACTTGTATCAAGTTCGGGCGAACTTGTTACAAGTTCGAGCGAACTTGTATGTGCTTCTGAGTTTTGGAACAAAGTCCGGGCGGACTTGTGTCTGTTGATGGATCTTGGTGGACTAGGCAAGTCCGGGCGAACTTGTGATGCACAAGTTCGGTGGAACTTGAGCTAGTGGCCAAGTTTTGTTTGATTATTTCGCGTTACGAGTTCGTTCGGCGATTCGGTTTGTATGAGATAGTTATATTAAGCGTTGCAATTGATGTAATAGTGCGATTTAGCGATTCACGCGAGTGAGAGCGTTGCGATAGCGATTATAACCATAATATAAACAAATATAACACACATGAAACATAGTATCACCTAATTAACTGCAATTTTGCGATGCGATGAGATAACCGATGCAATGACACAAGTGTTTATTAAACAATAAGCCACTCGGCTCGTATAGTAGCATAATTACTTGTGATTGCGATTAAATTAGCGATACGTTTAATAAGCGATTAGATGCGATATAACTGTAATTCCACATAGTTTAATTAACACAACTTTCTTATAAACGAATCTCGGGATTACAAATAATAGATACAACTAAAATAAAAGAAAAAGATAACAACGAAATTTGGAGTTGTTACAACGGAACCGAATATTTTAAACATGGCCTAATCCATAAGACCATAGGTTTTTAAGTTAGTGTTTAGGTGTTTAACCATGGCCCAGTCCATATTTTTTTGGTGAAGTGTTTAAGTCTTTTAACCATGACCCAACCTCATTAAATTTAAAACTCTAGCCACTTTGTGTTCATATGTATGCTTCCACATAACACTTGGAAGTAAAATATAATTGCTAATTCTACAAGCTTTAATTGTGTATATTTATTTTTTGCGTATGATATTTGCATAACCCACACATTTAAAGCCTAACTTTAGAAATGATAAAATAACCGACTTATAACCGAACCAAAACGTCATTCACCACAAATAACCGATTAACCAAAACCGCATTAACCGAACCGAATGGCTATGATTTTTTGATAACCGAAGTGTGCGGTTATAGTTTCGGTTATAGGCAATAACCGAATCAAACCTCACCATGCAGACCTCTACCCCGAAGAAAAAAAAATAATAAATAAAAAAGAATTTCCCCCAACAAAATATCACCCTCCACCACCAACCCTAATTTCCTCCATCATCAATTTCCCCATTCAAAAATCAAATCTTATTCTTCATCCTCTCAACTCCACGTTAGATTCCTCTCTCTCAACATCTCTTCAATTCATCCAATTTACCACAAATATATCCATCGATGCATCCGTTTCATTTCTCCCCTCAAATTTAACCTCCACCAATACATACACGTATATACATGTACAGGCACCGCGGCAGCTCGGTATCGCGGCCGGAGATGGTGGGAGGAGGAACGGTGTCGTTTGATCGGAAACGAATAAACGATGCGTTGGATAAGCAGTTGGAGAAAACATCATCTTCTTCAACCGTTAGGGTTTTGAATAAGGAGAAAGAGAAAGAGAAAGAGAAAGAGAAAGAGAAATTGTCCGTGGCTTCTACTTCCACCATCGCGACCACCAAAATCGACGGCTCAGATGGTTTGTTTGTTTTCTTTTGTAATTTATTTTTTAAAATTTATGTTATTTTTACAGTTTTATTATGTGCTATATGTATGAGTTTGTAATATAGATATTGTTGTGACACCTTAGGCAAATCCCATATCAACGGCCCTAGAACCGCACCCAAACGAGTAAACAATCCTCTTCTACGGGCCGTAGACATCACAAACCTCACCCAAACCAGCCCCAAAAATCACCTGTGCACCTATGCAGTTAATATCGGCTGCGATATTATCGGCGATATGACCGATATTGACTGTATTTTGGATACCTTGGTTGATGTGGACTCGGATGTTATGATTATATCATGTTTCAAGTATTGACGCTTTTGAGTTTTGACTTTTGATATTACTATTAATGTTATTTATTTTTTACTTTTATATATCTATATATATAAATTCTGCATGATATTAAAATTACCGATATCCCATCGCGATAACCTATATCTCAAATGTTTGCCCTTGATTTTGGATCGCATTAACTGCATAGGCACCTACCAAACATGTAGGGGCGGACCTCGTGTATAACAAGGGGCAACCCCCGCTATGGCTTGGCGCTCCGGCGGTAGTGTAAAATTAGTGTAAATTTTGGAAAAAATTTGACGTTTTTTCAATTTTGTTACTGCTTTTTTATAAAACGTTACCGCTTGGCAGATTTTCTAGATCCGCCACCGCAAACATGCCACTAACAACACCTAAGTCTTGCCATTGAACAAGAAGGAACCGGAGGCGGCTAGAAGACGTGATTGGCGACCAATGTGGCCTCGATTAAGACCGCACCGTATGCCATTGGACCAGTTGAATGGGGACCCCCATGGTGCTTGTTACTGTTCTAGAGGACATTTTCAAGGGCGCAGGATTGATACGTGTCCCACTCTTGTATTTTTGTTATTAACAAACTTCCATGTTTTCCTTGTTTTGTATGCATGTTAATTTTTAAATTGCACGCTTATTATCGTTTAGGAGTTTTAGCATTCTATCATGTAGTTAAGCTAGTTTGAAGGATAATAAAAGCAATGAATTGTTTCGAAGTCTCGTTCTTGTTTTTCGTTGGGAGTGTTCGTCTACTATAAAAGGCTACTATCCTGGGAGATTGACCATCTTGAATCGGTCTCTAACAATGGCCGTATATGAGAGAACTCCACAGTTAAGTGTGCTTGAGCGGGACCAGTACCAGGATGGGTGACCTTCTGCGAAGTCCCCACTTGGGCAACCAAAAATGAAGCCGTGAGCTCTTGATGGGCAAAACGGAGTTATGGACAATATTGGTTGTATGAGAGGCCTGATGTTACATTTGTATTCCTTGCATAACTATTTTACGCTATTAATAATTTTCACCTCTATTCTTGTTTACATGTGGCAATGTGTGATATACATCAAGTTCGGTTACTGAAATGGGTTAACCAGGTCGCATTTTTACCCGCAACCGAACCCACCCGAAGACCCGCCATGATCCGACCCATCTGCAGCAAATTAGAGCCATGTTTTTTTACTGTGTATTTTATTTCTATTCTTTTTTTTATTTTCTGCATTCTAGTTCAAAGTTTGTGATAGTGCTCAAAGTCAGTTTGCATGTTTTTAGGTAGTGGGTCAGTTTCTTTTTTTATTTTCTATATGTACGACCAAATGGCAAGGTGCAAAGTTAGTGTGTTTATGAGTTTGAATTTGTGTGTTAATTTTCTCTCAATGGATTTTGAGGTGAATTAATTTTTCCATTGCTAGTTTAAGTGTGGCATCTTAGACGGTGTTCTTTGGATCCTATTCGGAGCTAGGTGGTGTATCTGTATCCTATCTCGGTTTAGGTTTGCCCTATTGCTTGTTTGTGTGGTGATTTTTGTATCACAAACGGGCTTTAGATCTATCCTTTATTTTATCGTTTTATTTGAACCGGTGATTCGGGGTTTTACTCCTATCAATGTTCTTGCAATTACAGAAATTTGATTGGCTTCTTGATTTCAGGCCAAACAACGTTAACACTAAAAGTCCTAGCACACATACCAATAATTTGTATGATGAAGCATAACTCCTAATTTAACACTAACTATTTGTGTTGCAGAGGAATCTGAAACAGATAGTGAGGAGGAATCTGACGTTAGCGGTTCCGACGAGGACGATACTTCTTGGATCTCATGGTTTTGCAACTTACGAGGAAACGAATTCTTTTGTGAAGTTGATGACGAGTACATTCAAGACGATTTCAATCTATGCGGGTTAAGCAGTCAAGTTCCTTACTTTGATTATGCACTCGATCTAATTCTCGATGTAGAGTCCTCTCACGGTAAGCTATGCGCACAAGTTACTAATATCATCTTTATCGCTTATTATTGTGGTCAATAACGGTCTGACTTATGCGCATGAACAGGAGATACGTTCACCGAAGAGCAGAACGAACTTGTGGAATCAGCAGCGGAGATGTTATACGGCTTGATCCATGTCCGTTACATATTGACTACAAAGGGAATATCTGCAATGGTATAGTAACTGCACCTTTTTATTTCTCTGAGGGTAAATTACTATTTTGGCCCCTGAGGTTTAGTCAGGTAACCCTTTTGACCCAAAAAAATCTTTTGACATATCAAGCCCTGATGTTGCATTTTGTAACGGTTTTGGTCTTAACACTAACTCTGTTACTTTATTTGTTAAGTGTAAGGGTATATTGGTAGTTTTACATCTCAGGGGTTGTCTATGTAAATTATAAAGTTCTTTTAATATTTAAGGGCTATTTGTGTAATTACTTAAATTAACAAAAACCAAATCAGAATCTCATTCTTCCTTTTCTGTAAAAGGAGTTTGTTTTTATATGTAAATATTAAAAAGTGTTTTATTTTATTTTTAACTTTTTATTGTTATTTTGTTTTTATTATTTTTTATTTTTACGATTATTATTTAATATAACTCGTTTTAAATATATAAATAAAAACGTCTTTTCTAAAAGCGTTGGTTTTTATAAACGTCTTTCTAAGATCGTTCGTTTTTCAAACTTCTTTTTAAACTGTTCATCCTTTTTACTATATCGTTTATTTAAATTGTTCATTTGTTAAAACCGTTCGTTTGTTCAAAGTTTGTTCATTTTTAACCTTTTTTTATTAAAATCGTTCATTTTTAACTTCTTTTTTTTTAACATAAACAACTTTTGAGGTGTAAAAGGACCAAAATTCTCTTTTAACACTAAACATAAAAGAGTAACAAAGTCAGTGTTAGGGGCCAAAATCGTTGAAAAATGCAACCGCATGGTCTAATATGTCAAAAGATTATCTTTTAGGCCAAAAGGGTTAAACTGACTAAACCTTAGGGGCCAAAGTAATAATTTACTCTCTCTTATTTCATTATTTACAAATTCGATGTTAATGTTTCATTTAATTTTCAGTTGGAGAAATACAAAAACTATGACTTTGGACGGTGTCCGAGAGTTTATTGCACCGGACAGCCTTGCCTTCCCGTTGGCCAATCGGATATACCGCGTTCAAGTACCGTGAAAATATACTGTCCCAAGTGTGAAGACATCTACTACCCTCGATCCAAATACCAAGGCAGTATCCTCACCTTATATATCTATATGCTTGTTAATATATGCTCGATCCAAATACCAAGGCCTGTAAATGAACCAAACGAACACGATTCGTGTTTGTTCATATAACTTTAACCGAAAAAGGGCATTTTCGTGTTCGTTTAAAACTAAATGAACAGTTCACGAATAGAAACAAACAAAACTTAAACGAATACTAGTGAACATAATTGAACAAACATAAACACACACAAATGAACATGATTGACCAAACATAAACAAAGACAAACGAACATAAAAAAGTTTTTTTTTTATATAGAAACTAGCGATTAATTACGATAGGTTCCATTGTAAAGCCTATTTTTATTACTAGAAATCCCAATTAATTATTAGTTATATTTCTATAAGTAGTTAGAAAACCATTTTTATTTATATTATATAAATATTACTACTTATATATTTATTGAAAATTAAACGAACAGAAACAAACATAAACGAACGTAAATAAACAGACTTAAACAGACGTTCACGAACTTATAGGCCTGGATACAAAGTGTAAAGTGCGATGGTGGTATAATATATCACTCTTATATTTTGTGTTTCTTGTTTATATACATACATATTATATAAGTTATTGTAGAACAGGATGAATCAAATCTAGGATGAACTTCAACTCCATGGAACTTTTATAATGAATTTTAATTCGTTTTAAAGTAAAATGCCTTTTTTGTCCCTGAGGTTTAATCGCTTTTGTGACTTTCGTCCTTAAGGTGCCATATTCATCCAAATAGTTTGACATCTTGCCATATTCATTACCGAGGGCCAAATTACGTGCTACAAAAGTCGCAATAATTTGCCAAACTCAAGGATGAAAATTGCAATAAACCGCAAACCCGAAAGACTCAAATGCACAAAATAGTCATTTTGGATCGAATAAGCAAAAAGACTAAACCTCGGGGACGATTTTGGTATTTTACTTGTCATTTTATAACCTTGTGTTGATAATAACCTGCCCTGCTAATCATATAGCTTAATGTGAGTGTGACTAGTATTTCCTTCACTTGCCATAGATATCGATGGCGCGTATTTCGGAACCACCTTCCCTCACTTGTTCTTGATGACTTATGGCCACCTGAAGCCACAAAAAGCAACACAAAGCTACGTACCAAGAGTGTTCGGCTATAAGCTCCACAAACCATGATCACAGGTCCACCCTTCTTCCTACCAGTTTTGCTTGAAATCCCGTGTCACGTATTCAATTCTACATCAAGTCAGGTCAGTTAAAACGGTAGATATGTCCAAAAAGGTGGAAACTTGATTTGGCGAATGGTGGACCGATTCTGGCCTGTCTACTTGATATGATGTTAGTGTAATAGTTACAAGTCAACTTTTTTTTTCTTCATAATTTTTATTAAGTATAATTGGTTTTGAAATTTACATGGAAACTCACTTGGCTTTGTAGTAGTTAGTTTTATTTTGCCTGACATGTTAACTTTTTGGAAGTGTTATTTAAAGGGCATGTGCAATGGCAAGTTGGCAACCATGATATTTCGGATCTAAACTCAGGAACTAGTTCTGTTATTAGATGTTGTGTTAAGAAACTACCGTGGTTTTCTTAATGTTTCATTCTGTATATAAAGAAAATATCATGATTGATATTTGCTTTGCATAACATGCAAACAAATGAAACAACAGATAACAAACTTTGGTTGCGAAAACAAACTATAGAACACGATAAGAGTTGTATTTTGATTACTGACTTTTTTTTGACTCTTTGATATGATTGTAATGTGTGGAACTCTCTCGTAAATCGCTTTAAGAGAGATTTGTGTATATAATAGTGTCTTTAATCTCTTATATTATTTCTATTTATCCCAAGGTAGGCTTAAAGTTTCTCAATTATGTATATTAAGAGATTAAAGTTTCTCACTTATGTTTCTCACTTCCAGAACTGTTGTAGACAATAAACTTTCATGGTGTTTTCATGTTCCAGAATCAACGTTTTCCTTGTTTCAGAATTCGACGTTTTCCTTGTTTTAGAATTGTTGGTTGCTGCACCAAATCGCCGCTTGTGCCTAGCCTTTTGTCCAGTTCCAGAACAGTTGTCGTGACTGCTGTGATCGCTTCTTTATAGGTTTCTGTTCATGTCATTGTGACCACTGCTTCCTAGTCCTAAAACAGTTTCTGCAACCACCTCTTGTAAATCCATACACTTCATGATTTAAGCCTGATAACCAACTCCTAAAAAAGGCTTGAACACCTAAAACCGCCAAAAAATGAGCATACTTGTTACCTTGCTTGTGTATGCGAACATATACACTATTGTATGCGACTGTATAGCCTGAGATGGTTGTGTACGAGCGTATCCACGTGTGTATATAGGTTCATGAAGAATCAAATCTAGCCAAGGGGTGACTCAGATTTGATCATCTAGCCAAAGGGTGACTCAGATTTGATCAACCAGCAGACATCCTCGAGGAGAAGCTTGAGCAAGTAATCACCAGATGTCCTACAAAACAGTAACATCGTTAGGCTCGTCACACGATGGGATTCTTCTCTGTGACCACCCTTAGGCATGAGAATAAGTACTCGTTTGATTGATGAAAGTAAGATTTTAGTGAGAGTAGTAGAGAAAGATAGTATGTAGATCTTCTTCCCTATTGATAGTAGACTTGGTTAGACGTGGCTTTCCTTCAGGTGAGATGGTCCCCACGGACCGTTTTGGTAACACCTGGCATGCCTTCATTGGTAGAAAACATTCCATTCCCAAAGAGTGCATAGTGCTGACGCCATCTTTGATCTGATTGCTGGAAAGAGAATCCACACCCACGGTGTGCGTGGAGGGCAATGTGGCTATGCACGGGACCACCGTAAGATAGGAAATGTGACACCTTAAGGGAAAGTGTGCGGCTGATCTTATGCCACATGTCTTTGGTGATATAATCGGCGTTTAATCGGGTATATTCCTCTAAATTCATATGCTTGTTGCTAGTTATAAACATGCTCAGTGTTTTCTACTAGCATATTCAACCATGTTTCATTCCAAACTATCGGACTCATATTTTGTACACATACACTTTTTAATAGACTCGATCAATTACTTGTAAAGGGAGCGAACGAGAACTAACCTTTTCATTTATAGAAAGTTACAAGACGAGTTTATATTATAAGAATTAGTTGTTCAACTACAAAAAGAGTATCCAAATGATAACCCCATATCTAGTGTTTAAAACATTCTATTATACTACCAAGGTTTTAAAGACATTCACAACGAACCCATCTTTAAAAAATAAGCACGTTCAAACCCTGCAACCGTGTATTCTTGATCACTAGCGACCTACAGATTCTTTTTCACACCTATTCACACACACACACACACAAACAAGTTAGTAAAGAACCAATGAAGATACTTCCGCAAAACTAGCTTGTACGTAGCAAATATCGAAGCAAACCATGACAAAATACAATCACGATGTATATTATGCCAGTTCCTTACAGTTCCTCTAGCGTATCTACAGGTCTAAAAACCGATATTTGATTTACCGTATGTTTTAGGTTGTATAAGTCACTTTCTTACAACCCAAATAGGTACCAAAAACATAATTTTGGCTAGCCATGTGTACCATCAACAACTTATTTTAGAATTTCTTTCCAACTCTACATTTGTGGTTATACCAACCTTTCAAACAAGACACAATTCATGTGACTCATCAATTCACACCAACGAGTCACAAACTGTATGGATTCTCATCTTACAAGTATGGTGCCGCAAACCATGTGACTACTCCTTATGAATTTATGAATAGCGTCGCTGTGGCGGAGCCATAAATTATTTCAATGGTGTTAATTTTTGGTACTTGGATTTATAACAACCCGGTATTAAAATTTTTGGGTCGGTTGAGGCCGGGTTGAAAAACATTACAAAAACCACTATCATAAACAATGTCCTTGTAAAAACCCACGTGTAAATGTCCATGGCTCCTCTCTTAGATAAAAATAAATCAAGTATCGATCACTCATGACTTTTCATTTCGAGCGGGATCGTCCCTAAGTTACATTGATTGTGACTCTTCTCAACTTATTCGTCTATATTTTATATCGGTTAAATAATCAAAATTAGTTAATTAGTTAATTGGCCTCTAATTTGTTATTGGGATAATAGCTTAAAAATAAGACAGAGACTTATATATATATATATATATGATGGAATTAAGTAATTGGGCTTAACTAATAAACTATAAAAATACGTAAAATGCTTATCTAGCCTTTTGCTTTAGTAACAAAATTGTAACAAAATATATATAGTTTTTTTTCATTTTATATTAAGTAATTGGCCAATTATATATATATATATATATATATATATATATATATTTTAATAAAATCAATAGTGCCAATCGTATAGTATCGTTGAAAATTTTCTATTACACATTCAATATAACACGTAAAATAGATTGATGACATATGTTAATATAATTTCAGATAACTAAAATATAAGATTGAGTAGTTTGTGAGTCTTCTATTACCCACCTTGGTCCTTAAAGGGTTGCATGATTCTTGATATTCCTTGCCTGACCTTTGTCCTACTAAACTTAAACACAAATCCAATACAAACTACATCTCAATTTGAACAACACTAAGTTTTATTGTATCTAACACATTGATTATTCAATACATATTTTCAACACGAATTTATGATGCTCCATTAAAAGATTTTATCAAACACTTTGTATGCATTTAATTTCTTAAAGCATCCTACATTGTTTATTTATCATTCCAAATCCTTACCCCTAATCATTCATGTAACAATCGGTCCCTTTCATTGTATAATATAATTCAAGAATGCCCATGCCAATATTAGTAAAATACCTCAACCTTTCATGTTAGGTTAAATTATCTTAGTTTATCATCTTCTTCATTTTTGATTAAATTCTAACATATAGGACACAAATGGCAATTACATATATATCTTAGATCCCCACAGAGCTTCCAATGGTCATAAAGATAAATTAATATATAAAACCTTCAAATTACTTCATTTAGGTCAAATTTTTAACCAATAATGACTCCACACAAGATGTCTACTAGAATGACCATTGATGACGGGGTAGCTCAAGCCTGAATAAAATAGACTTTATACATTAACGCTTGAAATGTTAAAGGGCCAAAGGGTTCATAACCCGCGAACTCAGGTGAACAGCAAAAAGTATGTGAACAGTAAACCATCACTTCACTGATTGCTTCACCAACCCTCTCACAGGCGCAAAAGAGAGTCTGTGCATAAAGAACAACCTATTAACCGCAGGTCCAAAGCCTTCAACCCTCAAACGGGTAATTCCTCCACTGTAGCCTTGGATTCTTGGTCACGACCTTCTTCTTATAGAATATCCTTTGCCTGTAAGAACGAGCCTCAACTACCACCATCCACATTCCAGACCAGTTGAGTGCACCCATACTCTCTGATCTTCTCCACTTTCTTGAGAACAAGTTACATACTTGTTTCTCTTCTTCACTACAAACAAGCATTGCTTCGCTTACAACTACATTCCGGTTCGAATTCCCTTCGAGCTGGAATCAAAAGCGATCAATAACCAAGTCATCCACCCCACGTGCTACAAACGTGGGAGGACTCCATGACCTGCGTTAGGCTAATTGAAACCCTTGAAGCCTTTTAGCCTAACCAGACAGTCCACTACCCTTGGTCTCATACCGGTTGTAACAACAAGTTGGCGCCCACCGTAGGGTTACACCGCTTATTCTTCTCAAAAGACCAGTAGTGTAGCTCCATTTTTCTTCAATATCATCATGTCAGAAAACGGATCTCCTGGAGAAGTTAATCAAGTACCACGTACTTTCACATCCACCGTTAGTCCAACCTCACCGGTTGTGACAACCCCGCTCTCCACCCCTGGAGATACTTCTGCCGGGATCTCGTTTCCTGAGTTTTTCCAAACACTGACTCCTTCCCGTTCTGGGGCTCCATCCCCACAAATCGGCACTTCAAGTTCCCCGGAATGCATTGATTTAACCCCAGAAGGAGTTGCCAGAAATTTCTTGCGGTTGAGGTCTTTCCTCAACCAACACGTAAGTCAAGAATGGGAAAAAGGGGTCAGAATAAGGTTGGATTATGACGAGCCTAAACCGTCTCTATCTCCGGTACCACCGCCTCCACCTTTCAGCAACTCACAACCCATGGCTTCTGGCCATGAAGCTGGTCCCAGCACAACATATCAACCTTTCAACCCTACCCCTTATTCTTATGGAAGACCTAACCCAACGGCCTTCCCCATATTCACTTCTCAACCAGTCATGACAAGTGCACCCGTCAGGCACGAAACCACCTTTGAACAGCTATGGCAGTCCCCAGTGACAAGCGTTCCCCCTCCGGTTGCCTCCACATGGGAGCAAGCATTTGGCTACTTTGCCTCTGGCACAAAGCGCTGTTATGAATGCCTCCATGGGAATACTTTGTGTTGCACAGCCAGAAAGCCTTCAAGGCTTTAACCTGATGCCCCAAATGATGGCTCAAATGATGGCATATTTCCCTTGGTCTCAGCTCATCAATCAAGTGTTGAGTACTCACCAAGGAACGACAAGTCATAATCTTGCTACAAGGGCAGAGGAATACCTTGCAAAACCTTACAAGCCCAACAACCTATCGTGTTTTTCCCAACAGTTCCAAACAAAGATCAAGATGCCTTCTCACATAAAAACATATGATGGAACCGAGGATCCCGAAGATCACCTCCAGATCTTTACCGGTGCAGCTAGAATCGAAAAATGGTCCAACGCTGAGTGCTGCCTAATGTTCATGCAAACTCTCGTTGGATCCGCCAGGATATGGTTCAATGACCTACCCGCCAAAAGCGTTCGAAGCTTTGATGATCTGAGCAAAGGGTTTCTGGCCAATTTTTCACAGCAAAGGAGATACGTCAAGTATGCCACTGTGATTTTCCAAATCAAGCAAACGGACGACGAAAGTCTCTGAGAATTCATTGGAAGGTACAAAAAAGAAGGTCTTACCTACGTCGGTGCAGACAGAAAATGAGGGTGGCTGGTTTTATGAACGCCATCACCTCCAAATATCTCACAAGAGACTTCAACAAGAGCCTACCCAAGATTCTTGAAGAAGCCCTTAAAAAGGGCCGAAGCACATATACGAGGAGAGGAAGTAGTGGATATCAAAGAACAAAGGAAACGGGCACCTAGCTGGCGAAGCAGCAGCCCAAGCAGAAAGAAGGGAAATTTCGGCCATTACGATAAACGATTCAAGGGTTCAGACTCCCGGAAACCTGAACCTCGGAACCCTCCAAGCAGAGAAAGAACCGTCAATTTCACATCCCTGACCAAAACCCCTCAAGAAATCCTAGCAACTGAGGAAGTCGAGCACAGCTTCCGACCCCCAAGACTTTACCCAAAAGTAAGAAGAATGAAAACTCCACTCAATACTGCGAGTTCCACGAAGAAAAAGGCCATCACACGAATGATTGTTTTCAACTCAAGAAAAGGATTTAAGAAGCCTTAAGTCCGGAGAATTGGCTCATTTAGTGAAAGGGGCCAGGGACAAAATGGCTGAAGGAAAAAAAGCAAAGAAGTAAGCATGGTGAACATCAATCAAGAGGTTTCTCATAAAAACAACGCTTGGAGGCTTGGGAGCTTCAATGTGTCTGCTTCCCACCACCTCAAGGAAACCTACTCTCAAACCCCCTGGTGGTCGAAGCAATGGTGGGGACAAGTAAGACAAGCAAAGTCTACATCGACACAGGGGCGGCCACCGAGATCATGTGTGAAAAGTTCTTCAACTGTCTCATAGACGAGGAACGTTCAAGGCTTCAACCCTTGGGGTCCTTTATAAAAGGTATCGCTGACATACCCCTCAAGCCTTTAGGCCAGCTAACCCTTAATGTCTGTTTTAGTGAAGGCAAAATGGAAAGAACCAGACCACTCACCTTTGTGGTTATCAACATCCCTTCCAACTATGATGTTATCATAGGAAGGCCAGGACAGTGTGCATTCGGTATGGCTGTCTCGGTTGGCCAAGGCACTGTCAAGTTTCCCACTGAAAGAGGAATTGCAACCCTCCAACCGACCCAAGAAGCTTACATGATCGAAGGGGAAGGTTCAAAAAATGAAGAAAATGAAGGATTGATCATAAACCCCAAGTACACTGAGCAAAGGATAAGGGTTAACAACAACCTATCCCAAGAAACTCTCTCGTACCTTGAGAAGATGCTCGTACACTATAGCGATGTCTTTGCTTGGTGCCCGGAAGACATGACGGGCATCCCTCGAAGCATTGCTGAACATGAGTTAAGAATACCCCCAGATGTCAAGCCTGTGGTCCAAAAGAAGTGGAGTTTGGCTCCCGAACGAAGCGGGGCAGCATGCCAAGAAGTCGAAAAGCTTATTCTCGCCGGAATCCTTCAGGAAGTGAAATACCAATCATGGATTTCCAACCCTATTATGGTTCGAAAACCGACAAGTCTTGGAGGATGTGTATCGACTTCACGAAAGAAGAAGATGAAGAAAAAACCGCATTTCACACAGACAAGGGTATTTTTTGCTATAAAAAAATGCCTTTTGGTCTAAGAAACGCCGGTGCGACTTACCAACGCCTTTTTGACAAAGCATTTGCTAGTCAAATTGGAAAAAAACATGGAAGCTTACATCGACAATTTAGTGATAAGAAGCAAAATCGAGTATCAAATGCTCGACAACGTTCAAGAGACCTTCTAAAACCTGAGAAAAATCAACATGAAGCTCAACCCGGTAAAATGTTCATTCGGATTTGAAAAAGGCAAATTTCTGGGGCATATCATGGGGAAACAAAGTATAAAAGCCAATCCAAACAAGGTCAGAGCTGTTTTGGAAACCAAATCCCCACAAAGCAAAAAAGAAGTTGAGAGTCTAAACGGAAGGCTTGCAGCCTTGAAGCGTTTTACCTCCAAGCTCGTTGAGAAGTCTCTCCCTTTTTTCAAGACACTCGAAGGGTGTGCAAACAAAAAATATTTCTGATGGACGGAAGAGGCAGAAGAAGATTTTAACCAGATGAAGCAATACTTAGCTTCACTCCCAGCCATAGCAGCCCTAGAAACGGGAGAAACGATCCATGTTTACCTCTCAGCTACTGAAGAAGCCATAAGCGCGGTCTTAACCATTGAACGAGACAAAGTTCAGGTACCCGTTTATTTCTTCAGTAAAACGATAAAACTGGCTGAGATCAAATATCCTCCTTTGGAAAAACTTGCTTTAGCCCTAGTCCAAATGGCTGGAAGGCTTCGAAGGTACTTTCAAACACACCCAATGCAAGTGGTCACTGACCAACCCATCAAAAGTGTGCTTGAAAAACCAGAAAATTTAGGACGGTTAGCCAAATGGGCTGTGGAACTAGGTGAACATAACATCACCTATGTCCCCAGAAAAGCTATCAAAGCCCAAGTCATGGCAGATTTTATTGTTGAAATACCAAAGCAAGACACCACTGAAGTTAATGTAACTACCACTGACTTCTGACCCTGAAGCCTGGAAGCTTTTTACCGATGGGGCTTCCAGCATTGAAGGGTCAGGGGCTGGGCTCATTTTAATCAACCCTGAAGGGTTAGAGTTTACATACGCTCTTCGACTGGAATTTCAGACCACTAACAACGAAGCTGAATACGAGGCACTGATCGCTGGTCTAAAGATAGCCAAAGAAATGAAGGTTCAAAGGCTTCAAGTCTTCACAGACTCGTTGCTTGTTTCAAGTCAAGTCAATAATAGCTATCTAGCAAAAGAGCCCAACATGAAGAAGTATCCGGAGAAGTCAAAAGAATTGATGAACGCATTTCAAGCATGTACCATCAAGCAAGTCCCCAGATCCCAAAACAAGAGAGCTGACGCTCTGAGCAAACTTGCATCTCTTACGTTTGCTCACCTTACCAAGAAAGTGTTGGTTGAAGTGTTGAAAACCCCCTCCATTCAAGAATTGGAGGTTCAAGACGTAATCACAGAAGAAGGCCCTAATTGGATGACTCCTATTGAAAATTTCTAAAAAATGGTGAATTACCCATTGATCCGATAGAGGCCGAAAGGGTTCGAATGAAATCTAGACAATACGTGTTGCAAGGGGAAACCCTTTTCAAGAAAGGATACCTTGCACCGTTGCTGAGATGTGTTGGTCCTGAACAAAGCCAACATCTAGTCAAAGAGGTTCACGAGGGAATATGTGGAGCTCATTTTGGACCAAGATCAGTGGTTGCAAAATTAATGAATCTCGAATACTTCTGGCCCACTATGCATCGAGACGCAACCGAACAACTGAAGAAGTGTGAAGCTTGTCAAATACATGCCCCGGTTCCCAAAAGCCCCAAGCACGATCTTGTTCCTATTTCCTCAGCCTGGCCCTTCCACAAGTGGGGAATGGATATTGTCGGTCCATTCCCACCGGCCAAGGGTGGAGTGAAATTCCTATTGGTGGTTGTGGACTACTTTTCCAAGTGGCCTGAAGTCAAGCCACTTGCAAAGATTTCGGGCAAACAAGTCATCGACTTCGTGTGGGAAAGCATCATTTGTCGCTTTGGGTTACCAGGAGTATTGGTCACGCACAACGGAAAACAATTTGGTGAGAAGCCTTTCAGCACATGGTGCAAGGAATTCAGAATAACCCAAGTTTTCAGCTCAGTTACATACCCACAATCCAATGGTCAGGTCAAAAGAACAAATCGCAGTATATTAGAAGGTATCAAGACCCGGTTAGGAAAACATGAAAACAATTGGCTCGAAGAACTCCCAAATGTTCTGTGGGCGATAAGAACAACGAAAAAAACAAGCCACAAAGAACACCATACAGCTTAGTATTTGGCTCAGAAGCTGTTATTCCAGCGGAGATCGGAGTTGTGACACAAAGAACGCTCAACATGGACCTCGAAACAAACAAAAAAGAGACCATGTTGACTTACAACTCCTCGAACAATTCGTGATCAGACCGCCATTCAGGAAGCCAAATATAAGCAAAAAATGGAAGTCTATTACAATGCAAGGGTAAAACACGAACGTTTCAAGCCAGGGGATCTCGTGTTTCAAAACAACGAGGCCAGCAAAAAAGAAAACCAAGGAAAACTTGGCCCGAAATGGGAAGGGCCATACACAATCCTTGAGGCCCATAAAGGAGGATCTAACAAGTTAGCCGATGCAGAAGGCAAGAAGCTTCACATGCACTGGAACGGCCAAATCCTTAAAAGGTTCCATGTCTAGACAAGAAATTTAGAATGTATTCAAGAGTTGTATAATCTCCCATTTTTTAAACGAAAAACCTCTTGAATGAATGATGAAGCTTTTATCATAACTTGTCTTATCTATCCTATAATCAGGTTGAGAACCTAGCAAAAAACTCCATCGCAGGGGCCATGTAAGGGGATGAGCTCCCAGGCCACATAGCTCAATAGGTTCAAGGGTTAAATGAACCTATATAAGGGGTGGGTTCTAAATCAACACAACTCCATGAGATTTAGATTTGTTTAACAAACTTGTCTGATAGACGGGTTTGAACAGCCTACATCAATCGTTCCTTAAACTTTAAAAAGTTTACGAAACACAAACACACCAAGTAATGGTATAAAGGATAGACAACATGTGCCATTTACCTAATGAAGCCTTGAAGCTAAAGTGACTGCAACACTAAAACTTCTTAAGGAAATTAGATAAATGGACGCATCAAACAAACAAGACAATCATCTGTTACACAAACAAAAGTATCAACACAAAATACTCATAAAGGCCATAAGGGCCATAATAACTAACAATAGTTTCAATAGTCATCAGGGCTAACCAACATAAGAAACCTTAAGGGTTTCAAAACCTAGATATTGTTCAAATAAGCCACAAAGGCTAACAACAACCACCAACAGAAACCTTAAGGGTTTCTGCTTAACCTACATTGTTCAAAAGACATAACATAGCATTGTTCATCAAGATGCTAAGAAAGCTACGAATAGGGTTTAAAAAAGTTTCATTTTGCATAACTCACAACAGACTTTGATGCACCAGCTTCAACACCTTTTGCTTTCTTTGCTGCTTTCTTCTTCCGGCCCTCATCAGCCACCTCAGTGGCTTCAAGGCTTAGATCCTTCAGGCCTTTACCACCACCAGAAAAGGTTTCCTCACTATCCCCCGAGCATGAGCATTTCTTGGACAAAGACTTTAACACCTTCTTACAAGCGGCCTCATCAAGACCACGAGGTTTCAAATCTTGCAAAACAGATAAAGGTTTGCCAAAACACTCAGAGACCTCACCCACATAAGGATAGGTCAGTTGCTCCATATCCCGAACCGAATCTTGAAACACTTGAAAAGCTTTGGGTTGGTGAAGAGAGGATTTTTCCTGAGGATCACCGGATTCACAAGCCTTGTAACTAGCAACATAGCCCTGATGCCTTCCATGGGCTAAAAGTTTGCCATATACACCACCCAGGACGCTGTTAAACTCGGCGAAATGAAGAAGGTAGGTAACTACCTGCTGAAAACCTTGCTCAATAAGCCACTTGTTATCATTAGTCGCTTGAGCAAGGGAGGCTGCCATCCTATCTTTCTCCTCCATAGAAGCCTCAAATTGCTTCTTCAAATCACCAATCTCTGCCTCATGCCTTTGAGTAAGCTCCCCAACCTTTTTCACCCATGCCTCCTCTTTTTTAGCAAAACCTCACTTTCTTTCTTCCAGTCATCAATAGAGGCCTTCATCTTGTCTCTATTCTTGGAAATGCCTCATATTCATGCATCCGTTTAAAAAAACGGGCAACCCCTTGAGGAAGCATCGTAGCAAAGTTGCAAGCACCCAACATCAGACGGGATAAGATCATGTCATCTTCCATCTCAGCAATAGTACCGCGAACCATAGGATGGGCAAAATGGTTTATCACGTCTTCACAAATAGCTGCGTCCTTGAAGCTGTCACCAACCTTGACACTCCAGTGGGGTACATAAATGGCATCCACGTCCAACCCTTCAGAGTCACTAACACTTTTGGCAGATGAACCTGCCACAGCTGCACCCTTCTTAACTCCAGCTTTTTTCTTCCCAACCATCACAGATAACCCTTTCTTTTCACCCTCAACAGCAGTACCCAAGTCATCCGAAGCCTCCATCTCATCACTTGGATCAACAGGACCAGAACTTGAAGGCTGGTCAGCACCTTTGATCAAACGCCAATTTGAACGCCGGGTAGCACCCTTCACATCAGATTTAGAAAATCCCTTCACATTCGGCACATTCACATAACCAGATCCTTCGGACCTATGTTCCATCCCTCTAACAACTGCATCCTCCCCCTTCGTGGCTTCAGCATCAGTAAACACAACATCCGATGTGTCATCACTTTTGATAAGGTCAAGCGCAGATATAACTGCAAAGAACAACACATAGATTTAAAACACAAGGTATAACAAAAAAAACCGAAACACACAAACCAAAAACAAAAAACAAAATGCATACCATGTCCATCCCTCATTAAAACTGGATCTCGATCCCTTTTATCCCACAGTTTGCTAACACCCAACAAAACTAACAAGTGTTCTGGGAAGGGACGAAGCCTCGAAGGACAAGCCCTAAGAGCTTTGAGAAAGCAACTATTCAAATCAGATTCAAGAGGCTCTGATTCATTAAGAACGACGTCTGGATGCCTCCAAACCATCTTAAAGGGTACAATTTCATCAGCGACCCAAAAGAACCGGTCCTTCCAAGAAGAGAGAGTAGTAACCATAGAAGAAATCAAACAAGTATCGACCTTAGCGATTTCGAAGGTGAACCAATCACCATTCTTTGCCAAACGAAAGAAACGACGGAAACACAGCAAGGTTGGGTCATACCCATTGGCTTGACAAATAAGTTCAAAATGAGAAATCCTAGCCAAACCATGAGGATGGATTTGGCCAAACGAAACACGATAATACTCTAAAACATTCAACACAAATGTCAAAAAAGGATGGCGAAGATTGGAAAACTTGAAATGGAGTAGGGGTGTTCAAAAAACTTGTGGCTCGCAGCTCGCTCGAAACTCGCTCGGAAAAAGCTCGAAAAAAGCTCGGCTCGAAATTGGCTCGGTTGTAAACGAGCTGGCTCGGCTCGGCTCGGTTTGTAAATAAGCCGAGCTCGAGCTTGGCATGGCTCGGCTCGTGAGCTCGTGAGCTGGCTCGATAGGTATACATCCTTCATATTTTTGTCCTACATTGCTCAAAAGACAAAAACTAAGGGACCCTAAAAAAGATGGCAAAGACAATTTACAAAGTGAATTAACTATTTATACTTGCATATTTAGCCATTTGGTTAAATTAAATTGCAATTGTGGCCTTAGTCTATGAAGATTTTTATTTTTTAGAGCATTTTAATTAGTAAATTTTGCGATTTTTTGTTGGTTCGAGCTAGATCGAGCCGAGCCGAACTGGCTCGAAATTTATTCGAGTCGAGCTCGAGCCTCAAATCTTGGCTCGATTTAAAATTCGAGCTCGAGCCGAGCCAGCTCGAATTGAGTTCGAGCCGAGCTCGAGCTGGGTCTGGCTCGACTCGGCTTGTTTACAGCCCTAAAATGGAGACAATACAGAGCAATCGACCCAGGAGGACATCGATCAATAGAGATATCGCAACCCGGTGCAACCGGTTTGAATTTCAAGTCAATACCCCATTCTACACAGAATGCCTCTACTTTTTCTTGGGTTTAGCGTGAGTAAGTCACCGACAAATCCTTACGAGAACCCATGAACAAAAACTAAAAGAAAATTATGAAGAAATAAGGAAAGATTGAGACTAACCTGGTGTCGAGGAAATGGATATGAACTTGAGAGAAATGTGAAAAGTTTGTTTTTTACAATGAATAAATGAAAAATAAATGAAGTAATAGAGGTTATCATTACCCACCAGGCACTTGCAACCGCCGCCTGACAAAAACTGCCAGTAGTCAAATGAACTGTCTTTTCAAATTCAAATTTCAAAATCTCAACTGCAACAAATCCTTCAAGCCTTGAAGCCTTTAAGCAACAAAAATAAAGTGTAAAAGTCAGAAGCCTTTGAGCATACATCCCAAAAACCTCTGAATTGGGGGGCTGATGAGGGGGTAGCTCAAGCCTTAATAAAACGGACTTTACACATTAACGCTTGAAAGGTTAAAGGGCCAAAGGGTTCATAACCCGCGAACCCACGTGAACAGCAAAAAGTATGTGAACAGTAAACCATCACTTCACTGATTGCTTCACCAACCCTCTCACAGCCGCAAAAGAGAGTATGTGCACAGAGAACAACCTATTAACCGCAGGTCCAAAGCCTTCAACCCTCAAACGGGTAATTCCTCCACTGTAGCCTTGGATTCTTGGTCACGGCCTTCTTCTTATAGAATATCCATTGCCTATAAGAACGAGCCTCAACTACCACCATCCACATTCCTGATCAGTTGAGTGCACCCATACTCTCTGATCTTCTCCCCTTTCTTGAGAACAAGTTACATACTTGTTTCTCTTCTTCACTACAAACAAGCATTGTTTCGCTTACAACTATATTCCGGTTCGAATTCCCTTCGATATGGAATCAAAAGCGATCAATAACCAAGTGATCCATCTCACGTGCTACAAACGTGGGAGGACCCCACGACCTGCGTTAGGCTAACTAAAACACTTGAAGCCTTTTAGCCTAACCAGACAGTCCACTACCCTTGGTCTCATACCGGTTATAACAACAACCATGAACAATCATATTTTGAAACACATTACATCTATATGTTATTAGTGAAAATTTACCATCAATAAGGAGAGATATTCGGATTTCACCCTAAAGTTCTAAACCCATTCGATTACACATGAATCCTTAACATGCAATAAAGCTATAACTTCAACAATGGTGTTTTGATGAACATAACATGATTTCACATGGCAGTAGGTTATTTCTAACTCAAATAAACTATAATCACTAGATAGGGTTTAATACACACTTATACAAAGTAGGGGTGTACATGGGACCGGTTTTGGCCTAAAACCATATCCATAACCGATCGGTTATGGCGGTTATGGTTAATTGGTTTTGATGGTTATAGCGAGTCGGTTGTGGGTGGTTAATCGTGTATTTAGCCTAGCTAAAAA
The DNA here is from genome assembly GCA_947069175.1 of Scalesia atractyloides. Lineage (NCBI taxonomy): Eukaryota > Viridiplantae > Streptophyta > Magnoliopsida > Asterales > Asteraceae > Scalesia > Scalesia atractyloides. The sequence goes on from CAMTDV010000021.1 coordinate 77,377,863, forward strand.
TAGCTTAAGTTATTTAAGGGATGTCCCAAATGGTAAAACACTTGTCCCACATAGGTGTGGAGACAAAGTGGAAGGTTATTTATAAGGTGAATCATTTGCCTAGCTAACATAACTTTGTGACATTTTTACCATAAGTCTACGCGCAAGCCCGCAGGGGGTGCAAAATTGGAACCGGAATTTAGTCGAACTCGTTGGCGCCCGCACGTCCTGCGGACACGAATGCAGTTCTTAATACCCGCGCGAATCAGTTTCGATACACTTCTCTCTCGATCTCTTTTGCAGCATTCTCTTGTTTCTTTCAGGCAAGTGTTTCAAGTCTGGTTGTTGCTGCTTCGAATTGGCATACCCTGGGAACAGACGACGAATCTGTTTAAGGGAATTGTGTCAAACACAAGCCCAGTTCATGTTAACTGTTCATATTGTTTCTGTTCTATTCAGTCTTTTCTACAGTAGCAGTTTTCTAACAAACTTAAACAGATTTATATACTAATTGTTTCTGCATTCTGTTTCTTTAAGAATGGAAATCCCGCCTGTGACCACTACTGTTTCTACTGTCGTGACTATTGTCATGACCTCCGCTGTTGCTATCACAACCGGTCTGGTTGCACCGCTGCCTAACGCAGTATCGCATGCCGAGAAACCTGAGAAATTCAATGGTGTGAATTTCAAACTGTGGCAGCAAAAGATGTTGTTTTATCTGACCACGCTGAACCTGGCAAGGTTCTAGGGATATGGATGCTCAATCTGTGAGCGTGATGCATGCTTGAAATCATTCGGATTTCTTGTGCAACAACTTCATTTTGAATGGTCTGGTGGATACACTATACAATGTGTATAGTAAAGCCAAGATTGCCAAAGAACTTTGGGAATCTTTGGATTGCAAATATAAAACGGAATATGCGGGCACTAAGAAATTCATGGTGGCTAAGTTCTTGGACTTTAAAATGATAGACTCTAAAACTGTCATGAGTCAAGTCCAAGAAATACAAGTTATTCTTCATGATATTCATGCGGAAGGAATGGTGCTTAGCGAGACATCCAAGTTGCTACGATGATCGAAAAGCTACCACCAAGTTGGGTTGATTTCAAAAACTATCTCAAGCATAAGCGAAAAGAGATGACCATTGAAGATCTTGTTTTTCATCTTCGTATTGAAGAAGATAACAAATTGGCCTTGAAAAGGGTTGATGGTCCCGAAACAGTGAAGGCCAACCTTGTTGAACATGGTCAATCTTTGAAGGGAAATAATAAGAACAGTGGAAAGGGTGGAAAGAAGAATCATGTGAAACGCTCCAACCTTGGTCCGAAGGGAGGAGTTGGGAAAAAGAAGTTCCAAGGAACTTGTCATAATTGTCAAAAGCAAGGCCACAAGGCTAGTGAGTGCAAGCTTCCCAAGAAGGAAAATGCTCGACAAGTGAACATGGTTCATGAAGTCGACAACCTTGTTGCCATGGTCATTGATCTCTCGATTTTGGTGACTGAAGTTATTTTGCTTGGGTAAAATAAAAAGGATTGGTGGGTTGATACGAGGGCTACCCGTCTTGTGTGTTCCGACAAAAGCCTTTTCAACACCTTCAAGGAGGTGACTAATGGCGAAAAGGTTTTTATGGGAAACTCTGCCATGGCCGAAATTAAAGGCGATGGGAACATGGTTTTGAAGATTACTTCTGGGAAGGAACTCACCTTGTCCAATGTGTTGTATGTTCCAGAAATTCGTAAGAACCTTGTGTCGGGATGGCAGTTGAACAAGTTTGGGTTCAAAATGGTGATTGAGTCAGATAAGGTCGTGTTGACCAAAAATAATGTGTATGTTTGTCAGGGCTATGCCCTCAATGGAATGTTTAAACTTAATGTAATGGTTGTGAATGCAATGAAAGCTAACGCTACTAGTTCTACTTACTTGATTGAGTCTTCTAATCTTTGGCATGGTAGACTAGGTCACGTAAATTATAACTCCACTCGTCGTTTAATCAAACTTGATTGTATACCAACATTCGATATTGACTCAATTAACAAATGTGAAACTTGCGTAGAAGCAAAACAAACAAAAACATCATTCAAAAAGGTCGAACAAATCACCGAACACCGCGAGATGATCCATACTGATGTATGTAATCTAAAAGCAATTCCTACTTGTGGTGGGAACAAGTACTTCATCACGTTTATTGATGATAGTACAAGGTATTGCTATGTGTACTTACTTAAGAGTAAGGACGAGGCAATTGACAAGTTCAACTTGTTCAAAGCCGAAGTTGAGAATCAACTAAATCGGAAAATCAAAATCGTAAGGAGCGACCGAGGAGGTGAATATGTTTCACCTTTCATGGATGTGTGTGAAAAAAATGGAATCATACATGAACTCACGGCTCCTTAGTCCCCTCAATCGAATGGCATAGCGGAACGGAAAAATCGCACATTGAAAGAAATGATGAATGCCATGATGATAGGTTCTGGTGTAAACAAGAACATGTGGGGGGAAGCAATCTTATCGGCAAATTATGTGTTGAACATGATACCAAATAAGAAAAAATATGTAAGTCCATACGAATTATGGACTGGAAAACCGCCATATAAATACTTAAAAGTGTGGGGGTGTCTAGCTAAGGTAGTGGTCACACCACCAAAGCGGCTACTAATTAGACCCAAAACCGTGGATTGTGTATGTATTGGATACACCTGTCCTTATGGTCCTTATCGTTTTATTGTGCATGAGTCTAAGAACCCTGGAATATGCAAAGGCACCATAATGGAATCTAAGGATGCATCATGGTTTGAACATGTGTTCCCGGGCTTAGATAAAAGTGAACCGAGTTCTTCTAGATCGGTTGAGAAAATTGTTCCTGAGGGTGAAGTTGAAAACAATGAACCACGAGAACAATCTAATGTTGAGGAAGTTGAAATCAGGAAAAGTAAACGGCAAAGGACTGAAAAATCCTTTGGCCCTGAGTTTCTTACCTATATGGTAGAAGATGAACCTCAAACGTACCAACAAGCGGTGCATTCCTCAGAAGGACCTCAGTGGAGGGAGGCAATCAAAAGTGAGATAGACTCTATCTTACAAAACCATACTTGGGAACTAGTGGATCTTCCTCAAGGATGTAAACCACTAGGATATTGGTGGATCTTCAAGAAGAAGCTGAAACCAGATGGAACCATCGATAAGTACAAAGCAAGGTTGGTGATTAAAGGATATAAACAATGAGAAGGTTTAGATTACTTTGATACATATTCGCCAGTTACGCGAATAACATCCATCAGGTTGGTGCTTGCCATTGCCGCTATTAGAAATTTGGAAGTTCACCAAATGGATGTGAAAACAGCTTTCTTGAATGGAATTCTAGAAGAAGAAATCTACATGGAGCAACCCGAAGGCTTCACAGCTATTGGGCAAGAAAAGAAAGTGTGTAAACTTGTAAAATCCTTGTATGGACTGAAACAAGCTCCAAAACAATGGCACCAAAAGTTTGATCATGTTATGCTTGATGCTGGGTCCAAAATCAATGAATGTGACAAGTGTGTGTATGTGAAGGGCACATCTGATGGATATGTCATTTTGTGTCTATATGTAGATGATATGCTCATTGGTGGAAGTGATAACAAAATCATAAAATATACAAAGAACATGCTAAAGGCAAGGTTTGACATGAAAGACATGGGTCTTGCGGATGTGATTATGGGGGTCAAAATCACGAGAACCCAAAGTGGACTTGTTTTAAGTCAATCCCATTATGTGGACAAAGTTCTTGATAAGTTAAATGCAAATGACTCTAATGAAGCTAGAACTCCACTTGACACGAGTCAACATCTAGACAAGAATAGAGGTGAACCTGTAAACCAGTTGGAATACTCAAGAATTATTGGTAGCTTGATGTATCTTATGAGTTGTACTAGACCAGACTTAGCATATGCTGCGAGCAAGCTAAGCAGGTACACGAGCAACCCAAGTTCAATGCATTGGAACTGTATCACTCGCTTGTTTCGCTACTTAAGATACACCCGGGAATACGGGTTGCATTATTACAGATATCCAACAGTTATCGAAGGACACTGCGATGCAAATTGGATATCTGACACGAATAATTCCAGAGCAACAAGTGGGTATGTATTCACACTTGGAGGTGCTACTATATCGTGGAAATCTACGAAACAAACGGTTATCGCTGGATCCATGATGGAATCAGAGTTCATCGCTTTGGATAAAGCAGATGAAGAAGCAGAATGGTTACGTTAATTTGTTGAGGATATACCAAGATGGCCTAAGCCGGCATCGGCCATTTGTATACATTGTGTAGCCAATCGGCACTTGGCAGAGCTCGTAGCACAATGTATAACGATAGGAACAGACATATCAAATGCATACATAATACGATACGACTACTAATCTCTACAGGAATTATCACTGTTGACTACGCGAGGTCAAAGGATAATATTGCGGATCCGCTAACAAAAGGCCTAAGTAGAGAGTTAGTTCAGAAGTCGTCCATGGGAATGGGTCTGAAGCTCTTGAAAAATGAAGTTCATATGATAGAAGCCTAACTCAAAAGACTGGAGATCCCAAGAATTGAGTTCAATAGGAAAACCTAATTGTATGAATTAGTGAGGTCACTGGGGGGATAACCCTACGTATATAAAAAGAGAGTTGATTGTAAAGCATAGTAAACTTCCTAGTCCATTCCTAAAAGTGACAAATGTGAGGCTAAGCCTGTGGCTTTTAATGATTCGACTAAGGTAAAGCGTACATAGTGAATCACCTATGTGAGAGAGAAGTGGGGTCGCTTCGAAGGGTATTGTTGGGGCACAATACTTAATGGCTCTCGCAGAACCAGGCTCATGTCATGACCATAACGAACATAACTATGAGGACTTGACTTTGCCAGGGAGAGTCTTGTGTGAAGTGTATTGTCGTCCACACAAACGACAGACGAGTTCAAAGACATCAACGTCTACTCAGAGCCAATGGGCTAAGTGCACTTCATGAGCGAAGGTTCAAAGGGTAACACCTACCTATCGTATGCAAAACTCAACTTTTGAGATATAATGGGAATTATGTTGTTTCTGAGATCTACCTCCATTCATATGGGGGATTGTTGGAAATTGGGTGTGTTTGAATGGATGTCCCAAATGGTAAAACACTTGTCCCACGTAGGTGTGGAAACAAAGTGGAAGGTTATTTATAAGGTGAATCATTTGCCTAGCTAACATAACTTTGTGACATGTTTTACCATATGTCCTACGCGCGAGCGCGCAGGGAGGGGGGAAAGTGCAAAATTGGAACCGGAATTTAGTCGAACTCGTGTGCGCCCGCACGTCCTACGGACACGAATGCAGTTCTGAAAACCCGAGCCCGCGTGTGGCGGTTTTTGCACTCTGCACTTGAGACTGTAACAGTTGAACTATTAATGGGTTTTTTAAAACCGAAATGATTATTCAGTATTAATGAGAATATCATTGGTTTCAGTTATGATTGTCATCAGTTTCGAAACTGAAGAGTTTTAATTCTCTACAGTGATGAGGCCAGAATCAGTTATAATATGTGCCTATAAAACCCAATGCAAACAACCAGTTTCAACACACCACAACCATCTCTTCTCTCTCGATCTCTTTTGCAGCATTCTCATGTTTCTTTTAGGCAAGTGTTTCAAGTCCGGCAGTACGCTGTTGCTGCTTCGAACCGGCGTACCCTGACGAATCTGTTTAAGGGAATTGTGTCAAACATAAGCCCGGTTCATGTTAACTGTTCTTTCGATTCATATTGTTTCTGTTTCTATTCAGTCTTTTCTACAGTAGCAGTTTTCTAACATATATTACATAGTATTACAAAGTACATATAATCTATAATATTAATGCCGATTGTTACCGAATATTCAAATAAATTGATGTGATATATTCCATAAATGTCACACCCCGACCCGCAGCGGAAAGGTGATCGGGGCATGATTGGGTTATCATCAAAGCTCATGACATTTATTATGCGTTTCATATTCATTTAATACAATTTAATGGAAATTTACAATAAATATTACAACATGTTCTAACTATCAATCTAAGCTTCTTTGTTCTCTTCTAAGGCATTTTCTATGTTTTCCTTGCTTCAACCTGTTCACCTGTATCATGTGTAAAAAGGTTTTTGGATCAACATAAAGTTGGCGAGTGAATCCTATGGAGAACATTTGAACAAGTTTATTTAATTGATTATGAAATAAGTGCACAACCAAACATGAGTAAAAATAGATGTAAACTTATTCAACAATCATTAGATATTAAATAAAGCACACATGAACAATAATGGAACATTTAGAGGCACGCGTTGCTCTACTCGTCTCTCACGAGGAACTGATGGGCCTAATGAATGAATTGCATAAACATGATAATATGAATGACACAACTACAAACAATATAAACTCAATGATACACACATGAACAATAATGGATTGGTTTTGAGGCACGCGTTGTTCAACTCGTCTCCCACGAGGAACTGATGGGCTTAATGAATGAATTTCATATAATTTGACAAAATGTAATAAGTAATCACAACAATATAAATAATCTAAGTTTAGATCACGATATGGTATGGCACAAGTTTAAATAAACGAGTTAATTAATTTGTGACACATGACACACCCCAAAACGTGTAATTAAAAGGGGGAGTTGTAAGATTCACTCACAGTGGGTGCGTTCGGTTGATGATGTTGAATGCACGCGAAGTGGTTTTAACCACGAGTGAAATTAACCTAGATAAATATCATTATGGTTCGGTAAGTAAACGGATTTTATTAATCTATTTTAGTAGGATTGTTGGGTGTATTTTGTGAGTTTAAGGCTATTTTCTAACCTTAAAAATGTTATTTTGAATTATTTTTAATTGATTTTTAATTAAAATAATAAATAAAAATAATAAAAAATTTGATTTTTAATTAAAATAAATAAATAAAAATAATAAAAAAATTTGATTTTTTTGCTACAGTTGACCGTTGACTTTGACCGTTGACCGTTGACTTTGACCGGTTCGAATCGTGTAATTGTGCGCTGAGTGAGGCTCGAACCCGAGACCTCCCGTACGCGTGCACGTGAGCTCTACCAACTGAGCTACGTGTCTAACCCGTCATATATCTGTTTTTAATTATATTTATATATTAATTAAGTTAAACAGAAAATCTTTTTGTTTTAAAAACGATTTAATTGAATCGGACCGGTGCGCTCCACAGGTCTCGAACCCGGGACCTGTGGCTTATACTTGTGTCCAACTTGTTAACTTAACTGATTTTTATTATACTTAAACACAAACTAATTATTTTAATTTCTGACTTATTTAAAAAGGTAAATAATTGTCCGGGTCGATGCAGAAGACCGGACTCGAACTCGTGCGCCTTGATTAAACATACTTACAGTCCACCACTGGACTGTGTGTCTAACTTGGTTATTATTCCGATTATTAATATACTTAACATATAACAGTGGTGCTTCCGGTTCGGTTAACAAAAAAAGGCGTTTTTATTAAGGCGGCGTGTGTGGAACAAGATTCGAACTCGAGACCTTTGTGTGTTTATTGTGCACACAGTCCACCGCTGGACTGTGTGTCTAACCCGAGTTATTTCTTGATTTAAATTATACTTATATGTTCCGGATACATCGTCTTCTTCGTCAGTTTTAACCAGCATCGGAAAACCGACTGGTTCAAAGTTTTAATCGGTTTCTTTAGCGTTTTTTAGTTAATTACAGATGAGATTAAGTAAAAAGAATGAAGAAATTAGGCGTGAGGTATACCGACTAGCTTCCTCTGTTTTCTGGCAGAACTCCGGCGACAGCAATCACTTCCGGCGACGAGTGTCTTGCAGCAGAGAGTCTTCGGAAAGCTTACAAAGTATGTGGGTGACTTCGGTATAAGTTCAGAGGGTTTAGTAAGGCTTAGAAGTTAAGAACTGATTTTCCGGCGATGAGCAGAAGAATTCCGGCGAGTGAGTTTTCGCCGAGAAAGGGTGCGATTTTGAGCGAAAATGTTTGCAGAGGTTCGAGGGGGTATTTATAGGGCAAATTATCGATGAACTTGGTCTGATTTCCGACTTGATTCGTCGGTTTGAATTTCTCCGGTGGTTATAATTTGTGTCGCGGACACAGACGTCGGTTATAACCGATGTGTAGTTAAAGTTTACGTTATAACGGAAAGAATCGTTAAGTTTCGCGAGATTACCGGGATTTCCGACGACTGAACTTTTGGGCGTCGGTTTTGAATTCGGAAAGTCATGATATGAATTAAATGATCCTAACATTTAACAAGGAACATCAGTGGCGCAGTGGTTTAGTGCGCGTGTGTTAAGTTGCTGAACCGGCTGACTCGGCGACTGACCCGGGTTCGAAACCCGGCAGGAACAAAACATTTTTATTTTGCGATTTTCAACAGTTTTTCAAAAACTAATTATATATTCCCATATAATAATTGATTATGTATCGTGTAAAATTATTTTGGGCATTTAATTCGCAACGAAATTTTTAACTGATTGTTCGGTTGATAAACGGAGCGGGTTTGGTAAAATCCGTTTTTGACGGATGTTACAATAAATTCAAATAAACATTCAACCATAACGGCAAAAAGATATGAAATAACCTATAAATACTAAAAAAATTTTAATCAAAAACATCAAATATTAAAAAATGGCGAAAAGTCCTAAACCATACAAAGATTTATTACATGTCAGTTCGGTTATGGTGGGTATGAAAATATTGATAACCATAACCGACGCGCAACTTTCGGTTATCAAAAAAACCATTAACCGACCCTCCGTTTTTCCATTTGGTTCGGTTTTTTTGGTTCGGTTTTGTCGGTTAATTCGGTTATGGTTCGGTTAATTTGGTTTTTTGCACACCCCTAATACAAAGTCACCCCAAATGCTTGAGTTGTATGTTAGAAATTGATGTGACATCATTTAACATATTTTATATGCATATTTACCTTTTTTATGTTACCTTTTGGTACTTTTCATTGAAAACACAACTAAATCATTCATTTTTCAATGATTGCAGGATTTAGGCTTCAAAAGTGAAAAGAAGCGAAAAACGAAGCAAGAATCCAGTTTTCTGAAGAAACCAATAAAGGAACAGATATGGACGCCCGTGCCAGGCTATAGGCACGACCGCGCATTATAAAGTAGTCAACAAAAATCAAAAAGTCAACCCAAGATGGTCAACAAATGTGCCAAATCACAACTATGGCCAAAGCTGGAGAAACAAGCAATCAGAGGTCATGCATGGCCATGCACATTCTAGGCTTGGCCATCCATCTATCCACAAGATAACTTAAATGCATGGCCATGCTTCAGTTTTGCATGGCGATGCCTATTGCACAGCTAGTCAGATTCTAGAGGGTTCTCATACGTGACAAAGGAGAAAAGAATAAAAAGTGACAAGGACAAGAAGTACAACTTCTAGAAGATGGTTGTTACAAAAAGTACTATACACGACCATGCCTCATTGAGTCACCCATAAAAGACAAAGTGAACAAGCTTCGAGATCAGACTAGAGTACAAAAGCAAAAGATGGTTGTCTAGCCATCTGTACATGCAAGGCCGCATATATTATATGCATGGCCATGCATCTCCAAAATTACCCGACACACCCCCTTAAGAAGTTGTACACGTGTCCCCCAAAGTACTATGCACGACCGTATATACTTGGCTCGACCGTATATACTTGCTGTCAGCTTGCCTATAAATAACACCCCAAGTCTTCATTCCAAAGTGTGCCATTATGAGCAGTGGCGGAGCTAGCCCTTTAATTCAGGGGTATTCCAAAAAAAAATACCATGGAATCATATAATAAGTTTCTAGTAAATTAAATATCTAATAGATTTGCTCTCTTCTTTCGGGTCATTCGGTTGCGTAGATCAATAGATTATATTATTTATTTGGGCTTAAGTGTCACGAAACTTAATATTTAGGCTTAATTATCAAACAAGTATTGGGCTAAATGAATAATATCAATTTTCATCTTTTTAATTTTTCTCTTAGGGTATCCTCGTATATGTTTAGGGGCATCCTATGTATAAAACCGAAAAAATACACTGCGAATACGAGGTTGAGCCGTAGCCCGTGCTATGGCTCATTGCTCATTGGTTCCGCCCCTGATTATGAGAGGCTTTTTAGGTCCGACCAGATAGAATCTGGGGATTCTAGTGCCTCTCTTCTAAACTTTCTCACCTAAATAAGGCACCAAGTAGTTTAGTTCACCAGATATGTAATAAATACGAGTTGAGAGACACACTTTCCACTTATACTTGAGCTTGAGCTTGATGATCATGCAAGATTGGTAGTCGTCATGGGTAAAAGTGTTAAGATCTCCATATGGTTGTAATCTCTTTGTCTTCTCAAACTCTCGGATTAGTTAATCTAGTATTTTACTTTATTAGTTGTGTTTATCTTTTTATTAATTCTTGGTTATTTGTTATCTTTTGTGATAGGATCACTTGGCTCCTTTAAAACTAAATTCACTTAACAACTTAGTTTTACTAAATTATTCTAATAACTTAACTTGACTGGGTGTGCGTACAACTTCTAGTATTGAACCAGATCTTACTAGGGTTTTCTGGTATTAAACCAAATTCGGGTGACCAATTTCTGGTATCAAACTAGATCTTGGGGGTAATAAAAGGCTTCTGATATTACATCAAGATCCTTAAGGAGGCTTCTGGTAATGCACCAGATCCAATTGGGGTAAAAGTTAAAAAAGGTTAATTAATGGTGGTTTGGGTAATTCGACAAAGTAATAAGACCAACGATATTGTTACCGAGCACCACACATATCTCTGATGGACCCATAAGAGGGATCAAGACTATAGAGTTCGCAACGTAACAAGATCAAATGAGGACTTATCTTGTTTATTTGGTAACTTAACTAATTTGGAGATTAATCGCATCGATAATTAATAGATCCTAACCGTGATCCATTTGTGGGCTTGACATAAGATAAACTAATTAAGTTATAAAAGGATAATAAAACCAAGATAACCTTAAAACCAGTCTTGTTGTAGAATATTTTTTACTAGTCGAGAGGCTCGGGATGGTCATATGCTATAGAGCCGACGTTAAACTATGTTAAAGATCAACATCCATGTATTCAAGTTCCAATATGCATCTTCGGTGAGAGGATACTTATGGACAGAATCTTTTTATAACCTCCCTATGCCAACGATCCATAAAGTAATTTTAAAGCGGGTGATGTCTAATATTGTTCCCCCAACAAATATTTGTAAATCTTGGCTATAACTCTTTGTCTATTTTCATCTCTATTAGAATAAACTAACTAATTCACAATATCGATTGTCAACATTTAGAATAAACTAGTACATATCATATCCCCTTTCTAACTATCCTAATCCATGTTGCTCTCGCATGCTCCACGGGTCTAATTTTTGGAAACGAGTCTACTAGATTTTGGTCTTAATCCATTTTGCCAATTATGACATTTTTTTCATTTCACACATTCTCATTCTCTCTCTCTCTCTCTCTCTCTTATAGTTAATAGAGGAAATGGATGCAACAATGGTAAGTAACTAAGTATAATATGCCAATTTGGCAATAACCCAACTTAGTAAACGTACGTGCCTCTTGGAGTGGAGGTTCTAGATTCAAAACCTGGGTAAGAGAAGTATTATGGTATAATTTGTGTAAAGTAGACATTTGCGGTTAGAACAAGTATAGCATGCCAACAAAAAAAGTGTTCCATCTAAAGTAACGTTTTGTGTGTGGTGTAAGTTTTCCAATTAATAGAGATATACCAAATGGCAAGTACTCTAGTAGTACCCCCAAGTGATTTTCTATAGGGGAGGTTGCTGGTTGGAGTCTCGTTTGTGATAAAATGTCGTGCACGAGTCAGGGTTTTACTACAGTGGGACTTCGTACAATGGTTTCCTCTAAAATTGTTGATGACCGGGTCATAAGCGTAGTCTACGATCACGGACGTGGGTATCCTTTTATCAATAGGTGTACCCAGGTGATCAGACGTTGTTGAACGTTAAAAAAATACAAATATATAGATTAGGTGATGTAAAATTAAGGAATATTGAATTTTAATAATCTCAACTATTCGTTGTTAGTCACCAACAATCCCAACTTAAAAAAATAACCATTGCAGTCCCAACTATTAACATATTGACCTTTAATGGATCTTGACTAACGGAACCATAACATCGTTAGTTGCCGCTCGCAGGAAAACGTTTTTGGCCAGAAAAGGTCCCTAAATGTCCGATTTAAGGTAACAAAGTGGTTTGGAACGAATATGTTGAGTTTTCCATCCAAAAATGAGTTTTCCTGCAAAAAAAAAGAGTTTTCCGGCGAACTCAATAATTGGGACTTTTATCGGAAAAAAAGGTTCCTAAAGGTACGATCTAAGGTCACAAAGAGGGTTGAGTTTTCCGGTCAAAAAGGAGTTTGATAGCGACCTCAATAATTGGGGATTTACTAGAAAAAGGTTCCTAAAGATCCTAACTAAGGTTACAAAGAGGTTTGGGACGAAAAGATTGAGTTTTCCGACCAAAAAGGAGTTTTCCGACTAAAAACGTTTTCCCGACGACTAAGGACATTAGGGTTTTGTTAAAACTGTTGGAGCTGCCAATGATTATTTTTTAAGTTAAAACTGTTGGCGGCCAACAAGGAATAATTAAAATTATTAAAATCCAATACACCTAAAATTGAAAAGTAATTTGGTTGGAGTAATGGCTTTAAACAATATCAAACTAAATATAAATGATGGAATGTAAAATTAAAGTTGAAAAGTAATTTGGTTGATCCGCTTTTGGAGAAATGGCTTTAAAGAATATCAAACTAAAAACATAAGATTTGTTTGGATAAAATAGAAGGTTGATTATATTTCGTGTTTGGCCACAAATACAATTAATGGAAAAGAGTAGGACCATTAACAACTCAATCTTTTGACGATTGTAATTGCCTTTTGGAGTCCATGTGTTATGTACTTCAAAGTCAAGGAAGAAAGTAAGAGTATGGTGCAAGTTGATATAAGGCACCTAGATCTCATACGTTTCCAGATGCTCACTATTCACAAGTCTTGCGGTCTTAATTACAAAACGAGTAAGATTGTGCAAGGTGTTAATATGGTGGCTTTGTTGTTGATGTATTACATAAAAGTCCCAAAACAAGATAATTTTTTTCCATAAAAAGCATGCACTATCAAAGATCATGGAAGACATTGGATTGATTGGATATTTATGGATCAAAAGAAGTTCTTCTCAATACTTTTAACTGGAATGATTGGTAATTTTCTTTTGTATATTCTTTGTTTTCTAGTATCTTGCTAGTTTGTTTCTAATGAAAGTCGTCATTCAAAAAATAAAATATGATATTTTGATACGACTATAATTAATACTAAGACATGAATAGATAAGTATGACAAAAGTATGTTACAAAATTAATACAACTAGGGTCCTAGTTACCCGCGCGTTGCGCAGGAACGTGGTTGGAATTCAGAACATATAGCACCATAACAACCGATAAATAAATTTGTAAAACTAATTAAAAATATACATTAATTGGTTGCGCTATTTGCGCCGTAACTCGGCTCTGAACATCATAATAATAACAAAAGGTAAAAAATAAGGTAAACGAAAAAAGAAAACGATAGAAACTTGCGTAAAGCTTGATTAAAAAGTATTTAGAAAGTTAAGGGGTTGTAAGAGTCAATGTTAAGAATTAAAGGTTAAAACTAAAAAAAACAAAAGCACAAAAAACAAAAAAAACAAAAAAAAAGTTACAACTTAAAAAAAAAAGCAAAAGCACACACAAAAAAAAGACAACTGTTCCAAACCATTGTAGAAGTTCTTTGATTTAATATTATATATAATTGTAAATATTGAGATAGTCGAACTCATGTAACAATGTAAAATTCAAATACTTTAGGTCTTAATCTTTTGTCACTATTGAAGAGACTTTGAGTTGTATACAGTATACATGATTAAAAAACTGAGCTTGAAGAAACTTTAAGCAAAGAAAATGGTTTTGTAAAATAACAATATGGAAAATATTTTCAAAGAATTCAATCCACCTTTGTCATGAATGCATAATTGATTATTCCTAACTAATCATAAATCACTATTTTATTTGTAGATGCTAGGTCACCAACCAAGCTTATTAAAACAAAACATGCAAGTGATATTAAGTTTTGATACAATTGAAAAAACATTAGAAATCATAACTTTTTAAATAAAACTAGTCATCCTCATAGGGTTCGTATTATCAAGCAAGTAAAGAGTATGATCCAGTCTTCGATTTACAATTATCGGTCACTGTTAACCCGAAGTAGAAAGCGATTGGATTATTGTTATTAAAATCTTCTAAGCCTGTTAAAACTTATGTTTCTCTCATGGATGTTGTCGATTTAGAGATCGTGAAAGAGTAAAAGTAAACACTTTAACGACAACCTTTGATGTGTGCACTTATCCACTCTTAGCAAAATATTATTCAAGGATGCTAGTCTCACAATTCGAGAATTCAAGATAAACATGGTGAGCTAGAAATACAAACTAGAATTTATATGTTAGATGTTGTAAAAGACACTAAAATCTAGGGGTGAGCAAAAACCGAACCGTAACCGAAAACCGAACCGTTAACCGAAAAATAAACCGAAAATAACCAAAACCGTACAAACCGAACGGTTATGGTTAGGAGAATATGATTAACCGACCTTTCGGTTACGGTTACGGTTACGGTTAAGGTATCCTCATTAACCGAAATTAACCGAAACGAACCGAACCTTGTTTTTTATATTTATTTGTGATTATTTTTTATATTTACGGTTGAAGTTAAATGTTTAGTAAGCATTAGATTTATTTTTTATCATCTTCCTCTTAGTTTCTTGTGTATGTTTATTTGTGTTCCTTTGTTTCTTTATTGCGTTAGCAAACTAAATATCTATATCGAAAATATGGTTATATTAATTACTTATGAACTAAGTAATTCATTTTTCAGAGTACATGGTATATGCTCTATAAGTTAAAATAGCTCGTATAAGGATATAATCATGTTTTATTCATTGAAACATCAATAAACTATATACAAGAATACAACCGTATTTTTATCTAAAAACACCAAAAATATAGCGGTTAATAACCGAAATAACCGTAACCGAACCGTAACCATCGATTAACCGAATCATGGTTAACCGCCTATCGATTATGGTTACGGTTAACACTTTTAGATTAACCGAATCAACGGTTAACCGACTTTGCACACCCCTACTAAAATCATACAAATACACCAATATCAATTAGGGATTGCAAGACTTCTATGTTTGTGTTTTTCCCTTTTCTTGTCTACCAAAATGACAACTCACAACATCTACGAAAACTCAATGTTTGTGATATGAATACTTCTAAACCTTTCTAAATTTTTTTTATTAAATGTCATTGTCACTCTCAAATAAGTACATACAAAATTTATCATGCTACAATAAAAAATCAAAACAATCTTAATATATAATTATTAATGGTGGTATTTTGTTTTGGTTTTACTAACCGACATTAGAAATTTGACGTTTGTAGTGGTCCATATCGCTATTTTAAGGCAACTAGATATTTTGTTCAAATTTTTTTTTATTTGAGTATTACGTGTACCCATTAAAACCATGATAAGGCAACGGTACATAAAGAAACTCGTACGATTATGACAAATATGGAGTGACCCCATGATATGTAAAAAGAAAAGCATATAATCTAAAAGAAAGTGTTGTTTTAATATAAATTTAAAGCATATAGGCTTACACAAACAAAGTGTTTTCTTAATACTAATTTTATAGATGAATTCAATAGACAATAGTTATCTATGAAGATTCATTTTAGATACTTACTATTAGGCTAAAGGTGTGACATGACGTCCCTCTTTAAATGGAAGCTTATAATTGGTGAACCCACGTCTTAGCGCTAATTAAGCGAGTTCATTTTTCGCACCCTCAGGACGAAATTTCAGAAGTTAACATGCTTCGGTAATCCATATCATCAAGCCTTACCATACATAACTTTTGTTATGTCACTTATATATTATATTAATTAAGTAGTATCAACCATTAAGTCATACCATGTAAATATTAATTAAGTAGTATCAACCATTAAGTCATACCATGTAAGATTATGGAGCAATAAATTATCTAAAAACTAAAAGGTACATTTATTATTTATAAGTACTTCCTACATTCTTAAATTTTATAAACAAAGTTGACTAAGTTCTCACTTCTCCCTCTTTCTTCAAATGATTTAACCTTGATTTGAATAATATCTGAAAATACATACGAATTTAAAATTCTAACGTACATTGTTGATAAAGTCTTAATAGAAGGTTCTTTAAGACATGGATATAGGAGTATACTACTATATATGTATAGTAATTTTAAAATGACTAACAAAATATTAAAAAAAATAAGTAAAAAAGATTTTCATAATCCAAAATTCTTTTTTGAACGGTATATTTGGATTACTGACGGACCACTAAGTATTGTCGTATCAATAGCGAAATCACCCGATCATATCCATCTCCACTAGACATAATACCTATACACAAATGGAAACCCAATAACTCTCTATCTATAATGGTCAATTAACCGAATTTTATCTCAATTAAAGTACTAAAAATTATTTTGAAATAACACAAATAAAAATTACGTCGCAGATAGAATGAAATTACTCTTAACAACCGAAATAAAAAAATTTAGAGCGTCACAAGTCACATTATCAGTACCGATTAGAAACCCGTCATCAACTTTGTAATTTAAATAAAAATCTATAGAAATTTATAATTACAAAACAAAACAAATTATGAAGTAATTATTGAGATATAAGCAAGAAGATTGGATGTAGATACCAAGACCAAAATCATGTACTTTAATGCAAGTCAACCAAAACATTTGACCAAGTCAACAACAAAAGTCATTCATCCAAATCAACAGTTCAGATTACTCCTCCCAAAATCAGCAAGTTTCCGTGATCTATTACCGTTAAACGACTTCGTATCAGATAAATGAGGCTTCACCGGAACCCTAATATCACCGGAAAACACAACCTCTGCCCGGTTAGGGCTTGCACGCACCAAAGGACTCAAACAAAACGCTAAACCAGACAACTGCCGCGCGTGTCCACCACCACCCCCGCGCCTTGCCGGAGTCCGCCGCGGCGTGTTTCTCCACGACTCCGTTGACGCGTTCGATTCTTCTTCTTCACCGCCGGTGTCTGAGTTTCTCACCGGTGACATTCCTCGATCTCGGCAGTTATGTCGCCGCACCGCACCGCCGCCGCCATAATGCCGCCGGAAAGTTGAATCTGAATCTGAAACCCTAGGTTCCGTAACCGTAACCGTAACTGATTTCCGATTTCTAGATCTGAAAATGTTCGTAAACGAAAAAAACCTAATGAAGCTCCGTTTCTTTCTCAAATTACCGCCGGAGTTTTTTCCGTTACCGTTACTGTTACCGTTACCGGCAGAAGTAGGATCTAGCTCCGGCGTCTGATAAAACAGTTGATCGGAGTTGATACGCTGATGATGTGGCGCAGAACGAGGATGAAGAAGACGATCGGTACGGAAGTTGTTATCGAACGTATCGGACCACGCGGTAACTCTGTCGGATTGGTTGCGTTTGCGGTGGTGTATCGGCGGAATATTGTCGGAATTGTGACGGTTTTGAACCGGAGATTGTGATTGAGATTGAGCTTGCTCTTGAGCAGCGATTACACAGAGTAGACGTTCACGGAGACAACAGGAGCATACGCCGATGGTGCTGGTGAGGTCTGTGTAATGGTTCTTACACCTCATCTATAGATATACAGATATGTATCTATTTAGGTATGTACGTGTATGATATGTTAGTGTATTCAGGTAATGAGTTTGATTAAGGTGTTTGTGTTAACCTGATGATGAAATGAATGAATGAATTTGATATGTTTATGATGGTGAATTTGAGTTTGTGTTATTATGTAGAGGAGAAAGAGGAATGATGAGTGCTAGGAAATGGGAAGAATGTTTCTTATTTCTTTTGTTATAGAATTTAGGGTGTGTGTTATGGTTCTGAATTTACTTTTTACCTCCTTGTAATTTCCTTTTTGAATTTTAAATATTAATAACATATGGACAACAAAACAAGGAGCTGCGTAAAGTCTGCGAACCACATCTGCAGACATCTTTAGAAGAAGAGGTGGACCAAACCTCTGCAGTCTGCAAGAAAAAAAATTGTTTGTTTTATAACGTATGTAGACTTCTAAAGTAAACTGGTGATGGTGTACGGACAGTGGTGGTGGTGGTGGTGGTGGTGGTGGATGGTGGTGTTGAACGGTGGGCGGTGGACATGGACGGTGGGTGGTGGTGGTGGTGAGTGGTGGACGGTGGGTGGTGGTGGTGAACGATGGTGGTGGACGTGGACGGTTGGTGGTGGTGGACGGTGAGGATGGGGATAGACAGTGGTGGGTGGTGGACAGTGATGGTGGGTGGTGGTGGTGTTTAACCCTCTGCAGACTTTAGAAGTGGTTGGGACAAATCTACACTAAGAAGAGCCCGCCCTATGTTTTTTTTAAGGAAACGTCTTCTCAAACACTCTGCAGAAGGCAATGTTTGCGCGTGGTCTACGCGGCGCATATGGAAGAGGCTACACAAATCTTTTTTTTAGAAAAACGAACACAACCTAACTTTCATTGAATAATAAAACTAAGTCTTTTAAAAACCAAATTCATAGATATTGTTGACAGTATTGTATTTGTTTCTTCGTGTATCATATATTTTTACATAAAATTTATTTACGTAAAAATAGGAGTGTAGATGTGTATTTTTTTATCATTAATTATTTTTTGTGATAGGACAAACTGGATTATTGGTGATCAATCACAATTGTGTCAATTAACGCCAGTAAAAAATTATTGAAATGTATTCAAAGAAAAAGTTAGAATAAATCGGTTGATGATTGAATGTCAATTCGTTTATTACTAAATTATCAGATCTCTATAATTTGGCATGGTGTTGATCATTGTAGTTCAAATAACTTCGTACCATGATGTATCTGAATAGTATTAATTAGGCTGGATGGTGTGGGATAAAACCCCAAAACGCTTTATCACACCACATCAGTGACATATATACATTACATAAACGAGAGACATTATCATTAACTTGCACAATCTGAGGATTGCCCCAAGTCACCAAAGCTGACCCTTTGCCATTGGATGGAAAATCTTCGAAATTTTTAACCATCAGTATTACTAAAATTTCTACTTTTTTCACCTATGTTTAAGCTTGTGTGTAAATATCTAGCTTTTTGAAACTCAAACCTTTGAATTGGAAAACTCTAAACTAGAAGGGTGAAACATGTAACTAAGAAAACATTGAGTATCCAAAGAATAATTGATCGGTTAGGAAAACGATAACCTGACAGCGTGGATAGTTTTTAATCATTTAATGTATATATACTTTATAAGGACATCGTTAGAGATCAAATGTTGGATATGTTTTCTATCAATAAAAAGAATAACTTTACAAAGACATGATCAAATGTTGGAATATGTTTTCTATCAATAAAATAACAGCGTTAAAAAAAACCAATAGTTTAACAAAAGTATGTAAATTCAAAAAAAAAAAATAACGAAATAAATAGGGTGTTTGCTTTTATATTCAGCCGATTCTGACAAAAAAAAAAAAAAACACTTTCAGATAAAACTGTTAAATACGGTTTAAAAAATAAAATAATATACTAATCCGTTCAAGCTAGGGCTGACAATTTCAGACACGAACACAAACATATGACAGAAAACGACACAACCTTAACAGGGTTGTGTTTGACTCTTAAAAGGTTCCGTGTCTTATACAGGTTGACATATTAAGACCTATTAGCTTTCGTGTCGTGTGCGTGTTTACCTATTTCGTTTTCGTGTGTTAACAAGTAATATTCGTGTCTTAACACGTTATGTTCGTACCTTAACAGGTCGTGTCTGACACGATACGCTAGCCTTAGACTCCACACACCACCCCTCCGTGGCGAATTCATGTCTTAACAGGTCATGTTCGTGTAACCTGTTTAGTATCAGGCTCGTGTTCGTGTTTAGAAAAACTGGCACGATAAGATTTTGTGTCGTGTTTGTGTTTACTTGTTTCGTGTCTTATCATGTTCGTATCTTAATAGGTCGTGTCTGACATGATATATCAGCCCTAGTTCAAGTTGTTGGGTCAACCGAACACCAAAACGACTCAGTTTAACGGTTTGCATCTGTTTTTAAAAATACAAAATTGCTACTTTATATTAAGTTTGATGTTAAAATACAGAATTGCTACTTTATATTAAGTTTTATGAAATGTAGAGTATGATTAATGAATACTACAAATATGCTTAACTTTAACTATACATCCTAAAAAATACATAAAACTTAAATAATAAAGGTAAATGATGTGTTTCAAGTACAAGTCTTAAATATATACAATAAGCTTTCCTAAGATATTGTACATTTGAACTTGTTTCTGGTGAGATGGAAAAATACTTTTATCTTGATTAATTATGTATCACTTTTCACAATTTTATATTTATATAATCCTTTTAACTATCATCTATCTCAAAGACAATTGGTTTATGACTTTATGAGAACTACAAAAGATCTTCTTTTTTGTATCAAGTATTTATACCTTTTTGAAAAATTGTTGTAACTTTTATATGATTAGCTAAGTTGTATATTTTTGGGTCAATAAAACGTACCCGTAACAGTCTAACAAAATTTTAATAATATACTCCTCTAATGGACAATAAGTAACACAAGACCCATCAACCATTACTTGAAGACTAATTCTATGTAAAATGTAATTAATAAGAAGTTTCCAATATGCAACCAATGGATACGTTTGGATTTATAGGTTGAAAATAAAACAAAAGAGTATTAATAATAAATAAAAACAATCGATAATATTAATAATAAATAAAAACAATCGATAATGTTTGGTTTTAAACGCGTTCAACGCATTACATTCATGTCATAAATTGATGAAAAACATTTGTCGAGTAAGCTTTTTTTTCATTTATTTTCCTTTTCCTTTTTTTTTGCCAAAACTAGTGTGCGTCAACATCATGAATATTAGTCTTTCTATTAGTATTATTTTTACGAACCCTTTTTATAAACACATTGAATTAGTACTTTGGGATTATTGTTACTAGTGTTATTAAACTTTCTTTAAAGGCGACTTGAAGTAAATCAAATACATTATCCATACATTCACTAAAAGATAAGACACCAAAAAATAAGATTTCTATCAAAACTTATATTTTCTTATTCGAATATAAAACGTATTCAAGTTAGAATATTAATAAAGGGAAATTGTATGTAAAATGAGGCCTTCATGATCATCATCTACACATCAACCCTATAACTTAAAAAAAAAAAACATGTTAGTTAATATCCTCATTACTCTTTGTCAACATTCTTACATTTAATCCCTTTTTGATACGTATTTTCCTAATAAACATGATGTGTTCCATTTAAAAAGGATAAAAACCTAACAAAGATGTGAGTACAATAATGATTATTGTGGTTGTCCATTTATATTATGTACATGCTTATATATATATAAATTAATATATGGTTTGCAATACGCTCCGGTACGGAAACGTTGAACGAGATCACAATTCGCTAGGTCCTAAAATTTGGATAGAGGGGGGGGGGGGGGGGGGAGGGGAGGTAGGCTCATTTTGGATTGCTTTGATACGATGTACCATACAATGTTATGATGTATAACATACAAAAGCACGAACACTCTATAATATACCCAAGATACATCTAACTAATCTAGATGTACCATAAATAAACTCAAAAAAGAAGAAAAATAAACAAATTATAAAATATTTAGGGTCAAATTTGACTAAAATTGTAACATTAAGGGTTAGTATATTATTTAGTTAAAAAGAAAATAATAGGATATATACTGATAAACCATAAAAATAAACTGCGGTCACTTTGTTCGCCATCAACTACAAACTCACGTACACAAAATAAATCACAATACGATACACAAAATAAATCACAATACAATCTATGTGAATATATAAACATAAAATCAACATGAGTCAAGTGATTGATGAGACTAAGTAATAACTTTTACCTTGTTGCTCAAAACAGACACCATTTCGTCAGCAACTTTTAGAAGACGAAGAACACTGATACTAACGTTCGATATCCAAATTCAAGACGGTCACTACAATTAAGGATCAGTAGAAATTTTTGAAAATATAACGATAATTTCATAGATGATATTAGTAATAAGATCCAGATTTTTTTGAAATATCTGAAAAACCCGAATTCTTTAACTAATTTTTATTATTTAACAGTTTTTGAAAATAAACATTTTCGATAATTATTTCTAATTATGATTATTTAAAGTTAATTGTTAAAGTCAACATTTTTGAACATTTTAATATTATCTTTATCCTTTAACTAAGAGTCTAGCATCAAGAGAATTGGTTTATAGAGATCAATAGAAAAAACCTTCTTTCTATTATTAAGTAGGTTTACCTTTTTGAAAATTGAAGTCACCTTTATATAATTAACTAAATTTTATATTTTTTCAGTCAACAAATTTCAGTCTAACGAAGTTTTGATGACATATCGTCATATCCCTCCAGGAAAATAAATTACAAAACACCATGAAGACTATTTCTACATGAAGTGTAACTATTAAGACATTTCCAATATGCAACCAATGGGTGCGTTGGATTTATACGCTGGGAATTATAGAATATTAAAAATCGAGAGAATTTCATCTCTTCCTACAAACTTGACTAATTTTATGTATGCTTGAGTCAAATCCTTTCAGGCTGAATGGTGTGGTCTCACGCTTCTAGGGGCTTTATCACGTCACGTAAGCGCTACGTAAAATGGTGTGGCCTCACGCCTCTAGTGCTTTATCACGCCACGTAAGCGCTACGTAGGCGTCACATAAACATTGGGGCTTTATTGTTAACTTGTATGGTGTGGAATAATGTATAAAGCCTCCTTTTAACCATATTAAAAAGAAAGAAAAAAATAAACTCAAATCTGACTGGTTCAAACAATGGGCCTCATCCCCTTCTTCCTCTTCACGCCTGCTATGGCTTTTGCGGAAGCCAAGGATAGCGCCTCGTTGGCGGATGTAGGATGGTGTAGGGGCACGAAAATAGCGGAGTTGACAGGGGACACGAGATCACACCACCCAGCCTTACCTAACGATAAAAATGTCAAATTTGTCAATTTTAAATTGCTTTATTAGCTGGTTTATAACATGACTAGTTTACTATTAATTTTATTAAACCGTAAACTTTCATATATACCCTTATTTTTGGGGGTATTGGATTTTTAAATAACCTCAACTTTCACCCATTGGACGATAACACTCCCAACTTTCGATTTGTATATCAGCACTCCCAACTTTCAACTTATTGGCCGACAACACTCCCTAACTGATTGAACCCTAACCTAGTTAGCTCATGTCAGCTGCCACATCATCAAAAAATGACATGTCAGCCGCCACATCATCGAAAAATGTCATGTCAGCTGCCACATCATATGCCACGTCAGCAAAAAGGGCCACATCAGATGCCACATCAGCAAAAACTAATTGGGTTAGGGTTCAGTTAGTTAGGAAGTGTTATCGGCCAATAAGTTGAAAGTTGGGAGTGTTGGCGTACAAATCGAAAGTTGAGAGTGTTATCGGCCAATGGGTGTGGGGTTATTTAAATCCAACATCCTATATTTTTTTTGCTAAAACTTTACAAGTCTTACGCAATGTTATAACTTATTAAAACTTTCTTTTACGTTTTTCTCTTTTTACAGGATTTATTATTTTTTTTACGGTTTTTTTGTTCTAAAGAAAGGTGAGAGTTTTGATCCATATGATTTGTTCAGAATAACTCCTTTAATCGGTTGGTTATAATACAACTTTACAATCATTACGGTTGCATTTCATTCTGACATTTCAAGACCAATTTATATGCAACTCAACCCTAGGGATGAGCTCATTGGACTACGATCTCCCACCGCACCGTCTACAGAACTACGTTCCGTTGCCGTGCCGCCTCATGTTGTCGCCGCCCTACCGCATTGAATGCTTCTTGTCGAATCACAGGGTCAATAAAATAAGTGGATTCACATTGAAGATTATTGAAAAGTACAATATTATAGAATTTTGGCTAAAGTTTTGACCGAATCTAAAGACCATTTATTTTTTCCTTATGTTTTTTTTCTCTGTCTTAGCTTTATGTTTCCTTCTGTTTCAATTATGGGGGAGTATTAGACTGTGTTATTATTAGTCTTTTTATTCATGTGAAATCAAATAAATCACTCATACCAAATAATAAGATTATTATTAAAACTTAATCTTTTTATTTAAACATTAAAGTATTCAAAATAGAATATATTTTTTTTAACGGCCAACTAAATCACCGGATAAGCATCCTGGGATGCCTTCAATCGAGCAAATGCATCCCCTCCTTCATAACGGTCAGAGTTGGATGCATACCCGAGCCATCAAGCCACCAATTCCGGGGAAAACCCGCCCGCTCGAAGACCCATTGTGGTAAAACCCGGTTCGGCTCGGTTTCGAACTGGCGACATCCAGAAAGGCCTAGTTCTAAACTTCATTGTCAACACCAATGACCTTCAAAGTGATGCTAGTAGGAGTTGAACTTGAGACCTCAATGAAAGAAACCAAGTGACTAACCACTATGAAATTTGTATGTAAAACGATATCGTCATGATCATTGTCTACACATCAACCCTGCAACTTCAAAAACAAAAATATGTTAGTTAATAATTTAATATCTTCATTACTCCTCTGGTCAACATCCAATCCCTATTTTGATACGTATTTTCCTAATTAACATGATGTGTTCCCTTAAAAAAAGGATACAAACCTAACAAAAGATGCATGTGAGTACATTGATGTTTATTGTGGTTTTCCTATTATATTATATATACTATATATAAACGTTTGTACATAAATAGTTAAATTACAAAAATATTCATTTTTACACATGTTATATTGATATCGTTATGCTAAAACAAATATGAATATATAACAACTACAAAAGAAAATAAAAAATGGGATACACGACTAAAGAACGTAGATATCGACTAGGATTCACGTACCATGATCCATTAGTATGTATGAAAATATATTTTTGGGATCCGCATGTATGCTTTAGTTAGGATTGGTTAATGGTTAATGGTTAATGGTTGTTTTTGTTTTTTTTTTCGATCATAATTGGAAACTGAAACGAACCAAAATGAAACATTGTCTAACCGAATATGAATATGGTTTGGTTTTGGGTTAAAAACCAAACTAACCGAATTTAACAAGATTAGCTGAATTTAGCCAATTAGCTTTTTTCCTTGTTTTGGAATTTGTTTATGACTTAACACAAGTGCAAACACTTCTAAAACCAAGAGTTTGAAGCCAATACAACACGAGCGGCTATAGATCTTGGGTTAATAACATGGATTTAGGCAGAATCACTAAATTAACTATAGTTGTGATTTTAATAAAATTTCTATCAATAAATAATAAATGATGTCCATAGCATAATTTCTCGTATATTCCACCTCGGTCAATATACTCAAGGCCGGCCCGTATGGGATGCGGGGTGGGCGACGACACAAGGCCCAAACCCTCTGAGGGCCCAAATCTTTATAATTTTGTGTAGGATTTACCCTGTATAAGATAATATATGCACTGAATCCAAAGATAACATAAGTGAGCCATTGTACTAGTGGTTATTGTCTTTCTTAAACAACAAAGAGACGTGGGTTCTAATCCAGGTGTCTCCAAATTATTTATTTTAGCTTATTTTTTAGTTCTTTTTTGTTAGTGGCATTTAATACTTAATTTTGTCAACTACATCCTTCCCTTTAGTTAATAAATTACTTCCTAAACTTAGCTAAAATAACTATTAAAATTACATCTACATAAATTTTAGTGATTGATGAGTTTATATTAAATAGAGATTTTCGAATAGGGTCCAAATTTTTTATCTCACACAGGGCCAAAAATATTTTTATGATTTTCGGAGACGACCCTGAATATACTCCAAGAACTCATACAACCATTATATTGGCTAGATCCCTATAATCAAATTAATTTAAGCCAAAATGTTTTTACAATGACGGTTTTAACCTATTAGATGTCATATACAAGTGTAGTTATCAAATTAACCTAAGCCAACATGTTTTAAAGATTACATTGATGTTTTAAACCTATTGGATGTCATATAAAAGCATAGTTATCAAATTAACCTTAACCAACATGGTTCAAAAATCGCATTGATGTTTTAACCTATTGGATGTCATATACAAGTGTAGTTACATTGACGGTTTTAACCTATTGGATGTCGTATACAAGAGTAGTTTCTAGAAACTCATCTATTGGATTTTACACCACTTAACTTACTAGGGGTATGTTTTGCATTAAGTTTTTTAGAGCTTCTAACTTTAAACTTTTAAGAAAAAACTCATACTCAATAAAAAAACCTTATTTGGTTGAAGGAGCTTGAAACTTTTGGTTGAACGCTCCCACTAGTAGCATTTAGAAGGAGCTACAAGCTTTTAGATGAAAAATGACTATTTTAACCTCTAAGATAATGAATTTTTTAATGGACAAACTTTTTAAATTTTTAATTATGTCCATTTTGGTTACTTTATACATTTTATTAAAAACTCTAGCTACTCTGTCAAACATCATATCTAAAAAGCTATAGCTATCGGCTATCAACTTTTAACCACCAGCCACCAGTTACTTTTGCCAAAATACACTAGATGGAAACTTAAGTGGAAGAAGATTTTACCAAATGGAGCTTATCACTCCTACGGGAGATGATAGAAGTATAAAGTCTAAACACAGAGTTCGATTTCAAACATCCAAATTTTGCTTGCTTGTTGGGGTTATATCCTCCTTAATACTCCGACCCAACGTTTTTTTCCCTCTTTGAAAACCAACCAAAAACCTTTACATAACATAAATGTCCTTTCAAGTAACCTTTTTATTTGGACGATGACCATAGAAGTAAACTAAGTGACGACCATGGGTCAAAGAAGACGCAAGTGGTGACGGTGAGCAAAAAAACCAATACAACACGAGCATGAATTTAGAAACTGAATCGAACCAAATTGAATTGAACCAAATTGAAACATTGTCTAACCGAATATGAATTTGGTTTGGTTTTCGGTTAAAAACCAGACTAACCAAATTTAACAAGATTAATTGAATTCAGCCAAATAAGCTTTTTTCCTTGTTTCGGAATCTGTTTATGACTCAACACAATTGCAAAGACTTCTAAAACCAAGAGTTTGAAGCCAATACAACACGAGCGGCTCTAGATCTTGGGTTAATAACATGGATCTAGGCAGAATCACTAAATCAACTATAGTAGTGATTTTAATAAAATTTCTATCAATAAATAATAAATGATGTCCATAGCTAATATGTCATATATTCCACCTAAGTCAAAATCCTCCAAGAACTCATACAACCATTATATTGGCTAGATACCTAACATCAAATTAATTTAAGCCAAAATGTTTTTACATTGGTGTTTAACCTATTGGATGTCTTATACAAGTGTAATGATCAAATTAACCTAAGCCAACATGTTTTAAAGATTACATTGATGTTTTTAACCTACTGGATGTCATATAAAAGCATAGTTATCAAATTAACATAAACCAACATGTTTCAAAAATTGCATTGATGTTTTAACCTATTGGATGTCATATACAAGTGTAGTTACATTGATGGAACTTAACCGATTAAAAGTAAAAAAAAAAAAGAACCTTGAAGGGGTATGGTCCCACACCCTGCGCCGATTATAGGAATTAACCCCTGACCGCGGCAAGATCATACCCAAGACAAATCGAAATGATGACTACTCCGACCTCGCGCCGACCAAATGCTTGCTTCCAAGGTCGCGCGCGAGACCATGAGGAATACATAACTATTTCCAACACTTGGTTTCTTTGGAAGGAGGTCAAAACTTCCTTAACGTTGCGCAACCTACATGAGGCATTATACTTGTCGTGCGAGTAGCAGAAGCGCAACTAAACAAGGAACAAGTACAAACGGGGCAAGTGGTAGAACAACGCGCCAATATGCGTCCAACAGGTTGTATTGGATCATGCTGCATGACGAGCAATCGTGCAAGAGACAAAAAGTACACAAGGACGTACACGTGACACCAATCAACTTGTGCCAACTACTGTTCCACTATCTCCATGAACCGCTGATGACAGACTAGACAACAAGGACGACTGTCTGTTATACCCCAAATTCTTTTTACTTATAAAGACGCAGCGGAAATACAAGTCTTAAGAATTTCTTTCTTTATCAATAGTTCGACATACTTGAGGGTCCATTTATAAAATGACATTTCTTTTCTCTAAAGAATTACAACATTCATCTTTAATTATCGTATCAACTGTAATATTAATGACAACTATGAGATCATCCTTTCCGTACAATCCTTGCTCTTTAGCTCGATTCATACCCGCTTGTCCTCGGCGGTGATGGATAAAATATGTGAAAATCGTGCGATTACCACATACAACCAATCCGTTAGTAAGTGGTGACGATCAAATATAAAATATCGTATAAGCTAAAATGTTCATAACACATTTTAACTGCGTCAGATACTTCAGTCGATTATCCTTCCAACTTTCAGTCATTTCAATACGCTATCGACTCTTCGAAAGATCAACGTTCATATACATGCACTTCCAAACATACTCAATAATACTATGTAGCAAACCCGTATTCTCAACATATTAAACAGATTACGCGCGAGAATGAAGGGCCTAGCAACAAGAAAATGAAACAGCACGTTTCCATGATTCAAGGTGGATCATCGCGCAAGCGTAGCCTTCAACATTTTCAAAACAACACTTGGCGCGAACAGCAAGTCATTTTTCAGGAGGTCCTCAAGAAGACCGGCCAGCAGTTATCACCGGTATCTTTGGACACTACCAAACAGACTATATGTTTATAGATCCGGATAGTTGCATGGATATTATGTATGAGCAATGCTTCAAGCAGCTAGATCCTGAGGATAAGGCACGCTTGGAACCAGTTGATTTTCCATTAACTGGGTTCTGCAATGAGGCTGTCTTTCCTCTAGGACAAATCCTTTTTCCTGTTACTTTATCTGATGGGAGGTGTTCTCGAACGAGTAACGTCAACTTCATGGTGATGCCGGCAAATTCCCGTCACGATGTACTATTGGGACGCCGCGCGCAACGTGATTTTAGTATGATTACTTTCGCTTCGCATGCTGCTTGTGGTTTTCCGACACCAAATGGTATAGCTATACTTTACGTGCGGAAAGAAATCATGTCAATTGAAGAACCAGTTATGAAGGCTGTCAAGGCATTGCCAAATAACGAACCAGAAAAATGGGTACTCAACAATAAGTATCCTGAGCAAACAATCTTATTAGGGCCTGAAGTCATTATTGAAATTCGCGCAAAGCTTAAACTACTGTTGTTTCGCAACAAAGACATTTTCGCCTGGACACCTGCCGACATGGTCGGTGTCCCGCGCAACGTCACGGAACACTGTCTGAATGTATTTCCGTCAGCAGAACCAGTTGTGCAGAAAAAGCGCAGCCTCGGGTCAGAAAAGACAGAGGCGATGAACGAACAAGTCACCGAGTTATTAAATGCTGGTATTCTGCGGGAAGTTAAATACCAGACCTGGGTGGCAAACCCAGTCATGGTAAAGAAACATAATGGCGGATGGCGGATGTGCGTAGATTTTAAAGATCTAAACAAGGCATGTCCGAAAGATTGTTATTCTCTTCCTGAGATTGACAAAAAGGTTGACTCATTAGCTTCCTTTCACTGAAAATGTTTTCTAGATTATTATAAAGGTTATCATCAAGTCTTGATGAAGAAAGAGGACGAAGATAAAACCGCTTTTTCGCACGGAGAAGGGCATTTTTCGGTATACCAAAATGCCTTTTGGTCTCCGCAATGCGGGAGCTACTTATCAAAGATTGATGGATACAGTGTTTGGAGATGACATCGGGAAAACTATGGAAGTCTACATTGATGATTTGGTCATTATGAGTAATTCAGAAGACACTATGTTAGACAACATCCAACGAACTTTTGATTCTCTGCGAGAGATAAATCTAAAGTTAAATCCAAGCAAATGCTCCTTCGGCATGTAGGAGGGCAAATTTTTGGGTTTCATCGTCACCAAAGACGGTTTCAAAGTTAATCCTGAGAAGGTCGAGGCAATACAAAAAATGTCTTCTTCTACTACCATCAAAGAGATGCAACGTTTGGCTGGAAGGTTAGTTGCGCTAAACCGCTTCCTCGCCAATCATGCTGCAAAGTCTTATCCATTTATTCGAACCTTGCGCAATTGTACGAAGAGCAAAGAGTTCGCATGGACTCCTGAAGCTGATCAAGCTTTCCAGCAGATGAAAGATTGTTTAGTTCAACTTCCCACACTTACTGCTCCTCGTGAAAAAGAACCCATGGTTTTATATCTTGCTGCATCTGAGGTAGCAGTAGGTGCTGTCTTGTTGTTAGAACGCGAAGGGGTCCAGTCTCCAATTTATTATATCAGCAAGATGTTGAACGATCCAGAGACAAGGTATTCAATTATGGAAAAATTAGTTTTAGCATTGGTCCATGCTTCGCGCAGGCTGCGAAGATACTTTTCAGGACATGTTATTACAGTTTTAACAAATTTCACATTGACCAAGTCCTGGCCAAACCAGACGTTTCTGGACGACTTGCGAAATGGGCAATAGAATTGGGAGGTTATAACATCTGTTATAAACCTAGACCAGCTATCAAGGGCCAAGTTTTGGCAGATTTCATCGCTGAAATTCCCGCTGATAAACTTGAAGAATGCCAAGCAATTCAAAACCCAGTCCCAGTCATAGACAATAGAGCTTGGACATTGTTTACAGATGGCGCATCAAACAATGATGGGGCTGGAGCAGGTCTTCGGTTAACGAATCCAGAGGCAGCAGAATTCACATATGCAATTCGGTTGGATTTTAAAAGCACCAACAACGAGGCCGAATATGAAGCTTTCCTAGCAGGCTTACGCCTCGCTATCAAAATGGGTGCAACAAATTTAGAAGCCCATGTTGATTCATTACTAGTTGCTGAGCAAGTAATTGGAACGTACGATGCAAAAGGAGATATAATGTCTTTGTACTTGGCGCAAGCCAAGGCTCTTATAGCACAGTTTCAACAATTTAAAGTCACACACGTCAAGCGAAGTGAAAACAAACATGCTGACGCTTTGAGTAAACTCGCAGCAACTAGTTTCAAACATTTGGCAAAGGAAGTTCGCATCGAGGTTTTAAGTAATCCATCAGTTCCCCTCATACAAGTAACAATGGTCGAAGTAGGAGATCCATCATGGATGTCTCCAATAATAATGTATTTGTTACATGGTTCTTTACCAGAAGATAAAGCGCAAGCACGTAAATTACGATGCAAAGCCCTCAATTACGAAATGATTGACGGTATTCTGTACCGACGCTCTTACATGGGTCCTTCGCTCCGCTGCGTCAACAAACATGATGCGCAATACCTGATCAGGGAGGTTCATGAGGGGCTATGTGGTATACATTCTGGGCCGCGCATGGTAGTAGCCAAAGTGAAAAGCGCAGGGTATTATTGGCCCGGAGTGTACGTTGAAGCGGTAGAGATCTTGCGCAAATGCATGTCCTACCAAAGGCATGCCCCTAAAATGTTGCGCCCAAAGAATCCTTTGATACCCGTCACAACAGCTTGGCCATTTCAACAATGGGCCATTGGGACCATTTTCGGATGTCCCCGGCGCAGTAAAGTTTATCATTGTTGTGGTCGATTACTTCACCAAATGGGTTGAAGCCAAACCTTTAGCTTCTACTACAGCGATGGTAATTCGCAAATTCATCTGGGAATACATTATTTGCCGTTTTGGTCTGCCCATGCGCATTATTACAGACAACGGTCCAAATTTAATGGCTGAAGAGTTGCAAACATGGATGACCGAAATGGGAATCCAACATGTTTTCGCTTCTGTTGCGCACCCACAAGCAAATGATCAAGTTGAAAGCATAAACAAACAGTTGGTCGACTGTATCAAGGCCCGCCTTGGCACGGCACGGCGGGGGTGGGTGACGAATCGCCTAGCATCTTGTGGGCACACTGAACTATGCCCAAGACTAGTACTGGAGAAACTCCTTTTTTCCTTGTGTACGACACGAAAGCTGTGATTCCTGCCAAAATTGGGTTACCATCTCCAAGAATGCTAGCTTTGGAAAAAACAAGATAACGAAGAACAAAGGCGCATTGACCTAGACTTGTTGGAAGAACGACGAGAAAATACAGCGATTCGCGAAGCTAAATTCAAGTCCCAGCTTGAAAAGTATTACAACAAAAGGGTGCGCATCCGTTCCTTTTTGCCTGGTGACTTTGTTCTTCGCGATAATGAAGCGTCGAATGCCGAAAAACCGGGGAAGTTAGCCCCACGATGGGAAGGTCCGTACGTGATAAATGAAATATTGGGAAAAGGCGCGTAAACTCTGAAGCGAATGGATGGATCCAACGTTCCTCGAACCTGGAACGCCTAACAACTACACCGATGTTATATGTAATCTCAGTCCTCTAAGCAACTTCTGAGCGCTGCGTAACGAGACTGCCTACTTTATTTTGTTATGTAATCTTAGTGGCAGCCATAGTTTTGCGCTTTATCTATATGAATAAAATACTCTGCCGCTACTTACAGTCTTGAATATGTTCATTTACAAATGCATGCAATTCCTTTGGATAAACAAAAACATAAACTCATGAGCCACAAGCTAACTTAATACTTACGCTCACACATGAGAAAAGAAATTGTTCATTTGTCTATCCTACACAAGTAATTGGTCCCATGCAAACATTGTAAAGCTGAAATATATTATATTCGCATCCACAGTACTTGCGCAGCAGCGCAACATTACAAGTTATCACAAAGTAAAAAATTACAAATTTCCTATTCTATGGATTTGGTTCCCGCCTGCTTCTCTGTTGACGAAAAAGATATCCTTTAGTTTATCAACAAAGTCATCTTGCTGCAGCGCAGCATCCACAAGGTCCATAATCGGACTCTGCAATTGATCATATTTTTCTTTCGCAGCAGAATAAATGGCGGCAGTATTTAGCCCATGCGTTGCAGCACGGCTTGTATCCCATTCGGTCTTCAGCGCATGTGCCACGTGCAAAGTACACTCTCTATAGCCTTCGGCATGACCGTCATTGCGCGCCGCCATCATCAATTCTGCCACTCTCTCATCCAACTCCGTAGAGTTAAGGATGGCATTTGCGATCTGTATACAAATACAATCAATATATGTTGCGACAATCAAACCAGACATGTATAATGAAAAGGGAATATTACCTCCACAATCCCGTACTCCCGCAACCAAGTAAGCTGGTTCATAAGGGATTCGGTCAGGCTTTCTGCTGTAGAGTGAGCGACCTCCGTGTCGTTAATTTTTTGTTCACCTTCAGTTAAATGGCGGATCAACTCGGCTTTCTCTGTTCGGTGAAGGTTGACATCTTTTTTCAAACTATCAACCTCATCTTGCAGCCTCGCCTGGTCAAATAGCATAGCAGTTAGATCATCAATTTCTTTATTCTTAAGAAGGAGTCATTTTGGTTGATACCTCATTATACTCGCTCCTTTATCTGTGTGAGCGCGCCTTTTCTGCTGCCGCAACAGGATCAGCTTTCTCTTTCTTGAGTTTCTCAATTTCGTTGCGCAGAGATATCTTTTCCTTGTTATCACGATCACAAGCCTCCATAAAGCGCTTGCGCTCGTCCGCATATTGCGCAGCAGAGGCCTCACACTTGCGCTTCCACGACAGCGCAGCCCACTCTTCAGTCTTCTTCTCCTCCTCAAACTGGGCTTTTTCCACCTCAAAATCGACGAGCATCTTTAACGTCTTCTCTTTCTCAAGTTTGGCCTTCGCCTTTTCAAGCTCAACCTCATCCCACTCTTTGTTCATGCTGCGGCATTCGCGCACAATCCTGTTTATTATGGAAGAGGCAAGGGCAGACTCTTGCAAATATGACTCGTAAGTAGCCTCGTGGTCTTTTTCTTCCTGGCGCTTCACCTCCGCCGGCGGGAAGATGCCCTTTACCACTCCCTGCAGGAGTGCCAATCCGTAAAAACATCACCATGTTTAACTTTCCACACGGGCTGATGAATCGTAGAGGCCCGCCTCTCAGAATAAGAACGATAATAATAGTCCCCAGGAGTCTTTTCTGGGCGAATGGGCGACTCGTCCTCCGAATCCTCAACAAACACAAAGCCTTCGCTTTGTGTTGAAGGTCCAGCTCCCTTGGATATCAACTTTGACAGTTCCGGCACAGGGGAAGATATTTTTCTTTGTCTGCGAAAGCAGTATCTCTCACCCCAGCATCTGTAGCTGTATCCTTAACCTGCTCGCCAGTAGGATTCTCATCATCAAAATTTTTGGGCTCTTCTTCCGGAGCCACCTTCTCAATATTTTCCGGGACGATGGGGTCGGCATAAAAAACAAGAGTTTCTTGCCCCACATCTCCTGCTCAAGGTTCTCAGGCCTGCGCGGCGATGGTATAGCAGATGAGGTGGCCGGCACAGCCTTCACCATTTTCTCTGCAAAAGCATATTAACAAATGCCAAGTATAAGATTCTGCGCAACTTTTTTGACAGAAATGCGCAACAAACTAAACGTACCAGGTGAGAACTTCTTTGCAAAGGCATCCAGATTGCCTTTCTTGCCAATGCGCAGGCGCGCAACTTTTGTTGGCGCAGGAGTTTTAGTTTCCGCCTCCTTCCTCTTCTTGGAAGTGCGCTTCAACGCCTCTTCCGGGCTAGAAGGTATTTCTAAGGGATCATCTGGGTTCGCAGCAGGAAGAGAGGAGGTGTCAATGGGTTTTGGCTTCAGTTTCTTCAAACCTACAGGCGCAAGACCCTCCAGTGAGTCCGACACCACCACATAATTGCACCAAGAGTCAGATACGGGACGCGTACCTTTCTTGCCCTCAGCTTTCGCAGCAGCTGATGGCTTGGTTTTCTGATCTTGGTTGGAAGGGAGAGGCGCAGCAGCTGCAGCAGCAGTTGGTTTCTTCTTCTTCTTCTTCGAATCAGGGCCTACGCCCAAGTTTAGCAAATCACCTACATAATCAATCATATTGAGCAAAGGTTGCGCTATTAGTTATATTGCAATATTACTTAGAAAAAATGTTCAAGAGTAATATTGCAATATCAACTTAGGCTTTGTAAGAATTTATTTACCAGTCTTCGAAGATGGTTGCGCCTCCAGATCCTCCTTCTTGGGAAACTTAAAGTTCCCCAAGATTTGTGAGAATCAAGTTTCCTCACCCTCAGCAATAGGCACGACGGTCATTTTCCCTTTCTCTTTCTTGAAAGAGACCAAGTAGAGCGACGCAACTACATAACAAACATTTTTGCATCAGTACATATCTATTTAAAGATATTGCTAGGAAGTTAAAAGATATGTACCAGCGATGAGGGCCCTCTCTGGCAAAACAAGGTTTGGCACATCTTTAATATCTTGATACCATACCTCGTTGGCAGGTATGGGAAGGGTCTCCAGCTTGATCTCATCACCGGCTTGGAATGTCATCTTCATCGGGATCACCGCCGCCTTTATGAAGAAGGACTTCTGCTTCCAGTCATGGTAAGATATGGGCGGCACCAACAGCAATCGTTTGGCCTGCACACGCTGTTGGAACGAATAAAAACCCAAAGAGGAGTGCAACTGATAGAAGAATCTAAATCTCTCAACCGTCGGTTACGGTCTGCATCGACCGGCAAACAAACTCAAATGCCGGATCCTAACCATTCCCATCGGGCTCAACTGAGAAATATGAAGCTTGTAAAAACTAAGAATTTCAGCAAGAAATGGGTCACCGGAAGCCGGAAGTTCCGTTCGGCAAAATAATCATAAAATAACGTAATGTAGCCGGCCGACGCATCAGCCACCGTGGCATTCGCCACCGGGAAAAACGCTTTCCAGGATGGAGCAAAAAGAAAGTTGGTGGCAAGATTATCGAAATATTTCTTCGACCACTTTAACGGTGGCAAACTTGACGATGACATCTCAGCAGAACTTGCACCGGTGGCCATAACTCAAACTTTAAAGAATACTTAGAAAACTTTGAAGGTCGCCGGAAGATATGAACACAAATTTCTCTCAAGTTGTAATCTGGTGAGGAAGCAAATGGATCGTTGATCCCTTTCCCAAAGCAATTTGATTATAATTCAATTCGTGACGATCATAAGTAGAAAGTTCATATTCTTCAGTCATTGATAAGCAATTTGTTATACTAATCGCAATTAGTGCACGATTTGACTGCAACGACTTTTGCGACGGTCACATATCCCCAAGTAACCGCAGGGGCGAGTGGGGAACAGTAACCGCCTCACGCGCACGAGTGTCTCCGAAATAGCATTAAATATTGTAAGACATGTACTGTTGACAGTCTGTCAACAGTACCACCACGTCTCAAGAACGTGCGTCGTCACCAACTACACCATCCGGATAAGTGACACGTGTCTAAGTATATTTGAAATTCAAATACTTTTTCAAAATTCACTTATGATACGTCACCAAGATGCATAAAGCAACAAAAAGCTAGTCCTTACCTAGCGCAGCACATTTATCTTAAGTCCAATGCTCCACCTACTTTTTATTCTTACATAGGAGCAACACTGGACTGGGGGGGGGGGGATTGAAGGGGTATGATCCCAAAAACCTTGCGCCAATCAAGGAAACCATACCCATTAATAACTTCCAAGAAAACTGCATGCAGACCTCTTTGCCAAAATAAGATTTATTAGAACTCTGCGCCAAATATCCAAGTGAGGAAATGATCATATAACTACCTTGCGCAGGCTCGCGCAAAGTTCAAAGTTAAAAGCCTAAACATTCTCTTTGGATAAATGCTTCATTTAACTACCTTGCGCGGGCTCGCGTAAGGTTCAAAGTTAACCTTGAACACTCTCGTTTGATAATGCTTCATTTAACTACCTTGCACGGGCTCGCGCAAGGTTCAAAGTTAACCTTGAACATTCTCGTTTGATAATGCTTCATTTAACTACCTTGCGCGGTCTCGCACAAGGTTTAAAGTTAACCTTGAACATTCTCGTTGGATAATGCTTCATGCACAAACCTTGCGCAGATATTTATATCAAAGCAAGTATCCACCAAACGTTGCGCTAAGCAGCAAGGAGAAGAAGGAAGATCCGTTAACTAACTTGCGCTTCTCGCGCAAGGAAACAGTAAATCCTGAGAAACTTTCCCTTAGCAAATTGACTTGGTGCAGAAGCAAAGGGAATCTTTTCTGTTGTAACAGAATGTACACGTGGCGAATAATAGATGGGTAACAGCTGTGAAACCTTCTAGAAGCCATTAACACCCAATCGTGCAAGCATCTTTTCGGTTATAACCAATTGCCACATGGCAGCATCTGGACGGCCGAGGAAGATCACGGTGATGGCATTCTCACATTTATAAGATGTAGTGATCTCATATTGACACGTGGCACCTCCCTAACCGCTGATGAGCTCACGATCCGTGTGCACTAACGGATTGCCAACAAACATTAACGGAATAGCAAAAGATTCCGTTAAAGTTAACAATCTCTTCTTTTGGCGCTCAACACCGGCTATAAATAAGTACCTTGGAGTTTAAGGAAATGTATTCACTTTCAACTACTCTCTCTCTCTTACAATACTTACTTCCGACTACCTGTACTTATTCTCACACCGGAGGGTGGTCACGGAGAGAACCCCTTCTCCCCGTGGCAAGCTAATGGTGTTCTGTTTTGCAGGTTCAGCCGAAATATTGTTCTATTCATCATCCATCGTGAAATCAAACGGAGGGTTAACCCTTTTATGCAGAGCCCATTCCATAGATTTACTTAGATTCCGGTCTAGTTGATCTACGGTTTCTTTAGTTACTCAATCCATAAATCATGGAATGTGGTTACACCCCACTAATGAGAAGGTTACCCACTTACATAGTTACACAATTGAAAAGCCACTAAAAGAAGGTTACCCACGTGCATATTTACATAATTGAAAATCTCGAACTTCTTTTGTTTTTTTACTCCTATCTTTGATATGTATATTTATTCATAGTATAGTTTCTATTAAATTATTTATTATTTTTTATATGTTTGTATACTTTTTTTTTTGTTATATATTTGTATTCAGTTATCATTAGTTGTGATTTACGAATTCTATGATACATAACTTTTTTGTCCTTATTTTAGTTGGATTGAGACTCGATGTGCTCTATTGGGCCTGGTTTCTATTAGTTGGGGGATTTGGGATTGGGAAGACATGGTGGGGATTTCTGTTTGGGCTTTGCTTTGTGGTGAACTATGGAAATACTTTTGAAGAGTTATAGGTTTTTTGTTATTAGATTGGTTTTGTTGTATTTTAGGATATGTTTTTTTATAGTTTGGGTCCATGTCATGGCCTTAGTTGGCCTATAGGAACATATAAAAACCATTAATGGCATTCAAAGGAACATATATTATTTGCTAATATGCATCTATGGCCGTTTTGACATGATAATGCCATTTGTCACGAAGTTAATTCTTTTAACTCTCGTGCGGCACTTATAATGCTTCTAAGTTAAGCCTTGTGGTTGGTTTTGTTTATGTATGGCAGCGGAAGTCTTAGTCTGTGTGAACACAAGAACAATTTTGTAGTATAATACTACAAGAAAGATGCTTATATATTACTTGAATAAGAGTTACAAGTGAAAGTGTTTACAAGAAGTTGGGTTATAAATGAGTTATGAGGGGTGAATACAAATGATGCACCTCATCCCTATTTATACTAGTTAGAAACTTGTTCTAGAGAATTCTCAATCTAGAGAATTCCTTACAAAATATCCAAGATATTTATGGACTAAATTCTAGGGTATTCCTTCAAAAATATCCAACATTTCTAAGT
Organism: Scalesia atractyloides; assembly: GCA_947069175.1. Lineage (NCBI taxonomy): Eukaryota > Viridiplantae > Streptophyta > Magnoliopsida > Asterales > Asteraceae > Scalesia > Scalesia atractyloides. Next base: position 77,416,859 of record CAMTDV010000021.1, read on the forward strand.
GATATCATGATGATTCTAGAGAGTTCTTGGCTGCAACTTTGGGCAGAATTAGGCAGCCCTTTCTAGACTCTTCCGAGGCCCTTCAAGGCTGATCTAGGACCTTCTAAGGGTGCCAAAACGTTCCGTATTGTGTAGGCTCTTCCGAGCAGCCGTGGACGCTTCCTTAGTGTTCCGGAAACTTCCGGAATGCTGAAATTTTGAGTTGAATTTTAGCAAGGCGTGACACATTGTTAACAATAAATTAAAGGTATGCCATACGTTATACACCAAAGTAAGATTTGTATTTTTTGTGGACTTCTTATTGCCCCATGTAATTGTAAAGGATTAAAAGTGTTTGTGATGTTATATCATGGTTTAGTTACTATTGTTTTATATTTGTTTTGTATTTGATACATCAACATATTGTGTTATGTAAGTTTTTTTTATTTGATATATCAACAAATTACTGTGTTTTATTATAAAATAAATTAAGTTTTATCAGTAGAGGTAGCATATTGGTATGAAGTAATGATAAAATTATACTTGTATAAATTGATAACCGAGCAAATACTAAAAAAAAATAATAAGCCACATATAATGTGTAATCAGTACATTTCAATGCAAATAGAATGAACGCCTAAGAAAACGAAATAATTTAACAAACATTAACACGAAAATAGTAAAACAAAACACGTAATAGTACTACATATTTGGTGACACCAGAGTTTTCGTGAATATCGTGCCTTGCAACCTCGAATACGAACGTAATACAGGATAGTAAAAATCTTCCCCACTTAAAGTTATGTATAGTTCATTCACATCTCCATAATCCTCCACGACAAGAAACTTGACGGTGCTAATCACGTATGTAATGGTGCACCCTAAAAGAATCGGCCGAATTGGAGGGAAAACCCACACTTTTGTCCAACTGTCACCCTCCATCCTCCACAAATCCACGGACCAAAAAGGCATCCCGTGAGTAAGAAATATGTGCAGCTTGTTACGTATAATCAATAAATGTCCTTGCAAGTCATCATGTGGAACGTTTGGATATTGTATCTTATTATATTTTTCCAACTTCACATCAAAACCAAGTAGCATGTTGCCCGAGTGAAAATGATTTTTCTTGAAGTTCACCGTAAATAAACAACACCTTTGCAGAAAGTTCCGTTAGACCATGTAAGCTTGTGTTTAAAATACTTGATGTTTGTTAAGAATACCTACTGTTAGGGCTGGTTTTCTTATATTTATGGATCATGAATCCTCCCGAGTATCATGAATGATTCTTTCTGAGACACATGGAGGATACTGGAAAGATTAAGGATCCTTAGTATGTTTAACATTTTCTAACAATTGTCTTCGATATGTTGTTCAAATTTAATGCAGGTATTCGTTGAAGACTAGGTCAAGCTGGAATATTGGAATATACCCAGAATTACGCATGTTTATCGAGCTATGTGGACGTTGTGCATGGACGTGGGTGATCCCCGATATCTCAAATAGTTAGTTGCTAGCTAAAAACATTATTATTTTAGGGGATATTGAGCTATAATTAGAAACAACTTCTTCATAACACAACTCTCGGCGAACTCACAACAACACTCTAGAATTCTATGGTAAACAGCTCAATATCTTCCGAAGTTGTAACTTTATTCATTGAATATAGTCGATAGTGATTCTTTTCCCTATTCGAGGTTTTTATGCCGGCGATCTACTAGTGATCAAGGGCTTTTCCTCGTATAAACCCTCGTGTTCATTATTGTTTACCTTTCATTTTTTGTCCATACAATTGTTCATCAATCATTTGATATTCAAGCACTCAACCTCACAAAATCAGATTTGGTTACATTATCCTTATTGTGATTTTTGACCAAAACAGTTTGGCGCCCACCGTGGGGCAATTGGTGCTTCAATTCTAAAAGTCTCATTAATTTATGTTCATCTCCAACGATTAAATGGCTTCTTAGGGAAAATCAGCTTCAAATGCCATGCCAGCGGTTACCTCATCTCAAGCCAGTGGATTGTTGCCTCCTATTCCCCCTGCACCCATGAGGAGTGCTGAGAATCCTCAGAAGAAAACTACTTCTGTTTATACAGGATCGAAAACCTCCACTGTTTCTTCGTCTACAACTACTAAAAATGATGTTTCTACTTTGATTTTGCTGATGAAGAACTACATGGAGCAGCAGGACAAAACCAACCAAAGGATCCTCAGGGAGATTGATGAAATCAAGAAGCAGACGATATCAGTGGAGGATCACTCTCCATTGATGCCCAGGTCATTGGATTTCATTTCTCCAGCATTAATGATCCAGCGTCCCATAGGACCCGGTGTTCAAGTTCAAGGATCCTCCAATTACCAGCAAGGATCACTAGCGATGACACAGGCTCAAGGATCCTCATCTCAAGTTAAGGGATCCTACCTCTAGCCTCAAGGATCAACTATCCTTCAACGAGGATCACTAAGGATCACAGAGCCTCAAGGATTCTTCTATGAACCTAGAGGATCGCAAGAATATACGAGTCTAGAGGATTCTATGCACCACATCAAGGATCCTCATCTCAAGTTCAAGGATCCAACTTGTTCCAGGATCAAGGATCCTTAGGGGGCCAACCATCCAGGAACTTTGAAGTTCATACAGGAGACTTCATTCCTATGCAGACTATTGCTTCATCTGGCCCATCCGTTATACCAGATGCCCATGGTCTTGGATATACCTCTGGGATACCGACTCCAAACCAATCAGGAGGTAACAATTTCAACACGTCTTTTGGTACTAATTATGGTTCCATGCAGGATGCAGGTATTAATCAAGCAATGGCACGAGAACTACAGAAGCTTAAGGATATATTATCCAGCGTTCTAAGAGTGGTGAAGCCCATTCCTGAGATCCCAGATGGAAGTCACAAGGTGTCTCGTTTTGCGCCTCCTATATGCAACGCTGAGATACCAAAGCGCTTTCAAACCCCCAACATGAAGCTGTACGATGGTAAAACTGATTCGGAGGAGCATGTGGCACAATACAGGAAGAGAATAGAGATCAACCCCATTCCAGAAAGGTTAAAGGAAGCCTGTCTTTGCAAGGGCTTCAGATCCACACTCACTAGATCAACATGAAAGTGGCTGCTAAGTCTTCCTCCTTACTGAATCATTTCGTTTTCTCATTTAGTTAATTTGTTCAATAATCAATTCTCATGTAGTAGGACCTTTGAACGGTTAACCAGTGATTTATACAGGATAACACAGGGCCGTGACGAATCCTTAAGAGATTACATCACTAAGTTTAGTAGAGAATCCTTAGAAATCCCTAACCTGGATATTGCCACTGCTGTAGAGGCATTTAAAATTGGATTGCTGAAGGATTCCTCATTCCATGATGACCTTGTTATGACACCGTGCTGGAATTTTGATGAAGTGAGGAACATGGCATTGAGGTTCATTCGTTTAGAGGGTGATAAAAGGATTCAGGAGAGGCTATCAGGATCCTCGAAATAGGAAAAGCAAGGATCATTCTTTAAGAATAATCGATCGAAGTCATATTCTAAGAACGACAACCACAATGTGCATGCAGTTGAACAAGATGAAGACGATGAGGATTATCCTCCTATATCTGAATATTGTTTTATGTTGATAATCATGAACTAATCCTTGCTATGCAGAATCTAGGTGACAAAGCCAGGTGGCCTCGAAAAAATGAGAAGGCTACAGCCAAGAAAGACAAGTCCAAATGGTGTGCTTATCATGAGGACTTTGGTCATCTTACTGATTAGTGTATAGCATTGAGGAAGGAGATTGGCTATCTTCTCAGCAAAGGGTACTTGAAAGAGTTGCTCTAGAGAAAACGATCAAGGACCCAGGATCCTGAAAAGATTCCTGAAAGAGCTCCACCTCCACCGGCTGATGCTCAGATCATTAATTTCATCTCTGGGGGATCAGATATATGTGGAACCTCATTTTCGGCAGCGAAAAGACATGCCAAAGAAACAAAGATGGAAAATGGAGAAAGACTAGTTCGAACTTCAACACTGACTCAACAGAAAGTTATATCCTTTGACGAGGATGAACGTGTAGATATACAGGATCCTCATCACGATGGTTTAGTTATTACCTTATTTGTTTCTAACCACTTTGTTCGCAGGATCTTTATTGATAGAGGGAGTTCAGTGAACATAATTCAGTTGGATGTCCTCAAAAAGATGAACATCCCTGAATCCGAGATCATCCCAAGATCATCGGTGCTCGTGGGATCCAGTGGAGAAACCAAGAATACATTGGGGGACATCAAACTCCCGATTTATATAGAAGGAGTGAATTCTATCCAAAAATTTTGTGTAATAGATTGCTTATCTTTTTGTAATGTTATCCTTGGCAAGCCATGGATACATGACATGAAGGCAGTCCCTTCGACATATCACCAATGTGTCAAGTTCCCAAGTCCATGGGGAATAGTCAAGATAGAGAGTGATCAGCAGGAGGCAAAGAACCGCTACACTTCTTCGATGAAACCAGCTTCCAAATCCAGGGAAGCATAGCAATTAAAGCATCCTCCAAGATACGTCATGGAAGCTAGAGAGCAAGACGTCAAGGATATTCTGTTAGACCCTGAGGATCCTGAATCCAAGATAGCATAGAGCTAGATTTAGTATCCTTCCTGACACGAAGAAAGTCTACCTATGCCTGGAAGCACGAAGACATGACAAGTATCTCAAAAGATGTCATTACTCATAGCTTGGTATTGACAGGTCTTTCAAGCCAATTCATCAAAAGAGGAGAAAATTCGCACCCGAAAGAAACGCAATCATCCAAGAAGAGGTAGACAAGTTACTAAAGGCAGGTATGATTAGAGAGGTCAAGTATCCAAGGTGGTTAGCCAATGTGGTTGTTGTTCAAAAGAAAAATGGAAAGTGGAGGGTATGTGTCGATTTTACTGATTTAAACAAGGCATGTCCCAAGGATCCTTTCCCTTTACCCCACATTGACTCCATGGTGGATGCTATGGCGGGTCATGAGTTGTTGACTTTTATGGATGCTTCATCTGGATTTCAGCAAATTCAGATGGAACCATCTGATCAAGAGGATCCGGCATTCATGACACCGACCGACATATATTGTTATATTGATATGCCCTTGGTTTAAGAAATGCAAGTGCTACATACCAAAGGCTGGTGAATATGATGTTCAAGGAGCAGCTTGGACACACAATGGAAGTATACATAGATGATATGGTGGTCAAGTCCAAAAGAGCCGAGGATCACTTGAAGGATCTCGAATAAGCATTCAATATCCTTGACCAGTACAACATGAAATTGAACCCTTCCAAATGCCATTTCGGGGTTAAAGCCGGAAAGTTTTTAGGATATATGGTGACCAAGAGAGGAATCGAAGCAAGTCCGGAGCAGATCAAAGCCATAGTCAACATCAAATATCCTGTAAATGCTAAGGATGTGCAAAGATTAACATGAAGAATTGCAGTGTAACACCCCAAAAACGGGTTTGGTAATCAAACCATGTTAATATTAAAGAGCGGGTAAAATACCGTTAGTGGTAAAAAAAATAAACCCAGTAAATATTAAGATTTAAATAAATAAACCTAATGTTAAATAAAAGGTGAACGAATACTTTTGAGAAAATAAAGTTTACAAGAGGCCTGAGTTATCGGGACTTAAAATAAAACGGGTTATAACCTCCCGAACCCACTAAGTTAACTAGGAATGTTTAACCTAGTTAATAAGAGGAATATTGTTTGAACTAAGTAGGTTGTGGCCTACTTAATAACTAACCAAACATGAGGGACCAAAGTAGGATAACTAGAAAGTTTAATTATTAAAACAAACATCAAAACAAAACACACACACAAGGTATGTGTGTGTGTAGCGACCAGGAGAAGCAAACAAGGGCAAGCCCTTGTTCTTGCTCATCAACACAAATTCATGCAATCAAAACAAAAATCAAAGGGGTTTCGATGCTTGTTTGAAGATTTAGCACCTACAACGTCATCTCTACATAAGGTATGTTATAGAACTTGATTTGATAATTTCATGAGTAGTGGGTTTATGGCAAATCTTTGATTTGTATGAAATTAAACATGATGTATTAGAGTCACCAAATAGAACTTGAATATATGTTAATTTTAGACCTAGTACTTAAATTGATGAAGATGAAGTTGAGAAGATGGTAAAATTAGGGTTCATATGATGATTGCTTGAAATAGATGATGTTTTTAACATCTCTTAGCCTATAATCATTGTGTTATAGGTTTCTAACCATTGCCAAGAGTTTAATAAGAGTTTTGGCCATAGAAATGGGTTGCATTTGATGGTTTGGGTCGTACTTGAAAGGACCCTAAACATGATTTTCGTAGTTTTTATACGGATTTTGACCAATCTTAAAAAATCATATAAAATCAACCGTTTATCCGATTTGGGTGTTCTATACCTTATCGGAAAGCTTACGAAGTAAATTTTTACTATTTTCAATCATAAGAAGTAAATATGGCTGTTAAGTGGGTCAAAAGGTGGATCAAAACAGCTGTATAGAAGCTTTGAAAGTTGTTTGAAAATGAAAATATAGTTGCTGTGCTGATTTTATAAAAATCATATAAAATCATAGGAAATTCGATAGAAGGTGTACCTTATGTTCTTGCGAAGGTATTTGAATGTCCTACGATCCATTTTTGAACATGTTAATCTAGTTCAGACTTTGAATGGGTCATAAGGGTCAATTACCGCATCTCTATAGAAAATCGCTGCATATTAATAATGTTATATTAATCAAGAAAAGACATAAATTGATTTAGTTATGAAGTATTGATTGTTATTAACAAATAACACTTTATGTGACATGCTAAAAGTGTTTAAAATCACTTGCTAACTAGTTTATATAAGTAATTTCACTAACTGGTCAAACAGTTAGTGAATGGAAAGAATTATGTGATAAAAAATAGTTGCTGAATAAATAACATGCTTTGATGATTAAGTGTGAGTAAATCCATAAGGTAAGATGGCCATGTTAATGGTTGACTAATCTAATGATCTTGTGGATATGATGTGATAGTTTGACTCTGACAAGCTAGGTAGGAGCTTGGAAATGGACGGGTCAAATGGATACAAGTTCAAGCATGGAGCTCGCAAAGACACAAAGTAATTAAAATTTACACCCTTCCAGTAGAATAGCTAATTATTATATTGGTTAAGAATGAAGTAAATTAGTATTTGGAATACGACGTTCCAATTGTGGAACGAAATGGGTCAGAACAAAGGAAAATAGTAATAAACCGTATTTGATGATAAAAGGGTAAAACGGTAACTTAGTCATGTGATGACGGGTAAACAAGGAATTTTGAAAAAGACACCCTATGGCGTAAGCTATAATAGGTCAAACGAAAAAAGAAGCCATTTTTAAGTAATACGAACCTACGGTGCGAACCATAACGGGTCAAACGAGATAAATGATAAGTAAATATACTTTTTACTATAAAAAAATGTTTGGTTCCATCGATATGTAAAAGGACGAGCCAAGGAATACGTCAAACAGACGAACGGGTCAAATGGTGATGTTATCACCATTTGAAAAAGATATTTAATATTTCGTTTATTATGTTTCACGCTTACAGCTAAGCATGATTTGTGTGCATGCATTACCACAATTTAGTATATAGAATAGCAAAGCATCGCTAACGGGTCAATACTTAAACCCGCGTCAGGTACGTGTAGTGGTCATGCTCTCGATGAGGGATTTGCGGTATAACTAAAGTTAGTCGAGTTAAGGGTGGACACTAGATTACCTCAAGTGAGGTATACCTAGTGTTAGACGTAAAACGACCATTAGAGCCGAAAACATGTCTTTTGCGAAAAGTGCATTTAAGTGAGTTTATAAAACTAGCGATGGGAGACTTATATATTAAAAAAAAACATAATAAATTTTAAATGGAATACGGGTTAAAGGTGTTCGCTTGGTTAAAAATATGCTTTTAAAAGTCCTTTGTCGTAAAAAGGACTAAAGTTTGACCAAAATGCTCTATAATTTGCAAATCGGGCAAACTACCCTTAAGGGTGGTTTAAAATGAGTTTTATAAGTAAGTATACCCTGTCGGTAGTATAAAAGTAAATGGCACAGGTTATTTTGGTTTAATGCCTCATGACGGGTCTTTTTTGTAAATTGTCAAAACGAATGGTTGAATTCGGAATTATATGATTTTTCTATAACAAACCCACACCAATATAGTTGTGGCGGAAAAATAAATAGATGTCATAGTATGGAAATAAGAAGTAAGGATAGAGGAAGTGAGATTTAAGCCTAAATGCTTAAATCTCTTAACGGATCAAAATGAATATGCGCATAAACCGGAAATGGAATGCTTATTTCTTAAGAATTATGAATCCGGGTTAAGGATTCTAGTTAAATATGTAGGTAAATAGTTTATGAACATTTGGAAACAAGTTTCAAGTAAAACGGACGAAAATAGAATAAGTTACAAAAGTTCTTGCAACAAAAACGGCAAACTTGAAAAAGGCGCAGCAGCCCACTAAAGAAACGTAGATCTAACAGATCAGAATCTGGTTAGATCTAGGGTTTGGTTTCTTGCATAAAATTGGTTAATCCTTCGTTTAGTTTGGCTGTGGTGATTGCAACTACACTCCGACGATACCTACAAAACAGAATGTCGTTAGCCTCGCCACGGGGAGAAGGGGGGTTCTCTCCGTGACCACCCGTCGGCGTGAGAATAAGTATCGGTACTTGGAAGAATAGTTTAAGTGAAGTAAGAGAGAGAGAGAGTAAGTAAGAGTGAATACCTTTCCTTGAAGCCGAAGTTACTTATTTATAGCCAGTTTTGGGCGCCAAAAGGAGAGATGAAAACTTAACGGAATCTTTGCCATTCCGTTAAGTATTGTTGTTACCGTTAGTGCACACGGATTGGCTTATTATCAACGGCTAGGGAGATCCCACGTGTCATCGTGAGATCATTGAGCTTTCTCGAGGTAACCATGCCATCACCGTGACCTTCTTGATTATCTAAGTTGCTGCCACGTGGCATTCGGTTGTAACCGAAAGGTGCCTTTGCATGATTGAACATTAAATGCTTCCAGAAGTTTCACAGTTGTGACCTGCTGCCACGTGTGCATTCTGTTACAACAGAAAAGATTCCTTTTGCCTCTGCACCATATCTTGTGAACATAAGTTCTTCGCTAAGGAAAAGTCTTTCAAGATTAACTGTTTCTTTGCGCGGGCGGCACAAGGTAGTTAAATGATCATTTTTCCTTCTAGATGCCTGGCGCAGAGAATTGTAAACTTCCTCTGTTATGTTGTGGGCTGCACAAGATATCTGGGAACCAAGAGTGACTTAGGGAATTCTCAAGATTAACTATCTTCCTTGCGCGGAACGGCGCAAGGTAGCTAAATGATCTTTTCCCTTCTTTGTTATTTAGCGCAGCGTTTGCTAAGTTCTTTCTTTGGTACACATATCTGTGCGAAGTTTCCTTGACAGTTAAGAGTGGGTATGGTTCCCTTGCTTGGCACAAGGTTTTTGGGACCATACCCCTTCAAGTCCCACCAGTCCAGTGTTGCTCCTATGCGCAAGTAGCAAGTAGGTGGAGTACTGGACTAGAAAAGTGTGATGAAGTGTTGTTCTTCTTGAAAAAGGTTTTGTTGCGCTAAAGAGAAAAAAATCTTGTGGCTTGAAACTCGTTAGGATAAGGAGAAACTTTTTTGAATTTTGAAAAAATTGTCCTTTTGTCAGAAGTTGGTGAGAGACAACGTGTCGTTGTGACGTTTGATGTACTGTCCCACAGCTGTCAATAGTTGTTGATTGTTCAACATTAATTGCATGACGGCATATGTAGCTCACACGCGCGTGGGAACGGTTACTGTTCCCCACTCGCCCTGACACTTACCTAGGGTTTTGAAAAAGTGTAGAGGCGGTTACACTCTACCCCAAGTATTAATTGCAATCCCTTTATATATGTCTCCGATCCTCATTTTTGCTCTATGCTTTCACAATACTCTTATCTTTATTACATAAAATCCTTCTTCTTCTGCAATTTTTCTTCCATTTCATGGCTACCGGTTCTGGTTCTGCAGACATGCCAATGACGTCGACTCTACCACTGTTAAAATGGAAGAAGCAAGAGTTTGATGCTCTGGTTAGTAATTTTTTGTTTGCCAAATCTTGGGGGCCTTCTACCCCAAGGAAAATGCTACGGCGGTGGATGCTCTGGCCGGTTACATTACACTGTTTTACGATTACTTTGTTGAGGGTAACTCTTGGCTTCCGGTGACCCATTTCATGTTGGAGATTCTTGATTTATATAAATTCCACATCTCCCAGTTAAATCCAATGGGAATGGTTAGAATTAGGCACTTTGAATTTGTTTGCCGTAATCCTGACGGTTGAGAAGTTCAGGGTCTTCTACCAATTACACTGCTCGTTAGGGTTTTATTCCTTTCAGCAACGCATTCAAGCCAAACGCCTGTTGCTCGTGCCTCCCAAGTCCTATCATGACTGGAAACAAAAGTTTTTCTATGTTAAGTCGGCAGTTATTCCGATGGTGATGACATTCCGGGCTGGAGAAGAGATGGAACTGGAGACGTTGGCCATCCCTAGCAACGAGGTATGGTATCAAAATATCAAGGATGTGCCCAATATTATTTTACCAAAGAGGTCGTTGATTGCTGCTAGCATGAGCATACTGTGGAAAAAAGAACGCCAAGAAAAACCATTCTATACAGAAGATGGAGTTGGTACGTTGCTATATCACTTATTAGGACCATCCTCTATAAATGTATATCGATGATGTTTATTGTTGTGCTTTGTGATACAGTTGCATCGTTATACCTGGTTTCTTTTAAGAGAGATAATGGAAAGATTGCAGCGGTGCCGATTGAGCAAGGTGAGGAACCATGGTTTTATCAAATTCTGAGAAACTTTGAACTCCCCAAGAAAGAAAGTCTCAACGCGCAGCCTCATCTACTACTGGTACGTAGTATTTTGTAAAGCCTGAGTTAGCATTGCAATATTACTATTAGATATTAATTCTAAGTAATATTACAATGTAACTTATGGCACAACGTTTTCCCTTTATTATTGATTATGTAGGTGACTTGCTAAACTTGGGCGTAGGCTCTGATTCGAAGAAGAAGAAAAAAACCAGCTGCTGCTGCTACACTTCCCCCCAAGCCAGACGCACAAAAACCCAAGACATCTGCCACTGCGATCCTGAGGGCAAGAAAGGTACACGTCTTGTATCTGATTCTTGGTGTGAATATGTGGTGGTGTCAGACTCATTAGAGGGTCTCGCGCCTGTAGGTTTGAGGAAGCCAAAAGCGGAACCTATAGACATTTCATATATTTCTGCTTCCAACCCGAACGAACCTCTGGAAATTCCTTCAAGCCCAGAGACGGCGTTGAAGCGCACCTCGAAGAAGAGGAAAGAGGCCGAATCTGCACCCCCGCCATCACCACCAAAGAAGGCGCGGGGCCGCGCATTGGCAAGAAAAGCAATTTAGAGGCTCTAGCGGAGAAATTTTCTCCTGGTATGAATACTTTGAAAATTTTGTACTGGTTTTTATTGTCTTGTATTTGGGAATCCCGTTTTGCTAACTGTGTTTGTTTGTTGTAGAGAAAATAGTGAAGGCTGCGCCAGCCACATCGTCCTCCATGCCATCCCCGCACAAACCTGAAGATATTGAGAAAGGAGGCGATGTGGACCCTAGCGCAACCGTTTCTGGTGCGAACCCGATTATTCCGGATAAACGAGAAAAAATGGCTCTAGAAGAAGAGCCTCAATAATTTGTTGCTGAGAATCCTGCTGGCGAGCAGGTAAAAGACACTGCCCCCTTCTGCGGAGGCTAAAGCTGCTGCACAAGAGACTACTACTTGCCATACTCATGCCGAGAACATTACTTCAAATATTAAGGGAGTAGGTCCTTCTACAGCTAGTTAAGGGTTCTCCTCATTTTTTGACGATCCTGAAGAGGAGTTACCTATTCGTCCTGAGGAGACTCTTGGGGATTATTACTACCGAACTTACTCCGCCAAGAGAGCCTCCGCCGTACATGAGCCGGTATGGAAATTGAAATAGAGCGATACTTTTACCGACCTGCAAGCTTGCAGGGAGTGGTTTAAGGGAATTTATCCGCCAGCGGAGGTAAAGCGCCTAGAAGACCAATCCCATGATCAACTATATCAAGCCTATCTGCTAGAGATAGCGCAGGCTTCATCTTGTTACTCATCGGATTGTGCGCGAGTTGCGCAACATGAATAAAGAATAGGATGAGTTTGAATCAAAGAGATTCAAAGTTGGGACTGAGAGTGAATCCATGAGGAAGATGAGGGTTGATCTTGAGGCAGAGCGGTGCAAATTCGAAGAAGAGAAAAAGACCGAAGAATGGGCTGCTCTGGGTTGGAAAAAGAAAGGCGGCACAACACACTGAAGACCGCAAGAGATGGCTAGAAGCTTGCGAGAGAGATAATAACGAAAAAATTTCCTTGCACAACGAAATTGAAAAACTTAAGCAAGAGAAAGCTGATGTTGTTGCTGCGGCAGAAGAAGCGTGTTCTCATAGAGAGTGAAGCGAGCAAAATGAGGTAGAAACCAAAATGATGCTTTTGCTTAAAGAGAAAGAGCTTGCTGAACTTACTTCTCTATTCTTTGACCAGGAGCTTCTGAAAGCAGAGGTTGATTCTTTGAAGAAGGATTCAAAACTATATGAGGTTGAGAAGGCGGAGCTTACTCGGCGCTTAATAGAGAGTGAGCAGAAGATAGAAACTACAGAAACTGCTCGCGCGACGGCGGAGAGTATTTCTGAATCTCTTATGAGTAAGCTCACTTGGATTCAACAGTATGGAGTCATCAAGGTAAATGACTACTTTTTTATAAATACTGATCTGTTTTAATGGCTGCATCTCCTGACCCTTTGTTCTTGTATTTAGATTGACAACTCTATTTTGAATTCCACGGAGCTTGACGAGGTGGTTGCGCAAGTGATGGTTGCTGCGCGGAGTGATGGGTATGCGCAAGGCTACACCGAGTGTTCAGAACACGTGTCCCATGCACTCAAGGTGCAATGGGATAACAGTCGCGCAGTTACCCGTGGAGTTAACACTGCTGCCGCTTTCAAGACTGCCAAAGAGCGCTATGACCAGTTACAAATCCCGATTATGGACTTGGTTGATGACGCCTTGTGACATGATGACTTTGTTGATCATTTAAAGGAAATATTTGCTGGTGTTGAAGAAGTAGAAAACGCGAAGACTGCGAAGTAGACTGATTTAATTTCTTGCTTGTATATGTTTCAGACAATTTATAATATCTGTATGTACAGTTGCGCGGTTGCGCAAGTACTTTGATCCTGTGTATTATATATTTTGAGCTTACAATGTGTGCATGAGTACAATTACTTGTGTAGGATAGACAAATGAACGTAATTGGCTAACTCATGTAAGAGCGCAAGTTGTGGCTCATGAGTCGTTAGTAGCCTTAGTGTTTTTGTGTTTCCAAAGTAATTGCATGCATTTGTAAGTAAGATATCTAAAAACAAGTAAATGTAAGTAGTGATAGAATAGAATTGTCTTGATAAAGCATCAAGCTGTTATTGTCACTAAGATTACAAAAGTAGGAAAACTGTAAGCAGTCTCTTTACGCAGCGCGTAGTTATTGCATCGAGGACTGAGATTACATGTAACATCTGCGTAATTGCTGGGCGTTCCAGGTCCGCGGGACGCTAGAGCCGTCCATGCGCTTCAAAGTGTATGCTCCTTTGCCAAGGACTTCATTAATCACATAGGGGCCTCCCCATCTTGGCGCAAGTTTACACAGTTTTTCAGCATTGGATGCTTCATTATCGTAGAGGACGAAATCCCCCGGTAAAGATGTGCAAACGCGCACCCGCTTGTTATAATATTTTTCCAGCTGAGACTTATATTTTGCTTCACGGATAGCTGCGTTTTCGTGCCTTTCTTCAACCAAGTCGAGATCCAGGAAGCGCTGCTCTTCGTTGTTTTGTTTTTCCAGCGCGAGCATTCTTGGTGACGGAAGACCTATGTCCGCAGGGATCACTGCTTCCGTTCCATATACCAGACTGAATGGAGTTTCTCCCGTGCTTGTCTTGGGCATTGTTCGATGCGCCCATAGAATGCTGGGCAACTCATCTACCCATCCACGCCGCGCCGTGCCAAGGCGGGCTTTGATGCCGTCAACTATCTTCTTGTTAATACTTTCAACCTGTCCGTTCGCCTGGGGGTAACGGATGAAAACACATGTTCAATATGCATTTCTTTCATCCATTTTTGCAGATCTTCAGATGCTAAATTGGGGCCATTATCTGTAATGATGCGCATGGGTAATCCGAAGCGACAAATAATGTGCTCCCAGATAAATTTCTAGATTACCATGGCTGTTGTCGAGGCTAGTGGTTTTGCTTCGACCCACTTGGTGAAGTAATCAACGGCAACAACAATGAATTTCACTGTGTCTGGCGCATCATGAAAAGGTCCTACAAGATCGATAGCCCATTAATGAAAAGGCTATGCTGACGTTACTGGGACCAGTGGATTTTTAGGGTGCAAAGTTTCTGGTGCATGTCTTTGGCAAGCCATGCATTTGCGCAACGTGTCAACAGCGTCCACGTACATCCCTGGCCAGTAGTATCCTGCGCCCATTACCTTAGCAACGACTATGCACGGTCCCGCGTGTATGCCACACAATCCTTCATGGATTTCTCTAATCAAGTACTGTGCATCATTCTTATCAACACATCTTAATAAAGGACCCATATACGACTTGAGATACAAAATACCATCTGCCATTTCGTAGTTTAAAGCCTTGCATCGGATCTTTTGCGCCTGTGCCTTGTTGTCAGGAAGTTGGCCATGTTGTAAAAACAGGATAATCAGAGACATCCAAGATGGACTCCCCATATCAACCATGGTAACTTGCTTTAGCGGAACATATGGATTTTTTAAAACTTCAATCCTGACTTCTTTTGCTAAATGCCGAAAACTCGTGGCTGCAAGTTTGCTTAATGCGTCAGCGTGCTTGTTGTCACGCCTGTTGACGTGTACAACTTTAAACTGTCAGAACTGACTGATTAACGATTTGGCTTGTTCCAAGTATAATGCCATAATATCGCCCCTTGCATCATAAGTACCATTGATTTGTTCTGCTACTAGACGAGAATCGACATGGGCCGTTAAATTTGCAGCGAGCATTTTTATAGCGAGGCACAAGCCTGCTAGAAACGCCTCCTACTCAGCCTCATTATTTCTGCTTTTGAAATCCAGGCGTATAGAATAAGTGAACTCTTGGTTATGTGGATTAACTAATCGGAGGCCTGCACCAACCCCATCACTATTAGATGCGCCATCTGTATGTAGCAGCCATTCTCTGTCATCCGTAACAGGAATCAGATTCTGGATTTCTTCGTATTCTTGCACTTTGTCTGTTGGAACTTCAGCTATGAAATCTACAAGTATCTGCCCTTTGATTGTTGGCCTTGATTTGTAGATAATATTGTGACCGCCTAGTTCGATAGCCCACTTGGCTAGTCGTCCTGAGACGTATGGTTTAGAAAGGATCTGACCAAGGTGATATTTTGTTAAGACATTTATGACGTGCCCTGAAAAATACCTATGAAGCCTGCGCGAAGCATGAACTAGCGCAAGTACCAGCTTTTCCATCATTGAGTACCGAGACTCTGGGTCATTCAACATCTTGCTAATGTAATAAATAGGCATTTGAACACCTTCTCTTTCAACAAGTAAAACTGCTCCTACAGCCAAATCGGATGTAGCAAGATAGAGGATCAGAGGCTCTTTGTTGCGCGGAGCTGTTAGAGTTGGTAATTGAATCAAACAATCTTTCATATCTTGGAAAGCTTTCTCCGCCTCTGACGTCCATTGAAATTTATCTTTCTTTATGCAATTGCGCAAAGTACGGATGAAAGGATAAGATTTTGCAACGTGATGCGCGAGGAACGATTGAGGGCAGCTAATCGTCCTGCCAATCTCTGCATCTCCTTCACACTTACTGGAGATGTCATACTTTGGATTGCTTTGACTTTTTCTGGATTGACTTTAAACCCATCCTTTGTGATGATGAATCCGAGGAACTTGCCTTCTTCCATGCCGAAAGAACACTTGTTTGGGTTTAATTTCAAATTAACTTTTCGCAGTGAATCAAAAGTCTTCTGAATATTTTCCAACATCATTTCTTCCGTATGACTCATGATAACAAGATCGTCAATATATACTTCAACGGTTACTCCAATGTCATCACCAAACAGTGAATCCATAAGCCGTTGATAAGTAGCTCTCGCATTGCGGAGTCCGAAAGGCATTTTTGTGTAACAAAAATACCTTTCTCTGTGCGGAAAGCCGTATTGTCTTCGTCCTCTTGTTTCATCAGCACTTGATGGTATCCTTTATAACAGCCGAGAAAACATTTCCAACGAAATGAAGCTAAAGATTCAACTTTCTTGTCAATCTCAGGAAGAGAGTAACAATCCTTGGGACATGCCTTGTCCAAATCTTTAAAATCGACGCACATGCGCCAACCACCGTTATGTTTTTTGACCATACCAGGGTTCGCAACCCAAGTTTGGTATTTGACCTCTTGTAAAATGCAAGCTTTTAGTAATTCAGCAACTTGCTCGTTCATAGCTTCAGTTTTTTCAATTCCCAAGCTGCGCTTTTTCTGAACCACTGGTTCTGCTGATGGGAAGACATTTAGACAATGCTCTGCAACATCGCGCGGAACCCCTACCATGTCAGCGGGTGTCCAAGCAATTTGAGCTTTGCGCGGATTGCTATAGATATCGCAGGACCAAGAATAATTGTTTGTTCTGGATATTTGCTATTTAGAATCCACTTCTCCGGTTCATTCGGCGACACAGGTTTAGCAGCCTTAGCAACTGGTTCTTTGATAGACATAATTTCTTTTCGTGCAAACATGATAGCTACGCCTGTTGGCGTTAGGAAACCACAAGCAGCGTGTGGCGCAGACGTGATCATGCTGAAGTCTCACTGCGCACGACGCCCTAATAACAGATCATGACGAGAAGTCGCCGACATCACCATAAAGTTTACTTGAATGGTCCACGAGTGTTTGCCGTCCGAAAGAGTTACAGGAAAAACTATTTATCCTAGAGGAAAGACAGCCTCATTGCAGAATATAGTTAGTGGAAAGGCAACTGGTTCCAGGCATGCCTTATCCTCCGGATCTAACTGTTTGAAACATTGCTCATATATGATGTCCATGGAACTTCCTGGGTCTATGAACATATAATCAGTCTGGTAATGACCAAAAATACCTGTGAATACGACTGGTCTTTCTTCCTAGGGTCCGCCAGGAACAATAGGAAAGATTACTTGTTGCTCACGCCACTTGTTATCTCGAAAACGTTGAAAGTTGCGCTTGCGCGACGGTCCTCCTGAATCATAGTAACTTGTATCATCTTTTTGTTGCTTAGACCCTCATATCCGCATGTGAGTTGTCTGACCTCTTTTCGCGCTGACTGTACTAAGTGTGTCAGTTTACCGGTTTTCAATGCTTTTTCAATCTCTGTGCACACACTGATGCAGTTGTGAGTTGTGTGCCCAGTATCTTTGTGAAAGTCACAAAAGAGATTTGGGTCTTGACCCTTCTTGTTCTTCATGGGTTGAGGTTGCTTAAACTGATAATTCTCCATGCTCAAGACTTTCGTGGGAGATTTCGTTAGAGATGTCCACTGTCGATCACGATTCTCTTGTTTGATTTCTTTCTGGGTGGTAATCCTATTAATTGTTGCGCGAGCATCTACTGGCGAGTATTGGGGAATACTAGCTTTGGTTGGAGTCCATCCATCCTTTCTTGAACTTCCTGCCACCTCTACTCAGATCCCGAGGACGATTCTGAGGTAGTGGTGGTCTGTTAGAATTAAGGTTCCGCTCCGTCTGCGCATAAACTTTGGCTGCTGCCATTAGCTTATCCCAGCTCTTTGGAAGGCCAGTTGTTCCAGAAAGTACTTTTTTCATTTCATCACATCTTACCGCATACTTGAACTGTGTGTGGATAAGATCTTCATGAACATCTCCAATTTCTAACACTTCTTTGTTGTAACGAGTGATAAAATCCTCAAGGCTTTCATCGTCCTTCCACCAGATGTTCATCACATCTGAGGAATCTCTGACGTATCGCCTTTGTTGACTAAAATGCGTAAGGAATTTCTCCTTAAGATCGTTCCAAGAGGAAAGTTTAATTATCAAACCAAAGGCGCGCGGCGCCAGTAAGAGTCTGTACGAACAGATGGCACCACATTGGTAATGTCCATCCTCCAATTAGCCATGCGCCAATGAAGAGGCGCATGTGATCATCAGGATTAGTTAAACCATTGAACTTCCCTACATTGGATGGTAACTTTGCTCGTTCTAGCGGAGCCAACGCTATTTCTCTTACAAACTTTAATTGCTCAGCTGCTTCAGCGGGTCGATATACCAGATTGTAATCATGCTCCACCTCAGGATTATAAGTTGCACGTATTTTAGGCTTGTAACTGACATGATCTGTAGGTAAACGGTTAAAAACACTTACACTATCTCCTTCGTCATAAGTCTTATCATATTCATCATGTTGGGTGTCCCGCTTCTGTGACAGTCGTAGGCCCAAACGTGAGTGAACAGACGTGCGACGTTGAGCATTATCCTCTTGCTTTCGATTACCAGAATGAACAGAATCATTCTTGGTTTTAGAGAACATCTCATTTCCATCTACAAACACATGCGAAGGTGCACGAGCATGGTTCTGAGTATCATAACTCCACACTCGAGGTGCCGGCGAAGCACGGACCTGAGGAGCATTAACCGGAGCTTGAAAAGCTGGAGTTCCGGTCTGAGCACATAGTTGAGCATACATAGCATTTAAAGCAGCTTGAGATTTGATTAACCAGGACAACGGAGTCTCTCCAGGTGGTAGAATTGACGCGACATCAACATGAGGAGCTGCCAGAGTCACTGGAATGCTCGCATGATCTGGATCATACTGAGCATCAGCTTCGCCGGATGAGTCTTCAACGATTTGTCCGTCGATCTGAGGACCCCCAACAATGCGACGAATCTCCGATCGAGGACCTGAAAACGATGATCCATTAGCCATGAGGCTGTAGATCTAAGTGAAACGAAATGAAAGATGAGAAGAGAATAGAAAATCGGTGGGCGCCAATGAAGAAACGTAGATCTAACAGATTGGAATCTGGTTAGATCTAGGGTTTGGTTTCTTGCATAAAATTGGTTAATCCTTCGTTTAGTTTGGCTGTGGTGATTGCAACTACACTCCGACGATACCTACAAAACAGAACGCCGTTAGACTCGCCACGAGGAGAAGGGGGTTCTCTCCATGACCACCCTCCAGCGTGGGAATAAGTATCGGTACTTGGAAGAATAGTTTAAGTGAAGTAAGAGAGAAAGTAAGAGTGAACACCTTTCCTTGAAGCCGAAGTTACTTATTTATAGCCAGATTTGGGCGCCAAAGGAGAGATGAAAACTTAACGGAATCTTTGCCATTCCGTTAAGTGTTGTTGTTATCGTTAGTGCACATGGATTGGCTTATTATCAACGGCTAGGGAGATGCCACGTGTCATCGTAAGATCATTGAGCTTTCTCGAGGTGACCATGCCATCACCGTGACCTTCTTGATTATCTAAGATGATGCCACGTGGCATTCGGTTGTAACCGAAAGGTGCCTTTGCACGATATAACATTAAATACTTCCAGAAGTTTCACAGCTGTGACCCGCTGCCACGTGTGCATTTTGTTACAACTGAAAAGATTCCTTTTGCCTCTGCACCATATCTTGTGAACAGAAGTTCTTCGCTACGGAAAAGTCTTTCAAGATTAACTGTTTCTTTGTGCGGGCGGTGCAAGGTAGTTAAATGATCATTTTCCCTTCTAGATGCCTGGCGCAGAGAATTGTAAACTTCCTCTGTTGTGTTGTGGGTTACGCACGATATCTGGGAACCAAGAGTGACTTAGGGAATTCTCAAGATTAACTATCTTCCTTGCGCGGAATGGCGCAAGGTAGCTAAATGATCTTTTCCCTTCTTTGTTATTTAGCGCAGCGTTTGCTAAGTTCTTTCTTTGGTACACATATCTGTGCGAAGTTTCATTGACAATTAAGAGTGGGTATGGTTCCTTTGCTTGGCGCAAGGTTTTTGGGACCATACCCCTACACCCACCATAAGCTACGGTGGCCTACCGTAGCCTACGGTAGGCAGTTTGCTGACCAGAACAGAAATCATAGTCCGTAAGCTACGGTCCGGAGCCGTAGCTTACGGAGTGTAATTTAAAAAAAACAAGATGTTGTTTTTGATGTTTTGGGCCTTCAGGCTTATTCGGTTACATTATAATCTATTTATTACTAACGTATTTAATAAATTATGAAATATAGGTAATGTTTTGAAGCACCGGATGACGATCAAGCTCAACAAAGAAAAGAACACGATCAAAGTTCAAGCTTCTGTATTGCGATTAGTCGTTTATGAAACTAGTAAACGATAACAAGTTGAAATGTTTGTAATTTTATCAAGTTTTATGAAATTCTAAATGTTTTTAACGAACGTGTATTGTTATTAATACATTTATAAGCAAAAAAAATTTATGCGAATTTTTGATTTATTTAATAAGGGTCTTACAAGTTTGTAATCAGAGCTCAAGGTTATTGATCAAATGTGTTCGGTTCGAGACTTGATCACACGATCTGGTAAGTTATTGTAAATATTAACAGTCTAGCATGGTTAAAAGTGTTGTAAACAACACATAGGGATATCGTGTGAATGCACGTTACCTCAAATAAATTGGTAAAAGACCGATATATTTAGTGAACTACTTGTGTTAACAAGTATTGTAGAAAGCCTTGTATTATAGTGCGGGCGCACATTAATTTGATTGCTACTAATCTTTTGTAAACGTTTTAAGTTGAAGGATTCTCGCATCTGAAGATGGCGGGAGTCTAATGATCTACCGATATGATGAAGAAATGGTTCGAAGTATGACAAGTAAGCCATACTCGCCAAAGACATAAATCAGGTAATGATCTTGAATAGAGTTCAAACAACAAGGAAAATCCATGAGGGCAAATATCACCCAGGTGCACATTTTTAATTTTTGTACGAATAGTAGTATGCGATAGATGTACCGTGAATGACGTTTGCATACAAAATTAAGGATTAGGAAACATGGATAGGATACCTATCCAGAATGATATTTCCAAGAGAAATTGGATGAAAAATATGCGTTATTCACAATCATGAATAACAAATAATAAAATAATTCAGATTTAGAAAACTTGAACAGGGGTAACCATCCTAGTAGACATTATTAATAAGATTTCATTGAGGAAAAATGATGATCACATTAACGAATGTGATTGCACAAAGGTTTAAAAAAAGGGAAAACATTTTATATGTTGTGAGATAAAAAGGGTAAAAACTAATAATTGTTAAATAACAATTCAACAAGGTTTTACCAAATAAAATCAGAAATTGGACATGAACCGAGAATATACTTACATGGGAGTAATGTACTAGTTATAATAAGGTCACGTGTACCATGTGTTGATTGCTTACTCTGGCCAAGTAAGTAGTAAACATATGATACCATGAACTTTTTATAATAAACACATATGCATCCGATGTGGTAAAGACGAGGTGAATGGGAAGAGTTAAAAGATCCTTTGGGTCAAGAAATCTTACAGGCATACTCGTATAAATGGTTATTGTGGGAACCATAAAAATGATATATGGCGCACATAGAAATAAATGACCAAAGTTAATTCGTGGAATAAGTCATTATGGACGAAAGAGCCATGGTTTACAAAAGGGCACGTAAAACCAAAGTACAAATGACCCACGGGGTCATAGAAACAAAGGTATTGCCCACATGGAAAACGATCAAAGTCGTTGACTATGGTCCTAGAAAAGATTAAAAAAATGATGATGATAATCATCATTCATGGTCTATAAGGTCATCAAGGATGGTCAAATAAAGAATAAGGTTTGACTGTTCATAAATGATGGATTTCATGCGAACAAGTCAAACGGGTCAAATAAAGAATAAGGTTTGATTGTTCGTAGGTGATGAATTTCACGTGAACAAGTCAAACGGGTTAAATAAGGAATGAGATTTGATTGTTCATAGGTGATGGATTTCACGCGAACAAGTCAAACGGGTTAAATAAAGAGTAAGGTTTGATTATTCATAAGTGATGGAGTTCACACGAACGAGTCAAATGAAGTATAATGATTGAATATAAAAATAAACGCAAACCGGGTAACGGGAGCGTTAAAACAAAAGAATAATGAGCCTGGTAATGGGACGTGATTAAATGTACATGTAGACGCAAACTGAATAATGGGAGCGTTAAAATATTAAGATAAAGAACCCGGGTAATGGGTCGTAAAGAAATATAGGCGTAAACCGGATGATGGTAAATGTGAGACAAACAGACGCATAAGTGATGTATGAAGTCATAGGGTCGGGAGAATTGTCCGAACTGAAAACAATCTAGTTATGAACTACGACCGCGCGTGCGCGGAGACTGTTAGACGGTGTCCATCCTGCGTATGAGAATAAGTGTTTTAGGCAACATACACAAAATGTTGTGGTTGCCACTAAAGATGGTAGTTGTGACTCGGTGGTAACGAGTGGTGAATGCCATTTGACCCTTGCGCTAGGCATAGACGCAAGTGATCTTTACCCGACTAGGATGAAATGATTAATAGATCCGGCAAGTGAATACGACACGTAAATGACTCACGGGGTCATAGAAACACAAATATAGCCAATACGAATCAAACATGGTCTAAGGGCCATAGTTAAAATAGAAATACATTAGCCTTTATGATTAAAAGAGCCTTGTTTTGGCGGATAAAAGAAAGATAAAATAAATGATTCTTCTTTAAAAAAAAGATGCATTGACACCAAATACAGTTAAAGAATGATACGGGTAAAGGGATGATCTACGGGATCACCACGACCTTCGGGTCATAAATAGTGTAAAGGTTTACAGAACCAAAATTACCCTCGGGTCCTAAATCGAGAGGAATGAACCTTAAGAAGTCTCAACTAAAAAATAGGTGAAAGCCTAAAGAAATAGCCTACGAGGCTAAGTGAAAGGGGCTTATGTATTACTAAAGAAAAGCAAGAGAACCGATTACAATTCCCCGCGTAAAACAAAAACAGTAAGAGAAGAAACACGAGGTTGTCGATTTCTTAATGCGAGTAATCAACACAAGTTAAAGAGAAAACGTTGAACTAAAACTCGGTTTTAGTTAGAAACAACGTTTAAACAAATATTAATAGTATGAGACGAATTGGAAACGATGAATATTAAAAGAAACAAGCCTTGACACCAATAGGTGCAAGACGATAAATTCGAAAGATTAAAGGCTTTGAAAACTGTAACGCCCCAAATTATGAATTCGCACTTTATGGTTAAGTAACATGTTACAAGTAAGAAATAACAAACTTATGTGTAGAAACAAATATTATTAGAATGATGATGAAAAATTAGGAACTCTAATTAATGGAAATAAGTTTTGATCATTTAAAAATAAGTGTTCATACATGAGGGATTGAATGTGTAAATTATGAAAGTTCAAATTATAAAACAACAAAAAATACACACCACACACATTGTGTGTGTGCTTGATGTCGCCCAGAAGATCAATAAAAGGGGGGAAACCCTTGTCATCTCATAATCCAGCAATTAAAGGGAAAAATTAAAGATAATCAACTGCATGTTCATCATTTTCTAACCATCTTAGCATTCTAAACATAAGGTATGTTGAAATTTATATTTTGGTGATAATGGATGAGATAAGTTCAAGTAAAAGTATGAGTTTGTGTAAAATTAATACGAGTATGGGTTAGGAGCATATCATGGAACATGAATTAAACTTGAATTTGTTCAGATTGATAAGAGAAAGTGACAACCCATTAAGATAAGAAGGTTGTGATGAGAAATGTGAAACTTAGTATAAATTAGTGTAATGATGTTTATATGATGATGTTCATAATAAAGTGTTGATAAATGGAATCAATCTAGTATGAAGGTTGTATGAATTTTGTTTCAAATTGTTGTTCTTGATGTTATTAATATGAATTTGTTAAGTTGAGCAAATAATACTTGTACACTAAGCTTGATTATTAGTACGCACGCCATGTGTTCGTTAAAATGATTGAATGAAATGTTTAATTGATGTTATAATGTTAAACGAATAAAATTGAGAAATTGTCGGTTGTTAAATTGAATATGTTAAGAACGGATGAAAAGAATGGCATGAGATTAAGTAAATGATTTTTGAATTTTAGGCATCAATGAAGAGAGCTCAAGTCATTCCGGGTCGCAAACACACAACGACAAAGGTAAGTTCTCATGCTTACAAATCTTAGTAGTGTATAATGATAAGAAATGCTCCTATCTTGGAGTAGAAACTTCGTATGTGAACAAGTTTGTACATGTTAAAGTTATGCTAAGAGTATGGTTCGAATGATTAGAATGGATCATATGTCAAGTAGCGGAAATATACATTTCTGATTGAATGTTTGATATGTTATTATGTAGTTTGATTAGAGGTTTGATTTATAAGAAATTAATAAATTTTAAATGACTAATCGTTGTATTGAATGTAGGTAAATCATCTTAATACTCAATGCTACTATGGAACGGACACACGAATTCGCACGCTTCCGCAAAGATGCTAGTCAAGGGTCTAAACTTTTGTTAGATGAATATTTGTTATGTAGGGTCTTTTGTAAATGACTAAACTTAGAAGTTAACCTTGTCGAACTTTGTTGTTTAAATTTGCTAGTCGTTTAAGAACTTATGGGATGCAAACTCTTTTGTTTAGTTAATACAAATATCACAATTTGATTAATTGACCCGTTTGGTTCTTTTGTTGTCAAAGGCGTTAATGTTTTTTTTAAATTAGACCTTACAAAAACGAAATGCTAATTAAGTAAAAGAGCAAAAATGGAGTCGGACACCATTCGGGAGTCCGAAGGACATTTTAACATCTTCCTTGTAAGATTACTAAATACTTAAAATATGAGCAACGCTCAGGTGAAAACGAAACCAAGTCCATTGGGTTAAACCTAAGAAAACTAGGTAAGAAAGGTTTTGGGGACGAAACCTCTTTGAGGGGGGGAGACTTGTAACACCCCAAAAACGGGTTTGGTAATCAAACCATGTTAATATTAAAGAGCGGGTAAAATACCGTTAGTTGTAAAAAAAATAAACCTGGTAAATATTAGGATTTAAATAAATAAACCTAATGTTAAATAAAAGGTGAACAAATGCTTTTGAGAAAATAAAGTTTACAAGAGGCCTGAGTTAACGGGACTTAAAATAAAATAGGTTATAACCTCCCGAACCCACTAAGTTAACTAGGAATGTTTAACCTACTTAATAAGAGGAATATTGTAAGAACTAAGTAGGTTGTGGCCTACTTAATAACTAACCAAACATGAGGGACCAAAGTAGGATAACTAGAAAGTTTAATTATCAAAACATATATCAAAACAAAACACACACACAAGGTGTGTGTGTGTGTGTGTAGTGACTAGGAGAAGCAAACAAAGGCAAGCCCTTGTTCTTGCTCATCAACACAAATTCATGCAATCAAAACGAAAATCAAAGGGGTTTCAATGCATGTTTGAAGATTTAGCACCTACTACGTCATCTCTACATAAGGTATGTTATAGAACTTGATTTGATAATTTCATGAGTAGTGGGTTTATGGAAAATCTTTGATTTGAATATATGTTAATTTTAGCCCTAGTACTTAAATTGATGAAGATGAAGTTGAGAAGATGGTAAAACTAGGGTTCATATGATGATTGCTTGAAATAGATGATGTTTTTAACATCTCTTAGCTTATAATCATTGTGTTATAGGTTTCTAACCATTGCCAAGAGTTTAATAAGAGGTTTAGCCATAGAAATGGGTTGCATTTGATGGTTTAGGTCGAACTTGAAAGGACCCTAAACATGATTTTCGTAGCTTTTATACGGATTTTGACTAATCTTAAAAAAATCATATAAAATCAACCGTTTATCCGATTTGGGTGTTCTATACCTTTTCGGAAAGCTTACGAAGTAAATTTTTATTGTTTTCAATCATAAGAAGTAAATATGGTTGTTAAATGGGTCAAAAGGTGGATCAAAATAGCTGTACAGAAGCTTTGAAAGTTGTTTGAAAATGAAAATATAGTTGTTGTGCTGATTTTATAAAAATCATATAAAATCATAGGAAATTCGTTAGAAGGTGTACCTTATATGCTTGTGAAGACATTTGAATGTCCTACGATCCATCTTTGAGCATGTTAATCTAGTTCGGACTTTGAATGGGTCATAAGTTTCAATTACCGCATCTCTATAGAAAATCGCTTCACATTAATAATGTTATTATTAATCAAGAAAAGACATAAGGTTGCGTATAATTGATTTAGGTATGAAGTATTGATTGTTAGTAACAAATAACACTTTATGTGACACGCTTAAAGTGTTTAAAATCACTTACTAACTAGTTTGTATAAGTAATTTCACTAACGGGTCAAACGGTTAGTGAATGGAAATAATTATGTGATAAAAAAAGTTGCTGAATAAATAACATGCTTTGATGATTAAGTGTGTGTAAATCCATAAGGTATGATGGCCATGTTAATGGTTGACTAATCTAATGATCTTGTGGATATGATGTGATAGTTTGACTCTGACAAGCTAGGTAGGAGCTTGGAAATGAACGGGTCAAATGGATACAAGTTCAAGCATGGAGCTCGCAAAGACACAAAGTAAGTAAAAGTTACACCCTTCTAGCAGAATAACGAATTATTGTATTGGTTAAGAATGAAGTAAATTAGTATTTGGAATACGACGTTCCAATTGCGGAATGAAATCGGTCAGAACAAAGGAAAACAGTAATAAACCTTTTCTGATGATAAAAGGGTAAAACAGTAACTTAGTCATGTGATGACGGGTAAACAAGGAATTTTGAAAAAGGCACCCTATGGCGTAAGCTATAATAGGTCAAACGAAAAAAGAAGCCATTTTTAAGTAATACGACCCTATGGTGCGAACCATAATGGGTCAAACGAGATAAATGATAAGTAAATATACTTTTTACTATAAAAAATGTTTGGTTACATCGATATGTAAAAAGGACGAGCCAAGGAATAAGTCAAACGGACGAACGAGTCAAATGGTGATGTTATCACCATTTGAAAAAGATATTCAATATTTCGTTTATTATGTTTCACGCTTACAGCTAAGCATGATTTGTGTGCATGCATTGCCGCAAGTTAGTATATAGAATAGCAAAGCATCGCTAACGGGTCAATGCTTAAACCCGCGTCAGGTACTTGTAGTGGTCATGCTCTCGATGAGGGATTTGCGGTATAACTAAAGTTAGTCGAGTTAAGGGTGGACACTAGATTACTTCAAGTATCTAGTGTTTGACGTAAAACGACCATTAGAGCCGAAAACATGTCTTTTGCGAAAAGTGCATTTAAGCGAGTTTATAATACTAACAATGGGGGACTTATATGTTACTTAAAAAAAACATAATAAATTTTAAATGGAATACGGGTTAAAGGTGTTCGCTTGGTTAAAAATATGCTTTTAAAAGTCCTTCGTCGTAAAAAGGACTATAGTTTGACCAAGATGCTCTCTAATTTGCAAATCGGGCAAACTACCCATAAGGGTGGTTTAAAATGAGTTTTATAAGTAAGTATACGCTTTCGGTAGTATAAAAGTAAATGGCACAAGGTTATTTTGGTTTAATGCCTCATGACGGTTCTTTTTCGTAAATCGTCAAAACGAATGGTTAAATTCGGAATTTTTGATTTTTCTATAACAAACCCACCGCCAATATAGTTGTGGCGGAAAAATAAATAGATGTCATAGTATGGAAATAAGAAGTAAGGATAGAGGAAGTGAGATTTAAGCCTAAATGCTTAAATCTCTTAACGGGTCAAAATGAATATGCGCATAAACCGGAAATGCATGCGTATTTCGTAAGAATTAAGAATCCGAGTTAAGGATTCTAGTTAAATATGTAGGTAGATAGTTAATGAACATTTGGAAACAAGTTTAAAGTAAAACGGATGAAAATCGAATAAGTTACAGAAGTTCTCGCAACAAAAACGACAAACTTGAAAAAGGTGCAGCAGCCCACCGCAAGCTACGGTGGCCTACCGTAGCCTACGGTAGGCAGTTTGCTTATCAGAACAGAAATCATAGACCGTAAGCTATGGTCCGGAGCCGTAGCTTACGGCGTGTAATTTAAAAAACAAAATGTTGTTTTTGATGTTTTGGGCCTTCGGGCTTATTCGGTTACATTATAATCTATTTATTACTAACGTATTTCATAAATTATGAAATATGGGTAATGTTTTGAAGCACAGGATGACGATCAAGGTCAACGAAGAACCAAACACGATCAAAGTTCAAGCTTCCGTATTGCGATTAGTCGTTTATGAAACTAGTAAACGATAATAAGTTGAAATGTTTGTAATTTTACCAAGTTTTATGAAATTCTAAATGTTTTTAACGAACGTGTATTGTTATTAATACATTTATAAGCAAAAAAAAAAAACGCAAAATTTTGATTTATTTAATAAGGGTCTTACATGCAGCTTTGACAGATTCATCTCAGAATCCTCAGAAAAATGCAAGGATTTCTATGATATCCCAAGGTAGAATAAGAAGTTTGAATGGACTGAGAAGCATGAAGCTGCTCTACAAGCCCTCAAGGATTACTTATTCTCTTCACTAGCTTTGATGCAAACCAGAAAAAGGGGAACCATTATCCTTATACCTAGCTGTCTCAGGTAAAGCGGTAAGCGTGGTCCTAGTTAAGGATCATGAAGGTCAACAACATCCGGTATATTATGTAAGTAAAAGTCTACTTGATGCTGAGGTCAGGTATTCTTTGATTAGAGAAACTTATTCTTGCTTTAATCATGGCTTCTACTAAACTTAGACATTATTTTGAAACTCATACTATAATCGTAAAGACTAACTTTCCTATTAAGAACGTCCTCAAAAAGCCTGAGATGTCTGGCAGGTTGGCAAAATGGTCGGTTAAACTTAGTGCATATGACATCAAGTATGGACCAAGGACTGCCATCAAATCTCATGCTCTAGCCGACTTTGTGGCTGATTTCAGTAGTGATCTACAAAAGGAAGCTGAGTTAGAAGTGCAACAACTTGAAGAGACTAAGGATCCTTGAACACTCTTCACAGACGGAGCTTCAAATGTCAAGGCAACTGGACTAGGCTTACTACTAAAATCGCCACATGGGGACATTATACCCTAATCTATAGCATGTGAATTTCAAACCACTAATAATGAGGCAGAGTATGAGGCCTTGATAGCAGGTTTGCAATTAGCTAAACATATGAGGATCAGGTATCTTCAAGTTTGTGGATTTTCTGTTAATTACTAATGATTATAATGGTTCCTATGCTGTTAAAGGTGAGAAACTAATCAAATATTTGGAGATAGTCAAGAAATTGGCGGATTCTTTTGCTTTTTTCAGCCTAACACATGTACCCAGGGAAGAAAATGCTGAAGCGGATGCCTTAGCCAATCTAGGATCCTCACTGAAGAAGCCAGAGGATGTGAAGATACCCATCATCCATATTCTGACTCCTGCAATTGAGGAAAATGAAGCAATGGAGATAGTGGAAGATGCTGCAATTGTACCTAGTGATGAAGTGCGGTTAAATTCAAGATCATGGATCCTTCCAATTTGAAGTATATTCAGCATGGGGAAGTTCCTATGGGAGAGAATCCCAGAACTTTCAAGATCAAGGTATCTCAATTCACTATAATCAATAACATGCTATATAAGAGATCTCTTGCAGGACCCTATCTACGATGCATTGAGAATCCTGAGATCTAAGAAGTCTTGAAGGACTTTCATGAGGGAGATTGTGGAAATCACACTGGGGTCAGAGCACTATTTTCAAGGATCCTCAGAACAGGATATTACAGGCCTAAAATGAAGAAGGATGCTGTGGAGTATGCAAGGAAATGTGATGTTTTCCAGAGACATAGTAACATTCTTCATCAACCGACAGAACCTCTGCATCCTATATCCTCATCTTGGCCATTTATGAGATGGGGAATGGATATAGTAGGTAAATTCCCAAGGCACCAGGAGAAAAAGTGTTTATGCTAGCTATGACAGACTATTTCTCTAAATGGATAGAAGCAGAAGCCTTTATTCAAGTCAGAGAAAAGGAAGTTATATCCTTATTAAAAGAAATATCATAACTAGGTTTGGAATTCCTTCTGAAATTGTTTGTGCTAACGGATCCAGTTTATTGGGAGTCGTACTACTAACTTTTGTGACAGCTGGGGGATTAGGATGATAACATCAACACCAGTCCACCCACAAGCTAATGGCCAGGCAGAATCATCCAATAAGATCATCATCAACAACTTGAGAAAGAAGCTTGGATCCAAGAAGGGAAAATGGGCTGAAGAGTTGCCATATGTCCTATGGACTGATAGAACAACCCCTAAGAATGCTACGGGTCAAACTCCCTTTTCCTTAGTCTTTGGAGCTGAAGCGGTGATCCCTACAGAGATGATAGTCCCTACAGCCAGAACAAGCATCCGTGATCCTAAAGCAAATGTTGAGACTCTAACTCAAGACTTGGATACCGTGGAAGAACTTAGAAACTTGGCAAGGATAAGGCTGGCTAGCTATCAACACAGAATGGCTGGAGCTTCTAACAAGAATGTCAGGGTGAGAAGATTTCAATTTGGTGATATGGTATTGATGAAGACATTTCAGAATACCATGAATCCTTCTGATGGCAAATTAGTACCGAAATGGGAAGGCCCCTACCTTATCGAAGCTGAAGTTGGAAAGGGGGCATACATTTACTAACTATGGATGGTGATTGTTTTGGTCAAAAATCACACTAAGGATAATGTGACCAACTTTGTATGTGAGGTTGGATGCTTGGTTAAACGAACAAGTATTTGAACAAATATTTATCAAAGGTAAATGACAATGAACACAATGATTTGTACGAGGAAAAAGCCCTTGATCAAGAGATGATCTCCGGCACAAAAAACCTCAGGTGATGGCAAATACCGATCACCAATTGGTATTAAGCAAAAACAATTACAACTTCGGAAATATTGAGCTTCTTACAATGTTGCTAGTGTGCGTATCAGAGAGTAGTGTAGGTCGCAGATGTGTGTGTTCGAATCTCTCCTTATTCAAGCTCAATACCCCTTTTATTCAGCTAAAAACTATCCTTAACTAACTATCCGAAAATCTTGGCAATGTCCCACGTTCACCAATAACGGTCACGAACTCCTGGTACGTGCTGGAATAATGGTATATTCCCCTTGATTCTCGGCGGGTAGGTCATCTTCGTAAAGCTCCTGCAAAACCATGCCATAATACATTGGAAACAATTGTTAGCTAATTAGAACAATAATGAGGATCAATGATCCTTAGCCTTCCTGCACCGTGTCTTGAGGATCCATGATCCAGACATATAGAAGGATATATGATCCACGAACATTAAAATTCTATCCCTAACAATTAACCCCAAACATGACTAATTAAATGCCCTACAATTAGTCATGTTTCCCTTAGAAAGAAACTAGTCGTTGCCACTTGCATATATCCGTTACACAGTATGACGTCACTTGATTTGATAACCTGTAACAAACATCATTATTTATAGCATAGGGATAGAGATCAAATCTCTTATTTAAACTTGATCTCTTCCTTTTTATACGCATATCCAGATCATCAAACAAATCCTCTTTCTCTCTCTCTATTCAATCCTCTGTTTTTCTATTATTCTGATCCATGGGAAAGATGGTAACCCGATCCTCTCCTCTCAAAGATCAACCACAAGATCACACTCCCAAGAGCCAAAACCTTCTAAAAAATCCTTCGAGGAGCTTTTCCGTTTTACCGATCCCGAAATCGATCAAATGCGCCCCTGTTTCCCGGAGGAAACAGTTTTCAGACCCTTTGATTCATCACTGAGAAGTGATTGCGAATCAGACTCTGGATCTGTTTTCCTGCCGCTCCATTCTTGATCGGCTATACCTATCCTTTCCCAGTGTTTACTCAAACCTTCTTCTCTCATACCGGCATGTGCTACAACCAGGCCATGCCTATGCTGTGGAGGGTATTATATACTCTGGAACAGTTGATCAAGAACGAGGGTCTAAGCTTTGGTATCACCGAACTCCCCAACCTGTACAGCCTTGTGACTCATGGGTTATATCGATATCTTTTCAAATCCAAATCCAAAACTCACCCTCCACTGCTCAAAATCACCAAGAATAACACCAAGTGGAAAAACCAGTTCTTCTTTGTGAGAAGAGACTCCATTCCTCAAGGGGAGTATCTTCCCAAAAAGTGGAACTTGAAGGGTAGGATTTAGGATATGTTACTTTTTGTTATACTGAGGATAATTGGTCCTGTTTTTTGGGCATGCAGTGACCAGCTACGCTGCCTTGAGAGAATTACCTGCCACGCCAGTAAGGATTGCTACCTTTGGGCACTTGATTCATTTGTGAGGACCTTTTACCCCAAGATCAAGGATTTAGAATAAGATACCTCTACCTCTGTCACGATGTCAAGTAAGTATTTTTATACAAGTATATGAAAATATTCAACAAAATAGATAGCTTATAAATACTTATCTGAGTTTGATTTGCATAGGTGCTGCCAAGTCTACATCCAAATCTGCTACCAAGTTTGATCTCGGGGAACTTCAAAGTATCATCTCCCCCCGCTCCATCAAGGCTGAACTGGCCTCAGGCCAAAGTAAGCCAGGAACAAGGGCCATGCCTTCCAGAGCCAAATCCAGGAGCAAAAGGAAGAAACCGAGCGAACCAACCGAGGACACCTCCCAGATCAAGCAGCAAATCTCTGACTTCATTGCTGAGGTAAGGATCACCTATTCTTGAATTACACTTGAACTTTGAGGATCACTGATCCTGAAAATTTCAACTTATGTAGAAAATAGCCCAACTCGAAGCCCTCCAAGGAAAACTCTTAACAGAAGCTGAAGAGCACATTGACGAGCTCCGCGCCATTACTGCTGCCAAGGACAAAAGGATCTCCAATTTGGAAAAGGAGGTCAAGCGCTTGGAGAAGGAGATCTTGGTGGATCAGATCCGGGCTAACAAAGAGAGATTGGAGACTGCTGACGAGGCGAAGGTTTCTGCCGTTAGGTCTATCCTCAAAGATAGGATAAAGATGGTTGAAGAGGCCATGAATCCTTCTTTTGACAGGGTTGAGTAGGATGTGGCTGCTTGGAAGCAGAGGCTGATCGAGCTGGGTGACGAAGAAAGTCCTGAGCAGGCACCCATCCCGGAGGCAGAGCCAAGCAGCGTGATGGATCTGGCAGAGGCAGCGGTTGGTGGCAAGGGAGAAGGAGGTGAAGGTGATGAAGCAGCCATGGAGTAGCTTGCATGAATGGGCGATGATGGATAATTCTAGACGTGGCCGGAGCCCATTTCTTAGGATTGTTGGTTTTTGTTTGATGGTATTTTGATTTCAAACAATGATGGTCTGTAACTAAACAATAGTATTTAGGGTTAAGGATCACTGATCCTTGGAACAATATGGGGTAGCAAATGTGGATGGGTCCTTCTGTTTATGGAGGATAAAGCCCTTGACGCACCCCGCCTTTTATTTCCTGCACTTTTAAGCTCTGCAATGTATGACCCGTTAGTATGGATAGCCTTTGCCAACCCAAGTGGACGGGCCACGTTTTGCTGGTAGAAGATTGGGTAGGCAATTTTGACAACCTCTTAAAGGGTTTTAAATAAATAAAACTTTAATCTTTTGGCTATCTTTGGTGTCACCTACTTATTTTACGTTTTGAATATCGTTGCATCTATACCTATTGGTCAATTCCCTATATGATTTTGGCATTTATAAGTTGTTAAAAAGAACACTGAATATGTGTCAAAACAAGTTCTATCTTAAAGACTTTGCATCATATGATCAAGGATCACACACCCTGTTGTCAAAGGTTGAAGGGTAACATAAACAAACCAAAAATAAAACAAAGGCAAATAAAGGATCGTACCAGTGAACCCAAGTTAGGATTCTATATCCTTATCACTTACAGTTGTGCCAACCAAAGCATAACAATCGATAGGACTTTAGGATTCAGGATCCTTAGCTGTTAAACTTCGTAAACCTGTAGCAGTATTTAACTTGGGGCTAAGCCAAACATCAAATGAAAGAATCATTAGTTACTGGGGGCAAGCCTAACAACCTGGGGACAAGCCCAAATAAACTGGGGACAAGCCCAAATAAACTGGTGTAAACTGGAGTATGACCCAAACTGGCATCTATCCAATCGTAAGCGACATGAAAATGTCGAAACCTTAGCTAACGTGAAAATGTTAGAAACCTTAGGAACGGATGTATGGTACGTCTACCATTATACTTAGGATCCTACAATAGCCAACAACAATGAAATTGTCATCCCCTAAAGCGGGTACTGGTCCCATTGCCTCGAACTATACTTGGATAACATGCGCTACGTGCGGGGTGTCGAAACCCAATTCGTGTGAAAGGTGAAAACCTTTAAACCTTAGAAGGTATTGGATACCTTAAACTGGGGACATGCCCAAAGTCTTGGAGAGGTGGCCAACCTCTTTATCCTTTGTAATAACTTCTGCAAAACTTAAAACTTGATAAGGTTGAATGTTGAAAATTCAACATCCTTACTTTAGAATAACTAATAAGAAGTACAATAAGAATGAAATCATTAGTAAAACGCTACCAAATCAAGAATCTCATATCCTTTGAGGATCCTTCAATCTGAATTGATCACTAGGATACTTAAGGATCCCTGATCCTTTACATAAAATACTTTTTTAGGTGGATAGCATTCCAAGCTCTTGAAAGAAGGTCACCATCCATAGTCAGTAATCGATATGCCCCTTTTCCTGCCTCGGCTTCAATTAGATAGGGGCCTTCCCATTTTGGTGCCAATTTTCCATCAGAAGGATTCGTGGTATTCTGAAATGCTTTCCTCAGCACCATGTCACCAACTTGAAATCTTCTTATTCTGATATTCTTATTATAAGCACCACCCATCCTTTGTTGATAACTAGCCAGCCTTATCCTTGCCAAGTTTCTAAATTCTTCCACGATATCTAGGTCTTGAGCCAGAGTCTCAGCATTTGCTTCAGGATCACAGATGCTTGTTCTGGCTGTAGGAACTACCATTTCTGTAGGGATCACTGCCTCAGCTCCAAAGACTAAGGAAAAAGGAGTTTGACCCGTAGCATTCTTGGGAGTTGTTCTATCTGCCCATAAGACATATGGTAGTTCTTCAACCCATTTTCCTTTCTTTGATCCAAGCTTTTTCTTCAAATTGTTGATGATGATCTTGTTGGATGATTCCGCCTGGCCATTAGCTTGTGGGTGGATTGGTGTTGATGTAATCATCCTAATCCCCCAGCTGTCACAAAAGTTAGTAGTACGGTTCCCAATAAACTGGGATCCGTTATCACAAACAATCTCATAAGGAATACCAAATCTAGTAATGATATTTCTTTTAATAAATGATATAACTTCCTTTTCCCTGACTTGGTAAAAGCTTCAGCTTCTATCCACTTAGAGAAATAGTCTGTCATAGCTAGCATGAACACTTTTCCTCCTGGTGCCTTGGGAAGCTTGCCTACTATATCCATTCCCCATCTCATAAATGGCCAAGAGGAGGATATAGGATGCAGAGGTTCCACGGGCTGATGAAGGATATTACTGTGTCTTTGGCAAGCATCACATTTCCTTGCATACTCCACAGAATCCTTCTTCATTGTAGGCCAATCATATCCTGTTCTGAGGATCCTTGAAAATAGTGCTTTGCCCCTAGTATGATTTTCACAATCTCCTTCATGAAAATCCTTCAAGACTTCTTGGATCTCAGGATCCTCAATGCACCGTAGATAGGGTCCTGTAAGAGATCTCTTATATAACATGTTATTAATGATAGTGAATTGGGATACCTTTATCTTGAAGGCTCTAGAATTTTCCCCAATGGGAACTTCCCCATTTTGGATATAATTCAGGATTGGAAGGATCCATGATTCTGGAGTTGATTGTGCATCATCACTAGGTACAATTGCAGCATCTTCCACTATCTCCGTTGCTTCATTTTCCTCTATTGCAGGAGTCAGAATATGGATGATGGGTATGTTTACATCCTCTGGCATCTTCAGTGAGGATCCTAGATTGGCTAAGGCATCCGCTTCTGCATTTTCTTCCCTAGGTACTTGTGTAAGCCTTAAAAAAGCAAAAGAATCTGCCAATTTCTTGACTATCTCCAAATATTTGATTAGTTTCTCACCTTTAACAGCATAGGAACCACTATAGTGATTAGTAATTAATAGAGAATCCACAAACACTTGAAGATACCTGATCCTCATATGCTTAGCTAGCTGCAAACCTGCTATTAATGCCTCATACTCTGCCTCGTTATTAGTGATTTGGAATTCACATACTATTGACTGTGGTATAATGTCCCTGTAACATTTATCGAAAAATGGGTTTCCAAACCCGCTTCGTATTAATCAAATATTTAGTTATAATTTTTCGTTGCGTATTTATTGCTCAAATAAATTTTAAACAATACATAATTAATAAATATATTAGAATTTAAAAACCATAATTTATAAATAATAATAAACAGTGAGAAAAAAATAAAATGGGGACGCCGGGTTTCGAACCCGGGTCACCCACAAACCCAAACACACAACACACCACTCCGCCACACACTGCTGTTGTGATAATTAAGGAAACAAATAAGACTTATAATAAAACCCGAAAGTCAAATCCGGTAATCAGCGCGGCCAGACTAGTCATCACCGGAAAAATCGGCAATCAGCGATTCTTGCCATTTTCCTTTTGACTAAAACACGATAACCGACTTCGACATCGGTTATAACCGATGTCTAACCATCAATTTCGGTCAAAACCGCCGGAAAGTCTTTAATCGCGAATCAAGACTCAATTCAAACACAATTCATCTAGTTCTTCACTATAAATACCCACTCAATCTTCTGGAAATCCTTTCGCTCAGAACCGTGCACTTTTTCGAAGCTTTAGCTCGTCGCCGGAGAATTTCAGTTTCGCCGGAACTTCGCCGGAATCGATCGTCAGAAAACCGTATTCATTCATCAGTCGGTATAACTGTCTAAACTTCTCTGCTATCTCTTAATTTATACTTTAATCGTTCAAATCAATAATCAAAACTGTTAAAACAGTTCATACCGCCGGAAAGTCCTTTCACCGTCGGAAGTTCGATC
This sequence comes from Scalesia atractyloides, assembly GCA_947069175.1. Classification (NCBI taxonomy): domain Eukaryota; kingdom Viridiplantae; phylum Streptophyta; class Magnoliopsida; order Asterales; family Asteraceae; genus Scalesia; species Scalesia atractyloides. The sequence goes on from CAMTDV010000021.1 coordinate 77,454,188, forward strand.
GGAGATAGGAATCTTTCTTGAAATCGGTAAAACTACCTTAAATCTTTCTTTGTTATGCTGTTACTATGTTAATATTCTAACACGGTTAACCAAAATGGCATAACTTGGTTAGCAGTTGGGGATCGGGTTTTGGGTAATTTATGCGAAGAAGATGAAGCTATTGTCAGTACATATGAGTAATTAAAAACAGATATTTCATCGGGTTAGACACACAGTCCAGTGGTGGACTGTGTGCAATTATAACATTCAAGTCCCGAGTTCGATTCGTGTACGTATCCGGTTCCCGCAATAACAAAACATTTTTCTTTTAAGTGTAACAGAACACCCCTCAGATAGTACTTAAGGTTAATATAAATCTTAATTTAATTGGGTTAGACACCCAGCCCAGTTGGTTGGGCTGGGTGCAAATCAAAGCAATGGTCACGGGTTCGATGCGGGTTATACGCACCGGTTCTACAGATTTTAAAACCTTTTTAAAAATAACTAATTTCTGAAATATTCTAGTTAGTATATAAATATAATTAAATCTGAGTTTATTTCGGATTAGACACGTAGCTCAGTTGGTAGAGCTGCGTGCACGTATACGAGAGGTCCCAAGTTCGAACCTCACTCAGTGCATATAAAAACACAGTCTGACCGGTCAAGACCTGGTCAACGGTCAACGGTCAAAAGTCAACTTTTTTTTATTTTATTTTTTTCTTTTAGTTATTTATTTAATAGAAAAATCATTTAAAAATACTAGAAAAAATAAGATTTTTTTTAAAGTTAGAAAATTTCCTTAAACTCACAAATAAATCTAAAAAAATCCCATTAAGAGCACTAATTAAAAATATTAATCTCAAATAAAATTTATTTATTTATCGAATCATTTTGTTATTATCTAGGCTAGTTTTCCCTCATCGATTGAATCCTAAATTCGTGCGCATCCAACGTCATCAAAGAACGCACCCAATGTGAGTGAATCTCCACCAATTCCCCGTTTTAATCATGTTTTGGGGTGTATCATGTGTCTTATAATTCTTTTAATATATTTAAACACTTGTGCATACATCATATCCGTGATCAAATGTGTATCAAATGTGTATCAATTGTTGTGTGGATTATATGTAGTTTGGATTTATCATTTTCAGTGCACGCATATCATTAGGCCCATCAGTTCCCCGTGGGAGACGGGTTGAGCATCAGGTGCCTCATAAGATCGGCTACGATTGATTGAACCTTGATCTCACATTCATCATCATTCATATCATATACTCATCCAAAGTGGTTTGTGTTTGTTTACTTATATATGTTTGCTCACATGTGATTATTGCACAAATTTTCCATATTAAATAAAACAAGAAATATATAAAACAATGTTTTATCAAGGTTCACTCGCCAACTTTTGTTGACCCAAAATATCCCCCGTTTTACACATGATACAGGTGATCCAGCTGAGACAAGAAACACATAGGAAGACCTAGAAGAATAAACAAGTTTAAGCTTTGGAATAGTTATATAGTTTTATTTTCTTGTAATTGTATGAATTTTGTTTTGGATAATTAAGTTGTAATTTTGAATTAAATAAATATGAAACAATTTAGTAAACATCATGAGCTTTGGTGATAACCCAATTATGCCCCGACTCTTATTCTGCTGCGGGTCGGGGTGTGACAGATTGGTATCAGAGCCATGACTATAGGGATATAGGATAGGTTATTAGACCCTTAGAACCTATACTATAGTTAATTAAAATTTTAAATTGTTTATGCGTTACATACAAAATTCATGATGTTTATATGCTTTATGTTTATTTATACACTCAATGTTATGCAAGCATGCTCACAAATACATGTTATTATACAATGCTCATCATGAATCATATCCTCATAACATATCATATCCATGAGAGCACACACCTCACGATTACCATGATTTTTGCAATAATTTTTGTATTTTCAAATCACATCAAAGTGAGTTCTCATGACGGGCATGTAGTAACTGGAAGGGTACGAGTACCGGTTGTCGGAACGTCCTGTCTAGGCTTGGCATTCGTATAAATCCAAAATAAAGGACCAGTTTGCCTACCTGGGGACTAACGATGAGAGTACGAAGGACCTATTAGGCCAAAGCATGCTATACCAAACGTCGTGTGAGCTAACCCCACTTTGAGTTGTCATTGTGTCTACACCTGGACACCCTCCTAACATACATCTTGCAATTATATTTTCCGGTTTTCATTCGGGTGGTGCGAGTGTTAATCCGCCAACACCAATGTGAATCCTACCGAGCCCAATAGTCATGGGGGCCCACATGACTACACAGGCGATGGTATGGGGGACATTGGAGGCCCAAACATGAGCAAACCCAAGACATCCTATGGATGTAGTTGCATTATTATGTTATTTTTCATTCTTTTAACGACACATGACACCTAGAAACTTCTTAAACTCACAATCTTCCTATGTATGTTCCTGTAGATGTCGGCTAGGCAACTACGTGGAGGTAGAAAGTCAGGAAGATCAAATGAACGCTTGGCCACACAAATTGCTAACAAATGGCCGCAGTGCTTCCTGACATCGTGATTCAAGTTCAACAAGCTCTCACCGCAAATCCCATCAACCCTCCCAATCAAGAAGACCAGAGCGTCGCCAACCCTCCCTCCAAAAAGTGCTCCTACAAACACTTCAAATCTTGCGATCCCCCAAAGTATGAAGGGACCGAAGGTGTTACTGCTCTCCTTCACTGGTTTGAAGAAATGGAGAACACTTTCCTGAATTGCGATTGTCCCGAGGATCGCAAGGTACGTTATGCAACAGGAAGACTGTTTGGGGTAGCCCTTACCTGGTGGAACACGGAAAAGGGTTAACGAGGAGTTGAAGATGCCATGGCCTTAACCTGGGAAGAGTTAAGGGAACTCATGACAAGACGCTTCTGTCCAAGAAGCGAAATCAAAAAGCTGGAAGAGGAATTCCACTCACTAAAACAAAAGGAAGGAGATCATACTTCCTATAATAAGAGATTTCTCGAGCTAAATCAGATGATCCCTAATTTATTCACCCCCGTCTACCGTTTGGTTGAACACTACATTCGAGGTCTTCCCTCGAAAATTCAAGACTCGGTTTTAAGCACTTCGCCTGCGACACTTGAAGCCGCGATGGAGTTGGCTACAGAACTTACTGAGAATCGCATCCGAAACGGCAAATTCAAGGATGAAAAGAAGAAAACACCCATAGAGACCTCAACTACAAACCACTCAGTATCCTCCTCAAAGTTTGCTGGTAAGAGGAAGCGAAACATCAAAAATTTTGCTGTCACTCAAACCAACCCTCCTATCACTACTGCACCAATCACCCAAATCGCTCCCTCAGCTGCACCATTTAAAAAGCCATACACCGGTCCACACCCAAAATGCAACCGTTGTCAATACCATCACCCTCCCGAAGCTCTTTGCCAACATTGCACCAGCTGTGGCCGTGCGGGTCACACCATCCAAACTTGTCGCACTCTTCAACGAATGAACCGCAATCAACCCCAACCCAAACTCACCATCAGATAGTGGGTCAAGCCCAACAACCCTTACTTCTACCACCTGTACCACACGCAGCCCAAACTTACTACCAACCCAACTACCCCATGATGCAACCCATGCGAGCTTGTTACAACTGTGGGGACCCAAACCACTTCAGGAACACTTTTCCACGCTTGGTGAACATCATCCATGCTCAAGCTCAAGCGAACCCAGTAAACCAAGCTAACCAAGCTCCTCCACCTGCCAGAGGAAGAGCTTTCAACATCAATGCCAACCAAGCTAGGGCTGACAACAACATGGTTAACGGTACGTTTCTCATCAATGGTAGTTATGCATCCATGTTATTCGATACTGGCGCAGATAAGAGTTTTATGTCCTTAGAATTCAAACCTATCCTCAACCAAACTCGTGATAATCTCATGGAATCTCTAACGGTGGAAGTTGCTGACGGAAAGCCCGTTTCATTAAATTCTATTATACGAAATTGTACCCTCACTCTAAACGATCACGATTTTCCAGTTGACCTCATTCCTATGAAGTTGGGAAGTTTCGATGTTATAATCGGTATGGACTGGCTCAGCCAGCATCACGCTGAAGTAGTGTGCCGCGAAAAGTTCATTCGCATTCCTCTTGCAGACGGTCAGACCCTACGTATTTTTGGAGAAACCCCTTCGAAATGACTCAAATTAATGTCCTGCCTTCAAGCCCGAAGATATCTCCACAAGAACTATGTCGCATTCCTAACTCACGTCGTCAGAAAGGGAAACAAGGAGAAGAAACTCGAAGATATCCCAGTTGTGAAAGAATTCCCACAAGTCTTTCCCGACGACATTTCAGGACTCCCTCCTGTGAGAGAAGTCGAATTCCGCATCGATCTTGTACCTGGCGCTACACCAGTCGCAAAATCTCCTTATAGGTTAGCCCCATCCGAAATGCAAGAGCTGGCCAGTCAACTACAAGAGCTGACTGACAAAGGATTCATACGTCCTAGCTCCTCGCCTTGGGGTGCACCTGTTCTCTTTGTGAAGAAGAAAGATGGAACGTTTCGCATGTGCATTGATTATAGAGAACTCAACAAGTTAACGGTGAAAAATCGCTATCCACTACCTCGCATCGATGACCTCCTAGACCAACTTCTAGGCGCCACCTGCTTTTCAAAAATCGACCTTCGTTCTGGTTATCATCAGCTCAGAGTGCACGAAGAAGATATCCCAAAGACCGCCTTCCGGACTCGTTATGGTCATTACGAATTCATGGTCATGCCATTCGGTTTAACCAACGCCCCCGCTGTCTTCATGGATCTAATGAATAGGGTATGCAAACCCTACCTCGACCGTTTCGTCGTAGTCTTCATCGATGATATTCTTATCTACTCCAAGTCTAAATTCGATCATGAGCGACACCTTCGACTCATCCTTACACTTTTAAGGACCGAAAAGCTCTACGCTAAGTTCTCAAAATGCGAATTCTGGTTAAGAGAAGTACAATTCCTTGGACATGTCGTCAATGACAAGGGAATACATGTCGACCCTTCAAAAATCAAGGCAGTACAGGAATGGCAAGCGCCACGTACCCCTACCGAAGTAAGGTCATTTCTTGGTTTGGCTGGTTACTATCGACGCTTCATTGCCAGTTTTTCTCGTATTGCTGTCCCACTCAAGGCCTTGACTCATAAAGGAAAACCCTTCATATGGGGACCTAAGCAAGAAGAGGCCTTCCAAACTCTAAGGCAAAAACTTTGTGACGCACCTATCCTCACACTCCCTGAAGGTTGCGATAACTTTGTAGTATATTGCGACGCATCAGGGCAAGGGCTAGGCTGTGTATTAATGCAAAGAGGAAAAGTGATAGCCTATGTTTCTAGGCAACTCAAAGTTCATGAGAAGAATTACACCACCCACGACCTGGAACTTGGAGCCGTTGTGTTCGCTCTCAAGATATGGAGACATTACCTCTACGGTACCAAGTGTGAAATATACACTGACCACAAAAGTCTCCAACATATCTTCAACCAAAAGGAGTTGAATATGAGGAAACGAAGATGGGTCGAACTTCTTAACGAGTACGACTGTGAAATTCGGTATCATCCTGGCAAGGCAAACGTGGTGGCTGATGCACTCAGTCGAAAAGGTTATGCGAACTCCATTCGTCTTCTCTGTTCGCAAATCATAACCGATATCAAAGATCGAATCCGAGCAGCTCAACATGTTTCTGTAACAGAAATGACGTACGCGACGAGCTGTCATGTGGAGCTGAACTCAAAATCGAAACCAAATCCGACGGTATTTTATACTATTTAAATCGCATATGGATTCCTGATCGCGATAACCTTCGTGATTTCCCCGTGAATGAGGCGCACAAAACACGGCACTCTGTACACCAGGAGCCGACAAGATGTATCAAAACGTACGATACACCTACTGGTGGCCTGGCATGAAAAAAGATATCGCTGTTTTTGTTTCCAAGTGCCTTACCTGTTCCAAAGTAAAAGCTGAACATCAAAGACCTTCAGGACTTCTAGTCCAACCCGAAATACCTGTATGGAAGTGGGAAAACATAACCATGGATTTCATTACCGGGTTACCTCGCACCTCCAGTGGGTATGACACTATATGGGTAATAATCGATCGTCTTACAAAGTCATCTCACTTCATTCCGATTCGCGAGGACTTCAAGAACGAGAAGTTAGCTCGTATCTACATCAGCGAGATCGTAAGCCGTCATGGTGTACCTTTAAGCATCATTACAGACCGTGATGGTCGTTTCACTTCACGAACATGGCGAGCCGTACAAACGCCTTGGGTACACGATTAGACCTCAGTACCGCTTTTCATCCTCAAACTGATGGTCAATCTGAACGCACCATCCAAACTCTTGAAGACATGCTTCGAGCATGTGTCATAGACTTCAAAGGGAATTGGGACGCTCATCTACCATTAGTTGAATTTTCGTACAACAATAGCTATCATTCAAGTATCGGCATGGCTCCTTCCGAAGCTTTATATGGTCGTAAGTGTCGATCTCCAGTATGTTGGCACGAAATTGGGGAATCACAAATCACCGGTCCAGAATTAATTCAAGAAACAACCGAAAGGTCATTCAAATTCAAAACAATCTTCTAGCGGCTCAAAGTCGTCAAAAGAGTTATGCAAACAAACGACGAAAGCCCTTGGAGTTTGGCATTGGTGATCAAGTACTTTTAAAAGTATCACCGTGGAAGGGAGTGATTCGTTTTGGCCAGAAGGGCAAGCTAGCACCACGCTACGTAGGACCTTTCAAGATACTCGAAAGAGTAGGTCCTGTAGCATTCAAGCTTGACCTACTAGAAGAGCTCAACAGAATTCATCCCACATTCCACGTATCAAACTTGAAGAAGTGCCTCGCCGATGAAAACCACCATATTCCTCTAGAAGACATTCAGATCGATGAATCTATGCACTTCATTGAAAGACCAGTGGAAATCATGGACTTCGGAGAGAAGCGTTTAAGACGAAGGCGTATTCCAATTGTCAGGGTACGTTGGGAGTCAAAACGAGGACCGGAGTTTACTTGGAAACGTGAAGACTCAATGCGCGAGAAATACCCGCATCTTTTTCCTGTTACCACTACTACTTAAATTTCGGGACGAAATTTCTAAAAGTAGGGGATACTGTAACATTCGTCGAAAAACGGTTTCCAAACCGCTTCGTATTAATCAAATATTCAGTTATAATTTTTCGTTGCGTATTTATTACTCAAATAAATTTTAAACAATACATAACTAATAAATATATTAGAATTTAAAAACCATAATTTATAAATAATAATAAATAGTGAGAAAAAAATAAAATGGGGATGCCGGGTTTCGAACCCGGATCACCCACAAACCCAAACACACAACACACCACTCCGCCACACACTGCTGTTGTGATAATCAAGGACACAAATAAGACTTATAATAAAACCCGAAAGTCAAATCCGGTAATCAGCGCACCCAGACTAGTCATCACCGGAAAAATCGGCAATCCGCGATTCTTGCCATTTTCCTTTTGACTAAAACACGATAACCGACTTCGACATCGGTTATAACCGATGTCTAACCATCAATCTCGGTCATAACCGTTGGAAAGTCTTCAATCGTGAATCAAGACTCAATTCAAACACAATTCATCCAGTTCTTCACTATAAATACCCACTCAATCTTCTGGAAATCCTTTCGCTCAGAACCGTGCACTTTTTCGAAGCTTTAGCTCGTCGCCGGAGAATTTCAATTTCGCCGGAACTTCGCCGGAATCGATCGTCAGAAAACCGTATTCATTCATCAGTCGGTATAACTGTCTAAACTTCTCTGCTATCTCTTAATTTATACTTTAATCGTTCAAATCAATAATCAAAACTGTTAAAACAGTTCATACCGCCGGAAAGTCCGTTCACCGTCGGATGTTCGATCGAAGATAGGAATCTTTCTTGAAATCGGTAAAACTACCTTAAATCTTTCTTTGTTATGCTGTAACTATGTTAATATTCTAACACAGTTAACCAAAATGGCATAACTTGGTTAGCAGTTGGGGATTGGGTTTTGGGTAATTTATGCGAAGAAGATGAAGCTATTGTCAGTACATATGAGTAATTAAAAACGGATATTTCATCGGGTTAGACACACAGTCCAGTGGTGGACTGTGTGCAATTATAACATTCAAGTCCCGAGTTCGATTCGTGTACGTATCCGGTTCCCGCAATAACAAAACATTTTTCTTTTAAGTGTAACAGAACACCCCTCAGATAGTACTTAAGGTTAATATAAATCTTAATTTAATTGGGTTAGACACCCAGCCCAGTTGGTTGGGCTGGGTGCAAATCAAAGCAATGGTCACGGGTTCGATGCGGGTTATACGCACCGGTTCTGCAGATTTTATAACCTTTTTAAAAATAACTAATTTCTGAAATATTCTATTTAGTATATAAATATAATTAAATCTGAGTTTATTTCGGGTTAGACACGTAGCTCAGTTGGTAGAGCTGCGTGCACGTATACGAGAGGTCCCAAGTTCGAACCTCACTCAGCGCATATAAAAACACAGTCTGACCGGTCAAGACCCGGTCAACGGTCAACGGTCAAAAGTCAACTTTTATTTATTTATTTATTTCTTTTAGTTATTTATTTAATAGAAAAATCATTTAAAAATACTAAAAAAAATAAGATTTTTTTTAAAGTTAGAAAATTTCCTTAAACTCACAAAAATAAATCTAAAAAAATCCCATTAAGAGTACTAATTAAAAATATTAATCTCAAATAAAATTTATTTGTTTATCGAATCATTTTGTTATTATCTAGGCTAGTTTTCCCTCATCGATTGAATCCTAAATTCGTGCGCATCCAACGTCATCAAAGAACGCACCCAATGTGAGTGAATCTATACCAATTCCCCGTTTTAATCACGTTTTGGGGTGTATCATGTGTCCTATAATTCTTTTAATATATTTAAACACTTGTGCATACATCATATCCGTGATCAAATGTGTATCAAATGTGTATCAATTGTTGTGTGGATTATATGTAGTTTGGATTTATCATTTTCAGTGCACACATATCATTAGGCCCATCAATTCCCGTGGGATACGGGTTGAGCATCAGGTGCCTCATAAGATCGGCTCCGTTTGATTGAGCCTTGATCTCACATTCATCATCATTCATATCATATACTCATCCAAAGTGGTTTGTGTTTGTTTACTTATATATGTTTGCTCACATGTGATTATTGCACAAATTTTCCATATTAAATAAAACAAGAAATTAATAACAATGTTTTATCAAGGTTCACTCGCCAACTTTTGTTGACCCAAAATATCCCCCGTTTTACACATGATACAGGTGATCCAGCTGAGACAAGAAACACATAGGAAGGCCTAGAAGAATAAACAAGTTTAAGCTTTGGAATAGTTATATAGTTTCATTTTCTTGTAATTGTATGAATTTTGTTTTGGATAATTAAGTTGTAATTTTGAATTAAATAAATATGAAACAATTTAGTAAACATCATGAGCTTTGGTGATAACCCAATTATGCCCCGACTCTTATTCCACTGCGGGTCGGGGTGTGACAGTCCCCTGTGGCAATTTTAGTAGTAAACCTAGTCCAGTTCCTTTAACATTTGAAGCTCCATCTGTGAAGAGTATCCAAGGATCCTTGGTCTCCTCAAGTTGTTGCACTTCCAATTCAGCTTCTCTTTGTAGATTACTACTGAAATCAGCCAAAGCCTGGATTTTAATAGTAGTTCTAGGCTCATACTTAATGTCATATGCACTAAGTTTAACAGCCCATTTTGCCATTCTCCCCGACATCTCTGGTTTCCTGAGAACATTCTTGATAGGAAAGTTAGTTTTAACGACAATAGTATGAGTTTCGAAATAATGTCTTAATTTATTAGAAGCCATGATTAGAGCAAGAATAAGTTTTTCTAAATGAGAATATCTGGCCTCAGCATCAAGTAAACTTTTACTTACATAGTTGTTAGGGCATGGAATTTATGCTGAGGATCATCTATCTTGAGACTGGACCTGGATCATGGATCCTTAACAGAAATCGCAGGGAGTCTAAGGATTAAGGATCCTTACCTATATCTATGTTAGCTAACAATTGTTCCTTTGTGTTAGTTTACGTATGCAGATAATCGTGGACTAAGTCATCGAGGGAATGTAGGAGGAATATGCCGTTTCTAGCACGTGCAAGTGAAGCCATGACCGTTATATGTGAATGTGGGGAGCTTGCATGGATTTCGGAGAGTTAGTTAATGAGATTAGCTAGATATTTAGTGGGATATTGAGCTTGATAGAGAGAACACAATCTGACCGAACACACATCTGCAACCTACACTACTCTATTACGCAAATTAGCAACATTGTAACAAGCTCAATATTTCCAAGTTGTAATCATTGTTGTTCAATATAGTAGATAGTGATAGTTTTCACTATCCGAGGTTTTTATGCCGGCGATCTACTAGTGATCAAGGGCTTTTCCTCGTATAAATTCTCGTGTTCATCATAGTTTACACTTCATTTTTTGTTCATACAATTGTTCGTCAATCAATCGATATTCAAGCACTCAACCTCACAAAATCAGATTTGGTTACATTATCCTTATTGTGATTTTTGACCAAAACAGTTTGGCGCCCACCGTGGGGCAATCGGTGCTTCAATTATCAAAATTCCGTTCATTTCATTCATCTTCATCCATTCTTTTCAACTACATGGTTTCTCAGGGAAAATCCAGTTCAAGTGCCATACCAGCGGTTACCATATCTCAGCCTAGTGCATCCTTGCCACCCATTCCTCATGCATATTAGAAGAATACTGAGAATCCTCAGAAGAAAACTACTCCTATTTACACAGGATCAAAAACCTCTACTGTTTCTTCATTTACAGTTACTAACAATGATGTTTCTACCTTGATTTTGCAGATGAAGAATTACATGGAGAAGCATGACAAAACCAACCAAAGGATCCTGGGGGAGATTGATGAAATCAAAAAGCAAAAGATATCAATGGAGGATCACTCTCCGCTGATACCCAGATCATTGGATTTCACTTCTCTAGCATCAGCAATCCAACATTCTAGGGGACCTGCTGTTCAAGTCCAAGAATCCTCAATTTACCAGCAGGGATCATTGGCAATGACACAGGCTCAAGGATCCTTAGGATTGCAGCATGGATCATTGGCAATGACGCATCCACACGCGTCTCATTACCAGCCATATGGATCCTCATCACAATCTTCAGGATCATCGTATCAGTATCAAGGAGGATATCTCAGTTTAGGAGGATATTTGGGGATAGTTGCACCAAAGGAATCCTATTTCCAGCATCAAGGACCCTTTCCTCAGAATCAAGGATCCTTTCCTCAGAATCAAGGATCCTCTGTTTGGGACAAGGTTCAAGGATCCTCTTCTCAGGTACAAGGATCCATGCAGTATCCTTCAAGGCCTTCAGCATCCGTGTATCCTGGACCCAATGTCTTTCAGGATCAAGGATCCTCAGGAAGTCAGTTATTCAAAGATTCTGAAGTTCACAAAGGGGACTTCATCCCTATGCAGACTGTAGCATCATCTGGTCCGACTGTTGCACCTGAAGTATCCACCTTTGGATATACTTCTGGCATACCATTTCCAAACCAATCAGAAGGTAACAATATCAATACATCTTTTGGCACTAACAGTGGTTTCATGCAGGTATCAATCAGGCTATGGCGCGGGAGCTCTATCCAGCGTCCCAGGAGTGGTTAAGCCCATTCCTGAAATCCTAGATGGAAGTCACAGGGTGTCTCGTTTCGCACCTCCTATATGCAATGCTGAGATACCAAAACGCTTTCAAACCCCCAACATGAAGCTGTACGATGGCACGACTGATCCAGAAGAGCATGTGGCACAGTACCGGGAAAGAATGGAGATCAATCCCATTCCAGAAAGATTAAAGAAAGCATGTCTTTGCAAAGGCTTTGGATCCACACTCACTGGATCAGCACTCAAATGGCTGCTAAGTCTTCCTCCTTACTCAATTACTTCATTTTTTCACCTAGTTAATTTGTTCAATAACCAATTTTCATGTAGTAGAACTTTTGAATGATTAACTAGTGATCTATATAGGGTAACTCAGGGTCGTGATGAATCATTAAGAGATTACATCACTAAGTTTAGTAGAGAATCCTTAGAAATCCCTAATTTGGATATTGCCCCTGCTGTAGAAGCGTTCAAAATGGGCTTGCTTAAGGATTCCTCATTCTATGATGACCTTGTTATGACCCCGTGCAGGAATTTAGGTGAAGTGAGGAACAGGGCATTGAGGTTTATTCGTTTAGAGGATGACAAAAGGATCCAGGAGAGACTCTCAGGATCCTCAAAACAGGAAAAACAAGGATCATTCTTTAAGAATAATCGAGCCAAGCCATATTCTAAACATGACAATCACAATGTGAATGTAGTTGAACAAGATGAAGACAATGAGGATTACCCTCCAATTTTTGAATATTGTTTTTCTGTTGATAATAATGAACTAATCCTTGCTATGCAGAATTTAGGTGACAAGGCTAGATGGCCAAGGAAAACTGTTAAACCTGGAGCTACTAAGGATAAATCCAAATGGTGCGCTTATCATGAGGATTTTGGCCACCTTACTGACGAGTGTATAGCGTTGAGGAAGGAAATTGGCTATCTTCTTAGCAAAGGGTATTTGAAGGAACTATTAGGAAGGAAATGTTCAAGAACTCAGGATACTGAGAAAGTGCCTGAGAGAGCTCCTCTCCACCGCCAGCAGATGCTCAGATCATTAACTTTATTTCCGGTGGTTCTGATATATGTGGAGACGAAGATGGAGAATGGGGAGAGACCAGTTCGAACATCTACCCTCACACAGCAAAAAGTGATATCCTTTGATGAGGAGGATCGCGTAGACATTCAGGATCCTTATCATGATGGTCTTGTCATTACTTTATTTTTTCTAACCATCTTGTTCGCAGGATTCTTATTGATGGGGGGACTTCAGTGAACATAATCCAGTGGATGTCCTCAAAAAGATGAACATTCCCGAATCCGAGATCATTCCTGGATCATTGGTGCTCGTGAGATTCAGTGGGGAAACCAAGAATACATTAGGGGACATCAAACTTCCAATTTACATAGAGGGGCTGAATTCTATCCAAAATTTTGTGTAATAGATAGCTTATCTTGCTGTAATGTTATCATTGGCAGGCCATGGATACATGACATGAAGGCGGTCCCATCAACATACCACCAATGTGTCAAGCTTCCAAGTCCATGGGGAATAGTCAAGATAGAAAGTGATCAGCAGGAGGCAAAGAATTGCTACACTTCCTCGATGAAACCTGCTTCCAAGTCTAGGGAAGCATAGCAATTAAAACATCCTCCAAAAGACGTCTTGGAGGCAAGAGAATGGGACATCAAGGATATACTCTTAGATCCTGAGGATCCTGAATCCATGGTGTATATAGGATCCGGGATCCAGGAGAGCATAGAGCAGGATCTAGTATCCTTCCTTAAACGAAGAAAATCTATCTTCGCCTGGAAGCACGAATATATGACAGGTATATCTAAGGATGTTATTACTCATAAACTTGGCATTGACAAGTCTTTCAGGCCAATTCACCAAAAGAGAAGAAAGTTTGCTCCTCAAAAGAAATGCAATCATCCAAGAGGAGGTAGATAAGTTGCTAAGGGCAGGTATGATTAGAGAAGTCAAGTATCCAAGATGGTTAGCCAATGTGGTTGTTGTTCAAAAGAAAAATGGAAAGTGGAGGGTATGTGTCGATTTTACTGATTTGAACAAGGCATGCCCCAAGGATCCTTTCCCTTTACCCCACATTGACTCCATGGTGGATGCTACGACGGATCATGAGCTGTTAACCTTTATGGATGCTTCGTCTGGATTTCAGCAAATTCAGATGGAACCATCCGATCAAGAGGATACAACGTTCATGACACCCACCAACATATATTGCTATATTGATATGCCCTTTGGTTTAAGAAATGCAGGTGCTACATACCAAAGGCTGGTGAATATGATGTTGAAAGAACAAATTGGACCTACGATGGAGGTATATATAAATGATATGGTGGCCAAGTCTAAAAGAGCTGAGGATCACCTTAAGGATCTCGAAGAAGCATTCAATATCCTTGACCAATACAATATGAAATTGAATACTTCCAAATGCCATTTCGGAGTCAAAGCTGGAAAATTCTTAGGATACATGGTGACCAAGAGAGGGATCGAAGCAAGTCCGGAGCAGATAAAGGCTATAATCAACATCAACGCTAAGGATGTGCAAAGATTGACAGGAAGAGTCGCCGCCCTGAACAGATTCATTTCAAAATCCTCAGAAAGATGCAAGGATTTCTATGATATTCTGAGGAAGAATAAGAAGTTCGAGTGGATGGAGAAGCATGAAGCTGCTCTACAGGCTCTCAAGGATTACCTATCCTCAGCACCGGCTTTAATGAAACCTGAATATGGGGAACCATTATCCTTATACCTAGCTGTTTCAGGTAAAGCAGTAAGTGCGGTCCTTGTTAAGGATCATGAAGGCCAACAACATCCGGTATACTATGTAAGTAAAAGTTCACTTGATGCTGAGGCCAGGTATTCTCATTTAGAAAAACTTATTCGTGCTCTAATCATGGCTTCTACTAAATTATGACATTATTTCGAAACTCATACTATTGTTGTTAAAACTAACTTTCCTATTAAGAATGTTCTTAGGAAACCATAGATGTCGGGAAGAATGGCAAAATGGGCTGTTAAACTTAGTGCATATGACAGTAAGTATGAGCCCAGAACTGCTATTAAATCCCAAGCTTTGGCTGACTTTGTGGCTGATTTCAGTAGTGATCTATAAAGAGAAGCTGAATTAGAAGTGCAACAACTTGAAGAGACCAAGGATCCTTGGACACTCTTCACAGATGGAGCTTCAAATGTCAAAGGAACTGGACTAGGCCTACTACTAAAATCGCCACAGGGGGACATTATACCCCAGTGTATAGCGTGTGAGTTTCAGAAAACTAATAATGAGGCTGAATATGAAGCCTTGATAGCAGGTTTGCAATTAGCTAAGCAGATGAGGATCAGGTATCTTCAAGTGTTTGTGGATTCTCTATTAATTACTAATCACTATGATGGTTCTTATGCTGTTAAAGGTGAGAAACTAATCAAATATTTGGAGATAGTCAAGAAATTGGCAGATTCTTTTGCTTTTTTCAGCCTAACACAGGTACCTAGAGAAGAAAATGCAGAAGCAGATGCTTTGGACAATCTAGGATCCTCACTGAAGATGCCCGAGGATGTAAAGATACCTATTATCCATGTTCTAACTCCTGCAATTGAGGAAAATGAAACAATGGAGATAGTGGGTGGTACAGTGATTCTACCCAATGATAATCCGGATTCGAATTCAGGATCCTGGATCCTTCCAATCTTGAAATACATTAAGAATGGAGAAATTCCTATTGGAGAGAATCCTAGAACCTTCAGGATTAAGGTAGCACAAATAATTAATGACATGCTGTATGAAAGAGCAATGCAGGACCCTATCTACGATGCATTGAAGATCCTGAAATCCAAGAAGTCTTAAAAGATTTTCATGAGGGAGATTGTGGGAATCACACTGGGCACAGAGCGCTATTCTCCAGGATCCTCAGGACATGATATTATTGGCTTACAATGAAGAAGGATGCTGTGGAGTATGCAAGGAAATGTGATGCCTGCCAAAGACACAGCAACATTCTTCATCAACCAGCAGAACCTCTGCATCCTATATCCTCTTCTTGGCCATTTATGAGATGGGGAATGGATATAGTTGGCAAGCTTCCTAAGGCACCAGGGGGAAAAGTATTAATGTTGGCTATGACTGACTATTTCTCCAAATGGATAGAAGCTGAAGCCTTTGCTCAAGTTAGAGAAAAGGAAGTTATATCCTTTATCAAAAGAAATATTATTACTAGATTTGGTATTCCTTCAGAGATAGTTTGTGACAATGGATCCTAGTTTATTGGGAATCGAACTACTAACTTTTGTGACAGCTAGGGGATTAGGATGATTACATCAACACAAGTCCACCCACAAGCTAATGGACATTGGAATCATCCAACAAGATCATCATCAACAATTTGAAGAAAAAGCTTGGATCAAAGAAAGGAAAGTGGGCTGAAGAACTACCATATGTCTTATGGGCAGATAGAACAACTCCCAAGAATGCTACAGGTCAAACTCATTTCTCCTTAGTCTTTGGAGCTGAAGTAGTGATCCCTACAGAAATGGTAGTACCAACAGCTAGAACAAGCATCCGTGATCCTGAAGCGAATGCCGAGACTCTAGTTCAAGACCTGGATACCGTAGAAGAGCTTAGAGATATGGCAAGAATAAGGATGGCTAGTTATCAACGAAGAATGGCTGGTGCTTACAATAAAAATGTAAGGGTCAGAAGGTTTCACGTTGGTGACATGGTATTAAGGAAGGCGTTCCAGAATACCACGAATCCTTCCAATGGTAAATTAGCACCAAAATGGGAAGGCCCTATCTAATTGAAGCCGAGGCATGAAAGGGGGCAATTATTGACTATGGATGGTGATCTTCTTCCAAGAGCTTGGAATGCTATCCGCCTAAAAAAAGTATTTTATGTAAAGGATCAGGGATCCTTAAGTATCCTAGTGATCAATTCAGATCGAAGGATCCTCAAAGGATATGAGATTCTTAATTTGGTAACATTTAACTAATGCTTTCATTTTTATACTTCTTATAAAGTAAGGGTGTTGAATTTTCAACATTCAACCTTATCGCGCTTTAAGTTTTGCAGAAGTTATTACAAAGGATCAAGAGGTTGGCCACCTCTCCAAGACATTGGGCATGTCCCCAGCTTAAGGTATCCAATACCTTCTACGGTTTAAAGGTTTTCACTTTTCACAAGAATTGGGTTTTGACACCCCGCCAGCAGCGCACGTTATCCAAGTATAGTTCGAGGCAATGGGACCAGTACCCGCTTTAGGGGCTGACAATTTCATTGTTGTCGGCTATATTTAGGATCCTAAGTATAATGGTAGATGTACCATACATCCGTTCCTAAGGTTTCTAGCATTTTCACGTTAGGTAAGGTTTCGGCATTTTCATGTCGCTTACGTTCGGATAGACGCCAGTTTGGGCCATACTCCAGTTTACACCAGTTTATTTAGGCTTGTCCCCAGTTTATTTGGGCTTGTCCCTAGTTTATTTGGGCTTCTCCCCAGTTTATGTGGGCTTGTCCCCAGTTTATTTAGGGTTGTCCCCAGTTTGTTGGGCTTGCCCCCAGTGACTAATGATCCTTTCATTTGATGTTTGGCTTAGTCCCAAGTTAAAAGCTGCTACAGGTTTACGAAAGTTAACTGCTAAGGATCCTGAATCCTAAAGTCTTATCGGTTGTTATGCTTTGGTTGACACAACTGTAAGTGTTAAGGATATAGAATCCTAACTTGGATTCACTGGTATGAGCATTCATTTATATTTGCTTTATTTCTGGTTTATTTGTATTACCCTAATTCTTTGACAACAGGATATGTGATCCTTGATCATATGATGTCTATCTTTAAGGAATATATTTTAACAAACTCTTATAAAGTTCTTAGCTAAATACTATGAAATCTATTGACATATACAACTGTAAACATATCCAAATTGAAGAGAGGTAACAACAAAGATAGTCGAAAGCTTAAAGTTTTATTTATTTATAAAAACCCTTTTTACAGGTTGTCAAAATTGCTAACCCAAGCTTCTACCAGCAAAACGTGGCCCGTCCACTTCGGTTGGCAAAGGGTGTTCATACTAACGAGTCAATAAGTGCAGGAAAGTAAAGGCGGGAGCATCAAGGGCTTCATCCTCCACAAAGAGAAGGACCTATCCACTTTTGCTACCCCCTATTGTTCAAAAAGGATCAGTGATCCTTAACCCTAAAAACTATTGTTCAAATACACACCAGAACTGTTCACCATAAAAACACCAACAACCAAAAAACATAAAAAATGGGCTCCGGCCACGTCTAGAAATTTCCATCATTGCCCATTTTTGCAGCCTACACACCAGCTGCATCATCCACCTTCCCTTCACCACCTTCACCATTGCTGCCTGTTGCTGCTACTTCCGGTTGCTCCTTGGTCCCGCTAGGCTCGGCCTCAAGCGTGAGATCTTCCACTAAATCTTCTTCAACCCCAGATCATGCAACCTCTGCTTCCATCCAGCAACGTCCCATTCAGACTTGTCAAAGGAGGGATCCACAGCTTCCTGGGCCATCTTGATTTTAGCTTGCAGGATCACCTAGGCGGCACAAACTTTAGCCTCATCAGCAGCCTCCAAACGCTCCTTGTTTGCTTGAATCTGGTCCACTAGAGCTTGCTTCTCTAAGCGACCATTCTCCTTTTCCAGCTGTGCGATTCTCTTATCCTTGGCAGCAGCAATGGTTCGGAGTTCAACCAACCTTTCTTCAGCATCGGCGAGACGTTGATTTTGGGCAGCTTGGATCTCAGCGATTTTCTGCAATAAATAAAGTTCAGGATGAAGATCAGTGATCCTCAAGGAACGTGGGCAAAAGGTCAGGATCAATGATTCTTACCTCGGAGATGAAGGCAAAGATTTGCTGTTCAGGCTCAGGGACCTCCTCGGCAGGCTCGCTTGGCTTCTTCCTCTTTGACCCGGATTTGGCTCGGGTAGTCATCGTTTTCGGCTCGGCATGGCTTTGGCCTATGGCTAGCTTTTTCTTGGAAGAGCTAGGGGTCATGATGCTCTCAACCTCACCAAGATCAAACTTGATGGCGGACTTGGCAGCAGCTTTGGATGCAGATTTGGTGGCACCTAAAACAAAGATAAGTCTCGAACCTTTACTTTATTATAATTTTATCATATATGTACATGCATACTTACTTGACATCGTGAATGATGTAGAGTTGGTCTCCTCTAACTCCTTTTCTTTTGCTTTGAAAGTTCAAACACTTGGATCCAGGTCCCAAAAGGCAGATATCCTTGATGTAGTAGCAGGAGATTCCGGAATAGATGCAAAGCCATTTTCTGCATGAAAAATATAAAGGATCAGTTATGCTTTATATAACAGATAAAAAGGATAACTTTCTACGGGTTTGCCTAAAGAATCCTAAATCCTACCCTCAACATTCCACTTTTTGGGAACGAGTCTCTCCTGACAAAGAAGAACTGGTTCCTCCAATTTTTATCGTTCTTGGTAGTTTTGAGGATTGGATGTGGCTGTAGTGGTTTAGATTTGAAGACGAATCGGTGGGAACCATAGCTAACCAGATTATACAGTTGCTTGAGTTCATGAAGACCAAAGCTAATACCCTCATTTGCTATGAGCTGTTCAAGGGTATACAAAACCCTCCACAGCATAGACATCCCCTGGCTGAAACATAAGCCGGTATAAGTGAAAAAGCTTTGGGTGAAGGCTGGGAACGGATAGGTATAGCCTATTAGGAAGGAGCAACCGGAAAGCACACCCAAGTTTTGGATATGCAATCGCTTTTCATGGACGAGTTGAAGGGCCGGAAAAGGGTACCCTCCGGAAAACAGGGGTGTAACTGATCAACTTCAGGCTTCAGTGAATCGGCAGAGTTCAGACGAAGGATTGTCGAGCAGGTCTTGGCTTCTGGGTGGGCTATCTTTATCAATATCCTTCATCGGTGAGGATCGAGTGATTATCTTCGCCATTATTCGAGAAAAAACAAAGAAAAGAGGGTTGAAACAAAAATTCAAGAGAAGAGGGGAGAGATATTACCTTTCAAGTTCCTGGATGCGGTTATAAATGCCAAAGATCAGGTTTTAAATGGAAGATTCATCCTTATATAACCCTATATATAATGATCATTATTGCAGGAACTATCTTGTCGATGACGTCACAAAAGTAACGGCTAGTCCGGTTTAAACGGCTAGTTTATGGCTAACGGATAGTTCGATTCTAACGAAAATATGGCTCATTTAATTACATTTTGTTCCTCATATTTTGGGGGCAATTGTTAGGGCATGAAATTTATGCTGAGGATCATCTATCCTGAGACTGGACCTGGATCACGGATCCTTAACGGAAATACGTAGGGAGTCTAAGGATCAAGGATCCTTAACTATATCTATGTTAGCTAACAATTGTTCCTTTGTGTTAGTTTACGTATGCAGGTAATCGTGGACTAAGTCATCGAGGGAATGTTGCAGGAATATGCCATTTCTAGCACGTGCAAGTGAAGCCATGACCGTTATATGTGAATGTGGGGAGCTTGCATGGATTTCAGAGAGTTGGTTGATGAGATTAGCTAGATATTTAGTGGGATATTGAGCTTGATAGAGATAACACAATCTGACCGAACACACATCTGCAACCTACACTACTCTATTACGCAAATTAGCAACATTGTAACAAGCTCAATATTTCCAAGTTATAATCGTTGTTGTTCAATATAGTAGATAGTGATAGTTTTCACTATCCGAGGTTTTTATGCTGGCGATCTACTAGTGATCAAGGGCTTTCCTCGTATAAATTCTTGTGTTCATTATAGTTTACACTTCATTTTTTGTTCATACAATTGTTCGTCAATCAATCGATATTCAAGCACTCAACCTCACAAAATCATATTTGGTTACATTATCCTTATTATGATCTTTGACCAAAACAATAGTATACCGGATGTTGTTGGCCTTCATGATCCTTAACAAGGACCGCACTTACTGCTTTACCTGAAACAGCTAGGTATAAGGATAATGGTTCCCCATATTCAGGTTTCATTAAAGCCGGTGCTGAGGATAGGTAATCCTTGAGAGCCTGTAGAGCAGCTTCATGCTTCTCCATCCACTCGAACTTCTTATTCTTCCTCAGAATATCATAGAAATCCTTGCATCTTTCTGAGGATTTTGAAATGAATCTGTTCAGGGCGGCGACTCTTCCTGTCAATCTTTGCACATCCTTAGCGTTGGCAGGAGACTTGATGTTGATTATAGCCTTTATCTGCTCCGGACTTGCTTCGATCCCTCTCTTGGTCACCATGTTTCCTAAGAACTTTCCAGCTTTGACTCTGAAATGGCATTTGGAAGGATTCAATTTCATATTTTATTGGTCAAGGATATTGAATGCTTCTTCGAGATCCTTAAGCTCTTTTAGACTTGACCACTATATCATCTATATATACCTCCATCGTATGTCCAAGTTGTTCTTTGAACATCATATTCACCAGCCTTTGGTATGTAGCACCTGTATTTCTTAAACCAAGGGCATAGCAATATAGCAATATATGCTGGTGGGTGTCATGAACGTTGTATCCTCTTGATCGGATGGTTCCATCTGAATTTGCTGAAAACCAGACGAAGCATCCATAAAAGTTAACAACTCATGACCCGTCGTAGCATCCACCATGGAGTCAATGTGGGGTAAAGGGAAAGGATCCTTGGGACATGCCTTGTTTAAGTCAGTAAAATCGACACATACCCTCCACTTTCCATTTTTCTATTGAACAACAACCACATTGGCTAACCATCTTGGATACTTGACTTCTCTAATCATACCTGCCCTTAGTAACTTGTCTACCTTGTCTTGGATGATCGCATTTCTTTCAGGAGCAAACTTTCTCCTCTTTTGGTGAATAGGCCTGAAAGACCTGTCAATACCAAGCTTATGAGTAATGATATCCTTTGAAATACCTGTCATATCTTCGTGCTTCCAGGCGAAGGTAGATTTTCTTCGTTTAACAAAGGATACTAGATCCTGCTCTATGCTCTCCTGGATCCCGGATCTCTTGCCTCCATGACGTCTCTTGGAGGATGCTTTAATTGCTATGCTTCCCTAGATTTGGAAGCAGGTTTCATTGAGGAAGTGTAGCAATTCTTCGCCTCATGCTGATCACTTTCTATCTTGACTATCCCCCATGGGCTTGGAAGCTTAACGCATTGGTGGTATGTTGAAGGGACCGCTTTCATCTCATGTATCCATGGCCTGCCAAGGATAACATTACAGCAAGATAAGCTATCTATTACACAAAATTTTTTGATATAATTCACTCCCTCTATGTAAATAGGAAGCTTGATGTCCCCCAATGTATTCTTGGTTTCCCCACCGAATCCCATGAGCACCGATGATCTCGGTATGATCTTAGATTCAGGGATATTCATCTTTTTGAGGACATCCAACTGTATTATGTTCACTGAACTCCCTCCATCGATAAGGATCCTGCGAACAAAATGATTAGAAATAAATAAAGTAATGACAAGACCATCATGATGAGGATCCTGAATGTCTACGTGATCTTCTTCATCAAAAGATATCACCTTTTTTTTTTTTTTTTTTTTTTTTTTTTTTTTTTTTTTTTTTTTTTTTTTTTTTTTTTTTTTTTTTTTTTTTTTTTTTTTTTTTTTTTTTTTTTTTT
This sequence comes from Scalesia atractyloides, assembly GCA_947069175.1. Taxonomy (NCBI): domain Eukaryota; kingdom Viridiplantae; phylum Streptophyta; class Magnoliopsida; order Asterales; family Asteraceae; genus Scalesia; species Scalesia atractyloides. The sequence goes on from CAMTDV010000021.1 coordinate 77,476,613, forward strand.
TTTTTTTTTTTTTTTTTTTTTTTTTTTTTTTTTTTTTTTTTTTTTTTTTTTTTTTTTTTTTTTTTTTTTTTTTTTTTTTTTTTTTTTTTTTTTTTTTTTTTTTTTTTTTTTTTTTTTTTTTTTTTTTTTTTTTTTTTTTTTTTTTTTTTTTTTTTTTTTTTTTTTTTTTTTTTTTTTTTTTTTTTTTTTTTTTTTTTTTTTTTTTTTTTTTTTTTTTTTTTTTTTTTTTTTTTTTTTTTTTTTTTTTTTTTTTTTTTTTTTTTTTTTTTTTTTTTTTTTTTTTTTTTTTTTTTTTTTTTTTTTTTTTTTTTTTTTTTTTTTTTTTTTTTTTTTTTTTTTTTTTTTTTTTTTTTTTTTTTTTTTTTTTTTTTTTTTTTTTTTTTTTTTTTTTTTTTTTTTTTTTTTTTTTTTTTTTTTTTTTTTTTTTTTTTTTTTTTTTTTTTTTTTTTTTTTTTTTTTTTTTTTTTTTTTTTTTTTTTTTTTTTTTTTTTTTTTTTTTTTTTTTTTTTTTTTTTTTTTTTTTTTTTTTTTTTTTTTTTTTTTTTTTTTTTTTTTTTTTTTTTTTTTTTTTTTTTTTTTTTTTTTTTTTTTTTTTTTTTTTTTTTTTTTTTTTTTTTTTTTTTTTTTTTTTTTTTTTTTTTTTTTTTTTTTTTTTTTTTTTTTTTTTTTTTTTTTTTTTTTTTTTTTTTTTTTTTTTTTTTTTTTTTTTTTTTTTTTTTTTTTTTTTTTTTTTTTTTTTTTTTTTTTTTTTTTTTTTTTTTTTTTTTTTTTTTTTTTTTTTTTTTTTTTTTTTTTTTTTTTTTTTTTTTTTTTTTTTTTTTTTTTTTTTTTTTTTTTTTTTTTTTTTTTTTTTTTTTTTTTTTTTTTTTTTTTTTTTTTTTTTTTTTTTTTTTTTTTTTTTTTTTTTTTTTTTTTTTTTTTTTTTTTTTTTTTTTTTTTTTTTTTTTTTTTTTTTTTTTTTTTTTTTTTTTTTTTTTTTTTTTTTTTTTTTTTTTTTTTTTTTTTTTTTTTTTTTTTTTTTTTTTTTTTTTTTTTTTTTTTTTTTTTTTTTTTTTTTTTTTTTTTTTTTTTTTTTTTTTTTTTTTTTTTTTTTTTTTTTTTTTTTTTTTTTTTTTTTTTTTTTTTTTTTTTTTTTTTTTTTTTTTTTTTTTTTTTTTTTTTTTTTTTTTTTTTTTTTTTTTTTTTTTTTTTTTTTTTTTTTTTTTTTTTTTTTTTTTTTTTTTTTTTTTTTTTTTTTTTTTTTTTTTTTTTTTTTTTTTTTTTTTTTTTTTTTTTTTTTTTTTTTTTTTTTTTTTTTTTTTTTTTTTTTTTTTTTTTTTTTTTTTTTTTTTTTTTTTTTTTTTTTTTTTTTTTTTTTTTTTTTTTTTTTTTTTTTTTTTTTTTTTTTTTTTTTTTTTTTTTTTTTTTTTTTTTTTTTTTTTTTTTTTTTTTTTTTTTTTTTTTTTTTTTTTTTTTTTTTTTTTTTTTTTTTTTTTTTTTTTTTTTTTTTTTTTTTTTTTTTTTTTTTTTTTTTTTTTTTTTTTTTTTTTTTTTTTTTTTTTTTTTTTTTTTTTTTTTTTTTTTTTTTTTTTTTTTTTTTTTTTTTTTTTTTTTTTTTTTTTTTTTTTTTTTTTTTTTTTTTTTTTTTTTTTTTTTTTTTTTTTTTTTTTTTTTTTTTTTTTTTTTTTTTTTTTTTTTTTTTTTTTTTTTTTTTTTTTTTTTTTTTTTTTTTTTTTTTTTTTTTTTTTTTTTTTTTTTTTTTTTTTTTTTTTTTTTTTTTTTTTTTTTTTTTTTTTTTTTTTTTTTTTTTTTTTTTTTTTTTTTTTTTTTTTTTTTTTTTTTTTTTTTTTTTTTTTTTTTTTTTTTTTTTTTTTTTTTTTTTTTTTTTTTTTTTTTTTTTTTTTTTTTTTTTTTTTTTTTTTTTTTTTTTTTTTTTTTTTTTTTTTTTTTTTTTTTTTTTTTTTTTTTTTTTTTTTTTTTTTTTTTTTTTTTTTTTTTTTTTTTTTTTTTTTTTTTTTTTTTTTTTTTTTTTTTTTTTTTTTTTTTTTTTTTTTTTTTTTTTTTTTTTTTTTTTTTTTTTTTTTTTTTTTTTTTTTTTTTTTTTTTTTTTTTTTTTTTTTTTTTTTTTTTTTTTTTTTTTTTTTTTTTTTTTTTTTTTTTTTTTTTTTTTTTTTTTTTTTTTTTTTTTTTTTTTTTTTTTTTTTTTTTTTTTTTTTTTTTTTTTTTTTTTTTTTTTTTTTTTTTTTTTTTTTTTTTTTTTTTTTTTTTTTTTTTTTTTTTTTTTTTTTTTTTTTTTTTTTTTTTTTTTTTTTTTTTTTTTTTTTTTTTTTTTTTTTTTTTTTTTTTTTTTTTTTTTTTTTTTTTTTTTTTTTTTTTTTTTTTTTTTTTTTTTTTTTTTTTTTTTTTTTTTTTTTTTTTTTTTTTTTTTTTTTTTTTTTTTTTTTTTTTTTTTTTTTTTTTTTTTTTTTTTTTTTTTTTTTTTTTTTTTTTTTTTTTTTTTTTTTTTTTTTTTTTTTTTTTTTTTTTTTTTTTTTTTTTTTTTTTTTTTTTTTTTTTTTTTTTTTTTTTTTTTTTTTTTTTTTTTTTTTTTTTTTTTTTTTTTTTTTTTTTTTTTTTTTTTTTTTTTTTTTTTTTTTTTTTTTTTTTTTTTTTTTTTTTTTTTTTTTTTTTTTTTTTTTTTTTTTTTTTTTTTTTTTTTTTTTTTTTTTTTTTTTTTTTTTTTTTTTTTTTTTTTTTTTTTTTTTTTTTTTTTTTTTTTTTTTTTTTTTTTTTTTTTTTTTTTTTTTTTTTTTTTTTTTTTTTTTTTTTTTTTTTTTTTTTTTTTTTTTTTTTTTTTTTTTTTTTTTTTTTTTTTTTTTTTTTTTTTTTTTTTTTTTTTTTTTTTTTTTTTTTTTTTTTTTTTTTTTTTTTTTTTTTTTTTTTTTTTTTTTTTTTTTTTTTTTTTTTTTTTTTTTTTTTTTTTTTTTTTTTTTTTTTTTTTTTTTTTTTTTTTTTTTTTTTTTTTTTTTTTTTTTTTTTTTTTTTTTTTTTTTTTTTTTTTTTTTTTTTTTTTTTTTTTTTTTTTTTTTTTTTTTTTTTTTTTTTTTTTTTTTTTTTTTTTTTTTTTTTTTTTTTTTTTTTTTTTTTTTTTTTTTTTTTTTTTTTTTTTTTTTTTTTTTTTTTTTTTTTTTTTTTTTTTTTTTTTTTTTTTTTTTTTTTTTTTTTTTTTTTTTTTTTTTTTTTTTTTTTTTTTTTTTTTTTTTTTTTTTTTTTTTTTTTTTTTTTTTTTTTTTTTTTTTTTTTTTTTTTTTTTTTTTTTTTTTTTTTTTTTTTTTTTTTTTTTTTTTTTTTTTTTTTTTTTTTTTTTTTTTTTTTTTTTTTTTTTTTTTTTTTTTTTTTTTTTTTTTTTTTTTTTTTTTTTTTTTTTTTTTTTTTTTTTTTTTTTTTTTTTTTTTTTTTTTTTTTTTTTTTTTTTTTTTTTTTTTTTTTTTTTTTTTTTTTTTTTTTTTTTTTTTTTTTTTTTTTTTTTTTTTTTTTTTTTTTTTTTTTTTTTTTTTTTTTTTTTTTTTTTTTTTTTTTTTTTTTTTTTTTTTTTTTTTTTTTTTTTTTTTTTTTTTTTTTTTTTTTTTTTTTTTTTTTTTTTTTTTTTTTTTTTTTTTTTTTTTTTTTTTTTTTTTTTTTTTTTTTTTTTTTTTATAAGAATTATCTTTCAACACAGAAAACAATTTGAAAGATGTTTCCCAATGTGGTATTTACAAAAGGGAAAGGGTCAGACAAAACCCTTTTTTGATAAGGAATTTTTTTTTTCAAATGTAAAAAACCCTTTATAGAGTTGGGAAAAAGTTCAAATTGGTCGAAGTCAGTCTGTCTGATTTTGAAAAAAAAATTTCAGCCCTACTATTCCAAAACCCAAAAAGGGGTCTATAAAAAATAACTATCAACCCGGGGAAGGGGTTATCCGGGGAAAAAAAAAGAAAAGGTTTGGGAACATAAAAAAATAAAAATAACAAAAAGGTTTCGAAAACCAAATTTTACAAAGAAAATTGACTTTGTTTTGGAAAATTATGATTTAAAAGAAAATTTGGCTAAAGAACAATCAAAAGTTTAATTTTTATTTCAGAAAAGGAACGTCGGGAACAAGCTTTGGATTCCTTTGTTGGAAACGACAACCCGGACATGCTTTAAAAGCAAAAAAAGGGCGTCCATTTTTGGGGATGACGATTTTCCAGAAAACAATCCAAAATCTGTTTACAGTGTGATCATATTCTTCCACAACAACTTGAGAAAACCGAATAGGAAGAAAATGTATCTAAAAATCAAAACAAAGGTCTGGGTTATAATCAAGGTCCACCCCTAATGTGGAACAATTATGCTAAAAAGTATCCAGATGGGGTGAAGAAGGCACTCAATTTAAAGCTAAAAACTGAACAAAGACGAGCTGCCGGAAAACATTGATGTGAATTATGAATGCCAATCGGATGTTGTTAAAAATGTTGTCGAAAATGTTTTGGGTAATGAATCTAATAGCACTGATTTTAAAAGTGCTGAGTCAAATTTGAAAAAGTCTGAATCGAGTTCTCATTCTGAAAATGAAGAAAGTTTTCATAAGAATTATCTTTCAACATCAGAAAACAATTTGAATGATGATCCTAATGTGGTATTTACAAAATGAACGGATCAGACAAACTATATTCTGATAAGGAATTTTCGATTCAGAATGTAAACCTTGATAGAGTTGAGAAACTGTTCAAATTGGTCGAAGTCAGTCTGTCTGATTTTGAAAAACAAAATGCAGCATACTATTCCAAACCAAAAAGTGTCTATAACAATAACTATCAACAAGGAAGGGATTATCCGGAAAACAAAAGAAAAGGTTTGGGATACATAAAGAATAAAAATAACAACAGGTTTCGAAAACCAAATTTTACAAAGAAAATTGACTTTGTTTTCGGAACTTATGAGTGAGAAAGAAAGTTTGGCTAAAGAACAATCAAATGATGAATTTCATGCAGAAAAGGAACGTCGTGAACAAGCTTTGGATTCCTTTGTTGGAAACGACAACAGGACATGCTTTAAATGCAAAAAGGTCGTCCATATTGCATGACGATGTCCAGAAAACAATCCAAAATCTGTTTACAGTGTGAAGAAGTCTTCAGAAGATGTGAAACAAAAAAAACCCTAAGTTTGTGCCAACACGGATCTTGAAAAGAAACAACAAATCCAACAAAGATGAGAAATCAACAAGCTTAAAAGTTTCAAAATTTGAAGTAGGTGAATCATCAACTAAAAATGAACAAAAGGATTCAAAATCCTACCCCAAAAAGGCATTTTTGAAAACACAAACTTGGGTGGTTAAAACTAAACCATCTTCTGCAAAATTGAAAACAACAACTATTCCAACCAAAGTCGAAGTAAAACCTGAGTTAAAGGTTGGACAGGATGTTGAAGTCAAAGCCAAAAGTGTGTGTGAGTCGAAGGTTTTTAACCCGAACCCACCCAAGACCGTCAAGGCTTGGGTCTCATTATTCAAATAATTTCTTAATTACATGTGCAGGGGCTCCCGAGGTCAATCATTTCAAAGTGGATAATGGACAGTCGAGCATCCCGGCAAAAGACTGTAATGTTAGCCCTATTGATATGTATAAAATGCAAAATATAAATTACATCAAATGATGCATAAAACTAACCCTTTTCTAACACTAATGTTGGAAAAAGCACGTTTCTTTGTTCCTTTTGAATTTACAGGACCAAATGAGCTTAAAAGAACAAAAGAAACAAATAAGCAGCCAAAACCAACATAAGTACAAGAAAAAGGAATAACGCAACATGCCTGACCCCTCAACAGCACCCCAAAGACAAAAACAAGGAAACAGAAGCTGACCACGGGGCCATGCCCAGCCAGGCATGGGGCATGGTCAGCCCTTGCACTTAAAGACAAAGCATGCAGAAGCTTCTATGCCCACCACGAGGTCGTGCCCAGGACACCATGGGGCGTGATCAAACTCTAAAATTTGCATAATCTTGATAGTACAGCGTAGAGTTGACCACGGGGCCGTGCCCAGGAGCCACAGGGTCGTGTGGGGCCCTCTGCTGACAGCTGCAGTTAATGAAGGAAGAGAAGAAGCCGGACATGGGTTGTGCCTACAGGACACGGGGCCGTGGCCGGGGTACTATTCTGGCTATAAATAGGGGTGTTTGGTTCACTTAAAAGGCATCCTTGGCAAACCACTTCTTTCTCACTTAACCACCATTCCACCACCACTACAACACCAACACCCACCACCATCATCCATCTATCATCTTTAGAGTGTGTAGTAGTCTCGGGATCCAAGATTGATCGTAAGAGTTCTTGTCAAACAAAGGCCATGCTTGGCTAATCTCTTACATCACTTGGTGAAGACAAGTCTTTAATGTATTACTTTTGATTTTTAATCTTTCATCACTTTTTAATTGGGTAAGTATTAATGGCTTTAATAACTAGTTTCCTGTGTTGAAAGTGAATTTTCCTAACCATTTTTTTATGATGTCATTTATTTGCTCATCCGTGTCTTTACAGTCTATATAAAGCGTGTTAATTACTTGGAAGGGGGTTAGAAGGGTGGTTTGGTAAAGTCTTGTCTCGTTCAGTGTATAGATCCTGCGAGGAAATGATTCAAGCTTACTAGGACCTCCTTCAATGCCCCGCGGGTATTGGATGGCGGGGGTGCGAATAGCTTGAACCCCTCATATGTAAACTACTATTAAAACTTAAACCCGTTCTTGGGATTGTATCCTAGCTGACTCAAACCACTTAGCCGAGGGTAATGTCACCTTCAAAAGAGGGGCCTACTACTTTTCGCATTAATAACTTATTTAATTATCTTTCAGTATTCCGACCCTTTGGGATTGTATCCCTGCTGACTCAAACCACTGGGTTGAGGGTAACGTCACCTTCAAAAGATGGGACTAGTTTTATAACTAAGATAATCTCTTAAAAAGTCTGAAAGTGCGAAAATCATCTATGGATACATTAAAAGAGGAGTTGGATCCAAGTGATTCTATCTTGTCTATTTGTATTTTATTTTATTTATCTTTTTTAGAATTATTTTTATGTTTAAAACTTTATCCAAAAATTTGTAATGATTAGACATTGAGGATAAACCGGTACTAAAAGCTCTTGTGTCCTTGGATGGCCTTGGTATCTTACTAACGCTATACTACGATCACGATGGGTACACTTTCCCAAGTGTGTGTTTGGTGTTAGTATAATATCGTGTTTTTTAAATTTAAAACTTGACTAATGCGTAAAACAAACTTAAAACATTAATAAAATCATATTACGCTTCACGTACACCACCTATTGTACGATGTTAAAACTATACGTGGTGGATACGTTGGGACCGTGGGTAACCAAGGTGGAAGGATAATCGGCGAGGGTATTCTAATCAACGTTGTGGTGTCATTGGATAAAGTTAACTATATTGCCGAGTTAGAGAACAACTTGTGGAGCATTTCACAGATATGTGATAAAAAATTCACAACGCACTTCACTGATCGTGAATGCTTAATTCTGAAGCCTGGATTCCGAATTCCGGAGGAGTGGATTCTCATGCACGCTCCCCGAGAAAAAAGACTTATATGTTTTAGATATGAGCGTTGCCACTACTACAAGGAAATCTGCACAATGTTTCGTGTCAAAGGCTACAGAAAAAGCATCTATCATGTGGCATAGGAAGATGGGGCATATTCACCTCAGAAAGATGAATTTCTTGGTACACAACGATCTAGTTGAAGGATTAAATCTTAAGAGTTTTCACCTGAATGACGATTGCATCAGTTGCAAGAAGGGCAAACAACATAAAAAGTCGCATCCGAGGAAACTCTTGAACTCCATGAAACTCTCGCTAGAAAGACTGCACACGGATCTCTTTGGACCTGTAAATGTTCGGATTATCTAGGAAGATCTCTACTGTCTAGTTGTTACTGACGATTATTCCAGATTTAGTGTGTGGTATTCTTAGAAAGCAAAGATGAAACATTTTAGAGTCTGATGATCTTATTCCGAAAGTTGGAGAACTTGTATCACTTACCGATTTGTCGAATTATAGTGATAATGGTACAAAGTTAAAAAATAATCGGATGGTAGAGTTTTGCAATGCAAAGGGTATTTTGCATGAATTCAGCGCTCCCTAAACACCACAGCAAAATGATGTAGTTGAACACAAAAATCCTAATAGAGACACCAAGAATCTTGCTCGCAGATTCTAAAAGTAAGCTTTTGGAGCGAGGTCGTGGCTTCTGCATGCTATACAGTCAATAGAGTGTTGACAGTTAAGCCGCACAAGAAGACGTGTTTTGAGCTACTTAACCAATGAAAGCCAAATCTGAAGTACTTCGAACCTTTTGGGTCACCATGCACGGTTATCAAGGCAGATGGCAAATTTGGGGCGAAAGCATTGGAAGGCTTCTTTGTGGGGTATGTCATCCTGCTCAGCAGAGTATACATCCCGAGCATAAATTGGGTTATAGAAGCTCAAAATGTCGATTGTCAAAGATATACGTCTCCAACGCAAAAAAAGGGAGATACTTGGCTGTTCAATTACGACAGTCTCTAGGATTCTTTTGACCTACCAACCAAGCCAACAGAAGAGTAACTCTTCATTTTGTACCAGCAACAGCAAGCGTCAGCTCAAGAACAAGTTCCTAGACCAATGGTGATATTACAAACGCCTGTTGGTACTCATGATGCTGAGGAAAGTACAACTAATGTTCAACCAGATGCGTAGACTACTGAAAAAAATGCACCCACTGAAAATCATGAGGTGAATGAACCTGCGCCATCATTCGTTCATCACGATGATTCTGATTCTGACGGCCAACTGACATACGATGACGATGGATCCACATCTGATGATGGAGAGAACCAGATTGAAAGTTTGTTGAAAAATCAGTATGCGGGTCCAAGCAATCATAATGAAGCTTCCACAAGTAATCGTGTTGTTGATCTAAACATAACAAATCTAGAATCTGAAGTGAGTGTCTTGAACGAGGTGATGCTAACGACGCTGTCTTACCACCCGTCAGATAATATCATCGGAGAGTTGCAAATAGGAGTTAAAACGCGAAACCAGATCAATAAGGATCTAAGTTGCTTTTACACAAAAATTTGCACCGATACAAGATACTATCTCATCCAGTTGTTTTTTTTTCACAGATTGAACCTCGAACATATAAAGAAGCTCTTCAAGAGGAAAGCTGGGTAAACGCCATGTAGGAAGAACTGCTACAATTTGAAAAACTCGGCGTATGGAAACTTGTCGATCTCCTTGATGACCAGAAGAAGATTAGTACTAAATGGGTCTTCAAGTGTAAGCGAGATGACAGAGGGGTCATAGTTAGAAACAAAGCTTGACTCGTAGTACAAGGTTTTCATCAGCAAGAGGGGATAGACTACACTGAGGTCTATGCTCCTGTCGCACAATTAGAAGCTATCCATATTTTCTTGGCCTTCACGTCATGGAAAGGGTTTAAGGTGTACCAGATGGATGTGAAATCTGCATTCCTTTGTGGAAAAGTTAAAGAGGAGGTGTACGTCGACTAACCATTGGGGTTTGTCGATCCGATACACAAAGACAAGGTTTATTTACTATATAAGGTGCTCTACGATTTACACCATGCCCCAAGAGCCTGGTACAAGACGCTTTCTCAACATCTTCTGGCAAACGACTTTACCAGAGGAATAGTAGACAGTACCCACTTTACTCAGGAAGCGGATGGACATCTGATTATCGTACAAATTTATGTGGAGGACATGATCTTTGGTTCGACAAATGATCTGTTATGTAAAGACTTAGAGAAAGTCATGAAGAAAAAATTCGAAAGGAGCTCTATGGGGGAGATGAAGTTCTTCTTGGGACTTCAAATCGATCAATTGACAGATGGTATCTTCATACATAAGACGAAGTATGTCCACGACGTTTTGGAGAAATTCAACATGTCAGGAACATCACCAACATCTATCCCATTGGCTATCAATCATGGCATTTGTCTAGATGAACATGGAGTGAAAATTGATGAACATTATATCACTCTATGATCGGATCATTGATGTACCTTACAGCTTCAAGGTCGGATATCATGTATCCAACATGCTTTTGCGCCCGATATCAGTCAAATCCCAAAGCATCGCACCTGTTGATCGTCAAGAGAATAGTGAGATATCTTAAAAGTTTCCCAAGCACCAGCTTGTGGTATCCATGGGATGACAACTTTAATCCCGCGGGATATTCCTTTTCTGATTTCGGTTGCTGCAAATTAAACGCCAAATCTATAACGGTTGGTTGCCAGTTCTTCAGAACACGATTAGTAACATGGCAAGGCAAGAAACAGACCGCAGTCGCTCTCTCTACTTGTGAAGTTGAATACATTTCAGCATCTAGTTGTTGTTCCCAAATCTTGTGGATACAACAACAGCTGAGAGACTACGGACTACAATTTCTTGATACGCCTATATACGTAGATAACAAGGCAGCCATTGATATTACCAAAAATACGGTTCAACACTCAAAGACTAAACATATTGAAATTCGACACCAATTTATCGGTGACTGCTATGAGAAAAAGTTGGTTCGAATAGAAAAGATCCACACTGATGAACAAAAAGCAGATTTTTACACTAAACCATTTCACGGAGCAAAATTTAAATATCTATTGAAATTAAGCGGGTTAAAGAATCTAACATCAGGGGAGGATAATGAGGTTAAATTCGAGATGGATGATGATTGACGTGATCCTCATCGGTTTGTCAAGTTTTAATTTTCAAATTTCTTTCTTTAAAATCAAAAATCCAAAAATATGTTTTTGATTTTAGGGGGAGAAATAAGTTGTGAAAAATACAAAAACATATAAAAATTTGAAAATGTACAAAAACATGAAAAAGACAAAAAGAGTCTTCGTGTGTAGAGAGGAAATGATAGTACATCAGTGGACTATCACAATATGCTAAGAAAATGTAGTCTTAAATAGATCTCACTGGTGATGTGCCAGTAGGCTTCACACATTCAGTAAATTGTTTTCGAGATACAAACATAGAGAAAAACTTCTTAATTTGTGGCTTAACATCTCTCAGATATATGGTCTTAGTATACCGAAATTTTGTTTGAGAGATTTCCAGATTCTGAGATACTAGGTCTTTATAGATAATTGATATATGGGGTATTGTACAAGTTCTTCTGACTTTGCGTCAGCAATGGCCTAGAACTTGTAGAATACTTTTTCTTTGAAACCCAAAAACTGCATTAAATTGAAAATATCTAAAGATAATACAATTGCAGTACAAAATATTCAAAAATTGGAGCATCACTTTTAAGACGAGCCTTCATCTCTTTGTCTGTACGTTGGTACTAACCTGAGCTCTCAAGGTCTCGCACAACCCAGATACAAATATCAGTTAGATATATTCACTTGTAAGATGAAATCTAGGGAATCTTGATACGAGAGTATATTCTGAGGTGGAAAACACAGTTAAGTCAAGTTCTTAAAGTTACCTAACGTTTCTTGGAACACTTGAGAACTGTGTAGAAGTTTAAGTGGATCAGTATACTGACAATCTAGGTGAATCTGTTTAGGACTTAAAGTTTTATCAAGATCAATGGTACTATTGACATGTCTCAAAAACTGATATGATCCTCTAACACAAACTCACAAAAATATGTCTGTAATATGTTTGTACATAGTTTACGTTTCATTTCAGAAAAACCCGAAAAGATTTAAGCAGATGGTGGCAAATATTTCAAAAGAAAAGTTTCTTCATGCGTCTAGCCACAGAAAAGGAGGATTCGATGTCATTATGTTATTCATGCATTCTATTATTCATGCGTTCAGCCACAGAAAAAGAGGATTCGATGTTATTCTTGATTTCCAGATGTGCATGATCGCTGATTAAGCTTAAATCTTCCTTACAACTTCACCAAGTTAATCTTTGAGCAGATGGTGGCAAATATTTCAAAAGAAAAGTTTCTTCAGTATCCAAGGTTTCTACAAATGATGTTATATGATTTATTTCCAAACTTGGTAAAAGAAGAAAGTGATGAATTGAAGTTAGCTCATATTGATAAAGATACTTTGATTAGATTAAATTTATATCTGATGCAAGAAACTGAGCTTATAACCAAGAAGTTCTTTGGAGCTGTAAAAGAGAAAACATATGTTGCACCACCAAAGGGCAAATGGAGGAAAGATACGAGTAATTCGAGAATGAAGAGTAGTGTTTATCTGGTTATATTCCGAGGAGGAGTACTTAGTTTGAGAAAGAGGAGAAGAAAAAGAGACGATCTCCAAAAAAGAAGCTAAATCAAAGTCGTAAACGTGCAACAAAAGTCGTAAATGTGCAACAAAAGTCGTTACAATGCTTGTTGATGAAAGACATGAAGAAGAAGAAGCGCCAGTAAATGAGCCTGTGAATGAACCGGTTGATGAAAATGTTCATGATGATGTCTTCTCTGCTATGTCTGATCAAGAACGAGAACAAGCAGATGTGAATGTTGCTAACATTGCTGCAGAAATAGAGAAACAAGCTTTCGAAGGTTACAACGAAGAAAGTTTTGATAATAGTGTTGATCCTGAAGCTGAAGGAGCAGCTAAAAGGCAGAAGAAAGAAAAAGGAATGTTGTTGGCGATGATGATGAATCTTACATGCCTTCAGAACCTGAAGATTCGGTATCGAGACCAGTGAAGAAAGTTAGAAGAACAAAAAGTAAAGCTTCTGTTGCGAAAAAGTGTACTGGTTCTCCATCTGCAAAGAAAGCTAGGCGAAAGTTTCAAAAGCGAAAGTCACCTAAAGTTGAAGTGGTTACACCTAGATTCAAAGTACAACCACAATCACAACCACCACCACAATCACAACAACCACTACCACAATCACCACCGCAACAACCACCAACACAATTTACACCACAATCTGATCAAAGACGTTAATGTTTTCCAACAGATTTTGGAGAAATTCCTTACACTTAGTTTGAAGGAGGAATGGATACAGATTTCTTTAATGATACAAAGATTGCTGAATTGGAAAACATAATCAAATTCCTAGAAGATGATAGAAAGAATCTGGAAGCATTGTTAGCAAATTTGGTTACTTATAATGAAAGATTACGCAGATTGGTGAATGAATATGAAGCTGAGAGAGTGAGGAAAGACATGAAGATGGATATGTTTCAAAAGGTGTTATCCAAGAAACTCAGTATTGATTTTTGAAGCCGAATTTGGTTTGATTGAATTAAAAGAAGCAAGAGAACGTGCTGTTGAACAAGCAAGACGAGCTGAAGCAGAGGCTGTAGTTGCTGGAAAAGGCAAACAACCAACTGATGCAATGCCTATCATAGAGCCTACTGAACCAGTAACTAAATCTGAGCCTTTAATGAATTAAGTGTTGACTGGTGAAAGTGTTGATGATACCGAGGTTTCTGAAGAACAAAAGTACTTGGATAAAAAAAAGATGGAAGCTGAGATTGATGCCGAAGTCGGTGAATATGATTAAATGATGATGATTATGTTAGTGGAGGTGATAAGAAGGATGATGATGATGATGATGATAAAGGCAATGATGATGATAATACCTAGGGAGGTACTAGTCTGGTTGTTCATGAGGTTCAGATTAATGAATCCTTCGACTACGATGCTTATTTAAATGACTCTAGTTAATCAAGATGATGATGCTCAAAGACAGGGGGAGACAAAGGACCCCGTACATGATGCTAAGCAATCAAGAATCCTCACAGTTGCACCCATATCAGTTGTTCCTGATTTGCCAAAACCAAAAGTCATCTATTTCGAGCATGGTGTCGAAGAGGGTTAGAACCCGGAACCTCTCACACAGCAACTAACATGCAAGCCAGCTGGACTACAAGCCACTAATAATAGATAAAAACTGTTCTTTTATATATAACGTGGTTATTTGTGTCTAAATAAATTTAAAAAAAAAAAGAAATGAATCCACGTGGATCGAACTCATGTCTTTTCATTATAAACAACAAGCCCGAACCACTAGAGCACTGCAAAATATTTATGGCAAATCCAGCATGTAAACTATATAACAATTACCCGAACCGAAGCTGGTTCATGCTTTCTTCTTCATTCGCGAAGCAATTCAACCGACCTTCAAACTAACCCGTTAAACGCGACGTTATGACTTCAAAATGCACTCTTTAAGTCCATATTTATGGAGAAAACAAATGCTCATCATTTAATCGATCAAATTTCATCTTTAATCGATCCATTGAATTAAAATTTTACTTCCATTGATGAACCCAAGAACATAATTGGGATTTATACAAATCATGAAAATTGGCTGCCAAGATTCTTATCATCCGTCCTCCAAATCAAACCAAGTAAAACCACACTGAAAGTTTCTTGTTTCATCAACTATATCTCGCGAATTTGATCGAAGAACATTCTAGAGCTCCAAACTTCATGTGATGATATCTCCTTCCATTCTTGTCCTTTTCAGGTGATTCCAAAGCCTAAATTACTTAATTTTTCATCCTCTACAAAAGCCCTCTATCAATTTCAGTTATAGAAGACTTAATTGATTCGAATTTAATTATTGGAGAAATTAGGGTTCTTCGTTCATAGAATTTGGGGCTTTTAGGTTTTGACATGAATTATGATCAAATTGAAACTAGAGTATTGTTATATATCATAATAGCATATTGTGTGTAAAACTTTGGTGATTTTTAGACAGCGTATGGATTTTTGGTGAATTATTCATGTTTTAATTAATTTCTAAATCAATTTAAAATACAAAAGAATCATAAACAAATTTCCAAAATATTTTTTTACTGAATACTTCAGATCACATGGACACTATGAATACTTCTGATCACATGGACCCTATAAGAATTCTTGGGAACATTTCCATAACTTTTGGGAATTTATAGATTTAAATTTGGATTATTGCATTTATACATATTTTAATCTTGTTATAAAATACTAGCGGGAGACCCGCGCGTTGCGGCGGATTCGATAATACCGGGCATGAATATATGACCAAGTCGCGAGGGTGAAGTTTAAAATGGTTGTGGGAGTTTGACGAAAGTAACTCGGGAACCCAGTTGCCAGAGACAGGTATGTAATCATCTCCTGTAATTGTTGTATTGAACGCAAGACATCCGGGGTTAGGCAGTGGTAATTTACAAAGAATGCGGTTAAGAAGATGCATTAGAGGTTGCACAATGGTTTCGTTGGGTAATCGGCGGAATGTCGTTGGTGTAGATTAGCATAGTTGTTTGTAGGAAGCATATTGTATTATTTTTTGTGGGTGACGTTGCTATATTTTGAAACTGAAGATCCCAAAGTTTGGGTCTGAATAGTTTTTCAAAATGATAAAGATTGTTCAAAAAGATAAACATTATTGTGTTAAAAGACACGTGATAAAACCATTGGGTTGTATTCATATAGAGTTTGATCATTTGGTGTTAAAACCCCGGGTATTTATGTATTTTTTGGCGCATGTTGAAGGGCGTGGTTCACATAATTTATTTTTAAAACTAATTTGCTTAATGCAATTCATATATCAATTAATGATAAGCAATTGAGTATAATCATGTGGGATTGTGGGTAAATGAAGACAGGTAGACTCATATTAGGGCAACTCAAATGTATCCACCAATTATAGTCATGTGAGTCTTGTTTATTGTTAAACCTGAATAGCAAACAAGATATTGTTTGCTTTATATTATTATCCTTATATGCTACCTAAAGATCATAAAAAGTAGACAACAAAAAAAAAGTAAACAGAAATTCTAAAAAAAACAACAAAATGGCGCAGTCTCCTCTGATTCAGAAGCTATCGTGTAAAAGTGTTGGGCATGTTTCCAAAGAGCATCTATACTCAAAGATGAAATAATAAACTTATACTTTATAAACATTACAATAAAAGTTCTTATAACAAAAATAGAGGCAAGCTGTTAGCATGGAGTTAACATTGAGACTTAAAGAGCCCATCAGGTCCTGCACAAATAACACTAAAGATTAATAACTTCAATGCATAAATATGGATGACCTGGCTTGTTTCTTTTATTATTTCAAATGGGCCACCAGAAAATAGCTAAAGGGAAAACATATCTTATGGATCTAATGCATTCAAAATCATCAAAGGTCTATTTTTATTCATATCACCTCCTATATCCTTTAATTCAGTTTCAGGTGGCTACCGTGATGCTGTTAAAAATATTAAGCCAATCTGACAACGAAGTAAACAAAAAACAATACAAATGATCACAATCAGATAGGTATTTAAAAAACAAAACAAGACAAAAAGTATGACTGTTTTGAAATTTTTATTTCAGACGAACAAGAAAAACAAAACTTGATATATAAAACAAGTCCCAGGTGTTAGTGTTTTACAATAGTTATGACAGTAAGATACAAAAGTGATTGTATAAAAGTGGAAATAATACCTTTTAGAAAACAATATACTGCAAACCTTTGGACTCTGTCTCATGGAACCATCTTCAGGTTTCTGATAGGACAAAAATCATATAGCACGGTTAGAATTTAAGAATGAAAATTATTCTATTTGATTAATAGTAAACTATTTCCACCCTCAAACATCTTTAACCCACAAAAACCAGGCATGAACTTCTATGTTTGGAGTCATTTTTTTATTTTTATTTTTTTTTGCATATTAACACAGATATTTTTTAAAGTTGACTTGAACCTAAAAAGATCAAAAACCCAATTAAATTTAGTAATATAACATCAAGAAATTACAAAACCTGCTTTGATTTAAACCCTAATTAAAACTCAACAAAAGCCTAACCCGATTTCTTCATATATGTGGTTTTTCAAACTTGAAGTTTCAAGAATACCTAGTATCAAGTAACAGACCAGATATGAAATTCATTTTTCAAATTAAATTCGTGCAAATTACCACTGAAATATACAAAAAGTTGTGGCAACTAAAATTGAGGAACCACTTCACATAAAAATCAGAACCCATCTTGAGTTTCAAACAGAACTCCATGCTTAGCCCTTTAAGACGCTTTTCCTGCATCTCTTAAACACCTCCATTGTAACTGATCAGCCACCATGAATGGTTATGATGGGGAGCCGGTCTCCCATAGATTCTTCAAACACGCTTCTTCCACCAGAAAGTAGGGTTATGGAAGCTAGTAGAGGATGAAGGTGAAGAGACAAGGGCAACAATGGTAGTTCATTTGCAGGCTTCAAAAGGAAATTTATAAGAATCGATCGAATGGAGATTGAATTCGACTGGAGCATGAAGACCGATTGGTATGCCCAGAGGGTAACTATGGAATAGGTTTTGGAATGGACCGATCATCTGGGTTTTAGGAGTTTAGGAGGTAGATAGATAGAAGGACAGACGGTGGTGAAATCTCTATATAGCCCTCAAGACGTCTTAAAAGTTTTGACAATGTACAATTTTAGCCCCTTTGAAATGGCTTCTTCACTCTTGTACATGACTTGTAAGTGTCGTAAAATTACATCAGTCAAATGCTTTATATACATGTAATGATATACGAATTTATCCTAAATGAATTTTATAAATAATAACGATTTTTACGGGTTATATAATGGTTATCAATTGTTATTAATTCTTTCTATAATTTTTAATTATTATGTAATTAAAGTATTAACGAAATTGTTTAGACAAATAAATCCTATTATAAAATTATTATTATTTAAAATGAAATTTGGGATAAATATCAAATTGGATATATATAATTTTGAAGATGTTATGATGAACTTGTTTAACCCTTTGGCATTGTCAAATATTTTAAAACATTAAAATAGCAGTTCTATGATTTTTTTTGCCATGATTAATAAATTCTAAAACTTATATAACTATTAATAAATTCTAAAACTTATATAACTATTGTTCCGTTTATTTCTTAGTTGAACGAATATAATTTTATATATTTTCAAGTCCCAAATAGGAGACCCCAATTTCCTAAAAATCATTAGGTTATCCTTTGGTTTATTATATCTTAGGGTGATTTCGATTATTATTTTAGATTCCACCTATTCCAGTTCGTGCGGTAATTCTAGGGGAACGTTTCTTCGCAACCAGTGAGTAGATTCGACTCTTTTCCCCTTTTTGCCATTAACTCTTTTTGGAGTGTATCTCGTGCTTGATTTCAAATTTATTATTTAAATTGATACCATGCTATTCGATATGTTTCTATGTGTTATTTGTTGTTAATTTCTATTGTTTCTCTATATGTGTATCTATGTGTTACTCGTTTTGTGTCACAGGTTTCGCGTGGATCCACCTGGCTGACCAGTTTCCCACTGCCATGGGTCGAACTCGGTATCGCCATTATTGTTTCGCATATTCGTCTTTCGGGGCTTGAATCTCTATGTGTCTATGGTTACTATTTTTGTTATGTTGTGTTGTGTTGCTTATGATGAATGTGTTGAATTCTTGTTATATTGGAGGACATAGTTTCACATTGGATATTGCATGTTAATATATAATGTTTTCTAAAAATAATAACACAAAAATGTTTTTAAATAAAAACCGAATCTATTCACCAACATGTTTGTTGACCCAAAACTCTTTTACGCGTGATACAGGTACCCAATGGTGGGCAAATTTAGAGTTGAAGACATGTAGGATTGCCTTAGTAATAAACCGGCTATGATATGTTGCTTTTATTTATTTGATTTTGTAACTTGGTATTAATGTATGAAATTATGTTATATGTGACAATTTAATATTAATGCTTTAAATACTTCAACTTTTAAATAGTTGTTATAAACTTTGAGCAATCATCATGCCCCGTACCATATCCGTTGCGGGTGAGGGTGTGACAGTTACAAAAGAAAGGGATGTTACATTGATTGTGAAACGTCCACGCACTATGGAGAATATGCCGTTAAAGAAAATTGAACAAGATTTCTATAAATTCTTCAAGTGGTGGCAGTATGATATTGAAACCGAAGAAGCGGCAATCGTGTTGAAGTGTGGAAGTATATGGAGGGCGGTAAGAATACTAGACCCGATGTGGCTAGTAAATTGTTCTGAAAATAACATTGAATACTTGTTCTTCAACAAGATATGTTATGAAGTTAAAGAGAAAGTCCAAGTCATGCAATATCAGGGTGTGATTAACGTTTGTAATGCTCATGGTATCAACTCTAGGAAGATGTGGAGATCAAATTGGTAAGTGTTGGAAAAAGGTTTAGTTCATGCAGTTGAAGAAAGAAGAACAGATTGCTGATATGATGAAGAAAGCTTCTATCCGAAGATTTCAATTCATAAAGTGGGCACCGGCCGGCTACTGATCAAACACCGATACCATCTGAAGAACGTAGAAAGCTGAGGAAGCATTTCTTTGGATGCTGAATGTTTAAAGTTATAAAGTTTTTGAAGATTGACCAAGATTGCGAAAATATCCAAGGGGGAGTTTGTTGATGCATAATGTCTATAGCCTACGTCTTAGGGCCATGTCGTGTTTGTAATAGGGCTTCGATGTTAGATTTACATAGTTTGATGTATGTATTGTACAATTCACACGAAGTGGTGACTTCGTACGAAGTGAGTCCACCTCGTGCGAAGTGAAGAATCAACTCGCACGAAGTGGACTTGTCTATAAATAGGGGAGTGGAGTCTTGAGTCTGTAGTTGTTTTTGGTTTACTGTGAAGGCGAAGCCCTCTCCAGTCTGTTTCAGAATTATACAGCGTTGATCAATATTAAGGAAACTAAGCATTTAAACAGTAATACTCATATTGTCACTAGTTAATAATGGATTCCGCACATGTTGACTGGATATCGAATTAGGTCCTCTGCTTTTGGAGAAGAGTCGATCCTCTCACACCCAAAACCAAATTTTACTTTTACACCCCTTATTTTAGTAAAAAACGCTTCTTTTGAAATTTATATAAAAAGTGGTGACTTAGTTTTTGAAAAAAAAATTCTAGTTGCTCAAAATAAGCAAAATTATGGCTTATAAGCCGTTAGTCTGTACCTAAGTCACAAATACATTTTCAAAAGAAGAACCGACATTTTACATTTTTAGCCACTTTCTAATAAAACTACCCTACCCTTAGCCAAAACCTACCCTTTTTAAAAGTCCTCTTGATATTTACAAAGATTATGTTAAAAAGGAGGAGGTTTGATTACTTGTCAAGCATATGGTAGAAATAAGTTGCATACCGGTATCAAATGTTTCACTTATACATTTTCGATCGAGTGTTGAGTGATCACTTGTGAGATGTGTGAATTTGTGTATAGCTAAATGGAATTTTATAAAGGCATGTTATGCCCACAAAATATTTATTTTTCTTAAAAAAGTGTTCTAAATAAATCATGTTGAATAGGATTGTAAATAAAATAATAACATGAATAAAAATAACTTAGATTCCCGACACTCTACAAACAAGACCCTAAAACTTCTTCTCTACCAATTCCATTTGGGTGTGTAAGCAAACATTAAAGAGTTTTGCTTGAGGACAAGCAAAGATTCTAGTGTGGGGGTATTTGATATGCGCCAAATACAACATATAAATTGTATCAAATACGGTTTAAAATCAACCATTTTTAGTACTAATGTTGGAAAAGTGTGTTTCTTTGTATACTTTTGATTTTCAGGATTAAAACAGCTTAAATGTACAAAAGAAACAAATTAACAAGAAAAACCAGCATAAGTATAGAAGACGGGAAGATGACACACCATACCAACCCTCTGAGCATCACCCCAAGTCCAAAAATAATAAATCAAAAGTCCAGCACTGGGATGTGCCCCATCAAGATTCCAGATCATAAGAAGACAAACAAAAGCAGACAAAAGACACGGGGCCGTGTCCCATGGACATGGGTCGTGGTCAACTTCCAGATTTACATATCTTGGATAGTACATCAAGTATAATGGCCACGGGGCCGTGTAGCAGTTGATCTGACATGCTCATTAAATGAAGACAGAGAAGAAGGAAGACACGGGGTCGTGCCCACAGGACACGGGGTCATGTGAAGCTTCTGTTTCCAACTATAAATAGGGTGCTTGGCTTCATTTCATCTCATCCCTTGGCAAACCACTTCTCTCACACCTGCAACCACTCCACCACCACAATACCACCAAAATCTACCACATTCATCCATCATCCATCCTTAGAGTGTGTGTAGTAGTCTCGGGATCCAAGATTGATCGTAAGAGTTTTTGTCAAACAAAGGCCATGATTAGCTAAATCTCTTACATCACTTGGTGAAGATAAGTTATTTATGTATTACTTTTGATTTCCTAGCTTTGGTTAACTTTTTAATTGAGTATGTATTAATGACTTTAATAACTAGTTTTTTATATTAAAAGTGAACTTTATTCTATCATCTCTTCATGTTTCGTTGATTCACTCATTCGTGTCTTTACAGTCTATATAAAGCACGTTAACTGCTTGGAAGGGGGTTAGAAGGGTGGTATGGGTAAAGTTCTTGCCTCGTTCAGTGTATAGATCCTGCGAGGACTTGATTCAAGCTTATTAGGATTTCCTTTGAGGCAGATAGCATCAAATCGGGGAAGTAAGAACGGCTTGAATCCCTTATAAATAAACTACTACTTAAACTTTAAACTGGCCTTGCGGGACTGTATCCTTGCTAACTCAGACCAATATAGCCGAGGGTATTGCCTCCAAAAGAGGGACATGCCACATTTTGCATTAATAACTTACTTAATTATCTTTCAATATTTCGGCCTTGCGGGACTGTATCCCTGCTGACTCAGACCAATATGGCTGAGGGTAGTGTTGCCTCCAAAAGAGGGACATGCCACTTTAACTAAGATAATCTCTTAAAAAAACCCAAAGTATGGAAATCATCAAAGGATACATAAATAGCAAGTCGGAACCAAGTGATTCTATCTTGTCTATTTGTTTCTTTCATTACGTAGTTGAGTTCTTTATGTTTACTTATTAAAAATATTTTCTAAAAAAATTGATTAGATTAGACGTCGACGATATTCCGGTATTAAAAGCTCTTGTGTCCTTGTATGATCTCGGTATCTTACCATCACTGTACTATGCCAACGATGGGTACACTTGCCCTAGCGTGTTGTAGAGAGTGATAGTTTTATATGGTGTTTTATAAATATAAAGCTTGAATAAACGAGTGAAAAGTACTTTAATTATATCTAAAAAGTACGTAAAAGTTCAACCTAAGAATTAAACAGTAATTGATTAAGGAAGTGGTTAACAATGCTAAAACACAATTATGGAAACACTAAATGATACATACCTTTTCAAAGCAACACTGATCAAATGTTTTTTTGTGAAAAACAGATTATACGTAGGAATTTTTTTATTACCAAAAATTGAGGGTGATAATGGGGAGTGGAACCATAAATATAGAAGTTATTTAAATGTTTCAATAACCAACTTTAAAAAAATCCATGTTTTGTAACTTCTTCAGTTACACATTGCAGAAGTTGTGCTAAATGGCCTTCAACAGCTGGGCCTCGTCCTTTGATACGTGTTTTGGTCAAAAATCACACTAAGGATAATGTGACCAAACTTTGTATGTGAGGTTAAGTGCTTGTGTGTTGAATAATTATATGAACGAATGAAAAATGTAATCAATGATGAACACCGAGATTTATATGAGGAAAAAGCCCTTGATCAAGATGTGATCTCCGGCATAAAAAACTTCGGGTGATGGAAACTACCGATCACCAATTATATTGAACAAGAAAGATTACAACTTTGGAAAATATTGAGCTTTTTACAATTGGTTTCTATGGTGTAGTGTGTATTTGTCGAGAATTGCAGGAGGTTCCAGTAGTGTAAGTGTGTCGAAAAGTGTGTTCTATCAGCTCAATATCCCCTAAAATAATAGGTAAACTTGCTAACAACTAACTTCCTGAAAAATATGGGAGCTCCCACGTTCATTCCCATGTCCATTGTGAAAATAGCATGTATGCATCATCTTGAACGAATATTCCCGAGATTCTAGCTGAGATATAGTCCACTAAGTCCATTATCTGCGTATAAACATTAAAACCGTGATAATTGTTAGAAATCATAAGTTATGTTAAGGATCCTTGATCCTCCGAGTCCCTGCACCATCCGCTAAGGATAAGTGATCCAGGCAACGCTTCAGGATACAGGATCCATAGTTATAAAAAATCTATGCCCTAACAATTGCCCCCAAATATGGCAGATAAGATGTGAATCAAGTCTGTCATATTTCTGTTGGATGCGGACTAGTCGTTGCTACATGTAACTAGCTGTTACATTGTCTGACGTCACTAATAAGACCTGCTATAATCATCATTGCGAAATATAGGGTTAGAGATAACTCCCTTTTCTTTAAGGATTAGAAAATCCTTCTGTTTTTAGAGGATGAAGCCTTTTCAACCCTTCGTTCTTAACCTTCCTGCACTTAAAACAATTAGTAACACCCTTTATCAACCCGAGTGGATGGGCCATGGATCGCTGGTGAAGCTCGGGTTGAGCATTTTAGTAACCTTAGCAGGGTTTCAATAGAAATTTTAACCTTTTGACTATACTTGGTGTTGTTCATTTGTTTGGTAAAGTTTACTTGATATGCTTGTGTTTCCACATTCAAATAGATTGTTTGTGAAAAATCATACGTTTGACCTTATAAGAATTTAGAAAAATTCAGGTTGTTAAAAATTTGCCAATTCTTGTATATCATAATCATAGATAAAATCTGATCAGATACAAGTACATAAGTCATATACCCTTAATTGCAAGGTTCAGGGTGAAGTCAGTAAGATAAACAAGTATAAGAATAAAGCATACCAGAAAATCCAAGTTAGGATTTTGTATCCTTAGGAACTACCTTTGTACAAACAAACAAGTCACCGTTAGATAAACTCTAAGGATCAAGGATCCCTTTTAAATCAACTTGTGAGTCTCCAAAGTTTCAAAACTTGTTGAAATCAACTTGGGACTAAGCCAAACAAAACAAACTGGGGACAAGCCCAAAAGACTAGGGACAAGCCCAAATAAACTGGGGACAAGCCCAACGTAAGTGACATGAAAATGCCAAAACTTTAGCTAACGTGAAAACGTTAGAAACCCTAGGATACTGGCGTATGGCCCAAACTGGCGACTAGCCCATAGTAAGTGACATGAAAATGCCAAAACCTTAGCTAACGTGAAAATGTTAGAAACCTTAGGAACGGATGTATGGAAGGTCTACCATTATACTTGAGATCCTACATATAGCCAACAACAATGAAATTGTCAGCCCCTAAAGCGGGTACTGGTCCCATTGCCTCGAACTATACTTGGATAACGTGCGCTACTGGCGGGGTGTCAAAACCCAATTCGTGTGAAAGGTGAAAACCTTTAAACCGTAGAAGGTTTTGGATACCTTAAGCTGGGGACATGCCCAAAGTCTTGGAGAGGTGGCCAACCTCTAGATTCTTTGAGTACATTCTGCAAAAGCTTAAAACTAGATAAAATTGGATGTTAAGAATTTAACACCCTTTCCTTATAATAAAAAATAAATATCATATGAAAGAATTAGTAAAATGTTACCAAAGAAAGGATCATATATCCTTTGAGGATCCTTCAATCTGAACTGAACATTAGAGTGCTTAGGATCCTTGATCCTTACATGAAATACTTCTTTAGGTGGATAGCTACCAAGCTCTTGGCAGAAGATCACCATCCATCGTTAGCAAACGATATGTCCCCTTTCCAGCTTCAGCTTTGATATGGTAGGGACCTTCCCACTTTGGTGCCAACTTGCCATCAGCAGGATTCGTGGTATTCTGGAATGCTTTCCTTAGCACAAAATCACCAACTTGAAATCTTCTGATCTTGACATTCTTGTTATGTGCTCCAGCCATTCTTTGTTGATAAATTGCCATCTGTCACAAAATTTAGTAGTTCTACTCCCAATAAATTGGGATCCATTATCACAATTAATTTCAGAAGAATTCTAAATCTAGTAATAATGCTTCTCTTAATGAAGGATATAACTTCCTTTTCTCAGACTTGAGTAAAAGCTTCTGCTTCTATCCATTTAGAGAAATAGTCTGTCATGGCTAGCATGAGGACCTTTCCTGCTGGTGCCTTGGGAAGCTTGCCTACTATATCCATTGCCCATCTCATGAATGGCCAAGAGGTGGATATAGGATGCAGAGGTTCCGCTGGTTGATGAAGAATGCTACTATGTCTTTGGCAAGCATCACATTTCCTTGCGTATTCCACAACATTCTTCTTCATTGTAGGCCAGTAATATCCTGTTCTGAGGATCCTTGAAAATAGTGCTCTGCCCCCGTTGTGATTTCCACAGTCTCCTTCATGAAAATCCTTCAAGACTTCTTGGATCTCAGGATCCTCAATGCATCGTAGATAGGGACCTGCAAAGGATATCTTATATAACATGTTATTTAATATGGTGAATTGGGATACCTTAATCTTGAAGGCTTTAGGTTTTTCCCCTGTGGGAATTTCCCCTTTCAGGATATAAAATTGGAAGGATCCAGGATCCTGAATTTGACTGCACATCATTACTAGGTACAATTGCAGCGTCCTCCACTATCTCCATTGCTTCATTTTCGTCAATTGCAGGAGACAAAACATGGATGATAGGTATCTTGACATCCTCTGGCATCTTTAGGGATGATCCAAGGTTAGCTAAAGCGTCTGCTTCTGCGTTCTCTTCTTTAGGTACCTGTGTCAAACTGGAAAAAAAAATAGACTGGGGACAAGCCCAATACACAGGGGACAAGCCCAAATAGACTGGGGACAAGCCTAAAAGAATCTGCCAGTTTCATGACTATCTCTAAATATTTGATTAGCTTTTCTCCTTTGACAGTATTTGAACCATTATAATAATTAGTAATTAATAATGACTCTACATACACTTGAAGATACCTGATCCTTTGCTTAACTAAATAAACATGAAGATACCTGATCCATTATTGGCAATTTGGAATTCAGATGCAATGGATTGGGGTATAATTTCCCCCATGTGGTGATTTTAGTAGTAAGCTGTTAGGGGCTGATTTTTAGCATGTCTGGATCATTTATCCTGAGGCTTAACCTGAATCATTTATCCTTAGCATATGAAGCAGGGAGTCTGAGGATCAAGGATCCTTATATATATGTATGCTTACTAACAATTGTTTCCTTGTTTGTTTAACATCTGAATGCAGGCCTTGGACGAGGAAAGACTTGTTCTAACCGGGAATCGCGGGGAATATGCTTGTAATTCCAGCACGTGCAAAGAGCGTCATGACCGTTGGCGGAAGACGTGAGTGCATCGCTTAAATTTCGGATAGTTAGTTAGTTAGATTTGGTTTGACAATTAAAGGGGTATTGAGCTCATTTAGACGATATACACTTTTCGAAACACAACAACCCTTCTGCTTCTCTCTCTCGCAAACACACACACTAGATTACATGTACCGAGCTCAATACTATCCAAAGTTGTAAACATCATTGTGCAATATAGTTGATAGTGATAGTTTTCACTATCCGAGGTTTTTTATGCCGGAGATCAATTGTTGATCAAGGGCTTTTTCCTCGTATAAAAATCTTTGTGTTTATCATCATTTACATTTCTAGTTTGTTCAAACATTCATTCATCATTCAAGCACTCAACCTCACAAAATCAGATTTGGTTACATTATCCTTATTCTGATTTTTGACCATTTTGGCGCCCACCGTGGGGCAATCGGTGCTTCAGTTGTCAAAATTCAGTTCATTAAATTCATCTTCATCCATTCTTTTCAACTACATGGCTTCTCAGGGAAAATCCAGTTCAAGTGCCATAATAGCGGTTGCCACATCTCAGCCTAGTGCATCATTGCCACCCATTCCTCATGCATATCAGAAGAATACTGAGAATCCTCAGAAGAAAACTACTCCTGTTTACACAGGATCAAAAACCTCTATTGTTTCTTCATCTACAGTTACTAACAATGATGTTTCTACCTTGATTTTGCAGATGAAGAATTACATGGAGAAGCAGGACAAAACCAACCAAAGGATCCTCATGGAAATTGAAGAAATCGAAAAGCAAAAGATATCGACAGAGGATCACTCTCCGCTAATACCCAGATCATTGGATTTCACTTCTCCCGCATCAGCAATCCAACATTCTAGGGGACCTGGTGTTCAAGTTCAGGAATCCTTCATTTACCAGCAGGGATCAATGGCGATGACACAGGTTCAAGGATCCTTAAGATTGCAGTATAGATCATTGGCAATGACGCAGCCACGCGCATCTCATTACCAGCCTTACGGATCCTCATCACAATCTTCAGGATCATCGTATCAGTATCAAGAAGGCTATCTCAGTTCAGGAGGATATTTGGAGACAGTTGCACCAAAGGAATCATATTTCCAGTATCAAGGACCCTTTCCTCAGAATCAAGGATCCTCTGTTTGGGACAAGGGTCAAGGATCCTCCTCTCAGGTTCAAGGATCCATGCTGTATCCTTCAAGGCCTTCAGCACCCGTGTATCCTGGACCCAATGCCTTTCAGGATCAAGGATCCTCAGGAAGTCAGATATTCAAGGATTCTGAAGTTCACAAAGGGGACTTCATCCCTATGCAGACCATTGCTTCATCTGGTCCAACTGTTGCACCTGAAGTGTCTACTTTTGGACACACTTCTGCGATACTGGTTCTAAACCAATCAGGAGGTAACAATTTCAATACATTTTTTGGTACTAATTGTGGTCCCATGCAGGATACAGGTATCAATCAAGCTATGGCACGGGAACTTCAGAAGCTTAAGGATATGATATCCAGCGTCCCGGGAGTGGTTAAGCCCATACCTGAGATCCCAGATGGAAGTCACAGGGTGTCTCGTTTCGCACCTCCTATAGCAATGCAGAGATACCAAAACGCTTTCAAACCCCCAACATGAAGCTGTACGATGGCACGACTGATCCAGAGGAGCATGTGGCACAATACCGGGAAAGAATGGAGATCAACCCCATTCCAGAAAGGTTAAAGGAAGCCTGTCTTTGTAAGGGCTTCAGATCCACACTCACCGGATCAGCACTCAAATGGCTGCTAAGTCTTCCTCCCTACTAAATTACTTCATTTTCTCACCTAGTTAATTTGTTCAATAACCAATTTTCATATAGTAGAACCTTTGAACGATTAACTAGTGATTTATATAGGGTAACTCAGGGTCGTGATGAATCATTAAGGGATTACATCACTAAGTTTAGTCGAGAATCCTTATAAATTCCTAACTTAGATATTGCCACTGTTGTAGAGGCATTCAAAATGGACTTGCTTAAGGATTCCTCATTCTATGATGACCTTGTTATGACACCTTGCAGGAATTTAGATGAAGTAAGAAACAGGGCATTGAGGTTCATTCATTTAGAATATGACAAAAGGATCTAGGAGAGATTCTCAGGATCCTCAAAACAGGAAAAGCAAGGATCATTCTTTAAGAATAATCGATCCAAACCATATTCAAACATGACAATCATAATGTGAATGCAGTTGAACAAGATGAAGGCGATGAGGATTATCCTCCAATATCTGAATATTGTTTTTCTGCTGATAATAATGAACTAATCCTTGCTATGCAGAATTTAGGTGACAAGGCTAGATGGCCAAGGAAAACTGATAAACCTGGAGCTACTAAGGAAAAATCCAAATGGTGCGCTTATCATGAGGATTTTGGCCACTTTACTGACGAATGTATAGCGTTGAGAAAGGAAATTGGCTACCTTCTTAGCAAAGGGTATTTGAAGGAACTGTTAGGAAGGAAACATTCAAGGACTCAGGATACTGAGAAAGTGCCTGAGAGAGCTCCTCCACCACCAGCAGATGCTCAGATCATTAACTTTATTTCCGGTGGTTCTGATATCTGCGGAACTTCTTTTTCAGCGGCTAAAAGGCATGCTAAGGAGACAAAGATGGAAAATGGGGAGAGACCAGTTTGAACGTCTACCCTTACACAGCAAAAAGTGATATCCTCTGATGAGGAGGATCGCATAGACATTCAGGATCCTCATTATGATGGTCTTGTCATTACCTTGTTTATCTCTAATCATTTTGTTCGCAGGATTCTTATTGATGGAGGGAGTTCGGTGAACATAACCCAGTTGGATGTCCCCAAAAAGATGAACATCCCTGAATCTGAGATCGTACCAAGATCATCGGTGCTCGTGGGATTCAGTGGGGAAACCAAGAATACATTGGGGGACATCAAACTTCCAATTTACATAGAGGGAGTGAATTCTGTCCAAAAATTTCGTGTAATAGATAGCTTATCTTGCTGTAAAGTTATCCTTGGCAGGCCATGGATACATGACATGAAGGCGGTCCCATCAACATACCACCAGTGTGTCAAGCTTCCAAGTCCGTGGGGAATAGTGAAGATAGAAAGTGATCAGCAGGAGGCGAAGAATTGCTACACTTCCTCGATGAAACCTGCTTCCAAGTCTAGGGAAGCATAGCAATTAAAGCATCCTCCAAAAGACATCATGGAGCCAAGAGAACAGGACGTCAATGATATACTTTTAGATCCTAAGGATCCTGAATCCAAGGTGTATTTAGAATCCGGGATCCAGAAGAGCATAGAGCAGGATCTAGTATCCTTCCTTAAACGATGAAAATCTACTTTCGCCTGGAAGCACGAAGATATGACAGGTATATCTAAGGATGTTATTACTCATAAACTTGGCATTGACAGGTCTTTCAGGCCAATTCACCAAAAGAGAAGAAAGTTTGCTCCTGAAAGAAATGCAATCATCCAAGATGAGGTAGATAAATTGCTAAAGGCGGGTATGATTAGAGAAGTCAAGTATCCAAGATGGTTAGCCAATGTGGTTGTTGTTCAAAAGAAAAATAGAAAGTGGAGGGTATGTGTCGATTTTACTGACTTAAACAATGCATGTCCCAAGGATCCTTTCCCTTTACCCCACATTGACTCCATGGGGGATGCCACGGCGGGTCATGAGTTGTTAACTTTTATGGATGCTTCGTCTGGATTTCAGCAAATTCAGATGGAACCATCGGATCAAGAGGATACTGCATTCATGACACCCACCGACATATATTGT